>BTHU01000010.1:31656419-34066419 GCA_036184795.1 Tokudaia tokunoshimensis | reverse complement strand
ATGAAGGCAGAGTAAGTACAGCCACAGCCAAGCATGGAGTCTTCTCTGAGAGGTTCTTGGAGCAGAGATGGAGAACGTAAGCTCGTGGGTCTGCAGGGCCCGGAGGCCCATCTTCCCAGTATAAGCCATACAAACCAGAAACTCAACTGAAGGTGTGCAAGTGGAACTGGAGCTAAAAGTTGACCTGGGCAGCTTGTACTGCAAGGGCTGATGGGCCTCCCGTGGCGCTTCGTCCCAGCATCCTGACCACTGTCAGCCCCTCAGGCAGGATCCTTGCCTGGAATGTGAATGTGGGGGCAAAATGGACATGGGATCCTACTTGGGAACCTTCTCTCCTCAGAGTCAATGGGGAGACTGGCATCCAGATACCCACGTGGGTATTTATATCTGAACCAGACAGAAAGATGCTTGAATCAGGCACTATGTTGAGAAATGTATTTATTTGCTAATATATTTATCCATAAATATGATCTGGTTTTGTGGTTTTGCTTCATTATGATTTTTCATTCAGGATAACAATTCCATCTTCTCTATTATCTTTTGTTAGATTTTTGAGGCTCAGCCTGACCCCCAATTCACTACACAGCTAAGATCTAGCCTCAAACTGGTCCTCTTTCCCCTCCCAATTACTGGGATTACAGGCATTTAACATTATTCCCCCTGGTTTTGTATGCTAGTGGAGATATCAAATGCTAGTCAGATAGAGTCGTTTTAAATGCCCAGAAAGATCAAAGAGAGCAGCATGCCTGCTTCTCATCGTGATTCAGTCATTTATCTGTATTGGACTGTTGATGACTCTGATGCTTCAATGTCTGACTTTGTGACCTTACAATATTGAACCTTGCTATGTGGGCACACACACACGTGTATTCACAGGAGTGTGAGGGCAGCCTAATCTATATAGCAAGTGCCAGGACACCCAGAGCTACATAATAAAGACTTTGAAAACGAACAAACATACATGCAAACAACAAAAAGGGTCTTTCACTTGAATTTGTCTGGAGTTCCTAGGATCCACTGTGATTATAGTAGCACACCATCATGCCCAGGTAGCGGGTCCTGAGCCAGCTCCTCAGCACAGTGACTGCCTTTTTCCATAAATAAAATGATCCTCTTTCAGGGTTGATACAAGACTTACAGTGAGATAGCACAGTGAAAATATATTCCAAACTGAAAAGAGATTTCCCAGTGCTAGAAAGTATCTAAAACCCAGTCACTGACCCCATGTGAATGCAGCTCGGGACAAAGCCTAGAATCAGTCTTGCTGTAGCTCAGTTTCAATTAGAAAGGCTGTGGAAGGACAGAACAGCAGGGATTGCAACTATTTATATCCCAGCGCTCCAATTCAGATAAACACAAATGACCAGGCTTTTGCATACACTCCAAGAGAAATGGTGCTTTCTCTATATCCATGCCTGTGTGGCAACTATCCTAGGGTCAGGAAGAGCCTTTGCTCTGTTCACACTGCACCAGACCTCGTACTTCTGTATGGTTTGCTCAGGATAGTGTCTGGGTGCCACTTCGGAAGACAAGGAATTTTGCGTCTTACATAGTACAGTGGCAGCTGGGGTAGGGGAAGAGTATGAGAAATGAGATACCTAATCTACAGATGTTCCCATGGAATTATGTCTAAATGTGCCAAGACTTTTACAAAGCGTAAATTATGAGCCAGGCGCGCAATCAAGAGACTTTTAGGAGGAATTAAATACGCGTTCCCCCCTCCCCAACGCGCCCTCCCCCCCCCTCCCCGTCTGCGCGGCTCAAGCTAGCATTCTAGTGGACCGCAAACGAAACCCTATCACGCTCTTGCAGATACAAGAAGGGGTGGGGTCAAGTCAGTTTTTTTTGTCTCTGCAGACATCCAGAAAGGCAAGACTCATTGCCTCAAGCTTTAAAATAACCTAGCGTGAATCGGCGAGCTTGTATTCTGAGCATTCCGGAGACCGGGACGAGGGGCCGGGAGTACCAGGTCGGTCTTGTGTCAAAATAGTCAAATACCCAGGCGTGGTGGTCCGCGCCCATAATCCCAGCACTCAGAAAATGAAGACAGGAAGATCAGGAGTTCAAGATCACCGTCCGGTACTCAGAGGGTTGGAGGCCACCTTAGGAATTACCATTTACTGACTCAATAAATAAGTAAACAAAATAAAACAAGCAGACAAAACAATTAGGTTCTCCTAGGGAATCTGGAGAAAACGCGGGCCTACAGCCAGACGGCTACATCAAAAGGCCCGCGTGTGGTGCGCAGTCCCACAAGTCGCTCCGCTCCACGCCTCGTGCGCATGCTCCAACCGCACCCTGCTGCCCCGCCCCTACAGGCCCAACAGCCCCCAGCGCGCCCTCTTCCGCTCGCTCTCGCGAGTCCAGGTGACGGGCGCGCGCGGCCCAGGTGGCTGTCGGTTGCCCCGCCCAGCGCTCCTGCGGGAGAAACCATCTTCTCCAAGGCGGGGGGAGGGAGGGAGGGGTGGAGCCCGCGATTGCCGGCACCGGAATCGGAAGTTACGTCCAGGAAGCGGCTGGCATTCTGGGTAATGGTCTATTTACTTCCTGCGGCTGTACAACCTATATTGTCGTATCGGTGAGGATGGCCCTGGAGACGGTGCCGAAGGACCTGCGGCATCTGCGGGCTTGTTTGCTGTGCTCGTTAGTCAAGGTGTTCGTCGGGGCCTTGGTTGTAGGAGCGACTGGAGAGGCAAAATGGGAGAAAGAGGGTGAAATGGGGTCAGACACATGAAAGAAAAGGTCTGAGATTTAGGGAGTGGGAATCCTAAGGGAGCCGTTGTTTACGTCCAAGGAACGTGAGCTGGGTGTCTGTGCCTGCTGAGGGCTGCATTTCAGTTCTCAGCTTAACGTAGCACAAGTTTGTCTCCCCAACAGACGTCCGATGAACTTACTGTGTTGGACTGGAAAGACACTAGGAGCCAAAGCTGCTGAGAGAGTAGCTGGAGAGGGCGCCTGACCTCAAAGAGACTAGAAAATATGTAAGCTGAATTAGGGACGAGAGCAAAAAGGTGTGAGGGTGGAGTTTAGGAATAGTTTGGAGAGCAGAGGGTGTTGGGTTGTATAGAGAACGAAGAGGTTGGCTTTGTCGAAATATTGAGATTGTTCGTGCTCATCCTTGCCTTTTTTTTTTCCTTTCCAGACTATAGACCAGTTTGAATATGATGGGTGTGACAATTGCGATGCATACCTACAAATGAAGGGCAACAGAGAGATGGTTTATGACTGCACCAGCTCTTCATTTGATGGGTAGGCCCCTTTCACCCTCCTTTGTTTACTTCTGCACCATCTTGGCTGTGACCCAAGAAGTTAATATGGGGCAGATTTTTTGAGGTCATAAGACTAGCTGGTCTCGCCGGGTGGTGGTGGCGCACACCTTTAATCCCAGCACTTGGGAGGCAGAGGCAGGAAGATTTCTGAGTTCGAGGCCAGCCTGGTCTACAGAGTGAGTTCCAGGACAGCCAGGGCTACACGGAGAAACCCTGTCTCAAAAAACCAAAACCAAAAAAAAAAAGACTAGCTGGTCTCAACAGTTCTTCAGAGAGCTATTAATTCTATGTGTTTAGCCCGGTAGCTGTGAACTCCTGTAGCTACTGAGTTCTTGACATGTGGCTAGTCCAAATTAGAATATGCTTAAGTGTCAAATACATACCAGCGAACAAAAGATTCAGCATGAGGAAAAGAAATGTCAAATAATCTGAAATTTTTTAAAGATTAGCTAAATGTTGAAATAATGTTTTAGGGTTATTTGGTTAAAATAAATATTGAAGTTATTTTCATCTTTGCCGTTTTAAACAGTGGCTAGGAGGACATTTTAAATGGTGGGTACTTTTTCTGTAGTCCCATTTAACAATGCTTCACAACTCTAGTCTGCTCAATTATAGTTGAGACTGTGTTTATGTTGTATGCTGATGCCTGACACGGGATGTGTGAAGTGGTAGAGCCTTAATGTTGAAGAATTGGAAGTAAAATACAGCAGTAGAGTATATGATTACCATGAACAGAGCCCTGGGTTTGCTCCTCCAAAAAATATTGGCTACATGAAAGATCTGTTTTGAAAATGAAGGGGTACAGTTATAGGAATCTACTCCCTCATACAGTATCTTAGTGAATATGGTGACTTGCACCTATAATCCCATCAACTAAGAGGGAGGCACCAGAGAATTGGGGGTTCAGAGCAAGCCTCAGATACATAGTGAGTTTGAGGCCAACCTGAGCTACATGAGACCCTGTCTAACACAAGACCTGCTAAGATATCTCAACAGGTTAAGATGCCTGATAACCTTGACCTCAATCCCTGGATCCCACAAGGTGGCAGGAGAGAACTAAGTTCCTAGGATTGTTTTCTGACCTCAACACATTTGCCCTGGCATGCATAGGGGGGAGAGAGGGTATACATCCCAAGTAAGTTAAGCAGAAAACAAGAGAAGCAAGAGTGGTCTGGCCTTTTTCCCAAGGCAGGATTGCTAAGTTTCTTCTGGACTGCAGGCCAGTTAAGGACCTCCTATGCACTGAGCTTAAGCCTAGTGTTTGTTAAGGTTCTTTGAAGGTGGGTCTGATGTCCTTTAAGGGAGAATAAAAGATGCAAAGAGATGCTGGTTTGGAACCTTTAGCTCCTGTGTGTGCAAATGCACATTCCTGTATTCTCATCCCTTTGTTTCTTCATTAGCCGTTGTTGACGATTAATGATGAAGCTGGGTGTGTTGATGCAGGCTTCAGTCCTAGTTCTTGAGCTGAGGTAGGGGGTAGCCCTTGGCTGTATCATGAGACTCCCATCTAAAAATACAAAATGTGAAATGGAATCACTCTTATCATTAAGTGAACACTAGTGCTAGCTGCTTTGAAAAAATGTTAAGTTACACAGTAAGATATAAGCAAGAGTCTCTTTGAATCCTTACCAATTTAACCTATTTAAAAATTATTTTAAAGATAGGCTTTGTTTTTAAATTATATGTGTGTGTGGCTATGTGAGCATAAATACCAGTGCACAAGAAGGCTGGAGTCCTCAGATCCTCTAGGAGCTAGAGTTACAGGCAGTTGTGACCTGCCCTGTGTGGGTGCTGGGAACTACACTTGGGTCCTCCTCGAGAACAGTGTGTGCTTTTAATCACCGAGCTGCCGCTTCAGTTTCCAAAAGTTTCTTTCTTTTTAAAGTTTCTATTTTTATTATATATATAACATGGGGGGGGCATGAGGAGGCAGTCAGCAGGGTCAGTTCCTAGGGTTATTTGGTTAAAATAAATATTGAAATTACTTTCATCTTTGCCGTTTTAAACAGTGGCTAGGAGGACATTTTAAATGGGTACTTTTTCTGTAGTCCCATTTAACAATGCTTCACAGCTCTAGTCTGCTCAATTATAGTTGAGACTGTGTTTATATTGTATGCTGATGGACTGGACGATTAACAGATAACCTCATAGTTCTTGTAGCACCTGCCTGCTCACATAGTGGCTTTCTAGCCCTTGAGTAGGGTTTCTGCTCCTCAGCCTGTGGAAGCAGAGCTATTTGCCAAAGGTCTGATGGAATAGGAAGGGACACTTGTCACTGTCAGTGACTATCTGTACTAGGTATTTTACATGCACTATCTCACCCTGAGTCTCACTGGTGAAAATCTGTGAAATGTCTCCAACTGTACTTGAGACTACACAGCTCATTAAAGGAAAGGGTGTCCAAGTCTAGTTCACTTCCAGGAAGAGGGTCCATTGTTTAGACTCCTTTGCAGCAGGCTCTAGACCCCTAGTGATAGGGCTGGTTGTTGTCAGTGTGGGACATCCACAGGTAAAGCTCTTTTTACTGGCTGTCCAGAGACAGACTGAAAGGCCTTTGTCACTCCCTTCCCAGTGTTAGAACTGCTTCGCAGCTTTCCGTGGTGACCTCCTCAGGTGCTCACCTGAGCTGTTGCTTTGCTCAGTAGCCCCCTCTAGCAGGACAGGCTCAGTCTGACTCTTCATCTTCTCTCTCTAGAATCATTGCGATGATGAGTCCAGAGGACAGCTGGGTCTCCAAGTGGCAGCGCGTCAGTAAGTGTCTTTCTTATCCTGGCCTGTGCAGTGTTGGGAATGTGCCTAAGGATGTCTTAAATCAGCAGGGTCCGTGGTCCCATGTGAGAAAGATCGGGGTAGAGAAAAGCCAAGCCTTGGGGCTGGCAAGATGGCTCAGCAGTGCCAGACTACCCAACTTGAGTCTGCTCTTGGGGACCCACATGTCGGAAGGAAAGAACTGACTGCAGACTGTCTTCTCATTTGTGCACCATGAAATGTTTTATACACACACACACACCTACCTCTCTTCCATTTTGGCCTAATTCTTCATTTGTTTTTAGTCTTAACTCATTCCCATTCTAATCTCCTGTCTTCCTCAGGTAACTTTAAGCCAGGCGTATATGCTGTGTCAGTCACTGGTCGCCTGCCCCAAGGTAATAGTTGTAACAGCAGCAGTGAGCATCTGCCAGGCCCAGCAGAAGCCTCTGTCTCCCAATAGCTCTGCCTGGATCTCAGGTGGTAGTCAGACAACCCCGGTGCCGGGGCTGGGGTGGCGGGCATCTTTATCCCCATGACTCTCTCATGGAACTGTTTCTTTTTCTGTCATAGGAATCGTGCGGGAGCTGAAGAGTCGAGGAGTAGCCTACAAATCCAGAGACACAGCAATAAAGACCTAGCTAGGTGCAGGCCAGAACATCTTGTTCTTTACTTCTGTACTTGTTTTCCTGTGAAACTAAACAGGTGGGACCCCAAAGACTCCCTGCCCTCCGTCTCAGGATCAGCAGACTCCATGAAAGCAGCACACCCGGCCTTGAGTCATCTCACTTTCTCTTACCGCTGGTGAAGTGGGAGTATCTGGGTGGATTCTCAGAGGCTGTATCAGGAGAGCAAGACGCTGACTTCCCACCTCTGTTCGGGGTTTTGCCTTTGTCCACAGGCAGGACTTTGGTTTAAATACCAATAAAATGAACCTTTGGAACATACTTAAAAGTATACTTAAAAGGCCTGTGCCTTGTGTTCCTTTTCCTCTCACAGTGAGGCCTCACTTCCTGGTGAGATCCGATGCAGCTCAGCTGGGGTCCCGCGTCAGGCTGCCTTTGAGGGGTACGGCTGCCTTTGAGGGGTTCGGCTGCCTTTAAGGGGTACGGCTGCCCTGCTGTGCTTGCTGCTGTATCATGGGAAGGCCTGCTATCCTGAGGCAAGGAAACCGTGCTGACTAGAAGTCAGTGTTGTGTCCTCTGACCTGGTGCACACCCTCCTTTGAAGGAATCCAAGGCCTTAGTGCCTTTACCCCTGACTATCTTTTACGTCTCTTTCTTCCTTTGTCTCTTTTCTATGCTCTGCCGTACCTTTGCTAGTTTCCGAGTTCACATTCTCCTTAGTACTCTTAGTGGCTGTTGGATCTTGATCTGGGTTTTTGTGTTTCCATAGAAAACAGGCCCTCCTCTGGCTAAGAAGGGAGCTATGGGTAATGCCACATTGGCCAAGATGTGTCGTTTTTATATATAATAAAATGTTTACCATATATTCTTACTTAAATCTCAGAAATTGTATCCCCATTTTGGTTTCTCTTTAGTTTCCATCTGTAAGATAGGAGTGATTACTCCTGTTTACCCTGTCTATTTCAGGAATGTAAGGACTGGAAATGAAGAATAAGAAAAGTAGGTAGCTCTCCTGAAAGGGCCAGATATGGCACATGCCTGAAATCCAGCTCCAAGAATCTGAGGTTGGGGATTAGGTCAAATCTGGGCTACATAGTGAGACCCCATCTCAAAAAGCCAAATAATACTAGAGAGTACTGTGTAAAGTTTGTTGTCTGATTATTCTGCTACTCTTCAGTGTTTACACCATCTTCACAATTAGTCAAAATTGCGGATGATGCCCAGAACCTTCCTGCTGCATGGGCACCACCTTGCTAGTGGAGGTTCCTGCTGCATGGGCACCACCTTGCTAGTGGAGGTTCCTGCTGCATGGGCACCACCTTGCTAGTGGAGGTTCCTGCTGCATGGGCACCACCTTGCTAGTGGAGGTCCCTGCTGCATGGGCACCACCTTGCTAGTGGAGGTCCCTGCTGCATGGGCACCACCTTGCTAGTGGAGGTCCCTGCTGCATGGGCACCACCTTGCTAGTGGAGGTTCCTGCTGCATGGGCACCACCTTGCTAGTGGAGGTTCCTGCTGCATGGGCACCACCTTGCTAGTGGAGGTTCCTGCTGCATGGGCACCACCTTGCTAGTGGAGGTCCCTGCTGCATGGGCACCACCTTGCTAGTGGAGGTCCCTGCTGCATGGGCACCACCTTGCTAGTGGAGGTCCCTGCTGCATGGGCACCACCTTGCTAGTGGAGGTCCCTGCTGCATGGGCACCACCTTGCTAGTGGAGGTCCCTGCTGCATGGGCACCACCTTGCTAGTGGAGGTTCCCTGCTGCATGGGCACCACCTTGCTAGTGGAGGTCCCTGCTGCATGGGCACCACCTTGCTAGTGGAGGTCCCTGCTGCATGGGCACCACCTTGCTAGTGGAGGTTCCTGCTGCATGGCACCACCTTGCTAGTGGAGGTTCCTGCTGCATGGCACCACCTTGCTAGTGGAGGTTCCTGCTGCATGGCCACCACCTTGCTAGTGGAGGTCCCTGCTGCATGGCACCACCTTGCTAGTGGAGGTCCCTGCTGCATGGGCACCACCTTGCTAGTGGAGGTCCCTGCTGCATGGGCACCACCTTGCTAGTGGAGGTCCCTGCTGCATGGGCACCACCTTGCTAGTGGAGGTCCCTGCTGCATGGGCACCACCTTGCTAGTGGAGGTCCCTGCTGCATGGGCACCACCTTGCTAGTGGAGGTTCCTGCTGCATGGGCACCACCTTGCTAGTGGAGGTTCCTGCTGCATGGGCACCACCTTGCTAGTGGAGGTCCCTGCTGCATGGGCACCACCTTGCTAGTGGAGGTCCCTGCTGCATGGGCACCACCTTGCTAGTGGAGGTCCCTGCTGCATGGGCACCACCTTGCTAGTGGAGGTTCCTGCTGCATGGGCACCACCTTGCTAGTGGAGGTTCCTGCTGCATGGGCACCACCTTGCTAGTGGAGGTTCCTGCTGCATGGGCACCACCTTGCTAGTGGAGGTTCCTGCTGCATGGGCACCACCTTGCTAGTGGAGGTTCCTGCTGCATGGGCACCACCTTGCTAGTGGAGGTTCCTGCTGCATGGGCACCACCTTGCTAGTGGAGGTCCCTGCTGCATGGGCACCACCTTGCTAGTGGAGGTCCCTGCTGCATGGGCACCACCTTGCTAGTGGAGGTCCCTGCTGCATGGGCACCACCTTGCTAGTGGAGGTCCCTGCTGCATGGGCACCACCTTGCTAGTGGAGGTCCCTGCTGCATGGGCACCACCTTGCTAGTGGAGGTCCCTGCTGCATGGGCACCACCTTGCTAGTGGAGGTCCCTGCTGCATGGGCACCACCTTGCTAGTGGAGGTCCCTGCTGCATGGGCACCACCTTGCTAGTGGAGGTCCCTGCTGCATGGGCACCACCTTGCTAGTGGAGGTCCCTGCTGCATGGGCACCACCTTGCTAGTGGAGGTCCCTGCTGCATGGGCACCACCTTGCTAGTGGAGGTCCCTGCTGCATGGCACCACCTTGCTAGTGGAGGTTCCTGCTGCATGGCACCACCTTGCTAGTGGAGGTCCCTGCTGCATGGGCACCACCTTGCTAGTGGAGGTCCCTGCTGCATGGCACCACCTTGCTAGTGGAGGTCCCTGCTGCATGGCACCACCTTGCTAGTGGAGGTCCCTGCTGCATGGCACCACCTTGCTAGTGGAGGTCCCTGCTGCATGGCACCACCTTGCTAGTGGAGGTCCCTGCTGCATGGCACCACCTTGCTAGTGGAGGTCCCTGCTGCATGGGCACCACCTTGCTAGTGGAGGTCCCTGCTGCATGGCACCACCTTGCTAGTGGAGGTCCCTGCTGCATGGCACCACCTTGCTAGTGGAGGTCCCTGCTGCATGGCACCACCTTGCTAGTGGAGGTTCCTGCTGCATGGCACCACCTTGCTAGTGGAGGTTCCTGCTGCATGGGCACCACCTTGCTAGTGGAGGTTCCTGCTGCATGGCACCACCTTGCTAGTGGAGGTTCCTGCTGCATGGCACCACCTTGCTAGTGGAGGTTCCTGCTGCATGGGCACCACCTTGCTAGTGGAGGTCCCTGCTGCATGGGCACCACCTTGCTAGTGGAGGTTCCTGCTGCATGGCACCACCTTGCTAGTGGAGGTCCCTGCTGCATGGGCACCACCTTGCTAGTGGAGGTCCCTGCTGCATGGGCACCACCTTGCTAGTGGAGGTTCCTGCTGCATGGCACCACCTTGCTAGTGGAGGTCCCTGCTGCATGGGCACCACCTTGCTAGTGGAGGTTCCTGCTGCATGGGCACCACCTTGCTAGTGGAGGTTCCTGCTGCATGGGCACCACCTTGCTAGTGGAGGTCCCTGCTGCATGGCACCACCTTGCTAGTGGAGGTCCCTGCTGCATGGGCACCACCTTGCTAGTGGAGGTTCCTGCTGCATGGCACCACCTTGCTAGTGGAGGTCCCTGCTGCATGGCACCACCTTGCTAGTGGAGGTCCCTGCTGCATGGCACCACCTTGCTAGTGGAGGTTCCTGCTGCATGGCACCACCTTGCTAGTGGAGGTTCCTGCTGCATGGCACCACCTTGCTAGTGGAGGTCCCTGCACCAGGTTCTGTCTCGGCTATTGTCACCTGTAGAAAGTCTGAGAAGGGAGATCTGCTGACATAGTGACTGCCTCTTGACCCTGTGCTTGTCGTCTCAGCCTGTGGAAAGCAAGCTGGTAGTAACCAGGCTACTCACGTCCACTCTCGGGACCCCACCAGGAGTGCTTTCACTTGCATCATTCAGCTCTGAGGGAACAGATCATCACCCTCAACTCTAAACAAGCTGTCGAAGGAGTTCTCTGGCCCAGCTGTCTAAAATAAAAACGCCATCACTGGCGGATTCTTCAGTCAGTGAGTTTCATTGGAAGGGGCCTTGGTGGCTAGCCAAAGTAACTCTGTCAGGCTGGAACTTACCTCCTGGAGGGAACAAGAAAGTTCCCCCAAGAGGGCCTAGACTGCGGAGCCAACACCTCAGCTTTCACTGGCTTTTCAGAAGTCCCCTGGAAAGCCCCAGCTGCTGTTCTGTGTACATGACCCGGATGTGACTGTGTGGTGAGAATGGAAATAGTTGTGGGGAGGGGAGGCAAGAAGAACCTGCACAACTAACCACACTGGGGCTGCTCAAGTCCCACACCTCCTGGGCCCAACTGTCAATCTCACAGGAAGTGAAAGGCACAGCCGCTGTCGACCATGGGGGGCACGGGTCCTGATGCAGCTTCCTCCGCCTGGTAGCTGCTTTTCCATCCCTCTCATCTCATGGTACTAGAATCCAGCAGCCCAGACAGGCAAGATAGTCACCCTTCCTTTGAGCCGAAAGATGCTTGAGACAGGAATTTGGTTCTGGACTCTCAGGGTGGGCTGTCCTGTGGCACAGGGGCCTTTCAAATTCCAGGACTGTTGTCTGTGTTCTTCCTCCTTAAGGGTTCAGTGCTTGCTGAAGTTTAGACCTAACCTAGCTTAGGTTTGAGTGGGCCCCGGGTCTTAAGCCACTCCCTCTGACTCCATCAGTGCTGGGGGTTAAACCTTGAGCCTCGTGCATGCTAGGCAATCGTTATACTACTGAGCTCTCCCCAGCCCTTGTACTTTTGGGGTCGTAACCTCACTAATTTTCTACACTGGCTAGAAAGTCACTCTGTAATGCAGGTTGTCTTTGAACTTGGGTTCCCCCTGCCTCCCAAGTAACTGGGATGGCAGGTGTGTACCACGAGGCCTGGATCCTCTTGGTGTCTTGTTCGGTGGTTTGACCCCTGTCCCTTGAGGGGACAAGGCTCCTCCCCTGTTCAACTGGGTAGATTCAGCTTAGGCAAAACTAGAAACAGCACCTGCCAAGCCACTTTGAGACTCATGTTCTGCCTCCTGGTATTGGTCTCCCCAAAACTGAGGGGCGCAGTAACAGTCAGTGGTGACCAGAAGCTAGTAGAGCAAGAGTCACGATATCTCAACAGAGAAGTTTCCCTAGGATGGCTTGCCAGGTCGGGGGCAGACCCTGTTCTTGAGGTAGCTACCATGTTACCCTCAGCCTGTCTCCAGTCAGCTGTTCAATCTTCAGGCCTGGCACCTGTCAGACTGATCCTCTGAGTATATCAGAGGCAGGTAGGCAATGATAAAGACAGGCTTCACTTTGGAAGTCTAGCTCCCACTTAGTATCTAGAAAGACTTTCATGTAAATAGTATTTGGTAGTTGACAAAGGTCTTTGGCATCCATGATCTCATCTGATCTGAAACTCCTGGGACATAGTCCTTGTTTAGCAACAAAGAGACAAGCTGTGAGGGAGAGTTCAAGTGGCTTAACCACAATTAAGTAGTGGGACCTTAGCTCATACAATACAATGTCCACATGGAGCACAGATGTTTCTCACCTGGTTGCTGCCTTATGAGTGTTAGGCAGAACTGTGAGGCCATAACACCTGGTCCCCCACCCCAGACCCTGCTGACTTCCCTACTTAACACCTCTAGTCCCCAATCAAAACTTAGCCACAAGACAGTGGAGTCCTAGGTCAGAGAGGAGGCCAAAGAGAAATTTGGCCAGCCCTTCAGTTCTCTTCTGCGGCATCTTCCATTCATCTCCAAGTCCCAGGCACCTGCCAACCTGTACCCACATTTCCCATCTCCTTCTGCATTGTCTTCTCTGCCTCCCTCCACCTGAGCCTGATTGTGGCCCCCACCACAATCTGATGGGACACACCCTTGTGTGTGATGAAAACAGGTTCCTGCTGAGGGCAAGAACCCCTGTGTCCCAGACCTGCTGCCTTTGCCAACCCTGGCTCTATGACTTCAGATCACTATGTCTACACATTTTCTTTCTTTTCTTTTCCTTTCTTCTCTTTTTCCATCTATTCTCTCCTTTTTTCTTCTCTTTTAAAAAAATCATTTATTTTATGTATATGAGTACACTGTAGCTGTCTTCAGACACCCCAGAAGAGGGCATCAGATCTCATTACAGATGGTTGTGAGCCACCATGTGGTTGCTGGGATTTGAGCTCAGGACCTCTGGAAGAACAGTCAGTGCTCTTAACTGCTGAGCCATCCATCTCTCCAGTCCTCTTTCTTTGTTTGTCTCCTTTTTCTTTTCCTTTCTTCTTCTTCTTCTTCTTCTTCTTCTTCTTCTTCTTCTTCTTCTTCTTCTTCTTCTTCTTCTTCTTCTTCTTCCTCCTCCTCCTCCTTCCCCCCTCTCTCTCTCTCTCTCTCTCTCTCTCTCTCTCTCTCTCTCTCTCTCTCTCTCCCCCCCCCTTCTCCTTTTCTCTTTTTCTTCTGAGACAGGGTCTCACTATTGTAACCCTTGCTGGTTAATCTAGAACTCACTAGAACAGACTGCAGTTAAAGATCTACCTTCCTCTGCCTCCCAAGAGCTGAGACTAAAAGTATATGCTACACTGCTCAGTGAAAAGCTTCTCTCCAACACCCAGTGGGCAAAATTATAGGTCAAGTTGACAAAGCTATAGGTCCAGTGGGCAAGACAGATGCACCTGTGTTAGGCCTGTGCAGGAGAGAGCATGCAGGCACTGATGTGTTTATAAAAAGATAGCGTGGTATAAGAATAAGTTCTATGGGGGTGTGGTGAGATATGAGGGGCCAGCCACACAACAGTATAGTATAGAATAGAGTTTATTCAGGGCATAGGGAGGGGAGTTAAGAGGATAGTAGAGGCAGAGAGAGTAGAGAAGTAGAGGCCGGCCATGACCACGTGGAGAGAGGGGGAAGAGGGAAGGGAAGAGCCCAAGAGGGCAAGAGAGAAGCAAGCAGGAAACAGGAGTAAGAGAGAGAGGAGGGGGCAAGCAGCCCCTTTTATAGTGGGTCAGGCCTACCTGGCTATTGCCAGGTAACTGCGGAGAGGAGTTTAGACAAAATGCTAACAGGCACTAAAGTGCCAGGAAGGTATATTATTTCTCTTCTTTTTCTCAACCAAGCACTACTACAGAGCTACACTCCCCTGCCTTGTTAAGCTTTGAGACAGTTCACCAAATTATTCAGACTTGTCTAATTCAGCTTGTAGCCTAGACTGGCCTTGAACTTACTAAAGGTGCATATCACCGCTGCCTGGCATGCTTTGAACTCTCAATCCTCCCAAGTAGCTGGCATCGAAGTCCTGCACATCTCAATTTGCCCCCTTCCTTCCCCCACCCCCACCCCCCATGTGTGTTGCTGAGGACTGAAGCAGGGATCTTGTGCATAACAGGCAATATTCTACCATTGAGATATATGCCTAGGCTTATTTTTTAATGTATTACGTACTTTGCCATCCGCACACAAGAATCAGGATACGGCTTAACCTCTACTTAGCTCAAAGTCATTGTTATAAGCCCCCATATTTGTATCCTGTGGTAAAATGGTTTCAGGACTAATTATTTTTTTTTACCTCTTGGATTCACAGCCTGTCAGCTGTCGCATCTGTCATTCATTCATGGCTTTCTCCCTTCTAGTTTTGCTTGAGCTGAAGGAACAGACGGTTACATTTGGTATATACTGTAGTGTGGCGGGCGAATGAGTAAGGCTTAGATCAAGAAAAGCACATGGCTGCTTGCCTGGGTCTTTGGTTGGGTGCAGAGACCTCCATCTGTGGGAGGGTAAGCTCCGGACTGCTAGGGCTGTAGAGCTGAAGGCAGATGGAATAGTGGGGCTAGTGGACTATTATTAAGGCCTCCACCTTATGAGTGACAGGACCAGACCACATCAGCCTGACTCTAGGAGGAACCATGGCTTCGTGGTGTGTCCTCAGAGGATTTGCCTCAAGGTGCTGCCATACTCTGTGAACGTCCCAGGAACAGGAACTAAAGGCACACCATACTGCCCTGCGCTGTTGACATCAGCATGCCGAGATCTTGAGAATTAGGATGAAAACTATTGTTCGGTTGAGTTCTGGCACTCCATCTCAACAGGCCCTTTGGGGAGAGGACAGGCAGCAGCATACAGAGGACTTGAGACCTGTGGAGCTTTCCTCGGGGTCCATCCCATGGTTGATAGGTGCCTGTGCCTGTAAGTCAGGGAGCTAGCAGGTCCATTTCCAGAGCTCTGTGTGTTCCTTCTGTATGTGTGCCTCCTCCCTGCAGACTGAGCCCTTGTACTACACCATGAACGGAGGGAAGAGCTTCAGACACCAAAGCAGGGCCCTAGTCGCTTTCCAAAAGCCGTCTCTCCTTCCTTCTCCCCAAACCCAGCGTCTGCCACCCTCGATTTTTTTTTTCTTAGAAAAAAAAATACCTGTAGGGCCATTAGCCAGAAAAGGGTGGTGGTGCTGGTCATGGGATGGTGTGGTAACTGTTGATTGTTCCCTCGGGGACTGAATAGCAAAAGTCTGAAGGGAAAACACAACTCTGTACTTGGGAGGGGAAAGAGCTCTAGGAGGGAGAGGGTGCCAGTAGCAACGTAGTTTTTTTCTGGAACTCCAGACCTGGCAGGGACTGGATGACCTGAAACAACAGAGTGATGGGAAAGCCCGGAGACAACCTGGCAGCTTCCCCACTCCATAAAGACAGCTGCAGCACTTTCTCTGGGCAGCTGAGGAGACTCACTTCCTCAGCCCTGCCCCTTAGAGAAGCAGGAAGGTGGAGGACGGGTCTCTGGACCGAGGGGTGGGGCATGACCTGGAATCTAGGCTTCTGCTGGGCTAGATGAGGTAGTGGAGGCAGAGATGTCCCTGGATTAGGCAAGTATCAGTCTCTTCTAGCAGAGGAGAGAGGAATTGCCCTCTCTATCTCCTTAGAGGTACCAGGGCCGGAATAGACCCGATGTCCTTGCAAAAGAATCTTTCCTGGCAACTGGAGCCAAGAACATGGTGGGAAATTGTCGGTGGCCTGTGGTTCCTTCATAGCAAGTATACTCTCACGTGGCAATTTCCAGGTTCAAAACTACATCAGGTCCTCAGTGAGGGTCTCGCAAGACACTAGTCCTCCCTTCTCATAGATGAGGACGCTTGAGCAGCGCACTGAATTAGCCTTCCCACTTGCCTGTCGCCTCGTGCTTCGGCCTTTCTGGGGGCGGCAACAGGGTTAGGGTTAGAGGAGGGCAGTCCTCCTTGGGTTCCTTTTGCCTCCTAGAACCCCAACATGCACTTGGGGCCGGGGGTGGGTGTAGCTGTAAGTCTCTAGACCTCAGCACCAAGGTCCCTTTGGGAGTCAGGCCTTCAATACCCAGCGATGTTCACTAACCCTCAGACCCTTAGAGGACGGCTTGGATCCCCTGCCCCCCATCTCCCACCTCCATTTGTGCCCAGCCTCTCACCTCCCCCTCTCGGAACCACAGCCCCATGACGCTGACACGCTGACACTCATGCTCCACTGGTCTACGTGGAGAACATTTGCCCTTATTTGGCTAGGCCAGCTCCAGGCTGGGCCTCCACCTCCAGCCCAGCCCCCACAGGCCTGTCTCTCTCACTTCGTCTTTTTGAGGTTTGGCTGTGGGGCCCAGTGGGCGTCACTTCAAACGCACTTTCTGGTTGAGTCACTTTTAACGGCTCAGTGCTGTGAAGTGCTGGGGCTTTGCTATTCGCTCAGCTCTGCTCCCTCTAGGCTTGGTGGCTAACCCTCCCCCACCTGACTGCTGAAGAGGGCGGGGCGGATGGTGACCTTGGGCAGGTTTTGCAGACCACTTGGTGACCCATTTAGTCACATCCACTGTCCCTACTCACAAGCCCGGGGCAGGGAAGTAGGCCCTGAGTCCCTCCCATAGCTTTTCCAGCTTTTTCCAGCTCCTTCCTTAGATGGGGATTTGGGGGACAGACAGGTTCTCATGGGAGAACTGCTTCTTTGGGGGGGCAATTAGAATTGACTTCTTTGGGGGAACAGAAAAACGGGGTGCAGTCTGTCGGCTGACATTTAGGAAGAAGAACCTTAACTTGCCCAAGATTCCGGTTCCTCAACTCGAAATGGGGATACTGATATTTGCCTTACTGGGTCAGCTCGATCAAATGAGATGCAGACTGAATGTGCCCTTCCTGTGTACTGGGTACCCTTCTGGACCCTCCTATGGCCTGGAGAGTGCTACATGGAAGCCAGGCTAGCTCCTGCACGTGATGGTCTCCTCTTCCCACACCTTATCTTGTATTTCCAGTTGGGTCTGGGGTGTGAGGAATCCTGTGGAAGGCAGGAGAGCCCTTCTGTCCCCGGAGCCCTCTCAGGACCTTAGGACGTCTACTGTACATCCGTCTGGGAAGATGTACAGCTGCCCTGTGGCTTGGCAGGTTTAGAGCATGGTACTGTTGTTTCCTCCTATCATTAAGGACCTTGGACCTTTGTCCTTGGGGATACTCTAGAGTAAAACCGGGTCCTTCAATCAACTCTCTCCTCCATTCTATAGTCAAACAGGCAGGGCGGGGGTTTGGGGCAGATTCAGTAACAGGCCCAAAGTTACACTGTAAAAGCTCCAAGAATCTTGTTCCTCCATTTTTGTGCTCTTGGCTGTCCTCTTATCAAGGGTAGGATTTAGGTTGATTGACAGATGGTAGCAGGTACTACTCTCTCCTTGTTTGCTTTCCTGAGTCAGTGCAGACCAAGCATGCTCTTCACATTCACAGTATGTGTCCTGGGCTCTCTTATGGCATGTGAATGTGTGGGTGAGGAGCCCAGGCTGGATTCTACATGTGACAGGCACAGACACACAGACACAGACAGACACAGACACAGACACAGATACACACACACACACACACACACACACACACCCCACAAGGGGAGGGGAAATGAAAGAGAGAGGGGAGAGAGAGAGATAGGGAGGGAGGTAGAGAGAGAGAGAGAGAGAGAGAGAGAGAGAGATTATATTGTTTAATTCGGAGCCAGAACAGCTATGTACATTAGGCCTTGCCCCCATGTGTAGAGAGAACTTTCCTTTTTCTGCCAGCGTCCCTAGGAGATCCCAGAGAAAGAATGCTTCTTCTGGTTTTGTAACCACTCCCACAGTTGTGGCAAGGGTGCCTTTCCCCTTTCCACAAACACCCCCCTTCTTACCCAAACTTTCTGCTTCTTCCCAGACGCTGTGGAAAGAACCCTGCACTTGGCCCTCACCTCAGCCTGCCTTCTGTTTCTCTCTCTTTTTGCAACTTGGCTTCCTAAGGGCCGGGTTGCTGCTTGAATCCCCTGCCCTATGATCTCAGAGCAGTTGAGCCAGAGCCCTATTAAACAGCTTCCCAGAACGAGCTGTGTATTGGAGCTGCCCCTTGTCGTCAGGACATGAGCGTGAGGTTGAATCTGGAAGATGTCTGGACGGAGGAGGCAGAGGCCAAGGGAGACTGCCTGACCACTCTCCTGGCCTCACAGGAAGCAACCCTCATGCTGCCAAGGCACTGAGATGACCCGGGATCCTCCTCGGTGCTGAGATGACCTCTGCTGGGGACTTGGTTGAGGCGCTTCTGTCCACTGACCCTTGCTTTTCTTCCTTGTGATTGACTGTACCCAGTTTTGCAGTGCTAGGGGATCAGTTTCCCTCCTTTGTGGCACTCCTGCTTCAACGCTGGCTCCCTGAAGGGTGGGCCTCTCAGCCTTCTCCACTTCCTGTTTGTGAGTGGTTAGCTCCTGTGGCTTCTCTCATCAGAAGCAGGTTATCTGGCCTGCCATCTCTGCCTGCTTGTCTGTCTGCCCACTGAGTGAGGCCCCAGGCCCATGCAGCTGGAGTGAAGCCTTGGTTTTCGTCTCAATGCTTTCACTTTGGGCCTTTGCTCCTTCTAAGGCAAAGGCCTTAGACAGAGGCCTTCGAAAGCCCTTTCCTCTGCTCCTTCTCTCTGCCCAGTCGCCCCTTCCAAGTTCTCTCCCACTCGAATTTCCTTCTCCCAGAAGGCCTCTGCTGACATCTGTCCTGCCTCTCTCCCCAGGTTGGCACCAAGGGAGGACTGCTCGGTACCTACCCAAAATTTCCCTACAGTGACCCCGAGTTCCTCCTCAGCTCTACCCTTTCCAGAAACTGAGAGTCCTCCATAGTGGGCCTGTGTGCTCCTCTTCAGGCCCGCAGTCCTCATCCCAGCATACACAGCGGCTGTCCTCAGAGTTAGTTAAGAATGGTGGGAGGAAAAGACTGTGCTCTGGAGCTTCCCATGTCTGGGACTCGCCCCCTAAGTGAATAGGGTTTTGTTTCCCATACCCATTTTCCTCAGCCCTACTCTCACTTAGGGGAGATACCTCAGGAAATAAGAATCTCCCAGAACCAGGGGCTGGAGATACAGCTATATTGGTACAGTACTTGGCCTAGACTGCACTAAGCCTGTAGTCCCAGTACTTACGGGAGGGGCAGGAGGATCAAAGTTCAAGGTCATCCTTGATTATATGGCAAGTCCAAGGCGAGCCTGAGCTACATAGGATTCTGTCTTTAAAAGGGGGGGGGGGTGAATGGAGAGATGGCTCAGCAATTAAGAGCATTCATTGGCTGCTCTTCCAGGGGGTCTGGGTTCAATTCTCAGCACCTGCATGGCAGTTCACAACTGTCTATCACTCTAATTCCAGGGGATCCAACACTTTCATATAGACAAACATGCAGGCAAAACACCAAGGTAAATAAAATTATTTACAATAAAAATAAATTATTCTTTTAAAAATAATTTTAAAACCCCACAAAAAACCCAGCCAAGCATAGTGGTGTATACCTTAGATCTTAGCATTGGAGAGGCAGAGACAGGAGGATCTTTATGAGTTTGAGGCCAGCCTCGTCTACATAGTGAATTCCAGGATAACCAGGACTACACAGAGAAACCCTGTCATTTAAGTGAAAATCAGAAAAGACCTTGGAGGATATTCTTCCACAGAATTTAAACAGTAGCAGCTGCCACATGTGTGCCTCACGGTTCCCAAGGGTGGACTTCGAGTCATCTACTTGAACTCTTTCTCCTCAACCAAGAAAGCCATTAAGACCTCGTTCCAGCCCCAGACCACCACCGGTGGTTTTGATTATCTCTTCCTGGGGGGGGGGGGCTCAGGCAACAGGAAGCTTTGGGGGAACAGAGGGGTTTAGGCCTATCCTTCAGAGACACCTGTGTGCTCCAGGACATCTGTCAGTCACATCACTAGCCAGAGTCCTAGGTGGGGCTCCCTGTGTCCTTGCAGGAGGCAGGGATGTCCAGGAGCAGAGAGGAGGCCCTGCAGATGAGCTGTTGTCCTGAGCTGCCTGCATCTACTGTGTGTGGCTCTAGGGTGTCCAGCATCTCAATAGCTCACAGGCGTGCACCCCATTCCACACGGCACACACCCCCTCTTCTAACACTTACTGTCCCTGTGTCCTTGCCTAAGATTCTGCCTCTTTCCCTGCCTTTCATTCTCTCTCCTCTGGTTCTCATTTTTAGGGGGTTTCAGGCTCAGCAGTGGTGAAGCCCAAGGCACAGGGACCCTGAAGTCCTCCTCAGTTCCTTTGTTCTTCAGCCCCAGCCTCAAGATGGGAACCACAGAAAATTCCAGACCCTCCAAGAAACTCCCTGCTTCCAGAAACTCTGTGGCTTAGAAATGAGCCCTGGGTGGTTTGGGGCACTAAAGGCTATCTACAGAGGGGACACAGCTTCTCAGAGGGAGCACCCCCCACCCTGCTCAGCACAGAAGAGAAGCTGGAGTGCTCCTTGGACTCAGGGCTGCCTTGTTACAAGTTGTCACATAAACATCTATGGCACAGCAGGGACCAGAAGCCAGGTCCTGCTTTTCATTCTGTGGCGCATCTTACATCTTCTCTAGGACAGGGTACCTCCCCAGTGATAGCTTTAGGGTTGTCCTAAGCCCTGAAGGATAGGGGTCCAGAAACCCAGGTTACTGCACAACTTTGATATTCTTATCTTCTTATCTCCTGGGGCAGCCATTTCCCCTCCACCCAGGTCTGAGGCCTGGTGGTGGTCTCTTAAAGGAACACTGACCTATTTTTGGCCAGCTAGCCTTGGAAGACCGTTTACTGCTGTTCCACCAGACCTTAGGGGTGAAGGGTCTTGTTCTTCCTACTCCCACTCGAGGGTGCTGGGACATAGAAACTCTCTTCCAGGCTGGCAGCACCTCGTGCATGAGGCACAGTCTCTCTTTCTCTGTCTGACGCTTCTCCAATCCTATTCTGGGCCTTGAATCTCTATTCCCTGAAGCCAGTGTGGACCTGTGGCTAGACGGAGTTCCCAGAGAAGACGTTCATGGCTTTCCCAAAGGAGATCTTAGTGGTTCTTCCTATTTCCTCCTGCCTCTTCTAATTGCCCTCAAGGCAATTCTTGATTTCAGAGCCAAGCTCACTGAGAGGCTCGGGGAAGCCAGGGAAATATATGGAGCTCATACTCAGCCCCCCAGACTCCTGTCCAGATTCCCACCTTGTTCCCATCCCCCAGCTATGGGGACTTAGGTTGGGCAGTTTCCTGTCTTCCCCGTGGGGAAAGTGGGGGTTGACATGCAGGTGGGCGGGCCTGTACCCACATCCGGTGGCCAGGAGAACCTTTTTCCTCCCCCCCCCCCAAGACTCCAAGGTACCTATTCTCTAGCTCAGGACCATTATCCTGTGGGCCCTGAAAATAGCCTCAAGACCCAACCTCTGCACCTCCTCATTTGGCACCCCCCCCACACACGCACACCCCGGAAAGACCTGAGGGACTAGGTTCCCCTGGGGAAGTGGTGGCTTTCAGAGATGTTGTGGACACTGAACCTAAGGAAGATGTTGGTGTATGGGTTCCAACTTCCCTTCATGCCTCTGCACCTTCCACAGCCTCTCAGGAGAACGTTCAGAACAGCCATGAATTGCTTGATCTCAGTGACCAGAGGAAAGGCCCATCAGTGGGGCTAGGGCTCAGGGAACTGGATTTTTCTAGTGTTGGGATTCAGGACTTCTTTTCTGGGCACTCACTGAAGGCCTTAGCAGAAAACTGTTGTCTCCTGGGGTCACCTCCAATGAGTCAGTGTCAACTCTTGAACCATCTCCTGTGGCTGGAGACATTGGGGAAGGACAAGCCTGGGATCCAGGAAGCCACCTGCCCAGGGCATGTGAGATGGCCTCTTCAGCAACCCCCACCCCCTCCCGCCAATACCCAGCCTTGTCTCTGGTTTCCTGTCAGTCTGCACTCCCCAGGGAGGGGAGGGCTGGCTAATCTCTGATGCGTTGTGGAGGCGGGCTCCAAGACCGTTGGGCGCCCTGAGGTCTGACCCACGTGGCCTCAGGGTTATAAGCCCTGCCCACCCTGAAAGGAACCCCACTTTGGATCCTGCTCTTCTCAGTTCTGCAGCATCAGGTAAGACCTAAATCTTCACTCTGGCCCCAACCAGGCTCTTTAATTCTGGGCCTAAGGGACAGTGAAGGACTTGGGGTGCAGGTTCTAAGTGGAGGCTCAGGACAGCAGGAGGTTACGGGGGCAGGGGCTCCTTAACAAAGCTTTAGGCAGCGGAGCAATGACTCTTGAATCCACTGGCCTTCATTGGGACAGCTTTTAAAATCTTTTAAATCTTCTTGTTATTTTGTCTTTTTTTTTCTGAATGAGCTAAATCCCCAACCCCATCTTTTAAATCTTCTAAAGGCAGAATTAAAAGAGGAAAAATGACTTCTGGGCCCCCCTACTGGAAAAAAAAAAAGAGGCATCTAAAGCTCTTATGGGGAGAGTCGGAGAGTAGGGTGGAGTTGGGAGAGTAAGCAAAGGCTAAAACCGGTATCTGCAATTGGTGCCCAGTCATTTTTTTTCACCCAACATGGCCGCCATTTCTGTCAACACACTTTTGGATTCTGGCTTAAGGAGCATCCAGGAGTGAGGGAGTCAGGGGCCTTGGTCCAGTGGGGAGACTAGGGACATAGGCTTCTGGGAGTCGAGGCCTTTGTCTAATGGGAAGGCTGACACCGAGGCCTTTATGAGAGGAGGCCATGGCTGCCTCCGTTGGATTCAAGACAGTGTGGGTCCTATGGCTGGGAGGCATCCATCTTTGCAGCTCTAAAGATGGGGATGAGCCCTCTGGAGTGGCCATTGTCTCTACCTGAGTGTCCCCGAAAAAAGAATAGGGTGGAAACCTGGAGGGGGGGAAGGAAGGGAAGAAGGTTACAAAGAGGAAGTTGGGCGGGGGAAGAAGAGGCTAGTCTGGCGCCATGCTGAGTCACCACCCACAAGGCCCAGGGCGGGCCCTCTAGGGGGCCACAGGCAGGGTGGAGGGGGTCCTCGGGAAGTTACAAGGAGGGGAGGGGGCAGGGGCCTTTATTAAAGCAGGAGTAGGCAAGAAGAGCAGGTGGCCTGAAGACTCCCCGTGGACAGACAGACAGTGCAGTCACCCATAAAGTAGAAAGCACTACTAACAGCACTGGAGGGTGTAGTGTTTCCTACTTTATGGATGAGTGTACTGTGGGCTTCGGAGAGCACGCCACGCCGCGGCCCCTGCCACCGCCCTCCACCCCAACATCAAGGAGACAGGTGAGCATCTCTCGCACCTCCTCATTTGGCCAGCCTCCCCCCTACCCCCCTCGCAAAGACCTTCACGGCTCCCCCAAAGCACTGTGCTTCCTGACCCCAGATACTTGGGAAACAGCACAGCCGCTCTCTCGCATTCAAGTCCGTGAGGATATGGGGTGGGGCTGGATGTGTGGGTCTTGGTCCTGCACCACAGGCTGACTGGGGATTCCAGAAGGGAGACCAGATGGATGGGAATGGGTAAGGGTCATGAGGCCCTCAACACTAATAAAGAATGGACTTGTTTTACTTTCGTCTGAGACTCTGTTATTGGGATTGTGTGAGTTCCCTGGATGCCTGGGAACAGAACTGACCAAGAAAGACCAGCTTTGCTGACATGATCAGAAGACTTTGGCCTGACTAAGACCCAGCCTGGGGGTGGAAAGGGTTGGACCACCGGAAGCAGGCTTTCTAGCAATGTATGAAGGGACCTGTATGTTTGACCCTAATTTCTGCGGTAGCTTCCTTTTACTCTCTATACCTTCAGAATGAAGACTGCTTGCCTCTGGTTTTGGTCTAAGAAAGTCTAGAGCAGAGGTTCTCAACCTTCCTAATGCTGTGACCCTTTAACACAATTCTGCATGGTTGTGGTGACCCCCAACCATAAAGTTATTTTCATTGCTACTTCATAAGTGTGATTTTGCTACTATTATGAATCGTACTGCAAATATCTGTGTTTTCTGATGGTCTTGGGTGACCCTGTAAAAGGGCTGTTTGCCTTGAAAGGGACTGCAACCCAGAGCTGAGAACCACTGGTCTAGAGGATACTTGTTGGTGTAAGAGTTGGACAAAAACATGCTAGCACAGTGTGTGCCCGCCTGCATTGTACACACTGACACAGGTCATTGGTGTTAATTGATAAAGCACACAGTCACCACCATTGTGTGCATCTCACCAGGGCCTGTACCCAGATGCCAGCAACATGTGAGCACTGTGACATATAGACAATGAGACACGGCTGGTATATGGGTATACAGTCACCTAGGACAAGCACATGTTCAATAATACTTACACATATAATGAGGTATATCACGCCAAAGAATACCCATTAGTGACATTCACATGCAGTGACTTCATGTACATATGACACACACTAACAGCAAGATCAAGATCTCTCCGGATTGCCACATCGATGAATTGAAAAAATTTTTTGGTTATTTGTGTGTGTACTCATGTGCTGTGGTATGCATATAGAGTCAGAGTACACCTTGCAAGAAGGAGTTAGTTCTCCACTTTGGCCATGTGGTTACTGGGGATCAAACTCCAGTGGTCAGGCTTGGTGGCAAATATGTCCACCCACAGAGCCATCCTACTGACCAGATTGAAAAACAATGTGTTTTTAATTGCAAGTCTATTGTAGATGTCTATAACCCCAGAAGCTGGAAGGGGAAGGATGGATTTGAGCTAAATAAGACCCTATCACAAAAGAAGCCGTCTCTTTATAATGTATAGACTTTTCTTGTCATTATGATTTCAATAGTACAGTACAATTATTTCTTAGCATTTATATTGCATTATAAAATAGGTATTATAAACAATCCAGAGATGATTTAAAGCACAAGGGAAAGAAGGCCGAGGATATGACTCAGTGGTAGAGTGCCTGCCTAGCATGCAAGAGACCTTAGGCATACAGAAGGATGTGTATAAGCCATGTGCAGATATTTCATCACGTTACATAAAAGGACTTAAGTGAGAACTTGGTGGGTTATCTTGAGAGGATCCTATAGACAATCCCTCTTAGGCATGGAGGGGTGGAAAAAAAATATATGGAGATAGCATGCACATCATGCCCAGCAAGTATATCAGTATATCATCATTATATATCTATGTCATTGTATGCCATTGTACATTATTACCTGACTATGTCATAATGTGTTAGTGCTGTATAATGGCATAAATATCTGTGATCTATGGCAAAATACAATGATAGACTCATACACATAATTGTATACACATAGACATTGTGGCAAATAGACATACAATGACACACAAAAACATATATCTAATGAGACATTGTTCATAGACAAAATAACACACATACATGCAATGATCTCCATGTGTATACAGGCATACATAGATACTATATATACATAAACACTTTTATACATACATGTACATGACATGCATATACATGCTGACCTAAAGTTACGTGACAAACATGACATGGTGTGTATGCTGCTGTTTACAGTGCTTTAGAGAAATGAATGCTACCTTCTCCCAACGCAACCCCCACCCCTACCCGGTTCCGTCAGCTCTGGCCTGGGTGGAGCCTACCTTCCGCGTGGGAGTGTTCTCTATGCATTAGCTGCTATTCCATAAGGGTGCCACATGAGGGCCCTCGACCTTGGCTTGAGACTGGCTCGTCTTGCTGTGTCCAGGAGCAACATTCTTATCTCTAGAGATCTAGGTGCCCCACATACAGGCAGACACCTGGGTGGGGGCAATTCCTATGTCCTTGTTCCTAAAAACCATTTTCTCATAGAAACATAAATAATAAATAAAGCCTAAGGCTAGACAGAAGATGAACTTCCTGATGGTTGAGAGCAAAATCAACCCAACAGGTCCTGTCTTGTGACCTCCCCGGCTGACCTGTGAAGGCTGGGCTGCCCCCCAAATGTGATCTGCCGTGGAGTAGCTGAAGTAATTTTTTTTAGCCTTTTTCACCTCTGTCGTTTTTCTCGTCTTCCTATTTTCAGCCTTTTATTTCTTTGTTTTATCCCAAATCCCACCATTTCAGCTCTGTCCTTTTCTACGGCTAGATCTCTGTCATATTGTCCTATCTCCATCAACCTTGCCTGAAAGGAGAGGACTGTCCCTACTCCCTTTCCTCTGCACCCTGGAAGTGAGGGTCTATGGGGTCAAGCGGATGAAGAGGCCATGTTGAGGGTCGGGGGTGTGGGGCGGTAGCTTTCTAAGCTACCATCCAGCAAGGAACCTGCTCTTTCCTCTGTCCCGACCCTGCCAGCCTGCCAGCCGGTCCAGCCCACCAGTCCAGCGCCATCGCCATGGAAACCAGCAGCTGACTTCCTATTGGTGGGCAGGAGGGGAGGAGGAGGGGGAAGGGAGGGATGATGATTCTCCCCTGCTCCCCCCTCCCCATTCTGAGGCTCTGCCCTCCTTCGTGCCCACCGTCTCATTTGGGAGCTCCGGGACCGTGAGGGACCCCTGCAGTCCCTCGAGCTGAGACTAGCTGAGGCAGAGACTATGAGGCAAGCAGCTCATCGACCCAGGCCTCCTTAGGACCGCCCAGCCTCCCAGCAAGCAAGTGATCAGCAGCAGCGGAGAGAAAGGCTGGAGATAAAGGACCACAGTGGACCACTGGGGATCATTCCCAGGAACTCCTGAGGACCCTATCCAGGCAGAGGGGTCGTGATGGATGGCCAGACTCACAGACACTGAAAGACACACATCACTACAAATACACGGGGCTTTACAACACTGAGATAGGACCAGCGACAGCGTCACACACTGCCACAGCCCTGCAATATAGACAGCCCCTACCCTACGCAGAAACAACTGGCAACTCTTCCATAGGCACAGGCAGTGACACACAGCAGCACCCTTCTCAACATACACAAGTGGGGGTATTCCTCCTCCAGTCACATAATGAAACATCACTGACCTGCAGGACAGACCTGGAGGCACACATACATATACCTTCAGCCAGGCACTCCTGGTGGTGGCCTCTGTACCCCCACCCCAGGGACATCCTCTCTCTCTCTCTCTCTCTCTCTCTCTCTCTCTCTCTCTCTCTCTCTCTCTCTCACACACACACACACACACACACACACACACACACACACAAACATGAGCAAACATAGCTGACATACCCCCAGCTCCAGTCTGGCAACCCTGATACCTTCTGAAGCCTCCTTCGTGGATGGAAAGCCTCTGATGGAGCCTCGGTGAAGCCAAACCCTTACAGGGAGAATGGTGTAGTCTGGCATGACCCTTGTTAGTCTCCCCGCTTGGCTGGGTGATGTCCCCAGGTCCAGGTTCTGGGGCCCCTTGCCAAAACCATGGAGCAACTGACAACCCTTCCACGGCTTGGAGACCCTGGAGCCATGGAACCGTGGACGCTGCCTGCCTGGCAGCACTGGACTCAGGGCCAGGGAGGCAAACCTGGAGATGCATCTCCAAGCATTGCTGGTACTCCGACAGCTCTGCAGGCTAAAGGATTGAGGTCTGAAGAGAGTTCCGAGCCTGAGGGAGCTCATAGCCCTGGGCCTATCGGGAATACTGACCCTGAAGGTACAGAGACCGGACTGCCCAAGCTGGGGCAGCAGGCAGAGAACCCTGGGTACAGGCTGGAGGATGTGGACGCACAGGCTTATAAGGTAAGAGAGGCTGGGGAGGGCTGCAAGACGGACCGGCCATTACCTGTAGCCCCACTGACCACATTTCCTGTCTTGGCTTGTCTCTGTCTGTGACTCTGTCTATGTGATTATCTGTCCTTCCTTCATTGGACAGGAATCTAAGTGGCCTCGTTCCGTTCTCTCGGGCTCTGCCCCTCAGTGTGTGTGTGTGCATGTGTCTCTCTCTGATTATGTTAGGTCTCTTCCACCACGAGTCTGTCTGAGGGGATCTTGGGTATGCTGGGGGGTGTGGAGGTGGGCTCAGGGCTGGGCTGAGTCAAGGAAGATTATGCTGTGGGTAGGTGGGTGTGAGTGAGCTACTGAAGAGGATGAAGGAAGCAGGGCTTTAGGGGAGGGCGGGGGACTCTCCAGACTCAAGATGCCTAAAGGGATGGGGAGGGAGTTTGATCTGGCATTACCTAGAAGGCTGTGGGTGGAAAGGCAAACACAGGGAACAGGAAATGCCCAGACTGGTGTGAGGCTGCCGCTGAAGGCATGGACGACTGGACTGTCCCTTCTCCTTAGGTCCTGGCAGTATCCCTCTCTAAAGGACTGGGACTCCAGAGAGAACCTTCTTCACTCCTTGGGTTATAGAGGGGAGATGTTGCACACGGAAGTCTCTGGCTAGGTTGAGTAGGTTTCTGAGACACTGTACCTGGTCCTTCCCTATGCCAGGCCAAGTTCAACATAGGCTTCGGGGACAGGCCTAATGTGGAGTTGCTGAGGGCCCTAGAGGAGCTGCAGCAGCACTGTACCATCCTGAAGGAGGAGAACCAGATGCTGGTGAGGCCTGGAGAGTGAGGTCTCCCTCAGCACCATGATCACCCCATAAACACTTTCTCCAAGGAGGGAGGCACCCACGGGTGACAAGATCACGTGCCCCAACCCCGGTGGACCCTTGCTTAGCACTGCCAAGGATCTCACTGTGTGCCCAAACTCTTAGCCTAGGGCTTGGGTAGTAGGAATGGGTCTGTGGGATTCTCCCTACACAGTCCAATTCTGGATGACTCCTTGTCAGAGAAAAAGCAGCTTCCCAGAGACGGAGGAGAAGGTACGGAGGCTAAAGCGGAAGAATGCTGAACTGGCAGTCATTGCCAAGCGCCTGGAGGAGAGGGCGCAGAAGCTACAGGAAACCAACATGAGGGTGGTGAGGACAGACTGCGGGGTGGAGGCTTGGGTGACCTGGGAAGAGGAGAACCAAGGCTGGGCCACAAGGAGTGGGCTCGGGAGTCAGACTTACTACCCAGGAAAGCAGGAGCCCAGGGGCTCCTAAGAGAGACAAATGGAGGCCCTTGGGAGTCTGGAGCTACCGGAGGGAAAGGGGTGGGTGAGGAGGCTGTTGAGAAGTCAGGGAGCAGAATTCTGGATTAACACGTGCTGGAGCTACTTGCAGCCTCCTGCTGAGCTCATCTGGGGTGTGGAGTTGGAGTGGGGGCAGGGAGAAGACCCATCACAGTGGCAGCCCCGAATTACCAGCGTCCTCCAGTCTAAACTAAGAAGTAGTGTTAACGCTTTCGATCCTGGTTGGGGACTGCGTGGATAGGGTTCCAAGAGGATTCAGTTTCTTCCGAGGACCCAGACTGGGTTTCATCCTAATTCTCCGGAAGATGAGGAATGGGAGGTGTACCTTAAACCCTCAGATGACCACTGGCTTTACCCCACCTCTGGCTAGGTGAGTGCCCCTGTGCCTCGATCCGGATCCAGTCTGGAGTTGTGCCGGAAAGCTCTAGCTCGCCAGCGAGCCCGAGACCTCAGTGAGACAGCCAGTGCACTGCTGGCCAAGGACAAACAGATTGCTGCCTTGCAGCGGGAGTGCAGGGAGCTGCAGGCCAGACTCTCTCTGGTGGGCAAGGTGCGAAGGGGTCCCTGGCTTCTCTTGCTGCTGGATCCTACACAAGGATGTCTGCTTGGAGTGTGGGATGTGGACCAGATGTTAATGAGATGCAAATGAAACGGAGAGGTGGAGGCTGTACGGGAGTAGGTTCCCCTGGCAACGGCCCAGGTGGGAGTGGGGAGAAGGCGCCTGAACCAAAGGGGGTGGAGCATGAGTCCCAGACCTGGACATTTCCATGCTCCAGGATTGAAACTGTGTGCCAGTGGATCTGTCTGTAGGAATCCACACATAGTTCACACTTGTGTGAAGGATTGTTCACGAGGCATTTAGCACAGTGCAGGCACACAGCGAGCGCCCAGTGAACGAGTTGTTGTGAATGTCTGCCCACGGGCCTGGGGGGGGGGGATGTGGCTGCATACTCATGCTTATATGACCAACCATATATGCATGGGAGGATGCGCACTTTCCCGCGCAGCCGAACCAACCCAGTACGGTAGAAAGCGGGCAGTGCTGGAGGTGATCAGGGGCCAAGAAAGGGTTAGGACTGACTCGGCTCCTGGTCGCCCCACCCCAGGAAGGTCCCCAGTGGCTGCATATGCGGGACTTCGACCGGTTGCTGCGCGAGTCCCAACGGGAGGTGCTGCGGCTGCAGAGGCAGATCGCCCTGCGCAACCAGCGGGAGCCGCTCCGGCCTGCCCGGTCCCCGGGTCCTACTGTCCCCTCCAGAGTAGGGGCGCCAGCCCCGGGGGCCCCGGGAGAGGTGAGCGCCTGCGCAAGGGCAGGTGTGTGAGTGTGCTCAGATGAGGGGGTCAGGGCGATCTGGGAATCTCCCCCTTGCCCGATACTCTGATGGGGACCCCGTGGTGAAATGAACGCTTTCCCAGGGTCTAGGGAGCCTTCCTCACTAGGGAACAGGGACTTGTCCAAGCCTCCCGCGCTGGTACCTGCGCCGCGCCCTACCCCTGGGGGTTTCCGGGGTTCCTCCCTCCGCAGGCCTGTGCCCCACCGGGCCAATCTGGCCGCCCCTGCCGTGTCGATAGTGGTACAGCCCGGCCGCAAATCCCTGGTTGCCCTGGCAGCCGCCCGGGGCCCAGCCCGCACCTCCTCCTCCCGCAGCTGCGGTAGAGCGGGGACGCCCCCTTCAGCGTCCGCCCGGCGGCCAGGCCTGGCCCGGGTTATCCCGGCGGGGCTGTGCATACGACTCAGTTCCAGGTACGGGAGACCTTCATTGAGTGAGGGGCTAGATAGCTTCTGCCCGGAGGGCCTGGACCCCATATTCAGGACCCAGGGGCCTGCTCCTATTCACCATCCTAGGTGGGCAGCGTTTATTTAAGCCTCCTGGAAAGAAGGTTGGAAGGGAGGAAGACCTGATAGTGACCACGGGGGTCAGGGTGCAGGAAGGGGTGATGCACCTTGCTCAGACTCTGCCCCTCGGTCTGACTGACCCATGGAGGAAGATGCATCACCTATCAAAATCTGTCCTCCAAAGTTTGCAGGAATAAATGGGAAACTGATGGGGGTGGGCTTGGCGGAAGCCAGGAGGGTCTGGCTAGGTTTGCACTACTCTAGGCCGAGTTCAGACAGGATGGCCCAGAACCCTAGCTCTAAGAACACCACATATCCCTGGGGATCCAAGCAGTCTCTTAATTTCTCTGCTAGTCACTGAAGGACGTCCAGGACAGTTATTGAGTGCAGAGCAGTGCGGCTGCTGGAAGCTAAAACGGGAAAGCTTTGGCCTGGATAAAGAACCCATCTCCCAGGGCACACATGGGTCCTGGGATCTCAAAGCACTATGACTCACACATACAGGGCTGCAACCTTTATCCTTCCATGTCAGCTGGAGATGTTGGGAGGGGTGGGCAGACAGCATCCCTCACCCACTTCCTAGGTAGAGATGTCATCGTTGACCCGGTCATGCGGTAAGATCTTCCCGTTGGCAGGCTGGGTTGGGGACAGGCTGCTCTGAGGCTCTGTTCTCTGGTGCCATGCCTCGTGCTCCTGGATATTTGCAGGCCGTCCTTCAGGATGATGTGGATAGCCCACAGGTGGTCCTAGGGGAACCAGAGAAACAGCAACGGGTGCAGCAGCTGGTAAGTCCTACGTTGAGGGCCGGAGGCAGCCTGCTCTGGGCACTTGTACCTTTGTCCATGAGAGGCCCTTGGTTCTCACCCCGCAGGAGTCTGAGCTCTGCAAGAAGCGAAAGAAATGTGAGAGTCTGGAGCAGGAAACCAGGAAGAAGCAGAGGCGATGTGAAGAGCTGGTAAGTTCTGGTCACCCAGGGTCCAGCTTCCCTCTCTCTCCCAGGCTTTCTCCCTCTTTCATCCCCAGGTTCTCAGGAACTGAAGAATCCTCCTGTTCTTTAAGCTTTCCTCCCCTGACCATGGCAGGTTTCCACAGGAGGCCTAGCCCGGGAGGGAGGATCCTTCAACATGAGAGGCTGAGAAAAGGGGGTTCTAGCCCCTTCCTCAGCACTTGTGTGACCTCCACCCCACAGGAACTGCAGCTGAGGGCAGCCCAGAATGAAAATGCTCGCCTGGTGGAGGAGAACTCTCGGCTCAGTGGGAGAGCCTCAGAGAAGGAACAGGTTCGGATTCCGCCATGTCTCTGGAGAGGGTTATGCCTCAGGGAGGCCTGAGGGTCTCCTCTTGGGGTGGAGTTTGAAGGGAACTGTCAGCCCATCCCTTGGCTAGTTGCTTGAGGGACAAAGTTTACATGCCCACCTCCCTGTCAATGTGGCCCCTCTCCAGGTGGAGTGGGAGAATGTGGAGCTGAAGGGACAGCTCCTGGGGGTGACACAGGAGAGGGACTCAGCCCTTCGGAAGAGCCAGGGCCTGCAAAGCAAGCTGGAGAGTCTGGAGCAGGTGCTGAAGGTGAGAGGCACAAAGAGAAGGTGGGGCCAGAAGCTGTATGTGGAGCGTTTGGGCCTGAGGGAGGTCAGAGGTTGCCAGCCTCTGTCACTTCCAGATTGGGTTTTCCTTTTAACAGAGGGTATCTGGAGCAGGTGGTAGCCTGAGGTTACCTGGTCTTCAGTCTTCTGTGGAAATGGTGGGGTAGGAAGGCTCTGGCCTTGACCCACCATTTTGTGTTTCAGCATATGCGGGAGGTGGCCCAGCGGAGGCAGCAGCTGGAGTTAGAACATGAGCAGGCGAGGCTCAGCCTGCAGGAGAAGCAGGAGGAGGTCCGGCGGCTGCAGCAGGTGGGATCAGGAGCCAAGGAAGGGTGGATGCTGGGTGGCTGAACCCCAGCTTCGCCACCTACTCATCCAATAAGCATTTTTTCGTCTACCCGCTACCGTGTGCTAAACACTGGGGAGACCGCAGGGAGCAAAATGAAGGTTCCTGACCAGTCGAGTGACCAAACAGAGGATCCTGAATTGGAGGCCAGTGTGGGTGATGTAATGTGACCCTGTCTTAGAAAATAAAAGGGAAAAAAATAAGATTGGTTCTATACCGGAAGGGACGTGAAACAACACCTAACTTCACAAGATCGCGCTGGTGGGAGGGGTACTGGGCGTGGCCTCCAGCAGCTGAGCAGATGAGAGAGCTGAGACAGTGGTCTGGGAGGGTGCAAGTAACAGTGGGGGGTAGACAGGTGGGTGGACCGGAAATATAGTTTGGGGATGAAACGTAAGACCCCTGTTGTGTCACCCCTTGTCTACTTGAATCCTGAGGAGAATAGGTTTTCACCCTTCCCATGCTGGGGTGGGGGAGATGAAAACCTATTCTGTTGCTGTGACAAACACCATAACCAAAGCAAGCTTGGGGAAGAAAGAGTTAATTTTAATTTTACATTTCTGGGTGATAGTCTACCATTGAGAGAAGTCCAGGCAGGAGCTGAAGCAGAGACTATGGAGGAATGCTCCTTACTGGCTCTCTCTCTCTCTCTCTCTCTGGCTTTCCCAATGTCTTATGCTCAACTAGCTTTCTTTTCCTTTTTTCTTTTCTTTTTTCTCTCTTTCTTTTCTTGTTTTTGAGACATGGTCTTATGATATTACACTGGCTGTTCCAGAATGTTCTATGTAAAGCAGAATAGCCTTGAATTTACAGAGCTCCTTTTGGCGCTGACTCTAGAATGCTGGGATTAAAGGTGTGCACCACCACAACTGGCCCTAAGCTAGCTTTCTAATACAGCTGAGGGCCACCTGCCTAGGGATGGTGTTGTCCACAGTGGACTAGGCCCTTCTACATCAATTAGTAATCAAGACAGCACCCCACAGACATTCCTACTGATGGGTCTGATCAAGACAACCCTTCAATTGAGAATCCCTCTTTCCAGGCGACTCCAGGTTGGGTCAAGTTGACAAAAACTAATTTGGACAGGGCAACAACTTTGGGGGACAGGGCACCTCGAGTTTCAAGTTTTGCAGGTTTGGGGATATGTTAAAACACTCGAACAGACATATCACAGACAATTGGACCTGAGTCTGGAGCTATGGAAGACTGACCTTGTGGGTACTTGAGGCCATCAATGAGATGCCCAGAAGACAGCGGAGAGGATAAAGTGGCTTGTGTCCAGGGGTACCTTGGCATTCTAAGGGCTAGAAGACAGGAGTCAGGGAATAGAGGCTCAGAGGGAGCCATGGACAGGTTGGATAGGTTCATCCAGAAGGGGAGGTTGTTCCTGTTTGAAGAATGGCTTGAGTAGGGGTCTGGAGGAAACCCTGTGGCTCCAGGCTCCCCAGACTCTTTCTCCTTTCCTCCCTTACTCTGTGTCTCTCTTGTCTTTCTTGCCTCTCACTCTTCTCCTCCCTTACACATCTTTATTGTCCACCCTGGGTCTGTTGTGCAAGCCTCCCTTTTAGCATTTTGCTTCTTCCTATTTGTAGGCCCAGGCAGAAGCCAAGAGGGAACATGAGGGAGCCGTACAGCTGCTGGAGGTAGGGGCCTTGGAGTGTACAGGAGTGGGGGCAGTGGAAGGAGGGCCCATGATGCTCCAAGGCCTGGCAGAGTCCCCTTTATTTCTTAGGCTCTGGTACACAGGGCCAGGGCTCCTGAGTCTCGTGGCAGTAGTCACCCATTGCCACTGATCTCAGAAGCTGCTCTCTCTTTGAAATGCCCTTTGTAACCTTATCATCTCACAGCACTGACAGGGTGGTATCCATCTGTCAGAGGCCGCTCATTTCCCTCCCTCTCTGGGTTATTGACCCACAGAGCAATGTGTTTTAATTTCTCCATTCTCTCTCTCCTCACCAGTCTACCTTGGATTCCATGCAGGTATTTATGCCTTCCACGTCCTGGGTGTCCCCTCCCCATCCCTCTCATATCTCTTTCCCCAGGGACCAACTCTGATATCCAACAGAGGGGCCATCGCTGATGGCCAATCTGAGACTCCAGAGATAGGCCAGAGAGCTTACAGGGTGCATGGGCTGTCCTCATCCTACTGAGTTTGACAGATGTGGGGCCTTCCCACCCATTGTCTTAGATCATGAGGAAGTTTGTCACCCACTGACCAGTATTCCCTATGACACTGTCAGTGGGTGAGCCCTTGATCTAGAGACTTGCCTGGTAATGGAGAAACTGGTCATGAGAACTGGCTTGTTCTATCCAAAGACATCCCTAGCTTCCCATGGAACCTCTTGTCCACTCCTCCGAGGTCAGGGTCACTGCCTGTGGGAGAATAACAAGGCACAGAGCTAAGAAAACTCCTGAGTTTGTGTTGTTGTTGGTGATGGGCTGAGCAGATCTCTTTGGATGGCAGAGACACACATACAAACTAAAGCCCTTTGTGACACTGTGTAGAGCTGGCTAGCCCTATACGGCTCTGCTAGGCCTGGCCAATCATAGTGGGTCTTGTTTTCAGGCCCGGGTTCGAGAGCTTGAGGGCCAGTGCCGAAGCCAAACTGAGCGCTTCAGCCTTCTGGCGCAGGAGCTCCAGGCCTTCCGTCTGCACCCAGGCCCCCTGGATCTGCTTACTTCAGCCCTGGGCTGTAATGCCCTTGGGGACCATCCACCACCCCACTGCTGCTGCTCTACCCCTCAGCCCTGCCAGGGGTCCGGCCCCAAAGGTAAGGGGTTCTCCAGTGACATCCGTCTGGAATCCTCAGATTCTGGGGACTCTGTATAATGCAAGGAGTTGAAGATTAGAGGCCAGCCACTAATCATACAGCAATTTTTTTTTTTGGTCTTTTTCGAGACAGGGTTTCACTGTGTAGCCCTGGCTGTCCTGGAACTCACTCTGTAGACCAGGCTGGCCTCGAACTCAGAAATCCACCTGCCTCTGCCTCCCAAGTGCTGGGATTAAAGGCGTGCGCCACCACTGCCCCGCTGTTACACAGCAGGTTAAAGACACACCTTAAATCCAAGATCTCAGGCCACTGGTCTGCCTCTAACTGGGAGTTGAGCCCTATCGGTCAGTATCAGGGTCTTAGGAAGAGTGGAGAACTGAAGGTTCACTCTCTTACCAGTCAATTGGAGTTAGCACATTGCTTAATCTCTCTAAGCCATGAGGCAGGAAGAACTCAATGAATTTTCAAGCACTCTGAGGATTCTGATATATATGAATCACAGTGAGTTTCTCCTCAAAGATTTCCCTTATTGTCAAGAAATCTGGGTATAGCCGGGCAGTGGTGGCCCACGCCTTTAATCCCAGCACTTGAGAGACAGAGGCAGGCGGGTTTCTGAGTTCGAGGCCAGCCTAGTTTACAGAGTGAGTTCCAGGACAGTCAGGGCTATACAGAGAAACCCTGTTTTGAAAAACAAACAAAACAAAACAAAACAAAATCTGGGTATAAAGGCCAGACACCCATATCCAGAAAGCTCCACCCTATTTCCCCAGTCCTTCCTCTGACCACAGATCCCAAACCTATTGGCATTTTCTCTTTAGATCTCAACCTCCCACCGGGCTCCCCAGGACGCTGTACCCCCAAATCTTCTGAGCCTGCTCTTGCTACTCTTACTGGAGTCCCTCGAAGGACAGCTAAGAAGGCGGAGTCTCTCTCTAATTCTTCTCGCTCAGAGTCCATCCACAACAGCCCCAAGTCATGTCCCACACCAGAGGTTAGTGCTGGACCAGGGACTTTGGGCTCGGGTGTTGGCTTAGGGAAGGGGCAGGGGTGGGTCCCGACCTCTTGTGGAAGGAGTTAGGTAAGGTTGCTGATCCCAAGCTAGGGCATAGAAGGCCCGTGGGTTCCTCTTATGGGCAGGAACTCAGGTGGAACTTGCTCTCTTGGGCCTGCCTACTAGCAGTACCTCTCTGGAGTCCAGAGAGGCCCTAGAGTCTTGAGTTTGGTGGAGGAGACAGTTTGGCGCCTGGTTCACATAATGAGTCTCTTCATATGCACAACCGCAGTGGAAACAGTTGCTTATGTGAGGAAAGGTACAGGTTTCTGGATTCAGATCTCAGCGTTGTCTTAGGAAAGTCACACACAGTGTCTCTGAGCTTTCCCTATCTGTACACTGTGGGTGACAAACCTGCCTTGTAAGATTGTTATGAGGGCACCAGGAGATGCCCAACGTATGGCGACTGTGGTTGTTATTACATCATCCACAGTTCTTCAGATTCCCCTGTCCCTCTTTCTACCTATGAACCCAGCAAAAGCGAGAGGACAGTTTCTGAAAGTGGTAGAACCCAGCCCTAGGCCTCTGCTGCCCCCTGGTGGGATAGAATGATGGCCCTGGCTTTGGGCTAGCCTCAGGGGGTCCTAAGTTCTGAGTTCCAGTGGAGTTAAAGCAGGAGGTACAGTCACAGGGATAAAAGAAGGGGTGTCTTCCTTCTTGCTTCTAGTTCTTTACAATGAGGCGATTTGCTGAGTTTCTACCTTAGGGAGTCACCTGTCACAGATACCTGCTCTCCTCTGACCTGTTTTATTTCCTGGGTTGGAGCAAAGACTCAGAGAAGGGTCCAAGTTGTCCTCACACCCGCAGACTAGGACAGCTGTGTGCTTCACAGACCTTCTGTCCCAAGTCTCATTTAGGGAATTCCAGGCCTTGTGGCCACTAGCCTTACAGAGGACATTTTACGATCCCTTCTCAAAGCCCCGACTACTCTACCTTGTCTTTGGCCTTGGACCTTGAACCCTAGACCTTTGAGAGGAACCAACTCTTTCTTCCTGCCCCAGGTGGACACAGCCAGTGAGGTGGAAGAGCTGGAAGTAGACAGTGTCTCCCTGCTCCCAGCAGCTCCGGAGGGCCACTCAGGAGGAGCCAGAATCCAGGTCTTCCTAGCCCGCTATAGGTAGGTCCCTCTCACTCACTCTGCCACCCTCAGAATTGGGGTGCATGGAGGACAGGTATAGATGAAGAGGGAGACCCCTGGATATAGTGGAGGGTGGTGCATGGGTCCCGGCTGGATGCTGTGCTTGTAGCATAGTTGAGACAAAGGTGGGTACCGTGAGTGTTCGACTTGGCTACAGTAGAAACCACACCTCCAGAAAGGCCTGGTGCGTGACAGTGAGAAGCTGGGTTTGGAGGTGGAATATCAGCCAGTGTGGTTTTCCTCCTCTGCTACTACCCCAACAGCTACAACCCCTTTGAGGGTCCCAATGAGAATCCAGAGGCTGAGCTTCCGCTGACAGCCGGCGAGTATATCTACGTCTATGGTAACATGGATGAGGATGGCTTTTTTGAAGGTAGGATGGTTGTAGGGATCACCCTGTCCATTCTCCTGCTACTGAAGAAGTCAGTCCTTCCAGTAACGCTCCTCAGCACACTCGATCTAGCCCAGCTAAGGGATGCTCTGAGATTTGAGACAGCCAGCATGGAAAGAGAAAGTGATCATTCTGGAGGAGGCCAGAGTCTAATAGTCCAGATGCTAGAAAGAGTGTCACAGGATACTTTGGCTAGATTCATTTTTGTGCTAATAGGCAGAAAATGGCAGTATTTAACATTGGCAAGAGTTATGGTCAGGCATCTGTTTGCATTGGGTCCTGGGCTCCAGAAAGATATGGGGAGAAGGGGTCATGTTCAGATCCCACATGGTCTGAGCAGGTGGTAGGTAGGTGTCAAGGCCAGGGCCGGACTGAGTTTCAGGGAGGTTGTCCAGATCCTGAAGGGAGCCAGCCACAGGCCTCAGCATGCACTTGAGACAGATGTCTCACTGAGACTACATCAGCTGGTAGAACCTTCAGAAGGAACGAGTGGCCACAGGAGCCTCTTCCAGAATGCTATTGGCTGGCACTCCAAGTTGCATCCTCCAACAGTGGGAAGGTTAGGTCATGGAGTGAGGTGTACTTGGAACATGACAAAAACTACATCTGTGTGCAGAGATTTAGGAAATGGGTCAGACCTGAGTGAATACCAAGAGCTTTGGAGACTGCCTCGTTCCTTTCTTGGGGGCTCCATGAGCAGCTACTGGGTGTTGAAGCCTGTCTTTGTATTCCTAACAGCTAACCTCTACATAAGGGTAGATGCTAAAGAGCTAGGTTAATGGCATCCAGGAGAATTGTACTTAATTTATCTCTCTCTTTGTTTGTTTTGATCTTTGTTCTTACTGGGGTTGGTACCTAGGACCTTGTATGTGAGTGCCTGTAGAGGCCAGAAGATAACATCAGATTCTCTGGAGCCATTGTGGGTTCTGGGAACTGAACTTGCGTCCTCTGCAAGAGTAAGAAAATGCTCCTAATTGATTAGTCAACTGATGAGTTGGGTTTTGTTTTTTGGTTTTTTGTTTGTTTGTTTGGTTGGTTTGGTTTTTCAAGACAGATTTCTCTGTGTAGCCCTGGCTGTCCTAGAACTCTCTTTATAGACCAGGCTGGCCTCGAACTCACAGAAATCTGCACTGCCTCTGACTCCTGAGTGCTGGGATTAAAGGTGTGCACCACCACTGCCTGGCAAAATGATTGTTTTATTTTTCTGTAGATTGATGTTACATCTGTGTGAGGATGTTGGATCCCCTAGAACAGACCGTTGTGAGCTGCCATGTGTGTACTGGGAATTGGACCTGGGTCCTTTGGAAGAGCTCCCAGTTCTCTTAACTGCTGAGTCCTCTCTAGTCCCTCATGAGCCACCCTCACTTTTGAGATATCACTATGAGATAAAATATCACTAAGTAATCCAGATTAGCTCTAACTTCCCATCTACCTGTCTCTGACCTGCTGAGAGCTGAGATTATAGGCATATACCACTACTCCCAGATACTTCAGCTTTTTAATATGAAAGTTTCTAAATATGTAGAATACATTGAGCGGGTTAGGGGTGTGGCTCATTTGGTAGAGCACCTGCCTATCATGTGCAAAGCTATTGACTCAGTCCCCAGCACTGTGTAAAACCATGGGTGAGGCACCTTTGTTAGCCTGGCGTTTGTGGTGTGTGTGTTGGGGGGGGGGGGTGGATCAGAAGCTCAGAGTCATCCTGGGCTACACAGTGAATTCAAGGCCAACCTGGGCAACATGAAATCACAACAGAATGAAGCGAAACAAAACATCAAAGCCCAGTGCTATGAATGTCTACAAGCCTCCCACCTAGATTTTACAGTCGTATGCACCTTGCCATGTTTGCTTGATCTGTATGTAAGTGAAAAAAACAAAACCTACTTTAAAGCGGGTTATGGACGTCATGACACTTTTCTTAGAAATAGCTCAGTATTCGTTGCTTTAGGACACAAATGTTCTCCCAGGTCCTTGCGGTGCCAGCATTGCCTGGGAGCTGCAAAGAAATACTGAAACTCAATACTTCCCAGACTGGACTTCTTTAGATCAGAATTCCAAGGATCCGTATTCTAAGTGATTCGTATTCACAGTTAAGATTTAAATAGCAGTGTCCTGAGGGATGAAAACCCTGTCTCCGCTCCCACAAAAGCCGTTAGTAGCTCTCTAATTAAAATCTTGATTGCCCTTGTATTTTAAAATCACCACTGGGTAAAGGTTGACTGGAATCAGATCCTTATGAAGTAGCCATTGAGAAACCGCGTTACCGGAGGTTCAGCTTTTCTTTGCTTCTTCTTTGTCTGTCTTCCCTTCCCCTGCTTCCCCCCTTCCCCCGCTTTCTCTGCCAGGGGAGCTCATGGATGGCCGAAGGGGCCTGGTCCCCTCCAACTTTGTAGAGCGTGTGTCTGATGACGACCTTCTGTCTACCCTCCCTCGGGAGCTGGCCGATTCGTCGCACAGCTCTGGCCCTGAACTCAGTTTCCTGAGTGGAGGCGGGGGTGGTTGCAGTAGTGGGGGCCAGAGCAGCGGGGGACGTAGCCAGCCCAGACCAGAGGAGGAGGCTGCAGGAGATGAACTCTGTCTGAGCCCCCCACCAGAGGGATTGGGCGAGCCTCTGGCTGTGCCTTACCCCCGACATATCACGGTCCTCAAGCAGCTAGCCCACAGTGTGGTGCTGGCTTGGGAGTTGCCTCCTGAGAGAGTAGATCTACGTGGCTTCCATATCTTTGTCAATGGGGAACTTCGTCAGGCCTTGGGGCCTGGAGTGCCCCCCAAAGCTGTGCTTGAAAATATGGACCTGCGGGCTGGGCCTCTCCATGTGACTGTCCAGGCCCTAACTAGCAAGGGCAGCTCAGATCCTCTGCGCTGTTGTCTGGCTGTGGGTACAGGAGCTGGGGTGGTACCCAGCCAGCTACGGATCCATAGGTTGACAGCCACATCTGCTGAGATCACCTGGGTGCCAGGGAATAGCAACTTGGCCCACGCCATCTACCTCAATGGAGAAGAATGCTCACCTGCTCGCCCCAGCACCTACTGGGCAACCTTTTGTAACCTGAGGCCTGGCACACTCTATCAGGCCCGAGTGGAGGCTCAGATCCCATCTCAGGGGCCTTGGGAACCAGGCTGGGAGAGGCCAGAGCAGCGTGCTGCTACCTTACAGTTCACCACACTTCCAGCAGGTGTGTATGTGGGGATAATGGTGTCCCCCAAACCCAGCAGGCCAGGCCATGAGTGCTCGTGGCAAGGGAGACTGGCTTTGTATGCAATCTCAGGGATGTGGCTATCATTTCTGTCAGGGAGAATCCTACTTTGCTTCTTCTTGTGCCCCACCTCTCCCAGGCCTGCCTGACGCCCCACTGGATGTACAGGCTGAACCAGGACCCTCTCCTGGAATCTTGATGATCAGTTGGCTCCCTGTCACCATTGACGCTGCTGGTACCTCCAACGGTGTCCGGGTTACAGGCTACGCCATCTATGCTGATGGGCAGAAGGTATGGCTTGGGGACTCCAGCTGTTTAAGCCCAAGGGGCAGCGTGTGGGCCCTTCCTTGCTATGCTTAGTCAGAAGCCTATCTTCCTGGCCTGGCAGAGATGTACAGTCCTGGCCTTTGGGTACCGTATAGTAAACCCGCTAAGAGCGTGGGTGTTGGCAGCCCATAAAAGACTGGAGTACTTGTACTCTGAAGCCATGTGGTCAGGAGGACTAAGAAAGGGGTTTGGGTAAATGTTGTCAGGATGCCAGCAGCCGTCCATCCTGATCCCCCACATGGCTATCTTAGTCTCCTTCCCTGTTTCCCCTCTTCCCTATAGATTATGGAGGTGGCTTCCCCCACAGCAGGCAGTGTGCTGGTGGAGGTGTCTCAGCTGCAGCTGCTGCAGGCCTGCCATGAGGTGACTGTACGCACTATGTCACCCCATGGCGAGTCCACTGACTCCATCCCGGCCCCTGTTGTCCCAGCCCTGGCCTCTGCCTGCCAGCCAGCCAGGATGTCCTGTCTCTCACCACGACCAAGCCCAGAGGTCAGAACACCCCTTGCTTCAGTCTCCCCAGGGCTTGGGGATACCAGCTTTCCCCTCCGGCATCCTGTCCCCCATGGAACTCAAGATTCCCCTGCAAGCCTTTCCACAGAGACGTCCAAAGGATCCCAGGAGGAACCTGCAGTCCCTTGCTCTCAGGTACCTATCTCTTCACTGGGAAGCTTGAAGTGCAAGTTGAAGGAAGGGTTGGAGTTTGAGCTCATTCTCGATACCATCCATTGTAGGAAGAGGCTGGGGCACCTGGGAGGAGCATCTCAGAAGAGAAGAGGGCTATGGAACCAACTCTGGGCCAGGAAGGCCCTGACCCCGTGGCTCCCTCCCTGGCTAAGCAAGCGGTGGAGTGCACTTCCAGAGATGCTGGCCCCACATCTTGTTCCACCCATGGAGAACTGACCCAGAAGGAGACGTGTACTGAAGCCTGCCATGGAGAAGATCTGGACTCCGGGCAGAAGCTCAGATCTGAGGTAGAGCTGAGACATGCTGTGTAGACTCAAGACTTACCTCTCTACCCTTCCATAGCTCCCTGTGTTCCTCCTCTGCTCCGGCCTGGCTGGGCACCTTCCTTTGCACTGTGTGTCTGCCTCTTTGTTACATTTTTCTTGATTTTGTTACCCGTTACGCTGTCTTGCTTGGTTCTGGCGATGGCTCTCTCCTCCTCTGTCAAGGGACCCTTTATGATTGTGGCTGGAGTTGTCCCTTCCTAGAGCCCTTCCCGATTTTCCTTCTTAAGTCTGCTCTTTTTCTTTCAGTTTGATATTCCTGTTTGGAGACATGGGGCCCATTCTGTAGTCCAGCCTGGCCTGAACTCACTCTGTAGCTTAGGTGGACTGTTACCCTCCTGCCATAGACTTCTGAGTATTAGGATTGCAGTCTAGCGCTGCCTTGCCTTTTCCAGAAAGAAGACATGTCAGAGCTTGGAGTTCGCCTGGTGAATTCCCTCGTGGATCAGAGCCGCAACTCAGACTTATCAGACATCCAGGAAGAAGAAGAGGAAGAGGAGGAAGAAGAGGAAGAGGAACTGGGTTCCAGGCCTTGTTCCTCCCAGAAGCAGGTTGCTGGCAACAGCATCAGGGAGAATGCAGCCAAGGTAATGGGTTGGGGAGGAGTTGGTGGGCCCCAGACCTCAGGCTCCACAGGGCTCCACTCCCAAGGCAGCTGCTCCAGCAAGTCTAGGTGTGTGGCCTGGGTCCAATCCTAAGTGGTGGATGTGAAGAGGCTCAGAGCACTGCCCTCAGGGAGTGGGGGAGGGGAGCATGCTTCATTCTTTCCCCTAGTCCTGGGAAACCCTGCTCAGACTGGGCCTTGGGCTAGGAGGCTCAGGGGAGGGAATGGAGGATTCTCTTTCTGACTGCTCCTGCGTGCTCCCTCATGCTCCTGCCCCACAGAGACCTACGTCCTCCTCTGTTCAGCCTGGACATGTGTGTGACTTTGGTCCAGCCATTGTCCCCTCTGATTCTTTCCTCTTGGCAGGAAGCTAAGGGAGGGTTGGGTGTGTGGTCCCAACCCCATGTCCTCGTTTGAGGACCATGGTCCCAGACCTCTCATCTTTCTCGTGGCCGTCTCTTCCTTGCTACTCTCTTCTCCCCGCTCCCAGCCCCAGCCAGACCCCTTTTGTGAGACTGACAGCGATGAGGAGATCTTGGAGCAGATACTGGAGTTGCCTCTCCAGCGGCTCTGCAGCAAGAAGCTGTTCAGCATCCCCGAGGAGGAGGAAGAGGAGGATGAGGAGGAAGAGCTGGAGAAACCAGGGCCCAGCAGCTCTTCCCAAGACCCTAGCCAGCCTGAACTTGCATTGCTAGGGCTGGACTGTGATAGCAGTCAGCCCCAGGGACCTGGCCTGTGTCTCTCGTCTCCTGAGCTCTCTGGGGCCAGGGAGCACCTGGAGGATGTGCTGGGAGTCATTGGTGGAAACAGCCGGAGGAGAGGAGGTGGCTCCCCTGAGAAACTCCCAAACCGCAAACGACCTCAGGACCCCAGAGAACATTGCAGCCGGCTTCTTGGCAATGGCGGGCCCCAGACCTCTGCACGGCCGGTCCCTCCACGGGAGAGGGGCAGCCTCCCTGTGATTGAGGGCACCAGGGTTGGACAGGAGCCTGGTGGGAGAGGGCGGCCGGGTCTTTCCCGGAGGTGTCCCCGCGGCCCTGCTCCAGAATCCAGCTTGGTCAGCTGCCTCTCTCCAAAGTGTTTGGAGATCAGCATCGAGTATGATTCTGAGGATGAGCAGGAGGCGGGCAGCTCCTGCCACCCCACGGATGGGGAGGCCTGGGGCACAGCGGCGGCAGCAGGAAGGCCCAGGGGACCTCCGAAGGTCAATTCAGGCCCCAACGCCTACCTGCGCCTCCCGGCCTGGGAGAAAGGGGAACCAGAGCGGAGAGGCCGCAGTGCGATTGGCAGAACCAAGGAGCCAACCTCCCGGGTCTGTGCCCACTCCCCGCTTTGGGCAGCCCCCTGCCTGCTGCTGCCTGGTGGCTCTGCTAGCTGCCCACCAGCCACTCCCATTCCACGCTGCCACCTCCATCAGCAGAGCTGGGGCGGGGCCTCGGGGCTGCCTCAGCTGTCTCTTCCCACCTACATTCCACTGCTTTCTGCTTTCTGCTTCTGCTGAACGGAACTGGGATGCACACTATTCTGTTATCACTGGCAGCTGCCTGCCATATGCCACCTTGGGCAGGGTGGCCCTTTCCTCTGAGTAGCTAGTTGTGTCTTCAGAACACTTGACTGTGATGCTATGTCCAGAGAGTCACCAGCCCTGATGCTGATGGGAGACTGTCCTCTCTCACTCTCCTTGGCCATCTCAGGCCCCTCTACTGCACTCATCTAGTGGGGAGCCGGGTGCCTCCGCCTGTCCTCCCACTGTGGGGGTGTCTGGTGCCTCAGGGAGGCTGGGCCAGACCCCTGGAGAGGAATTCTGTGCTCCTGTTCTGATGTGTTGCTTACGCTGCTGCCGCCGGGGCCAGAGCCAGGGAGCATGGGCCACCACAGGGGATAGAATGTCACCTCTGCCCTCTGTTGCCCTCTCTTTGCAGGTTACAGAAACTGGGGAGTCTAGAGGGCAGGACAACTCTGGGCGGAGAGGACCCCAGAGGAGAGGGACCCGGGTGCCTAGGTCTGGTACCACTGAGCTGGGTGAGCACCTAATTGTGGCCAGGGTGGATCTAAGGAACCTTTCCCCTACTCTGGATGGAGCTCACTAAGTCACTGCTGTGTCCCTAACCCTCTCCACAGCCCCTCCAAGGAGCCCTCAAGAAGCACCACCTCATCAAGACCTACCTGTTAGGGTCTTTGTGGCTCTGTTTGACTATGACCCTGTATCAATGTCACCAAACCCTGATGCTGGAGAAGAGGAACTGCCCTTCAGGGAGGGTCAGCTCCTCAAGGTGACTAACTTACCCTGTGGGGCCAGAGCTCCAGTCTCTAGCCACAATCTTCTCTGAGCTTCCTCTTGCATAGGGTTGAGGGAGGGTCAGAGAGCATGGCCTTCTAGAGCCCCATGGTCGGATTTGGTTGGGCCCTGTTTCTGCTTCTGCCTGTATAGCTTTGAATAGGTTGTAGAACCTCTCTGGGCCCCAGTTTCCTCTCTGGTAGAATGGGAATGGTCCTTATGACTTCCCAGAGTTGCCTGTAGAGTGAATGATTCAAGGTACACACAGCACTTCAATCTGCCATTTGGTCAGCACAGTGGGACTATCTGCTGGTTAATATAAGCATTTTTATTATTCCTCCAAGTATTGATGGAAGACTATTTGGTGTGCTCTGGGGCTGGAGAGATCCAGTCTGGGGTGCTTTGAGGTAAAGGCCGTGTAGACAGCAGCTGGGGGAGGGTAGAGAGGAGGCGACTGGCTTAAGTTCCTTAGTCCTAAGTCTTAGCTACTTGTCCTCTCCTCTGCTCCGGTCTGCAGAAGAGAGCATTCTTCTGCAGTTCTGAGTGGGGTGCTACCAGGCATCAGGGCTGGGGTGCACTGAGAGGGCAGAACTAGTATGGAGACAACCGGTCTTCGCTTCCAGGTGTTTGGAGACAAAGACGCTGACGGTTTCTACCGGGGCGAGAGTGGGGGCCGCACAGGCTACATCCCCTGCAACATGGTGGCCGAGGTGGCTGTGAACAGTCCAGCAGGGAGACAACAGCTGCTCCAGCGGGGTTTCTTGCCCCCAAATGTTCTCACCGAGGCCTCGGGTATGACCTGCTTCTGTTCCTCATCCATTACCACCCACCCTTGGTTTTAACCCAGTCCCATCCTGAGAGGTTCATATGTCTGTGAGGGCTCAAGGTGCCTCATCTGTCCTGAGTTCAGGGGAGCCACCGAAGCCTGGCAAGCCGTCCCCTGTCCCTCACCTTTCTGCAGCTGGCCTCAGGGTATTGCCTGTTGAAGAGATTACAAGGATGTAATATAGGTCCTGAGAGTCAGTTGAGCTCTTAATTGCACATATGAGGTGCAGGTCCTTAAATGAACTAAGTATGAAATGCAAATAAAATAAAATAAAATAAAATAAAATGGAGGAAAGAAGCTTGCTCAGAAAGCTCAGAGGACAGGAACATGGCTTGGAGCTCTTGCCTAGTGTGCAGGGTCCTGCGTTGGATTCACAGCATTGCAAAACAAGACGATAAAGACACGGGAGCCCTGGGAGAGGCCTCTAGTCTGCCCTGTTCCCTGACTCCTGCCTCAGTTTCTCGCTTAGATCTATCTGCCTTTCTCAATCAGGAAATGGTCCCTCTGTATACTCCTCAGCACACACACCTGGTCCTCCCCCCAAGCCTCGTCGGTCCAAGAAAGGTAAGACCCCGACATCCTGTGGTACCTATGACCCTTCATGTGGGTTGGTGTGTGGCAACATCTTGTGACTGTCTGAAGAGACACCTGCATGATTTTGAATAGTCGAAGAGATTAAAGCAGACTCCCACCCACGTCTACCATCTCTAGTGGGGGCTCGTGGCTCGCATGTTGCTTACTGGCTCTGGGTCTCAGTTTAGTGCTGAATCAAAGGCCTGTGCTGATGTTCCGAGTATCTCTCCTCCTGTGTCCTTCATGGGAGGGTGAGTACTCTGTCTGTCCTGCACCACCCCAGCCTGGGACAAAGAGGGAAAGGCAGGCAGGACTCAGAGGCATGTTCTCTCCACAGTGGAGCTGGAAGGTCCTACACAGCTCTGTCCAGGTGAGGAGGCATCTTTGGGCACGGGTGTCTGGGAAGAGGTGGGATAGGGAGACGGAATTCTTTAAGAGTGCTGACAATGGAGTGGTGGGGGAATTTGAGGTGGTGACCATGGGGCTTCAGCGTAGAGGATAGTGTATGGAAGAGCTCAGGAGCTTCTTCCCTCCCTCGATAGGTCCTCCTAAGCTGATCCATCCTGCTGCCCTGAAAACCTCCCGACCTATGGTGGCTGCATTTGACTACAACCCTCGGGAGAACTCCCCCAATACGGATGTGGAAGTGAGGGCCCTCAGATGACACCTGGTGATTGGGAGTGGGGTCTCAAGGCCTTCCCGGGTCTGACCCCTGCCCCTTGCTCTCTTCACAGGCAGAACTGCCCTTCAGAGCAGGGGATGTCATTACTGTGTTTGGGAATATGGACGACGATGGTTTCTACTATGTAAGATCCTCATAGGGGAGGAAGGTGTACTGTGCTTTGGTTCACCAGCTGGGCAGGCATACAGGCAAGCCTTCCTGGCAGAAGGCTGGAGGAATGAGCTGGATTACTTCCCTTAGTGGTGATGCTGGTCTCAGGCTGTTCCCCAGGGTCTCAGGGTCCAGGGGATGGGACTGGGGACTTCTCAGTCTCATCAGCATCTCCTCCTCAGGGGGAGCTGAATGGACAAAGGGGCCTGGTTCCATCCAACTTCCTGGAAGGCCCTGGACCTGAGGCAGGCGGCTTAGAGTCTGGGACATCTCAAGCTGAGAGTCAGGTCAGTGAGGAGCTGGGCTACCAAATCAGCCTTTCATCTCTGTCCTGCTGGTATTCTGGGGCTGGGATAGTATGGCGGAGAGTCCGTGATACCGAGGAACACTAAGTGCCCCAGCAGAGGAGGGCTCCACTAGGCCATCCTTTCCTCCTATATGCCCCTGTCTGCAGATCAGTGATGGCAGGGACCCTGCTTCTCAGGCCATCTGACCCAACTGATGATACCCAGGGGCTGATGCAAGTGAGGAGCCCGTGGAAAAGGACCCTTGCCACTAGCCAGTTATTCAGGGTGCTTCCACCTTGCTAGGTCTGGGTGCCTCCAAGGTACCATTTGAAGCCAGATGCCCTTCAAGCCTGACTTTTTGGGTTCTCTTTACATGGGTCTTCTTGGGAGGGGTGGAATGCAATTAAGTGCCCAGACTCAGAGAGCAGGAAAGGCGAGAAGGGGCCAAGCTTCAACCAGAAACCCCACAGAGTGGCTACAAACAAAAAGACTTTGTCAAGCTGGAGCCACCAGGTACCTCAGCCACTTGGTGACTGACAGTGAGCCTGCAGGCCAGTTGGTAACCTGTCTCCTCTCTTTGTTCCCTGTTCTCAGAGAACGAGGAGGAGAAGAGTCCAGTGCTAGATGGAGATAGTGTAGAGAGAGCAACATGTAAGTGGGGGACTGGCTTCCATGTCTCATGTAACCTCCATTCCCTACCTCACCTCACTAGACTTTGTCTCACATGGAGCTGCTGAGTGGGGGAGGGAGATCTTGCCATGAGCCAGGTGTGAGTATGGGACCTCCACTCTCCCTGCCTTGCCTTCACCCTGGGCAGTGCCAGCTAGCTGTCATGGGGTGGCATGTCCTCCTAGTATATGACACGGCACCTTAGCTGACTCCTCATGTTCTGTCATGCAGCTTAGAGAACATCATGTGATACTCATGTTGTGACTCAGTGGTATTATGATACCATATGGCTGTGGTATTACAATATTGCGATTACTATTGGTGACAGGGAAGTGACACAGTAATGTCACCAGTAATAATAGTCTTCCCACCCTGGTCCTCTGTGATTCAGACTATTAGACTCTCAGACACCTGCTTTTATTCCCGTCTCCTATTTTTCTCTGCTTGGAGGATAAAAGGAAGAGCTCGAATAGATGAAATCTATGCGCCGCATCCTCAAGTTCTTCTTCTTCTTCTTCTTCTTCTTCTTCTTCTTCTTCTTCTTCTTCTTCTTCTTCTTCTTCTTCTTCTTCTTCTTCTTCTTCTTCTTCTTCTTCTTCTTCCTCTTCTTCTTCTTCTTCTTCTTCTTCTTCTTCTTCTTCTTCTTCCTCCTCCTCCTCCTCCTCCTCCTCCTCCTCCTCCTCCTCCTCCTCCTCCTCCTCTTCTTCTTCTTCCTCCTCCTCCTCCTCCTCCTCCTCCTCCTCCTCCTCCTCCTCCTCTTCTTCTTCTTCTTCTTCTTCTTCTTCTTCTTCTTCTTCTTCTTCTTCTTCTTCTTCTTCTTCTTCTTCTTCTTGGCTCAGTGAACCTTCTTTTGTTTCCCCAACCCCCTCTCCATCCCACGAAAGAGTAGGGAGTGGCCATGAGCCTTGGCTGTAAGTTTACTGACCCTTAGGACTGGACAAACTCCCTCTGTATGTTCTTTTGTTTCCTCTGCCAATTTGCCCATGATGGTGACAGCAGCAGTAGCGATAGCATTGGTTGTGTGCCTAGTTCCTCAGCTCTAGTCTGGGCTCTGTGGTTGGTTTTGGCCAGGAACTTGCCAAGCTCTTGGCAACAGTGGGGGCTGGAGAAAGAAAAAAGAGAAAATGCAGTTTGTTAAGAGTTGATAAGGCTGTGCCCAGGTTCAGGTGGTGTTCATTTGGGAATAGCTTCCTGGTGATTACCTGGTTGGCCCAATTTCCTGCCCTTAGGTCAGCAGAGAGCACTGCCTGGTGGGCCTGAGTCAGGAGGAGACTCAGCATTATGGATCCAGCAGGGAGGAGGGTTATCAAGAAGGCGCTCAGGGCGGGGCTGTCTGAGAGTCCTGTCTGGGGCCACTCAGGGCAGAGCCTCACCATCTCTCCTTGACTTGGTTCTCCAAAGACCCCTTGGAGCACTGTGCCTACTGCCTTGATGGAGATGCGCCTGTCCTTTTGTCTGTGAGGGTGTTCCTACCTCTAAGTGTCTTTGTCCTTGCTCCTCCTCCCTGGGCGGAGAGATAGATGGTGTGTGAGAAGGTGGGTCAGCTGGGCACCTACACTGAAGGGAAGGGAAGGGGCACACCCAGAGCTGCCAGTGACAAAACAGAGCTCAGACTTTGTCTCATGGGACTTCCTTCCTGAATCAGGTTCTCATTATCATCTCCCTTCACCTCCATGCTGCGTATGTGTGCATGTGCGTGCCCAGCATGGGTGCCTTGTGAGTGTGTCTGTCTCTGTGTGTATCTGTATGTGTGTGTATGTGTGAGTCTATGTGTATCTGTATGTGTCTTGTGAGTGTGTTTGTTTCTGTGTGCATCTGTCTGTGTGTACTGTGTGTGTGTGTATCTATGTGTATGTCTTGTGTGTCTGTGTGTGTGTGTGTTTCTTGCGAGTGTGTGTCTCTGTGTGTCTCTGTATGTGTGTGTATCTCTTTGTGTGTATCTGTACGTGTGGGTCTGTGAGTGTGTGTGTATCTTTATGTATGTGCCTGTGTGTATCTGTGTGTGTGTGTGTGTGTCTGCAGCAGCAGCAAGGTCTGTGACAGAAGAACAAAGGAGCAAAGGCGTGGGAGGGAGGAGCTGGCCCTGGCCTTACCCTTCTTTCTTATATTTCAGGATCCTAGACTCACCATACAAGGGCCTCTAGTGCCCCCAGGCTGGCACTATGCCCTCAGCTCTGGAAGTTCCTCCAGGACCAAACTGGGGGAGTCGCAGGGCATAGCTGAGAAGAAGCAGGGTCTCCTCGCCAAAGGAAAGGAACTCCTCAAAAGGCTGGGCTCCAGAAAAGACTGAGACTGTCATATGTCCTACAGGCAGAAGTGGACCCTGGAAGCTCCAAATCAACTCAGTGGCTGGACAGGGAAACCCAACTCCTGTTCCCTGAGCAAACTGGCACTCAAAGGGACCCAAGGGACCCGGTGAGGGTGGGGTTACATGCATCCTTAGTAAGGAGTCCTCTAGATGGGCTCTTCCAGGAGGGAACTGAGCCCCAGAGTAAGTAATCAAGTACCAAGCACTGTCAGATCAGGACTGGACCCATGCCTCTGGCTTCCCAGTCTGTCCTAATCTATTCCTGATTTTCTACCGTGCTTTGTAGGTCCCTTCTTGGCCTTCCCTGCTCCAAGGATAGGCCCTGGGTGGAGACAGGGACCACTCTAATGATGGCTCTGGCTGTCCTCCCTCTGTCTTCCCTCCCCTGAAGGATGGTTTGCACTGGACTCTCCCCTGGGGCAGGGGGCAGAGCCATGTATATATGTACATACTCAGTGCCTCAGTCCAGCTCCTCCATCTGCTTCACCCCACAGGCCAGGGGAGGAGAAAGGCCATGCCAAAGCGGGCCTGACCCCGCCCCATAGTGCTCCACCCCTCCCTGCCCAGGCCACCTGGCCTCTGTATGATCCTATCCCCCCAAATCCAGGGGACCAGGGGGCAGAAAGCAGGAGTTGGGTTTGCCTTATTTTGCTCATTGGATTCAACTTGTCTCTTGCTTCATTTTCTTCCAGTCCCTGTTGGGTCCGGGGGCTGAGGGAAAGGACAGATTTATGCAGCTATTTTCATACATTCTCTGTTCAGAGTGGGTAGGGGTGTCTCCCCTCACTCTAACCATCCCATCCTTCACCCCTTGTCTGGGCGAGTCTCTTTGCATGTTTTCTTCGCTGTGGTGGGTGATGTTTGATTGAACCCTCACCCCTACCCTGGTCTCCAGGGGTGTGGGATGGTGGGGGCATTTGTTTAAAAAGACATTTTACTATAATAAAGTCTATTTTCACAAAATTGATGCTGGGCTCTGCCTGGGCAAAAGACTCCTCAGAGGGATGGGTCACGTTGATGGCTTTGGACTCATGACTTCAATACCCAGAAGTTTATCTTGAAGGGCAGCTGAGACCAAAACTAATCAGCACTGAGTGTCTCTTGAATCCTTCCTGAGTCTCTGGGCTGTGAGGCAGGGTAGGCTGGTGAAGGAAAAGCACCCTAGAAAGTGATTACAGGAAATAGAAGAGAGAAGGCATCATTTCAAGAGAGCGGGCTGGCCACACAGTGCCCTCCCTGCCCCCTTACCAAGTCCATAGAAATAACAGACCTGAGGAAAACACAACCCATGAGCAGACACATTACAGAGTCCTATTTGAAAGCAAGAAATGGGCCCCTCTAGCTGGTAACAGCAGACTTGTAAGAAGACAAACTGGTAGGGATCATGTTCAATAAACCTCAGAGTAGGGTGTATATGGGAGAGTACAGCCCACTGTTCCATTCCAGAGAGATAGATTAGACAAATAGCAGCAGTAGCAGCGTAACAATACCCCTCCCCCAATCTCCATCCTTAAAAGATATTAGACAACTATAGTAGTTGCAATGGTGACATATTAACCCAGGATAGGTAAATGAACTAGTAGGCCAGTGGATTGGAACCTCTAGAAATACTCAATTTATGGTTAAGTGACGAAAGTAATATCACAAGTTAGTGGAGAAATGACACCAATATTAAACGGACTTGATGGGTGTGGTGGTGCATGTCTTTAATCCTAGTGCTTGGGAGGCAGAGGCAGGTGGATCTCTATGAGTTTGAGGTCAGCCTGGTCTACACAGTGAGCTTCAGGTCAGCCAGGGGCCACAGAGTGAGGTCCTGTCTCAAAAAGAAAAAAAAAATTTTCATTTGAAAAGAAATCTTTATGATATCTTCCTGTTTACATGCATAAAAAAATTTAAGATGAACTAAAAATCTAAATATTAAAAAAGGTTAAGGTTTTATAAGCATACACAAGAGCTAATATATTTATTACCTTAAAGGGGACAGAGACAAAAACCAAGGTTTTAAAGAGAAGATTTTCAGATCTGACGACTTGAAAATGGTGTGGAAAATAAATGAAAGGCGATTATAAAGAAATATTCACACCATACAGGAGAACGGAAGGGTTAGAGTTTATACAGGACACAAAAAACTTTCAAAAAATCAACAAAAAAGAGTGCCAATTCAAGAGAAAAATGGACAAAACCAGGCAGAAAACTGACAGTGGGTTGCAATGCAAATAAAATAAAAATATGCCTATTCTCACTATTAATTCAAGGAGTGAATCTGGGCCAGTATCACATGATCCCATGTGATCCCATTTCATTTCTGCAAAACCAAACCAAACCAAATTGGAGACCAGTTTGGAAATATCTATGGAAAATTCAGAACAGTATCTTAGAGGCAGGGGATATGCAATGGACTATCTCCTCCTCTTAAAAAAAATTAAAATGCACAAAACCAAGGCTCAGTGGTCGAGCGTTTGCTGTGCCTGTGAGGGGCCCAGTTCAATCTCCAGAAAAGGAAACACAAATGCCGAATCCACAAGGCCAGTGTACACCAGAGAACAGGTGTGAGTGTGTACGAAGAGGCCTCCTACTTCAATGTTTTCAATAATGGGAAAATGTCTTGTAGTAAGAGAAAAATTAATCACATAAAAGCCTTATAGCCCAATGAAAAGAATGTAGTAGTGCTTCTAATATATATGTAATAAGTCAAAGGACTTTTGGAAAAACTGTAAATTCATGTGTGCAAGGCAAGTGTTCTACTCCTGAGTCAGGGCCCCAGCCCTTGCATAACAATTTGAAAAGTGACATGTTTTTAAAACATTTTATTAATTCTTTGAGAAGCTGTAATTTGATCATATGTATGTACCCTTCTCTCAACTCCTCTTAGCACCGTAGTTCTTTTCCTTAACCACCCAACTTGGTGTTCATCTCTCTCTTTGATACATCTTGAGTTCAGTTTGTACTGCTTGCATACTTCTGGGTCTGGGGGCCATGCACAGAGCATGTTCTACCTGCCAGGAGCCACACCCTTAATGAAAACTGACTCCCCTGTAGAGGAGTAGTTCTGACGCTTTGATTTAATTGAGAATCTGTGTTTACTGAGGCTGAAGGTCCTTGCCCCCAATTGGTTTTTGATCTATCAATAAAGATGCTAGTGGCCAGTGGCTGGGTAGAAAGAAAGAAGTCGGACTTCCAGGTTCCCACAGGCTAGGGGAGAGGAGAGGGCAGGAGGAGGAGAATCGAGATACCTGGGGGAGAGTGATGGAACAGACTCAAGAGCTGTAGGTGGAAAAGGAACACAGCCCATGGAAGGGCAGCCCAAAAGTGTCTTGGGCAGCAAGACCAATGGCTTCATAGAAGGTAACTGGGCAACTAAGTTGAAAGCAGATTTAGAGGTGTTGAGCTAGGAGTAAAGGTAAGGGCATGCTAGCCACAGAAGGGTTAGAAGAGCCCAGCCACAGAGCCAATCAATAAAGCAGTTTAAAAATGAGCAAATGTGTGTGTGTGTGTGTGTGTGTGTGTGTGTGTGTGTGTGCATTTCATGTGCGGATCCAAGATAACTCCTGGGCAGGTGTGCTCCTGCAACCAGTTGGGAACAAAGAGTGGTGTAGCCAAAACTACCCACTACACTCCCGGTCTCCTCGCAGCTATCAGTTGCCAATAGCAGCTAGAGGCTGGACTTGTGCTCACCTCCCGGTCTCCCCATGCTGGGATCCTGTCTGGATTGAGCTTGTGCAGATCTTGTGCATACTAAGTGAATTTTTTTCTTATGTAACATAAGACAGATCTGCAAGAAATATCGTCCTCGGTGATAAAGAATGAGCCCAGGGTTTTGTTCAGGGAAATGTTCCACCACTGAGCTACACTCCTAGGCAAAATGTATTGTTGGGCGAGAGAAACATGTTGCTGGTCAATATCCATAGGGTGACATCAGTTATGGAAAAATATTCCCCACAGATCCACAAATGAGTGAATATAAGGCAGATGCTTTGGAGAGGCAAATATAAGCTGACCAAAGTGTTTCTGCTTAAAAAGAGAAGGAAGGGATCAAAGTTGGGAGTGTCAACATAACCCTGTGCAAGGGGAAGTGTAATCTTATTTGTAATTTTTTTATTTTTCTTTTCCTTTCTTTCTTTCTTTCTTTCTTTCTTTCTTTCTTTCTTTCTTTCTTTCTTTCTTTCTTTCTTTCTTCCTTTCTTTTTGACCTAGGGTTTCTTGTACTCCAGACTGTCCTCAACCCTGCGATGTAGTCAAGAATGATCTCGAGTTCCTGTCTCTGTCTTCTAAGCCCTGGCATCATAGGTGCATTACACTATATTTATGCTGTGTTAGGGACTGATCCTCTCTTGCATTTTAGGCAGGCAGTCTACCAAATGGGCTAGATCCTCAGCCCCTTGTGTAATTTTAAACCTTCACTGAAAGATTTTGAAGAAAATCAAGTCAAGATCAATCTTGATGTGTTTGCACCCTCAATGTCAATGCCCGGTCTCTAGCTTCCATAGCTGGAAATACTTCTTTACACACACACACACACACACACACACACACACACACACACACACACACACACACTTGAGTCTTGTTAAGGCCTAGGTAACTCTTACCTATCTAGCCTGCCATTTTTTGCTGTTACTAGTGTTAGAAGGAAAAATTCTCATATGTTGCTACTGCTGTTACTAAGAAACTTTCTCATGTCCAAGTTGATTGTGTATTCTGTTATATTCTGTGCTCTTGGAAACCAATCACAATAAAAGTCAGTTAGAACAGCTTCACAGAGTTAGACACAATAAGCTTGGATCCCAAACCGATCACCTAGCAGCACTTCCTTCACCTATGTAAACACTTTTATAATTTTTGCTTTTATAAGCTGCCCCTGGGATGGACCCCAACGTAAGAGAGAGATACCTGCACCAATATAAAAAGCTATTTGGAATAAGACTTCCGTATGGAGTAGTGGTCAAATAAAAGTTTAAGTTCCCAAGACCTCCCTGGGAATTGACATCCTACTTGGCAGAAAGAGACATATGTGTGGGTAACTGATATCCTGGTTAGCAAATTAAGACATGAATATTAGGCAAGGCAAGTCCCCTGCCACAGCTGAATACTGCAACCAATGGGAGCATGATAAGTGTACAACAAAGCATGTTCCTAACGAAATCCTCTATTCATATGTCCTGATCGGTGAAATAACTTAACACAGATATTCGTGCATCTCAGTCTTATTAAACACTCTATAGGATTCTAGCTGAGAGTGGCAGTGAACTCCTGAGTCTGACCTGAGGCCCTGATCGTTCAATCCCGGGGCGAATGCTCAATAAACTATTCCTATCTGAGATTAGCATTCATGTGGTTTGTGAGGTGACCCCTGAACCTCAACACCTCTAATTCCAACTGAACTGTTTGCTAAACAGTGTTAAGAAAGAGCAATCTGTTTTGCAATCAGTAGCTGCCCAGTTATCACAAAGAAAGCTGGGTTAAACCCTAAGGCCTGTGGTGTTTGGGAAAGTTCAGTAGGGAAAAGGGAAAGCAGAGAGATACACATCTGTACTGTGTAGGGTATTCCCTCCCAGGATGACTGCAGTCTGGAGATGCAGAAGGTCCAGGGGTACCCTTCAGAAACCTTCCCTGGGACAGGGAGCTGAGGCTTGACCATTGGGGTAATGCTTGTTTGGAACCTCTTTTTAGAGAGTCATCTTTCCTTCAGATGTTCCAAGTTCTCAGAGGCCTCTGAGCCTCAAACACACACAGGGCTGAGCTAGGTGAGAGAGAAACAGAGTACAGATAAGGGAAGCTGTTGGTCTTCCAGTGGCCACAAATGTGACAGGGTCAAATGGTCAGGATCATTGGAAAATCACAAAGCATCTCCCGGCCCTGTGTCTGTTCAGGCCCACAACCCTAACCCTGAGTAAGTTAGACAGCCCCTCCCATGAGTAGAGATCTACAGATATTTGCTTTCTCTTTCCCAGCATTCCTTACTTCTTGCTGCCTATGGTAAGGCAGGGCCAGCATCCCAACCGGTGGGAATTCACAGTGCTTTCAGCTTCTGGGTCTGCAAACTCTGTGTGACTGCCTTGTCTTGCCTGGGTGACCCACACTCTCTTGCTGCCTGGGCCCTTAAGGACAAAAGTTCAAAATAGTGTTGGGCCCTGGGCCCTGTATGTGTCCTCAACCTAACCACTCTGCCCCAGCACTGAAACGATCTGAATGATGTTTGAGGTACCCAGAATGTCTTTCCCAATTTGTGTTTCTTTGATCATTCCAAACATCAGTCAACAGTGCACCTAAAGCATAGATTGTTCAGGAAAGTCTTTTTTGTCTCCCTGAGTCCTAGTTGACCCAAGTGCTGTGACAATCTGTGGGGTGTATCGGGTGTGTAGGTGTGACATTTTGTGCAGGTGTATAACAGCATCCTCCTTGGGAGCTCCTTGAAGATAAGGCCCATACTTTGCTCCAGGGAGTGTGTTCCCTGTCCACTGTAGGCCAAAGCACAGCATATGCAAGGACTTAATGAATACCCATTAAATAAGTCATCCACAAAAGAGAGCAGAGACCTGCTTGGCTTGGAAGTCAGGGAGCCTGACAGATTATTCTGAACTGCGCCACAGTGGTTCTGACCCCGCAGGAGTCTGAGCTCAGTAAGAAGCGAAAGAAATGTGAGAGTTTGGAACAGGAAGCCAGGAAGAAGCAGAGGCGATGTGAGGAGCTGGTAAGTTCTGGTCACCCAGGATCCAGCTTCCCTCTCTCTCTCCCAGGCTTTCTCCCTCTTTCATCCCCAGGTTCTCAGGAACTGAAGAATCCTCCTGTTCTTTAAGCTTTCCTCCCCTGACCATGGCAGGTTTCCACAGGAGGCCTAGCCCGGGAGGGAGGATCCTTCAACATGAGAGGCTGAGAAAAGGGGGTTCTAGCCCCTTCCTCAGCACTTGTGTGACCTCCACCCCACAGGAACTGCAGCTGAGGGCAGCCCAGAATGAAAATGCTCGCCTGGTGGAGGAGAACTCTCGGCTCAGTGGGAGAGCCTCAGAGAAGGAACAGGTTCGGATTCCGCCATGTCTCTGGAGAGGGTTATGCCTCAGGGAGGCCTGAGGGTCTCCTCTTGGGGTGGAGTTTGAAGGGAACTGTCAGCCCATCCCTTGGCTAGTTGCTTGAGGGACAAAGTTTACATACCCACCTCCCTGTCAATGTGGCCCCTCTCCAGGTGGAGTGGGAGAATGTGGAGCTGAAGGGACAGCTCCTGGGGGTGACACAGGAGAGGGACTCAGCCCTTCGGAAGAGCCAGGGCCTGCAAAGCAAGCTGGAGAGTCTGGAGCAGGTGCTGAAGGTGAGAGGCACAAAGAGAAGGTGGGGCCAGAAGCTGTATGTGGAGCGTTTGGGCCTGAGGGAGGTCAGGGGCTGCCAGCCTCTGTCACTTCCAGATTGAGTTTTCCTTTTAACAGAGGGTATCTGGAGCAGGTGGTAGCCTGAGGTTACTTGGTCTTCAGTCTTCTGTGGAAATGGTGGGGTAGGAAGGCTCTGGCCTTGACCCACCATTTTGTGTTTCAGCATATGCGGGAGGTGGCCCAGCGGAGGCAGCAGCTGGAGTTAGAACATGAGCAGGCGAGGCTCAGCCTGCAGGAGAAGCAGGAGGAGGTCCAGCGGCTGCAGCAGGTGGGATCAGGAGCCAAGGAAGGGTGGATGCTGGGTGGCTGAACCCCAGCTTCGCCACCTACTCATCCAATAAGCATTTTTTGGTCTACTCGCTACCGTGTGCTAAACACTGGGGAGACCGCAGGGAGCAAAATGAAGGTTCCTGACCAGTCGAGTGACCAAACAGAGGATCCTGAATTGGAGGCCAGTGTGGGTGATGTAGTGTGATCCTGTCTTTTTTTTTTTTTTTTTTTTTTGGTTTTTTCGAGACAGGGTTTCTCTGTGTAGCCCTGACTGTCCTGGAACTCACTTTGTAGACCAGACTGGCCTCGAACTCAGAAATCCTCCTGCCTCTGCCTCCCAAGTGCTGGGATTAAAGGCGTGCGCCACCACCGCCCGGCTTGACCCTGTCTTAGAAAATAAAAGGGAAAAAAATAAGATTGGTTCTATACCGGAAGGGACTTGAAACAACACCTAACTTCACAAGATCGCGCTGGTGGGAGGGGTACTGGGCGTGGCCTCCAGCAGCTGAGCAGATGAGAGAGCTGAGACAGTGGTCTGGGAGGGTGCAAGTAACAGTGGGGGGTAGACAGGTGGGTGGACCGGAAATATAGTTTGGGGATGAAACGTAAGACCCCTGTTGTGTCACCCCTTGTCTACTTGAATCCTGAGGAGAATAGGTTTTCACCCTTCCCATGCTGGGGTGGGGGAGATGAAAACCTATTCTGTTGCTGTGACAAACACCATAACCAAAGCAAGCTTGGGGAAGAAAGAGTTAATTTTAATTTTACATTTCTGGGTGATAGTCTACCATTGAGAGAAGTCCAGGCAGGAGCTGAAGCAGAGACTATGGAGGAATGCTCCTTACTGGCTCTCTCTCTCTCTCTCTCTCTCTCTCTCTCTCTCTCTCTCTGGCTTTCCCAATGTCTTATGCTCAACTAGCTTTCTTTTCCTTTTTTCTTTTCTTTTTTCTCTCTTTCTTTTCTTGTTTTTGAGACATGGTCTTATGATATTACACTGGCTGTTCCAGAATGTTCTATGTAAAGCAGAATAGCCTTGAATTTACAGAGCTCCTTTTGGCGCTGACTCTAGAATGCTGGGATTAAAGGTGTGCACCACCACAACTGGCCCTAAGCTAGCTTTCTAATACAGCTGAGGGCCACCTGCCTAGGGATGGTGTTGTCCACAGTGGACTAGGCCCTTCTACATCAATTAGTAATCAAGACAGCACCCCACAGACATTCCTACTGATGGGTCTGATCAAGACAACCCTTCAATTGAGAATCCCTCTTTCCAGGCGACTCCAGGTTGGGTCAAGTTGACAAAAACTAATTTGGACAGGGCAACAACTTTGGGGGACAGGGCACCTCGAGTTTCAAGTTTTGCAGGTTTGGGGATATGTTAAAACACTCGAACAGACATATCACAGACAATTGGACCTGAGTCTGGAGCTATGGAAGACTGACCTTGTGGGTACTTGAGGCCATCAATGAGATGCCCAGAAGACAGCGGAGAGGATAAAGTGGCTTGTGTCCAGGGGTACCTTGGCATTCTAAGGGCTAGAAGACAGGAGTCAGGGAATAGAGGCTCAGAGGGAGCCATGGACAGGTTGGATAGGTTCATCCAGAAGGGGAGGTTGTTCCTGTTTGAAGGATGGCTTGAGTAGGGGTCTGGAGGAAACCCTGTGGCTCCAGGCTCCCCAGACTCTTTCTCCTTTCCTCCCTTACTCTGTGTCTCTCTTGTCTTTCTTGCCTCTCACTCTTCTCCTCCCTTACACATCTTTATTGTCCACCCTGGGTCTGTTGTGCAAGCCTCCCTTTTAGCATTTTGCTTCTTCCTATTTGTAGGCCCAGGCAGAAGCCAAGAGGGAACATGAGGGAGCCGTACAGCTGCTGGAGGTAGGGGCCTTGGAGTGTACAGGAGTGGGGGCAGTGGAAGGAGGGCCCATGATGCTCCAAGGCCTGGCAGAGTCCCCTTTATTTCTTAGGCTCTGGTACACAGGGCCAGGGCTCCTGAGTCTCGTGGCAGTAGTCACCCATTGCCACTGATCTCAGAAGCTGCTCTCCCTTTGAAATGCCCTTTGTAACCTTATCATCTCACAGCACTGACAGGGTGGTATCCATCTGTCAGAGGCCGCTCATTTCCCTCCCTCTCTGGGTTATTGACCCACAGAGCAATGTGTTTTAATTTCTCCATTCTCTCTCTCCTCACCAGTCTACCTTGGATTCCATGCAGGTATTTATGCCTTCCACGTCCTGGGTGTCCCCTCCCCATCCCTCTCATATCTCTTTCCCCAGGGACCAACTCTGATATCCAACAGAGGGGCCATCGCTGATGGCCAATCTGAGACTCCAGAGATAGGCCAGAGAGCTTACAGGGTGCATGGGCTGTCCTCATCCTACTGAGTTTGACAGATGTGGGGCCTTCCCACCCATTGTCTTAGATCATGAGGAAGTTTGTCACCCACTGACCAGTATTCCCTATGACACTGTCAGTGGGTGAGCCCTTGATCTAGAGACTTGCCTGGTAATGGAGAAACTGGTCATGAGAACTGGCTTGTTCTATCCAAAGACATCCCTAGCTTCCCATGGAACCTCTTGTCCACTCCTCCGAGGTCAGGGTCACTGCCTGTGGGAGAATAACAAGGCACAGAGCTAAGAAAACTCCTGAGTTTGTGTTGTTGTTGGTGATGGGCTGAGCAGATCTCTTTGGATGGCAGAGACACACATACAAACTAAAGCCCTTTGTGACACTGTGTAGAGCTGGCTAGCCCTATACGGCTCTGCTAGGCCTGGCCAATCATAGTAGGTCTTGTTTTCAGGCCCGGGTTCGAGAGCTTGAGGGCCAGTGCCGAAGCCAAACTGAGCGCTTCAGCCTTCTGGCGCAGGAGCTCCAGGCCTTCCGTCTGCACCCAGGCCCCCTGGATCTGCTTACTTCAGCCCTGGGCTGTAATGCCCTTGGGGACCATCCACCACCCCACTGCTGCTGCTCTACCCCTCAGCCCTGCCAGGGGTCCGGCCCCAAAGGTAAGGGGTTCTCCAGTGACATCCGTCTGGAATCCTCAGATTCTGGGGACTCTGTATAATGCAAGGAGTTGAAGATTAGAGGCCAGCCACTAATCATACAGCAATTTTTTTTTTGGTCTTTTTCGAGACAGGGTTTCACTGTGTAGCCCTGGCTGTCCTGGAACTCACTCTGTAGACCAGGCTGGCCTCGAACTCAGAAATCCACCTGCCTCTGCCTCCCAAGTGCTGGGATTAAAGGCGTGCGCCACCACTGCCCCGCTGTTACACAGCAGGTTAAAGACACACCTTAAATCCAAGATCTCAGGCCACTGGTCTGCCTCTAACTGGGAGTTGAGCCCTATCGGTCAGTATCAGGGTCTTAGGAAGAGTGGAGAACTGAAGGTTCACTCTCTTACCAGTCAATTGGAGTTAGCACATTGCTTAATCTCTCTAAGCCATGAGGCAGGAAGAACTCAATGAATTTTCAAGCACTCTGAGGATTCTGATATATATGAATCACAGTGAGTTTCTCCTCAAAGATTTCCCTTATTGTCAAGAAATCTGGGTATAGCCGGGCAGTGGTGGCCCACGCCTTTAATCCCAGCACTTGAGAGACAGAGGCAGGCGGGTTTCTGAGTTCGAGGCCAGCCTAGTTTACAGAGTGAGTTCCAGGACAGTCAGGGCTATACAGAGAAACCCTGTTTTGAAAAACAAACAAAACAAAACAAAACAAAATCTGGGTATAAAGGCCAGACACCCATATCCAGAAAGCTCCACCCTATTTCCCCAGTCCTTCCTCTGACCACAGATCCCAAACCTATTGGCATTTTCTCTTTAGATCTCAACCTCCCACCGGGCTCCCCAGGACGCTGTACCCCCAAATCTTCTGAGCCTGCTCTTGCTACTCTTACTGGAGTCCCTCGAAGGACAGCTAAGAAGGCGGAGTCTCTCTCTAATTCTTCTCGCTCAGAGTCCATCCACAACAGCCCCAAGTCATGTCCCACACCAGAGGTTAGTGCTGGACCAGGGACTTTGGGCTCGGGTGTTGGCTTAGGGAAGGGGCAGGGGTGGGTCCCGACCTCTTGTGGAAGGAGTTAGGTAAGGTTGCTGATCCCAAGCTAGGGCATAGAAGGCCCGTGGGTTCCTCTTATGGGCAGGAACTCAGGTGGAACTTGCTCTCTTGGGCCTGCCTACCAGTAGTACCTCTCTGGAGTCCAGAGAGGCCCTAGAGTCTTGAGTTTGGTGGAGGAGACAGTTTGGCGCCTGGTTCACATAATGAGTCTCTTCATATGCACAACCGCAGTGGAAACAGTTGCTTATGTGAGGAAAGGTACAGGTTTCTGGATTCAGATCTCAGCGTTGTCTTAGGAAAGTCACACACAGTGTCTCTGAGCTTTCCCTATCTGTACACTGTGGGTGACAAACCTGCCTTGTAAGATTGTTATGAGGGCACCAGGAGATGCCCAACGTATGGCGACTGTGGTTGTTATTACATCATCCACAGTTCTTCAGATTCCCCTGTCCCTCTTTCTACCTATGAACCCAGCAAAAGCGAGAGGACAGTTTCTGAAAGTGGTAGAACCCAGCCCTAGGCCTCTGCTGCCCCCTGGTGGGATAGAATGATGGCCCTGGCTTTGGGCTAGCCTCAGGGGGTCCTAAGTTCTGAGTTCCAGTGGAGTTAAAGCAGGAGGTACAGTCACAGGGATAAAAGAAGGGGTGTCTTCCTTCTTGCTTCTAGTTCTTTACAATGAGGCGATTTGCTGAGTTTCTACCTTAGGGAGTCACCTGTCACAGATACCTGCTCTCCTCTGACCTGTTTTATTTCCTGGGTTGGAGCAAAGACTCAGAGAAGGGTCCAAGTTGTCCTCACACCCGCAGACTAGGACAGCTGTGTGCTTCACAGACCTTCTGTCCCAAGTCTCATTTAGGGAATTCCAGGCCTTGTGGCCACTAGCCTTACAGAGGACATTTTACGATCCCTTCTCAAAGCCCCGACTACTCTACCTTGTCTTTGGCCTTGGACCTTGAACCCTAGACCTTTGAGAGGAACCAACTCTTTCTTCCTGCCCCAGGTGGACACAGCCAGTGAGGTGGAAGAGCTGGAAGTAGACAGTGTCTCCCTGCTCCCAGCAGCTCCGGAGGGCCACTCAGGAGGAGCCAGAATCCAGGTCTTCCTAGCCCGCTATAGGTAGGTCCCTCTCACTCACTCTGCCACCCTCAGAATTGGGGTGCATGGAGGACAGGTATAGATGAAGAGGGAGACCCCTGGATATAGTGGAGGGTGGTGCATGGGTCCCGGCTGGATGCTGTGCTTGTAGCATAGTTGAGACAAAGGTGGGTACCGTGAGTGTTCGACTTGGCTACAGTAGAAACCACACCTCCAGAAAGGCCTGGTGCGTGACAGTGAGAAGCTGGGTTTGGAGGTGGAATATCAGCCAGTGTGGTTTTCCTCCTCTGCTACTACCCCAACAGCTACAACCCCTTTGAGGGTCCCAATGAGAATCCAGAGGCTGAGCTTCCGCTGACAGCCGGCGAGTATATCTACGTCTATGGTAACATGGATGAGGATGGCTTTTTTGAAGGTAGGATGGTTGTAGGGATCACCCTGTCCATTCTCCTGCTACTGAAGAAGTCAGTCCTTCCAGTAACGCTCCTCAGCACACTCGATCTAGCCCAGCTAAGGGATGCTCTGAGATTTGAGACAGCCAGCATGGAAAGAGAAAGTGATCATTCTGGAGGAGGCCAGAGTCTAATAGTCCAGATGCTAGAAAGAGTGTCACAGGATACTTTGGCTAGATTCATTTTTGTGCTAATAGGCAGAAAATGGCAGTATTTAACATTGGCAAGAGTTATGGTCAGGCATCTGTTTGCATTGGGTCCTGGGCTCCAGAAAGATATGGGGAGAAGGGGTCATGTTCAGATCCCACATGGTCTGAGCAGGTGGTAGGTAGGTGTCAAGGCCAGGGCCGGACTGAGTTTCAGGGAGGTTGTCCAGATCCTGAAGGGAGCCAGCCACAGGCCTCAGCATGCACTTGAGACAGATGTCTCACTGAGACTACATCAGCTGGTAGAACCTTCAGAAGGAACGAGTGGCCACAGGAGCCTCTTCCAGAATGCTATTGGCTGGCACTCCAAGTTGCATCCTCCAACAGTGGGAAGGTTAGGTCATGGAGTGAGGTGTACTTGGAACATGACAAAAACTACATCTGTGTGCAGAGATTTAGGAAATGGGTCAGACCTGAGTGAATACCAAGAGCTTTGGAGACTGCCTCGTTCCTTTCTTGGGGGCTCCATGAGCAGCTACTGGGTGTTGAAGCCTGTCTTTGTATTCCTAACAGCTAACCTCTACATAAGGGTAGATGCTAAAGAGCTAGGTTAATGGCATCCAGGAGAATTGTACTTAATTTATCTCTCTCTTTGTTTGTTTTGATCTTTGTTCTTACTGGGGTTGGTACCTAGGACCTTGTATGTGAGTGCCTGTAGAGGCCAGAAGATAACATCAGATTCTCTGGAGCCATTGTGGGTTCTGGGAACTGAACTTGCGTCCTCTGCAAGAGTAAGAAAATGCTCCTAATTGATTAGTCAACTGATGAGTTGGGTTTTGTTTTTTGGTTTTTTGTTTGTTTGTTTGGTTGGTTTGGTTTTTCAAGACAGATTTCTCTGTGTAGCCCTGGCTGTCCTAGAACTCTCTTTATAGACCAGGCTGGCCTCGAACTCACAGAGATCTGCACTGCCTCTGACTCCTGAGTGCTGGGATTAAAGGTGTGCACCACCACTGCCTGGCAAAATGATTGTTTTATTTTTCTGTAGATTGATGTTACATCTGTGTGAGGATGTTGGATCCCCTAGAACAGACCGTTGTGAGCTGCCATGTGTGTACTGGGAATTGGACCTGGGTCCTTTGGAAGAGCTCCCAGTTCTCTTAACTGCTGAGTCCTCTCTAGTCCCTCATGAGCCACCCTCACTTTTGAGATATCACTATGAGATAAAATATCACTAAGTAATCCAGATTAGCTCTAACTTCCCATCTACCTGTCTCTGACCTGCTGAGAGCTGAGATTATAGGCATATACCACTACTCCCAGATACTTCAGCTTTTTAATATGAAAGTTTCTAAATATGTAGAATACATTGAGCGGGTTAGGGGTGTGGCTCATTTGGTAGAGCACCTGCCTATCATGTGCAAAGCTATTGACTCAGTCCCCAGCACTGTGTAAAACCATGGGTGAGGCACCTTTGTTAGCCTGGCGTTTGTGGTGTGTGTGTTGGGGGGGGGGGTGGATCAGAAGCTCAGAGTCATCCTGGGCTACACAGTGAATTCAAGGCCAACCTGGGCAACATGAAATCACAACAGAATGAAGCGAAACAAAACATCAAAGCCCAGTGCTATGAATGTCTACAAGCCTCCCACCTAGATTTTACAGTCGTATGCACCTTGCCATGTTTGCTTGATCTGTATGTAAGTGAAAAAAACAAAACCTACTTTAAAGCGGGTTATGGACGTCATGACACTTTTCTTAGAAATAGCTCAGTATTCGTTGCTTTAGGACACAAATGTTCTCCCAGGTCCTTGCGGTGCCAGCATTGCCTGGGAGCTGCAAAGAAATACTGAAACTCAATACTTCCCAGACTGGACTTCTTTAGATCAGAATTCCAAGGATCCGTATTCTAAGTGATTCGTATTCACAGTTAAGATTTAAATAGCAGTGTCCTGAGGGATGAAAACCCTGTCTCCGCTCCCACAAAAGCCGTTAGTAGCTCTCTAATTAAAATCTTGATTGCCCTTGTATTTTAAAATCACCACTGGGTAAAGGTTGACTGGAATCAGATCCTTATGAAGTAGCCATTGAGAAACCGCGTTACCGGAGGTTCAGCTTTTCTTTGCTTCTTCTTTGTCTGTCTTCCCTTCCCCTGCTTCCCCCCTTCCCCCGCTTTCTCTGCCAGGGGAGCTCATGGATGGCCGAAGGGGCCTGGTCCCCTCCAACTTTGTAGAGCGTGTGTCTGATGATGACCTTCTGTCTACCCTCCCTCGGGAGCTGGCCGATTCGTCGCACAGCTCTGGCCCTGAACTCAGTTTCCTGAGTGGAGGCGGGGGTGGTTGCAGTAGTGGGGGCCAGAGCAGCGGGGGACGTAGCCAGCCCAGACCAGAGGAGGAGGCTGCAGGAGATGAACTCTGTCTGAGCCCCCCACCAGAGGGATTGGGCGAGCCTCTGGCTGTGCCTTACCCCCGACATATCACGGTCCTCAAGCAGCTAGCCCACAGTGTGGTGCTGGCTTGGGAGTTGCCTCCTGAGAGAGTAGATCTACGTGGCTTCCATATCTTTGTCAATGGGGAACTTCGTCAGGCCTTGGGGCCTGGAGTGCCCCCCAAAGCTGTGCTTGAAAATATGGACCTGCGGGCTGGGCCTCTCCATGTGACTGTCCAGGCCCTAACTAGCAAGGGCAGCTCAGATCCTCTGCGCTGTTGTCTGGCTGTGGGTACAGGAGCTGGGGTGGTACCCAGCCAGCTACGGATCCATAGGTTGACAGCCACATCTGCTGAGATCACCTGGGTGCCAGGGAATAGCAACTTGGCCCACGCCATCTACCTCAATGGAGAAGAATGCTCACCTGCTCGCCCCAGCACCTACTGGGCAACCTTTTGTAACCTGAGGCCTGGCACACTCTATCAGGCCCGAGTGGAGGCTCAGATCCCATCTCAGGGGCCTTGGGAACCAGGCTGGGAGAGGCCAGAGCAGCGTGCTGCTACCTTACAGTTCACCACACTTCCAGCAGGTGTGTATGTGGGGATAATGGTGTCCCCCAAACCCAGCAGGCCAGGCCATGAGTGCTCGTGGCAAGGGAGACTGGCTTTGTATGCAATCTCAGGGATGTGGCTATCATTTCTGTCAGGGAGAATCCTACTTTGCTTCTTCTTGTGCCCCACCTCTCCCAGGCCTGCCTGACGCCCCACTGGATGTACAGGCTGAACCAGGACCCTCTCCTGGAATCTTGATGATCAGTTGGCTCCCTGTCACCATTGACGCTGCTGGTACCTCCAACGGTGTCCGGGTTACAGGCTACGCCATCTATGCTGATGGGCAGAAGGTATGGCTTGGGGACTCCAGCTGTTTAAGCCCAAGGGGCAGCGTGTGGGCCCTTCCTTGCTATGCTTAGTCAGAAGCCTATCTTCCTGGCCTGGCAGAGATGTACAGTCCTGGCCTTTGGGTACCGTATAGTAAACCCGCTAAGAGCGTGGGTGTTGGCAGCCCATAAAAGACTGGAGTACTTGTACTCTGAAGCCATGTGGTCAGGAGGACTAAGAAAGGGGTTTGGGTAAATGTTGTCAGGATGCCAGCAGCCGTCCATCCTGATCCCCCACATGGCTATCTTAGTCTCCTTCCCTGTTTCCCCTCTTCCCTATAGATTATGGAGGTGGCTTCCCCCACAGCAGGCAGTGTGCTGGTGGAGGTGTCTCAGCTGCAGCTGCTGCAGGCCTGCCATGAGGTGACTGTACGCACTATGTCACCCCATGGCGAGTCCACTGACTCCATCCCGGCCCCTGTTGTCCCAGCCCTGGCCTCTGCCTGCCAGCCAGCCAGGATGTCCTGTCTCTCACCACGACCAAGCCCAGAGGTCAGAACACCCCTTGCTTCAGTCTCCCCAGGGCTTGGGGATACCAGCTTTCCCCTCCGGCATCCTGTCCCCCATGGAACTCAAGATTCCCCTGCAAGCCTTTCCACAGAGACGTCCAAAGGATCCCAGGAGGAACCTGCAGTCCCTTGCTCTCAGGTACCTATCTCTTCACTGGGAAGCTTGAAGTGCAAGTTGAAGGAAGGGTTGGAGTTTGAGCTCATTCTCGATACCATCCATTGTAGGAAGAGGCTGGGGCACCTGGGAGGAGCATCTCAGAAGAGAAGAGGGCTATGGAACCAACTCTGGGCCAGGAAGGCCCTGACCCCGTGGCTCCCTCCCTGGCTAAGCAAGCGGTGGAGTGCACTTCCAGAGATGCTGGCCCCACATCTTGTTCCACCCATGGAGAACTGACCCAGAAGGAGACGTGTACTGAAGCCTGCCATGGAGAAGATCTGGACTCCGGGCAGAAGCTCAGATCTGAGGTAGAGCTGAGACATGCTGTGTAGACTCAAGACTTACCTCTCTACCCTTCCATAGCTCCCTGTGTTCCTCCTCTGCTCCGGCCTGGCTGGGCACCTTCCTTTGCACTGTGTGTCTGCCTCTTTGTTACATTTTTCTTGATTTTGTTACCCGTTACGCTGTCTATCTTGGTTCTGGCGATGGCTCTCTCCTCCTCTGTCAAGGGACCCTTTATGATTGTGGCTGGAGTTGTCCCTTCCTAGAGCCCTTCCCGATTTTCCTTCTTAAGTCTGCTCTTTTTCTTTCAGTTTGATATTCCTGTTTGGAGACATGGGGCCCATTCTGTAGTCCAGCCTGGCCTGAACTCACTCTGTAGCTTAGGTGGACTGTTACCCTCCTGCCATAGACTTCTGAGTATTAGGATTGCAGTCTAGCGCTGCCTTGCCTTTTCCAGAAAGAAGACATGTCAGAGCTTGGAGTTCGCCTGGTGAATTCCCTCGTGGATCAGGGCCGCAACTCAGACTTATCAGACATCCAGGAAGAAGAAGAGGAAGAGGAGGAAGAAGAGGAAGAGGAACTGGGTTCCAGGCCTTGTTCCTCCCAGAAGCAGGTTGCTGGCAACAGCATCAGGGAGAATGCAGCCAAGGTAATGGGTTGGGGAGGAGTTGGTGGGCCCCAGACCTCAGGCTCCACAGGGCTCCACTCCCAAGGCAGCTGCTCCAGCAAGTCTAGGTGTGTGGCCTGGGTCCAATCCTAAGTGGTGGATGTGAAGAGGCTCAGAGCACTGCCCTCAGGGAGTGGGGGAGGGGAGCATGCTTCATTCTTTCCCCTAGTCCTGGGAAACCCTGCTCAGACTGGGCCTTGGGCTAGGAGGCTCAGGGGAGGGAATGGAGGATTCTCTTTCTGACTGCTCCTGCGTGCTCCCTCATGCTCCTGCCCCACAGAGACCTACGTCCTCCTCTGTTCAGCCTGGACATGTGTGTGACTTTGGTCCAGCCATTGTCCCCTCTGATTCTTTCCTCTTGGCAGGAAGCTAAGGGAGGGTTGGGTGTGTGGTCCCAACCCCATGTCCTCGTTTGAGGACCATGGTCCCAGACCTCTCATCTTTCTCGTGGCCGTCTCTTCCTTGCTACTCTCTTCTCCCCGCTCCCAGCCCCAGCCAGACCCCTTTTGTGAGACTGACAGCGATGAGGAGATCTTGGAGCAGATACTGGAGTTGCCTCTCCAGCGGCTCTGCAGCAAGAAGCTGTTCAGCATCCCCGAGGAGGAGGAAGAGGAGGATGAGGAGGAAGAGCTGGAGAAACCAGGGCCCAGCAGCTCTTCCCAAGACCCTAGCCAGCCTGAACTTGCATTGCTAGGGCTGGACTGTGATAGCAGTCAGCCCCAGGGACCTGGCCTGTGTCTCTCGTCTCCTGAGCTCTCTGGGGCCAGGGAGCACCTGGAGGATGTGCTGGGAGTCATTGGTGGAAACAGCCGGAGGAGAGGAGGTGGCTCCCCTGAGAAACTCCCAAACCGCAAACGACCTCAGGACCCCAGAGAACATTGCAGCCGGCTTCTTGGCAATGGCGGGCCCCAGACCTCTGCACGGCCGGTCCCTCCACGGGAGAGGGGCAGCCTCCCTGTGATTGAGGGCACCAGGGTTGGACAGGAGCCTGGTGGGAGAGGGCGGCCGGGTCTTTCCCGGAGGTGTCCCCGCGGCCCTGCTCCAGAATCCAGCTTGGTCAGCTGCCTCTCTCCAAAGTGTTTGGAGATCAGCATCGAGTATGATTCTGAGGATGAGCAGGAGGCGGGCAGCTCCTGCCGCCCCACGGATGGGGAGGCCTGGGGCACAGCGGCGGCAGCAGGAAGGCCCAGGGGACCTCCGAAGGTCAATTCAGGCCCCAACGCCTACCTGCGCCTCCCGGCCTGGGAGAAAGGGGAACCAGAGCGGAGAGGCCGCAGTGCGATTGGCAGAACCAAGGAGCCAACCTCCCGGGTCTGTGCCCACTCCCCGCTTTGGGCAGCCCCCTGCCTGCTGCTGCCTGGTGGCTCTGCTAGCTGCCCACCAGCCACTCCCATTCCACGCTGCCACCTCCATCAGCAGAGCTGGGGCGGGGCCTCGGGGCTGCCTCAGCTGTCTCTTCCCACCTACATTCCACTGCTTTCTGCTTTCTGCTTCTGCTGAACGGAACTGGGATGCACACTATTCTGTTATCACTGGCAGCTGCCTGCCATATGCCACCTTGGGCAGGGTGGCCCTTTCCTCTGAGTAGCTAGTTGTGTCTTCAGAACACTTGACTGTGATGCTATGTCCAGAGAGTCACCAGCCCTGATGCTGATGGGAGACTGTCCTCTCTCACTCTCCTTGGCCATCTCAGGCCCCTCTACTGCACTCATCTAGTGGGGAGCCGGGTGCCTCCGCCTGTCCTCCCACTGTGGGGGTGTCTGGTGCCTCAGGGAGGCTGGGCCAGACCCCTGGAGAGGAATTCTGTGCTCCTGTTCTGATGTGTTGCTTACGCTGCTGCCGCCGGGGCCAGAGCCAGGGAGCATGGGCCACCACAGGGGATAGAATGTCACCTCTGCCCTCTGTTGCCCTCTCTTTGCAGGTTACAGAAACTGGGGAGTCTAGAGGGCAGGACAACTCTGGGCGGAGAGGACCCCAGAGGAGAGGGACCCGGGTGCCTAGGTCTGGTACCACTGAGCTGGGTGAGCACCTAATTGTGGCCAGGGTGGATCTAAGGAACCTTTCCCCTACTCTGGATGGAGCTCACTAAGTCACTGCTGTGTCCCTAACCCTCTCCACAGCCCCTCCAAGGAGCCCTCAAGAAGCACCACCTCATCAAGACCTACCTGTTAGGGTCTTTGTGGCTCTGTTTGACTATGACCCTGTATCAATGTCACCAAACCCTGATGCTGGAGAAGAGGAACTGCCCTTCAGGGAGGGTCAGCTCCTCAAGGTGACTAACTTACCCTGTGGGGCCAGAGCTCCAGTCTCTAGCCACAATCTTCTCTGAGCTTCCTCTTGCATAGGGTTGAGGGAGGGTCAGAGAGCATGGCCTTCTAGAGCCCCATGGTCGGATTTGGTTGGGCCCTGTTTCTGCTTCTGCCTGTATAGCTTTGAATAGGTTGTAGAACCTCTCTGGGCCCCAGTTTCCTCTCTGGTAGAATGGGAATGGTCCTTATGACTTCCCAGAGTTGCCTGTAGAGTGAATGATTCAAGGTACACACAGCACTTCAATCTGCCATTTGGTCAGCACAGTGGGACTATCTGCTGGTTAATATAAGCATTTTTATTATTCCTCCAAGTATTGATGGAAGACTATTTGGTGTGCTCTGGGGCTGGAGAGATCCAGTCTGGGGTGCTTTGAGGTAAAGGCCGTGTAGACAGCAGCTGGGGGAGGGTAGAGAGGAGGCGACTGGCTTAAGTTCCTTAGTCCTAAGTCTTAGCTACTTGTCCTCTCCTCTGCTCCGGTCTGCAGAAGAGAGCATTCTTCTGCAGTTCTGAGTGGGGTGCTACCAGGCATCAGGGCTGGGGTGCACGGAGAGGGCAGAACTAGTATGGAGACAACCGGTCTTCGCTTCCAGGTGTTTGGAGACAAAGACGCTGACGGTTTCTACCGGGGCGAGAGTGGGGGCCGCACAGGCTACATCCCCTGCAACATGGTGGCCGAGGTGGCTGTGAACAGTCCAGCAGGGAGACAACAGCTGCTCCAGCGGGGTTTCTTGCCCCCAAATGTTCTCACCGAGGCCTCGGGTATGACCTGCTTCTGTTCCTCATCCATTACCACCCACCCTTGGTTTTAACCCAGTCCCATCCTGAGAGGTTCATATGTCTGTGAGGGCTCAAGGTGCCTCATCTGTCCTGAGTTCAGGGGAGCCACCGAAGCCTGGCAAGCCGTCCCCTGTCCCTCACCTTTCTGCAGCTGGCCTCAGGGTATTGCCTGTTGAAGAGATTACAAGGATGTAATATAGGTCCTGAGAGTCAGTTGAGCTCTTAATTGCACATATGAGGTGCAGGTCCTTAAATGAACTAAGTATGAAATGCAAATAAAATAAAATAAAATAAAATGGAGGAAAGAAGCTTGCTCAGAAAGCTCAGAGGACAGGAACATGGCTTGGAGCTCTTGCCTAGTGTGCAGGGTCCTGCGTTGGATTCACAGCATTGCAAAACAAGACGATAAAGACACGGGAGCCCTGGGAGAGGCCTCTAGTCTGCCCTGTTCCCTGACTCCTGCCTCAGTTTCTCGCTTAGATCTATCTGCCTTTCTCAATCAGGAAATGGTCCCTCTGTATACTCCTCAGCACACACACCTGGTCCTCCCCCCAAGCCTCGTCGGTCCAAGAAAGGTAAGACCCCGACATCCTGTGGTACCTATGACCCTTCATGTGGGTTGGTGTGTGGCAACATCTTGTGACTGTCTGAAGAGACACCTGCATGATTTTGAATAGTCGAAGAGATTAAAGCAGACTCCCACCCACGTCTACCATCTCTAGTGGGGGCTCGTGGCTCGCATGTTGCTTACTGGCTCTGGGTCTCAGTTCAGTGCTGAATCAAAGGCCTGTGCTGATGTTCCGAGTATCTCTCCTCCTGTGTCCTTCATGGGAGGGTGAGTACTCTGTCTGTCCTGCACCACCCCAGCCTGGGACAAAGAGGGAAAGGCAGGCAGGACTCAGAGGCATGTTCTCTCCACAGTGGAGCTGGAAGGTCCTACACAGCTCTGTCCAGGTGAGGAGGCATCTTTGGGCACGGGTGTCTGGGAAGAGGTGGGATAGGGAGACGGAATTCTTTAAGAGTGCTGACAATGGAGTGGTGGGGGAATTTGAGGTGGTGACCATGGGGCTTCAGCGTAGAGGATAGTGTATGGAAGAGCTCAGGAGCTTCTTCCCTCCCTCGATAGGTCCTCCTAAGCTGATCCATCCTGCTGCCCTGAAAACCTCCCGACCTATGGTGGCTGCATTTGACTACAACCCTCGGGAGAACTCCCCCAATATGGATGTGGAAGTGAGGGCCCTCAGATGACACCTGGTGATTGGGAGTGGGGTCTCAAGGCCTTCCCGGGTCTGACCCCTGCCCCTTGCTCTCTTCACAGGCAGAGCTGCCCTTCAGAGCAGGGGATGTCATTACTGTGTTTGGGAATATGGACGACGATGGTTTCTACTATGTAAGATCCTCATAGGGGAGGAAGGTGTACTGTGCTTTGGTTCACCAGCTGGGCAGGCATACAGGCAAGCCTTCCTGGCAGAAGGCTGGAGGAATGAGCTGGATTACTTCCCTTAGTGGTGATGCTGGTCTCAGGCTGTTCCCCAGGGTCTCAGGGTCCAGGGGATGGGACTGGGGACTTCTCAGTCTCATCAGCATCTCCTCCTCAGGGGGAGCTGAATGGACAAAGGGGCCTGGTTCCATCCAACTTCCTGGAAGGCCCTGGACCTGAGGCAGGCGGCTTAGAGTCTGGGACATCTCAAGCTGAGAGTCAGGTCAGTGAGGAGCTGGGCTACCAAATCAGCCTTTCATCTCTGTCCTGCTGGTATTCTGGGGCTGGGATAGTATGGCGGAGAGTCCGTGATACCGAGGAACACTAAGTGCCCCAGCAGAGGAGGGCTCCACTAGGCCATCCTTTCCTCCTATATGCCCCTGTCTGCAGATCAGTGATGGCAGGGACCCTGCTTCTCAGGCCATCTGACCCAACTGATGATACCCAGGGGCTGATGCAAGTGAGGAGCCCGTGGAAAAGGACCCTTGCCACTAGCCAGTTATTCAGGGTGCTTCCACCTTGCTAGGTCTGGGTGCCTCCAAGGTACCATTTGAAGCCAGATGCCCTTCAAGCCTGACTTTTTGGGTTCTCTTTACATGGGTCTTCTTGGGAGGGGTGGAATGCAATTAAGTGCCCAGACTCAGAGAGCAGGAAAGGCGAGAAGGGGCCAAGCTTCAACCAGAAACCCCACAGAGTGGCTACAAACAAAAAGACTTTGTCAAGCTGGAGCCACCAGGTACCTCAGCCACTTGGTGACTGACAGTGAGCCTGCAGGCCAGTTGGTAACCTGTCTCCTCTCTTTGTTCCCTGTTCTCAGAGAACGAGGAGGAGAAGAGTCCAGTGCTAGATGGAGATAGTGTAGAGAGAGCAACATGTAAGTGGGGGACTGGCTTCCATGTCTCATGTAACCTCCATTCCCTACCTCACCTCACTAGACTTTGTCTCACATGGAGCTGCTGAGTGGGGGAGGGAGATCTTGCCATGAGCCAGGTGTGAGTATGGGACCTCCACTCTCCCTGCCTTGCCTTCACCCTGGGCAGTGCCAGCTAGCTGTCATGGGGTGGCATGTCCTCCTAGTATATGACACGGCACCTTAGCTGACTCCTCATGTTCTGTCATGCAGCTTAGAGAACATCATGTGATACTCATGTTGTGACTCAGTGGTATTATGATACCATATGGCTGTGGTATTACAATATTGCGATTACTATTGGTGACAGGGAAGTGACACAGTAATGTCACCAGTAATAATAGTCTTCCCACCCTGGTCCTCTGTGATTCAGACTATTAGACTCTCAGACACCTGCTTTTATTCCCGTCTCCTATTTTTCTCTGCTTGGAGGATAAAAGGAAGAGCTCGAATAGATGAAATCTATGCGCCGCATCCTCAAGTTCTTCTTCTTCTTCTTCTTCTTCTTCTTCTTCTTCTTCTTCTTCTTCTTCTTCTTCTTCTTCTTCTTCTTCTTCTTCTTTTTCTTCTTCTTCTTCTTCTTCTTCTTCTTCTTCTTCTTCTTCTTCTTCCTCTTCTTCTTCTTCTTCTTCTTCTTCTTCTTCTTCTTCTTCTTCTTCTTCTTCTTCTTCTTCTTCTTCTTCTTCTTCCTCCTCCTCCTCCTCTTCCTCCTCCTCCTCCTCCTCTTCTTCTTCCTCCTCCTCCTCCTCCTCCTCCTCCTCCTCCTCCTCCTCTTCCTCTTCTTCTTCTTCTTCTTCTTCTTCTTCTTCTTCTTCTTCTTCTTCTTCTTCTTCTTCTTGGCTCAGTGAACCTTCTTTTGTTTCCCCAACCCCCTCTCCATCCCACGAAAGAGTAGGGAGTGGCCATGAGCCTTGGCTGTAAGTTTACTGACCCTTAGGACTGGACAAACTCCCTCTGTATGTTCTTTTGTTTCCTCTGCCAATTTGCCCATGATGGTGACAGCAGCAGTAGCGATAGCATTGGTTGTGTGCCTAGTTCCTCAGCTCTAGTCTGGGCTCTGTGGTTGGTTTTGGCCAGGAACTTGCCAAGCTCTTGGCAACAGTGGGGGCTGGAGAAAGAAAAAAGAGAAAATGCAGTTTGTTAAGAGTTGATAAGGCTGTGCCCAGGTTCAGGTGGTGTTCATTTGGGAATAGCTTCCTGGTGATTACCTGGTTGGCCCAATTTCCTGCCCTTAGGTCAGCAGAGAGCACTGCCTGGTGGGCCTGAGTCAGGAGGAGACTCAGCATTATGGATCCAGCAGGGAGGAGGGTTATCAAGAAGGCGCTCAGGGCGGGGCTGTCTGAGAGTCCTGTCTGGGGCCACTCAGGGCAGAGCCTCACCATCTCTCCTTGACTTGGTTCTCCAAAGACCCCTTGGAGCACTGTGCCTACTGCCTTGATGGAGATGCGCCTGTCCTTTTGTCTGTGAGGGTGTTCCTACCTCTAAGTGTCTTTGTCCTTGCTCCTCCTCCCTGGGCGGAGAGATAGATGGTGTGTGAGAAGGTGGGTCAGCTGGGCACCTACACTGAAGGGAAGGGAAGGGGCACACCCAGAGCTGCCAGTGACAAAACAGAGCTCAGACTTTGTCTCATGGGACTTCCTTCCTGAATCAGGTTCTCATTATCATCTCCCTTCACCTCCATGCTGCGTATGTGTGCATGTGCGTGCCCAGCATGGGTGCCTTGTGAGTGTGTCTGTCTCTGTGTGTATCTGTATGTGTGTGTATGTGTGAGTCTATGTGTATCTGTATGTGTCTTGTGAGTGTGTTTGTTTCTGTGTGCATCTGTCTGTGTGTACTGTGTGTGTGTGTATCTATGTGTATGTCTTGTGTGTCTGTGTGTGTGTGTGTTTCTTGCGAGTGTGTGTCTCTGTGTGTCTCTGTATGTGTGTGTATCTCTTTGTGTGTATCTGTACGTGTGGGTCTGTGAGTGTGTGTGTATCTTTATGTATGTGCCTGTGTGTATCTGTGTGTGTCTGCAGCAGCAGCAAGGTCTGTGACAGAAGAACAAAGGAGCAAAGGCGTGGGAGGGAGGAGCTGGCCCTGGCCTTACCCTTCTTTCTTATATTTCAGGATCCTAGACTCACCATACAAGGGCCTCTAGTGCCCCCAGGCTGGCACTATGCCCTCAGCTCTGGAAGTTCCTCCAGGACCAAACTGGGGGAGTCGCAGGGCATAGCTGAGAAGAAGCAGGGTCTCCTCGCCAAAGGAAAGGAACTCCTCAAAAGGCTGGGCTCCAGAAAAGACTGAGACTGTCATATGTCCTACAGGCAGAAGTGGACCCTGGAAGCTCCAAATCAACTCAGTGGCTGGACAGGGAAACCCAACTCCTGTTCCCTGAGCAAACTGGCACTCAAAGGGACCCAGGGGACCCGGTGAGGGTGGGGTTACATGCATCCTTAGTAAGGAGTCCTCTAGATGGGCTCTTCCAGGAGGGAACTGAGCCCCAGAGTAAGTAATCAAGTACCAAGCACTGTCAGATCAGGACTGGACCCATGCCTCTGGCTTCCCAGTCTGTCCTAATCTATTCCTGATTTTCTACCGTGCTTTGTAGGTCCCTTCTTGGCCTTCCCTGCTCCAAGGATAGGCCCTGGGTGGAGACAGGGACCACTCTAATGATGGCTCTGGCTGTCCTCCCTCTGTCTTCCCTCCCCTGAAGGATGGTTTGCACTGGACTCTCCCCTGGGGCAGGGGGCAGAGCCATGTATATATGTACATACTCAGTGCCTCAGTCCAGCTCCTCCATCTGCTTCACCCCACAGGCCAGGGGAGGAGAAAGGCCATGCCAAAGCGGGCCTGACCCCGCCCCATAGTGCTCCACCCCTCCCTGCCCAGGCCACCTGGCCTCTGTATGATCCTATCCCCCCAAATCCAGGGGACCAGGGGGCAGAAAGCAGGAGTTGGGTTTGCCTTATTTTGCTCATTGGATTCAACTTGTCTCTTGCTTCATTTTCTTCCAGTCCCTGTTGGGTCCAGGGGCTGAGGGAAAGGACAGATTTATGCAGCTATTTTCATACATTCTCTGTTCAGAGTGGGTAGGGGTGTCTCCCCTCACTCTAACCATCCCATCCTTCACCCCTTGTCTGGGCGAGTCTCTTTGCATGTTTTCTTCGCTGTGGTGGGTGATGTTTGATTGAACCCTCACCCCTACCCTGGTCTCCAGGGGTGTGGGATGGTGGGGGCATTTGTTTAAAAAGACATTTTACTATAATAAAGTCTATTTTCACAAAATTGATGCTGGGCTCTGCCTGGGCAAAAGACTCCTCAGAGGGATGGGTCACGTTGATGGCTTTGGACTCATGACTTCAATACCCAGAAGTTTATCTTGAAGGGCAGCTGAGACCAAAACTAATCAGCACTGAGTGTCTCTTGAATCCTTCCTGAGTCTCTGGGCTGTGAGGCAGGGTAGGCTGGTGAAGGAAAAGCACCCTAGAAAGTGATTACAGGAAATAGAAGAGAGAAGGCATCATTTCAAGAGAGCGGGCTGGCCACACAGTGCCCTCCCTGCCCCCTTACCAAGTCCATAGAAATAACAGACCTGAGGAAAACACAACCCATGAGCAGACACATTACAGAGTCCTATTTGAAAGCAAGAAATGGGCCCCTCTAGCTGGTAACAGCAGACTTGTAAGAAGACAAACTGGTAGGGATCATGTTCAATAAACCTCAGAGTAGGGTGTATATGGGAGAGTACAGCCCACTGTTCCATTCCAGAGAGATAGATTAGACAAATAGCAGCAGTAGCAGCGTAACAATACCCCTCCCCCAATCTCCATCCTTAAAAGATATTAGACAACTATAGTAGTTGCAATGGTGACATATTAACCCAGGATAGGTAAATGAACTAGTAGGCCAGTGGATTGGAACCTCTAGAAATACTCAATTTATGGTTAAGTGACGAAAGTAATATCACAAGTTAGTGGAGAAATGACACCAATATTAAAAGGACTTGATGGGTGTGGTGGTGCATGTCTTTAATCCTAGTGCTTGGGAGGCAGAGGCAGGTGGATCTCTATGAGTTTGAGGTCAGCCTGGTCTACACAGTGAGCTTCAGGTCAGCCAGGGGCCACAGAGTGAGGTCCTGTCTCAAAAAGAAAAAAAAAGTTTTTCATTTGAAAAGAAATCTTTATGATATCTTCCTGTTTACATGCATAAAAAAATTTAAGATGAACTAAAAATCTAAATATTAAAAAAGGTTAAGGTTTTATAAGCATACACAAGAGCTAATATATTTATTACCTTAAAGGGGACAGAGACAAAAACCAAGGTTTTAAAGAGAAGATTGTCAGATCTGACGACTTGAAAATGGTGTGGAAAATAAATGAAAGGTGATTATGAAGAAATATTCACACCATACAGGAGAACGGAAGGGTTAGAGTTTATACAGGACACAAAAAACTTTCAAAAAAATCAATAAAAAAGAGTGCCAATTCAAGAGAAAGATGGACAAAACCAGGCAGAAAACTGACAGTGAGTTGCAATGCAAATAAAATAAAAATATGCCTATTCTCACTATTAATTCAAGGAGTGAATCTGGGCCAGTATCACGTGATCCCATGTGATCCCATTTCATTTCTGCAAAACCAAACCAAAACAAATGGGAGACCAGTTTGGAAATATCTATGGAAAATTCAGAACAGTATCTTAGAGGCAGGGGATATGCAATGGACTATCTCCTCCTCTTAAAAAAAATTAAAATGCACAAAACCAAGGCTCAGTGGTCGAGCGTTTGCTGTGCCTGTGAGGGCCCAGTTCAATCTCCAGAAAAGGAAACACAAATGCCGAATCCACAAGGCCAGTGTACACCAGAGAACAGGTGTGAGTGTGTACGAAGAGGCCTCCTACTTCAATGTTTTCAATAATGGGAAAATGTCTTGTAGTAAGAGAAAAATTAATCACATAAAAGCCTTATAGCCCAATGAAAAGAATGTAGTAGTGCTTCTAATATATATGTAATAAGTCAAAGGACTTTTGGAAAAACTGTAAATTCATGTGTGCAAGGCAAGTGTTCTACTCCTGAGTCAGGGCCCCAGCCCTTGCATAACAATTTGAAAAGTGACATGTTTTTAAAACATTTTATTAATTCTTTGAGAAGCTGTAATTTGATCATATGTATGTACCCTTCTCTCAACTCCTCTTAGCACCGTAGTTCTTTTCCTTAACCACCCAACTTGGTGTTCATCTCTCTCTTTGATACATCTTGAGTTCAGTTTGTACTGCTTGCATACTTCTGGGTCTGGGGGCCATGCACAGAGCATGTTCTACCTGCCAGGAGCCACACCCTTAATGAAAACTGACTCCCCTGTAGAGGAGTAGTTCTGACGCTTTGATTTAATTGAGAATCTGTGTTTACTGAGGCTGAAGGTCCTTGCCCCCAATTGGTTTTTGATCTATCAATAAAGATGCTAGTGGCCAGTGGCTGGGTAGAAAGAAAGAAGCCGGACTTCCAGGTTCCCACAGGCTAGGGGAGAGGAGAGGGCAGGAGGAGGAGAATCGAGATACCTGGGGGAGAGTGATGGAACAGACTCAAGAGCTGTAGGTGGAAAAGGAACACAGCCCATGGAAGGGCAGCCCAAAAGTGTCTTGGGCAGCAAGACCAATGGCTTCATAGAAGGTAACTGGGCAACTAAGTTGAAAGCAGATTTAGAGGTGTTGAGCTAGGAGTAAAGGTAAGGGCATGCTAGCCACAGAAGGGTTAGAAGAGCCCAGCCACAGAGCCAATCAATAAAGCAGTTTAAAAATGAGCAAATGTGTGTGTGTGTGTGTGTGCATTTCATATGCGGATCCAAGATAACTCCTGGGCAGGTGTGCTCCTGCAACCAGTTGGGAACAAAGAGTGGTGTAGCCAAAACTACCCACTACACTCCCGGTCTCCTCGCAGCTATCAGTTGCCAATAGCAGCTAGAGGCTGGACTTGTGCTCACCTCCCGGTCTCCCCATGCTGGGATCCTGTCTGGATTGAGCTTGTGCAGATCTTGTGCATACTAAGTGAATTTTTTTCTTATGTAACATAAGACAGATCTGCAAGAAATATCGTCCTCGGTGATAAAGAATGAGCCCAGGGTTTTGTTCAGGGAAATGTTCCACCACTGAGCTACACTCCTAGGCAAAATGTATTGTTGGGCGAGAGAAACATGTTGCTGGTCAATATCCATAGGGTGACATCAGTTATGGAAAAATATTCCCCACAGATCCACAAATGAGTGAATATAAGGCAGATGCTTTGGAGAGGCAAATATAAGCTGACCAAAGTGTTTCTGCTTAAAAAGAGAAGGAAGGGATCAAAGTTGGGAGTGTCAACATAACCCTGTGCAAGGGGAAGTGTAATCTTATTTGTAATTTTTTTATTTTTCTTTTCCTTTCTTTCTTTCTTTCTTTCTTTCTTTCTTTCTTTCTTTCTTTCTTTCTTTCTTTCTTCCTTTCTTTTTGACCTAGGGTTTCTTGTACTCCAGACTGTCCTCAACCCTGCGATGTAGTCAAGAATGATCTCGAGTTCCTGTCTCTGTCTTCTAAGCCCTGGCATCATAGGTGCATTACACTATATTTATGCTGTGTTAGGGACTGATCCTCTCTTGCATTTTAGGCAGGCAGTCTACCAAATGGGCTAGATCCTCAGCCCCTTGTGTAATTTTAAACCTTCACTGAAAGATTTTGAAGAAAATCAAGTCAAGATCAATCTTGATGTGTTTGCACCCTCAATGTCAATGCCCGGTCTCTAGCTTCCATAGCTGGAAATACTTCTTTACACACACACACACACACACACACACACACACACTTGAGTCTTGTTAAGGCCTAGGTAACTCTTACCTATCTAGCCTGCCATTTTGTGTTGTTACTACTGTTAGAAGGAAAAATTCTCATATGTTGCTACTGCTGTTACTAAGAAACTTTCTCATGTCCAAGTTGATTGTGTATTCTGTTATATTCTGTGCTCTTGGAAACCAATCACAATAAAAGTCAGTTAGAACAGCTTCACAGAGTTAGACACAATAAGCTTGGATCCCAAACCGATCACCTAGCAGCACTTCCTTCACCTATGTAAACACTTTTATAATTTTTGCTTTTATAAGCTGCCCCTGGGATGGACCCCAACGTAAGAGAGAGATACCTGCACCAATATAAAAAGCTATTTGGAATAAGACTTCCGTATGGAGTAGTGGTCAAATAAAAGTTTAAGTTCCCAAGACCTCCCTGGGAATTGACATCCTACTTGGCAGAAAGAGACATATGTGTGGGTAACTGATATCCTGGTTAGCAAATTAAGACATGAATATTAGGCAAGGCAAGTCCCCTGCCACAGCTGAATACTGCAACCAATGGGAGCATGATAAGTGTACAACAAAGCATGTTCCTAACGAAATCCTCTATTCATATGTCCTGATCGGTGAAATAACTTAACACAGATATTCGTGCATCTCAGTCTTATTAAACACTCTATAGGATTCTAGCTGAGAGTGGCAGTGAACTCCTGAGTCTGACCTGAGGCCCTGATCGTTCAATCCCGGGGCGAATGCTCAATAAACTATTCCTATCTGAGATTAGCATTCATGTGGTTTGTGAGGTGACCCCTGAACCTCAACACCTCTAATTCCAACTGAACTGTTTGCTAAACAGTGTTAAGAAAGAGCAATCTATTTTGCAATCAGTAGCTGCCCAGTTATCACAAAGAAAGCTGGGTTAAACCCTAAGGCCTGTGGTGTTTGGGAAAGTTCAGTAGGGAAAAGGGAAAGCAGAGAGATACACATCTGTACTGTGTAGGGTATTCCCTCCCAGGATGACTGCAGTCTGGAGATGCAGAAGGTCCAGGGGTACCCTTCAGAGACCTTCCCTGGGACAGGGAGCTGAGGCTTGACCATTGGGGCAATGCTTGTTTGGAACCTCTTTTTAGAGAGTCATCTTTCCTTCAGATGTTCCAAGTTCTCAGAGGCCTCTGAGCCTCAAACACACACAGGGCTGAGCTAGGTGAGAGAGAAACAGAGTACAGATAAGGGAAGCTGTTGGTCTTCCAGTGGCCACAAATGTGACAGGGTCAAATGGTCAGGATCATTGGAAAATCACAAAGCATCTCCCGGCCCTGTGTCTGTTCAGGCCCACAACCCTAACCCTGAGTAAGTTAGACAGCCCCTCCCATGAGTAGAGATCTACAGATATTTGCTTTCTCTTTCCCAGCATTCCTTACTTCTTGCTGCCTATGGTAAGGCAGGGCCAGCATCCCAACCGGTGGGAATTCACAGTGCTTTCAGCTTCTGGGTCTGCAAACTCTGTGTGACTGCCTTGTCTTGCCTGGGTGACCCACACTCTCTTGCTGCCTGGGCCCTTAAGGACAAAAGTTCAAAATAGTGTTGGGCCCTGGGCCCTGTATGTGTCCTCAACCTAACCACTCTGCCCCAGCACTGAAACGATCTGAATGATGTTTGAGGTACCCAGAATGTCTTTCCCAATTTGTGTTTCTTTGATCATTCCAAACATCAGTCAACAGTGCACCTAAAGCATAGATTGTTCAGGAAAGTCTTTTTTGTCTCCCTGAGTCCTAGTTGACCCAAGTGCTGTGACAATCTGTGGGGTGTATCGGGTGTGTAGGTGTGACATTTTGTGCAGGTGTATAACAGCATCCTCCTTGGGAGCTCCTTGAAAATAAGGCCCATACTTTGCTCCAGGGAGTGTGTTCCCTGTCCACTGTAGGCCAAAGCACAGCATATGCAAGGACTTAATGAATACCCATTAAATAAGTCATCCACAAAAGAGAGCAGAGATCTGCTTGGCTTGGAAGTCAGGGAGCCTGACAGATTATTCTGAACTGCGCCACACTGGTATCCTTGGCAACAGCATTTCCTTGTTGGACTTTCTTCTTACTGTGTTTTTTTGTTTGTTTGTTTTTGTTTTTTGTTTTTCACCATTAAATGTCTCTTCTTTCTAATCACTTCAAAAGGCCTGATGAAGGCTGTTGGGAGCAAGTGCTGTCATTCTTGCTTGCTAGAAGGAAGGCATGTAGTCTTCATGAGGAGCATTTGGCAATACATTCGGAAGCCCTAATATTATGCAAGCCCAAATTTTACTGCTAAGATATTTTGAAAAAACTAAATTGAGACTAGGTCTTGCTCTGTCTCAGAAGAGGTTGGCTTCAAGATCAGCATCCCCTTGCCTTGCCCCCCAGTGCTGGGATTAGGGGCAGGCAGAACTGCCCCCCAGTGCTGGGATTAGGGGCAGGCAGAACTGCCCCCGAGACTTTTTGCCTAAAGAAACAACTGAAGACGTGACTAGAGATTTAACTCCAAAGCTGTTTCTCCAAATATTGTCCACAGCAGTGAAAACTGGAAACAACCCAAGTATGTAACAAGAAAGGGTTAGTTAATAAAGCACATATGTTGTTCATACAAAATGCATAGACATCAAAATAAAGCCAATGGTGCCCAGCATGGTGGTGCGAACCTTTAAACCCCAGCACTTGGGAGGCAGAGGCAGGTAGATCTCTATAAGCTGGAGGCTAGCCCGGTCTACATAGTGAGTTCCAAGACAACTAGGACTACATAGAAATACTCTGTCTCAAAACAAACAAACAAACAAACAAACAAACAAAAAGGGCAGAGGCAAATGAGGCCAGACAGCCGATCCAGTGGCTAAAGTCTCCTGCTCCAAGCACGAGGATCCATATGGTGAAAAGAGAGTGGACTCCTGCAAGGTATCCTCTGACAACTGTGGGCACACGCAGACACCTCCAGCCAAGGACTAAATACACATGATGAAACCAATTTAAAAATGAAACAAGTGCATGTGCGTTGACAAGGAGGTGTGTAGACTAAACCATTGAGTCCTGTAAGAGGCTGGGTGGTAGTATTTGGTTGTGATCCTAGTAACTCAGGGGCTGATGCAAGTTCAAGATCAGCCTGGGTAATGTAATAAGATCTTGGCTAACAAAACGCTATAAAATACAAAATGATTCTCTCTCTCTCTCTCTCTCTCTCTCTCTCTCTCTCTCTCTCTCTCTCTCTCCTGAGAAAGGGTTTCTCTGTGTATCACTGGCTGTCCTAAACTCACTCTGTAGACCAGGCTGGCCTCCACCTCACAGAGATCTCTCTGCCTCTGCCTCCCAAGTGCTAGGATTAAAGGTGTGTGCCACCACTGTCCTGCTAAAATTATTCTTAATAGTCTTTTAAAACAAATATTGTTTCTATACAAAGGATAGTCAATCACTAAAGTACTGGTGAGTACCGGGATTGTGGGAAATTTTATTCTTTCTTGCTGCTGATTTATGTAAAACACAATGACAAATCTTGAAAAAGAATCATCTACAGTAGCAATTGATTATAAGTAATTTCTATTTAATTTGTTTTATTTTGAGACGAGGTCTCATGTAAGTCAGGCTGGCTTCAAGTTACCTATTCAGCTGAGGCTGGGTCAACTTCTCATTCTCCTTCCTTTGCTTCCCAAGCACTAGGATTATAGGCTTGTGCCAGCCCTTGAGGCTCAATTTATTTATATCTCTTGCTTATTCTTGTCCTACAGGTTCTAATCAATGAAAATATGTTACTTGTAGACTCAAAAAGTATTCTTGAAAGCTTATAACATTCTAGAATCCACTCTCAAAACGCTACTTGTTAGAGTTCACATACAGCAAGACCAGAAGAATAAATGACTTCTTTCTCCTGAGCCTGGGATCAGTTTCCCAAGTGATAGGACCCACGGCACAGTGGGAAGATGTTTGGGTGTGGCCTTGTCCCTTGCTCCTTAGCCAAGATGGGATCTGAGCATAGATAAGAGTGGTCCATAGGAGATGACCACAGTAGTCCTGCCCCAGGGTCTCTGGAGCTGGGCAGGCACAGGACTGTTCCTGATTGAGAATGGCCTGCCTTTCTCAGGGGAGAAACTCCCCCTTTTCTATTTCATAACGATCTTTAACCTGAACCTTCCTAACTGACTGGTCTTGCTTAGACAGGCCCTGGGCTGCTTCACCAACTGACCATTAACCACAACCAACTCTGCCAGCTCCGAAATCAGCCATGAGTCCTTCCCTGCCAGAGGTTAAGAGGAAGGGGCTGTGGGGAGAGAGGAAGTTGCCTTTGTCCTGAGCCTGTAGCCCCCCAGGGTCCTCCTTCCTGAGAAGCCTAACTGTCTTCAGCCAGATTTCCTGTCTCCTCAGCTCCACTGAGAACTGGGGGCTCCCCACCAGGGTTGGAGTGGGGGTGACCCTGAGGCCCTCAAGGGGGACAGCATTGCTACATCTTCCCTGTGACCCTCCCTTCTCTCCATGGGGCTACACTACTCCTCATAACTTCTTAGCCTTAGCTCCCTGAATTTTGGTTCTTTCAAAGGAATTGGGACACTCAGTTTAACCAACATTTTGAGGGGCTGGTGGTTTGTGTTCTCTGGGAGTAGCTCTGATCCATTCCTTTGTCCATCCCTCCACTTCATGGGCCCCTCTCTGTGTACCCCTAACCCCAGTGGGGGAGGAGAGTCTAGCCTTGGGATAGGTCCATCTCTTTTCAGGTCAGCCCGCCCCCAGCTTAGAAGGCATAAAAGCCCATTGTCAGTGAGAGGTGATGACAGTGTCAGGTAAGTGGTGGAGTTGAGCTCTTGGGGACTAGAGGATATAGCTGAAGGGGCCCTTAGTTTATAGACCTCTTTCTCACAGAGGCCTTCCTCATAGACCAGACCCACTGGGGTAGGGCTGTGTATGAAGGGGAGAGGGCTTGGGAGGAGGGCAATGGTAAACCTCTCTTTTCTCAAAAGCTCAGGGCACTTCCAGGGCTGAGGTTTTTGGTTTTTTGTTTGTTTTATTTTGTTTTGTTTTGTTTTGTCTTGCAGTTATGAATCTATTCTTAGCCTTGGTAGGCCTCCTGGCCCCTCTGGCCATACTTCAGACTTCCAATGGTGCCACTCCAGGTAATAGTGCCCAAAGGAGGGTGGACAGAGGGGTAGGGGTGGGGATTCTCAGCCCAGCATCTCTCCTTTCCCTGGACCAGCCTCCTTCACCTTGGGACCCAATGTAGGGCTTTGGGGCCAGCCCTGACCTTGTGATTTATGCTCTGGGCAGCTCTCCTGGGGGAAGTGGAGAATTCGGTGGTGCTGAGCTGTATGGAGGAGGCCAAGCAGCTAGTGGACAGAGCCTACAAGGAGCGGAGAGAAAGGTGAGGCGAGTGCCAGACCCTGTGCAGCCCCGGGCAGAGCTGCTTCAAGTCTTCTGGAGAAAGGACAGGCAGTGGGGGTTTGTAGAAAGGATGAGGGCCTACAGGTGAAACCGGACCTGGTCTGTCTGTAATGAGTTTCTGGCTGTCAGAACATCTTCAAAGCCATTCCTTCAAAGGTTTTGCTTTCTGTTTGGACATCCAGGTTCATATCCTCTTGACAAAAGAAATGCACTTCTCCTCTGTGGTTCTCTCCACAGTTCTTTCCACCTGCTCACCACAGGCCAGCCTCGGCTGAGCGTCTCTGTACCCCTTCTCTGGCCCTCCCTTGTCTGCGCAGCATCAAGCAGAGCCTCCGAAGTGGCTCCGCCAGCCCCATGGAGCTCCTGTCCTACTTCAAGCAGCCAGTGGCGGGCACCAGAACAGCTGTGAGGGCCGCTGACTATCTGCATGTGGCCCTAGACCTGCTGAAGAGGAAGCTGCAGCCCCTGTGGCCGCGACCTTTCAATGTCACAGGTACTCTAACGCCTTCCTTTTTAGCCACCTCTTCTTCCTCCAGACATTTCTGCCACAAGCCTCCCTCTATGGCAGTGGTTCTCAACCTATGGGCCGCGACCCCTTGGGTAACTCGAACAATGCTTTTCACATGGGTTGCCTAAGACCATTGGAAAACACAGGTCTTTATATTATGATTCATAACAGTAGTAAAATTACAGCTATGAAGTAGCAATGAAAATGATTTTATAGTTGCATTCATGCCATTAGAAACTGGCTTAAGGGGTCTCAGCATTAGCAAACTTGAGCACCACTGGTCTAAGGAGTCTCAGGGGCAACCTAGCACTCCTTCCACCTCTGAGTTGGCCTGCCCACCCCTCACTCTCACTAGGCTACTCAGCCCCCAGGTTGCCTAGCATAGGAAATGAGGTGGAGGAAGGCTCAGATCTAAGATCAAGGCTCACTCTCGCAGATGTGTTGACACCCGCTCAGCTGAATCTGTTGTCTGTGTCAAGTGGCTGTGCCTATCAGGACGTGGGGGTGACATGCCCACAGAAAGACAAGTATCGCACCATCACTGGACACTGCAACAACAGGTTCGGGCTCAGGGCAGTACAGGGCTGTGTGGCGTAGGGGGTCTAGGCCCCGCCTGTGGCAACCCATTGGGCCAGAGCTCTGTGCTTCCCTCTAGACGCAGCCCCACTCTGGGGGCCTCCAACCGGGCCTTTGCACGCTGGCTGCCAGCAGAGTATGAAGATGGCGTCTCCAAGCCTTTCGGTTGGACACCCGGGGTCAATCGCAGTGGCTTCAGGGTGCCCCTGGTGAGTGTCCAATAGAGGGAGATGAGCCCAGCCCTATGTGCAGGACTTAGGTATCCAATGACTCCTGTTGTTGCTGTAGGCTCGCCAGGTCTCTAACGTCATCGTGCGCTTCCCTAACGATCAGCTGACCAAGGACCAGGAGCGCTCGCTCACATTCATGCAGTGGGGCCAGTTTCTGGACCATGACATCACCTTGACTCCAGAGCCAGCTACCCGGTTCTCCTTCCTCACTGGCCTCAACTGCGAGACCAGCTGCCTGCAGCAACCACCCTGCTTCCCCCTCAAGGTGCTGCCTCCTTCCATCCACCATGGTCTGTGCCTGCAGAGAGGAAAGATGGTTTACATCAGTGATGGTGCCCGTCTGTGTCCTAGTTTCTTCCTAGACCCTGAGCAAGGCTGGTCCTCACTCCTGGGTCCAGAGTCAATACTTGTCTCCCTCAGCAGAGCCTGCTGTCAACACAAGGAGCCTAATATGCACCCTGAACCTAGCATTGCCCTGTGTGGTGGGGTGATTGGCTCTTTGTGAGGTTGGGAGAATTCTGGGATGAGGACCTGACTTGTCTTCTTCATACTCCCGGTGTAGGAGCACTGGCCTGTTCTCTCTCTCCTATGGGCACTTCCCTAACCCTGCTTCACACTGCGTGTGTGTGTGTGTTTGTGTGAGTTTGGGTTGCCCATAGTCAGGGTCAGGGTTGAGGCACCTTCTGTGTAGGGGGAAAAGTGTGGAGAAAAGAAAAAAGGCAGAGATAGAGGAGATAAAGGGCCAGGGATCTGACAGGGCCAGGGTGACAGACCAGAGAGGAAATGGCAGACACAGGCAAGAAGAGGATTAAGAGGCACAGTGAAGAGGGGTCAGAGGCCTGGCCTTGCCCAACCCCAGAAGACTCTCTCCATTCCAGTTTAGTGAATTCTTCGTCACCCCTAAACCTCAGTCTCTTTGCTGGCTGAGCCCCAGTAATTCTATGGAAACTTGAGAGCCTCCCTGAAGCTCGAAGGGGGCCAGAGTTCTCTTCTGCAGGGTATAAGTTACAAATGCCCAGTGTCCCAACCCACAAAAGCCAGACCAGCTTCTCTCTGTGCTGTAGATCCCACCCAATGACCCTCGAATCAAGAACCAAAAGGATTGCATCCCCTTCTTCCGCTCCTGCCCGGCATGCACCAGGAGCAACATCACCATTCGCAACCAGTTGAACGCACTCACTTCCTTTGTGGATGCCAGCGCAGTGTACGGCAGCGAGGACCCCCTGGCCAGGAGGCTTCGAAACCTCACCAACCAGCTGGGGCTGCTGGAAGTCAATACACTCTTCCAAGACAATGGCAGAGCCCTGCTGCCCTTTGACAACCTGCACGATGACCCCTGCCTCCTTACCAACCGCTCCGCCCGCATTCCTTGTTTTCTGGCAGGTCAGCCTGGGGACTGGACTAGAGTAGCATAGAGCTGTTTCCAGCTTGTGGGAATACAGCCTGTATGTGAGCAGCATGTGGGTTTGTGATAAGAGACACTGGTCTCAACAACTTATTAGTCTAGTTGCCTTGGTAACAAGTTGGACAGAGACAGGAAGGAAAATAACAAAACAAACCACACACACATACAAAAAAAATCTTCCATCCATCAACCGAAGATAAAGATGCAGGGTTCCCAAGGACCCTCTGTCATCTACCCAGCTTTTTCTGTCTTTCCCTCCTGTGGACTGTGGAAAAAAGAGCTGAGTCTCTGTTTGCAAGGGATAGAGAACTAAAAGTAACAGAGAAGAATATGGCATCCTTGCTCTTTAGAACTGTCCTGTCCAATCTGGAGCCAGTAGCCACATGTGGTTATTTCAATTTAAATTATTTGTAGCAGGGAGTATTGGCTCACACCTTTAATCCCAGTCTTTGGGAGGCAGAGGCATGAGGATCTTCGTGAGAGTTCAAGGCCAGCCTGGTCTACAGAGTGAGTTCTAGGACAGGCAGGGTTATAGAGTGATAGTGAGACCCTGTCTTGAAAAAGAGAAGAAGAAGAAGAAGAAGAAGAAGAAGAAGAAGAAGAAGAAGAAGAAGAAGAAGAAGAAGAAACAAACCAAATTTAAGGGCTCAGTAGTCCCATGGGCTAGTGGCTCCCCTAGTGGGTAGTGGAAAACTGGTTGTTTTCCTCAACCCAGAAAGTTCTAGTAGATTGTGTCACAGACTATCACTCCATGGGCATTTTGGTTTCTTAGAAAGACAGAAGGTGGGGTTTCAAAAGGAGAGATACCTGGCAATTTGGGGATAGGATTGGGGCAGGGATTGTGGTCACACCCAGAAACTGACACCCCTCCCTGCCATCTCTCTGTGATTTTAGACTGGGTTATATAGCTAGCCTTAGCAGGTCTGGTACTTGCTTTGAAGCCCAGACTAGCTTCAAACATTCCTCAGTCTTCCTATCTTACTTAGCCTGCCAAGTGTCGGGTGACTCATGTGTACTATCATGCCCACACACGGGGTAGAAGTCTGTCTTCTTGCACCTCTCCTTCTGTGGGTCCTGGTGGTCTCTCCTGGGTCCTCTGGAAGGAGAGTCAAGGTCAACACAAGGGTGCATCTCCTAAGGGAGGGCCTGCTCTCTTCTGGCTAGTCATGACCTCTGGTCACTCATGGGGTGGAAAAACTGTCTCAGGAATATCCTTCCCTCTCAGAATTTTCTTTCTAAGTTGGCAAGGGCTAAGCCCAGTCAGTGTCTTACAGCAAAGGCCCTGGGCCTCACCTTCTGGCTTTCCTGTTGAAGGTTTAAGGCGCACTAGAGGGATCGGGGACTTCGTTTCCTTGAATAGTCATTAGGTGTGAATGCACACATCCTGTGTTCTCTCCTCGCAACAGGTTGTACAGTTGGCTTATAGTGAGAGCATTAATGACAGCTATCTTCAAATAGTGGAGGGTTTCTGGGACCCTGTTTTGATAAGGATTCTGAGGTTGCATCCAATTTGAGCAGAAAACATGCATACCAAATCAAGACAATAAGATGAGTACTTACTCTTGGGAGTGTTCCTGAATTGTGGGGTGTGTGTGTGTGTATGTGTGTGTAGTATGTGTGTTTGTGTGTATGTGTGTATGTGTAGTATGTGTGTATGTGTAGTATGTGGATGTAGTATGCGTGTATGTGTGTATAGTATGAAAGTGTGTGCATGTATGTGTGTAGTGTGTGTATATATGTGTGTATGTGTGTATGTATGTATGTAGTAACTGGCAAAATACAGAAAGAAACAAGGCTTGGCCTTGTACCTAAGGATCTCCTGGTCTGAACTACAGGCAGGTGACAAGTCAAACGTCAAGGCTATTGGGTAAGGCTGCAGGAAGTACTAGAGTGTTCCCAAGCTCTTATGTCAGCCTGTAACTGACACTTGACTCTGGTGTGTGTGGGTAGGTGAGAACAGGCACATGAGAGGCACATGGTCAGGAGATGGAGACCATGAAAATGACAAAGGCTTTGCTTCCCTAAGGGGACATGCGCTCCAGCGAGATGCCAGAGCTCACCTCCATGCACACCCTCTTCGTTAGAGAGCATAACCGGCTGGCTACACAACTCAAGCGCCTGAATCCTCGATGGAATGGGGAGAAGCTCTACCACGAGGCCCGGAAGATTGTGGGGGCCATGGTCCAGGTAGGTGTGTCCTAACACATCTTGGCTATGTGTTCTTGGGCAGGTGTTTTATCTCTCCAGAACACTGGCTTCTTTTATCCATAAAAGGCTCAAAGGAGCTAAATGAAAACACCCGGGGCTGGAGAGATGGCTTAGCGGCTAAGAGCACTGACTGCTCTTCCGAAGGTTCTGAGTTCAAATCCCAGCAACCACATGGTGGCTCACAACCATCTGTAATGAGATCTGACGCCCTCTTCTGGGATGTCTGAAGACAGCTACAGTGTACTTACATATAATAATAAATAAATCTTAAAAAAAAAAAAAAAGAAAACACCCGGCAGGGCAGACATGGCAGCATGCTTGACAAGTGCACTTCCCTTCCTCCTGTCTCCCCAGCCCTCTTCCTGAGAGGGTCTTAAGCAGAAGCACTCACACACCGTGGCTCTTTTACCCACTGTCATCATCTTGAGCATTTTTTCCCCTGGGGCCATGTTCCTCCATCTGGTTTTTGATGTTTCCATGACCCCTATTCTCCCAAGAATGTAAACATTCCTGTGCATTACACACACACACACACACACACACACACACACACACGCACGCACGCACGCACGCACGCACGCACGCACGCACGCACGTACGCACGCACGCACACACATACACGAGCCTTTGTTAGACTTTAGGGAGAAAGGCAACGGTTAGTGCTGAGGGTGGGGCTTTGATTTACACACACACACACACACACACACACTCACACACACACACATACACACTCACACACAAGTGGGATTCACTTCAGTCTCAGAAGCTATTCTTATCCAGAATAGACTTCAGACTCAGAAGCTATTTGGATCCAGAGTGACACCACCTCACAGCCTCCCTTTCACTGGGGGACATCACATGGGAGCAGACTTCTGCCTTCCGTCTATAAACCTATAATGAGCCCTACTGTGTACTAGTCTGTTGATGGGCACTGTGAATAATCTCAGTAATTTCAACTTCCCTGGCTCTCAAGGAGAAATGAGACCACTAATACCTTAAAGGCAAGAGAGATATTACAATGACTAACAAGACATTTTGTTTAATCCCTTAAGAGAGAAAGTGATATAATTATTCCTTGTTTACATTTGTGGTTCAGAGTTTAATAAATGACCTGAGGTGAGCTCTATTTATGTCCTCCTGTTAAATTCAGATCTAAGACTATGGGAGACAAGCCCCTGATCCTAGTCAGGTAGGGGCGATTCCCCCAAGCTGGAGACCACAGGGAGGAATAAATAGACATCTAAAACAAAGTGACTTTGTTTTAGATCATCACATACCGGGACTACCTGCCCTTGGTGCTGGGGCCAGCAGCCATGAAGAAGTACCTACCCCAGTACCGATCCTACAACGACTCAGTAGACCCTCGCATCGCCAATGTCTTCACCAATGCTTTCCGTTACGGCCACACCCTCATCCAGCCCTTCATGTTCCGACTGGACAATCAGTACCGGCCCACAGGGCCCAACCCCCGTGTCCCACTCAGCAAGGTCTTTTTTGCCAGCTGGAGAGTCGTGCTGGAAGGTGAATGGATCCTAAGAAAAGCCAGCATGGGATAGCATGGCATAGCATGGCATAGCATGGGATAGCATGGGATAGCATGGGATAGCATGGGGATGGGATAGCATGGGCTCGGCTGCAGGGACCTAGGCTAGGGAGAGGTCTTTTTTCATCTTTGGGAATCTAGTCTTGCTTTCCAGTTTCATTGACCCAGAAGGCTAGAGCACCCCAACCTTGTGAACCCTTGGGTCAAAGAATGCCTGGTGATGACTGGTCTCAGTGGCCACCTTGATCCCAAGTGTTGCACGTGCTTACAGCTTCTCTCTGATCCCTGTGATTCCACTTGGACCAGCCCTGACTCCACTGTGTGCTCTAGTAGCAGGATAAGCAACCTTTCCTTTCACTTTGGTCTCTCGTCCTCAGGTGGCATCGACCCCATTCTCCGAGGCCTCATGGCTACTCCTGCCAAACTGAATCGCCAGAACCAAATTGTGGTGGATGAGATCCGGGAGCGACTGTTTGAGCAAGTCATGAGGATAGGGCTGGACTTGCCTGCTCTTAACATGCAACGCAGCCGGGATCATGGCCTCCCGGGTGAGAGGCCAGCCACTGCCCCATCCCACCCCCCAGGCAGTTCCCCTTCTTGCCCAGGGCTCCTTTTCCAGTTCTCAGGAAGCACCTGAGGCTAGGTCCAGCCATTTCCAGGCCCCTGGGGCCAGAGTTCAGCCTCTCTTGGCTTCTTCACAAGCTGGACGTTTGCAACCTGCATAGCTGTTGGACATCATCCCACGATCTGGAAGTCTGTCTCCATCATCTGACACCATCATCCTGACTCATTCATGATCTCAGGGGTGGGAGAGTACCACTATCATTTTTACTGACCAGGAAACTAGGGCTTAGAGCAGTTTGGAGCTTGGCTAGGTGCTGTAGCCACGTCAGTGAGAGATGTGGAGGTTGGACCCAAGTGGATCAGCGTAACCCAAAAGCCCCATGCCTGTGACAAGTGTCCACGCCTCCGGGGAAACATTTTCATTCTCTGAGTCAGAGACAGATACACTAGGCGGCTGCTCGAAGGGACAATGTGCCATTTCCATGCTCGAGTCTAGCGGGATTTGTGGTAATACAGGGCTTGCCAGGGTAGTAGAGAGAGAGAGGAAAAGAGTGTCCACTTTGGCCCCAGCCAATCCGTTAGGGATTCATTCTGCTTATGGCCTTGTGTACTGAGATTGGGCTTTTGAACATCTGTGTAGCTCTTTTCTGCCCTTCCCAGTACTCTTTCTACCAGGCAGGAGAGGGAGTCCATTTACCTGTTCTCTGACCCAACACAGGATATAACGCCTGGAGACGCTTCTGTGGGCTTCCACAGCCCAGCACAGTGGGTGAGCTCGGGACGGTGCTGAAGAACCTGGGGCTGGCACAGAAGCTGATGTCACAGTATGGCACGCCCAACAACATTGACATCTGGATGGGCGGTGTGTCTGAGCCCCTGGAGCCCAAGGGCCGCGTAGGCCAGCTCCTTGCCTGCCTCATTGGCACTCAGTTTAGGAAGCTACGCGATGGCGATCGGTAAGGAAGCCGTGGGAAGGCAGGGTGCCACAGCTGTGGGGCCGATGGGGGCGCATGCGCGCCACAGCAGTCAGGCGGAGCTTAGAGAACAATTTACCAGGTCTGGTCCAGGGATGGTAGTCAAGTTCTCAGCCTTGGTGATATGTGCCTTTGCCCACTGAGCCATCCTGCTGGTCCCCAAAATGCCACTCTTAATACGTTCTCTGGGTTTCTCAGTGCTACTATGGAGGTGTCAGGCACCATGGAAAAGTTCCAAAAGTCTCCTGCTGGCCCCTTTTCATGTCATTTCATCACGATCTTGCCATTCCCATGTCTAGGTCTTACCAAGTTTGCCTTACACCTTTGGCAATATTGTAAAAAGGTATCCCAGCCAAGGAGAGCAAATCGCAAATGCCACCCAGGCTTTCTTTTAACTTGTGGGTGCATGTATCAGACTGGGACCCAAGCAGGTTTGCTTCGGTCCTCTGGGCTGAGTGGGCGATACCCATGACCTGAGCTCTCCCGCACTGTAGATAAGAATCTTCTGTGACCCTCTCACACTCAGGGAGCAGCTCAAGCCAGGTGGTGCCCTGGGTATCTTCAGTCCAGGGTATCCTCACTCAGTGTCCTCAGACATCAAGTCCATGATGCTCCCATGTAGGTTTTGGTGGGAGAACCCAGGCGTGTTCAGTAAACAGCAGAGACAGGCCTTGGCCAGCATCTCCTTGCCCCGGATCATCTGTGACAACACGGGCATCACCACCGTGTCCAAGAACAACATCTTCATGTTCAACTCATACCCCCGAGACTTTGTCAGCTGTAACACCCTTCCTAAACTGAACCTGACTTCCTGGAAGGAGACCTAGAGGTTGGGTAAGGGTATGGCATACTGAAGGGTATACCTGGTTGTCTAGTGGGAATCACAGAGAACTCTATTCCCTGGGTGAATCCATCTTTGTGGATATTGTGGTTGCCAGTGGGGGGAAAAATGACCAGACATTCACTTGTGAGTGCAAAAGCATATACACTTATATAGACGCAACATACATAACTTAGTATCTCGTGTGCATATGGTCTGTGAGCATGGGCAATGTTTGATGTGCCTTGTGTTCTTGTCAATCACGAGTCAGGGCTCACTGCTTACGACAATATTAAGAACGCGGGAGACGGTGAGCAGACAGCCCGAGTTCCAGTCATCACTCTGCAGCATAGTACTATGTGTGACTTTGGCCAAGTTACTCTATGTATAAATTTTCTTCCTTATAAATAAAAGCAGCCATGACTTGTGAGAGCGCCTACTGCCTCCTCCAGCTCTCCACTCACTGAGCGGCTACCATGTGACCACGCGACCACGTGACCACATGACCACGTGACCATGTGACCACATGAGCATGTGCCAGGCACTGTACTAGCCATAGGAAACACAAGCAATAAAGATGAATTCCAAGTCCTCGATCACATTCTGGTTAGCAGAAACAAGGCTGCGGCCTCTGGAGGGAAGGATGCAGTTAGCAGTTGGGCTGTGGTTGTGATACAGTCGTAGGTCAGCTCGGCTCAGCCGGTGGCTTCTCCTTCTCCCTCACTCTGTTCTCTTGCTATTCACAGGAGTCTGCCTGGAGAGGAACGGAGGCCATTGGCCTTCCTGTGCTATTTGTACCTGAGGTTTACACTAATAAAGTATGGTGGATGGGGATCTTGTTCCGTGTCTGTGATGGGGCTGCACCTTCAGTGGGAAGTTCCCTCTGGTCTGAGAACTTGAGCCAGTGTGGTCTGTACCTCAGGGTGATGATTGTGCTGGGATGCCCTCCTTTGGCTATCCCATATGTGGAGGGCAGCTAGCTCTTAGAAGCCTTGGGGCCAGGCCATTCTAAGCAGACCCTCATTCCTCACGTCCCTCCTCTGCCGCTCTGTGGAACGGGAATGTGGCCACTAAGCCCTGGTATTTGTTCATTGTTCTGGCATATGTTGGCTACATTCTGTGTCAGTCTCTGAGAAGGGGAAGGGACAGAATGCTAGCCAGTGAGACAGAAAGCTGAGGTCTGGTGGGAAGGCTTTGCTGAGAGAATAGAGGCCTCTGTGTCCCTGTAGACTAGCACAGTGATCCTCAAGGGGGCAGTTGCCTCCTTATTTCAGGCTTCCAAGTGATCAGACTCCAGTGTCTGGGAAGGGGAGGGGTGTGTCTGGCCAGGGGTCCTGTCAGGAGCTGGTCCATAGTGGATGAGTGACTCTGTCTTCTCCTTTCCAGTCTTCTCACTTATGAGGAGTGGAGAACCCCTCTGGGAGCTGAAGGTAAGAGAATGGTGAGGTAAAGCCAGACCCTCACTGTGGGGAGCTGAGGGACCAGTACTTCTCACAATTACCTCACTGAGTGGGTAGAGGGGTGTTCACCAAGACGGAGCCTCATCCAAGACTGGTGAGGAGGTTTACAGAACAGGGCTACGAACAAGGACTGCCCTAGGCAATCTCCATAAGATGAGGAAATGATTTCCCGACTGGCCTTTACCTGTAGGGTAATTTTTGCCCCTGTGATGTTGGTATTGAACCGGGGCCTTGTGTATGCTAGACAAACACTCTACCACTGAGCTACATCTCCAGCCCTTTTTTATTCTGAGACAAGGTCTTGCTAAGTTGACCAGGCTGACCTTGAACTTGCTCTGTAGCACAGGTCAGTCTTGAACTTGTGATTCTCCTGTTCCCTCAGGCCTTGAAAGGGTAAATTTAATTAATCAACTAGTCAGCCAACTGATCATTTCATCAACCAGCTAATTAATTTCTGTGGTGCTAAGATTGAGCTCAGGGCCTTGTGCATTGGAGGGTCTCTTCATTTTACTATTTATTTATTTATTTAATTTTAGATTTTTTGTTTATATTTTGGCTGCAGTATCCCTACGTGCCACATGCATGCAGTACTCTCAGAGGCCAGAAGAGGGCATAGGATCCTCTGGGACAGTTGAGAGCAGCCTTGTGGGTGTTGGGAATTGAACTCAGGACCTCTGGAAGAGCAGTCAGTGTTCTTAACCACTGGTCCATCTCTCCAGCCCCGGAGCATCTTTTTGGTTTTTGTTTTGTTTTGTTTTGTTTTTGGGTTTTTTGTTTTGTTTTGTTTTTTAAAAAGAATGTCAACCAGGCCATGGTAGTACAATCCAGCATGGCGACTGAAGTTATCTAAATTTAAGAGGATGGGGCTACTCTGGGCTACACAACTGTTCAAGGCCCACCTAAAATCTAAAACGAGATCCCATGAAACAAATCAAAGAATGTATGAATACACATTGGGTCGCAGCCCAAGGAATGTTCTGAAACTGCCTCTTCAGAAGCTTGAAGGGTTCCAAGAACTGCCCAGGAAGAAGAGATCAATTTTAGTTTCTAGGAAATCCAGGCTTGGTACCCCAGAATAGTATCACCCTGTACAAGTTGTATGTCAACTTGACACAGGCTGGAGTTATCACAGAGAAAGGAGCTTCAGTTGAGGAAGTGCCTCCATGAGATCCAGCTGTGGGGCATTTTCTCAATTAGTGATGAGAAAATAGCACCTTGTGGGTGGGGCCATCCCTGGGCTGGTAGTCCTGGGTTCTATAAGAGATCAGGGTGAGCAACCCTGGGGAACCTAGCCAGTAAGAAATATCCCTCCATGGTCTCTGCATCAGCTCCTGCTTCCTGACCTGCTTGAGTTCTAGTCCTGACTTCTTTGGTGATGAACAGCAATGTGGAAGTATAAAATGAATAAACCCTTTCCTCCCCAACTTGCTTCTTGGTCATGGTGTTTTGTGCAGGAATAGAAACCCTGACTAAGACACACCCCAAGTTCACACTCTCACTGCTCTGTGGCATTATTCACTCCCCCCAACTCCCTACCCTCCCACCACCAGGAGCCCCTTGCCTCCTCCCTGCTTTGAGAATTCTTGCACCCTCCACTCAGTTACTATTCTCCCTTGTCAGATTGATTGATGCCCAGGATCACTCAACCGTAAGACATAGCTGGAATATAAATATCTCATTACTCATATGCAGCTGTTTCAAGGCCTGCCCCTAGGAAGGGACAGTAGGATGTTTATTGAGCATTTTGTGTGTTGAACACCATGCTAAGTGCCACAAGCCATACTCATGAGGCGGGCAGAAGTCTCTGGCTCAGGATGCTTACGATCTAGTAAGGGAGGATGGGGAGAAACATAAAGGTCAAAGGTCACAGCCTCAGCCAGTGCTCACTCAGGGAGAGGGTAGGCGACGTCTGACAAGCTGGAAGGACATCTTAAAAAACCTCTCGTCAGGGAGGATGATTTCCACAGGCTGAGAAGGTGGTGAGGGTGGCGACAGCTGAGTGAGGGGCTGTTCTGGCTGAGGCAGCCTTTGGCCTTGGTGTTTAACTTGAAAGGAGTAGGCCACTGGAATTGTTTGAAATGGCATCTTGGACCACGGACACGCGCAATGTAGGAAACTGTGGATAGCAGCCTACTTCTTCACTGAGGCCCAGGGTGAGAGGTCCAGCTTATCAATTTCAGAGCAATCCACAAAGCCATCGGGGTAGGTGTTGGCCTGGAATGGGTTCAGCGGGACCTTGTCGATGCCAGTGTTGTCGCAGACCAGGCGGGAGAAGGACATCTTCTGTAGAGACTCCCGTTGCTTCTCCGTGAAGACCCCAGGGTTCTCCCACCAGAACCTACGAGGACACAGCAGGGTCATTTCACACAGCCCAGTGGCTAGCTGTTCCCCACACTACCGGAGGACATCCTTGGGAAAAGGAAAAGCCTCCTCTAGGGTGAGGTATGGAGTCAGTCCTCGTGAAGGACTTTGAGGCCCCTGCCTAAGGGAAAGGCTCCTCCTGTCCCCATAATGGTTTCACTTGCCTGTCTCCATCTCGGACCCGCTGGAACTGCTGGCCCAGGAGACAGGTCAAGAGAGGCCCTACCCGACCCCCATGAACCAGAGGTTCAGCGATGGCCCCTAGCCAGATATCAATGTTGCTGGGCGTTCCATAGAGGTTCAGCAGCTTCTTGGCCAGCACTTCGTTTTCCATGACAGCACTCAGCTCCTCTAGTGTCTTTGGCTGGGACAGGCCACAGAAAGCTCTCCAGGAGTTGTACCCTAGGGGAGGGAAGATAAGGCTGGCTCATCTCAGGAACCTCTCACTTCCGTTTTCCCTTGGGGATATACACTACCTCCAGCAGCTGGGAAAGTCTGGGAGTCTTAAGACAAGGGAAGTTTAATTCATTGTCTGCCATCTGCGGCACTGGTGTTGGGGGAAGACTTGTGGCTTACTGAGGTGGAAAGTTCTAGTTTCTTTGGTAAGTTATGCCAAATAATGCTTTATTGAGGTACACGGGTGAAAGGATGTCTTGCTATAGCAAACACGTGAAAGGATACTTGATGAAGGAGTATAAATATGATCCCACAGACAGTGGGAGAGGAGCACGGAGCCTTGGCCATCTCACTATTCCTCACTAAAGATACACATGCATTGGTTCACCTTGCATAGCGTTGTTGAGCTCAACTTATGATAACACCACCATTGAGAGAAACTCATCCGAGAACTCTTGAGGTTCCAGCGGCAGCTTGCTACTTCAGTGGCCTCATCCCAGGCTGGTTGGCGAGCCTGGCGGTTTCTTCAGGATGAACTACAGCTGCTGGTTCATGCCTGGTGTCTGCCTGCCTAGAGGATTGGTCCGAAGCTGTTCAATCATATTCGGTCTTTGCTACAGGACTGAACTGCTGCCCAAGAAGTTCAAACTCGCCCTCAAAGAACTATTGCTGAGCAGATGTACTTCCCTCATATCCTAATAACTTTTCTAAGACCTCTGCTGGGTGCTGGGCTAGAGGAGAGGTTGAACCCTTATTTAAAAGTAGGTTGCAAGATTTTTATGCCTACAGCTTACTCCTGTGGGTTTAGCCACTGTTCCAAGCACCATGCATACAAATAAGAGCAAAGCTTTTGGAGCTTGCCTCCAGTCCTATAACTAGTGTGACTGTTAATACTGTCAATGTGACAAGACCTAGAAAACCCTAGGAGGCAAATCTCTGGGTGTGGGACCGTGAAAGGAGTCTGGTCTGGTTGAGCGAGGCTTAGTCCACAGACCCAGTAGAATATTCTACAAGGGACGGAACCAGGGAGTCATGCTCCCAGATACTCAGGCTCATACTCATTACTCCTCGGCTCCACAATCCTGTGGCCATCGTTCTGGCTGGACTCCACCCCCACGGTTACCTGGCAACAGCCAGGTAACCCATCCCACTATAAAAGGAGGCTTCTTGGCCCCTCCTAGCTCTCTTGCTTTTCTCTTTTGCCCTTGCTCTTGTCCCCCTGTTCCTGCTCTCTCCCCATTCTTTTCCCCTCTTTCCATGTGGTCCTGGCCAGTTCTCATCCCTCTATCTTTTCTTTCTCTCTTTACTTCTCTATCTCCTTTTCTCTTTTTACTTTTCTATAATAAAGCTTTGAAACTATGGACTGTCTCTCCTTATCAAAACCCGCCGTGTAGGAGCATGGAACAGACCTCAGCATCTCCAGTCACCAGGAAAGGACCAAGCCTCTTCCTAGCCAGGCTTCCCCAACAGGTACCTGGGGCCGAGCGAGAACGGCCCCACCTTCTGAGCAAAAACTGGCAGCCTTCCCTCCGCGGGTACATGGGTTCGTGGGCCCTGCCTGCCCGTTTTCCCGGCCGCGCGGACCGCCGCAGCCCCACTCGTTATTCCCCACATCTGGGTATGCTCGTGAAGGAGTTTATATATAGGGTTAATTATGATGGGAAGCCCCACCCTGAACATGAGCTGCCCCGGCCTGTGGTCTGAACACGGGCAGGAAGGAAGCTGCAGCGGCATCCATCCATCTCTGTTTCCCCGTGGCCAGCTGCCTCAGGCTCCCACACCATGCCTTCTCTGAACAACGGACAGACTGTGTGATAACATCAGATGTGTATCTACAGCCCTTCATTAGGAAAGCAGAAGATTCCATTTCCTGGACGTCTTATACGGGTTTTTAAATGGGCTTACCTCTAACCTTGAGCCCAAAGGGGCTCACAGAGATCGAGCTGCTAACCAGGGAGCCTGCATGGGCTGAACCTAGGCCCTCTGCACATATGTTACAGTTGTGGTGGTTTGGTCTTCTCGTGGGACTCCTAACAGCGGGAGCAGGGGCTGTCTCTGACTCTTTGGGATACTTTCCACCAACTGGGCTGCCTCGTCTAGCCACTAGAAGAGGAGGTGCCTAGTCTCACTGCAACTTGCTATGCCAGGGCTGGTTGATAAGCATGGAGGCCAGTCCTTTTCTGAAGAGAAACAGAGGAGGGGTGGATGAGAGTGGGGAAGAGGGGAGATGGCAGGAGGGACTGGGAGGAGAGGAGGGAGAGGAAACTGTGGTTAGAGTGTAAAATAAATAAAATACAAATTAAAAAAAAACTTAAAAAGGCTCTAACTTTCGGATTGATTGGCTCGGGTTCCAGGAGAGAGTGTCCAGGAGCCCCAGAAGGCGGCCATAAAGCTCTCCAGACCAGGTGAGACCGCAGACCCACTCACCGGGCTGTCCGTGGTCTCTGCCCCGCTGTATGTTGATGGCCGCCAGGTCGAAGCCGTGGATGGTGTGAGTTGGCTGGAACAGCTTGTTTCGAAGTTCCTCTGTCATCATTTTGTTCTGATCCATCAACTTGGCCTTCTTGGCCAGCAGGCCTCGAACCAGAGGATCAATTCCACCTGCAGAGAGACACCGAGAGACCATCCTTAGGATAGGAAGAGGGTGAGGCCGCCATCCAAGCTGGGTTCTCTCTGCCCCAGACACCTTCTAGGAAATGGGAAAGACTAGGAAATGTCTCTGACTGGAGGCAGGGAGAGAAGATGCAGTCTGCCTTTTGTGCCAGGGTAAGAGGAGTCCAGGCTACCGTTTCTGAGGTGACAGGAAGGGGCACTCATAGGCTGATGTATGAGTTCATGGGGTCATCACCTTTGTCTTCCACACATTCCCCAGGAGGAAGAGGGACCACACATCTTGAGGAAACAGCCCTGACTGGTTAAGCTCAAAGGAAAGTTAAATTCAGTCTATGATACCTCATGGCTGTAGGAGGTTCTAGAACGGAACAATTTACCCACCCAACAAATTCTCTTTTCAGGGTTCAGAGAAGCCTAGGGTAGGGAACGGCAGAAGAATCCCAGCCCTGGAAAGCTGGAAGGAGGAAGTAACTTGTATTTACTGACCACTCCTTGCGACTTAGGAACCACAACAGGATGCCCTACACATCAATCTCATTTCATTTGCTATCGAGGTGGGCACCATTTTACAAACAAGGAGATGAAGACTTAGTAAGATGAATTCCTTTCCCCAGGGCCACCCAGGAAGGGTATGGAAGGTGAATCCCAAACCAGGAGTCCCTCCAAGCTGCTTGAAGAAATGAGAGTGCTCCGGCAAGAATGTTTCCCTAAAAAAGACTCACCATCCTTGACCAGCCTCCAGGTGTTGAAGAAGACGGTGTGCAGGGGGAGCTCAGGTTCTGAACCCCACGGCTGATAGTTCTCATCTAGGCGGGACACCGTAGAGGGGATCTCCAAGTGGCCGAAGCGGAAAGCAAAGGTGAAGACATTGGAAACTCGAGGGTCTACAGACTCATTGTAGCCTTGATATGGGGGAATCCACTTCTGCATCTCATCACCCAGTAGGATGGGTAGATAGTCCCTAAAGGTGATAATCTGGAAGGAGAAAAGGAGAAAGGAGTTGTGAGGAAAGGATGTGACAAGGTGTGAGCCTCTGCAATGGGAGGCTGGAGAGGAATCGCTGCCTAAGAGGATGCCAAGTGGATAGAATTTGTACCCAGTTTCCATTCCCCTGGCCATGGCAGACATTACTAACCAAGCATGGCATTCTTTCAGCTATTTCTCATTTTATCTCCACATTGGTTATACTACTTGATCATTTCAATTTGATGCTAAAGCAAGATTTCTGGCTCTAATATTTTATATGGCAATAGGCCATCTTAATAATTAAAATAGTCCTCTCTCTCTCTCTCTCTCTCTCTCTCTCTCTCTCTCTCTGTGTGTGTGTGTGTGTGTGTGTGTGTGTGTGTGTGTGTGTGTGGTGTATGTGGTTTCTGGTTTTAGAACAAGGTGGTATAGCCTTATTTTTCTTTCTCCTCTCTAGTCACTGTAACTAAACATCCTGGAAATTATTCAACAATAATTAAATAATAAAAGGACTTCAAGCTTGTGTGGTGATACACGTCTATAATCCTAGCATTCCAAAGACAGGAGGTCTGCAAATTTGAGGCCAGCCTGGACTGCATATCAAGACTGCTATTTCCAACTCAAACAATCCTAAAACAACAACAGTAATAACAAATGGCTGTGGTGATACACATCCGTAACCCTAGTCCTGGCGATGTGAAGACATGAGGGTCAGGAGGTCAAGGTCAGCTTTGTGAGTTTAAGGCCAGCCTGAGCAACACAAGACCCAATCAAAAAACAAAAACAGAGAGAGAGAGAGAGAGAGAGAGAGAGCGAGCAGATAGACGGCTTAGCGGTTATAAGAGCACTTGCTGCTCTCCTAGAGGACTTGAGTTCAGTTCCCAACCCAACACCCCTATCAGATGGTTCATAGGTCTCTGTAGCTCCAGGAGATCTGACATTTGCTTTATCTGCACACAGAGACACATGAGTTAAAGTTTCAAAAAGACTCTGAAAGCTAGAAAAAGAATATGAACTGTCTGTGGACCCTAGAGCTTGGAGCCTTGACAATGTGGTGAGTTCTACATACCCCCAGACTGAACTGGGTGCAGAAAGAGGAGCCTAGTGGCCTGAAACTTCAAAAAATAAAAATAAGATGCCTGCTTTTTCTCTAGAGACAAAGGGACAGGGAAATCCAACACAGACTATCAGAGATCCCCGATTCCTGCCTCACACCCCAAGTCCTCAGCCCTGGCCAGTCCTGCCCTACTCCTCAGTCCAGGCTGTGGACGGTCTCAGCCTTCTGTGAGCGCAGTGGAGCACTGTGTCTGCTTCTTCTCACCCTTGGTTCTTCACCAAGGAGACCCGGGCACCTGGCTTCTGCTTCTCTAGGAGGTTGCTTAGCAACAACGGGCAGCCAGAAAAAAACCACTTTGGTGCCCTGAAGACAGACCTAGCAGGAGTGGAGTGGGAAGTTCAGGTGCCCTGGAAGAGCGAACATCAGAAGGATTCAGAGCCAAGCTGTTACTGGAGCGGAAACAATGGCAGACCAGAACCTAAGCAGGGGAACCACGTGCTAGAATAAAGATTCAGATAGGACTAAAATCGCTTAAGTGTTCAGTACTATCAAGAACCTGGAAAGCCACATTCTGAGTGAGAAAAGGCGATCGACTGAGGGCAGCAGCGACATGGATCCGGTGGAATTAGCTCACTCATCTGGGATCCCAGAACCCATTTAAAAAGTCAGGCACGGCGGCATGGGCGTGCAGTCTCAGAGCAGGGAAGGCAGAGGCAGGTTCACTCCTGAAGCCTGTTGGCCAGCCAGCCTAGGCTACTTTGTAACCCTCTGGAGAAATGACACGGGGGGGGGGGGCGGGGGGGGAGGCTGTCCTCTGGCCTCCACATACACAGATGTGCACACATAGCCAAAGACCCATGTGAACATCCCCCCCCCCCACACACACACAGACACATAGATATTTTACTAATTTGCTGCACTGTTTCAAATTGAACCCAGAGCCTCGACTGTGCTAGGCTAAGCACCCTACCACTGAGCTGCACCCCAACCCCTCAGTCAATAAAGATTTTAAAGTTGTATCTTAAAAATTCCTCAATCAATTACATAATTTTCCAAAACAAGTGGTGGGACATAGGAAACATCTCAGCAAAGAAGTAGAAATTAAAAAGAAAATTATGGTATTGAAAGTACACCACTTGAAATAATAGTAATGATAACAGCAATAGGATTGAGTCCATTCATTAGCAGAGTGGAAACAACAGAGGCTAGAAGTGGAAAAGATCAGTAGACGTCACTAATCTGTACAAAAGAGAGGAAATTTGCGAATGAAGAACTTCCAGAGGGTGGGTGGTGGTGGCAGCAGCAGCTGCGGGCGCACACCTTTGATCCCAGCACTCAGGAGGCAGAAGCAGGAGGATCCCTCCTGAGTTCAAGGCCATTGTGATCTATAGTATGAGCTCCAGGATAGCCAAGTCTACACAGAGAAATCCTTTCTCGAAAAACCAAGTAAGAGGAGGAGGACAAGGAAGAGGAAGAGGAAGAAGATGAAGAGGAGGAAGATAAACAAACAAACAAACAAATAAGAAAAGAACCTCCAGTAAACTAGACATTAAGGATTCTACAGGACGATAATAAAAGATATAAATTCTAACAAGCTAGATATGGTGTTGATGTCCACGATCTCAGAGCTTGGAAGGTAGAGGATCAGGAGGCCAAGGCCAGTCTGGGTTAAATGAGACCCTGTCTTAAAATCAAACCACAACACATACTCTCTCTCTCTCAGTCTCTTTCTCAGTCTCTCTCTCTCTCTCTCTCTCTCTCTCTCTCTCTCTCTCTCTCTCTCACACACACACACACACACACACACACACACTCATACATACTCATACTCTCTCTCTCACACACACACTCATACATACTCATACTCTCTCTCACACACACACTCATGCATACTCATTCTCTCTCTCTCTCTCTCTCTCTCTCACACACACACACACACACTCATACATACTCATACTCTCTCTCTCACACACACACTCATACATACTCATACTCTCTCTCACACACACACTCATGCATACTCATTCTCTCTCTCTCTCTCTCTCTCTCTCTCTCTCTCTCTCTCTCTCTCTCTCTCACACACACACACACACACACACACACACACACACTCAATCCTTCTAACTCAGTCAGTTGAGAAAGCAATCCAACATCAAGTATCCCTATGGCATGTCGCTTATATAGAGAGAATTCCAAAGGAAGAGAAATCAAAATGGTTCAAGTCATTGCAAGGAAGCAGTCCCAAGAGTGAGAGGACCTGTAGCCTCAGTGATGGCGACAGGGCAGGCTCACGGAGGAACCACACATGGATAACTCCCCACATTCAGAACATGGGGAATACATTTGAAAACAGGGGGCCTATCAGACACTTGGGGAGAAGCACAAGAGAAGACAGAACAAGGAAGAAAGTGGAAAGAGGGTGTGCGGCTGGAAGAAACTAAACAGAGCTGAGGTGGTCCACAGCGGCTCCTGTCTCCGTACCTGTATGAAGGCTCCCACGATTCTCCTTGCTTCCTGATGGAGCGTCTCTCTGTCCCAGTGCGGATTGAGTGTGCTTAGGTCTCTAGCTAACCGGTTGTGCTCCCGGATAAAGAGTGTGTGGACTGTGGCCAGCAAGATCTGCTCTGAGGCTCGGGAGTCTCCTAAAAGTTCAAAAACCAGGAAGATGTGTTCTCCCTGAGCAGAGCTAGGGACCTGCACAGAGAAAGATGGTACCCACCCCAACACCCTCCCAAGTCCCTCATTCAAGGTAGACTAAGGAAAATCAGGTGGAGAGGATCAGATGGGCAGTGAGGGATGGTGTATGATTATAAATTGTGCCACCAAACTTGTCTAGAACTGTGCCTGTGACAGAGACTACGAGAAAGGTTTATATTAAAATGTGAATAACCAACCCTGGTGGATGATGGGATCATGGGGATTTTCTTTGTATTTTTTTTCCTGGACTTCCTTCTTCTACAGTGAACACTTGCTCTTCCATCGGGCCCTTACTCTACTCGTAGTTTAGTGTTTAGACTGGGGTGACTTGGGGCATTTTTTCTGGACAAATCCTGAGACGGAGCAGCCTCCTTCGATGATCCCCTTGTCCCTTAGACCCTCCTTTTTTTTCTCTCAGGCTAGACTCACCTGCCAAGAAGCAGGGCACACCAGCTGTGGCATTGATGACCTCACAGGGGCTGGGTTTCATTTTGACGAAAGGCAGGAAGGGCCGCCCATTGTCTGAGACTTCTTCATTGACAGCCATGAGGCCCAAGGGACTGCTGAGGTTTCGAAGTCGATTTGCCAGGCTTGGCTCGGGGCTATACACTAGGCTAGCATCCAGGAAAGAGGTTAGAGCATTGATCTGCTCTCGGGCCAGGGATTTGTAGGGTGGTGTGGGGCACACAAATCCAGCTCTGAAGAAAGGCATGCACTTCCCCTGAGTCTTCAGTTTCGGGTCACCAGTTGGGAACTGTAGAGAGACGGGTTGGGGATGATTACACAAAATATCTATGCCCTGCAATGTTTCCCAGCGTCAGTCTGGAGGAAAAGATGCTCGTGGTGACCTCCTGGCCAGACACTAGCCCTTAGAGGTCTCCTGAGGACAATACACTTCCCAGGACCATGACATTACAAAGTTCATTATACCCTAATGCGCAAGAGCTGAAAGCGATTATTCATTCTTTCACAGTAAGTGCTCAGAGGTGGCAGAGAGGATTTCCCGAGAGCCCTATACAGGCAAGCAACATATGACGTGAGATTTAGTAATTGCTACCGAAATATCAACCCTGAAACTGCCTCGTGCCAGCCACTCGCTGCTATGCATACTTCAGCTCATTCTGGCCCTCAGAGAGCCTGTGAGTCCTTTACACATTAGAGAACGGTCTCACTTGGTCAATAGGGTAACTTGTCTCAGCACCCACAGACTAGGAGGGAAAGATATAAGACTCGGGTCTCAGTCTCAGCCCGTGACACAGATTTCTTTTTTTCAACTTATACCACAGCACAGATTCTCTTTGTCATTTGCGTAAATATAAATGACTAAGTACAAAATCTATGGTTAAGAAGAGAGCGCTGGAAGCCGCTCTGTCCTGCTCTGCTGCCAGACACTCCTCGCACCCTTGCCACACAACTGAGTCACTACTTTCAGCTCCTTCTGGGGACAGAAATCATCCTCCAGGGGATGTAGAACTTACTTAGTTCTACAAACTAAGAATAGGATGAATCTCTTGGCCGGAAGGGGGTTGCGTGGGGCGAATGGATGTGTCTTGATAAAAATGCAGACGATATCTCTCAATACCTGGCAGAGGTCAGGGGAGCAGGTAGTGAGGCTTGAGAGTTTGTATTTCTAATCAGCCCCCAAGAGACTTTGATACTGTTGCGTGGGCATGCAGACAACCCTCCACAGAGCTCCCGATTCTGCCAATAGTTCATGGGCTCTCTTTTCATGCCAGCCTTTTGTCCTTGACAGCAAGAGCAGTGCCTCACCTTTGAATCCCCAGTGCTTGCTGCACTCCCTGACAAAGAACACCATTACTGTCTAATTACTGAGTGAATGGTTGGGCACATGAACGGATATGAAGCTAGGAAGTCAGGGTCCAAAGCTATCAAGAGATCCCGACCTTCGGGCTGGGAACATGTGCTACATGGACGTTGCAAGGGACACACGATCCACGGAGAGTGGTCAGGGACAGCCGTCTGGCTGCAGAGGCCTACCATGATGGGGAAGCAGTTGTCTCCCTGGATACAGTGTTCATCACACTGGGCTTTGGTGTAGATATCACTCCCCATTTCAGTTTCAGGGGCAAAGTCCAAGTCGTGGTCCACGATTTGACCCCACTGCATGAAGAGCAAGGATCTCTTTTGGTCCAGAACATCACCCTCATTCAGATAGGCAGCAATCTGATTAGAGACTTCCCGGGGCTGCACATGGAAGGAGGGCAGAGGTCAGGTTAGTAGAAAACATGCTTTGAGTATTAAAATTCAACACCGGTTTGTTGAGGACCTACGATCCAGTCCCAAGAGGAGCTTGTGAGGTACTGGGTACATGATAGATAACACTTTGTAGCTGAGGACATAGAACGTTAGAGAGCGGAAGCCGGTGCTCTTGGTCCTGCAGCTGCAGGGGGACAGGGATGGGATTAAATGTAGGTTCGTATGACTCGACAATAGTCAAGCAGCCTTACTGTGGAGAGGGAAAACAAAGACAAGCGGCTGTGGACTGCCTGTGATGGAAGTGCCAGGTTTCTGGATACGGGAAGAGGGACCCTGGAGACGGGCTGCCAACTCAGATGAAGCCAACAGATCGGACCTACAGGAAAACGACAGCTGGTGCACTCCAGGGGCTGGGACAGGGTAGGCGCAAGTAGAATAGTGCAAGGAAACCATCTGCCTGGGAGACCCCAGGGTATCAGGCTTGTGACAGTTGGGATATTACCACCATCACCTGGCTGGGCGCCGGGTTCTGCTGCCCCCTCGCGGCAGTTTGGGGGAATATATCCCTCGGGCGCAAATCCTAATCTCAGTTGCGCCTCCCATTTTCCTTTTCAGAGATCTGATGTACTTGCACGCGTGGCTCTTTCCCCCCATCCTGTACCCCGCCTTCCTTCACCTGCGGGAGAGGGAAGCCGTTCCGCGTCTTCCCCGGCGTCCACCCATAGGGGAGGGAGAGCCCGTCCTCGTACTCTGCCGGCAGCCATCGAGCCAGCGCCCTGTTGGCAGATCCCAGCGAAGGATTCTTTCTGAAACCCAATAAAGAAGGCTCTCACCCTCAGCAGGTGGACTCCTGGGTTGCCCCCTTCATCCTGCCGCCCTTAACCTGAGCTCTGCGGGAGGAAAAGCAGATGTGAAGGAAGGGCCCTCTGCATTGTGAGGTTCTGAATTTTCCCAACCCCAAGACCTAGAACTGTCTGGCGTAGTGGAAAGGACCGTTCCCTGTGGGTCACAGTGGCCTCACTGGAGATATATTCTCTTCAGAGGAACTCAGAAGTTCTGCCTTCCGTGTCCACGGGGAAAAAATGCTGGGTGTTAGGGTCACCTGTTGTTACAGTCTCCAGTGATGGTCCGGTAAGGGCTACTTAAGTTGCAAGACACTACTGGAGCAGGGGGATCACAGCCTGCCTCCCAGGAGAGGGAAGTCAAGTCCAGGCCTTGGCCTGAAACAGAAGAGAAACCAGGTGTTCTGAGACACTGGCAACAGACAGGGAATCAGACTAGAGATGACAGCTCAGCGTAACCCAGAAGAAAATACAAGTTTCATCTCTTGAGACACACTCCCAGCAAACCTATCTGATGCTGAAGGCTTCACCTACAGGAAAGAGGACACTGGTTTGGTGTAGGAAACCCTGTCTATTGACTTTGGCATTTCTTCCAGGCAGACACCTTAAAAACCACATAACACACTGAACACAGATGTCCCTTCTCTATCAGTTGGCAACATAACCTTGTCACAAGGAGTTCTTTCATTTGCAAAAGGGACATTGGCTTAGCTGTCCCCAAAGGACCGCTGAGGTCTGCCAGTATGCCCTTTGGGTTTAAGAAAGGAGACGGCTATGCCTTTCCATGTAGATAGTTCCTAACAGCTCTCGGTGACCCCTGTGCTGTACTGATGACCCCTTCCTCTCTTTAGAGGTCTGGCGAGTTTTCTTTACCTGTGACATTGGTGAGAAACTGAGTCAGTTTCTTTAGGGACTCCTCCCACACCTGCCCGCTTCGGATGGCTGTACGCGTCCGGCCTTTGGCATGCTTAAGATAGTCTGAGAGATGACGGGTGCTACGTACGGTGGTCAAGGCCTTCTTCAGCCTACAGTGGTAACCAATAGGGATCATGAACAGGCTCTGTAGAAGTGTGTCAGTGGCTCAAGGGAGAGGTGCAAGGTAGTGTGTGTACAGGCGGAAGCCTCGAGGGTTCTGAGGAGTAAACGTGGGCTCTCAGCATCTTTCCCTCATCTCTTCTGATACTGTTGGAAAAACCTCCTCAGGGAGGAGAAAGCCACAGAGACTGTGTAACATTAAGTCCGGCCTTAAGTAAGGCTGGTGGATGGACCAAACGATTCCTGAATTCCAGCTAGGGGGTTGTATGTGACCTGATCATGTCAGAACCAACTGGGCATCTTAAGACCACCCAGACTTGAGAACTCCTGGTCTACTGCCAAGCCTTATAGCCTAAGAATTCTAGAATGAGGACACACATGGGCCTCCAGTTCTGCCCGTGCATCTGGGCCTAGAATTGGTGTGGAGTCTGTCCGGAAGCTCCCAGCCTATACTGAACATCTCACAAAAGTTCAGCCTTAGTCCTGTATCTTCTGTGTGCAAAAAAGGAATCCCCAAGGCCTTCTACTCTGAAGTCTGTGACCATTCAGAGAGGCTAGTGGCATGAGAGCCCTCTGTTGCCTCACTGTGCCTCAGTTTCCTTGTGAGTGAAGATCTATCTACAAGGCTGCTGTCTCCAAGTCTCTGAAATATGGCTCAGATTCTTATAAACCCAGCCTTCCTGGTTGTGTTTAAATCACTGGTTGTAATGCCTGTCGAGTACTTCACAACAGGCCATTAGCTCCAGTTAAAGTGCTGGTAGGTGCCATGGTTTAGCCCAAGGGACCATTGACATGAGAGAAAAGGCACAGGAGGGCTAGCCTCAACCTAATCCCCCTAAAGAGAACCAGGATATAAGTCATGCTGTCTTGTGCTGCCTTAAAACAAACAAACCAAACCAAACAAACAAAACCCCACAAGTTGTACTATGCAACAGCTCTGGCTAACCTGGATATGACCAGGCTGGCCTCAAACTTACAGAGATCTGTTCCTCTGCCTATTGGGTGCCAGGACTAAAGTCAAACATCATATCTAGCTTTCTGCTGTTTTAATGAAACAGTATAGCTCAGTAGCCCAGGACTCACATCTAAAGTCAGATACCCTAAGCACAGGTTTGGAGCTCTAAGTGTAGACCAGAGAATTTTTCCAGGTCTTTGAGTTGGCAATAGATTTCTTTGAATACCCAGAAAAGTACCCAAAGAGAGGTCCCACTGAGGCACTCAGGGATGATAGATTTGCCACCCCTGTTTTTCCTGCTCCTCTCGCCCTCAGCTCTGTGGAGGACTTGGTGGGGTGGGAGGAGTCTATTCCAGAGCAAGGAAGAGGACTTCTGGGCTCCCCCTTGTCACCACAGCGCCAAGAAAGTCAGCAGCTTGGACTTTGCCTCCTTAGATTGATCTTTGACCTCCCGAAATGATACTATTTCCAGAGACTAAAAGCAATCTAAAAGTCACCAAAAGGATCGTGGGATTGCTTGTTTAACGAGTCCCAGTCCTCTGCATGGGGTGGATGGTGGCTTAGTCGATTGATCCAGGCCTCCTCAGATCCATCAAAAAGGTTTCTGTGCTCCTTGGCCAGCTGCTGTGGGTTCAGCCTCTAGGCTCACCCCTGGAGCCTTGTTTGACACTCGTTCCCGAGCCTTTGCCACTGCCTGATTAGAGTTCCCTGTAGTGACACCAGCATGCTTAACACTTGTCATCAGAGCCCCAAGCCTGCTCTAAGTAAACCTAATGTGGATATGTGAAAGCTCCAAGGCGGGACAGGCTCTGAAGTGCACCTTATAATCTAGGTCTCCGTGGGTGGGTGGTGGCCGTGTGGTCAAGCTGAGGGTGGAGTTCAAGCCACACTCAATTTTGCATTATGTGGTAATCTTGCTTGAGAGCACTTCTTTCTCAAATTCCCGGCACTGACTCCATGCCCACGGTTCTGTTTCTGGAGAGCCTGACCCAAGTCAGACTATATTAATTGAATGAAAAACCTTTCTGAATCCGGCAGGTTATAACCAAAGGAAACCCTGGACCACGTGGAGGGAAGTCATTGCAGGATTTTATTAGATGTCCCCTTAAGGCATCTTAGAAGCTGGGAGTTTTAGAACTCGGAAGTTCTTGTTCCTGTTTGCTAAGTTCTTGGTGCGGGTGGAGAGTGGTGGAAAGGCAAGTTTTATAATTGCTTTGGCTCGCTGGCTTGTTGGGGCTGGTCAAGATTCACTTGTCACTAACAGGAAGCCTGTAAAGGGGAGTTAACACACGAGTCTCATTTACCTGGCCCGGGAATCCATGAAGGCCTTGTTGACCCAGACCTTGACCTCCTCCACTGTGTCTCGGATGGTGACAGTTCCCAGAGTTGGAGCTTGGGGAGGGAAAAGCAGGAAGCAGGGTATCAGTTACCGCTCCTTTGAGATGTCCTTTGGTTCGTAGTCCCCTAGCCCCACCCGCACACCGGCAGCCATTACCTCATATCTCAAACCTGAGCAGGTGGGGAGTGGGGTTCGAGAAAAGGGTATGCTACAAGCATACCCCTCAAAGCAGTGATCCTCCTAATGTTGTGACCCGTGACCCCCAACCATAAAATTATTTTTGTGGCTACTTCATAACTGTGATTTTGCCTCTGTTGTGAACTGTAATGTGAATATCTGGTTGCTGGGTATCTGTCAAGAAACCCCTGTGAAAGGGTCAAATGACCCCTACAATGGGGTCGAGACCCACAGGTTGAGAACCACTGCCTCAGAGGCAGGTGAGACAGAATGGGAAACGACCTATCTGCTCTTCAGCAAGATATCACACTAGACCTATGGGATTCTGGTGCAGTGCCCAGGAAGAGGACAGTAGGACATTCAGTGTGGCTGCTCAGCCTGGGCTACCTGGGATCTGGTGAGATGGTCTCGTGGTCCCTTGAACAAGCCCATCAGAGTTTAGCCAATAGCCAGGACATGAAAGGAGAGATGCTCTCCTTGCTCTCCTCAGGTTGGGGTGCAGAGTTTGAGAGGCTGCCTCTTTTCTCTGCAAGGAAACTGCAGTGGATTGAGCAGTGTCCCTTTGGACCTTCTGCATGTGACATTATTTTCAAATAGGCTTTGCAGATCTGGTTAATTCCAGTGAGGTCATGCCGGTTAGGGTGAACCTGAAGTCCAGTGACTGGTGTGGGTTTAGGAAAGGACACAGGAAGAAGGCATGTAAAAACCAGAGTAGCTGCAAGTTAATGATAGAAGGATACCTCTAGCCATCAGAAGCCAGGAGAGGCAAGGGGGCCTCCTCTTTTAGGGCCTTTAGGAGGAACATGGAACCATTACATTTGTCTTGAATTTCTAGCCTTCTGGGCTATGTAAGTATAAATCAGCGCTGATTTCAGCCGCCCAGGTTATGGTACTTTAACTTATTCCAAGAAACAAATACAGTCTGATGCTTACCATTTCCGGCAGACGCTGCAGTCTGGAGCAAGGTCAGGGAAGCCAGGAGGGCTGGGAGATGCAGAAGCACTTTCATCACTGAAATGAGACCAGGGCCATATACTAGGAGCCTTAGTGGAGCCCCACTGAGAGCGATGGAATCTCAGAAAACAGGGAAATCCCAGGCAAACTCAGATGCCCAAGCTATACAAACTCACAGCATTCACAGGCTGGGAGACAGGAAGGTGCAGGAGGGAAAGAGGCTTCAGGGTCTGAGGACCTGATATAGCTCTGCATTTGCCCCACCCCATGACCTTGGGCAAATTTCTTAACACTGGGCCACTGGCCTGCCCATAAGGGGGCAGGGTCTAATAACCCAGGATGTTCCATTCTGCCTGAGGAGCCCAGACTTATGTCACAGATAGGAGAAATGTTCCCAAGCTTTAGGGGTTCTCTTGCCTCTTTCCTGACAGCCAGGCTCTGTTGGGGTGGCACGGGGGAGGAGACACACAGCACACCTTTCCTCAGAAATTCCACAGGGATTTCCCCTCCCTCAAAACTGAGACTCTTGACCCATGGAACACCCACCCTCCCATTTCCTCCTCTGCCATATCTGATTAGGAAACTTGGCTTCTTGTTTTTCCTTCTCTCTCTCTCTCTCTCTCTCTCTCTCTCTCTCTCTCTCTCTCTCTCTCGTTAAAAAGAGGAAGAAAGAATTCAAGGCCAAAGCTGAATGATTTTCTGTGTTGTGGCCATGTTCCTGGCTGGCGTGAAGGAAGGGTGTGGGGTTGAAAGCAGAGCCAGCCTAATGTGGGGACCTGACACTGGGAAGCAGGCGGGCAAATAGTCTGGGAAAGACGTTGTCTGCAGCCAAAGGCAGCCTGGGTAAGGTGTAGAGAATACTGGGATTCTGTGATGTTTAAGGCATTTGCCTGCCTTTTTGGCCTCACATTCAGTTTAGGCGTGTCCCAAACCCTCAGTTTTCTTCCTTCCCTGAGATTCAGAGCATGCTCTGAAGAGAGAGCCACAGACTCTTCTCCTGTGTCTGGGGAAAGGAGGAGAAAGGAGACGAAAACACAGACACAAGTCCATGCCTCTTCTCAAGCAATGTCCTCTATGCCTCACGAACTCCTGTGTGCTTTCAAAACCCCAGCTAGATGTCCTCTTCTTTGTGACGTTTAACGGGTTTCTCTGGGCAAAGTTATGTTATTCCCATCATGTCCTACTCAAGTCTTTTCATGTCTGTTTTCAAATAAGGCCATGAGTTCCTGGAAGCCAATGCCTTAGTGTGTGTGTGTGTGTGTGTGTGTGTGTGTGTGTGTGTGTGTGTCTGTCTGTCTGTCTGTCTGTCTAAGTTCAGCATCGGTACAGACTAGCGCTGAACACATATTGAATAAATGATGGAGAGGAGAGGTTTAGCTTCTGGAGTTTGTACGGGGCCAGCTGATAAGTTCTTAGTCAGTTTCTCATACTGTCGTGCATGTAGGAATCATCTAAAGATGATCTAGTGATGAAGAGTACAGACTCTGGCTTAGCAGGGGTGGAAGGTGACCCTGGGTCTACACCAACGGCAAGATCATGGGCTATTAAAAGTTCTGCTTGGAAGACCATGCCGAGTACTGTGACCTTCCAGAGTTTGACTCCCAGAATTTCAAGTCACCATAGAGGTCAGAAGACTGAGCGGGAAGGAATTGTTGGAATTCATTTCCACCAACGGCAAGAACCTGTTGAGGTTGATGTTGGAATGAGCCAACTGGAAAGCTAGTAAACACCCATCTCCAGGAAGAACACTGTATTTGACCTTTTAAGTTGCTCTGGAATAAAGAGGAGAATGCAGGGGCAATAACTGTAATATTACAATATATGATCTCTCTCTCTGTTTCATATATTATAGATCTCATTTGATATATGATCACACCCATATCCAACATCCCTCCCACACATGGTTGTCATCCACAGTGATTCCTGGTTCAAAACTCCCTCCCTAAATTAGGATATAGAAACCATGATTTATTTTTCCCTGAGGATAAACTCTGTATTGGTACTGACCACGAAATTCTCAGAACTATGTCATCTGATAATGGACCACAACCCTCCCATTTCAGAAGGGATCCTGCCCTGTGTCTGGGAGGGAGGGAGGAATGATGCTCAGAGAAGCTGAGAAGAATCTCAACAGACAAGTCTTATCGGGATTTCCCGCTCAGGCTATTAACATTAGGCCTATGTGGCTGTCTGGGATTTGGTTATATTATGCCATATGACTCCAGAGGGCTTCTAGATGATCAAACACGTGGAAGTTGCTGGAAGGGATAAGCCCAGAGAAAGCAGACATACTCCACATCCCTTTGGACCTACCTAGTTGCCCTGTGTCCTTTGAAATAACCAAAAGTAAGTGTTCCCCCTGAGTCTTGTGAGCATCTCTAGAAAGTTGGTCAAGTTTGAAGAGGGGTTGTGGGAAGGCTGTCAGACTCCTAGGCAGAACGGCCTGGAGTTGGTGACTGGCTCTGAAATCAGGGTTCACTCTTGAGGACTGAGCACTCCATCTGTGAGATCTGATATCTCCAGGTAGAGACTGTCGGTACTGAATGGGATTAGCACCACCCAGCTGGCACACAGCTATCCAGTGTATCTTGCTGGTGGGTGGGGATTCCTCCTAGACTTCGAGCCAGAAGCAGGCTGTGACACGCCAATAGAAGAGACTGAGTTTGAGATTTGAGTTTATTTTCCTTCTATATTCTCAGGGACTTTTATCAAACCCTCCATAGGAGGTGATGCACTGGGTATGTGCTGAATATAGCCATTTGCATAAAAAATGATACAACTTAACCCTTCAGTTTTCCCCAGATAAAACTCATCTAGTACTTACAGTTCTGGCACCTGGTTGAGACTCAGAGGACTTCAGAATATTTAAAACAGGGACTAGATTATCAGGGCTGACCAGATGTTCGGATCTGCAGCAGCCAACAGGCGTGAAGGAAACGAAGCTCTGAGAGCCCTGGCTTAGATTCCCCCTGACACATTGTATCACTTTGCTACACTCCGTCTGGAAAATACCGCATTCACTCAGCAACTGTCTCTTCAACTTTCTGAGTGACTCTGGACGCCTGTCTTGGGTCTCAGTTTCTAAACAGTACAGATGAGACAGCTTCATAGAACCTTCCAGTCCTGACAGGTCATGAACGGTTCTGCCTGGTTTCAGGTGCAGAAAAGGCTTCTTCTCACTCTGCAGCAGATCTAGTAATCCCCTACCCAAAACACACGGCGAAAAGTTGCCAATCCATAGCTAAATCTGGCACCAGAAAATGCCCAAGGAAGACAAGTCCAAATCAAGGACTAAATGTTCTCCAGTCTTGAGATTTCATCATCCACTTTGCAGAAACCAGAAAAGGTTAATACGACTTACCTGCCGTGTGTCTTGACCTCCTGTGGCAGCTAGAAACTTTTTTCTGCTTAGACGAGTTGGTCTTTTATATCCTCCTGTAGGAATTTACTTATGGGAAAGGCCCAGAGGGAAGGATTTTGAGAGGTTGAAGTGGCTGAAAGGACACACACACTCAGGTTCAGCAGGGAACACCCTGTGACTCCAGGCAGATGCAACAAGGAAACCTTAGGATGTCAGGAAACCTTATTGATGCAATATCGCTGACTAGGTGGCATTACTCCTCTTTCCACCTTCCAGCTTAAAATCTGCCAGCTTTGTCTAGGCAGGGAAGGCTCAACTCCAAGCCCTGTGCATGCATGACCCCCAATGGGTCTGAATAGCTCTTAGAACTATGTCTAGTTAAATGCCACCCTTATTCCTTTACACGTAATTTTTGATGCCTCCCTTACCTTCTATCCAATCCATGGTAGGATTAATGGACTCGTCTTTTGTATTTAGAGTGAGGAAAGTGATAGCCTGTCTCCACCACTGAAATATATTTAAAGACTATTTCTCTTTTCTTGTCTTTGAGACAAAGTCTCACAATGTAGCCCCAGCTGTCTCAGACCTCATTATGCAGCCAAGGTTAGCCTCGGAGTCACACAATCGTCCTACCTCAGTTCTGGGATCATAGGTCTGAACAGTCAGCCTCTTAAAGAACATTTCTCTTCCGAAGAACACAGGCAAATGAACCAGACATCTCAGAAGAAGGTTGCTGCCCAGCAAAGGGCACAAACACCAGGTTCTTCTTGTTTTCTTTGAAACAGTTCGGCTCTGCAGCCAAGCATTGTTCCTTTGCATCTATTTCCTCAATGCTGGAGCCTGTTTCTAGCTTTGCACTTATGGGTTCAGGAAGCTCTGTCTTAGATGGATTTTATTTAATGGTGGTTGTGCTTGGGGTCAGTCTCAGGCCTGGACAGTGCTTGGTAAGTGCTCTACCACTGAGCTATTTCAAGATGGAACTTTCTTCTACAATGTTCATGGGATAACACTGTGTCCTCTGAATAATATATGGTGAACTACTGCGACCAAGGCAACGCCAAAATGCAGGGCTTCCATCTCTGCACTTGATGCAGATGTCCTGGGTTTGGTCAGGGACGGAACAGCATCAGCACTAAGCCAGTGTGCTCCATTTCTTGGTGTTGGTAGAACGCATACCTGTGGACAGGCCACTGTCCTGTAGCCGATTGTCTTTTCATAGCTTTGCAGACATTACACTGATAGTTTATTCATGTGGGTTTCTCATTTTGCCCAAATCTTCTTAGCGTAAGCAGCTGACTCCCCAGTAGAGAATTGTCAAGTTGGTCTGAGAAATGAAAGTTAGGAGACTGAAAATTCAGACGAAAGCTAAAAATTTGCCAGAAACTTCACATAGAGATTTCAGAATATTTTAGTAATAGCAACAGCAGAAACGAAGCATGCCCTGCGAGGTCAGGGTGCTACACACGTACACACACATAGGTACACACATGTACACACATACACTCTAACTCACACACATGCACACTCACACTCACTCAGCTCACTCACACACCAGGCATTCAGTGGCCTTAAACATACTTCGCTTACTTCCATTTCCTTCCAAAATGAGAACCCTGCACGCTGCATGTATGCTCTTTGGCAGGTGAGGAGGACAACTCCGATTGGTTATGTGATACAGCTGCTGAGGTGATCATCGCCCTTGTTCTTGTCTGTGGCCTTCCAGCCACCCCTGTCATCTTTGAGGAGGGGACAGGTCCTCACTTCCCTCACTGTCTGCCTCAGACTTCTCTTACTGGCCTGGAAGTCACTTGTTTTGGGGCAGGCTATTTTTTTTTCTCGTGCTAAAATATATTTCCTCTTGTTAGATTCCTAGAACAACAAATGAATAGAGTTCCTGACCTGAGGTAGGCTCCATATGCCAATGTCTCCTCCTTGGGATTCATTGACCGTCCTACCTCAGAGAATAGAGGATTTTTGGTATTCTGGTTTATGCCATCCCCTAGTCTCTAGACCAGTATGACTATGACAAAACTCTGAATGATGTCCCTGAGCAATATGGATCCTTGGGACAAATAGAATCACTGCCAGGTGGCTGTCTTCAGAGGAGGAACGTGTGAGCAAGGAAAAGAAATGTCCAAAAAGGATTGTACGTTTCCCTGGAGACAAGAGACTATTGTCTTCTCAGGTTTTTTTATTGTGTGCTTGTTTTAAGCAGAACATTGATAAGCTGAATAATGGCTTTTGGGACCAACAGCACACAGCACAAGGGTTTTGACCAGGAAATCCAGCAGCAGTGACTTATTCCAGTTAGTCACAGCCTGTTGAGTCTGAAGAGTCGGTTGTCGTTCGAGGCCTTCCTGGGACCAGCCCATTGAGGAGAGCAGGGGGAATTCCTAGGAACTACCCTGGTAAGTTAGCAGAATGCTGTCTTCCTGCTCTTTCTCAAAGGACTGCCCTCCCCTCCCAGTCAAGCCCATTCTTATCCATGTTCTGCCTCTCGCTTCCACTTAAATATTTATTGAGCTCTTGATATTATGTGCTTCCCATTTTCTCCTTCCTCTCTTCCTCCTTCACTCCAGCCAGCTTACAAAGTATGAATTTTTATAAGTTCGCTTCAAATGAAAAGGGTCTCAGATCTACTCCACGTCTTGTCAGGGCAAGGCAGAGACGTGGCGGGGGCAGGGGGGAAGTGACAAATCTCAGCACACATCAAAGATAATGTATCCCAAATAAACCCTAAGACGGCCAGGGTAGAAGTAAAGCCATGAGCCAACTCTCATAAGTCACAGAGAGACACCGATGTTAACGAAGCTAAACTAAACTAATAAACCAATTTTATTAGTGTTATAGCTTTTCTCTGGGGAATCTGATAAAATATAGTTTATAGTAACTCCGTAGAGACAGTGTTTCAAAAAATGTCTTATGTCTGGGCTGGGAATGTAGCTCAGCTGGAATAATGCTTACCCAGAATGCACAGAGCTCTAGGTTTGCTCTCTAGTGTCACACACAAACGGTGCATGGTGATGCTCACCTGTGGTTTTAGCACAAGATCAGGAGTTCAAGATCACCCTCAGCTAGGGAGTCTGAGGTTCCCCCTACACTAAATGAGATTTTGTCTAAAAAAAAAATGTGTGTGGGGGGCTCAAGTCTCATGCCAACATATGCCTGCGTGCCCCACCCACCCACCAAGTAAGTAGTAGGGAAAAAAGGAGTACTGGATTGTTAAGATAGCAAGTCAACCTCTAGCCCTAGCTTGCTACTTTGGCCATGTGACCTTGCAGAAATCACTCTATTGAGACATCCGTGTTTCCTTATCTGTAGAGGGGAGTGGACACACTAAATGACCAAGGGGGTTTCCTTGGGTTCCAAAGGCTAGAGTTCTGTCACGCACTACTAACTGTAGGAAGTTCCAGCTTTAGCATGCTTCTACTTCACTCCCAAGAGGGAGAGTTTGGGTGAAGGAATGCCCAAGTCTCATTCCCTCTGGTTCTCTTGTCATTGTTAGGATCAGCTGGGTCAGACAGTAGGAATGTATTCTCCTTAAAGGCCATTTTCCTTCATTCTGAGGAAAACTGAACACAGAAGAATGGAAGACATCTCCTTGACAACAGTTTGATAAGGAACTTGGTTGTTTTGCAGACACCCATGTAGGAAACCAGGGGGTCATCTGGGCCTCCCGATCTTTCTGCTTTTCTCTTCCTATCTCTCACCTCTCATGAGTTACCAGGTCTGTTTATCAGAAATCTCTTGCTTCCGACTTTCCTCATGTTTCCCACATACTGCGGCTCCCCTGAATCATCTCCGAGTGTACTGCCTCCTTACCCAACTCCCTGCCACAGCTGACCATCTACCCCACCGCTTCCTCTACCCTGACATTTTGGTCAGCCCAGCACTGCCCATAAGACAAAGCTCAAGTGTCAGTGAAATGCCATACCACGTATTCTCCCGTGTCTCCAACCTGCCCCCTTATCATTCCTTCACCCAAACTCTCCCGGCCGAACTAACCTGTTCATTCTCCCCCAACCCACAGCATGGTCTTCCCTGGCTCTTCCTCTGCCACACTCTGTGACTGTGCTCATGACCTCGTCCCCACCACCTGGGGTTGGCCTTGAACTTGCTTTGTTCCAGAGGATAACACTGAGCTTTTATCCTCCTGCCTCTGCTTGTCGAGTGATGGGATTACAGGCACAGACCACCACGTCTGGTTTATGCAGTGCTAGGGATGGACCCCAGGGCTTCACGCACGCTAGGCAAGCACTGTACCAACCAACTGAGATACAGCCCATCCTCAGCCCTCTTACTTCTTTATGCATCTTTCCTGTTGCTTAAACTAGACCAGAAATTCTGAAGAAACTCTCAATTATCTTGGGCAATCCGTAATATTTGCTTTGCTCTGACAACCGGAATGACACTACTATAAAAGGACGGTCAGAATGACACTAATATAAAAAAGATATCTTACTGGCTTAGCCTACTTGCTCCAGCCCTGGCTGTCAGTTCTAACTCTGTCCCAGGAATCTATTTTCTAGCTTGTTTGAAATAGCATGGTGATTTAGAGTGTAGCTAGAGTCTGTGATAACTGTATTTCCCTTTGATCTCCCTCTTCCCTGTCTTAACCCCCCTGCCCACCCCCTTAACCTATTACAAATTAGACAGATTCAGAGCAAGCTGAACTGCCGTGAGTACCATCGTCGCTGAGTCGTGAGCTCAGAATGGGGCCAGAAAGTTGGGAGCAGAGCGCACCGGGGGCTTCCTTGTCGATCTTATCTACCCCACACCAGTTCCCACTCTCACTTCGATGCCTGTTTCCCAGAAGCCCCTTCACTCTCAGAAGTCATGGGCTTCCAGTGTTACGCCCTGCCCTCGTCAGTCTCTGTGTCAGATGGAGGCTGGAATGGGCATCCCTGAGAAGGCTTCCTGCTCCCATGATGGCTAAAAGATGATGGTGACAGGCAGCTCAGGGTACCACACTGTGTGCTCATGCCAACTTAGTAAATGGCGGAGTTCTCGCCTTTTCCCTTCAGGAGCTCCACCCAGATGCTGTAGAGCACACCAGGATAATAGATGCTCTGGAAGACTGTGGTGGAGTCTGGAATGAGGTGAGGCTTGCACTGGAATGCCTTCTATTCCGGTGGGAAGCCGTGGAGAGCTAAGTGGCTATTTGCTGATTCCTTTCCTCAGTGCTCAGAGGACAGACACCGGGCAGGGCATCTTTACCGGTTTGCTCTTTTGATCACTTAACAAACATTGTAAGCACTCACCTTACACATGACCGTCTAGTTTGCAAGTAATAGAGCAGGAGCAATGCTTTCCAAAAATGCCTCTATCCCAGTGGGTTAGCCGGAGCAGTGCTGGAAAGCTCGCCTTGGTGGTGTGGCTAAGGGAGAGCCGGTGGGCTGACTAGCTCAGCTACCACCCAGGCCTACCATCCAGGTCTTTAAGTTGACTCACCCCAAAGCCGACATCATCTGTGAACTACTGGAGTTCATGAGAAGGCCGGTCTTGCTTATCCGAAGCTGCAGGATCTCCATGACACAGCGCAACAACAAGGTAGCTGTGAAGAGTCCCAGTGAGGATCCAGTACTGATGGTGTGACAGAAGCCAGAGGCCTCGAACCAGACCAAAGACATATTACAGTGAACATCTTGCAAGTAAAGATGTGTGAACAGAAGGGTATACTGTGGGACACACTGTGACACGTGACAGCTTCCACAACGAGATGTTTTCTGTGCTTTGTTTTCTTTTGTTTGTTTTTCTTTGTTTTTATTTTTCTTTGCAGAGGTCACAGGGATGGAGGGCAGATACGAGGGGATGGGAGATGAAGGAGATTTGGGTGCACGGTGTGAAACTCACAGTCAATAAAACGTTGAAGAAAGAAGACGCACCAGCTGCTCTTCCAGAGGACCCGGGCTGTGAGCTGTCCCCAGGTTTTGAGTACGCACATGACAACTCACAACCATCTGTAACTCCAGTCTCAGGGAATCTAGCAATCTCTCTAGCCTCTGCATGCACTCAGTGCACTGACATGGATGCAGGCAAAACACCCATACACACGTTTAAAAAACAAGTCTCTCACACTGTTAGGGAAATTAGTGAGAAACCAAACACCACTCAGAGAGTTGTAAAATTCGGGTTTAAAATGTCAGGAGACCCAGACTGAGCTAGCACTCTGTGTAAACAGCCCAAGCCACAACGTTTGCAGCATTTATAAGCAGAGCAACAGTGGTATTCTTGTCCTTCTGTTGCTAGTGGATTCAGTTGCCCTGACTACCTGCCTGGGACAAGCATCTTATTTCGATTTATTTATATTACTTTACATGTATGAGTTTTTGCCTGCATGGATGTATGCACACATGTTCATGCCCGGTGCCCATGGAGGCCAGAAGAGGGCATCAGCTTTCCTAAACTGGAGTTTGTGAGCCACCGTGTGGGTACAGGGAACCAAACCCAGGTCCTCTGCAAAAGCAACAAGTGCTCTTAACTGCTGAGCCATCTCTCTAGCTCCTGTAGCTGGCAGCTTTTACAGATATGGACTGATATGGTGAGGGCGGCTATTTTACAAGATCTGGGCTTTGTTTTTGTTTTTAACTAGTGTGTATGTGTGCTTGGGTGTGTGTGGGGGGGGGGGCGCAGGTGCCTGTAGAGGACAGAAGCATTGGATTTCCTAGAGCTTGAGCTATAGATGGTTGCAAGCCACCTGATGCTGGCACTAGGAACTGAACTCTGATCTTCTGGGAGAACAGCAAGGGCTCTTAGCCACTGGGCCATCTCTCCAGCCCTGGCATCTGCTTTCTTGAAATGGAAAGGATGGGGTTTTAGTGGAAGCAAACAGGAGTTTGGTTCATTCTAGTCCTCCCTACCCATGCACCACAAACAAAATGGGACTTCATTGGAGAAGGCTGAGGTCCCGAACTTCCTCAGAATCTCCTCATTTTATACACACATACAGATTTACATCTGCGGGAATGAGTAGGGTGTACAACTCAAAGAAGTCCTTGTTTACGAGGTGGGGTTTTATTAGGTAGCTTAGACTGTCTCCAAACTTAGGATCTTCCTGCCTCAACCTCTCCAGCACTGCGGTGACAGATCTGTGTTCTTCAATATTTCATATTTTTAAAAACAAACAAACAAACAAACAAAAAATTGCTTTAGTGTTGTTATAGATCCACTGTATTCTTTTTTAAAACAGCACATTCTCCTCACACCCAGTTTCCACGATTATTACCATCTTCCGTTAGTGTGGTGCATCCGTCACAGTTCTTAAACCAATGCTGTTTCAGTCTTAGTAACTAAAATTTAACTTTAAATTTTTATTCCTTTTGACCTACTTGAGAACGTACCTGTTTTGACATGAACATTTACATTTTCCTTCTTGTCAAGTTAAAACGGATGTTTGGGGAACACAGAGTGCTTGGGGACACAAGCCACATTTAACTGAGGCTTTGTTTCTTCCCCGGGAAAGAAAAACAACCATCCTTGGGCCTCTGAGGGTCACTGAGGGTAAGCTCAGAATGGGGCCAGAAACAGGCCCCAGAGCGTGCTCCCCTGAGGTGGAAGCTCAGGACACTCTCTTCATCTCTGGCCCTAGGCCTCGTCCTCTGGTGAGAGATAATCATACCTGCAGCCTGCCTCCCACAGCGCTGTGACAACCAGCTGATACGCTTCCACAGACACGTGTGATTACATATGAGAGATTTTTATCAAGGCTGGTTTCTAGGTTGTGGGAGTTAAGCAGATACTTCAAGGTGAGCTGGCCCTTGAGATATTACAGTCGGATTTCCATCTACCATCCTGATGAAAGCCTGAATCGGCTGGAACTAGAAACTGAAGTGACTTCAACCCTGTGACCTCATTGCTGGGACCCAGCTGTAGCTGAGCTGTCTAGAGACTCACTCAAGCGCAGCAAGTTCTCCCAGACTCATGTGTGGAACCACCTTCCCTTCCAAGTCTGTCTTTTCCTTCTTGCCGTACACTTTGGAAGGTCTGTGCTGATCAAAGCATCGGGTCCAGGAGTTGATGTCCCCCTGCTGCTGTCCCCTCTGCAAACCTTGAGATCTTTCTCCTGAATCTTAGCCCACCATCCAGTCACTGTTACTCCAGATAATTTAATTCAGGTTTACACAGATCAAACAATTATACATCGAAGGATTGCTTGGATGATCCAAGAGTACAAAGGTAAATTGAGTTCAGTTCTTCCTCTTAGGAAGGTTGTAGGCTGACTGAGAAGCCACCAGGTACTGGGGGCTTAAAGTTTTGAGCTATCTCAAGATAGACAGGGTTTCTGCCTTTGTGGCGCTTAGGGTTGATGGCAACTTTTCAATATCAGATGTATAACTGATGATCGTAAGGAATGTTGGGGATACAGGGTTACACAGAATCTGAGGATGGATAATGAGGGGTCGAGTGCAGTCAGTATGGGGAGGCTGCTCTGATCGAGGGGTGTTTGAGGTAGGGATGGAAGGTAGGCTCGAGCAAGGCAGTCAGAAAGGAAGCATGTGAGGCCGGAGAGACAGGAAAACACCCCTGTGTGCTGGGAGGGGATGCGAGGGTCACCTCCCCCAGGCTGATGGGGGAGTATGCCCAGATGACCAGATGCAGTTGCCTATAGATCCATGTTTTCTTCCCTTTGGTCAGTGCCCATCGGCCAGGCGGCACCGTACTGGCTTCTCCATATGTTTCTTTTTACCCCAAGCTACTATCTGTAGCCCAACAATGGATGTCCCATCTCAGTAATCCAAGTGACCCTTCTCCTAATCGCTGCTATGGCGTAGATCTCTGCTCCCTACTCCCAGCCTCAAGATCTAAAACTTGGCCCCCATCCACTTCCACGAATCCTTCTGTATTAGTTACATTTCTTATTGCTCTGACAGAATCAACTTAAGGAAGTTTATTTTGGCTCTCAGCTTGAAGGTGCAGTTCATTTAGGTGGGGGAAGGGCAAGCAGCGAGAGCCACTCCAGCTGCATCAGCAGGAACAGTCATTTGGTCAGGAACACGCGGTCCCATTGCATGGATCGCCAAGGAAGTGGAGACGAGAGCTAGTACTCAGCTTGCTTTTTCTTTTTCTCCTTTTTTATTCAGTCCAAGCCCTCTGCCTATGATAATACTCACACTTAGAGCAGATCGTCTCTCCTCAGGTATACCTCTCTGGAACACACTCACAGAGGTGTGTCTTCTAGCTTATTCTAAATCTGTTCCGCAGTGAAGATTACCACAGGAGCCATGTTGCAGAGAGATTTAATATTGATGAGTACAATGAAAAACAGGATTCTAAAATATTCTGAGTCTACAGGGCCGGGGAGATAGCTCAGTTGGTAAAGTACTTGGCACACAACATGAGTTCTGAGTTCAATCCCTGGCATCCACCTAAAAGCTAGGCTCAATGGCATTGCATGCGCCTGGTACCTGTGGTCTGGGGAGGCAGAGGCAGGAGGATCCTGGAGCTCAAAGGCTAGTCAGTCTAGTTGAATTGGTGAGTTCCAAGTTCAGTGAGAGACCCTGTCTCAAAAATTGAAGCAGAGAGTGAATGAGGAAGATAGCTAATATAGATGTCCGAACTTTGGACCTCTGCATGCACATATACGCAGACCCTCTAAACCAGTAGTTCTCAACCTGTGGGACACAACCGCTTTGGGGTCAAATGACTATTTCACAGGGGTCACATATCAGATTTTTCGCATATCAGATATTTACATTACAATTCATAACAGTGACATGATTACAGTTATCAAGTAGTAAAGGAAATAATTTTTACGGTTGAGGTGAAGAACTGTGTTAAAGAGTCGCAGCATCAGGATGGTTGAGGACCACCGCTCTAAACCCTCTGTGAGGCATCTGTAGCTCTCCGTTTAGAGCTGCACCAGAAGCAACAGTCTGTGTCTCTTTCAAGCTCACTTTAAAGAATTCCTGCTTGGAAAGCTGTTTTCAATGTTTCTTTGCACCACCCAGGATGTCCTTGCCTCTGTGTGTGTGTGTGTGTGTGTGTGTGTGTGTGTGTGTGTGTGTGTGTGTGTGTGTGTGTGTGTTAAAATTCTCCCGAAAACTCCAATGTGAAAGGCCCTCATGTGCTGACTCATGCATGTGCATGCCTAGAGGCTGGAGGAGGACACCTGCTTGATCACTCTCAGCCTTATCACCTTACACAGGGCCTCTCACTTCACTCTAGACCTAGGCTAGCAGCTAGCAAGCCCCTGAAACTCCCTTGTGTCTGCCCATTTCTCCCCACCCCTCAGGGCTTGAGTTATAGGCACAAATGATTGTGCTCAGCTTCTCGCACGATTCTGTAATCATGGCATTTGAACTTAATGCACTCACTTGCTGAGCCATCTCCCAAGTCTTCTTTTTAATTTTACCTATTTATTTTATTTTATGTATGAGTGCACATAGGTGAGTGTATTTGAATATGCACGCACAGGTGTGTACCATGCATGTAGAGGCCATGTGCATCAAAATGCTCCATGATTCTCCACTTTGTTTATTTTGGAAAGAATCTCTCACTCATTGATCGGCTTGAATGGCTACCCAGCAAGCCCCAGGGACCTGCCTGTCCCTGGGCCCTACCAGTGCTGGGTTTCCATGTGTGCTGCCATACTCGCCTTTCGGGGCGGGTGCTTACTGGGGATTCAAACTCAGGTCTTTATGCTTGAATATAAAGCACTTCATCTCCCCTTTCCCCAGAAGTCTCTTTAATAAAATTATATTGGATCCTTGGGATGATGAATTTTAACACATCATTAATAAAGTTATTTTGGGAGTACGGTATAAATCCTATCAACTCTTTGGAAAGAATGAGGTGAGAGTTATGTAACAAGGAAATGTTTGATCCTGGTGCTGTTCCTATGAACTTAAGAGTTTAATCATTGCAGCTTCGTTCCATGTTATGTGTGTCAGGTTCTTCAGAAATGAAACTTGGAGCTTGAAATATTTTTATGCCTGTGGTTCAGCGGCTCTCAAAGGCTGTGCCCAGGTTAGTAGAGAGTAAAAACAACAGGTGTCCAGGACCTGCTTCTAATCGATTGAATTCAAATCTCTGGCTTTGGAGCTGAGAACTTTAACTTCTCATTGTTATCTGAGGGAGTCTAACATGCAGGCATGTTGGAAACGTCCAACCCAGGTGAGCTTTCTACCATCACGGGATTCCCCACTATATCCATGTTCTTTGGGGTGTGATTCTAGGGCGTGCAGCAATGGACTCTTCTGGGAGCTACTTATAATTCAGAATCTCAGACCTACTGAACCAGAAGCTGCATCTTGACAAAACTCTCAGATAGTATCTGACGACACTGACTGTGTTCTATGACCAAGCACCTAGGCACTGCTCGAGCACTTGCTGAGGTGGAGAGTGTATTGTTTTACTGGCAGCTTGCTTCATCACTGGGAAGCTCTGCGTAATTATCAGATCCACCCTTCCTGGGTAAGAGTCAGAGGGGACAGTACCGGAGCCAGAAAGGCCAGGCGGGGACATGTTGTCATCTAAACAAGACTTAATGGTAGCCTAGATTCATTCCTCCCTCCCCTCCTCTTTCTTCTGCACCCCCATCTTTCCCTCTCCCTTTCTTTCTTCTAGATTGGGCCCCACTATGTAGCCCAGGGTGACCTGGAATTTGCAATCTTCATGGTTCCACCTCCCTAGTGTTAGAATCACAGGAGTGATCATGCCTACCTTGAGCTTTTTTTGTTGTTTTGTTTTTTTTTTTTTTTGGTTTTTCGAGACAGGGTTTCTCTGTGTAGCCCTGGCTGTCCTGGAACTCACTCTGTAGACCAGGCTGGCCTCGAACTCAGAAATCCGCCTGCCTCTGCCTCCCAAGTGCTGGGATTAAAGGCGTGCACCACCACTGCCCGGCCACTTTATTTTTCTTAATTGCAGATAGAACCTCTCTTTACAGAATGTAGTTTATCCTTTATTTTCCAATAGGCACAATGCCAGGGAAGCTAAATAAGTCTCTTTCTGGTAGAGTCTTAGAGATAGCCCTTAGAGGTTGCTAACCCAACCTAACTTCCTCCCAGTAAAAAGTCTGCATAGCATATGATCCCAGCTCCAGGACACATCAGTTTAACGCCTTGTTATCAGTGTAGGTCCTTATTTCAGCAGCATTGACACCTTCTGAAAATGCAGGATCTCCTTCTGATGCTGTGTGTGGTAACTTCAAAGGTTGAGGTGGCAATATTGGTTTCTTTAAAATTTAATGTAATTTTAAAAATTTTAAGCCCAGGAGTTCAAGACAAGCCTCAGCAACTTAAGGAGACCTTATCTCAGAAAAAAACCAAGCCAAACCAAACCAAACAAAGCAAAACAACAACAAAAAAAAACAAAACAAAACAAAAAACCTTTTCCATCTTAGAGACACTGAATTAGAGTCCACATTTGAACAAGATCTCCAGGTTATTTTTGGACATTAACTTCAAGAGGCTGACAAACCACCTAACTCACAATCTCTTAAATAGGATTTATAGCCTTTTAGCCCCAAATTAAGCCTTATTACTTTCACTTCAGTCATATCCATAAAATATAAAATTTATTATTTTATCATTTTATGTATATGAATGTTTGTCTGCATATATGTATGTATGTGCACCATGCACATGCCTGGTGCCCTTGGAGGCCAAAAGGCATCTGGTTCTCTGGAACTGGAGCTACAAGTGCTTGTGAGGCGCTGTGTGGACATTCTTAACCCTCGCCTCCAAATATTAAGACTTCAATTGTAGCATCCCTAGCTCCTGATCGCACACCCTGTATTCCTTAGCATGCATTTTCTGGATCGAGGTTACCAAACCAACCCACACTTCCTCCATCTAAGACAGAGTCTCACTATGTATATGACCCTGGCTGGCCTGGAACTCACATGGATCTGCCTGCCTCTGCCTTCTGAGTGCTGGGATTAAATGTGTGTGCCACTACACCCAACTAAATCAGCCCTTCTTAATCAGCTTGATAGAGATTTTCAAGTTTGATGCTAGACACATGGTGATGGTTTGTTCCAGGATTTTGTTGCTACTGTTAGGAAAAAAATTCTAATTGTAATAAAATACACACGATATAAAATGTATCATCCTAATCCTAAGAAGTACATAGCTCAGTATTGCACAGTGTGTTCAGATGACTATATAGTCCATATTTGTTCTGTGGTTTTGGACATCTGAAATTTAAGAATGACAAAACTTAGAGGTTCATAGACAGATCAGACTTGAGAGCTGATTTCATTCCATGGTTCTGGGTTCCTGTACCTTGCAGCTCTTCTGGCTTTCCCCTCTCTGAGCCTGAAGCTTCAACCCCACATTTCCTTTCGAAGCAAGAAGCCAGACTACAGAGTTTGGGAATAAAGCAATGAATCTCTCAAAGGAAAGAATAGCTGTCTCTAAAATTCTGACAAGCCTTTTCTTACACATCACTGGCCTGGCCTGGATTATGTACCTGTTCTTTAATTGACAAAAGAGATCTTAAGGGTCTTAATATTGTGACTTTAGGAAGATCACTTGGGCTTCAATATAAGTAAGGGTACGAGGGGGACAATACTGGTGCCAGACAGTCAGGTGGGTACTTGTCATCTAGCCAAGAACCAATGGCAGACTGGAGAAAACAGTTCTGGAGAGGAAGAGCTATAGGGGATTCCAGAGACCTTTCCATTGTGGAGATAATAAGTCCATATTTTTTTTCTGTTAAAAAAAATAGAAGCACTTTCTCCTCTACTCTTCCCCAAGGGAACAATCAAAGCTTTGTATCCTAAACAATTGGATTTACTCTGTCCCCTGGGAGAGCCATGCACTAGATATTATGCTGTGGTTATTGTTTAAAGAAGCAAATATAATCGATCAATCAAAACTGCGAACACTAGGGATCCACTGAAGGGCTGGAGAGTGGGGGATAAAGATGAGGAGTAGGGGTTGGGGGTGAGAGGAGACTTGCAGGTTCCTGGGGTGTGAGGAGACAGAGCTATTGCTGGCTACCTTAGAAATGCAGGACCACTGGGCAGTGGTGGCACATGCCTTTAATCCCAGCACTTGGGAGGCAGAGGCAGGTGGATTTCTGAGTTTGAGGCCAGCCTGGTCTACAGAGTGAGTTCCAGGACGGCCTGGGCTACACAGAGAAACCCTGTCTTGAAAAAACAAAAAAAAAAAAAAAAAAAAAAAAAGGGAAAGAAAGAAATGCAGGACCAAGAGACAGGGTATTTCAGCTCCCTGTAGCATTCCTGAGTGGAGTGGTACCTCTGTCAGGGTGGCAGACCCCAAAGAACTGGGGTCTAAGGAGAAGGACAGAGAGAGCAGAGAGGGTCCACTCAGCCTTAAGCATTGGTCATGACCATCTTAGTACTGATAACCATAGAAAGCAGGGAGGAGGGGGGTCCCCTGTCCAGAACACAAGGTCTCTACCTTGAGCCTAGGAAGTAAGAAGGCTCACTGTAGTGACTGGCATAGGATCTTAACAGCTTCAAGGACTGGGGAGGCTTAAGACAGAGTTACTTGAACAGTATGTACAGTAAGGATTCATGAAGAGTTATAAAGTAGTGAGAATTAAGATAATGTACCCCCACACCTCCCTACCCTGCCTTGCTTTGATTGTCTCTGGGGCTACTTATCTACAGGGCCCTTTTCATCACCATCTTCAGCTGGCTTACTGCTTAAACTGCATCATATCCATGAACATTTCCCAATTTCCCTTTCCAAAGAAAGTTCTCAGACGTTTCCTCATATAATTCTTTATCCATTCCCAAGTTCTCAGCACAAAGGAGATTTATTTGCCCCAGAGAGCAAAAGGGCAGGAAACAAGAGACAAAGACAGGAGATAGAGGATGAGGGAAGGAAACAAGGGAGAGGGGGAAGAAGTGTGTGTCTTAGAGGCGGGGGCAAAGGACTGCCTCTGGATAAAGAGGAGACAGATGTGGCCCATAGGCAAATCGTGGTTTAAAAAGGCAAAACGGAAAGCCTGCGTTAGGAATAATTTTAATTGGGCATGTTAATTAGGTTAGCCAAAGGGAGCTTTTGGTCGCTGGACTTCAATACTTTAATGGCAGGACCTTGGTGGTCAGTCTCAGAGGAGGAAGTGGCCAAATAAGAGAACAGACTTTGGCGGCTCGCTTTAGAATGTAATCTAATGGTTGCTTTTTGTTTTTGTTTTGTTTTGTTTTAGCAAGGCAGAGGGAAAGGGGGAGAAGGGCAAGGCCTTCCAGAGCAACGTTTGCCATGGCTGAGTGGGCTAGAGCCCCTTCACTGACCCCTATGGAACTGCCCACCAGGTATTGTAGAATGTTTCGTCTCTTTATTTGTGAGATCAAATTGTGTAAATCCCAGGCAAATGGAGACTGTTTAGATTACTACCCAGCCCAAGTCCATCAACAAATATGAGCTGCACAAACTCATGAAAAAGTTGGGAAAACTCAGAACTATCACATTTTATGATCACAGACAGGATGACCAAAAATCATCATACAGAACAAGGTATTTTTTTGTTAAAATGTATGTATGTCAGATAAGTAGACATACACAAAAATATTGCTTGTATATAAATGTAGACTTTCAAAAGATCACTGGTGGTTTGGTGAAAGTCAACAAACATGAAGGATTCTAGAGTTGGAAGAAGCAAGAGAAGAAAGAAAGTTAATATTAGACTTTGGTGAAGAGATTGATTTTTGTAATCCCCATAGTAGTACAGAGAATTAAAAGGATCATGAGAGTCTTGATAATAATAATAATAATAATAATAATAATAATAATAAATGACAGTTTTTGGAAGGGGAGGAGATATAGGAGCCAATATTATTAGAGACCTATTATTTAGAGTAGTCTGTTGCCCCAGGTCTTGACACATTTGTAGAAACCTGCACTAATCTGTTGGACACACTGCAGGGGTAATGGGACTGTTCAAGATAAAAGCTATCGATTCCCAGGAGCTTAGTATATCTCTTGGGAAACAGTGTTTGGGACCTTCCTGGGCCATGTAAGCAAACTGCTACTCAGACTGAGATTCTGAGCCCTGCCAACCTACTATCTTCATACCGTCTCTAGCATCCATGGAAATAGTCACGTGATCTCACGTGTGCTGCTGCCACACTGTTTGGAAAAGATGACATGCTCACTCTCTTGGATCCTGGGTAAGTTGACCTGATTCATTAGTTACTCTTGGGTAGCTATGACCAAAATACTTATGAGAAATTTTTTCCTCATGGTTTCAGGGGTTTCCACCAGTTGCGGGCATGGGTGGGTGTAGCAGAACACTTCACATAATGGTATCAAACAAGTAGACTAGAGCTGTAACAGGAGGGAGCCAGGGCATGCCATGGATCCCAAGGGCACATCCCCAGGGACCTACTTCCTTCAACCAGACTCTACCTCCCAACGTCCTGTTCAAAATGTGATCCATTGGTGGATTAAACCATTCATCACAATTATAATCTAGTCATTTTTGGAAATGTGCTGACAGACCAATGAAGGTGAGCTTTACCAGTCTGATAAAATTTACCAATCAAATCAAGATTAATCTTTAGACATGGGGCTAACCCCTTCCCATCTGTTGTTTCCTGGAGTCTTTATCCCCACCCTCCAAATGTACTTGTAGCAGGACTGTCGCTGTCTCTGCAGAGCTACTTTCCAATCCCAAGCTGGTTGGCTACTAACCACACGTACGTCCATAGACTTACACTTACCTGTGTGAAATCACACATACCTGCATCCATATCGGGATTGTTCTTGCCTGATGGCACCTACCTGGCCAAGGTGTCCAAGAGGCTCCATTCTGTTTCTTCTGTGAACTCAATCAATTCTCCAAGGAGTCCTGATTCCTAAATAATGGAGAATGGATCTAGAACTCAAAGTCTGGGCACTAAAATGTACTCATGTTTACTGGCAAATGACTGCTGCTAGGTTTTCTCAGTGGACAAACCTAGAAAGTTCACCATGTATGTGTGCCAAATTATGGATTCATATGTACACAGCTATACTTAGCTATACTGTGCTCTGGACCTGTCTGTAGACATACTTTAGAAAATGCCTTGAGTTTTTATTCCTAACTCCAACTTTAATTTAGCTTCCCTGGGTCCATTCTTGCCTTGCCTCCTTACGTTGCTTGTAAATTTTTTTTTTAGACACAGAAGTGAGTCTCATTAGCTACTACAATTAATTTCAAAATGACTCACCTAACTCTGCTGAGAAAAATGTATTAACTAGAGTTGAGTGCTGGCAAACGATTTGTTTTGTGTTTAGGCTGCAGCTTTCTGTCAAAACACTGTTCCCAAACGTACTCTCTTGGGCTCCTGTTCTCCTTGCTCCTCTTGGTGGGCTGTGACTCATGTGTATGTGCAGCCGTCCGCCGTAGTTTGCATTCTATTGTATTCTATTCTATTCTCAACGCCTGCTGAGACCAAAATTTTACATGCAGTAGAGTCCACTCACTGCGCTGGGACCCTGGGGAGGTGACTGGGATCTAAAAATTCAATTGTGATCCGTATTGCTTTAGATTGTAACAAATGCAATGGCTTATCCCCCATTGCCACAGATCCATATTAAACAGTCCTAGTCTTTCTCCAGTCTCCTCACACTGTCCCTTTATGTCCCTGTGACCAAACTCAACCCCAGGAGCCACTGACCCACTATCCATTTCTATATCTTTTTGCAAGAACGTCACATGAAAGATTTTGTGCAGTATGCAGTCTTTTAGAAGTTTGGAATCCATGCAGTTCTATGCACCAGCCTTTTGCTTCTTGTGGATTAGTATTCCTTCCATATACATAGTACAGTTTAAGTGATTATATACTAATAGACATGAGAGATGACTCTCCATTGTATTTTCGTGAATAATTGTTCTATGTACCTCCATAGATTTTGTCACTTCTCTTGGGTAAGTATAAGTGGGGTGTTAGTTCATATAATAGGCAAACCTTTTACTTTATGCAAAATCTCCTGGGGCTGGCGAGGTGGCTAAGTGGGTAAGGATGGGAACTGCTCTTCTAAAGGACTGAGGATCAGATCCAAGGACTCACAGCTTGGGCTGGGGCAGAAGACAGCCAGAGGCCTCGGGCCAGGCTCGGGCTGGGGTTCGTTTCACTACAGTGATGGTGAGCTGGGAGAGAAGGAGAAGCGGAATGGTGTGTGTGCTGTGAAGAGAAGCAAAACTGTGAGGAGCAGCTTGATGTGTGAGGCCTGTGCTGCCGCCTGAGGCCTCAGTGATGTCTAGGCCCACGCCACAGATAGGGGCCATGTCTACTTCAGCAGGGGTTCATGTCAATGCCCTTGGCCTATGTTACTACTAAAGGCCATATGGACGTCTGTGATCTGGGCTGCTGTCTGAAGCCATGTTGATATCTGAGGGCCACACTGAGCTGACCCTGTCCCTCGCTGGCCACCACACAATAGTGCCAGTGGTGATATGGGCTTTGGAGAGCTGGCCCCACTCCTCTCTGGATGTGACACTGCAGAGAACCAAACCCAGCCCTTCACCTGGTCATCATGGGAGAACTGACCCTGGTGGCAAGGGTGTAGGATAGTGAGTGGGGTGTCTAACTCAGCTACCACCCAGGCCCAGATCCAGGACTTTGAACTGGATCACAACATCTTCCCCATCTATGAGTTGCTGGAGTGAATGAGCGACAGGTCCAGCAGAACCAAAGCTGCAGGTTCTCCATGACTCAGGGAAACAGGAGGATATCAGAGAGGAGTCTCTGGTGGTCCAGTATTGGTGGTGTAGCAGAAGTCAGAGGCCTCGAACCAGATCAGTGTTACTCATTGCAAAAAACACCTGTGTGTAAAGCTATTTGGACAAATGGGTATACTGTGTGAGGCCACTTTGAGAGATTTAGCATCTGTTAATTTTAAAAGACACAGAAAGTGCATCCTCTACCTGACACCCAAGAACAAAAGGCTCCACAAAGTCCACTACTTCTCTTAGTACACCAGCATCCTTGGTGTCCTGATGTCCCACCTTCCATACTCCCTGAGCTCTACAACCGGACTACATATCTCCATCCAGTTTTCTTTCAGTGGTGTGTTTCTTGTTGGAACTGGAATTTTCCCTGTTTCTTCTTTCCCACCCAGGAGTCTGATCCCAGAGAGCAGGAGAAGAGCAGGCCTCTTTGCTGGCCAGGCCTCCTCTGAGTCCGTGTGGCCCCTGCGCATACCCTTCCCTCTTGCAGATAGCTGCTCACCCCAGAGAGGCCATCCTCAGCCGCAGCACCCTCCACCTCCATTTCAGCCGTGGCCAGGTCTGTTCTTATTGTCTGTCTCTCTAATATTGATAAATTAATTAAATTTGATTAACTTAATATCTTCCTGATGACTAGCGATGTTCAGCGTCTTCCGTGAGCTTGTTGCAGTTCCCATGGTTTTGTTGAGCGTGTCACTACACGGCTCACTGGTCCATTGTTTCTGAAGAGAACTTAGCTCAGATCTCACAAGTACTCACTCCTCTCTTGCTGCCTTCAGAGTCTCTCTTTGTCTTTGACTTTTTTAAAATTAATTTTTAAATTTTATGTATATTAATAACCTATCTGCATGTAAACCTGCGTGCCAGAAGAGGACATCAGATTCCATTATAAATGGTTGTGAGCCACCATATGATTGCTGGGAATTGAACTCAAGACCTCTGGAAGAGCAGCCAGTGCTCTTAACCGCTGAGCCATCTCTCCAGCCCGTCTTTGACTTTTTGATTACGACATGTCCGCACACATACGTGTTTCTTTAACAAGGAAGACAATGTACTTCAGCAGTGACTCATAAGATCACGGTATCCAAATGCTGCCTTCTGGGGAAACTGAAGGGAGTGCAGGGATCTGTATTAAAGTCGATGCACCAGCATTCTGCAGGTCAGTGAGTCTCTTCTGCTTTTCTGAATTAAGTCCTTTGGAGTCAGGTAAGCTATAAAGTAACAACTAACAGGGAGAAGGGAGGTGCTCCTGACTCAGTTCTCATGGGGCTCCCCTGGGCCTAATTAGGGATAGATTAGTTTATGCCTAAGTGGCTAGATTTAATCTATGCCTAATCTAAGTGGGCATAAATTAAAGGGGGCAGCTGTTAAGGGGAATGGACTCATAGATTTGACTTAGAACATACTTTTTAATGTTTTTTACAAACCAATTTACTATCCCAGAACTTGGGAGGCAGAGGCAGGAAGATCTCTGAGTTCTGAGTTCAAGGCCAGCCTGGTCTACAAAGCAAGTTCTCAGACAACTATGACTATACAGAGAAACCGTGTCTCAAAAAACAAAAAACAAAAAACTGACTGAGGAACAGTTGATGCACATTAAACTGCAGTGTTTAAAATGTGCACATAGTACTACTGTATTAATATGTTACGGCATGTGTGCTCATTAGTGAACCTAGCACCACAATCAAGATAATAAACAAGTACATTGTCACTCAAAATGCCCTAAGCAACTTTATAATTTCTTCCTTGTGACTCTCATACTCCCAGATGGCCCCAGGGAGACACAGTAATCTGTTTGCTTCTCTTTTCTTCTCTTCCAAGGTTATCTATTTTTTTTTAAGATTATACAGCAATGCCAAACTTCTAATGTCATGGCACAGAGTTGACATTTACTGTGGTTTTCCTAAAATGACGTATTGTTTGGAGAAACTTTTTAGTTTAAGAAACACACAAAATAATCTTGTATTCTCTCTCTCTCTCTCTCTCTCTCTCTCTCTCTCTCTCTCTCTCTCTCCTTCTTTCTTTCTTTTTTAAATGGAGGTCATAAGGCATCAGGGACCTAAAAAAGCATGAGGTTGTGCGGACTTTATGATCCTCAGGAGATTGATTCCTGACCACTTTGCACTGAATGGCACAATTCAATGGTGGTGTGTCACAGAGGGGTTGTGAAGCACCGAAGCATCAAAGATATTTGCCTTGGAGATGATGGCACTGGTCTCTTCTGGATCTAAATGGCCTTTTCCTCGGGTATACATCCACTTTCCCAAGTCCTGGGGTTATAGATTTATGCTATCGCACCTGGTTATGTGGTGCTGGAGCTCAAACCCATGGCTTCCTGCCTGCTAGGTTAGCACTCTGCATATTGAGCTACATCCCTAGATACTTTAAAAATCATCTCTAGATCACTAATAATACCCGATGCTATGGAAATAATTGTTTTGCTCTATTGTGTATGGAATTATGACAGGAAAAAAGTAGCCATGTTCAGTACAGGTAATAACTTTTTCTTTCCTGAACCTTTTCATTCTGTAATTTGTTGAGGGCCGTACAAGAGGAACAGCAAAACAGCTTTAGAATTCATGGAGTGTGGTCCGCCAGTTAGCACAACCATGATGGTGAAAGAGGAGAGTTAGTCAGAGCCAGACCGACTCCATGACAGGCTGAGAACTGGCAGTTTGGGAGACTAGGCCTAAGTTTCTGTTTCTCAGAACTGGAAAAGTCCAAAGCAAGTCAATTCCAGGGAAAACAACCCCTCACAGGTAGCCAAGCAAGAAGCTGCCCTACCACCTAGCCTGAGGCAACTTCACTGGAAGCCAATCAGGAGCTGTAGAAACTGTCCCACCGCCTAGCTAAAGTCAAGCATAGTTAATCAGTAAAAGTCCCCAGAATCCCCTAGAGCCTTAACCAATCACAGAGGCACCTATACCCCTATCAAGGGAAAGGGAAAGGTCACCCACTCCTACCCTACAGGTTTTAAATCGACCCTGCAAAGTCCTCACCTCTGTCTTTCATCCTGATGTATGGTGGGCCCCTGCATGCAGCTTCTCTGCAGAATAAATGATCTTTTCTGTTGCATACTATTTGAGCCGGGGTTATCATTCTTCTCGAATGCAGACTTTTACAATGGGTGTGCAGAGAGGCAGAGCCCAGAGAACTAACTACAATATCCTGAGGACTAGTTGTGGAGATCAAACTATTTATTGTTCCTGTGGTCTTCTCGTCCTTCCTAATCTGTCTGTTGTGTGAAAACTCTAAAGGGGCTTCCAGCCCCTCCCTGGGCAGCATCACTGCCACTTACAAGAATAGTGATTGCTCTTTTTCAAGCATCGCTGGTGGAGCAGATTAATGATTCAATTGCCACCCTTGGAAAGAACTTAGGAATGTAGGCTGTGAGCAATGACCTCTATCCTTAGAAAGAATTTGGAGATGGAGATTGTTAGTAAAGTTGGGTTAAGATGTTTTTGTCAATGGATCTTATGTAGAAAATTTTAGAAAACAAGTTCAGAAAGGTACACTCTTAGTAGTTGCCCTAGGGATTTGTTTAAGGTCGGAGAACAAGAACAATGGCAGCCTTGAATAGCACTGGCCCAGACAGCCCTGGCTGACCAAGGGCAGCCCCAGACAGCCCTGGCTGACCAGGGGCAGCCCCAGACAGCCCTGGCTGACCAATGGCAGCCCCAGACAGCCCTGGCTGACCAATGGCAGCCCCAGACAGCCCTGGCTGACCAATGGCAGTCCCAGACAGCACTGGCTGACTGACTCTTGCTGAAGTTAGGCTGATGATCAAGGTGATGATTAATTTCTTTTCTGTGAGCTTCCTAATATGATTTAGCAAAAAAAAAAATTTGTTAATGAGTAGATGTGCACCCTGAGGATTTAAGGTAGAAATGACTTTTTAATATAAAATTAGATTTGTGATTCCTTTAAGGTTTTTATAAGATTACTTTTTAAGAGAAATATTAAAAATAATTAATTCTTTCTTTATAATCACAAATTGCAGCCTGCCAGTAAAAAAAACCTGACTGAGAAAATTATCTTGCTTGCTTATACTTTGCTAATGTATAATAAGTTGCTTAGGTACAAATATATGTGAGTTCTTGGGAATAATTTGGTTTTTTTAAATCTATAATACATAAAACATTTGATCATGTGAGGGTACTGAGGACTGTGTTTTTTCTTACATATACTCATTATAATTGTTCATTTAAAGAAAAACAGCATGTAACCACGTTATAATATTTGTTCTGCTTGAAAGATTTTGCTGGGATGTAGAAGCTGTGAGAGGAAAAAAAAGTTTAACAACCCCCTCATCATCTTCTTTAGAGAGACTGAAAAACTTTCAGAATCTTCAAGCTCTTTGGAGCCCTAACCACCATTCACAGTAGTATCTGTCAACCCAGAAATATTATTCTCTCCCCCCCGCCACCAATAACCAATAAATCAGACTGGCATCCACCATGCATCTACAAATAGGCGTGCACTTCCTCTCTCCAGTTCTCCTTGGTTTATAATAAGAATCCCCTTAACAGCAGGCGCGCTTGGCCATGGGTCAAGATGCCTCACTTCATGGGAAAACCTGTCCCAGAACACCCGAAGCTTACGTGCATTGTCTGTTCCAATGCGTATCTCACAGCTTGTGGGTGGGAAGGAGATATTCAGCCTCACCTTGACACAGTCAATGACCTGGGAGGTTCCATGAAGAAAAAGCTTGATTTTACTGTTATTATTAGCGGTGGTGATGGTGTGTGGGGGCACACATGCCACAAAGTGTGGAGGTCAGAGGACAACTCTGTGAAGTAAGTCTTCTTGTTCCAAGGATCAAAATCAGGTCATCATGCTTAGTGACAAAGGCCTTCACCCACTGCACCATTTCTACAGCTCTTGATTGTTTTTTAAAAATTGTTTGTTTTTCTCTTGTTTAAAATGAGGTCTTAAACTTGAAATCCTTCCATTTATGTCTCCAGTGCTGGCAATCCAAACATAAATCACCCCCCCCCACCCCTGGCTATTCTCATCTTAAAAAAAAAAAAATCGAAGTGACTTTCTTTTTAATCTCCATGGTTTCAGTCTATAAAAATCATCCTTTAATTGGAAATTGTATGTTTGAGGCCACAAAAACCAGACTAGGTTGGAATCTGTTTTTACCACTTCAACACTCATTAATAAGCCCCTTATTTAATTCCTGGCCCTTGGTAACTTCATCCTTTAAATAGGAATAAACTACCTCTTGGAGAGATTTTTGGGACGGTTACAGGCGATATGAACAAACTGTATGAGAGCCTAAATGAGAAGGTGCTATTTGTGGTGTGCTCTTAGCGTACCCAATGAATAGCCAAGGTGCCCAGGACTTCTCTGCCCTATAATCAAATGGCCATGAAACTTCTCAGTCCAGGAAACAATTGCTTATTCAGCTGAATGAGTAGCAACTGTCAAATACTAATTGCCAATATTGATATTGCCAAACTGCCAGAATTAAATTTATACCATCTTTCCTGGGATGCGCCAGTGAACCATGACTTCTGAATGTCACTCTGGTGGTTTATCAGCAGCCAGATCAGAATCTTAACTGGCACAGAAGCAGCATGCCCCGGGGAAAACACCCTCTCCTTCCTTTCTAGTGGCTTCCTTGTTTTTACTGCTGACTTCCTTGTTTCTTCTTTCTCTGACCCAAGGCATACCAACAAAACTACTAATATACCTGCCCCACAGGTTTTTGTTTTGTTTTGTTTTGTTTTTTCTTCCAAGAATATGTTTTCTTATTTTTTGTTAGCCTGCCCTTTAATCGTATCCACCAACTGTTTAGGCCTGAGTTTTCTTTCTTTAAAAAAATTTTTTAAATTTATTTTATGTGTAATGGTGTTTTGGCTGAACATATGTCAGCGCACCACATGTGTACTGTAAGGCGTCAAGGTGTCTGACCCTCTGGAATTGGAGTTATAGACAGGTGTGAGTGACCATCTGGGCGCCCTAGTTCCTCTGGAAGTCCAGTCACTAACCTCTTAACCACTAAGCTCTAGGCAGTCTGTGGTTAGAAAACAAGGACTCAATACACCTGATTCTGGCCGCCATCACCATTTTTGCACCTAAATAAAGTAGCTGGTGGCAGTTTCCTCATTTGTGCAGTGCACCAGCTTTCACTTGGGTGTAGGTGAGCTTTATTCACACAGGACAGCTGAGGGTCCCGCTGGCAGGGGTTTCAGCTGCCATGGAGAGCTGCGCGCGCAGCGCCTCCCTTGTCTAAGAAGCCAGCGTCTCCGTTGCCAGGGGAACGGGGTCCCGCGCTTTCCGGCGCAGTCGCAGCGCGAAGCAGCAGTCATGGCGGAAGCGGTCTGGAGCACTGACACCGGCGAGGCCGTGTATCGCTCCCGGGACCCCGTGCGCAACCTGCGCCTCCGGTAGTCACTCGACCCCAGCTCCAGGGCCCCCTAACTTTATGCTCCGAGGTCCCCTAACTTTATTTTACCCTAAGCTTTTGGATGCTCAGAGGCCCCTACTTCCGCTTGCAATCCCAACTACTTCCTCTGCCGTCTCTGCGCGCGTCTCGTTATCAGGATCTTTTCCCACCGAAAGCTCCCAAGCACACCTTCCAGACTCACTCCTGCCCAGATCCCTTCAAGTTCTCGCCACTTTCAAACCCCTCGGGCCCTTGTGTCCCCGCCTCACTGACTTCTCCAGCAGACGCCCCTACCCACCTCTTCCTTGCAGCCGCCTTGGCATCTCTGCCTCTGTGATTTCTTTCCCCCATCCTTGCTGCGTGTATCTCCTTGCTGTGTGTCTTTGACACGCGTATTTGGGGCTTTTCTTCTCTTGACAGAGTTCATCTGCAAAGAATCACATCAAGCAACTTCCTTCATTACCAGCCTGCTGCCCAGATGGGGAAGGACCTCATAGACTTGGCCACTTTTAGGCCTCCTCAAGCTCCTAGTGGGTGTTTGTGGTGATGATATATCCACTTGAGAACTGAGGCAAGGGTGCGGGGCAGTAGAGGTACAGAGGAGGAACTGAAGGCTCAGAGAGGTCGAGTTTGTTGCCCAGTGTCACATAGCTGGGGAATCGGTTTTTGTTGTTGTTTGTTTGTTTGTTTTACATTGTAATTTACCTTTGTGTGTGTGCACTCCCATGCCACAGTGCAAGAGTGAAGTTCAGGGGATAACCTTTGCGAACCACTTCAGTTATCTCTGTTCACCAGATGAGTCCTGGGGCTTGAGCCATCTTAGCCCAGTTGTGACTTTAACCGGGGGTGGGGGACTGGGGGGGGTAGGGTATGGGGGAAGGGCTTCCAAGAGAAATATGTTCCAAACTTCAAATGTATGTATAAATACACTTTAAAAAAACAATTTTAAAACAGGAGTTTGCATGAAAATATTTTTTTTCCTTGCCTTGAAAGCCAAAAGAAAGGACAAAATTCTCATGTTCGGCCAATAATTTTTCATGCTTTTGGTATTTCTCTTTCTACTCAGAAATATTCTTAGGCACAAAGGGTGGACTGGTGGATCACAAAGTATGCCTCTTGTGTTTATGAATGATTCTGTCAGTGGCTTCAGAAAAACATCAGGGTTCTTGTCTAGGACCGGGATTGAGGAAGGGCTGGCCCTTCAGCCTCTAAATAAAATTTAGTTCCTTATACTGGACTAGATAATATTTCCTGGAAGGCAGAGCTGCCTTTTATTCAAATTAGAGTAATGATTAGGACACCTCAGGCCCTAATCTTGTTTCTAGTATCAACCAAAGTCTGTCCACCACCTGCATTCTGTGTCTAGAGTGAGCGCATAATGAGTCACTAAATTCCAGTGGGGTTTGAGGTCAATGTGAATAGGGACTTTGAAGGCAGACCTGGTGGCATACACATACAATGTCAGCGTTTTTCTGCTGAGGCCGGAGGATCTGGAATTTGAGGTTAGACTGGGTTGCAGAATGAGACACTTCCAAACAACAATAGCAAAATTTTAAAAACCCAAATGAAACAAGAATAGGAACGCTGGTTATAATCAGCCACAGAGGAAGAAATGGCTCTGTGGTCTGACTCATTCTGTTGTGTTTGGAGGTGGACACCGCCCTGACGAAGAGGAGGAGGAAGAGGTTATAATTGGATGGCAGGAAAAGCTCTTTAGTCAGGTGAGCCAGCATTACTTGTGTTCCGTCTGCCTCCACCTACCTGACTCCCACCTGGCCGGTGACTCATGCTGCCAAACTCATTACCAGAAAAGGTTGTGGTGGCTTATACTTTCTCCTGTTATGTTTGTGTGGCTATGGCAATATAACGGCTGCCGTTGCTCAGTTTAGCATTCTGGGTAAGGCACTTCCCATCACCAGGCTCTGTAGTATCTCTAGCAATAGGGTTGGATTAGAACATCAGCTTGGATCCTTTATAACTCGAATATTCTTAGATTCCCCTGCCCTTCATTATTTAAACAAAGCGACAGTCGGTTTTGAAAAACGTGTCAGCTAGCACTAGAAGTGATTTGGTTCAATAGCTACAGGAACCAAAGTTTGAGGTAGTCCCAGCTGATCTGTTTCTTTGTGGTGACCTCAGTTTGAAGTTGACCTGTACCAAAATGAATCCGCGTGTCAGAGCCCATTGGATCATCAGTACCGCCAGGAGATCCTGAAGCTGGAGAATTCCGGCGGTAGGAAAAACCGCCGAATCTTCACTTACACCGATTCCGATAGATACACCGACTTGGAAGAGGTATCGTTCCTTCTGGGGCCCCATCGCTTTCTTCTTTGTCTCCCCTGGTTTTCTAGCCTCACTGGCTGTATGTATGTGGTAAGTGGGAAGCCCAGTAAAGGGAGACACACAGATGTTTCTAGAAGCTGCCGTGAGCTGCGGGCAGCCAGGCTGCACTGAGCAGATGCAGGTGGTGTGGCTGGTGCTCTTCTGCCTGCCAGAGGGCCCGTGGGACCTGATAGCAGAGGAATTGATTACATAGATGGGCAGAGTCTAGAACAATCTATTTATAATTCAGTCAAAGTCAGGGGTTTATAGGCGAAAAGAGGAACATGCCGTAGTAATGGTGGGTCTCGCTCAGGTCAGCTCTCACTGTCGCCGCCGATCCAATTTTTCCCAGCTATCTCTCACAGCATCCCGCTGTGTTTCCTCTTTGCCATAGACTGTAAACAGTGGGAGTCCCACGCTTCTGCCATAGACTGTAAACAGTAGGAGTCCCACGCTTCTGCCCAGCAACCACTCCTTCCAAGTATCCAGTAAAGCATGACTCTTAAACTTGAATAGTTAACCAAATATATTTATGTATATAATACTCCCAACTACATAATGCCAATTTACAATGATAAAGTCTTATCCCAATATTTCTAACCTCTCCAAAATACCAGAAATATGTCTGAAGCCATCTGGATATCCACGTCTCCCTTTCTCCTCCTCCACCAGCTTATCTCCTCCCCCGAGCCTTTCTCTCTCCTCCCCTCACTTCTCGTAGCTCCTCCTCCTCTTCTCTCCCCTCCAATCACTGACCTCTCACTGCCTCAATGTGACTGTATAGGAAATATCTTGCAACACGCGCTCAGGCTATGGGGATGCCTGTGTCTTTGACTGTGCCCCCGAGCCCTTGTGGGCTTGTTTTACATTTTCTCCCATTACTAGATGACTTCTCGGGAAGATCATAAGTTCCTTGAAGGCAGAACTGTATTTTCTGATTTTTGTATCCATGGGCTCTGCTGGGAACAGGTGTTAGTGGGTGGCTTTTGAAACACTGGACTGCTTTCTTCAGGAAAGCTGCGAGCTGGCAGCATAGAAAATTAAGACTGTTTTGGAAAAGCATATAAAAATACAGGTAATGCTAGCTTACCCAAGTGAGAACTTTCTCAAAAAGCCTGGTGTCCTGCTTGGTGCCTTTGACCACCTAGTTAGCATTTACTAGGCAAACTTACCCAATGTTTTGCTGACATGTGTTCAGAGAACGCAGACTGATGTTACTGTTAGCATAAACAACTTGTGTCTAGACTCCTAAGGAAACCCAAGACGTAGTAGGAGCCCTCCTTGGACCGTGTCATCTCCCCCTCCCCCAGCACGGGTAACTGTGAGGTTCTACCTGTTGGGTTTGCACCCTGGAGGAGGGGTCAGAAGGAAGGCTTCCTTTCACATGTTTCTCCCCACATAGCTCTGACTATATGACAGTCACAGCGCTGTCCTCTCTCCCCCAGTACTGTCAGAAAATAACCACTTCAGCCAGCGAGGCGCCATCGTTTCTGGTTGAGCGGATGGCGAACGTCAGGCGACGGCGTCAGGACAGGCGAGGGGTGTGAGTACAAGCAGCGATCAGGTGGTCTCTGCGGCCTCTCGTGCTGATGTTCCTGGAGTTCCTACTAACACTTCCCATGCACTGGAGTGTGTGTGTGTGTGTGTGTGTGTGTGTGTGTGTGTGTCGGGGGGGGGTGTTCCCTTATGATCTTTTTCAGTGACCCTTTCCTGTGGTCTCTCCCAGGGGGGCCAGCAAACTCAAGTCTCGGATGGTCATGTGGGAACCCTCAGAAGACTTCATCAGGAATAACCACGCTATTAACACTCCTCTGCAGACGATGTACATCATGGCTGACCTGGGGCCCTATGGAAAGTGAGTGACCCTTTGCCCTGCTGACTCTGGTCCCCCTCCTCCCCTCCTCCTGCCCCTCACCACCACCTTCCTGTTACAGCCATGGGGGATGGAGGGTCTCTTTCTCTTTTTTGCCTTACTTAAAAGAAAAGCATCCCCATGAAGATTCTTACTGCGGCGTCCCTGAAGTGGCCGACTACCCCTCTCTCTCCCTGGTGACCCCAACCTTGATGTTGATGTCCTGCTTCCTAGGCTTGGCTATAAGATACATGAACATGTCCTCTGCATCTTGAAGGTGGACAGCAATGGAGTGATCACAGTGAAGCCTGACTTCACTGGCACCAAACCCTACAGGTGGGAATGGGGAGGAAGTGTGGCGGAGACCTCTCCGCTTGCCCTTCTTACCTCTACTTGAGCAGCTAACTCCCAGGCACTGGGTCACACTCTGTTCTGGGCCATAGGCCTTTAGGGACAGTCAGAAAATGTGCAGCAAAAGGACTCACATTAGCTTTGTCATTGAGTGAAGAGGATTCTGGGATTGCAGAGTACGGGGACAGGCAGGAGAGGTGGACTCAGCCAGGCCAGGGCCAGCCATGGTCAGTTTTGTCTGAGAGGACAACTCTGTGAGTTAGCAACCAAACACGCCCAAGCTGTCCAGTTCTCAGGCGGGAGAACTGAGTGCTGTATGGTCCCCATGTCTTCAGGGTAGAAATGGGTCCAGGTCCCCTGGGTGTCCTCTGGTGCCCTTTCTGCTTTATCATCTGTGTGACCGTCTTCTCTGTCATAGACCTCAAGTGAGCTTTGTCACCAGCGTAACTGTCTCCTGGGCCTGGAAGGCCATACCCCGTACCAACAGAAATGATCTTTTTTGTGGCTTTGACCTCACAGAATCGAGACTGAGGGAGAGAAGCAGGAGCATACTTCTGCTTGGAAATACACAATTGACAACGTGTCCTCCCTCGCACAACCGGAGGAGGAAGCGCGGGAGCAGCGCGTGTTCAAGGACGTAAGCACCAATTTATTCCCAGTCCTGGAGGTTGGAGCCCCTGTGTAGGAGCTGAAATTGTGTCTGGGTGGCTGCCGAGAGAGAGAGAGAGAGAGAGAGAGAGAAAGGGGGAGAGGGAGAGAGAGGGGGAGAGGGAGGGGGAGAGGAGGGAGTGGGAGAGGGAGAGGGAGAGGGCAGCCCACTGCCATCCATGAAATACAGCCGACATGGCAGCCGAGCGTTGACTATGTTCTGTGGCAGCCCTATTACAAGCATCTCACTTAGCTCTTATAACCCTGTGAGGGGAACGTTGTTACCACTTTATAAACCAGAACCCTAAGTCACGAACCCAGGCAATTGAGCTTGTTATCTTGAAAGCCAGGTTCGTTCCCAGGCTGGCCAACTTCAGAGCCTCTGTGTATCCCTTTAGTTATCTTTTAGCAGGCATATGTGTTGAGGCTGTCTCACTCTATCAGACTAGGCAGGAACTCCCTATGTAGCCCAGGCTGGCCTTGATTTGACAGTCGTTCTCTTGTCTTAGCGATGAGTGTTGGTATTGCAGTTCTTATGTCCCGCTGGTGGCACAGTCCTGTGCCCTGCAACAAACGGCCATACATCTCATTAAAATGTCAGTATCTAGCCGGGCAGTGTAGCACACGCCTTTAATCCCAGCACTTGGGAGGCAGAGGCAGGTGGATTTCTGAGTTTGAGGCCAGCCTGGTCTACAAAGTGAGTTCCAGGACAGCCAGGGTTACACAGAGAACCCCCCCCCCAAAAAAAAAAAGTCAGTATCTGGGGTGTTTGCCCTGCTCAGATCTTCTCCCGTTCAAAACTAAACCCCAGTCTGGCTTGAGCCGCATTTTGAGGATGGGTTTGCCTTGTTTCCTCAGCTTTATGGTCGGCACAAGGAGTATCTCAGCAGCCTCGTGGGCACAGACTTTGAGATGGTGGGTAACTCAACTTCCCGCAGCACTGTGAGCTGTTAGGGAGAATGTCTGACTAGAGAGGAGCTGTCCGTGTCTCTTAAACAACTCCAAGTTGAGCTCCGCAGGGTAGAAAGGAGGTCAAAGAAGCATTTCCTGACCCTGCGTCTTGACATGGCCCTCACGTGCAGAGAACAGGGTCTGAAAAGGCGCTCAGGCTGGCCGCTCTCTTGGGACAGGCTGGGTGGGGTGGCAGTAATTGGGTATTAGCAGTGAGAAGAATATACCAGGCATTTTGACTTCTTGTTCCCCAGGGTTTGGTGGTTTGGGGAGTTTTATCGGTGGTAATGTGTTCATGCATTAATTTACAATTTGTTTAAAGAAAAACAATATAAAGATAAAAAGTGTCCTCCTCATCTTTCTTGTGGTTATTGTTCCAGGGCACCTTAGACAGGCAAAGAGCTGTCATTTCTGCTGGTCGAATGTTTTGGATCTTAGAAAATGAAACCAAATCAGCTTAGGTCAGCCACTCTGGGCTCCTGTCTGTGGTTTCCTCGACACCAGGGATTCGATTTCTAGACCTGCAAACAAGGATAGAACTACTCACCCCCGCCCCCAGTCTCTAGAAAATTAACTTGTTTTATGAGCAACAGATTCTCATGTTAAAAAAGAAGAAGCCCAGACAGATGACACAAATAATTAAAAGAAGAAAACCTGGCTGCCCGAGAGTCCTAGTGAACCCTCCCTGCCCTCTAAATACTGTGCTGCTACTCTGCGGGTCTTAGAAATAGGAAAGTGTCCCATAGGGAAGTGACAGGGTAGAGAGAACATGCACAGTGTGGCCAAGCTTGGAGAGCCAGTGTAAGGTCTGCAGATTTGGGGACAGGGCTGGGGTGGGGTGGGGGTGGCAACGCTGATTCCCTCTCGACCTGACACCTTCCCATTTCTCTCTGCTGTAGATTGCCCCAGGTGCCCTCCGGCTCTTTGTGAATGGAGAGGTAGGTAAGTGTCTTGTCTCGGAGCCAGGCTAGCGTCTGCTGGAGCTGTGGGTAGCTACTCACCTCAGCCTGGTCTGGACTGAACATGGTCCTTGGGAAGCTGAGTGATGAGTCTTTTCTGGAAACTGGGGCTCCTGGGCCCCGAAAAGGCTTTATTTGCAGAGCATTTGGGCCCTTCAAGACTAGACTGAGTAGCTGAGTAGTGGTGACAAACAATGTTAATCCCAGCACTTGGGAGGCAGAGGCAGGTGGATGTCTGTGAGTTTGAGGCCAGCAATGGTCTACAGAGTGAATTCGAGGACTACACAGAGAAAAACTGTCTCGAAAAACCAATAAAGAAAGAGACAGACAGACAGACAAGACTAGACTAGACTAGACTAAAGTGGTAAGGGTAATAAGAGACCAAGCTAAATTTCTATCCTGCTTTCTCTAAGTTTCAGCCCAAGGCTATGAGTATGACAACCTCTACGTCCACTTCTTTGTGGAGCTGCCAGCTACTAGTAAGTGCTTTTCTGACATTTCTATTCCGACAGTTCTAGGGGCATTCGGTCCACTCCCACTGAAACCGTTCAAGGTCACAGGTCACCTCCACATTGCCAGTTGTAACGGTGGCTCCGCCCCTCCACGGCACTGGCCTCTCTGGAGCACCTGACACAGCACACTTTTCTTCAGGAAGCATTTCTCTTGGCTCCTGCCTTCTCACTGCGGCTCTCCAGGCCCTTGGGTGGATTCTTCCTCTCCTGCTGGTCCTAAACTGAGCACCTCCGAGGTTAAGCCTGACCCGTGTTCCTTCCTATCTCTAGTGTTCCGAGGCGACTGCACCCATCCCATGGCTTCAATTGCGTCTATGTCACTTGCCCTGCCCGTAGGCACGTGGGAGTATTAGCTCTAGGAGAGACAATCTGGTTGCTAACATCCTCAAAAACATATCAGCCTACGGCAGACTCAACAATGATAGTGACTGACATTGTGACGGAGTGGGCGGGTGAATGAATGTGTGAAGAACCTTGCCGATGGCTTTCTCCCGTGACCTGCCTTCTCCTGTGAGCTTACTGAGTCTGCTCTTTGACTTCCAGACTGGTCCAGCCCATCCTTCCAACAGCTCTCGGGAGTAACCCAGACCTGTGCCACCAGATCCCTGGGAATGGTATGGAGGGTGCCAGGGTGTCAGGAGGGGAATGGCAGCTCCGGGTGGCATTTGAAGCTTCATCAGGCCAACCCCTCCCCACCCCCATCCCCGTGTTCTCTGAAGCACTTGACACAGCCATAGTCTGGGCTGCTTCCGGTTGGGCTCCACGGGGCTGCCCGGGCCAGAGTGGCTCTTTGATCTCTTAGAGAATGCCAGCAGCTTACATTCAGCTGTCCCTTTGCCTGCCTGCGGCTTCCTACCAGTCGGACAGTGTTTCTTTCCCCTGTGCGAAGGTGACCTCGTCACTGGACACAGAGAACCCATTCCAATGAGGCTGTGCCCACCCTGTGTCTGTGAATTGAAAATGTCACTCCTCTTTTTTAGGACAAGGTGGCCTATTTCTCCTTTCCATTCACATTCGAAGCCTTCTTTCTGCACGAGGATGAATCTGTTGGTGAGTCACTTCGGTCCTCGGCCTCACTAGTGCACAGCCAGGGACCTCTCTGAACAAAGGTCCCTGTGCCCCTCATTTACATTCCAGAATCCCTCCCGGAGTGGCCCGTGCTCTACTGTAAGGTCCTCTCACTGGACTTCTGGCAGAGGTATCGTGTGGAAGGCTATGGGGCTGTGGTGCTGCCTGCCACCCCAGGTAACCTCTTGTCCCTGCCCTTCCCGATCCCCTCCGTCCTACTGACAAGACCAATACTTCCCAGAGAATCTGATGCTCCTGATGAGGAGAGATGATTAGGAACGGGGGGCTCTGACTGGAAAAATCACTTGTGGCTTTGCAAGAGATACTGTGAAGCTGGAACGGACCTAGTCCAGTAGCCTAATGGGCTGTCACATGCCGCAGTCCCCCAGTTAGACCTTGAGAGAGAAGCTGCACCAACCGTGGGCTCTTGGCCCCAAGGGTATTGGATGAATTGATGTTCCTGTTGCTGTGTGCCAGGCACTGTAGTAAACCGCATCTATTTCTCCCAGCCCCCTGTGAGGTGGAGTGTCCTGATGGCTGCTGCATTTTACTAGGGTCAAAAGAGAGGCCGGCTCTCAGAGGTTGACAAGCTTGTCTAGAGCACACAGTGATGTCTGGAATAGCTGAGATGAGAACTTCTGTCTGCCTGTCTTCAGGCAGACACTGTTACCCACCATGCTAACCTTTGCCAGGTCATCACCGACCCAGGTCATTGCTGTGAAGTCAGGGATGGAACCCGGCCCCTTTCCCCTCTTCCTTATCCAGGATCGCACACCCTGACTGTCTCCACGTGGAGGCCCATGGAGTTGGGCCTCGTGGCAGAGCTGAGGAGGTTCTTCATTGGTGGCTCTCTGGAGCTGGAGGACCTGTCCTACGTGAGGATACCAGGAACCTTCAAGGTGACTCACCTCTGGAGAGACTTCAGGCTGAGCCCTTATATTCCTGTTTGAGGCCCCTCCCCTCGTTGTTCATCATACTCATGGTATATAGACCCTTCCTTCCTATGGCTTATGCTGCCAGGCCTGCCCATAGTTTAGAGGTACAAATATCCATACGAGGAGGCCCTTGGGAAGCCACGTAATTAGATTTCCTCTTTTCCTTCCCACCACTGAAGGCCTTGGTAATCAGAAGCAGGGTGGACTTGGCTCATTCTCACGTGAGGGTGGAAGCCTGGTGTCCGTCCTCCTTGTGTTGATGTCTGAATGACAAAGTAAAGTTCCTCAATGACGCTGCACTACCTAAGAATAGGAATGCGGATGGCAGCAGCGCCTCGGGTCTAGAGTCTGCACGAACCGATTCTGTCTCCGCTGTCTGCCCAGGGGGAGCGCCTGAGCCGCTTTGGATTCCGCACTGAGACAACGGGTACTGTCACCTTCCGATTGCACTGCCTGCAGCAGTCCCGGTGAGAGACACTGGGCCCCTAGGTAACCTGAGCCCCTTGTCACTGAGGGCAGGAGAGCAGCCTTGACTGTGTTTTCGGCTTCCCTGCAGGGCTTTTATGGAATCAAACTCCCTCCGGAAACAGATGCGGAGCGTGCTAGACCGTCTGGAAGGGTTCAGCCAGCAGAGTTCCACGCACAACGTGCTAGGTAGGCACCTCATTCCCTCCCCTGGACACCCAGGGCCACTTTCTTCTCCTCCCCACAGTAGCTGACTGCGTGGCAATATTTCCTTCCCTTACAGAAGCATTCCGTCGAGCCCGGCGCCGCATGCAGGAGGCCCGTGAGAGCCTCCCCCAGGACCTCGTGAGCCCCACGGGCACGCTGGCCTAGCTTTCTGCAACCCAGGCCTGTGGAGCAAGGGAAAGATGTCTGCACCCAGGGCTCTCACTTTGTCTTGCTTGTTAGAGACCACATTGGTCTACCAAACTGGATGATGTAGAAACTTCCAGCTGGCTTCTCTGCATAGCCTTCAGCAGGACATTATTATTTCTTCCATGTAGAAGGAAAGCCAGACACTCTGGGGCCCCACCTGACACCCTGTCCATGTTTTGGCTATCAAACATGGGCGTCATAACAAGGCAGGCTGTGTAGTCTGAAACTTGTTTCGGGTAAACCCTGCATTAGCCTGTCCTCAATACAGTGTCTTCTGGTTTGTCATGGAGCCTCTGTGGCAGAGGGCTCCAAAATGGAGTTTGGCAGCCAGGAGTAATGGTGCATGCCTTTAATCCCAGCTCTCAGGAGGCAGAGGTGGGAGGATATCTATGAATTTGAAGTCAGCCTGGTCTACATAGTGAGTTCCAGGACAACTAGAGCTATGTAATGAGACCCAGTCTCAAAACAAAAAGCAAGAGCAAAACAACAACAAAATGTGTTGGCATCTTCCAGCGAGGAAGGTGCATTTGAGAACTCAGTCATCTGCTCCTTCCAAGAAAAGGTGAGGGTAAGAGGCCTCAACTTCCTGGTTAAGTCTCTGTCCCCTTACAGTTTAGGACTGACTGGCTTTAGGACATGACCTGGGGTAGTTCTCAGTCCTTCCTGCCAGCTGGGTGGGGTCTTTTATTATATTTGTATTTTTTGTTTTTCATATAAAAAGTATTTATATTGACTGATCTTCTGTGGACTCTTGATCTTTCTACTCTGGAGATCCAAACTCTGCCTTTCTCTCCCTCACTGTGTTTCTTAAAACTCCAGAAGAGACTGTGTAGCAAGTCCCAGGCTCCGTTTTAGCAGCCCTACTATGTGGGGCAAAGCTTAGAACCAAGGCCACCCTCTCCCCAGCCCAACAGAGACAGCAGGCCCTGCCCTTGCATTGTTTTATTGGTAGAAATAGAGAGTGCTGCTGTTCCTTCAGGCTCCGAGGAAGATGGCGGGATGGCTAAGAGGCAGGACTGTGTGGTCTTCCAGTCATGCTGGAGGGCAGGGGCAGAGGAAAGTGCTGGAAGCCCTCCCGCAGTGTCTTGCCGGGACCTCAGAGCCTCATGGCTTGGCTCATAGGCTCTTACACCTGGTGCTGATTCATAACGTGATGTCTAAGAGGTTCCCAGGGTAAGTGGGCCTGTTGCCATAGCACGCTTGACACTCTCAACCAACAAAGCCATCTCTGAGTGTGACCAGCAAAAGCTCCAGCAGGAAACGGTGGTTTGTGGGGCAGAGAGAAGCCTCACAATCTCCCCGTTACCCTGATCTCCAAGACTTGGGGTCTTGACATAGAATCCTGTGGGAATAGCAGAAAGAAATGGATGAAGAATTTGTTGGCTATCCAAAGAGCTATTTTAGGATGTCAGTGACAAAATTGAGGTCAGTTAAATACTTCTGATTGTCCCTCTCCTCACCCCACCAAGTCCTAGCCCCCAGAACTTATTATCAGCCTAGAAGCTGGCGTTCTTGGAAGCCACTGTGGAAGAGTACGTGTTCCTCAGTGCATGGGATGTCTGATTCCAGAGAGAGAGATGCTAGGGCCTGACCCGTTCCAGATCTCCCCTTACCTGCAGAAACCTCATTTGCCTCGCCAGGCTGACAGGTTCAACTTGGGAATACGGCTACAGCTCACAAAGCCCTGTGGGTAGATGTTAGCCCTGAAGATATCCCTTGAAACTGTGGTGATGCCAGTATTGTCGCATATGATCCGAGATAAAGAAATTCGCTTCAGGGCTTTGCGCTGTCTTTTGGTGAAGACTCCCCATTTCTGCCACCAGAATCTGTCAGTCAAAGAGAAGCGTGGGAAGGTTGGAGATTCACTGTGCAGTGAGTACCATGCTTGTGTCTGACAATCAGGCACTCTATTTCACCCACTTTCCATAAGTGAACTTCCCTGAAGTAAGTACACAACAATCTAGGTGGCCAGGGATAGATGTGAACTCAAGCCACATCCAAATAAGGAGTCAGGTCTTAAGCCACAAGCTCACTAGAGGGAAATCAGGTTTAGCTCTTTTTGCCCACATCTTCTGGGATCCACTAACATAGAACATTGAGGTTGGCTAGTCGCTGTTCTGGCCTACGGAGGCTCCAATCTTTCCTGGGGCAGCATTTCTTTCCCTCAGACCCACTTTGCATGGGGAAGCCTGCTGGCCTCAGGTCCTGTGACCTTGGGAGAAAGGAAGCTTTAAAGGTGCTCTCTCCATTGTCCAGCCTCTCGGTGCTCTATTCTGGTGCTGGGTTAATTTAGACCCAGGTCACTTACCTATCTCCATCTCTGGCTCTTCTGAACTGGTTCTCAAAAAGACAAGCCAGAAGAGGCCCCACTCGGGCCCCCGGCAGAAGAGGCTCCGCGATGGCTCCGACCCAGATGTCAATGTTGTCGGGCGTCTTGTACAGGCTCAGGAACTTCCTTGCCAAACCCTGATTTTTTAGCACCCGACTAAGCTGAGCCAAGTTTCGGGGCTGGGGAAGCCCACAGAAGCGCCTCCAGGCGTTGTATCCTGCAGGGGCGCCCAGTCAGAGCAAGTCAGTCTCCCGTCAGCTTCTGCTGCTCCCCACAGATCCACCAGAGTATGTTCTGTGGTCAGTACTGGATAGAACCAGAAGATCCCCGAGGTCTAAACACTAGATCACTGCCCTCTCTAGACTGTAGGTGGACAGTCTTTTTTCGGGGAATAGAGCGTTACAGTGTGGCAATTTGAGTGGCTAGCAATGCCAACCTTCCAGCAGGGGGCGCCAATAGCTCCTTAGCTGTCAGGAGCATCAAGTTTAAGACTGCCAGGGAAATGTCTCTGCTTGTCACACAAGCAGGAGGACCTCCTGAACTGGATCTCCAGAACTCAGGTTTTTATATATATATGTGTGTGTGTGTGTGTGTGTGTGTGTGTGTATACATACATATATATATGTACACTGACCACTCAGCTAGGCCTGCATGATGAGTCCCAAGGCTGTCAGAGACTCTGCCTCAAAAATACAAGGGCTGAGTGTTTAACCTCAACACCAGCGGGGGAGGGGGCACAGGGAGGCAGATCTCTGAGTTTGAGGCTAGCCTGGTCTACAAAGTTAATTCCAGGACAGTCAGAGCTATACAGAGACCGTATCTTGAAAAAAAGGAAACAAATAAAATACATACATACATACACACACACATACATACACATATACATACATACATACATACATACATACATACATACATACATACATACATGTAGAGGGCAACTGAGGAATAACACCTGAGATTGGCCTCTAGCTTCCATGTAGGCCCCACAGACATGTACATGGAGAGGGGGAAGAGGAGGAAGAAAGGGAAAGAAGCCCTGATGCCTCAGTGCCTGCTGTGTGCCTGCCCGTGAGCAGAGCAGGCAGTAGGAAGTCCCTGACTCCTTTACACTTGGTGAGGATTGGCCAGGACACCTGGGGCTTCAGGCTCTATCTAGAGAGGAAGGTTGGTGCTGGAAGGAAGGAAGGCAAACCAGGCCTGAAGCCTCTTTGTGGTGTCGAATGGGGTCAAACACCAGAAAGAATGAGGACATTTTGAAGTCAGATTTTTACTTCATATTTCCGTGCCTTTGAGTAGATTACTAGCCGTCTCCGACTTACTCCCCCTCTAGAAGATGATGGTGGGAACCATAGCCGTCTCTGACTTACTCCCCCTCTAGATGATGATGGTGGGAACCATAGCCGTCTCCGACTTACTCCCACTCTAGATGATGATGGTGGGAACCATAACCGTCTCCGACTTACTCCCCCTCTAGATGATGATGGTGGGAACCATAGCCGTCTCCGACTTACTCCCCCTCTAGATGATGATGGTGGGAACCATAGCCGTCTCCGACTTACTCCCCCTCTAGATGATGATGGTGGGAACCATAGCCGTCTCCGACTTACTCCCCCTCTAGATGATGATGGTGGGAACCATAGCCGTCTCCGACTTACTCCCCCCCTAGATGAGTTTGGTGGGAACCATAGCCGTCTCTGACTTACTCCCCCTCTAGATGATGATGGTGGGAACCATAGCCATCTCCGACTTACTCCCCCTCTAGATGATGGTGGGAACCATAGCCGTCTCCGACTTACTCCCCCTCTAGATGATGGTGGGAACCATAGCCGTCTCCGACTTACTCCCCCTCTAGATGATGGTGGGAACCATAGCCGTCTCTGACTTACTCCCCCTCTAGATGATGGTGGGAACCATAGCCGTCTCCGACTTACTCCCCCTCTAGATGATGATGGTGGGAACCATAGCCGTCTCCGACTTACTCCCCCTCTAGATGATGATGGTGGGAACCATAGCCGTCTCTGACTTACTCCCCCTCTAGAAGATGATGGTGGGAACCATAGCCGTCTCTGACTTACTCCCCCTCTAGATGATGATGGTGGGAACCATAGCCGTCTCTGACTTACTCCCCCTCTAGATGATGATGGTGGGAACTGCTGCTGCTGAAGTTCACCGGAACAAGGAAAAGAATCAGGAGCGCATGTTCTCTTCACACTGCGATGGTGTCCTCACCAAACAGCCCATGGGCCTTAATCCTCATCTCCTTGTTCCCCGCTCTCTTGCTCCTGCCTTCCACCCTCAGGTCAGAGGGCCCTGCAATCTCTTTGGTCCTGGAAGCTTTACAACCTTCTTCTCTGAAGTGAGGTGGGGAACGGGACAGGCCATCCATGTCCAGAAGTCTATTGCTTTTCTCTGCTCAGAGAGTTCTGATCTCTTCTTTACATCCTTGTCCCCTGACCTAGTCCTGGGTTGAACCTAAAGCTGGGGCCCCTGTAGCAGATAGGGGTGACTGGAGGAGTCAGCAAGCAGGGGATCCTGGGGTGGGGGGTGCTTGGCCGCATCAACGTGGGTCCTGCCTGCTCTGCACTACTATCGTGTTCCTGTCAGAAGGGAGGGTCCAGGCCTGCTCTGAACCCCCAAATCGGCCCTGTGTGAGGTGCCCCGTCACCTGGAAGCCCGTGGTCCCGGCTGCGCTGCATGTTCAGAGCTGCCAAGTCCAGCCCGATCCTTCTCACTTGCTGAAACAGCTTATCGCGGAGCTCATCCACCAGCATGGAATCTTGCCGGTTCAGCTTGGCTGGGGTGGCCATGAGACCTCGGAGGATAGGGTCGATGCCACCTGGTTTCACCAAACGAAAGAGTTGGTCAGCCTCTTAGACGCTCCTGAGGTCATCCCGTGATACCAAGCCAGCAAGTGGGGCTCCTTGCAGGTCCATGATATACCGCTCTGACATCAGTCTGCCCCGCCCCCTGCTTAGGAAACCCCCATGATCAGGCCTGGTGATATAGATGCGTTGATAATCCTAGCTACTCAGGAGGCTGAGGTAGGACAATCACAAGTTCAAGGCCAGCCTGGCCTACTTTTAGTAAAGCCCTTATATAAAATTTAAAAAGTAAAAGGGGAGGGGAAATAGCTTAACGGTAGATCACTTGCCTAGCATGCACAAGGCCTGGGTTTAATTCCCAGTGCATGAGGCAGGAAAGGGCTGGGGGGGGGGTCTCCTCCCTTAGGGCATGAGAGACTCATTGATGGCTGCCCTCTTTCCACTATCCCGAGGAGGCATTTGCAGAGGCCGGACCAGGAGACAACAGCCCATCTGGGGAAGGGGGGCTTGGACCCTCCCCCCTCACCCTTGGGAAACTCGGTCACCTTCATATATGACCCGCCAGCTGGCAAAGAATGCAGAACTAAGCGGAACGTGGGAGTTGGGTGCTGAGGCCCGATATTGCCTGTCCAAGCGGAACATGAAGGGCTGTAACATGGTGTGGCCGAAGCGGAAGGCCAGGGTGAAAACATTGGCGACACGGGGGTCCACATTGGAGCAGTACCCTCTGTAGGGACCCAAGGTTCTTCTGATCCGGGCCTTGCCCAGAACCAGAGGCAGGAAGTCTCGGTAGGTGATGATCTGGAAGAGATGGAAAGGCAGGAGTGTTGCCCGAGCGGCCTGTGTGCGGCCCTCCCTTTTCTCTGCTGTTCAAAAGGCTCCTCGGGCACCCCAGTGATGACTGTCATTGTGTCAAGTGTGGCAGCATTAATCTCCCACTGGAGGATGAGATACTGAAATCCAAAGAAATGTCATGGATGGGGTCCCAGTCAGTGTTGGAACCAGGGGTAGAGATGCACCCCAAGCATCCAGACTCAGCAGCCTTAGGGTACAGCCTCAAAGCCATGTTCTCGAAGGTTGGGAACCACTCCCTCAGAGTCACGCCGGCCTCTGGGACCCCTACCTGGACCATGGCGCCCACGATCTTCCGGGCTTCATTGTACAGCTTGTCTCCACTCCAGTGGGGATTCAGGCGCCTCAGCTCGGTGGCTAGGCGATTGTGTTCTCTCACAAACAGCGTGTGCAAGGCCGCCAGTTTAGGGGTTTCACTTGACCGGGTGTCACCTTAAAAAAAAAAACCCAAGTTCAAGATAATAAGAAACTCCTTTGGTAAGGGAAGACTGAGGTCTAGGACCCAGAGACCAGGTGAGGCACACTTCCTGAGGCCGTGCTTCCATCTGAGCTGTCTCTTGTGACTCCCTACCAACTGACCGACAGTGACAGTCACCTTCCTCCCCAGGGCAGAGAGCACAGTGGGCTTCTGGGTCCCCCCAGGGGCTAAACCAGGTTAGAGCTAAGTGAGACACACAGGGCAGATGCTGCTCTTCTTGCCTGGTGATCCTCTTCTACAAGACAAGATCTGCAACCCAGATCACACCCTGTGGGGAGACGACCCTAGGATCCATGACCTTGAGGCTACAAACCCCTGTCTGCTTCTGTTTCTCCACCAAGGGCTCTCCTGGTTCCCATATTTGAATTTGATATCCTGCTGCTCTTCCAAGGCATCAAGGGGGCGGGCACACTGGGCAGAGCACATTTCTGTACCCAGACCTCTCCCATGGGCAGGCAAGGACAGCAAGTCCAGCCCCCCCCCATGGCTTGTCACCCAGCCCCCACAGTCTTGTTTAGACTAAGTTTCTGGAGACCTCTGGGGAAGGGACATGCTGCTCCCCCAGAATATATAGTTGTGCAATCCTTATAGCGTGAGGTTTAGTTAAGCAATGAGGCAGAACGGACGGAGCAGAGACCCAGGAGCTACAGTGGCTTTGCCCCAGTATTGGCTCTGCCCTCAGAGCGCTGCTCTCTTGAGCACAGCCATCTTTTCTCAGCCTCAGCCTCAGATCTGTAAATAGAGGATGATACTTCTCACCTTCCAGGACTGCTGTGAAGTTCAGGGATGGCCCAGAAGTGATTCCTGTTGTGATCATTACCACACAGGAAAGCTGAGGTAAGAGCTATGAATAGCATGCAAACTAAATAGCGGGAGGGAGGGACCCCATAAACACACACACACACACACACACACACACACACACACACACACACCATACACACCAGCCTAAAGGAGAAAAAATTGATATTCAGGTAACTGAAGAGCCAGTTCCTTTCTGTCTCAGAACAGTGTCTTCTCTTGGGTCTCAGGACCGTGACTAGGAGCAATGAGCAGATACTTAATGGGGACCACTCCTTATAGTTGACTGGAGTGACATTCAGGTAATGAGAGCCTTGTCACTGGAGACAGTGAAGCAGGGACACCTGGCCACAGCCAAGGGATAGGCACTTCCCACGTACTAGGTTTCCCGATGACTGCACAGATCTGTACCTAAGGCATACCCCCATGCTGAGGGTCTCCATCCTGTGGGTCTCCTGAGGTCATCACTAATGTCTCCTCACCACACCCCATCACGCCCCTCCGTCCTGGGAAGACTCTAACTCCCCTGCAGACTGACCCGCCAGGAAGCAGGGGATGCGGACAGAGCGGTTGGTCAGGAGACAGGGGTCCTCATGCAGGTTGTCGAAAGGCAGTAGGGCTCGGCCATTGTCCTGGAATTGCTGGTTAGTGGCCAGCAGCCCCAGGTAGTTGGTGCGATTCCGGAGCCGCAGGGCGAGGGACACCTCGCTACCATACACCATGCTGGCGTCCACGAAGGATGTAAGCGCATTGATCTGGTTGCGGACTTTGTTCTTGTTTTGGGGGCACGCTGGGGCAGAGCGGAAGAAAGGGATGCAGTCTCGCTGGTTCTTGATACGGGGATCATTGGGTGGTATCTAGGGTGAAGATCTCTCAGTGACTCTGGGGCCCCTCCATAGCCGGCTCACTAATCTGGGGTATCCCCAACTCAACTTTGACATTGCTCGAAACTTCCCTACTCCAGGAAGCCCTCTAAGACTCACCCAGACCTAAACCTGAGGCTTTGTGCCTGCTAGGCAAGTGCACCCCCTACCCTCGATGAAACTTTTAAAATGCTGAAGAGTTTCATTTGACTGGAGGAGAGACTGAGCCTCTGAGAGACAAGTTGTTGCACAAGCAGTTAAGCAACGCTCAGGGGAGGCAGTACTTGCCGGGCCTGCCATACAATCCAAATGCTAAGACTGTGCTGCAAAGACCTAGAATGTTCCACAGAGGAGGCACCCCTGCACCAAGGCCGGAGGAAAGGGGTGGTAATTAAACAGCCCCTTCTGAGTGCCCCCCTTCCCACTGCGAGTAAGCAAACCTGCAGGTGAAGGTGTGTTTGAGTGTGTGTGAATGTGTATGTGTGTGAATACATTTGAATGTGTATGCGCGTGTGAATGTCTGTGTTTGAGCCTGTGGATATACGTGTGCCCCTTCCTTCCCAAAGGCGAATCAACTTCCTGAATTCTATATTTCTCTCCTAGTGCCCTACAGTTATTCTTGCTTGGAGGAAGACCCTGCTAACAGCCCCCAAACCAGAAGTTGGCAAGAATTGCAGGATTCTTGGACTGCACCAACCCAGGATGAGTTTCTAATAGTTTCTAAAAGCCCAGAGGCCTCCTCTGCTGGAGTCAGTCCAATGAGTCAAGGCCTGTCTCCTATATCTCCTCCATGAAACTCCAATAGAGCCCGCCCCTCCCCCACCCCTCCAACATGCACCGCGAGGGCATCTGTGGTCTCTTATTTCTCCCAGAGTCTCTGGCACCCCTCTTCCTGGGCTGGAAGCTACCCCTAGAAAGTTGACTGAGGGACCTTGATGGGGAAGCAGGGAGGCAACTGGGCACAGGTCTTCTCACAGTCCACGCCCATGTTGAAGGCCACTCTGGCTGGGGACTCTGGGGAGAAGTCCAAGTCGTGGTCGATAAACTGGCCCCACTGCATGAACATGAGGGCCCGGCCCTGGTCTGAAGTCAGCTTCTTTCTGGGGAAGCGCACAATCTGATTGGAGACAGCCCGGACCTGGTAGGGAAGTACAGTTGGCATGGGTCAGGCCAGGTGCCAAGACCAATCGGGACTCAGGGAGTAGCAGCTCCTGCCAGAGCTGTCTGTCTCCCATCCACCCACTCCTCCTGGCTCTTCTGTTCTTAGAGATGCAGCCCGATGGTCTGCCAGCTAGGCCTGAGGTTTCTGGTGGCACAAGCCTATAATCCCAGGATTTGGGAGGTTGAGGAAGAAGGGTTGTAAATTCAGGGCCAGTCTGTTAAATAGTGAGTTACATGCCAATCTGAACTACACAGAAAGATCATATATCAACACCTGTGAGGGAGCTGGTCCAGATCAGCACACTCCCCCCACCAGCTGTTCCAGAGAGATAAACATATCAATATGTAGACAGATTATAGACCTGGTGGTCTTCTGAAACAGGACTGATTTCAAGGTGACAGATAATAAATAGAGATCTGGGTAGACAGATGGGAGAGTCAGTAGGATAAAATTTAACATTAATATTAAGGCAGGTAGGGGATTGTTATATTAACATATCAAAAGAAAGTTGATATTATGAGATTACAAATCATAGACACACAGGTGCATGACTCTTTATATTTAGCGAGATACTTTGACGTGAACGTTGAGTCTCATGGCTATAATCCCAGCCCTAGGAAGCAGAGACAGGAAGATAGCTATGAATTTGAAATCAGCCTGGGTGGCATCCTAAATTTGGACCAGTCTAGACTATAGACTCAAAACATAAGACAGGCTGGAGGATGACTTAGTGGGTAAGAATACTTGCTATGACCTGAATTCAAATCCCCAGGACCTACATAGAAGCCAAGCATTGCTACATATGCCTGAAGCCCGCGCACTGAGGGCAGACAGGCCAGTCCAGTAGCTCACTAGCCAGTCAGCTTCCATGAAACAGCAAACTTCAGGATGGGCAAGAGACCTTGTCTCAAAAAACATGATGGTGGTAATCAGCAAAGGAAGACACCTAGAGTCTTCCTCTGAACTCCACACGCCTGTGTACGCCTGTACACACATGTAACACACATGTGCACAGGCACATACACACACATACATGGGGTGAGGGGAAGGGAGAGGAAGGAGGAAAATATAGAGACGGGGAGAGATGCTTTGACACCTGTCCCCTCACGAGAACAATAAAGCAACTCTCTTCCATAGTAAGTAGCATTAAGGGATCATGGTCTATACAGCTGTTTATGCCAAGGGCTTCACTTTCATTCACACAAGTTCTAGACTTTTCTATTCACAGGTGAAGAAACTGGGCTCTACCCACAGTCACTCAGCCGGTCAGTGGGAGGAGAGCCCAGACCTGAGCCTTGCCCATAACAACCCAAGGCTGTTTTTACTTTCTGTATTTGAAAGAGAGCAAGCATTTTCCAGACCCTTCCCTCCGACTCACAAGAGGAAGGAGGAAGCCATTACGCCTCTTGCCAGGGGTCCAGCCGAAGGGGAGAGACCTGTGGTCTTCGTACTCAGCTGGCAACCAGCGGGCCAGGGCTTGGTTGGAGGCTCCCAACCAGGGATGCTTCCTGGGGTAATGAATAGGTGGGTGTTAGTAGGGTTCGGGGCCTGAGAGAGGGGGTGCAGGGCAGAGGCAGGACCCCCACACTCACTTGTTGTTGCATCTCCCGGTTATAGTTCGGTACTTGTTGCTGCACCTCTCAGCCTGGTCTTGGAGCGCACAGCCACTGGCCTGGGACAACAGGCGCAACTGCGGTTCTGTGAGCACATCTGGGGAGGAGGGAGACAGGGTTCTGAGTCCTATCTTTTACCTGGGCTGTTCAGTTCCACCCCTTTAGCATCTCTAACATCCCCTAGGCCTCTCACCCCACCTCCCACCTCTGGCTTTCCTCCACTCCCAGGCTAGGGCAGCCCTTAGGGGCTCAGCGGGGAATAGAGTACCGGTGACATTGAAGGGTCTGGATTCCTGTGGCTGAAGCTTCTCTTCTAGCAGCCCTAAGGCCACATGCATATAATCAGCAGCCTGAACGACTCTTCTGGTGGCTGCTACTGGCTGTTTGAAGTAGGCCAGGAGGTCCATGGGGCTGGCCGAGCCGCTACGAAGACGCTGCGTGATTCTGTCCCAAAGGAGAGGAGAAAGAAGCTGGAAAGGGTGCTACCGGCTACCGTATATCCTCAGCCCAGCAGGGAGACCCATAGTATTCAAGGTTTCAGGTTGGGTAAGATGATTTTGCCAAGAGCCCGTCCTCCCCCGCTGGCCTTCCCAGTCCCAGGCCCACCTCTTCTGTGTGCGATTGTAGGCAGTGTCCACCAGAAGCTTAGCCTCTGCTATGCAGTCTCGGAGGACCGAATTCTCCACTGGACTGGGGGAAGCTGTTCAAAATGATGGAGACTCAGTATTCAAGGGAGCCACGGACTCCCTATATCCAAATGTTTTCCCTCCACATCCTTGCTTTAGACCAATCTTCTGCCTTGGTACCTAAGAGTCTCCTACCTGGAGCAGTGCCCTCAGCATGTTGGGTGAGGGTGAATGTGGCTATGGCCCCTACCAGGGCCAGCAGCTGCAGCATCATGCAAGCAGAACCCCCACTACAGCTAAGCAGGTGAGCAATGCCCACGGACGCCACGGAGGTGAGTGTCCAATTCCTCTCTCCCCTCGAGGCCCTGAGATGGTTTCTTTCTGCTTACTCCTGGAAGGAGCTAGGAGACTTTATATCCTATCTTGGGGTAGAGGGGGTGGGACTTTACTGCCAGAAGCCCAGCCCCCGAGGCGGAGCTCTGCAACCTCCCTCTGGTTTTCAGGGGCAACCATGTGATTGAAACACCCCCATCCTACTTTACCAACCCACCAGAATGGGGGCTCCCCTCGCCACCATTACCTTGTTCCACACCCACCTCCAGTCTTGGGTTCATGGATGCATTTCCCCCAACAATCCAAAGCAGTGTGGAGGATGTAGTTATCACCCAATGAGTGATGAATGAATGACCTCGGTACTGACAAGAAGAGAGACTTTGGCCCCATCACTGTCACTCATTTCCAGACCTCACTTTCATATCCCTAAATTAGGAGCTTGTGTGGATGTTTGGAAAGGCTCCTCTCCCCTCATTGGGGCAGAAATGGGGTCTGGACTTACTATAATATCCCTAATACTCAGAACAGGCTCCATTCAATAGGCATTCATTAAATGTCTGTAGAGGAGTGAATTGTCAATAATTCAGTTCTCTCCTTATCCTCCTAGGGTTGGGGGACACCTGGGGTCATGGTGAGATGTCTCAGGTAGGACTCATAACTAGAGAACCACTGGAAGCATCCTCCCAGAGCTAAAGGCCCACTGTGGCTCTGGGCGTACCCTGGACTCTTCTCAGTGCACAACAGTGGTGGGTTTACTGTGTGCTCCCATGCGCTTGACTAAAGGAGCTGCCCTAGACCAGACTGACCTGAGTCTCAATCTGGCTCTTTCACAGGCAGTGAGATCTTGGGCAGAACTCAACTCAGTCTGCCGCTTCACACTTCCAAGCCTTTCCTCCTGACAGGCCCTTCTCCAGAGGAGCCTGGTGAGCCTCACCTGCCTGGATGGCTAGTGTCTGTCTCTGGACTAGGCTCCAAAGCCGCTGCCACTGTGCCTGGAACCAGCCTATCCTGGTCCCTTCAGGTGAGCATGTCTTTTCCTTCCCTGGTGCAGATCCTGTCTCCCAGTCTCAGGAGATTTTTCCTGGGTTCTTTGACCCCTGCCCCCCTCAACCTGCACAATGCCTTCCCCTGCCCCTCTTCCCACATCAGTGCTCCCTTCTCTGTCACTGGCCTCAACAGTTGCTCCTGAAACAGCCACTTTGCTTTAGCAACTCCTTTCACAAGCTCCCGTTGATAGGGCCTCCCCTATCTTATCTCCCATCTTTAACAGAGGCCCCAACCTGTGTGCCAAGGGATTAAAAGTTACAAGGAAGGATGAACATCTACTAGATCTCCTGTTGACACCCCGCTAGACCTCAGTTTCTAAACTTATGGGCCAGAACAGTGATCCCAAGACTTTAAACTGAACCATGCACAGCCGAGCTTCCCCTCCTCTCCAGATGCCCCAGGCTGGAGCGAGGATGCCCTCCTTCCAGGGACCCCATACCCCTATAGAGGTCTGCTTTCCCCTACAGGGGTCTGCTCTCCCCTACAGGGGTCTGCTCTTCCCCATAGGGGTCATTAGTTCTTTAGCAGGAGGCAGTTAGTCGAGAGTGGTCATAGTGATGGGTTGCAGTGGGTTTGGGGGATGAGCTAGGGACAGAGCCCTGGGCTCTAGATCCAGTCTAGATCCAGTCCTACCTGCTACATTGCTCATATTTGGCTATCTTAACAATTTAGGTTTATTGACTGCTCAGTCAATAGTGATTAGACTGAGACCCTGAGGGACCTTACACAGCCTGACTATGGAAAGCAAGTTCTTGGAGCTGTTGCTAAAGCTGGCCCTTGGGTCCAGACTAATGGGTAAAGCTCATGCAGGAGACTGAGGAAGTACGGCCTGTCACATGGCTCTCCTAACCTCTGGAGCCACGTGCTCCCTTCACCTTACACTCAGCTGCTCTCCTATGGGACCCTGCTAATCTCCCATTTATAATCCCTGCCCTTTGATGAATGCCCCTCCTTTACCTAGCTCCCTCTAGGATGCCCTCCCAAGTCAAGTTGGGACCTAAATCCTGTACTCAGCACCAAGGAACCCACTGAGAGCAGCTCAAAGAAGTGCTCAAGAACTCACCGTACAATCCCATCATCCTCTTAGGCAAGCTGCTGAGCCCAAAGGCCTTCTCCTGCACAGTGGAGGTTTCCTGAGCTGCCCGGTAGAGCATGTGACACACTACCACAGTGCCTCGCACAGCAGTGCACTGAAGAAGCCAGAAGTCATTCTGTCTATCTTATTGTTGCTTCTTCGTTACCTTTACACCAGGCTGTCCCCTCAGGTGGCCATTGGCTTCAGCTTGGAGACAGGAGTGAAGAATGCAAAAGCTTCTTTGGATCCTTCAGGGCTAGATGTCTAAAAGGGAGGCCTCCAAAATGAAGGCGTTGGCTCCTGGTTCTGGGGCTGGGGGCACTGGAGCATGATGAAGCGATGGAGCCCGGGACGAGGTGAGGTGCCCTCCAGCCTCACCAAGGCAGCCTTTGCTAAGGGACAGGTCTGACGGACAGGCAGGGTCCACACATGCTCATGGTGGTCAGTTCTGACATTGATTTTCTTCTGTATCTGAAGTGACCAGAAGGGACCAGAGGAGGAGTGTAGGAAAAAGCCATGGGTCCTCATGCCTCCCTGATGGGCCTTTTCTCACAGCATCTCGTCGGGGAGATTTTCCTTGTAGCTAAGTTTTGTCCAGTAGCAACTAAATGTGTCAGACACTAGGGCCTCCTTCGGTGTCCTCCTCTACCCAATAAAATAATTTTGAATGATACTCATTAAGTGAAACAAATAATAATGGCCAGAAATGTGTGGAGGTTTTCTTTTATTGATCTTAATGTATATAATCATGCTAGTGAAATATATGTGTGTGTATATATATATGTATGTATGTATATGTGTGTATGTATACACATACATATACATATACATACACACACATGTGTGTGTATATATATATATATATATATACATATATATATATATATATATTAGCTGAAAGACTGGAGTTCAAGGTCTGCCTAAGCTACGCGGGAAGTTTGAGGTCAATCTAAAATGCACAAGACTGGAAATAAACAAATACAAACATACATGCAAATATACTAACTATATAAAAGGAAAAGCATAATGGATTAATGTTTTTAACTTAAGGGGAAATATCTACATATTGTTAGGTTTTTTGTTGTTGTTGTTTTTGTTTTGTTTTGTTTTTTGGTGTTTGGAACAGAACCTCACAAAGCCTAGGCTAGCCTGAAACCCTTCCTCCTTCCTCCACCTCCTAAGGGCCGAGATTACAGACCTGTACTACCACACACACCTGGCTTATATTAGCAGTTTTAGTATTCAACATAGTCAACTAAATTTCTTCTTTAGTTTTAGCTGGGCTGCCATCCCAGCATGTGGGAGACTGATGCAGCGAGGGCTCACCCTGACCTACACAGCAGGGGCACCCCCCAAACAGGCATTTAAACAGAAGCATCAGCTCAGTCTTGAAGGCATAAATAAACCGGTAAACTATTTCATCTGTGAAGTAATTGTACATGCCGATCCTCTTCCCAGGGCTAGGGCTGGAGAGATGGCTCAGTGGTTTAGAGCGTGCTCTGTTCTCCCAGAGAACCCGGGTTCTGCCCCCAGCACCTACATTCAACAGCTCCCAGGCCTGTAACTCAGCTCCAGGGGTCCATTGCCCTGTTCTGGATTCCCAAGACGCCTGCACTCATAGGCGCACACCTACACACAGATGTGCATATATCTACAAGAAATTAAAAATTAATAAAAATAACTCTTTTTAAAAGATACAGTTTTCACACCCCGTTTTAAACTTGAATATTATATTAATTAAAATGCCAGCCTTCATATAGAACAACAGAATTAAAAGGAAATCAAATTCTATTTCTTCTAACTTTTTAAGTACTGTGAATGATTTATATCAACTATTTTTTGTTTTGGTTTGGGACAGGGTTTCATGTAGCTCAGGCTAGCTTCAAACTTGCTATGTAGCCAAAGATAACCTTGAACTTTGGCTTCTCCTAACCACTCCTACCCAGTGCTGGGGTTACAGGCATACACCACCCCCACCCCGACCCACAGCTCCAGGTGCCAGGGCTTGGCAGGACCTTTTGCATGCTAAGCAAGCACTCTTTCAGCTGAGCTACATCCCCAGCCAAAGGAAACAAGGAAATGCAAACATGCACAGCTTAGTCCTTGCTCTTGAAGGAAGCACGCAGAGCAGAGGCAGTCATTGTATAACTGGGAATTTCCTAAATTAACCACAGTTCTTATGCGCAATAAAAAAAACCCACTAACCTGAACTCACAGGGTTTATTAAAGTTAAACAGTATTTGTAGCAATTACTTAGCATACAGAGGGGGCACAAACCGTTCTTGGGGAGGAGAATTTTATTGCCAAGATTGTTTAGTGTAACAACGGCAGAGTGGTCCTCAAGAGTCACCTGACCCTGTGTAATGACTCCCTGGAAGTTCACGGAACCCCTTAGCTTCTGTGCGAGGGTGAACAGCTCGCTATGCTCCATCATTAGCGGCAAGACAGGAGGCTTTCTACTCCCTCCACAATCCACTCCTCCACGTATTTTGAGTCAATGGAGAAAGAGAGGAGGGGATCACTGGGCTCTGAGCACCCGGGAGGGGAAGGGACTGCTTACAGGTTGTCCTAGGGGTGCACAGTGACCTGATCACTCAGAAGAGCAGCAGGAACCCTGATTGATGCTTCCCCACTTCCCCAGGCTCACAGCTTCTCTCTAGCCTCCCCAGCACCCACCACACCCCGGCCTTAATGGATGCCCCTTTCCCCACACTTCTAGGTCCATACGCACACCCTGTTGCCAGAATAACTCCACTCATTTTACCCTAACCTCGGCCAGGAGGCCTTCCATTGGCCATTTCCTGCTCACCCTCAAATACATCTCAGATGCCCCTCTTTGATCTATCAGGCACCCCACAATGGTGTTTCTCAGCACATATTGAACTTTACCAAAGGAATGATGTCACCATGTCCATCGGTCCATCTTCTGGATGAGTGGGAGAAGAGACTCCATACTCGATCTCTGTGGTGTGTATTCAGCCTGGGCCGGGTCTCAGAAGGGAGCAAGCAGCTTTCTTGCTTAATCTCCTAAATCTACCCTAGCAAGGAAAACATATCCCCTCCCTGATCCAGTTGGGATTTTTCCAATCCTCTTCCTTCTCCAGGGGCCAGTTAGGCTACAGACCCAGGGTGGAGGGCAGAGCCTGAGCCAGCGGAGAGAAGAGGGTGTGCTGCCCGCTAAGGAGGAGGCTACGTGCCGAGGGCAGCCGTAGGGATGGGTACCCCACAGGGTTGGCTGTCTGTGAGGCTGGTGTGAGTTCTTCCCCCAGCAAGTGTAGCCCAGAACCTGCTTCTGGGGTAGATAAGTTTCCTTCCAGGCATGACTGGGCCACAGGTTTGGGGGGTCTCACAGGCAAGCACTTCCTCCGAAAGGGAAAGGGCCGAAATAAAAACAAGAAGGCTAGCCACTCAGGACCTATCAGGAGGACTGTACTTAGGGCAGGGAAGATACTCAAGGCTGTGCTCCATGCCCAGCACTGAGGAGAAAAGGAGGAGGGGGAGGAAGAGATTATTATTTTGGGGTGACAAGGCTTGTAGGAGTGCTCGGGGTGTGGAGCCCTGACCATTCAGCCCCTCAATTGCTTGCTTGGGCTGCCGGCTTCCCCACCCCATCTCGGGCAGTGCGACTATGGGGCCATGGAGGAGTTGGTCCCCTGAGCTAAAAAATCAGTATTCAGTCTCTCCTGTTGTCTCATTCTGACCCCGAGCAGCTCCTCCTAAAGAAAGAGTCACATGGGGGAGGAGGGTCACACAGCCCTGGCTCCTGCCTCACCTGCAGGGTAACCCTCCTATTCCTCTGCTATCAAAACACACTGGCTTTCAGCTCACAGCAAAGTCTATCCTCTCCCAGACACAAATTGCAAGCCCTGAAGGTTCCTTTTCTCAGTCTGGCTGACCCCCCACTGAGTGCCCAGGTCCCACTCGTCCACAGGGAATCCTCGTTTTCCCAAGACTCAGCAGGCTTAGGCCCTCTGGTTCTTAGTCTCACAGTTTCTTTCCAAACTTCATTATGTGCTAATGAATTAAATACACTCCTCAAGTTCTACACAGAAAAGGCTCTTGCTCACAGTAGCCTCATACCTAAACATGCCTGGCAGGCCTGAATGGGATTTATGGACCAGATGTGTTTGCTGTGACCTTGCCTGCCACGGCTGTTGGGTCAGGAGATGGATTTGTGCCTGTACATGTCAGGACCCAGTATCTGTGGTAAGGGCCATTATTCTCCCTGGACCAGACTATCTATAAGGTCACTGGATGCTGTGGTAGACCAGGCCCTGGACCATGGGGACAACCTCCTCAGGAATCTTAAGCCACAGCACTGGAGAACCTCCCCTCCCATCCTCCCTGGGCAGCCTGAAACCTCAATCTTCTGCAATCACTTTCACAAGAACTGTCTACCCGCCATGGTAGAACTGCTTACCACAGGACTGATTTGATCTCTTTATCTGCTCTGCTCCAACTGCCCCATTAAGACAGGGGACACAGCAAGGCTGGGGCTTGGCAGACCCACCCTTGTCCCCAGGGGTTCTTTGGAAAGGGGATTATTTGTCCTAGTACCACTTTGAAAACACTGAGATGTGCATGGGAAAGGAGCTTACCTAAACCTTAGTGGCAGCACACTGCCAAAGACTGGTGTGTGTGTGTGTGTGTGTGTGTGTGTGTGTGTGTGTGTGTGAGAGAGAGAGAGAGAGAGAGAGAGAGAGAGAGACTGACTGTGTGTGTTTCTGTTTCTGTCTCTCTGTGTGTGTGTATGTGTCTGTGTGTCTGTATATGTGTGTTTGTTTGTGTGTGTCTGCATCTGTGTGTGTGTCTGAGTCCATGTGTCTGTATATGTGTGTTTGTGAGTGTCTGTGTGTGTGTGTGTGTGTGTGTGTGTGTGTGTGTGTGTGTGTTATTTCTGAAAAAGACAGCTCTGAGTTCTCCGCCTTTACTTATCAAGTCCAAAAGTGCAGCCTGGGACTCTGGAGAGCTGACTTGGAAGTCCAGCACTATTCCCACTTCCATCATGGCCTGATCCACCTGTGTGACTTTGAGCAAGAACTTTACCTCTCTGAACTGCTGATCAAGTCAGCAAAAGGCAGGAAGGTTCAGTACTAACTCTGCAGCTGGTCTGGAGAGACGTTCCCTCCACTGCCTCCTGGATAAGGATTGCATAGGCTAGCTGTTAAGCTTGTGGAGAAAGAAGGCCCCCAGCAGAGGGGTTGGTGGGAATCTGAGAGCGAAGCCTGCATCCTCCTCAGCTCCCCTGGGCTCACACATGTTTAATAAAGGACCAACATAGGGTAAGGGAGAACTTGCTGCTTGAAAAGGAGGACCCAAGTTCAATCCCTAGAAACCACCCAAGAAACCAGGCATTGAGGTCTGGACAGAGGGCTCCTCAAGATAAGAGCACTTGTTACTCTCACAGAAGGCCCAAGTCAGTGTCCTAGCACCCACGTTAGGAAGCTTGTAACCACTAGAACGACATGTAACTCTAATTCCAGGGAATCTGATGCCCTCTATAGGTACCAGAGTATAAAGTAACAGTTTAATCAGGAGAGGATGTGGAGATTACAAACCAGCCTGCATTTTGCTTTCCAGGTGGCATTCTCTGGTCTCTCTGAGTTACATCAGTCCCATAAAGGAGGACCCTTTGTCTAATTCCCACGAAGCTCTCAAACATGTCCCACCACCACACTAAGTGACAAATCAAAATTTAAAGGTATTCGACTTCTGCTGAGAGGCATGGAGTGGTGTTTAACCTGATACACAAGGTCACCCCACAACCTTTCAGAGATAAACTGGAAGCTGAGCGCCCCAGCTCTGCATATCAAATCATATCATTTGAGAATCTAGAGAAGAGTCACATTGGAGCCCCTCCTGGTCTTCAGAGCTTCTTTGTCAGCCCGATGGAGGGATATACCATTTTCATTTTTCCACCTTCCTACACCAACACAGGCAGCGTATGCTGCAAAGACAGAGGAAGCTGAGTGAGAGCAAACCCCTCCCCTGAGACACCTGAACCACCCAATACTGATTTCTCTTCTGACTTTCTCAGTTCTCTTAGTATCATGCATTACACATACTCTGTAGTAGAACACCCTGATACACACACACATGCACACACATGCATGCACACACACATGCACATACCACATACACACATGCATATACATGTACATACACATGCATGCACACACATGTATGCATAGACACAACACACACATTCATGCACACACATACACATACCACACACAAAAAAAACACACCCACAGATGCTCACACAAACACACATGTGTATGCATTCACACACATGTGCACACACATGCACACATGCACATACATACATACATACATACATACATATGTAAACACACACACACACACAGTGACCTAATAGTTGAGAAACACTATTTCAAGGAGGAGGGACTTAGAGTAGCCCACGGTCTTAGGGATTTCAGTGTACAGTCCTTGGCTCTGCTGATTCCGGGCCCAGGACGAGACAGAGTATCATGATAGTAAGAGTAGAGTGTGTTCTGGGAGTGGGGAAAGGGTTACACATGAGATAGAACTGTCAAAGGCACATCCATGTGGACCTTCTTCCTACATTCAGGCTCACCCTCTTAAGGTTGTCAGAAACTCCCAAAGAGTGCTACCAAGCCTTGAGTACTTGAACCAGGCTTGGGGGGGTGGGCAGTGTTCATAACCATAATGCAAGTAACAGAGAGAGAGAGAGACAGAGACAGAGGGACAGACAGAGACAGAGACAGAAACAGACAGACAGACAGACAGAGCAAGTTTTGAAGAGACAAAGGGGGTGCATACATTACCCAGGCACTATTTTATCTGACATCATTGAGGATTGTCAGGGTGTGGTGATAAGGAAGCATTTTGTAGTTTTATTGTTGCTTGTGAATTCTCCAGAGAAAATGACTCCCCTATGACTTGCAGGGGACATCCTGGTCTGCCTATGCTGTGCCCCTGCGTCTGTCAGGAGCACATCCAGGGCAGGAGTCATTGTCTTTGACTGCCCCAGTGTCCTCCTTCCTCGCAGTGGTGCCATTGGATGGTGTCACTCAAGGGATGCTCTTCTTGCTGCTTTCAGGGTGGGAGGATCTCCCGCATTTGTCTCTGTCTTCTTCCCAGCTCCCTCAGCTCTTGCTCTGGGTGCCTACTGGGTATTCTGCCATGGATGCCACCACAAGTATCCCCTCGGGGTACCTGGATTCTTGAGGGTCCTGACCAAGGGTAGAATAGTCTCTCTTCCTCGAATTAGCCAAAACAGAACCAGGAACTTTCCCTATGAACCCACAGTAAAAAAAAAAACAGAATCGAATGAGTATATTGTAGACACTCAAACACGTGCTCAATGAACAGGTACAACGCATGAGCATCAGGCACAACTAAGGATGAAAGGATTGCATGGTGCCATTTAAGGGATGCTATTCTCATTGCTTTTGTGGTAGATCATATTGAAGGTATCAGCCCACATCCATCATCACTTTCTTGGAACAAGCCCCACCCACAACCCTTGCTGAAGGGGAAGAGTGATACTTACACTGAATGCCTCCGCCTCCAGTCACTGGGGACATGAGGCCCAACCTCGATGTACTGGATAGCTTTATTTCAATGTGACACAAGCTATCCTCATTTGAGAGGAGGGACCCTCAATTAAGAAAGTGTCTCCACACAATCAGACTCCAGGAAACCCTGTAGGGCATTCTTTAAATTAGTGATTGACCGGGAAAGGCCCAATTAATTGTGAGTGGGACCATTCCTGGGCTAGTGGTCCTGGGTTCTGTATAAGAAAGCAGGTTGAGCAAGCCATGGGGAGTAAGTCAGTAAGCAGCACCCCTCCATTGCTTCTGCATTAGCTCCTGCCTCTAGGTTACTGTCCTGTTTATGTTTCTGTCCTGACTTCCTTCAGTGATGGACCAGAGACATGGAGGTGTAAGCCAAATAAACCTTGTCCTCTCCAAGTTGTTTTGGGCATGGTGTTTCATCAAAGCAATAGCCACCCTAACTAGGACACCCACCTAATCAAATCATCCTCATAAACCTGATAGACTGAGCTGGGCAGCTGCAGGAAGTAAAAATTAAGTCTCAGGAAGAATGATCCCCGTTTTTGCCCTTATGCAGGACGGTTACACAGGCAAGAGAAGATGAAGTGAGGAAGGAAGGGACTCATTCCTTATGGCTTCTTGCTCACAAGGGAGACTCTCTTACATCTAGGAGATCCTTCTGTCCTTATTTATTTTTGTGGCATGAGTCTGTGGGCATGTTTGTACATGTCCCCATGTATGTATGCTAATATAATGTATGTGTATGCATATGGAGGCCAGAATTCAATGTTGGGTCTTCCTGGATCACTCTCCACATTACTTCTTAGGACAAGTCTCTCATCAAACCTGGAGCTTAACAATTTGGCTAGATTGACCGGCCAGCAAGGCTCAGAGGCCCTCCTGTCCCTGCCACTCCATCATTAGGATTACAGATGCATGTGGCCATACCAGGCTTTGTCACATGGGTTCTAGGGTTGAACTCGGGTCTTCGATAGACTGAACCTTCTCCCTAGCCCATAGATTTACAAACAAACAAACAAACAAAGCCCTTACTTTGGATTTGTCTGGGATACAGCTTCCTTTGCAATGTAAACCATAATCTATTCTCTTTAACCTAACGCCCTTTCGCACTTGTATAGAGGAAAGAGAGAATAGTGTGGAGCAGAGGAAAACACACCAGTGAATCAGAAAAGGAATAGTCCTAGGTGGCTGTAAAGACTGAACTTACAGCAATTGGTGAAGGAAATGGGAGGGAAAAGGAAGGTGAGCTAGAAAGAGATCAATGAAGCAAGAGTCAACAAAATACCACACAGTATATTCTACGAATCAAAATACAGCACCAAGACCCAAATGCGAATGTATAAAAGTGAATGATGGGGAAAACAAATTATTGACAAAATTAATGTGTATTCGGATCACAATTTACAAGAAATTGTTGCCTTTGAAAATAGGGGTTGAGGGGGGCATGGGGTGGACAGCAGCCAGTAGCCACCCTCTTATCAACCCTGTTGATTCTGGGTTTCACACCTTGGGTGTGGTGGACAGCCACTCCCACTGTCCCTTCCCCAACACACACACACACTGTGTGCCTCTCTCACATCACAGAGGATTTCTGGTCACTTCAATGCACGATTCAGCTGACACAAGAAACATGTCTGTGTCAAGAGTGATGAGCAGTAACTCTTCCCGCATTCTATGTTCTCCACAGCATGCTCTTGCACCCTGTTTAGATTTTGACAGATGTTCTACATCTGTCAAGATCGTTGGTTTAAGCCAATTTGGTGAAGCCAAGACCTGAGAGGTGAGGTAGGACATCTGTCATCACTGGTTTGATGTGAAAGATCAGAGCTCCTACACAGGACTAGAAGGGCAAAGAGTGTGGGTCCTGCCCCATGCTCTGGACTCGGAACAACAGAAAATATTTAGGAGACAAGTGACACCCAGAAATAGTCTTCTGGGGGAGATGCCATCATCACAAAAGAGGAGCTTCCATCCATCAGAGAAGGGACAAATAGGCTATAGCTGTTCATGGACAAGCAAACATGTCTAGTCACTGTGGGAGTGTCAGAATACTGCTCACGAACTTTAACCATAAAGTGAACACTTCCTCTTTCCCTACAGAGCCAAGTCACTGAGTCCCTGGGACTGAAGCAACTTAAGGGAGAAGAGGGTTGTATTGGGTCACAGCTTCAGGAAATAGCCTATCATAAGGAAGGCATGGTGGGTGAAGTGACTTGGTCCTTAATGGCAAGAGCGTGGGGTGGTGGGAACAAGGTACCTGATTACAATGTATTGGTGCATTGAGAATCTGAGAGTGCTGGAAGTTGGGGAGAGGATATAGTATCCAAGGCCTGTACCAATAACCTATGTCAGAGAGCTGGGTACTGAATCCCAAAGATTCTACAACGTCCCAAAATAGATATGCCAGTTACCAGCTGTGGTTCAAGTGTCTAAATAGCTGAGCTTGTCTAAAACAGTTTAGACACAAGCCATAACAGTTACTAGATTTCAGAACAGATCCTTTACAAAGACAACCTGTGCAAACATGCTTAAGCTATGAAAAGAGAGGATGTATATGTCCAAAAGGGATAAACCACAGGAAAGTACCTTACCCATAGTCACTCTTTTCTACAAACTAGCAGATGCATCCCTAGTCTCCTCAATGCTGCCTGCATCTCCTGGTTCCTGAGCGTGTAGATCATGGGATTGAGCATGGGGGTCATGACTGTGTGGCTGATGGACACGGCCTTGTCCATGGTGAAGGGGGTGAAAGGCCGGGCATACAGGTAAATGCTTGGAATGAAGATCATAGACACCACAATGATGTGGGTGGTACAGGTGGACGCCACCTTCCTCCTTGCTTCCCCTGAGTGCGACCTCAGCATCACCAGGATGACCAAGTAGGAGATCAGAAGGAGAAAGAACCAGATGACATCCAGCATCCCACTGTTGGAGATCATGAGGAACTCCAGGAGGGAGGTGTCTGTGCAGGCAAGTCTCAGCACTTGGGGGACATCACAGTAGAAGTTATCCAGGACATTGGGGCCACAGAAGGGCAAAGGGAGCATCAGAGACAGCTGGATAATTGAGTGGACAAATCCCACAATCCATGCTGTCACCACCAGTACCACACAGTGTTGGGTGTTCATGATGGTGACATAGTGGAGGGGCCGGGAGATGGCCACGAGGCGATCATAGGCCATCACTGAGAGGAAGAAGACCATGGCCCCTCCCAGGAAGTGGAAGAAGAAGACCTGTGCCATGCAGCCTCGGTAGGAGATGGTCTTCTTCTCAGAGAGGAAGTCCACCAGCATCTTGGGGGCAGTGACTGAGGAGAAGCAGAGGTCTAAGACAGCCAGATTGCGGAGCAGGAAGTACATGGGTGTGTGGAGCCTGGGGTCTGAGGAAACCGTGACTATGATGAGGAGGTTTCCCACCACGGTCGTGCTGTAGACACACAGGAACACCAGAAACAAGAAGAACTGAAGCTCCCAGATCTCTGAGAACCCTAGGAAGACAAACTCCGACACCCATGTGAGGTTCCCTGGTTCCATGGTGTCTTCTGCACGCACCTAAAGGAAATGGCTGACCGATGCGAGTGCATGCGGTGAATCCTTGCCCTGTTAGCATGCAGGGCTCTGACTGGGTTGTTCCACATGATGGAGATCATCATGGAATGACCATGATGCTACCTGCTGCTTTCGCTCTGAAGAGATGACAAATAAGTTCTGGAATACACATTCATGAAGCATCTTAAAGCTGTCCAGAGGATATGCAACTTTCGCTCCCAAGATCCACACAGTGATGAGAAGACGGAGCGAGATACTCTAGAATGACCTTCAAGCGTTCCTTTGGTTTCTTTTTTTCCCCTCAGCATTAACCAGGAATGACTTATTTCTTTGAAATTGCAGTTCTGATGTGTGAAGCTGGGAATGAAAAAGGCTTTCTCTCCCAGGTTTTCTGTTGGAGCGAGTGGAATGACACACTTGAAATTCCTTCAAACAGTGCCTGGAAAAAGCAGTCACCCTCAGTGAGCCCTCAGTGTGCCCCCGTACACATCAGTCTTCCCCTTCCAGCCTTTAGAATTTTGTGCTTTTAGACACAGCATTTAGACCGTCAAGATATTAGCAGATGTCTCTGTGTCTGTGTTTTTCCAGTACAAGTCATAAGGTCCTGGGAACATGGATCTAGTTCTCAAAATTCATTTGTGCCTAGCAGTGGACCTTAATAAATACTAGGCAGTATTTATTAAGGATCTGTTGTTGTTTGCAGGGTGGGTGGACAATTATTGAACATCTGGGTCCTTGTAGAGCAGCCTCTGCACACAGCTAAATATTTGGAATGGAGCTGCTTCCCACTTCCTAAGACAGGAGACTCTTGCTTGGTGAGGCTCCACCAGATGTTTGTAGACAACCGTGAGATGGAGATTGAGAGGTCCAAGCAAGCTAGCGATAGATGCTGCGTGTTGCTGAAGGGACACTTGAAGCACTTTTGAAAGGATATCACTTTTACAGGACGTTACAAAAGCTGAGAAAGGGGAGGAGTTGGATGCGAGGAAATGGGAAGAAATAAAGTCAAGGAAGATTATGAGGAAAGGAAATATGATACACAGAGCAGGAGAAAGAGTAGAAAGTGGGGGACTGGGCGGTCAGGGATGGACACTGTTAGACAAGCTGGTGTAGGGAGGCAGAGGCAGAGGCAGAGTAAGGGTTGCGGGCACCTGACTCCCCTGTCCATACTCACTCTTTCCAGCTCTCTTCTCTCTGGTCTCCTGCAGTCTATTAGCTATGGAGACCATTATCTTCTGATCCCCCACATCCCTGTGTGTCCACCTCACCCTCTCTTCTCACAGCTGCCTTCTGAATGAGCAAGACCATCGTGAATGTGGATCTGGCTGTCTTCGATGTCTCTCTAGTGCCCATGGCTTAAACCTCCACCTCATAGCGGCTACCTACAATGCTCTGTGCATAGAGCCGCTATAGAAAAACATGTCTACACACATGCATGCAACTCCCTGTCAGTATTTCTTATGAGGCTATAAATGTCACCTCCATTTACCTTTGCAATTATGTCACTTAGGACCTATTTGCTATCGAAAGAATGAACGCTTTCTGCATGGTTATTTCCATATCCTTGATAGTAACTCCTGGTGTCTTTTTTTTTTTAAATGCCTGTATGAGAGAATAAATTCTTCAACTTTGAGTTCCAAAGGCAGTTTAAAAACACCCCACCATGGCACTTAGAATTTTCTCTGTGCCTCTAATCAACTACATTTTAAATTCTCTAACACTGAACCTAGCAGCAACCAAAGGAACTTAGAAGTTGTTTCAATGATGTTGGCTAACTTCGTGAGTTAGCCATTAATAATGTAAGCTTGTTGGTATGTGACTGTGTAGAGAATTTTGTATCGACTTTTCCTGAAAGATATTTACTTTTCAGCACCCTCCCTCTGAATCCTAGGGTCAGTTCTACGCTCAGATGTCACTGGGCACCCACTATTACCATCACATCATCCACTCCTGCTGTGCCTGCGGTCTCTAGACAGATTCTCCTCAGGTGCATGCCACTTACTTACCCTTCCTACTGGCCAACATCTGCAAGGTCCTTCCAACCACTGACCTGTGTTCAGGAGGCAAACCCCTTCCTCTCACCTTGCCTCAGCCCAGCATGGGACTTCATGACTGACGTCTTCTTGAAGGTCCTTTGCCATGACTTCTGTTTTCCAGTCCTTGGCCATCCCTCAAGTGTGCTACATGTGTAGGACCCTAGAGGAACAGGGACTATCCCAGAGGGAGACCTATTGGGCAGGGCTCAGGAGGCCAAGCTAGGCTCATTCCTACGGAGGGCTGTGCAGCACTATGGGACTTATTAAAAGAAATAAAGTTTCTCTATGTCTCAAAGCATGTGATCTCGGAGGGATCTTCCTTGGGGGTTCAAAGCACCAAAAGTATTGAGAATTTTGGAGACTTTTGTCATGTACGATTTGCTGACCAGCTTCTGAATGGGCAAAAGGATCTTCAACAAAAGGAGATCCTCTAGGAGTTTGAGAATATGTCTCTTAGCCGAGTAATTCTTAACCTTGAGAGAATTGCTTCCATACTCTACATTTTTTTATTGTAAAACTTTAATATTTTACTTTTAATATAATTATATATTTTTATTTTTACCATTTATGTTTCTATCTGTGCACACACATTTGTGGACACACAGTGTGCGTGCACGCACACACACACCATTGTGTGCATACAGTGATTGAGAAAAACTTCCAAGGTCAACCTTCATCTGTCATATGGGTTGTCAGGCTCTGCAACAATTGTCTTTCCCTGATAAGCCATCTCACTGGCCCAAAACTGTTTAATGTAACACTGCAGTTACTGCCAGGTTTATATGAAGAAATATAATAAAGAGTGTGGGGGCATTTGTTGAGAAATACTTGGGCATTCTGATTTATCGTAGGTAAGAAGAACCTTCCTTCACTATTCACTTGGGATCACACAAGCTTAGAGACATTTCAGATGTAAAGTCACCCTATTTGAATCTCACTCCCTGTTGAAAATTGCTAAGCGCTTTGCGAGTCTCTTCATGGCTGCCTGCATCTCCTGGTTCCTGAGCGTGTAGATCATGGGGTTGAGCATGGGTGTCATGACAGTGTGGCTGATGGACACGGCCTTGTCCATGGTGAAGGGGGTGAAAGGCCGGGCATACAGGTAAATGCTTGGAATGAAGATCATAGACACCACGATGATGTGGGTGGTGCAGGTGGATGCCACCTTCCGCCTCGCCTCACCTGAGTGAGACCTCAGCATCACCAGGATGACCAAGTAGGAGATCAGAAGGAGAAAGAACCAGATGACATCCAGCATCCCACTGTTGGAGATCATGAGGAACTCCAGGAGGGAGGTGTCCGTGCAGGCAAGTCTCAGCACTTGGGGGACATCACAGTAGAAGTTATCCAGGACATTGGGGCCACAGAAGGTCAAAGGAAGCATCAGAGACAGCTGGACAATGGAATGGGCAAAGCCTCCTACCCAGGCAGCCACCACTAGCCCCACACAGAGCTGGGTGTTCATGATGGTGACATAGTGGAGGGGCCGGGAGATGGCCACGAGGCGATCATAGGCCATCACCGAGAGGAAGAAGACCATGGCCCCTCCCAGGAAATGGAAGAAGAAGACCTGTGCCATGCAGCCTCGGTAGGAGATGGTCTTCTTCTCAGAGAGGAAGTCCACCAGCATCTTGGGGGCAGTGACTGAGGAGAAGCAGAGGTCTAAGACAGCCAGATTGCGGAGCAGGAAGTACATGGGTGTGTGGAGCCTGGGGTCTGAGGAAACCGTGACTATGATGAGGAGGTTTCCCACCACGGTCGTGCTGTAGACACACAGGAACACCAGAAACAGAAAGAACTGAAGCTCCCAGATCTCTGAGAACCCCAGGAAGACAAACTCCGACACCCATGTGAGGTTCCCTGGTTCCATGGTGTCTTCTGCACGCACCTAAAGGAAATGGCTGACCGATGAGAGTGCATGCAGTGAATCCTTGCCCTGTTAGCATGCAGGGCTCTGACTGAGTTGTTCCACATGATGGAGATCATCATGGAATGACCATGATGCTACCTGCTGCCTTCTCTCTGAAGAATCGGGTAAGCGAGTATTGGCACATATTCAAGAGACAGTGTTTTAGTTTTGTATTTGTTTGCTTTGTTTCTTGAGACAGGGTCTTGTTATGTAGCTCAGACTGTCATCAAATTCAAGATCCTCCTGCCTCAGCCTTCCCAGTGCTGTGTTGACAGTGGTGTAGTAACATGTGAAGTCCCACAGATGCCTCAAAGCCACACAGTAGAGCTTGCACCCTACCTGTCCAAATCTGCAAGGCAGTGGGAAGACACTTAGTGAGCCTCTCTGGAGTATTATTTCAGGTTTTATTTTCCTTGAGATTTCAGCAAAAGCAGGTGACGTGTTTTATTAGGATCCCAACTGGCAGGTCGGTAAAGTGGGAACATCAACCACAAATCTTTTTCTCTTTTTCTGAGGGATAAATAGAAAGGCACACATAAACCCCTGTAACCATACCTGGAAAGTACATTCTCAGTGTGCTTGGAGTGCCCCAGTCTCCAGCCTCCCTTATTCCGGTGTTTACTTGTTTGTATCGGTTTTGATACATTTAACACCTCCCAGTGTTAACAAACCTTTCATGTTGCTAGTGCTTCCTCCTCAGTCAATCACATGGTCCTGGGAACAAGGGTTTGGCTTACAAATACATTTGTTCCCAGCAGGGTCCAGGACTTGATAATAGAGAGTACTTAGCATGAAGCTGTTGGTGGGGCAGGGTGAACAAATAGTTATAGGATGAGTAGTTTGTCTTAGAGTTGTATTGCTGTGGTGAAGCACCAAGACCAAAAGCAACGTGGGGAGGGTTTCCTTCACTCACAGTTCCATGTAACAGTTCATTGTCAAAAGCAGTGAGGGCAGGAACTCAATCCAGCAGGGCAGGAACCTGGAGGCAGGAGCAGGTGCGAGGGCCGTGGAAGGGCGCTGCTTACTTGGTTGCTCCTAATGGCTTACTAAGTCGGCTCTCTTATAGAACCCAGAACCACTAGCCCAGGGGTGGCATCACCCAGAATGTTGAGGTCTCCTCAATCATTAATTAGGAAAGTGAATCAAGCTTTGGGACCAGTCACAGAGGTGATATACAACTCAGGTGCACATTATATTTGTTGCAATTCTATGAATCAAAATTGCGCACTGTTAGAAAAATACTTTAGTGGCAAGCATTAACAAAGAAGAGAGCATGAATATTAGAGAAGGAGAATGAGCAAAGAAGAGAGCATGGATGAGAGAGAGAGAGAGAGAGAGAGAGAGAGAGAGAGAGAGAGAGAGAGAGAGAGAATTGACTTTTAGGCTCTGCCTCATCTGAATAGAAATTCTGGAGACGATTCAAGTCCTTGGATTTTTTTTCTGATATAGTTATGATAAAATTCTACCTTTTGTGTGTGTGGGGGGTGTCCTGCAGCCAGATCTATGGAGACACTTCCCGACTTGAGGCTCCCTCTTTTCAGATGACTCTAGCTGCATCGAGTTAACATAAAACCAGCCAGCACACTTGTCAAGTAATCATTAGACACAGTTGGAGCCCATCACATCCAGGGCTTCCCATCCCTCAGCACAAAAGCCTCTTAACCGACAAGATTCCATAGGACGTATATACAGGTGAGAGAGAGCTGGGACTGGGGGTTGTAAGGTTCCATAGGACATGTATACAGGCGAGAGAGAGCTGGGACTGGGGGGTTGTGAGGTTCCATAGGACATGTGTACAGGCGAGAGAGAGCTGGGACTGGGGGGTTGTGAGGTTCCATAGGACATGTATACAGGAGAGAGAGAGCTGGGACTGGGGGGTTGTGAGGTTCCATAGGACATGTGTACAGGCGAGAGAGAGCTGGGACTGGGGGGTTGTGAGGTTCCATAGGACATGTATACAGGAGAGAGAGCTGGGACTTGGCTGGTGGGGGGGAGTGAAATTAGAACTAGCTGGTGACTCCTGTTGGAAGAGGATTCCAAGAGCTCTTCTGGGGGCATGCTGACTTTAGCAGACAAAAATCTAAGGCTAAAGGAAAAGGGACGTTGCTGATTAAAAGGCATTAGAATAGATGAACTGAAGGGAGACGGCTAAAAAGAACTGAAGTAATAGTGTGGGAAAGGAGGAAAGTAGATTTATTAGGGTCAAAGAGAGGAGCTGGAAAGTGAGTGAGACAGGTATGGTGCCAGAGTGAAGGCAAGTGTGCTCCCCATGCCTGCCCTGTGCTCCCCACCCCTGCCCTGTGCTCCCCACCCCTGCCCTGTGCTCCCCATGCCTGCTCTGTGCTCCCCACCCCTGCCTTGTCTTGTTTTCCCCATCCCTGACCCATGCTTCTCATTCCTGCCCTGCCCCGTGCTCCCCATACCTGCCCTGTCTCATGCTCCCCATGCCTGCTCCGTGCTCCCCATCCCAGCTCCGTGTTCCCCATCCCTGCCTCATGCTTCCCATCCCTGCCCTGCCCGTGTTCCCCATCCCTTCCCTGCCCCGTGCTCCCCAACCCTGACCTGCCTTGTGCTCCCCTCCTCTTTCTCCTCTTGCCTATTGTAATCCATTAGTTACTGGGTACCAGCATCTATCTTCTCAGCCCTGCTTTTGTGGTCTTCCTCTCCTGAGTCCTTCCACACAGCAGCCTGGGAGAACTTTCCAAATGGGGATGTGACCATGCTCCTTTCTTGTCATAAAATAAAAAGAATGACCATCTAATGCCCAAAACTTAAAATGCCAATTCTTAAAGTGAATATAAAGGCAGTGTAAATGACTTGCCTCCAATTGTTCGTGCAACTCCCGCTCAGAATTACGGGCCAGGCCACAGAAGTCACCTCCACATACCACACCTTCGTAATCAGTGCCTGGAGTCACCTCCATATACCATACCTTTGTAATCAGTGCCCCCATGACCCAAGAACCAATAGCTATCTAAGGAATTTATAGTTCCCACATATACCATCCCTTCAACTAAGTCCGTATCTTTGGTGAGAACTCCTGACTACTTAAATATACGAATCCAACCTAGAAAGACCCAGATGCACCTTCTCTCTGGCTCCTTTCTCTGCATCTCCCACAAGCATCTACCCTGGCTCCACTCATACTACCCAAGCATCTCTGGGGCCACACTGACCATTTTTCCTATCACCTGCTTAACCGGAGACTCTGAGACTTGTGTGAAGGTTTTGCTCTTCTGTCTTCTGCTCTCGCATCCTCCCTCCCAGCAGCAGGGTCCATTGATTCTAAGATTAGTTGTTCCACATGGAACCTAGGACACCTGTTTGCACCATCACAAGCCCCATGCCCGCTGTACCTCCAGTCTCCCTCACACTTCAGACTGACTCTAGTCAAATCTGTGCCCCTCACTCATTCTCACCTATTGACAAGGTCCTTCTAACAGTTGACCTGTGTGCGGGAGAGCAAAGCCCTTTCTCTCGCCATACTTCAGCCCAGCGTGGACTGTTTGGCTTACACCTTCCGGGAGGTCCTTTGCTATGACTTCAGCTTTCCAGTCAGTCCTTGGCCACTGCTCATGCATGCTGCATGTGTGGACCCTGGAGAAACAAGGAAAGTCCTGTGGGGAAACCTATTGGACAGGATTCAGGAGGCAGAGCTGGGCTCATTACCACTGGGAACTGAGCAGCAGTGGGACCTGTTAAAAAGTTTCTGTATATCTCAAAACACATGTTCTTTAAGAGGTCATCCTTGGTGGCTCAAAATACCAAGCATATTGAGGATTTTTTAAATGTTCTTGATGTAGGGTTTGCAGTTTAAGGCCATAAAGACAAGTTCTTCAATAGGGGTTGGAGAGATTGCTCAGTGGTTAAGACTGGGTACAGTTCTTGAAAAGAACCCAAGTTCAGTTCCCATCAGTTCCCAGCACCCACAGAAGGTGGCTCACAGCCACTTGTAACTCCAACTGCAGAGAATATGAGAACTCTTGTTCCTGCAGGCAGCTGTACTTGTGCATGTGTGTACATGAACATGTGCATAATTTAAAATTAAAAATGCTATGCTATCTAATTCAGAGTTCCCTCCAGACTCAGGGAAAAGAAAGCAGGATTACACCTTTTAGTGGAAAGAATGTGAGTCAATTATTGAAGCAACTCACTGAATTAAAAAAAAAAAAAAGCTGACCTGGTCAGCTAAGAAAAATACCATGTGCCACAAGCCACAATTCTGACTTCTAAGATTATTTCTTCTTCTTCTTCTTCTTCTTCTTCTTCTTCTTCTTCTTCTTCTTCTTCTTTTTCTTCTTCTTCTTCTTCCTCCACCTCCTTCTCCTCCTCCTCCTCCTTCTTCTTATTATTATTCCTCTTCTTCATTTTCCTCTTCCTCCTCCTCCTCTTCTTCTTCTTCCTCTTTCTCTTCCTCCTCCTTCTCTCTCTCTCCTCCTCCTCTCCTCCTCTTTCTGTCTCTCTTCCTCCATGAGGAACTCCAGGAGGGAGGTGTCTGTGCAGGCAAGTCTCAGCACTTGGGGGACATCACAGTAGAAGTTATCCAGGACATTGGGGCCACAGAAGGGCAAAGGGAGCATCAGAGACAGCTGGACAATGGAATGGGCAAAGCCTCCTACCCAGGCAGCCACCACCAGCCCCACACAGAGCTGGGTGCTCATGATGGTGACATAGTGGAGGGGCCGGGAGATGGCCACGAGGCGATCATAGGCCATCACTGAGAGGAAGAAGACCATGGCCCCTCCCAGGAAGTGGAAGAAGAAGACCTGTGCCATGCAGCCTCGGTAGGAGATGGTCTTCTTCTCAGAGAGGAAGTCCACCAGCATCTTGGGGGCAGTGACTGAGGAGAAGCAGAGGTCTAAGACAGCCAGATTGCGGAGCAGAAAGTACATGGGTGTGTGGAGCCTGGGGTCTGAGGAAACCGTGACTATGATGAGGAGGTTTCCCACCACGGTCGTGCTGTAGACACACAGGAACACCAGAAACAGGAAGAACTGAAGCTCCCAGATCTCTGAGAACCCCAGGAAGACGAACTCTGACACCCATGTGAGGTTCCCTGGTTCCATGGTGTCTTCTGCACGCACCTAAAGGAAATGGCTGACCAACACAAGTGCATGCGGTGAGTCCTTGAGCCCTTCAGTTATGCAGATGCCCATGTTCTATGAGTAACATAAGCAAGCCCAGTGAGTCCCATAGGGCCACTAAGCCCCTTCAGTCTACCTTGATGCTCTGTCTAGTCTGGATAGACATCTGTATACAACTTGCCAAATGGCATCCGTCACCTCAAGAACCACCAGACGTTAATTAGGTTTCAACATGTGAATTTGGGGAGAAAACAAAAATTCATTCTGTAGCAGTTCCTTTGAGAAGAAAATGGGAGATGTGTATAATAAAAAGATATCTAGCCATTTTTTTTTACAGATTCAAGTACAATTTTCAAAATAAAAAGTTCAATTAAAACATCTTTTCAGGCTGGGCATGGCAGTGCACACCTTTAATCCCAGTGCTTGGAAGGCAGATGCAGGAGGACCTTGGGGATCTCTGTGAGTTCGGGGCCAGCCTGGTCTACATAGCAAGCTCCAGGGCAGCCAGGACTACACAGAGAAGCCCTGTCTTAAAACACACACACACACACACACACACACTGAGGGGGAAGAGACAGAGACAGAGAGTTTAAATTGTATTCTTTCTCTTGAACTGCCACTGGTTTTCTGAAGTTTCTACTTCTTTCTCCAGTTTCTCATTTTGATTTTTTTTTTAAGTCGTGTTCTAGTATTTTTTTTTAAAAAAATCAGTCAATCTATTTTTTAAGATTTATTTATCTTATTTACATGAGTACAGTGTAGCTGTCTTCAGACTCACCAGAAGAGGGCATCAGATCCCATTAGAGAAGGTTGTGAGCCACCATGTGGTTGCTAGGAATTGAACTCGGGACCTCTGGAAGAACAGTCAGTGCTCTTAAGTGCTGAGCCATTTCTCCATCCCCTTAGTATCTTTTTGAAAAACACTGTTTATGGATTCCTCGTGAATTTCACATTATGCACCACAATCTCACTCATCTTCCCATCCCTCTATATTCATTCTCTACGCTTGCAACTTCCCCCATAAAAAAAAAATTAAAATTAAAGTAAAAAAAAAATTCTCTCCATGGAAGCTGTGTGTGACATGCTGTGTCACAAAGTATTCCTTTTGCCCAAACAGCTTTACTTGCAAATGAGTCATTGCAATGAACCATTGGTCTGGTTTGAAGCCTCTGGCTTCTATTACACTATCAATACTAGATCTCCACAGGAACTCTTCTCAGATATCCTGTTGTTGCCCCATGTCATGGAGACCCTGCAGTTTGGGTCTACACCACCTGTTCCTTCATGTGCTCCAGCAGTTCATAGAGGGTAGATGCTGGGGCGGGCCAACTCACAGGCCTGGACCTGGGCCTGGGTGGTAGCTGAGCTGGTCAGCCCCCCAGCTCTCCAGTATCTGACCCAGCTCTGTCAGTCGCACAACCTTGGGCAGACTGGCCTTCGCCAAGTTACTAGAGCCAGCTCTACAGTGCTGCCCAGGCAAGGTTTGGGGGCTGCTCTCTGGGGTGCTGCAGCCAGCATAGGGATGGGGGGGACCAGCTCTCGTTCCCTGAGTGATTTGGGGGAGAGAGAGCAATAGTTTAGCTCTATATTGCTGTCGGTGGTGGCGCACGCCTTTAATTCCAGCACTTGGGAAGCAGAGGCAGGCAGATTTCTGAGTTCGAGGCCAGCCTGGTCTACAGAGTGAGTTCCAGGACAGCCAGGGCTACACAGAGAAACCCTGTCTTGAAAAACAACAACAACAAAAACCCCAAACAAATGAAAAGCTCTATATTAATTTCTACAGTGGCTACACCATTTTATATTCCTACAACAGTCAGTAAAATTCCTGCTTTCCCCATGTTTCACCAGCATTTGTTGTGACTTGTTTTCTTTCAATTCTATTTGTTTGTTTATTTGTTTGTTTGAGACATGGTCTCACTTTGTATCCCTGGCTATCCTAGAACTCACTATGTACACCACACTAGTCTCGAACTCAAAGATCTGCCTGCCTCTGCATTCTGGGTGCTGGGATTAAAGGCATGTGTCACTCCCTGCCTGGGACTTGTTTTCTTGTTAATAGCCATTCTGACTGTTGATGGAATAATGGAATGGAATCTCAAGTAGTTTTAATTTGCATATCCCTGGTGGTTAATGATGTTGAACATTTTTGGCTTGTGTCTGTATATGGTATGCATGCCTATTGGTGTGTGTGTGTGTGTGTGTGTGTGTGTGTGTGTGTGTGTGTGCACGCATGCTGACTACATCTGCCAAGTGCTAGCATCACAGGCAGGGTGCATGTCCACTTAGTGAATACATGGTGCTAGAGATACAAACTCAAACTAAGAGAACTGACTACACACCCCACTCCCACCATGTGCCAGGATTAAAGGTGTACACCACCACACCAGGTTTTATAGCCAAGTTTTTTAACCAGATTATTTTATTTATCATTTTTATTCGTTTAATTTGTTTTTCAAAGTAAATCAGGCTGGCCTGGAACACACTGATATCTGACCACCTCTGCCGCTAGGATGAAGCGTATAAGACGCCATGTCTGCCTTTGCTTTTTTTTTTTTTTTTTTTTTTAGTATTTTTGTTTTTCAACTGTCTGTAAAATACTTCATATGCATAGACGAGGGCTGTTCTCAGTCTTCCTCAGAGAAATTTCTTTTAGCAGTGGGCAGCAGTTAATGCTGAGACTCGGCTAGTCAGTGTGCTGACAATAAGTGCCTGTTGAGGGCTTGACTTTACAACCTTATTTATGTATGACTGTTCTGTGTGTATGTATGCCTGCACACCAGAAGAGGGCGTCAGATCCCATTACAGATGGTTGTGAGCCACCATGTGGTTACTGGGAATTGAACTCAGGACCAATGGAAGAGTAGTCAAGACTCTTAAAGGCTGGGCCATCTCTCAGGTCCCTTAAGTGGGGCCAGGTCTCCCATGTTCACACCTTCAAGGCTAGCTCACTTGTACCCACACAGCCAGGGCCAGCTCTACTATACTGCCCAGGTGAGGTGTGGAGCCATTCTCCCGAATGTCATAGCCAGGGAGAGGCAGGGCGAGCTCTCTGAAGTGTCCAGCAGTTGGGGGTGGGATGCTAGCTCTGTACAGCCCTTGGAAATCAATATGGCCCCAGGTTGTGGCCCAGACCAGGCATACCCACATGGCCTTTCAGAGTTTGGTGGTAACATGGGCAGTGGAAATCAGCACAAAGCCCTGTTGCTTCAAAGCCAGAGACCCAGTCACGGCCCTCAGCAGCATCAGGAGTCGGAACATCACCATGGCCTCACACGGCAGAGCAAGCTACTCACATCAGGCAATCGTTCCTCACCAACCAGTTCCACCTTTCTTCATAGTGCACAAACCACTCTGCTTCTCTTTCTCTCCCATCTCTCCAACACATACTTGCTTGTGGTAGTGGCCCCCAGAGCAGCACATGGGTTTCTGGGTGTCTTCTACCTGGTAGTAGAAGATTTCTTCATGTGCCTGATGATCTATGTTTGAACATCACTACTTGACCTCAAATCACTCAAACACTCACTGACTGCTGCGTGTGATCAGGGTTTGGGAATGTATAAGTTGTTTTGTGAGAAGCCTCCTGTGTGACCTGTTGAAAGTGTAGCTCTGGACTTTTTTAGCATCTCTAAATAAAATGCTCTGTTAGCATTCACATCTCAGAACTCCTTGGTAGCCGAGAGGACTAGGACAGAGACCCTCCCTCGGCCTGTATGAGTTCTCAGCAGCTGATCTGTTCTCTCAGCTCACCATGCTATCTGTTGGCTTCACCAAGCACATGAATGGGTGACCCCGGTTCACGGGAGAGTTTTCTTATCATCAGGATTTCTTACTCAAGACAATTGTGTCTTTTCCTGTTGTCAGTGAGTGCCACATGCAGACACTGTTGTTTGACCTGGAAGAAAGACTAGACATTCCTCTGTCCTTTCTGTACAGACTGATGTGACCACAGAGCTGACCAACTGGGCCCTAGAAGAATTCTACTGAGGTAGTGCTAGGGAATTTTCTTCCTCCAAACACACACATGCACACATACATTCATGCACATGTGTAAAAAGGAAGAAATAACTTGCATGTGTTTCCCTTTTATTTTGTCTCACTAAAGGGCTCAGAGGTGAGGCTGTGACATCCGGATCTCTGGCAGTCACATCCTGCATGAGAGGAAGGTAAGGCATCACCCAGAAGACAGCGCTGAGCCACAACAGTGTTTTGATGTGAGGAATTAACCAACTGGAAAGTGCTTGTCCCGGGTCTTCTATTGAGACAGAGCTTGCCTCCTTACTTGAGCTGCTCTCATTGGCTTAGTCAGCTGCTGGCAGACAAGGGCATCTCCCTGATACCAACTTCAGAAGTTGTTGGTACAGAATCCAGAGGCAATGGCCCACATTTTCTAAACAATTCTCTCTCTCTCTCTCTCTCTCTCTCTCTCACACACACACACACACACACACACACACACACACACACACACACACACACGTGCAGAGGGTCACACAGTAAATGCCACGTTTTGAAAGGGGGATGTTGTCATACAGCAGTGAAGACAGAAGGTTTGCCCAGGATGCTGGAGTCAGGAGGTTGGGATAAAGAAGCCAACTGGAGGACCTGGACATGAGGCAATCTGGAGGATATGAGCGGAACCAGGAGACATAAGACTTTCATGTGAAGGGGGAACTTGTGTAAGATGGAGCAGGTCACACAGGCCCACGCCCTCCTCCTCTCATATCTATAGTGTGGTTGTGAATATGGGTCAATGTGTGAGTAAGAAAAGAAGGAGACATGCTGGTGCATAGTCCAACTCTTAGAAGTTGCATAAATTTCCGCACATATGAACTTCACAGAATATAAGTCTGCTCATGTGTGTGCAACTCCTCAGCATTACAGGCCAGGCCACAGGAGTCACCTCCATATACCACACCTTTGTAATCAGTGCCCCCATGATCCAAGAACCAATAGCTACCTAATGAATCCAGTTCCCACATATACCATCCCTTCAACCAAGTCTGTATCTTTGGTGAGAACTCCTGTTTCCTTAAGTAACTTCCTTAAGTAAGACCCAGATGCACCTTCTCTCTGGCTCCTTTCTCTACATCCCTCACAAGCACTAACTCTGCATCACCCTGGCTCCACTCACACTTCCCAAGAGTCTCTGGGGCCACACTGACCATTTTTCCTATCACCTGCTTAGCCGGATCTCAAACTCAGTGACAGGATCTGTGACAGCAATTGTGATTTACTAGTTGCTCACACAACATCTGCCAGCTTCCTGGAATGGCATGGAGTGGCCTTGCTCTGCAGACTCTGAGGAGACTTGTGTGAAGGTTTTGCTCTTCTGTCTTCTGCTCTCGCATCCTCCCTCCCAGCAGCAGGGTCCATTGATTCTAAGATTAGTTGTTCCACATGGAACCTGGAACACCTGTTTGCACCATCACAAGCCCCATGCCCGCTGTACCTCCAGTCTCCCTCACACTTCAGACTGACTCTAGTCAAATCTGTGCCCCTCACTCATTCTCACCTACCAACATGGTCCTTCTAACAATTGACCTGTGTACAGGAGAGCAAAGCCCTTTCTCTCGCCATACATCAGCCCAGCGTGGACTGTTTGACTTTCACCTTCCGGGAGGTCCTTTGCTATGACTTCGGCTTTCCAGTCAGTCCTTGGCCACTGCTCATGCATGCTGCATGTGTGGACCCTGGAGAAACAAGGAAAGTCCTGTGGGGAAACCTATTGGACAGGATTCAGGAGGCAAAGCTGGGCTCATTACCACTGGGACCTAAGCAGCAGTGGGACCTGTTAAAAAGTTTCTGTATATCTCAAAGCACACCCCTACCCCCATTTTAGAAGTCTCCCTTGAGGACCCAAAGAACCAAGAATAGGAACAATTTTAGAGATTTTTGTACTTCAAGGTTTGCTGTCCTTAAAAGACAAGGTTTTCAATAGGGGCTGGAGAGATGGCTCAGTAGTCAAGAGCACTTGTTGCTCTTGCAGAGGTCCCAGGTTCAATTCTCAGCACCCTCATTCTGACTCACAGTCATCAGTAACTCTACCTCCAGAGACTCTGGAGCCCTCTTATCCTCCACCTGCCTTTTCTGCCCTCTATGGACACCAGGCACACATGTGATGCACATACATACATACATGCAGGCAAAAAAAATCATACACATAAACTTAAAAGCAAAATGCATTCTAATGTCACCGGAAAGCAGCTGGGAGTTTTACACGAACCTGTTTCTATCATGATCTACTCTGTTCCTGTTTCTTAGCCTCATGCTGTTACCCTTGAGAGGATCACTCGGAGGGCTTGCTGGTGAGCAGATTGGTTTGCCCAACCCAGCCTTTCTCATTCAGTGGGTCAATGGTAAAACCAAGAATTTGTATTTACAGAAGGTTGTTAACTGACGCTGGCCCACCTGTTCCATGAACCAGACACTGGCCTGTTCACCAGCACAACACACAGATCTGTTACTGCCTTTCTGGATAACTAATTAGATTATTCCTTCTTTACTTATTTTTTCTTTCTTCTTTTATGCCAAATTGAAATAGATGTCAGTAAAATCACAGGGGGAAAACCGTTTGTATACTATAACAGAACCTTAAAGCCTGACAAATCGTGTCCCACAGTTTGCCAGCCTCAGTGACACAGTAGGTTTACTACCCACAGCTGGGTCTACTCTCACTGTCTCTAAAGTACTGGGAGTCTTTACACTTGAATTATCAGTCTCTTTAGATAGGAGACTTGTACAGGAAATCCACATGTGTTCTCATTTTGAAGGGTTGATACAATGGAATTAATGGGCATTGTATACTTGATGCAATGTAAAAACTGTAAGGGTTCTTCCCAGACTCCAGGAAACAAAAGGAGGATCACACCTTCCTATAGTGTCCAGAGTCCCTACACATTCCCTTCGTGGTTCTTTTAGAATGAATGCTTCCTTCAAGTGATCCAGTGCTTCTATTTTGTCTTCAGGACCTGACATTCTTTCTCCCACTCAATGCAATCTATTCCTGAAGTTCCCCCATTGACTCACTGACCCAATGACCCATTGACCCACTGACACCCTTGACCCTTGCTTTCATTCAGTATCTGACTCACTAAAGTTTTCATTCCAGGATACAATTCAACTTGACTTTTCTTCAGGAATTCTATCTCTTTATTAAATTCTCTTTTCATGTATCAACTTGCTTTCCTCATTTTATTCAACTGTTTATGTTTTTGAGATATTCATTCTGTCACTGATTCACACCCTCTTTGAGAGTCTTGGAGATGTGTGTTACTGTTGTGAAGTCATTGCCTTGTGTGATGTCTAAGTTTCTTTTCCCAGAGAACATTACTCTGGGAGCACTCATTTTTTTGGAAGAGACCTTTCATCCGGTTGTTCATGTTGCTTGTGTCTTTGCAATGTACCCAGCCATCTAAAGGTAGGTCGCTGGTTGTGTTTCTTGACATGGATGTCTTGTCTCACCTCTGTTGAGTGGGTATTTGGATGTTTGTTGTCAGGTTTTGGGGTAGCAGCATGATGCTTGGGGCTCTTTTTTGTCAACTCAATGTTGATATACAGAGTGTTGGAAGGTCTTAGCTCATCGAGGGATAGGTAAACCTTCAGAGCTCAAAGTTAGACTTTCTGTAGAGTGAGAAACTTCTCAATGCTGATCCTGTGGACAGCTCACCAAGTTCTGCAGTTGATCCCTTGGCAACAGAGTTTAGGGAAGATCATGGCAGGAGTGGATGTAGCTACCTGGGGAAGTGCATGGGACTCTAGTCTCCAGGAATAGGTGCGTGTAAGGGGCATGCCAAGATTTGAGAGTCCTTACCTGGGTCCAGGAGGAGAGTGTGTGGGACAGGCAATCCTCAGGCAGGCAGTGGGTTGGAGCAGGGTCACACCTTTCAGTGTGAATAGGAGTGAATTTTTTTTTTTTTGAAGAAATCCTATGGAATGGAAGATGCTGCTCTGAGCATCTAAGGAAAATATAGCATTTTACAAACCATATTTCTAATTTCTAAGAATTTTTTTCTCAATTTCTGATTGAACCTTTCTAAAGTAGCATCCCAATCCCCATTCATGAATTTGTGACTATTAGTTATAGTAAATATAGTTTAGTAGCCAACCCAGGCTTTGACTGCAGCATTACTGAACTGCTAATATTACATGAGACGTTCCCAAGATGCCTTAGTCTGACTGATCTCCTGCAACAGTGCCCCATAGGCTGGACCTCAGTATGGACTATAAGTTGTTCTCCTGGTGGGAAAAGTCTGAGGGCAAGATTAGAGATCTTAGAAGGTAAGCTTCATGGCTTCCCGGCAGCTGTTTTTCCCTGTGTCCTCACAGCAGTGAAAGACTCCCCAGGGTCTCCTGTAGGATCACTGGCCACATTCATGATGTGAAGTAATCTAGACACCTAGCAAAGACCCCACAACACACAAGACATCAGATTTTGGATTGGCTTCAACACATGACTTTGTGGGGTCAGCAAAGACTCAGTCTGTAGCAGTTCCCCTGGGAAGAAATTGGGTGAAAATTTATAGTAGAGAGTGCTTTATTATGCCTTACAGAGGCAAATACAATCACTTCAAAATAAAAAGTTCAATTAGAAACATTTTAAAGTTGTAGTATTTTATTTCCTTTAATTGCTGATCATTTTTTTCTTTTTGTTTTGTTATTTTTTGGTTAGTTTTTTTTGTTTCATTTTGAGACAGGGTCTCTCTAAGTGGTCCTGCCTGTCCTAAAACTCACTAAGTAGACCAGGCTGGCCTTGAAACTCGCTGAGATCTGCCTGGCTCGGCCTCCTGAGTGCTAGAGTAAAGGCACCAGCCACCACACCCTACTTCTTTTCATCCTGGTTTCTTACTTTTGTCTTACTTTAGTATCTGCCTTTTGTTAGTGCAAGTTTTCTTAATTTGCCTGGTGGTCGATTGTCAAACATTAGTATTTCAAATCAAATCACTCAGATGCTTGCTGGAAGTTCCATGTGATTGGGGTTTGACACATGAAGGTCTTTACAGCCTATCAGATCAGGCATTTTATCAGAAGCTTCCAGAATGATAATTTGGAATGAGATACTGGAAACGGTCCTTCTGGAGCTTTTTAGAATCTCTAAATGAAATTCTTAAGGGTTGGTGATGTAGCTGAGTTTGTAGAGTGCTTGCCTACCTGGCAGGAATCCGGGGTTTAATCCCTCACACCTTATAAACCAAGCATGGTGGTTCATGTCTATAATCCAAGCACTCCGGAGGTAGAGGCAAGAGGGTAGTAAATGTAAAGTCATCATTAGGTACACAGAGAGTTCCATGTCCTTCCAGAATACATGGTATCCTGATGATGATGATGATGATGATGATGATGATGATGATGATAATGATTGTGGTGGTTTGCATATGCTCATCCCAGGGAGTATCACCATTAGAAGGTGTGGCCTTCTTAGAGGAAGTGTGTCACTGTGGGGGTGGGATTAGAGATCTTCCTCCTAGCTGCCTGAGGATGCCCAGTCTGTTCCTGAAGATGTAGAACTCTCAGCTCCTCCTGCATCTTGTCTGTCTGGATGCTGCCATACTTCTGCCTTGATGACAATGGACTGAACCTCTGAACCTGTAAACCAGCCCCGATTAAATGTTGTCATTTATAAGACTTGCCTTGGTCATGGTGTCTGTTCACAGCAGTAAAACCCTAAGACAGAAGTTGGTACCAGGGACTGGGGTATTGTTGTGATAGGCCATGCTTTTGTTTGGAAGAATGTGGATTTGGGGACTTTAAATTTGGAAAGTCGTAGAATGTTTTAATTGGGGCTTAATGAGCTATCCTAGTAGGAATATGGAAGACTTTGTTGCTGTGAGTGATTTCAACTGTGCAGACCTGGCTCAAGAAGTTTCAGTGGAGAAGAGCTTGAGTATGTGGCCTAGAGACTGATTTTCTAGTATTTTGGTGAAGAATGCGACTACTTTTTGCCCTTGTATGAAGAGTATGCCTGAGGCTAAGGTAAAGAGACACAGATTGATTCCACTGACAAAGGGAATCTCAGAAACGCCCATCATAGACTTGGTTCTCTGGATAAGTGTCATGAAGAGCATTTTAAACAAGCCTAACAAGCTGAGAAAGTGAAAAATATAAAATACATGGTTCGAGTGTTAAAGGGACACAGGGAAGTGAAATAGAGCTGGATCCTGTGTTCAAGGATGTTAAATTGAATTAAGGGAGTAGTGACCTTGGGGCAAGATCACACCTACCTAAATTTAGATCCACGAATGGTAGTATAAGCCTTTAATCCCTGAGTTCAAGGCTAGCCTAGAGCAATAAAAACTAGGTGAAGAAAAACTTAAATCCAGGTTTGGTGGACCACACCTTTAATCCCAGTGTTTAGGAAACAGGCATGCAGTTTTCTGAGTTCAAAGTCAATCTACAGGGCAAGTTCCAGGACAGCCAAGCTTAGGCAGAGAGGGTGTTGAAAAACAGAAAGCTGGTAATAGAATAAGGGGGGCCATGTTCGAGCCCCAGCAGAACATGGGAGCTTTGCCCATGTGGCTCTGGCTTTAGGGTGAAAAATAGAAGGGATTACTGTGACAGTTGATGCTGGTTAGGTGGAGCTAAGAAATTAGTGGTTATTAAGAGGAGACCAGCATCACTGAGGTGAAATCTTCTGGGAAGTGTTTTCTGAGAGCACAAAGAAGCTGTGTTCCAGAGATAGCCAAGGTTATATATACCTCATGCTACAGCTGTACTTGGTTGCAAGGAGCCAAACTGACCTTACTTTATGTTTAGATTCCATTTTAAAGACAGGCTTACGTTTTGACTTCACCTCAGCTACAGACCTTGGAGAAATCAGGTGGTCGACGGTCACTGTGCCCTGCCAGAAGAAGAAAACATCTTACAGCTGCCAGAGATTCACCTTGGCAGAATGCCCAGGCTTTGTGGAAAATTCCACTTGCCTTACTTCTTCCCCTACCTGTATAAATTCCCTGAGAAAATACAGTTTGCCAGGTCTTGAACAAGAATCTGGTCTTGGCCTCGTTCTTCGCATCTCCTGTCCTTTCCATTCTCTGCCCTTCTCTCTTAGGGCCCCCCCCCGTTGAAAACCCCCGCAGGCTGGGGCAGCTGGCGCCCGACTTGGGGCCCTTTCCTGAGTAAGGATCACAGAGAATGTCAAGGAGTGGCTGCTCATCGTTTGGAACCACCGACTCATCAGGTCGATACAGATCACCACAGAAACACTCATCTGTGGGAGATCCAGGGTAAGTCAGGTGACACATTATGGGACAGGTATTAAGTAAGCACGAGGCTTTTCTTTATGGTCTCAAGGAGGCCCTCAAGACTCGGGAAATAGGGTTAAAAAGAAAGAACTTCACAAGTTTTTTATTTTCATTTGGAATAGAATAGAATAGAATAGAATAGAATAGAATAGAATAGAATAGAATAGAATAGAATAGAGGGACTAAAGGCCGAAGAATGGTGGAGATAGGGATGCTAGAAAAATTCTTAGCTCAAGTATATTTATACTGTGCATGGCTCTTAGAAGTAGAAATGGTAAATATATAAATAAAGAAAGTATACATGTTGAGGAGGAATTGGAGAGGTTAGAAAAGCAGGGCGCTGGGGAGCAACTATCAGTGGCTATCACTGTGCCTCCTCTCCCTTCTCTTGCAGAATTCCCAGAAGAAGGAGATAAAGAGTTAGATCTTGAACAAGAAAGAGAGAGAGAGTAGGTTTCAGAAAAGCAGTTGTTCCATGTCCGGGGACATTGTATCAAAAGAACAAAAAAAATGGTTAAAAGCTATTTCAGAGGTCTCCTAGGGATGAGAGGAATTGGGAGAAGTCCTGCTTCCTCTCTGTATCCTACTGGAGATATCCTTAGTTCTGGTTAGGATATCTGGATCTCTTTGGGACATCAAGTTCTCTTCCCTCTCTGTCCATTGTCTGTCCTTGGTGCACCAATCTGTCCATATGTCTGTCAATTTATGTTTGTTTTTATTTTGCTGTTTAAATGATTGTTGTTCTGTCTTTCATGTTTTAAAAGTTTATCTGCTGGCTGCCCACCGTTTGATTTAGTTTAACTTGTTTAAAAGGCAGTCTCAATTTGCACAGCAGAAACTGATAAGTTACCCTGCACTATGGCTGGGAGTCAAGTGCAGCTGGAAAAGTCCTGCTAGGGGCTGATTATCTACACAAGGGGCCAACGGCTTTTCAACATCTTTGAGCTGATGGCTGTTTTTTCCTAGATAAATCTCTGTGATTGTGTTTATTGGGTTCAGCAAGTGACAAGGTGCTTTTCTCTTAAAATTACAATTAAAAAATGTAAAAAACTTTTGTCTGGTTTAAATAAGTATATGTATATAGCCACTTCACTTTTGTTTCTGACTGGTTTTTAATATATAAATATGTTCTACATGTCTTGGTTATAGAGTATTAACTTATAAGTTATTGGGTATGATTAAAAATTTGTAACATTGGTAACAGAAAGTTAGCTTAAAATTGGTAACTCAGTGTTGGAGTCATTCTAAAGAACACGTGACATGAGCCAACTCAGAAAAACAGGTCTCTAAAGACACTTATAAATTGAGATAATATTTATGTAATTCTTATCCTAGAAACTAGACTTATAAAAGATAGAATTTAGAACAATGTCTCTTTACTGATACATTAAAAGCTGCACTGTCATATATTCATATGTAAGAACTGGCCATCAAACTTTGTATGTGAAAGTAATGCTCTTGGTATTAATTTTAAAGAAAATAGATTGTTTAAAACTGAGTTTTGTTCTTCAAAATTATGGACAAGCTCTAATATTACAAAAGAAACTTAAAAATATAGTTAAACTGCCAATGTTCTGTTAGTTGTTGTTTACAATTCAATCACAAGCTCAAGATTTTAACTCATCCATATTTGTAATTAAAAAAAAATATCAGGCAAGTAGATCAGTTATATCCTAAACAAATTGTGACACAAAAATTCAAATAAAAAAGGTAGTTTATTTGATTTAAATGATTTTCAAAAACTTTGAGGAAATGTTAATTTGTTAAGACCTCTCCTTAAGCTTGCCACAGGAGAATTTAAACCTCTGATAGTCTCAAGGAGAATGCAAATCCTAATCCCCTAGACAATTAACAGATGAGAGATAAATAACTTTACAGAAAAGTCAATTGTTGACTGTTTCACAGCAGTCCTTTGGCAAAAGGGACCATTAATGTGAATTCATCTTTCTTAATCTCCTATTATGAGTCTGCTACTATGTTAATACAAAATTGTAAGATAAAATCATAAAAATATTTTGTAAAAGAACTTGATGAAATATTTATTCCTTAATCCCAACAACAATTACATTGGTTATTGCAGAACACTTATATTTGGCCTATTACATGACAAACTTTTTAGGCAAATTTAATAGTCATTATTCCAAGGACAAGTTTTTAGAGTTTGCTTCTATACATACTTTTGTAAATGTATGCATACAGCCAATAAAAAATATATTGACTGTATTTATAAATAACTCATCTAATGGTAGAGAAACATATAAAATTAAATCACATGTTTGTTCTCTTAAATTTTCCTCCTGCTTCACAAATAACTAAATTATGTGCTATAGCCACTGTTTTTACAACATTAAATAATCAAACTTTTAATTGTAGACTGATAATTAAAATAGATAGCTCATGGCTTACAATTGCTTGAAATTATATTTTTTATAGATATTGCTAATTCTCAAATTTTACACAAATACAACTTAATTTAAGAAACATCTACTGTTTCTTGCTTTTAGGACACTTAAAAGCACATACTAGATTGTCCAGACTCCTTAATGAGGACAATGCCACAGCAGGTTTACATATCAGGCAGATTATAGACTTTACACAAGAACAATTAGCAAAATAATCTCATTCTTTATATCATCAAAATAGTAATAGCTTAAGACAATAATTTGATATTTCTAGAAAAATATACAAGTCAAATTATAAAGACTTGTCCTTGGTGCCCTCAATTTCTTCATGTACCACATAATAGTGTTAATCCTCGAAGACTCATACCTAATCAAGACAAATAGATGTAACTCATATTTCTGATTAAAAAAATTAAAAAATGTACAAATGACTATTAACAGCTTTTCAACTGCTTTAACAGGAGAAGCAACTAAAAATAAAATTAGTCATTGCCTATGTTGTTTTTCTATACTGGATGTTCCAAATCAGATTAAGACAAATATTATAACTGGCTATTACAGTCAGTCATTTGAGATGTTTTGTTAACAATTTAATATTAGTCATATTACTGAGATTCCTTATAATCCTCAAGGACAAGGTATTGTGGAACAGGCCCATGGAACTTTAAAACAATACTTTTATAAAATAAAAGAGGGGAGAAACATATCCCCATACACCACAAAATTTTTAGAATTTCAATGCCAAGGAAGTCTCTGAGTGTGGGGAAGAGGGCATGTTTGTGTTTTTTCTGCAGGATGCTGAAGGAACATGCTAGCTGCCAGAATGGTTAATGGGATATGCTGATGCTGGGACAAAGAATGATGCTGACTATAATCATTGAAAATGTCTGTGGTCTTCACCACCTTTGGATGCCTCCTACTAATGCTGACACCACAGACATCTGCAGACTCAACATCCCCCTTTACATGTCGATTTTATTTAGCTGAAAATTAGACAAATTGTAAACAGACTAAAGAGGAGATATTGGTTACTACTGATTGCCCCCCCCTTTTCAGGGTGTCAAAAGGTCATATATTTAAATTTTACAGATTTAGACCAGGTAGAACATGGCCTGTCCTTTGTTTTCTTTATGACCAGTTCAATTCGACATGTTCTACCAACTGGATAGAAGAGAATGTAGGGTGCCCCTGGGGTTGCTACAACATACATGTAGCCATTCCTTTGAAAAAAGAAAATTTTATCAGTCAGTGCCGTTATAATCAAGATAAGTTCTTTAAGACATCCACAGGATTTACCTTGGTTGTTTGGGACCCTTGGGATAGCCACTGGACTTCTCCTATAAAAGGAGTCATGTATAAGAGCAGAAAGGAAAATCTGCCTAGTAGCAAGATTTATATCTGATGCTCTCTTGTTCAAGTACAATCTGCTCTCTATTCTAACATTTTAAATACAGAATGAGAGCTTAATAGCCAGCTTTCTGTCTCTCCTGATACTCATTCATTTTCTTGGATTTCTCTCTTGAGGGAAGGGCTGATGTTGGCCAATGTTTCAGGATTGGGAAACCTCTCCTCATGTTTTTTGTGTGCTATGTTGAGTCATCCACCCTTAGTAGCTGTCCCCTTTACTTTTGCATTAAATTCTACAACAGTGAAGTCAATGAAGACCTCTGGTATTCCTGAAGTTGAACTCTATTGACCATTTTCCAAATTTCCTTTTTGCTATTCAGATTCTGGAAAAGGAAGATACACTATTATTCAGTCTCCATCTTCTGATATTTTTGCCCCAAGAGGATATTTTATTTGGTGCAATGGCACTCTCACTAAAAATTTGTCAAAAAATATAGATCCCTCCATGTTGTGTCTCCCTGTTACTTTGATTCCTCAACTAACTTTTCGTAGCCCTGCAGAATTTTTGATGTCTTCTGAACATTTCAGAAGAGAGAAACGTACATTATTTTTGCCCTTTGTAGTTAGCTTTTCCCTGACTACCTATGTGATGGCCACTGGATTGGCAGGTAGGTTATTGGGACATTCTATTGTAATCACCAATAAATTAGCTGAACAATTTCAATTAGCTCTAGAGGCTTCTGCTGAATCTCTGGCTTCCCTGCAAAGGCAAATAACCTTACTTGCCCAAGTTACTTTGCAGAATCTTCATGCCTTAGACCTTCTCACAGCAAAGAACTCCATAAGCTGAGTGAGGATCCACAGAGACAGAAATTTTCTAGAGCTGCCACTGATTGGTGGGGATCCTCCATGTTTTCCCTCCTGATGCCCCTTGTTGGGCCCTTGCTTTGTGTGCTTTTGATAGCTATTTTAGGACCCTTTATTTTAAATAGGTTGATAGGATTTATTAGACAACAGGTTGACTCTGTGACATTCAAAATCATACAGGTACATTATCATCAACTTGATTTGACTGATAGAGCCCTGGCTGAGCCATGCGATGACATCACCCCCACGGGGGATGCATAGAACTCAGAACTATGCACACTGATTCAGCACAGTGCAAACTCAGTGTGGTCACCTGCAAGGGGTGTAAGGCAAAGTACTGCAGGGAGAGGACCCAACTGTCCACTTCTGAGTCCCCCATGAAACAAACCTGATTTGCATAGGGGTTGGTGTAAGTCCTCGGATCACTCTACACTCTGTGGAGGTCTCCCACCAAGTTAGAATCTGCCCCTCCTCTCCAAAAGACACCAAGAGCCGCCCAAGATGTGGGAAGAACAATCCTCTGTTCCCCACGAGAGGAATCAGGTTAATACTTCCCCCCTCTGGTTAATGCCCACTTGTGCATCAATGAAACCTGTAGATGTCCGCTTTCTCGCCAGCCTCACAAGAATTAAATAAAATGGGAGGAGATGCCAGGAGCCAAACTGACCTTACTTTATGTTTAGATTCCATTTTAAAGACAGGCTTACGTTTTGACTTCTCCTCAGCTACAGACCTTGGAGAAATCGGGTGGTCGACGGTCACTGTGCCCTGCCAGAAGAAGAAAACATCTTACAGCTGCCAGAGATTCACCTTGGCAGAATGCCCAGGCTTTGTGGAAAATCCCACTTGCCTTACTTCTTCCCCTACCTGTGATAAATTCCCTGAGAAAATACAGTTTGCCAGGCCTTGAACAAGAATCTGATCTTGGCCTCGTTCTTCGCATCTCCTGTCCTTTCCATTCTCTGCCCTTCTCTCTTAGGGTCCCCCGTTGAAAACCCCCACAGGCCAGGGCACTTGGTAATGTCTAAAAATCACCCAGGTGGTACTGGTCTTGAAGGCATGAAGGCATAATGAAGAATAGCTGAGGCAGGGCACTGTGAGAGGGCATGGAAGGCCATTGGTAAAAGTGCATTCTCAATTGTACTTGAGGGCCCAGGATTGAAGGGTCATGTGAAGGAGTTGAGGCTTGGCACCATGAAGAGAGCCTATGAGAGACTATTAGTGAAGCCTAGTCGCAGAGGAAGACCCCAGTGTATTGGAGATGCCAATACCATGGGATGACCACCAAGAACAGCAGTGGCAGTGGAGTGGATCAACCTTAATTTAGAGTGCTACAGAGAGCAGAGCTGGAGAAGTGACACCAGCTCTTTGGAGAAGCAAAGGAAATCATGTATGGATCCCAGATTCTGAAACAAGAAACTGTGAAGATGAAGCTGACTTGGGGACCCCAAGGTGTAAAAGATGCCAGAACCACAGAATTCCTGCCAAGGAAAACTGTTAACAAGGAGTGGAAACCAGCCCAGGAGAAAGAATCTTGTTGCAGTCAACAAATATGAAAAAGGAGCTGAGGATCTGAAGCCCACTTTGACATCAGACATGGAGATGCAGAGTTTGAAGTTTGCCCAGCTGTTTTCTCGTCTTGCTTTGGGGATTACAGTTAAGAGGATGAATCGCAGAAGAAACTTTGAACTTTGGACTTTTAACAATGTCGAGATTGCTATAGACTACAGGAACTGTTGAAGTTGGACTAAATGTATTTTGCATTATTCATGTTCAGATATGGTCCCATAGACTCATGTTTGAACAAGCCTATGGGGGCCAGGGAGTGGAATGTAATGGTTTGCATATGCTTATCCCAGGGAGTGACACTATTAGAAAGTGTGGCTTTGTTAAAGGAAATGTGTTACTGTGGGGGTGGGCTTTGTCATTTATAAGAGTTGCCTTGGTCATGGTGTCTGTTCACAGCAGTAAAACCCTAACTAAGATGATGACGATGACGATGATAATATGATGATATCTTTCTGGTCTCCTATAAGGGCTTTGATATAGGAGCTCTGCAGTAGCAGGATGAAGACTAAGAGACACTACTCCTACCGGTCTGTATGAGTTCTCAGCAGATGACCCGTTCTCTCAGCTCACCATGCTATCTGTTGGCTTCACCAAGCATATGAATGGGTGATCCCTGTTCACGGGAGAGTTTTCTTCTCATCGTCAGGATTTCTTACTCAAGACAATTGTGTCTCTTCCTGTTGTCAGTGAGTGCCACATGCAGACACTGTTGTTTGACCTGGAAGAAAGACTAGACATTCCTCTGTCCTTTCTGTACAGACTGATGTGACCACAGAGCTGACCAACTGGGCCCTAGAAGAATTCTACTGAGGTAATGCTAGGGAATTTTCTTCCTCCAAACACACACATGCACACATACATTCATGCACATATGTAAAAAGGAAGAAATAACTTGCATGTGTTTCCCTTTTATTTTATCTTACTAAAGGGCTCAGAGGTGAGGCTGTGACATCCGGATCTCTGGCAGTCACATCCTGCATGAGAGGAAGGTAAGGCATCACCCAGAAGACAGCGCTGAGCCACAACAGTGTTTTGATGTGAGGAATTAACCAACTGGAAAGTGCTTGTCCCGGGTCTTCTATTGAGACAGAGCTTGCCTCCTTACTTGAGCTGCTCTCATTGGCTTAGTCAACTGCTGGCAGACAAGGGCATCTCCCTGATACCGACTTCAGAAGTTGTTGGTACAGAATCCAGAGGCAATGGCCCACATTTTCTAAACAATTCTCTCTCTCTCTCTCTCTCTCTCTCTCTCTCTCTCTCTCTCTCTCTTTCTCTCTCTCTCTCTCACACACACACACACACACACACACACACGTGCAGAGAGTCACACAGTAAATGCCACATTTTGAGAGGGGGATGTTGTCATACAGCAGTGAAGACAAAAGGTTTGCCCAGGATGCTGGAGTCAGGAGGTTGGGATAAAGAAACCAACTGGAGGATCACAGATGCTGTGCCTGGAGATGAGGCAATCTGTTGGATGTGAATGGAACCAGGAGATGTAAGACTTTCATGTGAAGGGGGAACCTGTGTGAGATGGAGCAGGTCACACAGGCCCACGCCCTCCTCCTCTCATATCTATACTGTGGCTGTGAATATGGGAAGAAACAAAGAGGAAGAAATAGAGACAGAACAGACTCAGTCAGCCATCATGGTGCAGAGAGACCAAGAGGAGCCTGTGACGTTCAGGTCTTGGTTAGGATGATGCTGGAGTGAAGTTGGGAACAGCTCCTGCATTATGCACTAAACTTACCATCAACTTATACTGAGAGTTTTACAAAATGTTGTATATCCCACAGTGAATAAATATACAGTGATAAAGTCATAATAACATCCAGGTGCCAAAGCCTTGGGAAAAAATAAAAACTCTTGTGTCTGTCAGATGCAGCTAAAGGCATAGGGAGATTTTCTGAGGAGTATCTGTGTCTCCAGGCTGCTGAAAGCTCTCACTGCTGTTGGAGGTCACACCTGAGCCTCTAACCTAGGAGTCAACGAAACCAAGTTCTATCATTCCGTTGCTTCCATTTTGTAAAAATAACCATATTCTGAGCTTTCTTATCTTATTTTAATATAAAGTATAGAAGTATCTAACAGTGCCTTACACAGGAATAGCTCATCAAGATATATATATTATTATAATCTGATTTGTTTGTGTGTGTGTGTGTGTGTGTGAGAGAGAGAGAGAGAGAGAGAGAGAGAGAGAGAGAGAGAGAGAGAGAGAGAGAGATCATGTGGAGTCCAGAGGGCAAGCTCAGAAAATGTTCCTCAGATCTATAAGTTTTTTTGTTAGGGATTGGCTCTAATGCTTTGAATTAATCCAGCCCCCAAAATTGGGAATCTGCTTGTCCAAACACTGAAGGTCCTTGTCCCCAGTTGGTTTTCAATTGATTAATAAAGAGCCAACAGCCGGGCGGTGGTGGCGCACGCCTTTAATCCCAGCACTTGGGAGGCAGAGGCAGGTGGATTTCTGAGTTCGAGGCCTGCCTGGTCTACAGAGTGAGTTCCAGGACAGCCAGGACTACACAGAGAAACCCTGTCTTGAAAAACCAAAAACCAAAAATAAATAAATAAATAAATAAATAAAAATAAAGAGTCAACAGACAATGGATGAGCAGGTAGACTAAGACAGGACTTGGAGATTTGCTTGGGCAAGGAACCAGGAGAGAGGTAGGAGGCAGAATCACCATGAGAGGGTGTAGGGCAGACCAGCCATGTAAGAATTTAGGTAAGTGGCTCTAGTGGCCACTTCCTCCAACTGGGTTTGGGGTAGCAGAGATGTAATATAGATTTTAAAAGATGTTAACTCCGGCTGCAGGAAGGATTGGTGCACAACAAGTTTATTTTAGAAAGTGCATCTCACTTACCCTTACATCCCTAGGGCTAGCTGGCCAGTGATCCCCAGGGACCCCTTCTCTCTAATTCTTGAGCTTTAGGATTCTAAGCAGGAATTGTTGTGTCTGGGATTATGCACGAGAGTTCTGCGGATTAAATTCAGGCCTCAATGTCCTCAAGGAAAACACCAGCTGAACTTTCTCCCCAGCCCTGGTTATTATGTATAAGGACTTATCTCTCCTTTTTTTCCCCAGGGTAGCACAAGTCCAGAGAAATCTGCCATTGAAAGACAATCTGTTTAAAGCTCATCTCTTTTAGTAAGCACCAAGTGCTCTGCTAGTCTCTTCATGGCTGCCTGCATCTCCTGGTTCCTGAGCGTGTAGATCATGGGGTTGAGCATGGGGGTCAAGACTGTGTAACTGATGGACACGGCCTTGTCCAATGGAAAGGGGCTGAAGGGCCTGGAGTAGATATAAATGCAGGGGATAAAGATCATAGACACCACAATGATATGGGTGGTGCAGGTGGACGCCGCCTTCCTCCTCGCTTGCCCCGAGTGTGACCTCAGCATCACCAGGATGACAGTGTAGGAGATGAGGAGAAGGAGGAACCAGATGAGGACCAGCATTCCACTGTTGGAGATCATGAGGAACTCCAGGAGGGAGGTGTCCGTGCAGGCAAGTCTCAGCACTTGGGGGACATCACAGTAGAAGTTATCCAGGACATTGGGGCCACAGAAGGGCAACGGGAGCATCAGAGACAGCTGGACAATGGAATGGGCAAAGCCTCCTACCCAGGCAGCCACCACCAGCCCCACACACAGCCTGGTGTTCATGATGGAGACATAGTGGAGGGGCCGGGAGATAGCTATGTAGCGGTCATAGGCCATCACAGAGAGGAAGAAGACTGTCCCACCTCCCAGGAGATGAAAGAAGAAGATCTGTGCCATGCAGCCCTGGTAGGAGATGGTCTTGGTCTCGTGAAAGAAGTCCACCAGCATCTTGGGGGAGGTAACTGTAGAATAGCTGAGATCTATGACGGCCAGGTTCCGAAGTAGAAAATACATAGGCATGTCCAGCCTGGGGTCAAAGGTCACAGTAACCACGATAAGGATGTTTCCCACCACAGTGGTGATGTAGACACACAGAAACACCACAAACAGGAGTTTCTGGAGTTCTTGAGTCTGTGAGAAACCCAAGAGAATAAACTCTGACACCCATGTGATGTTCTGGGGTTCCATGGGGCCCACCCTGTGTGCCTAGAGAGATAACACAATGTAAAACATTGTGAACAATCAGTCAAGTTTTGGGGGGTTTTGTTGTTGTTTGGTTGGTTTGGGTTTTGTTCATTTGTTTGGTTCTGTATTTTCCTTTGCAGAATCAGGATTGAATTGGTTAACGTTATTCTAATGTATGGCTTGATAGAGCTTCCTAAGAAGATAAAGACATTGCAAGTCCCTGATGACTTAGCTCCCTGACCTCATCTCGCATTGTATCTTAGGTATTTATAGCTGCAAGTTCCCTATTCCCCTGGACCACAATGTCTTTGGACAGGGGTTTATTTCTAACTCTTTTTCATACCTCCAGCATCCGGGATGCGGCCTTGGGAAATACAGCTTTCACAAATCTGCTTGAAACAATTGGCGAGTAAATAAACACACCTGGAGCCATGGGGCCTGTTCACACCTGTGCATAGATCATGAGAGGATGCAGAAACTAGTGCCATGGGCCCATTCACACATGCATAGATCATGAGAGGATGCAGAGATTAATGACTTTAGATAAACAGACACCCCATGGCAGGAGTTTGGAGGAGGAAGATGTACAGGATTCATGTCTGAAGAGAGGTGTTTACTATAAGAAACTGTGAACCTGGTGGTGGTGGCATACTCCTCTAATCCCAGCACTTGGGAGGCAGAGGCAGGCAGATCTCGGTGAGTTTGAGGCCAGCCTGGTCTGCAGAGGGAGTTCTAGCACAGCCAGGTCTACAACGCTGCCTTGAAAACCAAAACCCAACACTTACAACAACAAAACCCAACACAGTAAAGAAATTGGGGTTCACATAATCAGATGTAAGTGGAGGAAGAGGCAGGAAGATGATCTTGGGATCATGAACTGGGATGACTCACATGGCTTGTAATCTTTCTACTTCTGCGCTTCGCTGATGGTGTGTGTTTGATGTTGAGCAACTTAGACCAAATACAAATATTCCTGAGGCTCTCATACTATGTATTTAAATTTTATGCAAATGTTCTATAGACACATCATGCTAGGCAATCTTCATGACATTTAAAACTTTTAAGTATGGGCCTGAAGAAATGACTCAGCAGTTTAAAGTTCTTCTGGCTCTTACAAAGGATCCAAGTTCAGTTCCCAGACCTCATATGGAGTAGCTCACAACAGCCTGTAACTCCAGCTCCAAGGGATTTCCAGGCCTCTGTAGGTACTGCCCGCATGCATACACACACAAACCTACACACAAATAGATACATAATTACAAGTAAAATTCAAGTATGGTGAATGGCAACTAGTGGGAAATATCAAACACAGTTCTCTCTAAGATTATCTACATCTATGAGGCATAACAATCCCTCAAATATTGTCATGTTAATTACCATGTGACATTCTTTATCCTCAAAGTGTTTGTGTAAAAGCAATGGCTCAGGATGGTTCCGGCTGCTTAACCCCTGGTTTTCACTACTCTCAGCACAGGACGGTTTAAACAATGCTCCCTGAAGGCAGGGGATCTGAGTTTGAGGTCATCTTGGTCTATAGAATGAGTTCCAGGACAGCCAGAGCTGCACTGAGAAACCCTGTCTCAAAAACCAAGAGAAAAAGGAGGAGGGGGAGGAGGAGGAGGAGGAAGAAATGAAGGAGGTGAGAACTGGTACGATGGCTCAGTAGGCAGCAAACTTGTGGTAAGCCTGATAACCTAAGATTGATCCCAGAAACCTATGTAAACTTCTGAGAGAACTAACTCTACAAAGTTGTCCTCTGACACCTGCACCCTACACAGATACATCATGAAACACCACCACCTCCACCACAGATAGAAAGATAAAATAAAATTTAAGGAAATAAGATGAGGGCTTCGGAGAAATGATTTGTTGGATAAGCTGCTTGCGCTTCTAGTACAAGGACCAGACTTTAAAGCCCTATTACCCAGAGTGAGGGAGAAAAATGTCAACCTCTGACCTCCACACACATGCACATGTGTGTAAGCCTACGCGCATGTGCATACCACATGCACATTTTTACTAAATATGAAAGACCTCAGAGCTACTCTAATTTTGATATTTATGTCTCTATTACTTGGAATTTTTACTTTAAATAAACTATGCATAGGTCATGATAAAATTATTTGAAAATGCAGTAACACGTGATGGAATTGTATCTCCTAGATAAGATGATAAACAGCTAGGATGTAGTGCTCCTAGACACAATATGCAAGATTTATTTGCAATGAACCAAATCCACAAAATCAATTATTCACAAATGAAAGTGCATACCATTGTTCCTCACTTCCGAGTGCCAGCACCACTCACAATAATTACCTGCTAGTATAAACGGACTCCCTTCTGTTCCAGAGACCCAACCATGATGGCCACACCTGTGGCAAACTCGAGTCCTTAGACCAGTGGATGCCACCAAGAGATTCAACTTTTGTCTTTTTAAAGATATTCAGGGCTTCTTATTACCTATGGAAAAAATAGTTAAGATTTATCTGCAATTCACCAACCACACAAGAAATTAAAATATAATAAGAGAAATGCATTTCTTGGGTTATCGCATTGGCAGAATATGTTTTAAAACTTGGACTCCTCCACACTGAGAGTTTAGAGAAACACAGATTACTGTGATCCAACCGTAGCTTGAAATATAAACCACACCCAAACATTTGCTAGATTCTCTCCTAGGTATTTGTCAGAGCAATAAAAGCTAATTCTAAAAACACATATTTAAGAATGTACATTCCCCACAGAGTACTTATAATTTGACTAAACCAAAAGCAGTGTAAATAGCCAGATAAATAAACAACCATGCACAACACATTGCTATAATAAAACATGACATCTCCGTGTGATAAAATTCTAAGTGTGATAAATTCATGTTCTAAAATGAAGTTTGATTGTATGGGATTTTAGTTTATTATGTATTGGTGTTATTTTGAAGAAATAATTACAAAATGTTTTTAGTATTTGAAGTGGTTTTTGAAACAGGATCTCACTGTGAAGCCCTGGTCTGGATGTAAATCAGGCTAATCTCGATCTCCCTGACTCGAGTGCTGGTATTGCATGCAGGGGTTCCCAGTCTGGCTGACATTTTGTTAAAATGTTATAAGATCAAAATGCTAACAGCAGTGGCTAGTGTTTATATCCAGTTGAAGGAACTGATTTCATAGATATGTATTTCTTCTCCTTTACTAATTTTTCTCATTTCTCAGAGTTTAGAAATGGTCATGAGATTTCCACTTAGCAAATATATATATTGAGATATATACATGTACATATACATATACATCACAATAAGAGAACAAAGGGAGCCAGGGAGAGAGTCTAAGGCTTCTCAGTGTTGCTCAACACCAGCCTGTCAGCTCAGTCCTGTCCTGAGGAAAGATGGCCTGAGTACAAATATGGGAAACCCCAGAATGCCAACAGGAGAGGAGCGGAAAGAGGGAATGAGGGGAGGAGAGAAGTGTGTGTGTGTCTTACACACACACACACACACACACACACACACACACACACACACACCCCAAGCTGTGAGAATAAAGAAGAGAAAACAGCAAGTCCCCACTGCAGAAGCAGCCATTTCCCCTCTGCTTTCCAGGTCCTCACACACGCTTCCCAGAGTAACCTTAATGGCTGCAGTCAGCCTCAACCTTTCTCCTAGCAGCCCTGTTCCATGAGGTCCCACCTGTCCTTATCGGTCTGTGCTCATGCTCACTCCTTGTCTTCAACCCAAATTCATCTCTGGCTCTCCTGTCTCACCTCCTAGCCCCTCACCCACCCAGGCACATATGGATTCTGCACATACTCTCTTTAGAGTAGAATAGCTCTTCCACTGAAATCACTGACCAGTTATCCCTCCCACCTGACTTACTGTGCTGGACTCCTGGGAGGATTCCTGCTCCCAGATTGTGCTCCATTTTAATTCACACTGTAGTGCATAGTATGCAGTCAATTTCTCAAGAGATACCTTCCCCCTCTAATTCAAAATGTCTTCTGAAGAATTCCAAAGCTGTTTATTGTCTGTAGGAAAGAGCTGACATTTAGACAGAATTCCAGGCATGTTCTCACATCTATTCTAGAGAGTGCCCCATCTCTCTAGAGTAACCTGCCACCTTAGTAGTAATCACAATCATTTATTGTGATGGTAATATTCATCAGTATTTATTTTTAGGGTGTTTCCTGTGTGTTAGGCACTCTGCTAAATATTTTCCCTTATTAAGTGCTTTTTTTTGTTTGTTTGTTTGTTTGAGACAGGGTTTCTCTCTGTAGCCCGGGCTGTCCTGGAACTCACTCTGTAGACCAGGCTGGCCTCAAACTCATAAATTCACCTGCCTCTGCCTCCCAAGTGCTGGGATTAAAGGTGTGTACCACCACTGCCCGGCTTATTAAGTGCTTATAATGTATAGGAAATACAATGAATTATCTCTATGCATAAATAAACTGAAGCTTACCAGGGGTAAATAACTGCCCCAGGTCACACTGAGAATGACTAGCAGAGCCAGATCTAAATTGGCCTCAGAATTCTGCACCCAGAACTACCATTCTCTTCTCCTTTGTTCTCCTCTAAGACGCCTCTGTGTCAACAGAACTGGGCTCCTCCAAGTTCCCTCAGGTGACAGTGCCCCATGTGTGGATGCTGTCTGGTCCTGCTCAGCCATCTGAATCACACCCTTTTCTGAAGTTTAGGGGTCTCCAGGTCTTCTAGAAGATTGCCCTGTGTCAGTATTTTTCCATGAGGATGTTTCTGTCACCTCATGTATTATAATCTCAATGTGAGGCCAATATGCCAGCTAGCACATGGTGCCCAGTGCACACAGCCTCTCACAGAGAGGCTGCTTACTCTGTGGTGGCTGAAGTGTTGAAATTTGCCAAACCCCTGGAATCTGAAGAATGGATGAAGGGGCCTGGAAAGGAAGACAAGGGTCCTCGTTCCTAAGGCATGGGTGTTTGCGAAAGCACAAGCATTGCCTTTGCAAGGTCGACATTTCTCTCACAAACCTCTAAGAGTCTTTGCAATGCTTCCTCCACCTGTAGGAGCAAGAGAGCAGGCTCGGAGGGGCTGCAGATGGGGAGAGATGTGGATACAGGTGGGGAAAGCAGGGGACTCCCAAGCACTTTCTGCTGCTACTCGGTTGTGTCCTTCATTGGCCGTTGCCCTTAGGAAATCAGTCTACGTGACACTGAGAGAGAAGTAAGCTCACCACACAGGGATGAAGCTAGCATGTGACCATCCTTGGAGCAGTAATGGGTTGAGTAGACACTGATTTAAAAGCAGGAACAGGAAAGCAGAAGAGTGGCCATGGAGAAGGAATGGAAATGTGGGGTGAGTAGGAGAGTGGAGAGGCAGGAGGAGGAAGGTGGGACCAGAGAAGATTTAAAAGGGAGTATTAAAGAGTGGGAAGTGAGAGAGTTGCCTTTTCTCTGGGTGTGGGAAGAAGCTGCTGTATGGATGTGGGCACTAGGGGAGAAAATTCTGACTATATTTTGCCTCCCCTCCCACCCTCTATCCTAAATTTTCCCCAACATAAACTGGTGTAGGCAAAAGTCTTAGCTCCAGATAAAACTAACTATTCTCCAAATCGTCTTCCTTCAGCATTCTTGACTGGTGACTTCACCATACCTTCCCTCTGCCCTGTGCTGGTCTCACTGTGGGTTTTATCTGGAGTCTTCTCAGCCATGACTCAGCCATGGAAAAGACCATGGGACCACCTACCTCCAGCCCAAATGGCCAAGGAGACTCAGAGCCTTCATCTTCTACCCATCCTTCTCCTACAGCTCCATTCTGTCCATCTCTCAGGCCAAAACATAGAGGATTATCCTTAAGAAGGACAATTCCTCTGGGGACAAAAGTTAGTCTTAATTCTTGGAGTGAAGATGGGCTCAGGCTGCTGAGGGCAGGGGAGCAATGGGAGTTATTAAAAAGTCGGTGAGCTCTTGCATCAGAGGCAGGTAATCATTGAGAGGCTGCCTTGGGGCCAGGGCTCCAACATGACAGCTCACAGGACCAACATAAGATAGGAGCCCCCTAGAGGAAGCCAATCCTAGAGGAGGTTTACATGGACAAAAAAAACAAAAAACAAAAAACAAAAACAAAAACAAAAACAAAACACCCACACACAACAACCCTGGGGTCAGCACCATGGACAGCGCTAGGGTGTCAGTCTTCTTGGTCGCTGTATTCAGAAATGTGATCAGGGTCCTAAGACCCCCTCTACAGGCTGAGCCCCAAAGCCTTTCTCACCTGTACTCCTTCATCTCAGCTTACAAACTCTTCTCACGCCAGAGTGAATTATTCATAAATTGGCTACATTCACTCTCACATGGTACACTAGCATGCAGGAGAGTTCCATCTTTCCTCTTAGTTTCCATTTTGAAGGCTCTCACTTGGCCTTGAACTCACTCTACAACCCAGGTTCACTCTGAACTTAATATCTTTTTGTCTCAGCCTCTTAAATAGCTAAGAGCTCAGACCTACATCACCATGTTCAGCATACATTCATTATTTTACCTTTTTAACCACTAAGTTTTTTAATGTTTTGTTTACTTACTTCCCTTATGTATATGGGTGTTTTACCTGCATGAATGTCTGTGCACTATGTATGCCCAGTGCCAACAGAGGCATCAGAGCCCCTGGAACTGGAGTTAAGACAGCTGTCAGCTGCCATGTGGACTCTGGGAATCAAACTCAGGTCCTCTGGAAGAGCAACCAGTTCCCTTAATTGCTAAGCCATCTCTCCAGCCCCTTTACTCACAACTTTAAAGTGTACGATTCAGCCAGGCAGTGGCACTACATGTCTTTAATCCCAGCATTTGGGAAGCAGAGGCAGGCAGATTTCTGAGTTCGAGGCCAGCCTGGAGTTTGAGTGAGTTCCAGGACAGCCAGGGCTACCCAGAGAAACCCTGTCTTTTAAAAACAACAACAACAACAAAGATACAACTCTGTGGGGTTTAATGTGTGTACAACTTTCTGTAGCTTTGTCACTAGCTCCAGAACATTTCCATCACTCCCCAAAGATACCTTGTATCCATTAGCAGCCATTTTCCTTTCTGTTCTCCTAAACTCCTGGCAACCACTAATCTGCTTTTGCCTCTGTGGGTTAGCATGTTCTGGATATGTCATCACTGGTTTTGTATCTGGTTTTCTTTGCTTGCTTTCAGGTTTCATCCATGCTGTGACATGCACCAATACTTTGTTTCTACACTATTGTGGATTCCCACAAGTGCTGGCTGACCGGAGTCGGAGATAGCCATCACCTGAGAGGCTCTGCTAGTGCATGACAAATACAGAGGGGCACACTCTCAGCCAGCCATTGAACTGAGCACAGGGTCCCCAATGGGAGAGCTAGAGAAAGGACCCAAGGAGCTGAAGGGGTTTGCAGTGCCACAGGAGGAACAACAATATGAGTCACCCAGTACTCCCAGAGCTCCCAGGGACAAAACCATCAACAAAGGAGTGCACATGAAGTTACCCACAGCTCCAGACACATAGGCAGCAGAGGATGGTCTTGTTAGACACCAAAGGGAGGAGAGGCCCTTGATCCTGGAAAGACTTGATGCCATAGTGTGGAGGAATATCAGGACAGGGAAGAGTGGGGGAGAGTTGATTGGGGAAGGGGAGATGGCTTATGGGATTTTTGGGGAAGGGGGGAACCAGGAAAGGGGACAACATTTGAAATGTAAATAAAGAATATATCTAATTAAAAAAATACTTTGTTTCTTTTCATGACTGAAGTATATTCCATTGAATGGATATACCACATTCATTTGTCTATTTAGTACAATTATTGGACATTTGGGCTGTTTCTACTTTGTAGGTATTGTGGTTAAAGAGCTAGGGATATTCATGAAAAATATTTTATATGGAGATACACTTTCATTCATCTGGGATATATACCTGGATATGGGATCGCTGGGTTTTATAGACCAGTCTCTGCTATCATTTTGAAGAATAGCCAGACTGTTTTTCAAAATGCCACTCAATTACCTACCAAAAGCATATAAGGATTTTACTCTCCACAGCGTTACCAATACACTTTACTATCTGCATCAGTTACTTTTCTATTGCTGTGATAAAATTTTCCATGACTAAGGCAACTTAAAGAAGAGAGTTTTCTTAGGCTTATAGTTGCAGAGGGTTAGAATCCATGATGCTGGAGTGAAGGCTTAGCTGTAGGAAGTTGAGGGCTCACATTTTGAACGGCAAGCAGGAAGCAGAGAATGAATTCAAAATACATGAGTCTTTAAACTCCCAAAGCCCTCCTCCAGCGGCATGAGCCTTGCTGAAACAGAGCAACCAACAGGGGACCAAGGTTCAAATGACTAACTCTGTGGGGGACATCACTCATTCAACCCTCACACCATCTGTCTTTTTAGGATAGCCATCGTTGTGAAGATAAAATGGTATCTCATGGTTTGACTATGCATATCCTCAGTGATGTTTGATGTTTTATTTGCTTATTGGTTGTTCAAATATCTTCTTTGGAGAAATACCAATTCAAAAATGTTGTGCTTTTTTTTATATTTATTTTTTTGCATGGTGCTAGGGACCCAGCCCAGTGCTTCATGAATATAAAACACTCTACTAACTGAGTTACATTCCTGGGCCTTATTTTTTAAATTGGGTCGCTTATCTTTTGTTACTGAATTATTACACAATTTTTACACAGTCTGGCTGATATTGAACCATTATTAGATATAAAAAAAATTCAAGGCTGATGAAATGGATCAGTTAAAGGTTCCTCCTACCAAGTCTGAAGACCTAAGTTTGATCACCAGGATCAACAAGATAAAAGGAGACAACTAACTCCTGAAAGTTGTCCTCTGACCTCTGCACATGCTTAGGGGTACATGTGTATTACACACACTCACACACACACACACACACTAAATAAATGGAAAAAAGTTTTTTAAAACAATGACTTACTGGCTCACAGTTCTTTTTTAAAAGGTTTATTTATTTATTTATTTTATGTGAGTACACTGTAGCTGTCTTTAGACACACCAGAAGAGAACATCTGATCCCATTACAGATGGTTGTGAGCCACCATGTGGTTGCTGGGAATTGAACTCAGGACCTCTGGAAGAGCAGTCAATGCTCTTTAACTGCTGAGCCATCATTCCAAGTTCCTTAAATGGAAAATTTTAAAGGTATTATAAATATTTTCTCCATTCTGAAGATTATCCTTTCACACTTTTGATACAGGACTTCAATATGTAGCCCAGGCTAGCCTTAATTCATGATCCTCCTGCATCTGCTTCCTGAGTGCAGCATACACCAGCATGCACTACATGGCTTACATTCTTAAAAATATAATATGCTATAAAGAACATCTTGGTTTTGTGTGTGTGTGTGTGTGTGTGTGTGTGTGTGTGTGTGTATGTGTGTGGGGGGGTGATCTCAGTCTCAAGTTTAACTCTCCGCTGTTACATGTTTGGTCGTGAAGATGTGGTCTATTTCATCTAAGAGCTTTAGTTTTTCATTCCATTCTGATGCCTCCATAAGCTCACAACAAAAAGATCGTGAAGCAACTTAACTGCCAGGAAAAGACCTTCAAGACCTTACTTTTTTAAAGTATTGGTGACCATAGAAACAACTCAAATAACCAGATGGATGAAGCAAGGGAACAAGTCAGGACCTAGACGAGAAACTTCCCACATGCGTGAAATGGTCAATAATTCAGAGAAGGAGCTTAAACTTGGGGAGTGAATTCAGCAAGGAAATTGAGGCTCAGAAGAACGAATTTCAGGGATGGTGGTGGACAAGACTGAGACAACAATACACTGGACATATATAAAGAAAAACTTAGTCAGGCATGATGTCACCTTTAATCCCAGGCAGAGGCAGGTGGATCTCTGTGAGTTCAAGGCCAGCCTAGAGCAAGTCCAGGACAGCCAGGGCTGAAAAAGACAAAAAATAAAATAAAATAAAAAGAATATGACTTGGACTTCCAAGAACTCTAGTCTATGTCCAAAAGATCAAACCTAAGAGTCCATATACGAGAGATAGGAGCTGAAGTAAAACCTAAAGGCATAGAATCACCATCCCTGACCTCAAGCTCTACTACAGAGCAATAGTGATAAAAACTGTATGGTATTGGTACAGAGACAGTCAGGAAGATCACTAGAATAGAATTGAAGGACCAGAAATGAACCTACACACCTACGGTCACTTGATATTTGACAAAGGAGCTAAAAACATCCAGTGGAAAAAAGACAGCATTTTTAACAAATGGTGCTGGATCAACTGGAGGTCAGCATGTAGAAAAATGCAAATCGATCCATTCTTATCTCCTTGTACAAAGCTCAAGTCCAAGTAGATCAAGGACTTCCACTTAAAACCAGATACACTGAAGCTTATAGAAGAGAAAGTGGGGAAGAGCCTTGAACACATGGGCACAGGGGAAAATTTCCTGAACAGAATACCAATGGTTTATGCTCTAAGAACAAGAATCAACAAATGGGACCTCATAAAACTGCAAAGCTTCTGTAAGGCAAAGGACACTGTCAATAGGACAAAATGGCAACCAACAAATTGGGAAAAGATCTTTACCAATCCTACATCTGATAGAGGGCTAATATCCCAGGTATACAAAGAACTCAAGAAGTTAGGATCAAGAGAGTCAAATAACCCTATTAAAAAATGGTTTACAGAGCTAAACAGGGAATTCTCAACTGAGGAAACTCAAATGGCTGTGAAGCACCTAAAGAAATGTTCATCATCCTTAGTCATCAGGGAAATGCAAATGAAACCAACCCTGAGATTCCACCTCACACCCATCAGGTGAAAAAGTTGAAAAGCTAAGATGAAAAACTCAAGGGACAGCAGATGCTGGCGAGGATGTGGAGAAAGAGGGACACTCCTCCATTGCTGGTGGGATTGCAAGCTGGTACAACCACTCTGGAAATCAGTTTGGCAGTTCCTCAGAAAATTAGACATAGTACTACCTGAGGTCCTAGCTATACCGCTCTTGGGCATATACCCAGAAGATGCTCCAACATGTAATAAGGACACATGCTCCACTCTGTTCATAGCAGTCTTATTTATAATACCCGGAAGTGGAAAGAACCCAGATGTCCTTTAACAGAGGAATGGATACAGAAAATGTGGTACATTTACACAATGGAGTACTACTCAGCTATTAAAAACAATGAATTCATGAAATTCTTAAGCAAATGGATGGAACTAGAAAGTGTCATCCTGAGTGAGGTAACCCAATCACAAAAGAACACACATGGTATACACTCACTGATAAGTGGATATTAGCACAAAAGCTCAAAATAAACAAGTTACAATTCACAGACCACAGGAAGCTCAAGAAGAAGGAAGATCAAAGTATGGGTGCTTCAGTTTTTCTGAGAAAGGGAACAAAATACTCACAGGAGCAATTATGGAGACAAAGTGTGGGGCAGAGACTGAAGGAAAGGCCACCCAGAGACTGTTATACCTGGGAATTCATCCTATAAACAGTCACCAAACCCTGACACTATCATGGATGGCATGAAGTGCATGCAGAAAGGAGCCTGTTATGGTTGTCTCCTAAGGGGCCCTGCCAGAGCCTACAGATACAGAGGCAGATGCTTGCAGCCAACCATGGGACTGAGCTCGGGGTCCCCAATGGAGGAATTGGAGGGAGGACTGGAGGAGCTGAAAGGGTTTGCAGTCCTATGGGAAGAATGACGATGTCATCCAACCAAACTTCCCAGGGCTCCCAGGGACTCAGCCATTAACCAAGAGGTACACATGGTTACCACACACAATTGTGGTGGAGGAATGTCTTATTGGGCATCAGTGGGAGGAGAGGTCCTTGATCATATGAAGGCTCAATAGATACCCCAGCATGGGAAAATCAAGAGGGGGGTAGGTGGGAGTGGGTTGGATGGAGGGGCATCTTAGAGGCAGGAGGTGGGAGAATGGGTTGGGGGCTTTCTGGAAGGGAGGAAACTGGGAAAAGGTATAACATTTGAAATGTAAATGAAGAATATATTCAATAAAAAAATTTAAAAACCTAAAGGCATAGACTATTCCATTAAATTATAGCAGAAAATTTCCTAAACCCAGAAAATAAATGGACATGCAAACACAAGAGGCATATAGAATCCCATATAGATGTGGCCAGAGAAGAAACTCCTTGTGAAATATCATAGTCAAGATATCAAAGTTACACTGGGCAGTGGTGGCGTACGCCTTTAATCCCAGCACTTCGGAGGCAGAGGCAGGCAGATTTCTGAGTTTGAGGCCAGCCTGGTCTACAAAGAGTGAGTTCCAGGACAGCCAGGGCTACACAGAAAAACCCTGTCTCAGAAAAACAAACAAACAAACAAATAAATAAATAAAAAGGTATCAAAGTTACAAAACCAGTAAACAATGCTAAAAGCTGCTAAGCAGAAAATGTTAACTCACATACAAAGACAGAAGCTATTCATCAACAATTATAAATATTTATGTACCGTATTCTAGGCTCCCAATTTCCTCAAGCAAATTCTAAAAAGAATGAAAACAGCAAGGAGACTCCACATCCCAGTGTCACCTTCAGATAGATCATCTAAGCTAAATACCAACAAAGAAATCCAGACTTCAATTACATCATAGGTCAAATGAATTTAGCAGATAGCTACAGACTATTCCGTCCAACAGACAGGGAATACACACTCTTTTCAGTGGTTCATAGAACCTTTCCTAAAGTCACTCATCTTATATGCCACAAAGAAAGCCTTAACGAGAGAGAGAGAGAGAGAGAGAGAGAGAGAGAGAGAGGGAGAGAGAGAGACCCTTTTTTTCTTATCAACCCACAATGAAATAGAACTAGAAATCCTCTGCAAAAGAAACTACGCCAACTCCTGAAGACTGAACAGACACTTTTGAATAAACACTGAATCACTCAAGAATCAGGAAGGAAATTAAAATATCCCTGGAATGATTTAAAATGATAGCATAACGTACCAGATCCTCTGGGGTACAATTAAGGTCAGTCTGAAAGGGAAAATGTATAACTGCCAATGTCCAAAGGAAGAAACACAAATAGACAATAAGTATATTTTTAAGCCTTCGACATACTTAGCCGTTAAAGAAATTCATATGACATCTACTTTGAGACTTGATCTCTCCCCAGTCAGAATGGCTAATGTCAAGAAATCAAATTGCCAAAACTGTAGACAAGAATGCAGAAATGTGAAAGAAAGGGCCTCTTATTTATTGTCAATGTGCACAGTCGGTGACATTTGGAACCTCGTGTTTTTCCGCCCAGTCACTTTGTTCCCAGAAATAAGGACTCTATGACTTCTTATGTATGAATAAATGTCTAGGCTAATAGCTTTGACTTGTTCCCCAGCTAGCTCCTAACTCAATTGTCCATCTATTCTATTCTAAACTATGGCATATGGCTGGTTATCTGGTCCTCGGTTTCATGAATCTGTCTCCATTAGTGTTCCCCAGTGAACCTCCATGCCTGACTACTTCCCAGAATCTTCTCTTGTTTCTGCTAGATGTCCCACCTTCTAATCCTGCCTTAGCTCATTGGCTATTAGTGTTTTTATTGACAGATGAATGCTTCCACACATTGCACAAGAGATTCCTTCTGCAGATATGTAAACTGGTGCACCAGAAAGCAATATGTGACTTTAAAAAACAACAAATTACCATATGCACCAGTAAAACACCTCCCGTGTACATTCACAAAAGACTAAGTCCCAGAACAGAGATATCTTCATAACTATGTTTATTGCTGTGCTGTTCATGATAGTTAGGAAGTGGAACCAGCTTAAATACCCACCAACAGATGAATGAATAAAGCAAATATGGGGGCTGGAGAGATTGTTGTGCAATCATGAGGATGGGAATTAACCCCAGAACTCCCTGTAACAAGCCTAACACCCTGCAAATGCCTACACCTCTAGCTCAGAGGAATCTGACATCTCTTCTGGCCTCTAAGTGCCTATGCACACACATGCACACTCACTCATGCACATATGCACACACACACACACACACACACACACATTTTAAAAAGAAAGAAAGAAGATGCAGTGCATTTAAACAATGGAAGCTTATCCAGTTTCGAAGAACAATGAAATCATGACATTGGCAGGGAATTGTTGTAGTAAGCAAAGTAACTCAAATTCAAAGGGAAATGCCACATTTTCTGTATATGGACACACGTGGGGAGGGCATGAGCTGTGAGAGACAGTGATAAAGGGAAATGATGCCCTAAGGGAAGGGAGGTCATAGAATACAGAGAAATGAAAGCAGAAATGGGGATGTCACAATGCCAAGGGATGAGGGCTGAAGTGACAGAGGACAATCAACCAAAGTGAGTGCAAAAATGGGTTAGTGAAACTCATTGCTGTGTACACTGATTCAAACAAGTAAGCACATGAATAGGGGAGTTTTACAGCTTTAGCCTTGCTCTTACCTCATTGATTTGTTCTGGTTAATTCTTCTGTGTAGAGCAAGGCAGATGTCCAACTTCACTGTTTTGGGCGTGGATGCCCAGTTGTCCCCTACTTTTTGTTACAGAAACTGTTCTTTCTCCATCGAACAGTCTTTGTCACCCTTGTGGAAAACCAACTGCCCGTAAAGGTTTAGGTTTGTTTCCGGATACTCCACTCTATTTCATTGGCCTGCTCTTATGCTAGCACCATACTGTTTTGACTACTGCAGTTTTGTAGTTAACTCTTACATTGAGACATGAAAGGACCTCTCACTTCTTCATGAGTGTCATTTTGCCTCCTTGGGGCCCCTTCCATGTATATAAGAACTTAAAGACTTAAAAAAAAAATCAGGGAGGGCCTGGAACCATTGGAATATTGATAAAGACAAATATGCAAACTCAGGTCCCCATGGTTTCATGACACTTTACCATCTCTGTCATCCTCACCCTGTCCTGTCTCTGTTTACTTTTTATGCTTAACCTCAGGATGTCCTGAAACTCCACAAGAGCACAAACTGGCCTCAAAGTCATGGTCCTGCTGCCTCTCAAGAGCAGATCATAAGCCATCATGTCTAGCTAAGTGGTTTCTTTCTTGCTGACTTCAAGACTGCTTTTATTTATTTTTTTACCTTTATATGTGTGTGTGTGTGTGTGTGTGTGTGTGTGTGTGTGTGTGCTATTCAGGCACCAACATTTCAGAAGAGAAAAACTTTTTTGAGATTTATTTGTATTTGCTTTATTTATGTGTATTTGTATGTATATCTGTGTGGGTAAGACATGTATTTGCATGTGCCCATAGAGGCCAGAGAGAAATATCCAGTCCCCTAGAGTTGGAGTTACAGGTGGTTGTGAGTTACCTGATGTAGATTCTGTGAACTGAACTCCAGTTCTCTGGAAGAACAGTGTCTTAGCTAGGATTACTACTGCTGGGATGAAACACCATGACCAAAAAAGCAAGTAAGGGAGGAAAGGATTTTTGGCTCACACTTCTATATTGCTGTGCATCACAAAGGAAGTCAGGACAGGAATTCAAACATGGTAGGAACCTGGAGGCAGGAGCTGATGCAGAGGCCATGATGGGGTGCTGCTTCCTGATCTGTTTCATATGGCTTGCTCAGTCTGCTTTTCACAGAATGAAGGACCACCAGCCCAGAGATGACCCTACCTAAAATGGTCTGAGCCCTCCTCCATCAATCGCTAATTAAGAAAATGTCTTATGAAGGCATTTTCTCAGTTACAATTCCTACCTTTCAGATGATTCTAGTTTGTGTGTCAAGCTGATATAAGACCATCCAGCACAACCAGCAAGAGCTCTTAACCACTGAGCCATCTCTCCAGACCCTGGGAGGGTCTTCTTGATGTGTCCTTACTTGAAAGAAGACAAAAAGACAAGAGAAACCAACTCCCTTCTAGCCTTGTTATCTCATTCACAGGAGAGGAGCCCTTGTGGGCTAATTACCTCTTAAAGGCTTCATAGGATACTTCTGTCATACAAAAACACTTCTAAATTTTAGAGGCAAAACACTCCAACCACAGCAATGCCCGAAGAGGGGTGTGATGGTTTGTATATGCTTGGCCCAGGGAGTGGTTCAGTTAGGAAATGTGGCCTTGTTGGAGTAGATGTGTTACTGTGGGTGTGGGCTTAAGACCCTCATCCTAGTTGCCTGGAAGTCAGTCTTCTACTAGAAGCCTTCAGATGAAGACCTAGAACTCTCAGCTTCTCCTGCACCATGCCTGTGGATTCTGCCATGCTCCTACCTTGATACTGAGCTGAACCTCTGAACCTGTAAGCCAGCCCCAATTAAATGTTGTCTTTTATAAGACTTGCATTGGTTGTGGTGTCTGTTCACAGCAGTAAAACCCTAACTGAGACAAGGGGTCGTGGAAGAACATATAGAAAGCCTTAGCTAAAAAGCAGGGGTCCCTCTCCAGACACCACAATTTTCTGGCACCTCCAGGCCTGAGGGAGATAAATTTACACTGTTCATAAATTGCTTGGTTTAAGGCATTTTGTTACAGCAGCAAAAATGGACTAACACTCAAGCATAATGAGGTTACACCCAAAAAAGGCATGTCTACCAAATACATCCAAACTATCATACAGTTAGAACACCATGCACCTTTTTATTTTACATAAAATAAAACCTGAAGCATTGGAAAGCATATTACAGCAGCTAACTTTGGGGAAGTGTCAAAACTTGAATAATAACCAACATGGTGGTTAGCTCTTTGATTTTTGTTTTCCTTCCATAGCTACTGACTTAGAATTAGGGTGATAGGGACTGGAGAGATGACTCAGTAGTTAAGATCACTTACTTGTAGGCTTATATTTTTTTTAAAACCTACTTTTAATAAGAGTTCTCAAATGCTTCGACCTCCCCTTCTAGCTCATTGTCCAAAAGTAGGGGAGAAAAGATGGTAAGCAGGACAAATAGATGCAAACCTATTTAGAAGTAATTCTCTGAGGGTGATTCCAATCTCTGTTGTCAGGATACCAGCAGTACAGTTCAGTAGTGTCTGGATACCAAACATGAGTCAGCAGTGGTGGCACAATCCAGCAGAAACAGCCAGGCCTCCACCAAATCAGCATGAGTCAGCAGGAATGAACAGAACTGACCAGGATGGCTAGGAGTTCTCTGCTGTGCTTTTCTTAATGTAGTGAAGATCAGTGAAGTTGAGAGACCAACGAAGCTGTTGCAAGGCTAGCTATACAAGCACTCCATCATTCTCTGTTGAGTCCTATTTATACTCTCTCCAAACATCATGTGTCCTCCCATGGGTCTTGCCTCAGCAAGACACCATGTGAGTCTGCATCACATGACACAACCAAAAACTTCCACTTCACTTACTGCTCTTGCAGAAGTTCCAGGTTCCCCAGCACCCACATGGCAGCTCGCAACCATCCATAACTTCTGTTCCAGAGGACCCAATGCCCTCTTCTAACCTTCATTTAAAAAAAAAAGAATTATGAAAGGGGTAAAAGGACCTTCACAGTGTTCCTTTCTCTATTTCTACCCTCTGGCCCCAAGACAGGTGCAGGCAAGGAAAGTTTATGAGAGCACCAAGATGATAAAAGTTCCATTTTATAATCAGAGTACCAGGAAATGAGGCACCTACATACCAGATTGTGTAGAGAAAAATCACTGCAGAGGCAGCTGGGGAATGGATCTTTAAACCTGTTCATGGGGAGAACTTGAAGCAATCTAAGTAAAGGCTCTGGAAACTGAGGCATGGCGTAAACCACCAATAGCCAGGGACATGTGGGACAGATCCAAATGTCACCGCAAAACCTTTGAAAAGGAATCAGGCAGTAGTGTCATATCTCACACAAAACTGGTGAGAAAGGATGACTCAAGCAAATAAAATTGACATTCTCCAGAATGTTGACAAGACTCTATACAATACAATATCTCTAGGACACAAACTAAAGTTATTCAACACACATACAAAAATGGAAAATCCTCAACAAATTACAAAAGAAAAGACAACCAATAAACACCAGTCCTAAGGTAACATTAATATTAGAATTTCTGAAGGCAAGCTCATTGGTGTAGAGGACATTTACTAGCATGACTTCCAGCACTTTGCTGAAACCTCAGGTGCATGGTCTTCTGGCACGTTCACTGTAGCCCTGGGAGTTGCAGCTTCCTATAAGCTTGGCTTAGCTGAACCAAGAAAGAAGGCACATGTAGATTTCTACAGAAATTATGATTCCATGAAAGATTTTGAAGAGATGAGGAAGACTGGTATTGAGAGACCAAATCTTTTGGATTCAGACTCCATCTTAGAAAACCTGACCTAAGGTTGAACTCAAGTTAACTAACAGGCTGGTAGCTGGCACCAGTTTCCAGGTTACCCACCTCCAACAAGACTTGTGTCTAGCACCAGTTTTCAGGTTATTCCCCAACAAATCTGCACCTCCAGGTTATAAGTCTGCCCCTGACACTTCACTTCCTAACAACCACCAATCAGGAGGAAAACAGATGTTAAGTTCATGGCCAATTATGTTAAAGGCCATAACACACACACACACACACACAAACACACACAAATCAGACGTATACCGGACTAGACACTCTGTTCTTGCCTCTAGATGCTTGCCTGAAACTGGGCTCAGGGCCCCCTCCCATTCTCCTGTATCAGATGGTGGTGTGGCCCAAGCTTGAGCTTGAATAAAGAGACCCTAATTCAATTGCATCAGAATTGGCTCCTTGGTGGTCTTTTGGGGGTTCATTAACATTTCCTAGCACAACAGTATCTTTCTGAAATCAACAGTGATTTCAGAATGTATAAACAGCTTTGGATTGTTTATAGACAATAGACATATATCTATCTATATCTGTATCTGTATACATATATATATATGTATATATATATATGTATATATATATATATATATACACATTTATCTACCTGTGGGCTAATGGATAATTCCTCTCAATAACCAATTGACAATTAAATTTTTCCAAAGGCTTAGAAGTAACTATTATAACTATTAAAGATTAATAAAAGTAAAGAGACTTGGATATATGAAAGGATAATTGTTCTCATTTTTTAAAAATGTTAAATGTTATTTTTGTTGTTTTTTTTTTCAAGACAGCGTTTCTCTGTGTAGCCCTGGCTGTCCTGGAACTCTCTATGTAGAGCAGGATGGCCTCAAACTCAGAGATCCACCTGCCTCTGCTTCTCAAATACTTGTTCTAACTTTAACCTTGAAGCCATGGGTCACAGCAATGACCTGTATAAGTCACAGCAATGTCCTGGATAAGCCACAGCAGTGTCCTGTGCCTTTGCAATTTGTTCTCTTTCTTAGGTTAGTCCTGCTTGTGGAATCTAACAAACTGCACCCCCCTCTACCAAAGACTGTTTTTTTAATTTTTTATTGGTTCTTTGTGAATGTCATATCGTGCATCCCAATCCCACTCACCCCACCTCATCATACCTGCCCTCCACCCTTGCAACCTCCCCCCACCAACAGAGGGGGGAAATCTCACTGTGGAAGCTGTAGTGTGTCATGGTGTGTTTCTTCATATACCCTTTTGTTCACACTTCTTTGCTTGCAAATGTTCATTGCAATAAGTCATTGGTCTGGTATGAAGCCTCTGGCTTCTACTACTCAATACTAGACCCTCATCTGGACTCCTAACTGAAATCCTGTTGTTGTTGCCCTGTGTCATGGAGATCCTATAGTTTTGAATCTCTAGAGCTAGCTGTTTCATGCACTCCAGCAGTTCATTGATGGGGTAGATGTTTGGGTGAGCCAATTCAAAGCCCTGGATCTGGGCCTGAACTGGTAAGCCTGGCAGCTCGCCCAACCTTCGGGGTGAGCTCTCCTGCTCTGTCCCAGCTGGCCCATCCAATGCCACTGCCAACAAGGGGCAGAGCCAGCTCTCCCACTCTCATGCTCTTGGGCTGGCTCATCTGCACCCACACCATCAGGGACAACTCTACTGTGCTGCCCAGGCAAGGTGCAGGGTCCACTCTCCCAAATGCTGCAGCAGGTGAAGGGCAGGGTCAGTTCTCCTGCTTGCTGTGGGTGGCAAAAGGCAAGGAAGGGCATCTCCCCTCACCCATATCACCACAAAGCAGACAAGTGACAAGGCCAGCTCTCCCACAAGCCCAGGGTTAGCTCTACTGTAATGCCCAAGTGAGGTACAGGACCCACTTTCCTGAATGCTGCCAATAGTGAGGGACAGGACCAGCTCTCCGGCTCTTATGACTCCAGAGCCAAGTCTCCTGCCTGCCGTCAGTGGTGAAGGGTGAAGGGTGAGGAGGGTATCTCTTTCTTGCCCATGCAACTGCATGGGAGATGAGTGACAGAGCTATCTCTCCCACACTCATATCCTTGGGGCCAGCTCACCTACAACTCTCACAACCACAGCCAGATCTACTGTGCTTCCTGGATGATATGTGGGACCCACTCTCCTGAGAATTGCAGCTGTCTAGGGGCAGAGGCAGCTCTTCTGCTCTCATGTCCCCAGGGCCAGCTCTCTCATAATGCCCAGGTGAGGGGTGGGACCAGTTATGCACACCCCTCAGACATTAACATATCTTGGGGTGACAGCCTAGACCAGGATCATCTGCCTGGCCTTCGGTGGTAAAACAGACCCCTGCTGCTGCAGGGACACAGACCCAGATGTGGCCCACTGTGGTAGCACAGGCCAGGGCCCCACCATTGTCCTAGGTGATGTCACTGGCTCCTCACATCAGGCTGTTCCTCACCACCCCCAAGTCTCCAGTTGTGCCTCTCTTCATTGTGCCCACATCCTTCTGTTTCTCTTTTACTTCTATTTCTCCACCACTTACTTGCTCCTCTTAGTGGAGCCCCAGGGTTTCAGAGTGTTTGGGATCATATCAGGAGTGGTCTTTGGAGTGCTAAGTCCACTCCTGAGTTATGGCTCTGGGCAGGGGTCATCTTGAACATGATCTGCCCCTACCACCAACAGGCTTGCAAAATGCCAGACTCATCTGGTAGTCATCTCAGGCTAGCTCCCTCTCCGGTGGCACCAGACTGGTGGTCAGTCATCTTAGGCTCACATCTCAGCCAGAGTCATCTGCATGGCCCCTTGTGGGGGTCATTTCATCTCTGGCTCACTCTTCACCCTGGGAATCCATCCGAGCCTTTGCAGCATTGGACTGGTGGTCATCTCAGGCTCACTTTTTCCAAGGAATGTTAGGCCGGTTACTAATCATTCAGATGATCACAGGTCACAACACTGAACATAGACATAGCCTCTCTTCTCTGCCATCTACTGATGCACGTGACACAGCAGCCACACCCGCAATGCCCCTAAGGGCAAATACCCAAAGTTTTCTATCCAAACAGTGGTGAGAAAGAAAGAGAAATTACTATATCTACACATTGTAGGGCATTGGTTCTCAATGTACCTAATGCTGCAACCCTTTAGTACAGTTTCTCATGTTGTGGTGACCCTGAGCCATAAAATTATTCTCCTTGCTGCTTCATAACCATAAGTTTGCTTCTGTTATGAATCATACTGTAAACATCTGATATGCAAGAGGTCTGATGTCTGACTTCCATGAAAAGATCATTCAACCCTCAAATGAGTGGTGGCCCACAGGATGAGAACCACTGTTCTAGAGAAAAGACTTCTCATGGAAAGTTCACAGGTACTTAAGATGTGATGAGATGCTACCTGACTTCCTGGAGAGACATGAAAACATCTCCTCACCATAGACAAGGCACTAATGGCATATACTAAAGGAACAACTCTAGATGGTGAGATGGCTCAGTGGGTAAGGTGCTTGTTGTGTTCATTCATCCAAGCCTAACGACCTGGGTTTAATCCTCCAATTCCACAGCAGAAAGAGAACTGACTCGCAGAAGTTTTCCTCTGATTTCCACACATGCACCATGACATGCATACACTTACTCTCACATACATCCTACATGTGCACATACACACAATAATAATAAGCAAACAAAAACTTATAAAACCATTCCACCTATGTCTACCTTATTAAAACACTGAGTTTATTGTGGTTTCTTTGGAGAGAGTTCTCTGTATTATAGCCCTGGATATCCTGGAACTCACTTTTGTAGACCAGCCTGGCCTCAAACTCACTGAGCTACTTCTGCATCCCAAGTGTTAAGACTCACTCACCTACTTCTGCATCCCAAGTGTTAAGACACACCACACACCCTGCTATTGTGGTTTTTAAGGAGTAAGGTTGAGGGTTACTTACAGGAACATAGATGATTCAAGGGCAGCTACATCACCAGAAGACCACCCAGCATGGGCAATAACTCACGAAAGCTACACCCTTGCAACTCTCTACACATCTTGCAGGCAGTTCAGCTGTCCATGTTCTCTTCTCCCCAGCAACTGTTACCTATGCAACCTCAGAGAAGGATCTTGAGACTCCTGTAGTTTCATTAGCTACTTGAGCCCTGTAAGCTTCATTTACTTCCTGGCTCTTTTATGTTTCCTTTGCATCCTGAGTGGTATTAGCTTCCCTCCTCTTTCCAAGAGGGAATGTATCTATTCAGAGAAAACAGTTACACAACAAGAGAGAATGACTGCACCAACAGCCTGGATTCTTACCAATGTCCTACCATAGGTAACCTTTATAACCTTGAGCCAGACATGATCAGACAATTTTGCAGCTCTGTGTAGTTTCAGCCACCATCTGATCCAACGTTATCACAAAGATTATGCTTAGAGAGGTGCTATAACTTGCTTCAAGACATGTGATTGCTTAATGGCACAACTGGCTGTTATGTATAGGATTTTCCTACAGATGTTTTTTTCCATTGTTTCATGACCAGAGCCTCCATTTCCACTGTGCAAGAGCACTGTGAGGCTTATAGAAAAGATCAGATGTTTGGAAATAACAATATCATTCAAACAAGAGCTTATTAACATCCCTGGCAATTCCATTGGGAACGGATGCTCTGTTGGGTCCCTGTGGAAGGTCATAGCTCACAGGAAGACTGTACTCATTTGTCCACCTCTCTAGGGACCTGCAAACTTTTAATGGAAGCATTGAACAGGAGCCAAGGCAGCTGTTGCTAATAAGGCTCACTGGAACCACTTTAAAAGTTGTTCTTCTAAACAACTAGCAGTGACTACCAAGTCTGACAACACAAGTGTGAAGGGATGAGGGGTATAGATCACGGACCTTCCTTTCTCTACTTCACAAATTGGTGATAATGTCATTTATGGATCTAGCACATTATGGATCTATTACATGGCCTATCATGGGACTACATACACACACATACCATGTGCATTTCCTTGGAGGCCAGAAGAGGGCATTGAATCCCTTGGGGCTGGAGTTGCAGCCAGTTGTGAGCCACACATGGGTGCTGGGAACTTGGGAACTGAACTCTGGTCCTCTGCAAGAACAGTACACAGCTCTTAACCACTGAGCCATCTCTCCAGTCCCTTAATGGTTTTAAAATTATTCCGAAGTCCAAGTTCAAAGTGTCCTCTGAGACTCCAGGCAAACTCTTAGCTGTAAGCACCTGTAAAATCAAATCAAAGTTGCATTCTTCCAAAATACAATAGCATTCATTCTCACTTGAAAATGATAATACAAAGGAAATATCCCACCAAAATGTCTCATGACAACATGTGAGCCCAAGGGCTTCCGTCCTTGGGTAGTCTACCATGGTTGCAAGCTACAGCACCTCTCTCAGCCTGGCTTTGCCTGCTGTCTGACGCTTTCCCTGGCAGATACATTCTTAACTCCCTGAGATCTCTATTATGTGCTTGGCTCCAGCTCATGCACTTCCTTCTCTGGGGCTGTTTGTCATTAATTGTTAACCATCAACTGCCCATGTCTGCTTGGGTTGGGGTGTGAGGGTATGGTCTTATGGTCCCCTCCCCCATCCACATCAAGTGTCTGATTAGTGTGGATAACCTTGGCTGCTGTGAGTTCATGTGTGTACATGCATGTGGCAGCCGTGCTGTTCCACAGACAATGTTCACAGCACTCCTTCTCATCCTCTGGATCTTACGATTTCTTCCCTCCCCCTACATGGTAACCTATACCTTTAATCCTAGAGACAGAGGTGATCAAATATCTGTGAGTTCCAGGCCAGTCTGATTTATTTTGCAAAAAAATTAAATCTGATTTAAAGGAAAATTCTTGGCTATAAAACCACACATGGGGGCTGGAGAGATGACTCAGCACTGGCTGTTCTTCCAGAGGTCCTGAGTTCAATTCCTGCCAACCACATTGTGCCTCTCAACCATCTGTAATGGGATCCAATGCCCTCTTCTAGTGTGTCTGAAGACAGCTATGGTGTACTCATGTATAAAATAAATTTTAAAATTTGTAAAAAACAAACAAACTAAACTAAAAACTAAAAACAAAGCTAGGCACGGTGGTGCACACCTTTAATCCTAGCACATGGGTGTGGGATGGTAGACAGGCAGATCTCTGAGTTTCAGTTTGTATCCACAGCATCCATGTAACCAAGGAGATGTAGTATTCTGCCTGAGTGACAGATGAAGTCAGGGGATCTCCAGGGCAAGCTGACTAGGTAATCTAGCTGTATCCGTGAGGTGAGTCTGACTGAGAGATCCTGCCACATGAATAAGGTAGAGAGCAATCAAGAATAACTCTTAACTTTAACCTCAAGCCTCTAAGTGTGCACACACACACACACACACACAAGAATATGCATGCACACCACACACAGACACATGCCAAAAATATTCAACATTATTAACCACCAGATAAATGCAAATTAAAACTACTTTGAGATTCCATCTCATTATTCCATCAATAGTCAAAATGGCTATTAACAAGAAAACAAATCCCAGGCTGGGAGTGGCACACACCTTTAGTCTCAGCATTCAAGAGGCAGAGGCAGGCAGATCTTTGAGTTCCAGACTTGTATAGTGTGCATAGTGAGTTCTAGGACAACTAGGGCTACAGAGTAAGACTAAGTCTCAATAAATAAATAAATAAATAAAATTTTAGAAGAAAACAAATCCCAGCAAATGCTGATGAGACATAGGGAAAGCAGGGCCTTTACTGACTGTTTTGGGAACATAAACTGGTGTTGCTACTGTGGAAATCAATCTGGAGCTTTTTCAAGAAACTAAAAATACCCTACCATGCCCTCCGAGGGTGTGAGAGCAGGTTCCATCCCATTCTGGCTGCAGCGCCCCAGAAAGCAGCCTCCAAACCTTGCCTGGGCAGCTGGCCCTGGTGGCAGAATGTGGGAAAGCCAGCCATGAGGGCATGAGAGCAGGAGAGCTGGCCCCACCCCTCACTGAGCAAAGCAGGACTGTTCACCCAGGCAGCACTACAGTAGGATGCTGGCTGGCTGACTCAGTTTCTACCCAGCCCCGGATCCAGGGCTCTGAATTGTCCCACCCCAACATTTATCCCATCTATGACCTGCTGGGACTCATGAAAGGGATGGTCCTGCAGATCCAAAGCTGCAGAATCTTGGTGACACAGGGCAACAACAGGATTTCCAAGCGGATTCCAGGTGAGGATCAGTACTGATAGTGTACCAGATGCCAGAAGCCTTGAACCACACCATGACGCATTGCAATGAACATTTGCAAGTAAAGCTGTCTGGGCAAAAAAGTGTACTGTGAAACACACCATGACACACCTCAGTTTCCACAGCAAAATTGTTTTGTTATTGTTGTTGTTGCTGCTGCTTTCATTTTAATCTTAATTTTTGTTTTCTTTTGGGGAAGGAGGTTACAAGGGCAGAGACAGATCTGAAGGGACAGGGTGATGAGAGAGGTTGCGATGCATGATGTGAATGAAATTCACAAAAAGTCAATAAAATGTTTTTTAATTTTAAAAATTAAAAAAAAAGCCAAAAGAGTAAAAGTATCATGTGACTCAGATATATCATCCTTGGGCATATACATGCAGAGCTCTATCCTACAACAGTGATGCCCACACATCTGTGTTCATTACTAGCCTATTCACCATAACTAAGAAGTAGAATCAGCCTAGATGTCCAACAGCTAATGAGTGGACAATGAAAACATGATACATATACTCACTGGGATTTTCTTCATCACCAAAGAAAAAAAAGAAATTATAAATTTTCCAGGAAAATAGACAGAACTGAGTGGAGTAGCCCAGGCCCAGAAAGACAAATGCTGTATATTCTCTCTCAAATGTGGATCCTAGTTTTGAATTTCTAGGTTTCTAGGTTTAAGTTTGGAATGAGTGCCCAAAGAGGCCAGGAAGAAGGGACCATTGAAACATGTGACCACTTGGGTGAATTGAAAAGACATTATTCTGTGTGAATGAAGCAAGTTTTAAAGGGCAAAGATGTAGCCCAGTAATAGAACACTTTTACTACTGTTTCTAGTCCCCAGTCTCTCTCTCTCTCTCTCTCTCTCTCTCTCTCTCTCACACACACACACACACACACAGAGGGAGACAGACAGACTGACTGACTAACTGACTGACTGACAGAGACACAGAGCAAGAGAGACAGAGACACAGAGACACACACATACACAAATATACACATGGAATGACAGAGAAAGATGCACAGAGAGAAACACATACACACACACACACACACACAGAGAGAGAGAGAGATATAGACACATAAGAATGTGTTTTTATTTTAATCCCAGGTGTATGGAAATGGAGCTGCTTCAGACTGTAGCAGTTGATGATGATTTGTCTCATGCTCTAGAAGAGGTGTGTTTTTTCCAGCTCCAGATAGTTCCTATGATTGTGTGACATTTGGAATTCTGGGAACTTTTCAGAGGGTATGCAAATGCTAGAGCCCAAATAAGTGGAGTGGGTGATTGTTGGTCGTTCAGTGAGGTTGGTTGTGGTTTGTTAGTAGTCATGCTCAAGAAAAAACAAAAGGAAGAAATTAGATTAAGGGATCTCTCTCTCTCTCTCTCTCTCTCTCTCTCTCTCTCTCTCTCTCTCTCTCTCTCCCTCTATCCTTCTTACTCTCCTATCTAGTGATAGGAGGTAAAACCAGGGGGGTTGGTATGAGAAAAGGAACATACAAAGTAACAAGATCAGTTATGATGATACCCAAACGTGGGGCATGATAAAGAAAAAAATGGAAATTTTGATTTCAAATGCCCTAGAGAAAACAGCAAGGGACTAAAGAATGGATTTTTTCTCAAAGTCAAGCAAAAAAAATATTGTGGCTGCTACCCCTGAAATATCCTCTGCTTTGCTCCCAGGGGTTATTTTCTGTTTTAGTTTTTTTTTCTGCATCATATATTATGTTTCAAAAAAAAAAAGACTGGAAGAATGCCTGAGAAGCTGGAAAAATTGCAGGTGGAAATGGAGGAGTCTGATAAACTAAACAACAACAACAACAACAAAGAGGCCGAAATAGGAAAACAAAAGTGGTAGCTCTGCTCTCTTTTCTGAAAGGGTTGCAGTGTTGGTGGTGCAACCGGAGAGTTTGCAGGTGGAGATGGAAGCTCCTGGGAGGGATCGAACACCAGAAAAGAGATATCAAGAAGCAAGAGAGCAAGAGATCAGGTCGGAGAAAATCTGAAAAAGCTAGAGGAAAATCTGATGAAACTGCTCATTTCAGAAGAAAGATTTAATCTTGAACTAACTGCTCAGTCAAAGTAGGAGGAGGGGCAGTCTGGGGTTATGAGATCACCCTCATCTTCCCCAATAGTTGTACAGCATATGCCTGCTAATAGTGTGGAGCAAGGCTATGACAAGCTCGGATGGGGTTCTACAGATAGATAGAATGATAGATCGAAGGGGGTTTAAAGAGGCCATGATTTCATATGGTATGCACTCGCCTTATGTAAAAAAAAATTCTAAATAACTGGGCTACTCAAAATATAATTATTCCTGAAGACTGAAAGGGATTGGTTACACTGTATTAGAGGCCAGTCAGCAATTGCAATGGTTAGTATGGTAGAGAGAAGAAGTCATGAGTATCAAACAATGAAATAGAGCAAGTGGAATAAATACAGTTAAAGATCAGTTGCTAGGTCATACTCTGGTATACAAGAATGGATTGGATTTGATTACATTACTGTAGAACAATGTTAGTGGCTTTAAGAGCTTGGGACAAAGTTGAGGAGGCCAGGTTTCAGGGGGAGGGCCACCTCCTTTACAAAGATTATACAAGGCTCTAGAGAAGCCTTCGCTGATTTTTTTTTAACAAAGACTAGTCTCACCTGTGAACAAAGTCATATTGAACCCTGACAAAAGCCATTCTGACAGAAACCTTGGCGTTTAAAAATTCAAATACTGGGCAGGGCAGCTACAGAGCACGTTGACCCCTGCCCATAGGAGGAGGCTCATGAAGGATTTGGGAATTTCAAACGATTGCAAAATGACCCATCTATGGGGGTCAGTGGTTCACCATCTGAAAACAACATCGTAGAGTGGATTGCAGTTGTATTTGGACCAGAAAGGACACCCTTTGAAGATGGTACTTTTAAACTAGTAATAGAATTTTCTGAAGAATATCCAAATAAATCACCATCTGTTAGGTTTTTATCCAAAATGTTTCATCCAAATGTGTATGCTGATGGTAGCATATATTTAGATATCCTTGCAGAATCAATGGAGTCCCACATATGATGTCTCTTCCATCTTAATTTCAATTCAGTCTCTGTTGGATGAACTAAATCAAAACAGTCCATTCAATAGCCAAGCTGCACAGCTTCATCAGGAAAACAAACAGGAATATGAGAAGAGGGTTTCAGCCATTGTTGAGCAAAACTGGAATGACTCATAATAGGCACCTGGTCTGTTAGCCTTTTCACCGTTGTTGTGTATAATTTACCTCCCGGTAGAAAGGCTAGCAAGTTTTAAGTGCCACGGGTTTTAAGGATTCTGAAGAGAAAAAGAAAAAAGTCGTTCTGTATCTTGATTAATGTAATTTTTATTTCATGGTATGAACTAAGTTATTGCTACATAAATTTGTAATATATCCTGTTTGTATTTTTTCCAAGTGTATAATGTTGGTGTGGAGATTTCATGACAGAACATTTTGTAAATCTGTACTTTTTTCAAATATTGACTTATTTTTTAATTCTTTAGATTTATAATTTGGAAAAAGGCACTGAAAGATTTTATATATGAATTTTACATGTAAAGCTGTTAAAATAACTTCAGTGCAAGAGACTTTATCACTTATTTCCTTACCTGTACAGGAGGGAACAGAAAGTCTCTGCTCTCTACCAGGTGAGAGCCTCATTTCCAACTGCAGACGGTCAAACTTCTGTTTTATAAAGAAAGTCTGCAAATTTGATTCTAAAACCAATTCTGATCTCTGGCTTTATTTTGAGTGTACTTATGTTAGTTCAGTTGTATAGCTGTAGACTTACTGATGATCTGGTTCTATCCAGCTCTGTATTTGGACCACTTGTTAATGTACATTTCTCATGTAAACTGTACCTCTTGTGACTTCACAATTGGCACCTCGACCACGAGCAGATCTGACTTGCTCAGCTGTGTGCAGCACCTTCACAGGCTATTGATTAAGAAGAAAGTAAAACCATCACAATTTACCAAATGCTGTGCTGCTGTATTAGCAATGGCCAGTTATGCTGGTTTGAGCAAGGCAGAGATTTGGAAGAAACCTTGGTATAACTTGAATATTTGCAAACTACCTTACTACCTTTTTTTTTTTTTTTTGGTTTTTCGAGACAGGGTTTCTCTGTGTAGCCCTGGCTGTCCTGGAACTCCCTCTGCCTCCCGAGTGCTGGGATTAAATGTGTGCATCACTAATGCCCCGCTTGCAAACTACCTTCTAATTCGCCTGTCTAATCTGGAACTGTTGAGCACCAGAGCCTGACGAGTTACTTCTCACCTCCTCAGTGGTACACAAGTTGTACTACATCTTAGTTTACTAAATAGACTTAAAAACACAGTATTGTAGAAAGCTAATATGAAGCTATTCTATGTCTTCAAATAGTATAGAAAATGAAAAATACACAAGTAAATTCTGTTAAAAAAAAAGAAAATTCAAGTTATTAGACCATAAAAGTTCTGAGCAGCACCTATGGACAAGTGGATAAGGAATATAGCTGATGTTGCTTCTAATGTGTACCATGCTAATATAATAAATCAAGCTGTAGCTAGAGGTCTCTGATCAAAATTCCTGGTGCTTCAGTTGTGGGAAGTACGGTCGTTTGCATAAAGACTGTGACCACGCTACTAAAAGGACTCAGCTCTCAAAATGCCCAGTGCTTTAATTGTGGGAAATACAGTCATTTGCAACAAATTTATAGACAAAGCATCTCTAAGGGCAGTGGTTGTTCTAAATATAAACCAGAAAAAAGGCCTAGGCTTCCAGGGGTGAACAGGCAATGTGGACAAGGGTTGCCATTACACCAATGAGTTAGGTCCAAAAGAGATAACCAAGACAATCTCTTACCATTGGGAAATGGCCTTGGGGAACTGGCTCCGGCTTCGAAGCAAAAAATTATTAGCCATTTCAGATAAGGGCAGCTGAGAGACAATGGGTTATAGAAAAAAAAAGCTGTAGAATTAAATCAGCCTCTATACTATAAGGATGTGTTAACATCAGAATGGAAGTCAGCCAAAGTTTCTCACTGGGGACTCAGATTTGTTTATATCTCCACGGGAAATGAAAAGCTGTGGATTGGATCGAAACTGATAAAGATTAGAACTGAGCAGGAGATGTCTCCTTGAAAACCTTGGCCACTGGCCCAAAAAGCCCTTATTCATTGAAAATGTCTGTTTCTAATTTCCCAATATATACAGCATAATTAATGGCTTAAAACAGAAGAGGGGAGATGTAACGACAATTCTGGAATTTTGGTTTCTTTAAACACACAGAAATATCATAAGAATGTGTTTTCATTTTAATCCCAGGTGTATGGAAATGGGGCCGCTTCAGACGGACCACAGCAGCTGACTAGGATTTGCCTCAGGCTCTATCAAAGGAGTGGTTTTGCCAGCTGCAGATAGTTTCTATGATTGTGTGATGTTTGCAATTCTGGGAACTTTTCAGAGGGTATATAAATGCTAGGGTCCTAACAGGCAAGGTTGATGGTTGTTGGTCATTCAGGGGGGCTGGATGCAGTTTGTTAGTAGTTGTGCTCAAAGAAGAAACGAGAAGAAAGAAATTAGATTCATAGATCTCTATCTCTCTCCCCCTCTATCCTTCTTTCTCTCCTATCTAGTGATAGGAGATGAAACTGGTGGAGATAACAGATATTAAAAAGAAGAACCCACAAAGTAACAAAGACCAGCTACAGATATCCCTCTGCCTCCCAAGTGCTAGGATTAAAGGTATATGCTTCCATATCTGACTAGAACTGAGAATTCCCTAAACTCTGGGATCAGTAAAAGAAAAACATGAGATCTAGACATGAAAGTCTGCATAAGGGAAAAATAGAAACATTTTCACCCAGAGTGATGAGAGCAACCACACACACACACACACACACACACACACACACACACATGTGGTGGGAGAGCATTACTGTGGTGAGCTCCAAAACAACAATAAAGCCTGCTAAAGTCAATCTGGCCTCCGTCACCAAACTCTGTTAGGGGTGTAAACCTGGAAACACCTGCAGTCACCTATGACACCGTCATGAAACCAGCAACCGCCTCTGTTCATACTTATCCTAAATTCCATTTTTAAGAAAAAGCTTGAAGCAGAGCACCCACGCTAGAGGAGCAATATTATCTGGTAGAATTCAGTAAGGAAGGCCTATTTTAAAAAACAGTAAATCTACTTTGAAACATAAAAGTTAATGAAAAATCTAAAGACGTATGAGTTTGCGTGTAAATGCCCATGTGAGGAACAGTGCAGGATTGTAGGGACTGCGGTCCCTTCTTTATACTGCAGCGTTTGCTGGTTTGTTCATTTACTGGTGTTATTATATACACAAAATCTAATGAAAGACAACTTTCTGTTTCCTTTTTGGATAGTTACTGTTGACTGTTTGGTTTTGTGACTATTTCTGAAAATAAATGTCATTTAGAGAAATGACTAAGCACAAGCCAACACTGACATCATAATATGTATTTGCCTCTGTGAATGAAAGGGGAGATAGTAATGTTTGGAGCATAAGATGCTCCCCAGGCCCAGCCACTTGGGGAGGTGAACTGCACTTACCCCTCCTGCTGCCAGGGTGGGTGCCGGGGCAGGTGCTGGGGGGCAGGTGCTGGGGTGGGGATGGGGGGGCGCGGCGTTGCGGATGCTGGGCTGTAGAGAAGGCCAGGCACCACTCTGAGGGTGGGAAAACACAGTCTGAGATGTGGGAAAACCTGAGCTGGCTCGGGGTCCCCAGGCCTGCAATGAGGCAGGGACCATGGGGTTCTCAGACTCTGGGAAATCCAGGCACTGCTGGGAGCAGAGAACTGAGTCAGGGGCCCGTGGGCTGGGGAGAGCTCCTAGCCAGGGTGTTGGGGGAAGGGGAAGCAGCTCCAGCTTGTCCCAGTGAGGCGATTGTGCTTAGCTTGACTTGGTGGCAGTTGTGGCTGGGAGCACAGAGAGGATCTGTAGGAGCCTTCTTCATGGCTCCCTACAGTGGATCTTGATGAAAGAGACAGTCCATGGTTCTAAGCCGTTTATTGGCTGTTCATGGTGGAAAATGTATGTGCAATGTACCATAAACAACTGCCTCGAGAGAGTGAACACAGGAAGTTGGGAGGAGGAGGAAAAGCTAACACATCCACGGGAGCTGAACATCGTGTTCCCAAGCAACAAGTGGGGAAGAAACAAAAGCGGGGAGTAGAAGATGTCACAAGACAAACAGAAACTGAAGCACAATGCAATCAAATTTAAGGTACAAATAATTAAAAGCAAAAGAAATTCTAAGAGGGCCGGGCGGTGGTGGCGCACGCCTTTAATCCCAGCACTTGGGAGGCAGAGGCAGGCGGATTTCTGAGTTCGAGGCCAGCCTGATCTACAGAGTGAGTTCCAGGACAGCCAGGGCTACACAGAGAAACCCTGCCTCGAAAAACCAAAAAAAAAAAAAAAAAGAAATTCTAAGAGGAACATATATAGTAATGGTGCCCACATTACTGAAGGTCCCAGATAAACAGTGCCACTCTGGGAAGGGCTATAGAAAGACCACCTAGAGGTCAGAAATTGTTTTGTTTTCTTCATAAGTGAAAAAATTAAAAGTGGAAGATGGAAGATCTCGGAGAGCCCTGCCAAAGCCACCATATGGTAATGGGGAAATCAGGGTCTCTTCTTGGGGTTCTTAGTGTTATTAATGAGCACAAGAACAGACTCCAACAGAAGCTCAAGGACAGTGTTTAGAGCTAAAAAGAAAAATGCCAGGGCAAACAGGCTGTAAATTGTAAGAGTCCGTCAGAAGACCCCCTACTCAATAAGGCCAGAGAGACCGGAATTGCTGCAATCCACAAGAGGTTTATTGTTCCAATGTACATTGGGGTCCCCCAGCACACAGGCAAGAGGAGAACCCAAACTCACAAAGCATACCCTTTTTTTTGGTTTTTTCGAGCATACCCTTTTTATAAACATTTCGGTGGGGAGTTCAGCGGTCGCCTGAGTTGAATGACTGCAATTGGTTACCCTGAGCAACATTTAAAATTATCGGTCAATTCGAATGGGGAGGTTGTCTGTCATTTGGTCCTGTCCTGCCCACCTTGTGATATTCATGGTATTCCTGGCATTGTCTTTTTTGTCGAGGCACTTCCTTCTCTGTCCTCACCCTTGGCAGGGTAGTTCACTGTTTAGCCCATTTTCATGTCTGTCCTTACCCCAGGCAGTCGTGGGTGAAATGGAAAGTTCCTGTCCAGCTGTGAGTCCCCATCCTTGGTTGTGGGGAGCTGGCCTGCTGTTTCTGACAGGGTTCTCACAAAATCTCATGGTGTGGAGAGCAGAAGAATGAAGACAATAAGCCAGCATGGAGTCTGGCCACATGGCAGCAGTCTGGAGGAGGAAGGGGAGGAAGGGGGAGGGGAGAGGGAGGAGGGAAAGGAGGGGGGTAGGTGAAGGAGGAGGAAGGGGAGGAGAAAGAGGGGGAGGAGGGGGAGGAGAGGAGGGGGAGGGGGAAGGGAAGAAGGAGGAGAGGGAGGGGAAGGAGGAGAAACAAGAAGAACAAAAAGAGGAGGAGGAGGAAGGGGGAGGAGCCAGGATTACTGGAGAAATGGTTCAGCAATTAAGAGCACTGGCTGCTTTTCCAGAGGATTCAGGTTCCATTCAGGGGCTGGTCGGTGACAGACTGTGGGCCCTGACCACTAGAAGAGGTCCTGGGAGCTTCCAAGCCTTGAAGTCAAGGATACTCACATACAAGTCTCAAAAATTGCCACCACGACTGCTGTAAGGAGCGAAGGCCCTCAGAACTAAGGCCTGAGAACACCAACCGCTCCTATAAGGGTGGAGGACTCCAATACCAGAGCTGCACTCCTGCCGACTGCTTTCCTTACCTGATGCACGCGCCAAGCTGTTAGCATTCAGAATCCAGATTCCAGAATCCAGAGCATCTAGAGCTATTGAGTCTGGTTTCTAATGCCTGGGACCATGAGTCTAGCTATAAGGGCTTCGATCTGGAGTCCTTGAGTCTGTTAGCACTACTCCCATTAGAGGGGCGCACTCCTTACCTACTACTCATGATTTCCATCTGCATCGAGCAAATGACCCAGACAGCTCACTGGTAACTATATTTCTCAACCCCGAATACACAGACAAGGAAAGAAAAAATAGATAAATGGGGCGGGGTGGGGGTGGGGTGGGGTGGGGTGGTGCTGAAGAAATGACTCAGTGGTTAAGAGTGCCAGCTGTTCTTCTAAAGGACCTGGGTTTGATTCCTGGCATCTACATGGTGCATATACATACATGGAAGCAAAACACCCATACACAGAAAATAATAAAATAAAAATAGTAAGTAGACAAATGAGATTACACCAAATTAAGACACTTCTATACAGGAAAAAAATGATTATAAGTGAAAAACAGCCACAGGGTGAAAATATTAAGAGACACACTTAAAGATAGGGGTTGTTTGCCCAAACACATAGAAACTTCAATTGCTCAAAAACCAAGAACACGAATAACTATTTTTAGAATGAGCAAAAGGCTTGACTATCTATTTCTCAACATAGACAGATGGTCAGCCAATTAATAGATGAAACAGCTCACCATCTCAGTCATGAAAGAAATGCAAATCAAAGCCACAAGCGATTCCCTCAGTGTTACAGTAGCTGTTACTTAGGAAAACAAGTGAAGGTACTCACCTAGAATCCCAGAACTACAGAGCCTGAGGCAGGAGGATTGCAAGTTCCAGGACACACTAGGGTAGCAAGACCTTGTCTTCAAAAGGGAGAAAAAAAGAGCTATACTGGATCGGCTTTTTGTTGCCTGTGCAGGGATCAAGCCAGTCAGCCATGAGCCCCTCTGCTGAGCCCAGTCCAAGATGAAAGACAAATGAGGGTGGGGGTAGGGTGCAAAATGAGCCCTTACATACTGCTAGTGGTGATGTAAACCAAAACAGCCAGTTTTGAAAACTGTTTTTAAGTTCTTCAGAAATATGAATTTGATCCAGGAACCTCACCACTAGATCTCTCTATATACCTAGGGAAATTAAAACCTAAATGTCAGAGACATCCACACTCCCAATCTCATTATAGCAAACAAGATATGAAAACAATCAAAATACCCATCAACAGGGGAGTCGATTTTTTTAAAGTGTATTATATACGAACGGTGGACTATTACGCAGTCTTAAAATTAAAAAAAAGAAGAAGACATTCTCTCATTTATAAATAAACCTGGAAGGCTAATGTTAGGTTGAATAAGACAAATATTGTATGATTTTCACGTACATTTGAAATCTTTAAAAAAATAAAAATATCAAACTCATAGAAACCATATCTAGTGGCCATCAGAGGTCCCAGGGGTGTTTAGACAAGGAAAGGGAGAGACTAGTCAACAGGTTCAGTCAGGAGATGTTCTGGCACTCTGCTGAACACTGTAGTGATGATATACTGTGCGGTCTTCCCATCAGCGACTGCTCACCCACACAGAGAGAGCGCTGGAAATCAAAGAAAGGAGTCTGCGCAGTCCAGTTTTGTGAGACAGCAAGTGTATTGGGTTCCCTCCAGGAGCATGGGTGACTCATGAGACTCTTGTGAGGCTCCCCCTCCATGACAGACTCGTAATAGGTCGTATCTCATGCAGGTTCTTCAAGGACGGTCACAGGAGCTCTGATTCACCGTTGCAAGGGTCATGTCCAACCCGGGGGCAATGACAATAAGGTGACCAAGATGTATATTTCAAAATATCTAAAGGTAAGACTTAGGTGCTTTTACAACAGACAAGTAGTATTTGAGATGATATGTGTGCTGATTGGCTCCGCGGTGTACACGCTCCTAAAGCTTCACATTACATTTCATGATATATAATCATTTCTTCTCAATTAAAAATAGAACTTCAAGTTGAGTGTGGTAGGACAGGCCTAGAATTTCAGCACTTGTCTGTGTTAATAATTCAAGGCTAAGGCTCCAAAGGAGATAGGGACTCCACAGGAAGACCAACAGAGTACACTAACCTGGACCCTTGGGGCTCTCAGAGTCTGAACCAACAACCAAAGAGCATACACAGGCTGGACCTAGGCCTCCCAACACATACGTACCAGATGTGCCACTTGGTCTTCATGTGGGTCCCAAATAAACAGAACGGGGACTATCCCAAAAGCTGTTGCCTATAAGTGGGATATGTTCTTCTTGCTGGGCTGCCTTGTCTGGCTCAATGGGAGAGGAAGCACCTAGCCTCGCAGAGACTTGAAGTACTGGGATGGGGGTGGGGTGGCCCACCCACTCAGAGAAGGGGAGGTAGGGATGAGAGAAGGATTGTGGGAGAGGGATAAGGGAAGGATTGTGGGAGGGGAATAAGGGAAGGATTGTGGGAGGGGGTGACCAGGAGGGGGGCAGTGAGGGGGATGTAAAGTGAATAAGTAAAAAAATAAAATAAATTAAATTAAATTTTAAAAATATTCAAGGCTATAGCCTTAGCTACACAGCAAGCTTGAAGCCAGCCTGGGCTACATGAGATCCTGTTTCAAAAAGCAAACAATTAAAAAAATAAATAGAATAAATAAAACTGTTGTTAAAACTTCAGTTGTAGTGACAGAAAGGTCAGTGAGTGCCAGAAGGCCATCTCAGGTGTGATCATGGGCCTGGTTACAGAAGGCTGTATCAGGTGTGATCGTGGGCGTGGTTACAGAAGGCTATCTCAGGTGTGATCATGGGTGTGGTTACAGAAGGCTGTCTCAGGTGTGATTATGGGCATGGTTACATGACTGAAGATGTTTGTCAAAAGTCAGAAAATTGTGCACCTAAGTTGGTAAATTTTATCGTTGATGAGCTTTCTTCAATATAGCTGATTTTTTTAAATAAATACTATTCTTTGGTTTCTCTTCAGATCATGTAAATCTTTTGAAAGTAAAAGCACGGCCTGAGATTAAAACATGAGTTTGGAGATCAGTACCTCCAACCCCACCATGCTTTCATGGTTTTCATTGCTTCTGTTTAAGCTCATGGGGATCTCTTGGTACTCCATTTCTCCAGAGGAGGGAAAGTCAGCAAAGGGGAAATCATCTCATTCAGCTCTACTTCAGTGTGAGGAGTGTGTGTGTGTGTGTGTGTGTGTGTGTGTGTGTGTGTGTGTGGTGTGCAGTGTGCATGTCTCGGTGTATGGTGTATATGTGGTGTATAGTATTGTGTGTCTCTGTGAGGGGGTATATGTGTATGTGGTGTAGTATGTGTGTCTCTATGTTTGTGGGGTGTGTGTGGTGTGTTGAATATCTGGTGTATAGTATGTATGTGCCTCTTTCAGAGGGTGTTGGGTGGCGTGTGTGTAGTGCAGTATGTGTGTGTCTCTGTGTGGTATGAGGATGTGTGGTATGTAATGTAGTATGTATCTCCATGTGTGGTGTGTATGTGCTGTATAGTAAGTACTGTGTGTCTCTGTGAGGGGGTATATGTGTATGTGGTATAGTATGTGTGTGCCTCTATGTATGTGGTGTGAGGGTATAGCGGGTGTGGTGTGTAGTATGTGTGTGTCTCTGTGTGTATGTGGGGTGTATGGTGTGTGGTGTAGAATGTGTGGTATGTAGTGTAGTATGTGTGTATCTCCATGTGTGGTGTGTGTGTATGTGGTATGTAGTATGTGCATGTCTCTGTGTGTAGTGTGTAATATATGTATGTTTCTGTATGTGATGCATGTATATGTGTGTGTCTCTATATGTGGTGTGTCTATGTGTGATGTATATGTGTTTGTGTCTGTGTGTGATGTGTGCATATGTGTGTCTATGTGGTTTGTTTAGTGTATGCGTGCATGTATGTGACTGCATGGTGTGTGTACTGTGTGTGTGGTGTGTGTATGTATGGTGTGTGCGTGTGCATGTTGTGTGGTTTGTGTAATGTTTATGTGTATGTATGTGGTATATGTATTGTGCATGTGTGTGTCTGTATGGTGTGCGTTGTATTGTGTGATGTGTGTGTGTTATGTGTAGTATCTGTGTGTGGTTTATGCATGTGTGTGTGTGTGTGTGTGTGTGTGTTTGCACATGCATATGCATCTATTTAGGTATATAAGCAGGGGAGGCCAGAGCACTGGGTGTGTTCTTCAAAATGTCTTTCATTGGCCAGCAAGCCATCAGGATCCGGTTATAATTGCCTCAGAGATGAGATTACAAATATATACCACCATACCCAGCTTTTTTAATGTGGATTCTGGGGAATTGAACCTAGGTTCTTGTGCTTGCAAGGCAAACACTCCAGCCTCTTGGATTTCTTTCTCTTCTGTTAGATTTGAATAAAATTACGTTTCACTTGCATGTTTAGTAAAATGTGGAACAAGATCAATTTGTATACAGTCTTTTATTCTAATCATGCCTGATAATAAAACTTACTCCTCCTGCCCAGACTCCTCTTTGCACACAAACAAAGAAATATACTCAAAATCATGTCTGCCAGACTCATCGTTCATCTGATCTAAAATGTGGCTTTTCTTCTTAACACAGGAGCTGTCTAGCAACCATGCTGGCTATGGGTCCAGTGGCAGTCACAAAGTAGTTGACACTGCTGACACCTTCTGGCAAAATAGTGGCAGTGCCAGCATCAAAACTTTCTGGGCACCTTGGAAGTCCAAAGACAAATGAAGTCTTTTAAAAGATGCTGCCTTGTCGGTAGTCATCATGCACAAATGAGCCTACTGTGTTCATACAGACACACACAGACAAATGAACACACATAGAGAGATGGCAAAAACTGATTGAGAGCAGGCATGATGGCGCCTGTCTGCAATTCCAGCACCTAGGAGACTAGGGAAGGAAGATCCCAGTGTGAGGCTAGCCTAAGCTACAAAGTGAGTTCAAGTCAACCAGAGCTACAGAATTATACATTGTTTCAAAAGAAAGCGAATCCAAAGAATTAAACTCAAAATGGGAAGATGCTTCAGAACTATAGCAACCAACTTCATTTTTATGCCTCCATATAAGTAATCTGTTAGGAAAATTGAGAGAAGTCAGAGGTTGCAGTTGCTAACTCCAGTTGTCAACAGGAAGAGACCCAGAACCACTCTGGAGGTGGGCTTCTGGGTATGCCTGTGAGCGTTTTGTGGGTCAGCTGACATGTGAAGACACAGCTGTTATATGTGGCACTGTGTCCTGGGTTGGGATCCCAGACTGTACAAAAGAGAGGGAAATACAGCCCAAGCACTGGACTCTGTCTCCTGGCTGTGGATGTAACATGACCAGCTTCCTCAAGCTCCTGCCACCCTGACCTCCCCACCAGGATGGACTGGAACTGTGAACTGTGAGACAAGATAAACCATCCTCTTAAACTGTTTTTGTCAGGGTGTTTTATCACAGCAACAGGAAAAGACACTAAGACGCGGCCTCGAGACTCTGGGACTTGGCAGTCTGCCTCAGGGGCAGTGCTTAACATGTAAGACGCCTTGCGTTCCAGCCTCAGTTCAGAAGAAGGATTGATGGGTGGGTGGATGGATTGATTTGGGTTACAACCCAAACCTAGAATTGATCAAATTTGTTATTTATGAGCAACAGAGCTGGATAGTTTGAGGTTTGTTTCTTTAAACTTTTCAATATGGTTAATTTCTGTAATGGGTGTAAAAGCATTATATTTAATGTTGTGTATATCTGTCATATATAATAGACTACTAGTATGTATGACATCTGGAAGATATCATTTTTATATGTCAATATACATATTACATTATGAGTATACAATTTTTTCAATATAGTGTGGGCTCTTTGCTGTTATAACTGATGCTTTACATGGGCTATTTTGACATTTCTCTCTCAGCCTTACCCATACTCGCCCACTTTAGCTTAGCTTGCTGTAGGGATAATCTCTTGTGTACCATGCAGAAGCATCACCTATCAATAAAAAATGATGACCAATGAGCTGAAGCAGGATTAGAAAATGGGATATCCAGGAGAGAGAAAGGAATTCTGGGAGATAGGCACAGGAAGATTCGCCACCTAGACTAGGAGAAGGAACTAACTAGTCATATGGCAGACGTGGAATAGGATAAATGAGTTATATAAGTTAAGAGCTAGTGGGGGACAAGCCCAAGTTTATGGCTGAGGTATATATTCATACATAAATAAGTCTCTGAGTCATTATTCAGGAACTAGAACACAGGTGAAAAAGCCCACAGTTACAGCTTGCCCCACATATTTCTCCAGTCATCAGATTTTCAGTATTTCGGGCCTAGCCCAGATTCGTTTCACAATGGTTTTTTGGGGGAGGTTTTTGTTGTTGTTTTTGGGTTTGGTTTTTTTTGGGTTTTTTTTGGTTTTGTTTTGTTCTGTTCTGTTTTGTTTTTAAGATTTATTTATTATGCGTAAGTACACTGTAGCTGTTTTCAGATGAACCAGAAGAGGGCATCAGATCTCATTACAGATGGTTGTGAACCACCATGTGGTTGCTGGGATTTGAACTCAGGACCTTCGGAAGAGCAGTCAGTGCTCTTAACCACTGAGCCATCTCTCCAGCTCCCTCATTTCACAATAGAAATGAACCTCTCTGGTACTATCTCAGGGATTTGCCTTTCTATCGCCTTCTATTTATTCTCTCTACCTCATTCCATCCATCCATCTATATCTCCTGCTTTTCTCTCTCTCTTCTTCCTTACCTATGTCAGGATCTCTGAAAGATGGCAGATAGGAGCCCTCTGCTCCTGCACTAGAAAGTATACTTCCGTCGTCAAGACTGAGAGAGTGATTCAGGACCACGGACAGTGACACACACCGGTCCAGTTATGGCTGGCAAGTGAACTTGTAAGCTAAATCCAGGGTCATTCTCCAAGAGTGGATGTTTGAACGAGAACCGCCCCCATGGGCTCATATGTTTGAATACTTGGTCTTAAGTTAGTGAAACTGTTTAGAAAGGATTAGGAAGTGTTGCCTTGCTTGTTGGAAGAGATGTGGTGCTGGTTTCAGAAGCCCACACCAGGCCAGTGTCTCTCTCTTCCTATCTGTGATCAGGAAGTAAACTCACATGCCTGTCTGCCTGTGGCCATGCCTCCTGCCATGATGATAGTACACTAACTCTCTGGGACTGTAAACAAGCCCCCAATTAAATGCTTTCTTTTATAAGAGTCGCCTTGGTCATAGTATCTCTTCACAGGAATAAAACAGTAACTAGGACTCAATTCTGTTGAGGTTTGGTCTTCTGCTATCTGTTGTAATGTTAAGTGCAGGACCCCAAGACCTGGTTGTCCCAGAGACAGAGAGCCTGCACCCCAAGTTATTTCTGACTGGTAAGTAAAGATGCCAACAACTAATAGCTGGGCAGAAGAGACATGGGGGGGGTTTAGATTTCCCAGGCTTGGGGGTCAGAGGGGGACCAAGAGAAAGAAGGCAGGAGTAGGAAGAAGACATCATGGATTAGGAGTAAAGAAAATGTGGCCCTGTGAGCTGGTCAATTAGAGTTAAGAGCAGCCCAGGTGAAACATGGTAAGTCTCCGGGCAGTGGTAGCTCATGCCTGTAATCCCAGCACTTGGGAGGCAGAGGCAAGCGGATTTCTAGTTTGAGGCCAGCCTGGTCTACAGAGTGAGTTCCAGGACAGCCAGGGCTACACAGAGATACCCTGTCTCGAAAACACACACACACACACACACACACACACACACAAAGATAAGAAACATAGTAAGTAATAACTCAGGGGTTATGGATAGGAAAGTAGATTCTAATAGCATAGAGGGTAGATATCGGCCCAGCTCTTGTGCTGTTTAAGACTTGTTATTATAAATAATGAAAGTTGTGTGGGTTTTATCTGGGAACTGAATGGTTCCAGGCAGGGTAGAAGCCCCGAGTCAGGATTAAAAATTTCTACAACAAAATTCCAGATTATAAAATCCTCCCCAGAAAGATATCATGACAATGGTACTCAAAAACACTCTGCAAATTAATGCACTGATTAAAACTTTATTCCAGCAAAGAGCAACAGCTGTGTGCTAAATGCATTCAATAAGTATCTGTCTGGACCCCTACCAAATGGCATGCAGGACTCTGTCAGACAGTCCTTATGCTGGCATTTGTTGGAGTTCCCTAGAGGAACAAAACAGATTAAATGAATCTATATACATTAAAGAGAGTTGATTAGAATGGCTAAAAGACAGCGGTCCAGCTAGTCCAACATGACTGCTATAGTGGCTATTCCTGGTTGTCAACTTGACTAAATCTGGAATGAACTAATCAAGAATTGGAAGGCTCGGTGGCAAACTCCTTTAATCTGGGTCACACCCTCTGCTGGAGACCTATATAAGAACATTGGAAGAAGGAAGACTCACTCTGGGTTTTCCTGGCCTGCCTCATGTTACTGAGCAACTGCTAGATCCTCGGACTTCCATCCACAGCTGCCTCGTGGGACTGAGCAACTGCTAGATCCTTGGACTTCCATCCACAAGTACTGCTGACTATTGTTGGGGAGTTGGACTACAAGCTGTAAGTCATCGACAAATTCCCTAACTATATAGAGTCTACCCATATGTTCTGTGACTCTAGAGAACCCTGACTAATACAACTGCATTCTGACAGAAAGTCCAGGAATATGAGAGATATTTGGTTCAGGAGGGCTGGATGTCTTAGCTTGTATTCAGTCTATGTTGGAATCCCCAAAAAGTATGTCTTGATGCCTCTGAAGGAATACCTCAGCAGTAGGATAGATGGACTTGCCAGCAAAAGTGAGGCTGAGTAGGCAAAAAAGCAAAAGTTTCTTTCTTCTGTCTCCTGCTATGTGAGCTGCCACCAGAAGGTATAGCCCTGACATAGGGTGGGTCTTTCCTTCTCAAATGATCCAATCAAGAAAACCTCTCACAGATATGCCCAGATGCTTGAGTATTAGTTAATGGTGGTCAAGTTGACAATCAAGATTAGCCCTTACAGTGACGAAGTCCCCTGTTGTCCTCTGTGTGGCTGCTGTCTTGTGGCAGTGGAAAACCTGGCTTCATGGTTTGCAGAAAGCAAAGGCTGATACAGTTTAGAGCATTTTTCCCTGCTATAATTATGAATAGCTTGATGTCCATCAGCATTTTCTCCTTCCATGGAGAAAATCACTTTTCCTACATCATCCTATGACATCAGAGAAATCAAGCAAAGTTGTCTCTCCCCATATCCATTGCCAGTACGTTGCATCTAACATTTCATATATATATATATTTAGATTCACTTTATCTTTATGCATATATGTCTGTCACCAGGTGCATGCCTAGTGCCTATAGGGGCCAGAAGGAGACATCAGATCCCCCTGAAACTGGAGTTACGATCTACGATGCAGGTACTGGGAACCAAACCCAGGTCCTCTGTGAGAGCAACAAGTGCCCTTAACCACTGAGCCACCTATCCAGCCCCTATTTAAGACTTTATTCTGGGCTGGAGAGATGGCTCAACGGATAAGAGCACTGACTTCTCTTCCAAAGGCTCTGAGTTCAAATCCTAGCAACCACATGGTGGCTCACAACCATCCATAATGAGATCTGACGTCCTCTTCTGGTGTGTCTGAAGACAGCTACTTACATATAATAATAAATAAATCTTTAGGCTGAGCGAGCAGGACTGGAGCAAGCAGAGGTCCTGAGTTCAATTCCCAGCAACCACATGATGGCTCACAACATCTGTACAGCTACAGTGTACTCATACACATACACATACAATAAAATAAATAAGTCTTTTAAAAAAGCATTTTATTCTATGCATATCATCTGCTCCCTACTCTTACTTTCAACACACACACACAATGAAAAAAGGAAAAGTTTATGTCTGACAGATGGCTCAGTGAATGGGGCACTTGCTGTGCAAGCATGAGGACCAGAGATCCCCAAAACCCACATAAAAGCCCAGTAGGTGGACCAGCCAACCCACCATTCTGGTGCTTGGATGGTAGAAAAGGGGAGCCCTAGAACAAGATGCCTAGCTAGACTATTCCTTATCGGTGAGCTCTGAGTTCAATTGAGAAACCTTCAATGAATTATGTGGAAATTAATGACAGACTCGTGAGGTCAACCTCGGCCTCAACATGTACACATACACATGTACACGTGCTCCTGCACTTACAATACACACACACACACACACACACGAACATGTGTAAGCACACACATACACGAATGTATTACAGGAAAAGAATATGACCCATAAAAATTCTCTGGCCTTTGAGAATCCACATTCTTGTGAGAGAAACAGTCGAGAAAAAAGTAAATATACAAGAAATTTAAGAAGGTTGACTGGTTGCTTTTTGTCAACTTGATACAAACTAGCATTACGTCAGAAATGAGAACCCAATTTGAGAAACTGCCTCTATCACATTGGCCGGTGGGCATGTCTGTGGGACATTTTCTTGACTGATGATTGATGTGGGAAGCCCAACCCACTGTGGTCAGTGCCACCCTAGACAGGTGGTTTTAGGTTGTACACACACACACACACACACAGAGAGAGAGAGAGAGAGAACAGGCTGAGCAAGCCGGGGAAGCAATCCCATAAGCAGCACTCTTCCATGGCCTCTGCTTCAGTTCCTGCCTCTAGGTTCCTGCCTTGACTTCTTCAAGAATGAACTTTAAAATGGAACTGTAAGCCAGACATTGATGGTACATGCCTTTAAACCCAGCACTCTGTGAGTTCAAGGACAGCCTGGTCTACAGAGTGAGTTCCAAACAACCAGGACTACAAAGAGAAACCCTATCTTAAAAACCAAAACAACAACAACAACAACAAAAATAGTCTCTGCTTCCTCACAGGAACAGAAAGAAAACTTAGAGAGTAATAAAATTTGAGATCAAAGGAAGATCTATAAGCAAAAAGCAGTAACAGAGGTGGCCAAAGCTAGAGAGATGACCTGGAAGTAAAGAGCATATATTGCCTTTGCAGAGGAACCAAGTTCAGTTCCCACGTCAGGTGACTTACAACCATCTGTAACTTCAGCTCTAGGGGATCCAACATATTCATCTGGCCTCTACAAATTCCTATACTCACATACATATACCAACACACACACACACACAAACACACACACACACACATTAAAATAAAGTATATTAGAATACTCTCTCCTCCCTCCTGTTCCTGAGCCCCAATCACTTAGTTTCCATCCTGAGTGGTACCCAATACCATTGCTTCTTGTGTGGTCTATACTCAGGTACACTAAGCCCTTCTCTGTAGAGATAGTATTGTATAGCATCATTTTACACTGCGCTTTGAATAGGTATGCCTTCCATAGACTTGTGTGCTTGAATGCTTGGCCCATAGAGAGTGGCACTATCAAGAGGTGTGGTCTTGTTGGAGTGGGTGTGGCTTTGTGGGAGGAAGTATGTCACTGCAGAGGCAGGCTTTGAGGTCTCATACGCTCAAGCTATGCCCAGTGTGCCACAGTCTCCTGGGGCCTTACCAATCAAGATGTAGAACTCTCAGTTCCTTTTCCAGCACCATGTCTCCCTGCACACTGCCATGTTTCTCGCCATGATAATAATGGACTGATAATCTGAAGTATAAGACAGCCCAATCAAATGTTTTCCTCTATAACACTTTGTAGTGACTATTCCTGGTTGTCAACTTGACTATATCTGGAATGAACTACAATCCAGAATTGGAAGGCTCACCTATGATCCTAATCTGGAGGCTCAGAGATACAAGTTTCTGACTTGGATCTTGGCATGGAGATCTTGAAGCATAGTGGCTATGAATTCCAGAAGATTAAGAAAAGGAGATCTTCGAGTTCAAGGTCATCTGGGATTAAAGGCACAGTGGCACACACCTTTAACCTGGGCCACACCCTCTGCTGGAGACCTACGTAAGGACATTGGAAGAAGGAAGATTCACTCACTCACTCTTCCTTGCTTACTTGCCTCGTGAGACTGAGCAACTGCTAGATCCTTGGACTTCTATCCACAGCTGCCTTGTGGGACTAAGCAACTGCAAGATCCTTGGACTTCCATTCACAAGTACTGCTGACTATTGTTTGGGAGTTGGACTACAAGCTGTAAGTCATCAACAAATTATCTAACTATATAGAGACTACCCATACGTTCTGTGACTCTAGAGAACCCTGACTAATATACACTTGCCATGGTCATGGTGTCTCTTCACATTAATAAAACTCTAAGATAGCCCTTTTCTCTTAATCTATTTCAAACCCTTCCTAACCACTGTGTCCAGTGGGGTAAATGGTTCTCTAGCTTGTTAATCCAGTGCCCCCCCATAGGATTGTAATACTTCCCATCTTTGTAGTGAAAAACTTGCTGTCCCTTATATAAAAGGTGGAGACTTTGAACTAGGATCAACCAGGGTTCAAATTTGGCTTATTCCATGGTTATAAAATAATGACTTTTGTTCAGATTTTTTTGCTTCCAGTGTCTGTTTCTTCACTTGCAAAATGAGGACAATAACACTGAGACTGTCTCGGGAGCTGGGATGATAACTTAGCTGTTAAAAGCATTTGCTGCTGAATCATGGGGAGTGGAGCTTGAGTCCCAGTACTCACAATAGGAGACTCACAAATGCCTGAAACTCCAGCTCCAAGGGATCTGACATCATCATCTGGCCTCCACGGGCTCACATATACATAAATGTCTGTACCCATGCAAATGCATGCACACACAAAAGTAAGATAAAATGTGTTTTTAAATAATAATAGCCAGGCATGGTGGTGCATGGCTTTAATCCCAGCACTGGGCAGAGGCAGATGGATCTATGAGTTTGAGGCTAGCCTGGTCTACAAAGCGAGTTACAGGGCTACACAGAGAGACCCTGTCTTGAAAAACCAAAAATTAGTTAATTGATTGAAATTTTAATTAATTGAACTTTAATTAATCAAAAATTAATTTGTTTGTTCAAAATGCTATTCTGACAATCTTCAGAGGAAGATCAAGTATTGAAAATGTATATATCAGAGCTGGAGAGATGGTTCAGCGGTTAAGAGCACTGACTGCTCTTCCCAAGGTCCTGAGTTCAAATCCCAGCAACCACATGGTGGCTCACAACCATCTGTAATGAGATCCAATGCCCTCTTCTGGGGTGTATGAAGACAGTTACAGTGTACTTACATATAATAAATAAATAAATCTTTTAAAAAAAGGAAGAAAATGTATATATCTGGACTGGAGAGATGGTTCAGAGGTTAAGAGCACTGACTGCTCTTCCAGAGGTCCCGAGTTCAATTCCCAGAAACCACATGGTAGCTCACAACCATCTGTACTGGGATCTGATGCCCTCTTCTGGTGTGTCTGAAGATAGCTACAGTGTACTCATATATATAAAATAAATATTTTTTAAAAAGATAGCCATTAAGTGCTCTTTTAAAAAAAGAAAAGAAACTGTATATACCTGGCCCAAGACCGTAATGCCACTAACAATATCTGATCCATTTTCAGTGCTACTGTGTCTGGGCTCTGTGCTGAGAACTCACATTTTCTTGTTCCATACTTACAATCCCACCTCCACTCATACTGAAGAGTAACTTGACAAGTTAGCCCATACATCCCTCAGCTCAGAAAGAAGAGGAACAAGATTCAAACCCAGGGTTTTCTAGCTCCAGAGAACTTCCTGATGCTTAACAAATAGAACCATTACCAACAGCATCCCTGTTACAACCGCAACCCCCACCTCCACCCCCAGCATCACCAGCCTCCTCATCGTCACCATCACCATCATTACCACCAGCATCACCCCACCTCCATCCCCAGAATCACCAGCATCCTCAGCATCACCACATCATCATAACCAACATCTTTATCATCACCATCACTATCACTATCACCGTCCCTACCAGCATCGCCATGACGTTCAACAACATCATGATCATCACTATTGTGGGTTTTAGGCCCGTTGATCTCTGAAACGGCCTGTGTCTTGCTTTGTCTCTGGAATCTCAACGAACCGGTACAAATCTTTTTCAGGAACTATCTTCTGGTTTGAGGCCAGTGTTTCCTCTAACTTCAGCTACATGGATGTGAATGTACCCGTACGCATCTACACAGAGACCCAGGAGCCTTTAGTGACAGGAGGCATTTTGGATGACCTGTTTGTTGTGACTTTCTGGTCAGCACAGGCAGGTGAGGGGACATGCCCCTCCAGAGGAGCAGAGGAGGCCGTGTTCCTTCCTTTGCCTAGTTAGACAGAGGAGAAGAACAGCAGCCACTTAATAAGCACCTACGTACGACGCGGCAGAGTTGGCCTTCTGTGCTTTCTCTGACCCTCAAGACAGGTACCCCAGGCTGCACGCACTCACCAGGAAGTGACTCTTCACTGAACTTAAGTGAGTTGCCTGGGGCCAACCCAGTGAGATTCAGTTCAAAAGCAGGGCAGTGGTGGCGCACACCCTTAATCCCAGCACTTGCGGGGCAGAGGCAGGTGGATTTCTGAGTTCAAGGCCAGCCTGGTCTACAGAGTGAGTTCCAGGACAGCCAGAACTACACAGAGAAACCCTGTCTGGAAAAACCAAAAAAAAAAAAAAAAAAAGATTCAGTTCAAGGTCTGGCAGATGAAGCATTTTGTTACTGAGAGAATGCTCAGCGTATACCGTTCCCAAACTATTAGAGAAGCTAAGCTCTTAGAAGCCATCTGCTGCCCTACTGCACCCCCTTCCCTACTGGCCTCCTCTGAGGCCGTACTAGAAAACCACCAGACCCGACCTCACACCTTCCTTAGAAATCAATCACGTGCGTTTTCAGGATTGATTACTCATGTCATGTGACTGACAACCTTGGTGTCTCCTGCTCCAGCCTCACCAGGCCAGGCCAGACCCCCCACCATCACTCAGGAGCCACATTAAAAAGCCTTGTCATATCCACAGGACGTGTAGTAAGGCAGCGCAGCACTGGCTGTTAACACAGCCACCTAGAAGTGACATCTGTCCGTCTTACTCATTTCAGCAGGCAAATCAGGGAGCACGGTTCACCTATCACAAGGCATGGCTGGAAGGAGCAAGAATATTCAGTGTCAGCACCTGTGTCTGCCCTAGGGAAGGGTGTCGCTCCTCACTGGTCCCTGACCTCACTCTCCTTGCTGTTTGCCTCACCCCTACTTCTCTACCGCCCACTGAGGCATTCTGCCTTTTTATGCATTCTTATCCTTCTCCAAAGTCATGAGGCACACTCAAGGGAGCGGCAGAGTTTATGTAGTTTTGTGGGCCATCAAAGCTCACTAGTTTGAACTCTGGTCTTGGGTTGATATTTCAAGGGGTCCTAGTGTCTTAGTTAGAGTTTTATTGCTGTTAAGAGACACCATGACCTCAACAACTCATAAAGTAAAACACTGGCATCTCCAACATCTTGGGGTCTCTGGGCATTCCAGGCTTCCTCTTCACACCTTCACACAATGGCCTCTCTGGGCCTCCATGCAGGGGCGCCCCTGACACATGCCTGGCCTCAGCAGCTTTCCTTAGTCGTGGAGGGAGATTCCATGACCCCTTTCTTCTATCTTTGACTCTAAAGCCAGAACCACATGGCCCAAGCTGCCATGGGGCTGGAACGTGGCCTTTGTTCTGCAACATCTTCACCAGTTTTCTGTTTCCAGTGGTTTCCTTCCCTGCCTAAGCATGGCTGTCCTGGAACTCACTCTGTAGACCAGGCTCATCTTCAACTTAAAAGATCCACCAGTCTCTGCCTTCTGAGTTCTGGGATTAAAAGCATGCACCACTACACCTAGACATAAGGTGTTCTTTAATTCCTCTTCACAAGTTGAAAGCTTAGCTGGGTGGGGTCTTCCCCCAAAGCCATGCCCCTTTATTCCATTTAACCTCAGGCTTTTCTCTACTCTGTTTATCTCCTTGAACACAGAGTTTAGCTCTGTTCCCCTTCCTGATGTCCCTTTTCTCCTCAAATTGTACATTTTGCATTTTTCCTTTGCTCAGCTCTCTCCTTTTTATTATAGATTTTCATCAGAGTGAACACTAACAACCACATGACAGTCAATACTTGGCTTTTTTGGGATTTCCTCTGTCGATGATGCAACTAATCCAAAACTCTTCACTCAAGCCTCAGGCAGAATTTTTGGACAAGGGTAAAAAACAGCCGCATGCTTTGCCAGAATATCACAAGAATGATTTCTCAGCCACATATCAGTATTCTTCTCCTCTGAAACGTTGCACCAGGCCCCCATAGTTCAAATCTCCCTCAGCACCATATTCCTGCTAGGATGACCCAGTGAGCCCAATTTAAAGCGTTCCACTACTTTCCTAATCCAGAGACCCAAAGACCACATTCCTCCAAATAAACGCACGATCAAGCCTATCACAGCAATACCCCACTTCTAGAACCGACTTCTGTCTTTTATTAGGTTTTATTATGTGAAGAGACATCATTAACCAGGGCAACTCTTATAAAATGAAGCATTTAGTTGGAGTTGGCTTACAGTTTCAGAGGTTTAGCCCATTATTGTCATGGTGGGAAGCATGGCAGCGTGCAGACAGATGTGGAGAGGTACCTGAGAAGTCTGCATCTTAATCTATAGGCAGCTGAAGTGAATGCCACACTAGGCCTAAACCCACCTTCACAGTGACACACTTCCTCCAACAAGGCCACACCTTCTAATAGTGCCACTCCCTATGCCAAGCAGTCAAACATGTGAGTCTAGGGGGAGGGGCATTCCTATTCAAACCACCACAGTCTCTATGGCCCGTTCTGGAACAAAAGCATCACAGAGACAAAAGACCTGGCCTCTCTCCCAAAGTTTTTGTTACAATGAGGCAGTCTCTAGATCTTAACTGGAGACCACAGCATGAACGGACAGTGACAGAGGCAAAGTCCCTCACAGCGTATCTGAAGGAGGAGCAGGACTCTGCCTTGGGGGGAGCTGGCTGGTGGCTTCCCACCATCTGTCTCCACTCTTCCTGGAAGCTCTCGTATAGTTAGTTACTGATGGAGCCCATCTCCCTGAACCAGCTATACACATGGCAAAAGGAGGTGCCCTTGAGAACAGGGACCCAAGGGACAGTCTAAAGGCACTCATCTACCAAAGCGCCTGCCCCCTTCACTGCCAAGGATCCTTGAACGTTCTGCTGTCCAAGGCCATCCTCCGATCTAAGGATTTCAGGCCTCCGGAGTGGTCCTAAAACTCTCATTTATTTTGTCTTTCTGTTTGTTTTTCTTTGGAGTCTTTTGAGACAGGATCTCACCATCTTGGTATGTGGCACTGCTCGCCTGGAACTCACTATGTAGACCAGGCTAGCCTTGACCTCTGCAGAAGAGCTGCAATCACGGGCGTGTGGGTCACTCACACTGTCTCTCTGGGCTCCTCAGTGCACCCCAGTTGAGCCCCAGCACTGACAAGGTCTGCTTGCTCTAGATGTTTTGGGTCAAATGAAACCACCAAATAGTGATCAGGCAATGCATAGACCCTGGAGAAACGGTGGGAGGAGCCACAATAGATCGGGATTGGAGACGGAGGGCAGCTCATTAGTCAAACTCAGAGGAGAAAGCCGCTGTGTGGCTTTAATCTCTTGATTAAATTAGAGAGGGAATGGGTCTGGGTGGTGAGAAATAACGTGGGGATATGGGTTAAGTGAGATGATACAGGCTGCGTGCCAGGGAAATGAGAGAGAGGAGACAGACAGACAGACAGACAGACAGACAGGCAGGCAGGCAGGCAGACGAAGACTGAGATAGAGGCTGAGAAAGAGAGACAGAGAGAGGCCCCTGCAGAAGCCCGTGGGAAGAGAGCAGTTCAGTCAAACCTGACAAGTTCTAAGTGAGGAGTTGGAGCGGGGACACCAGGGAGCCATCAAGGCTTCTGGAACAATCCAGGCACAGAGAGGAAGGATAGCCTGACCTCACCTGAGGCACAGACTGGCTGGAGACACAGATGATCAGCACCTGGTTCCCTACACATGACGTCTCCCTTAGAGTGTCCCTGAGCCCCAAAGGCCCTGAGGGGAAGGGACCCCAGAGACAGGGCCTTGTGTTTGTTCGGAGGCTGTGGGAGTGTTAGGATGAATTCAAAGCTGTGGTAAGCATCTTGCAACTGGGACCAGGGTAGGGAATGGTTAATTCCTGGTGCTGAATACACGTACCTGTAGTCAGACCCACACACACAGCGCAGCAAGTACATGATGCAATGGCTAGAGACCAGGCAGAGGCAGGAGGACCCTAGTCCAAACCCTGGCTCTGCCTCCCACTATGAGCTCTTATGTCTGTAAAGTATCAATGACAAGACCTATACCGTGGTTTGCTGTGAGGATTAAAATAATGATAATGGCTACAAAAGGTAACTTGGTTGTACAACCCCGCCCGCCCCTTCCGGTATCTGTGCGGTCCCGCGTGACTGTGAGGCTCCTCCCATCACCATTGGTCTGTTTCTCATCTGGCCCTTGAGATGGTGGCTTGCATTGGCAAAGAGTAAAGTGTTTCTAGAACAGCCTTGAAGAACGATGACAGGTGACTTCTTAGGTGTGCGTGCTCTTGGAAGCAAACGCCCCACTGACAAGCCCAGGCTGGTCTGCCATCTGATGAGAGACACGCGGCCCAGTTACCAAGACCACTCCCATCGACAGCCAGCAAACGCAGCTGACTGCAGACCGGTGCCTGACCAGCACACCTCCCTCGCCTCAGGCCAACCTCGGGCTGCAGAACGGAGAAAACAGCTGCTGTTGAAGGCCTGGGTGCGAGGTATGCTGTAAGATCCAGTTGATAGGTTCAGACTTCCGCACAAGATGAACAATCGCCAACTGATTTTATCTTCCTGTCGAACAATCAAAATAACAAGGCAAGAATCTGGGCATTGGGGTGGGTGTGGGAGGGGCTAACAAATTACCACAACTCCAGAGAGAGACAGAAAAATAAACGACGAGACTCCCACCGTCCTGCCTAGGTGGGGGACTAAAAGTTCCAGAGCTCAGCGCAGATGAGGGGAAGCTAAAAGAGCTAAGGAGCTCTCGGGAGATAAACAGAGGCCAGAAGACCAACCAAGGTGCTCCACTATTCAACAGGACATTGGCCGGTACATGTGTGTAACAAAACTATCTGACGCTCGCGAAAGGCGAGAGAGCGGAGGGCCGAGTCTTTCCTGCCTAGAGCCAGAAATAATAGTGAGGGTGAGTATCCTTCCAAACCTACCTCATGAAAGCAAGGCCTGGAAGGACCAGACTGTTACCAGATAAGTTTGCTCCTCAGGATCCGCGTTTAAAAAAAAAAAAAATGGGGACATGGTGACACGGTGGCTTGAGTTTGCAATCCCAGCACCTAGAGGCAGAAACAGGTGGATCCCTGGCTAGCCAGGCAAGCATAGTCAGGAGAGCCCCAGGCCAGTGAAAGATCTTGCCTCAAAAATCACAGTGGACGGTTCTTGAAGATAACTCCAGAGGTTAACTCTGACCTCCACATGCACACACACAAGTAAAAATACAAATGCAAGGCCCAGCAATTAACACATTCAGTAAGTGACATTTCCACCCTTGCAAAAGCCTAAACAAAGAGACTTTTCCTAGCTGCACATCCACTTAAGACTATGGTTTAAAAGTAAAAAAAAAAAAAACAAAACAAAACCACCGTTCAGAAAAGAACACGTTTTCCAGGCTCTTGGAGTGGTTTCTACTCAAGAGTTCTGCTGGCGGTGCAGGTCAACCAACCTCTCCGGCTCCGCGCTGCAGTATTCATTCAGGCCAGACGATGGCGCTGCTTCTCCACCGGTATTTCTAGTACGTTCGCTATTTGAAGCTTAAAGGTTTGAGGGTTTGTATACCCAGGTCAGAGGTGCTAGCTAGGCACAAGTAATACACAACGCGGATTACAGGATGGACCTCATTTTCGAGAACCTTACATTGCAATCATAACGACATGTGAAATTGGAACTTCTCCAGGTAGAAACGTCAGAAAGTGCCAGACACTGTAGAAACTTTCCTTCCAAAAGCTCAAGCTACTTTCCACAAGGCATACAGAAACCAAAACATCTCTTTTTTTTCTTTCTTTCTTTTCTTTTTTTTTTTTTCAGGAACTGGAAGGATGGTTCAGTGGTCAAGCTTGCAGAGGATGAGAGTTCAGTTCTCAGTATTCACATAAAACAGCTCACCACCATCTGTAACTACACACACACACACACACACACACACACACACACACTTTACAAGAAAATACATAATTTTAAAAATTTTAAATATCATTTTCTTCAGCCTGGTGTGGTGATACATGACTATAATTTGAGCTACTAGGGAGACAGACAATAGGATGGCAAGTTTGAGGTCAGTCCAGACAACTCAATGAAACTCTCTCTAAAGAAAAATAAAAATTAAAAAGCTGAGTTTGTAGCTCAGCGGTAGAATGCTTCCCTAGGGTTCCAGGACACTGGGTTCCATCTCCAATTTGCCAACCACAACAACAAAAATATATACTGTTATGTTCACTGTAAGTATGCATAACTTTTGTCCACTTAAAAATACCTATAAAAATAAAACCGGGCCTGATAGATCGCTCATACCTTTAATCTCAGCACTCAGGGGGTAGAGGCAGGTGGATGAATTTCTGTGAGTTTGAGACCAACCTGGTCTAGACAGTAAGTTTTAGGCCAGCCAAGGATGTAGGATGACTCTGTCTCAAGGAAAGAATGAGGGGGAGAAGGAGGAGGAGGAAGAGGAAGAAGAAGAAGAAGAAGAAGAAGAAGAAGAAGAAGAAGAAGAAGAAGAAGAAGAAGAAGAAGAAGAAGAAGAAACAACTCTAATGTTTAAAGATGGTAAAAGCACAAACCCAGCGGTTCCAGGTTTGATTTCCACTTCTCTGCACCCTTCTGAGCATAAGGTACTCTATAAACAATCAGCAAAACAGAATTGCAACTTGTCTTAGTTTGGGGTTTTATTTCTGCGAAGACACAGCGTGGTCACGGCAAGTCTTATAAAGGAAACAATTAGGGCTGGTTTACAGTTCAGAGGTTTAGTCCAGTATCATCATGGCAGGAAGCACGGCGGCGTGCGGACAGACTCGGTGCTGGGGGAGGAGTTGATAGTTCTGCCTCTGGATCCGCAGGCAGCAGGCAGCGGGAAGAGATGGTGAGCCACTAAGCCTGGATTGAGCTTCTGAGACCTCAAAGCCAGTGACACACCTCTTCCAAGGAGGCCACGCCTACTCCAACAAGGCCACACCTCTCTATAGTACCAGTCCCTAGGAGCCTCTGGGGCCATTTTCATTTAAACTACCACACAACTGCAGATGGAAACCTAAAAGTCAGCCAGAATGTCAGGCCCAGAGAGGGTACTGTCCAAACGCTACAATTCCTACTTAGAAAACGAGGTCTCAAAAGAAGTAGCAAGAAAACAGAATCTAGCCCAGGGCAGATGCTCTCCCGACATTTGCTAAAGTGAGTGAAACGTTTCTGCCTGTATGCCATTCCACAACAGATGAGAAACCCAAGATTGCCCATAAAAGCCTGACCCAAACTTTAAACCTTGCTTTCTTTAAACGTAGGTGTGCTCTGTCTGCACGTACACCTGCACGCCAGAAGAGGGCATCAGAGCCCTTTATAAGAAGGTCATGAGCCACCAAGAGGTTACTGGGGAATTGAACTCAGGACCTCTAGAAGAATAGCCAGAGCTGGGCCATCTCTCCGGCTCCTGACCCAAACTTTAAACCGAACAGAGGCAACACCCAGCCAGGTGTGACCAGGTGTGATGGGGCGTGCCCCAAATTTCAGTTTTTAGGAGATACAGTAGAAGGGCTGGTCTACACAGCAAGTTTAGGGTCATGCATAGTGGCTGACAGTCTTCACATATTCTTCACAGGAACTATAACTTGGAACCAAAAGAAGAAAAAAACGTGGCATTAGTGTCATTTGTTTGAATTTAATAATTTTGCAAATTTTTATTTTTATAAATTTGCATTTAGCTGTAGTCACACTCACCACATAAGAGAAGAGTTCTGTGTACATATTAACCCCCAGTTTATACTCAAGTAATAGATCTTAACAAAATTAATTTAGCACCAGGATAAGCAACTACTTAGCTCTGGCTGGCCTTGAACTTATGATCCTCCTGCCTCGGCCTCATGAATACTAGAATCAGAGGCATCATCTCACCACACCTGGCTCATTTTTTTCCATCTAAAAGATTGTGTGGAGCCAGTGAGATGGCTTGGTGGAGAAAAACACTTCCTGCCAAGTCTGAGTTTGATCCTTGGGACCCACACAGTGGAAGGAAGGAACTGACAACTCCTAATGTTGTCCTCTGACCTCCACGCAAGTGCTTTAACACACACACACACATGCACACACACACACAATATTAATAAGTGCAATTTTTAAATTAGAAAAGATTGTGTACGCAGTGAGGTTAGAAAAACATGAAATACTCTGCTTCCCCAAGAGGTGGGCAGAAGCAGAGAAGAGCAGAGGAGCAGAGCCTTGGCAAGGCCTTGCCCTCAGGTACACAGATTCCAGGAAGTGTTGACACATCCAGTATACATAACCAGTTGCATTAATAGCAATTAGTATGTATCTGTTTAACCATGAGGTCACTTTACGGGAGGCAGAAGTGGCTAAAGGAATGAGGGAGTGGCAAGCATCTGTGCGTGCGTGTGTGTGTGTGTGTGTGTGTGTGTGTGTGTGTGTGTGTGTGTGTGGTATGTATGCAGTTTTCTCCAAAGCAGTTGCTCACTTTGTTAAGTGCATGGCTGACCAGGAGCAACCCACAGAGTTTTAATGTAAAACGCTGAGAAAGACTCTTTGAAGTGTGTTTTTCACTGCCTGTATAATGCTTTTGCACACATACGGTGGAAAAAGTGAAAGAACTTTGTTGTAAAAATTATTTAATCCCAACCCAGAGTTTCTACCCTGCCTTTGACCCTTTAGTTCCCAGATAAAAGACACAAACACATACCACCTTTATATCTGCAATAAACCTTAAACAGTACAAGTTGCCTACCTTCTATGCTATTAGAATCTACTTTCCTATCTATAACCCCGAATTATTACTGCTTACTATGTTTCATCTGGGCCACTCTTAACTCCGATTGGCCAGCCCTCAGGGCCACGTTTTCATGACTCACCTAATCCTTAACAGTGTCTCTTATTCCTCCTGCACCACCTTCTCCTTCCTTTTTCTCCTCCTCCTCCTCCTCCTCCTCCTCTTTTCATTTTCTCCCTCAACCCCAAGCCTTAGGGAAGGGAATCCCACCTATGTCTCTTCTGACCAGCTATTGGCTGTTGGCATCTTTTTTACCATTCAGAAATAACTTGGGGCAGGATCACAAACATCACTGGGGTCTATGTGCAGACTCCTGATCTTGGCAGCCCGCACTCAACTTCACAATAGACAACAAGACCAAACCTCAACAGACCTTAAACCATCATATGGTAGAAACTATCTTGATTGACTTAACTGAGGTCAGAAGTGCCAGGCATTGTGGAAGGTACCATTCATTCCCTGGGTTTGGGTCCCAGGCTGTGTAAGTGCAAAGGGGGCTTCATCACAGTGAGCGTGTATGTATGAATCCTCTCTCCATGCCTGACTGTGGATGTGACTGTCTGCTTTGAGTTCCTGCCTTGGCTTCCCTGCGATGATGAGCTGTAATCTAGAACTAGAAACCAAGCAAACCCTTTCTCCCCTGAGTTGCTTTTTGTCGGGATATTTTGTCACAAAATGAAACGTAAATAGAGACTGATACCCAGGGGGTGGGATCATTGCTATGATAAGCTGTCGTGTGGCTCTTAAGGCTTTGGAACTTATTTTGTGAGGGAGAAGTGTGGATTGTGGACCACCAGCTCTGAATCCAGCTGGGGAAAGAACCTTGGCAGGGACAGAGACAGAAGCTATTTATTTGCATGATGCTCTGACCAAGGACCTGGATTTATTCTAAGAATAGAATAAGATAATAAGAATAATAAATCTAGCCAGGCGGTGGTGGCGCACGCCTTTAATCCCAGCACTTGGGAGGCAGAGGCAGGAGGATTTCTGAGTTCGAGGCCAGCCTGGTCTACAAACTGAGTTCCAGGACAGCCAGGGCTACACAGAGAAACCCTGTCTCGAAAAAACCTAAAAAAAAAAAAAAGAATAATAAACCTTTATTCTCTAAATTAAGCTGAACTTAGAGACGGACTCCTTTGTTGGGCAGAGGAAAATCCAATATGGAGAGCGTTCTGGCTGGTGCTGTAATAGGGAACCTCACGTGGGACACTGGGACGGATGTCCTGATGGCAAGGCCCCGCCCACCAAGGCTCCATCTTGCAGGGATCTGAATTCATTTCAAGGAAGAAAGCCTAAATGGAAGGGGCTCTTTGCTCCTCAAAAGTAACTCCCTGAGAACACTAGGAACAACACCAGGAAGTGGATACAGCTGTGGTCTAAGTGGGTCAGACTATATCTCAAGCTCGACGCGCAAGTTGATGGTGTCATAAGCATAGTCTGCCCAGTACTGGTTTTAAAGGCAAAGATGTAACATTAAATGGGTCATAGAGAGCCGCTGAGGCTAGACACTGTGTGACAGGAGTTTTGTTCCTGCACAGGGGCCCTAAAAATGATACTGTACGAAACAAAAGCCATGGGAGCAATAGAGACCTCAGATTATCAGAGATGTCAAAAACCATTGTGTGTCTGCCAGGGAAAGCTGCAGATGTGAAGTGTATATGGCCTGAGTCTAAGAAGCCATGTATAGGGAGGCAGAGCTGGGGGGGGGGGCTACCCCACCCTTTGGGAGCTCAGAAGCTTCAGATGTTAGACACTGGAACTACAAGACTTGGTATCTTCCCTGTGATGTTTGGGTTTTGCTTTGGAGCACTGTTCATTTGCTATGCCCCTGGCCTTCCATTCTAGAATAAGAAAGTTTATTTTTTCCATTGTATGTTGAAAATATAAAGCTTGGGGGCTGCAGAATGGCTCAGCAGCTAAGAGCACTGGCTTCTCTTCCAGAGGACCCTGGTTCAATTCCCAGCACCCACACAGCAGCTCACAGTCATCTGTGACTCCAGTTCAGGGGATCTGACACCATCACACAGACATCCATGCAGGCAAAGCACCAATGCACAGAAAATTGACAATAAAGAAAGCATAATGGGCTGGAAAGGTGGCTCAGCAGTTAAGAGCACTGACTGCTCTTCCAGGGGTCCTGAGTTCAATTCCCAGCAACCACATGGGAGCTCACAACCATCTGTAAAGGGATCTGATGTCCTCTTCTGGTGTGTTGGAGGCAGCTACAGTGTACTCGTATACATAAAATAAATAAATCTTTTTTTAAAGGCATAAAACATGCTTAATTTCATTTGGGCTCATAGTTGAGAGAGTTTGGACTTTTAAAATACTCAAATTTTTAAAGACTATGGTGTGCAGGCTAGTTTTATGTCAACCTGACACAAGCTAGAGTCATCTGAGAGGAAGAGGCCTCAGTTAACAAATTCCTTCCATAAGAACAGGTTGTAGGCAAGCCTGTAGGACATTTTCTTAATTAGTGATTAATGGGGGAGGGCACAGCCCATTATGGGCGGAGCCATCCCTGGGCAGACGGTCCTGGATTCTATAAGCAAGCAGGCTGATCACACCATGAGGAGCAAGTCGGTAAACAGCACCCCTTCATGGCCTCTGCATCAGCTCCTGCCCTTTTTGAGTTCCTGACCTGACTTCATTTGATGATGAACAGTGACATGGAAGTGTAGACCAAATAAACCCTTTCTTCCCCAAGTTGCTTTTGGCCATGGTGTTTCAATTCAGCAATAGTGACCCTAACTAAAACATATGGGGACTTTTAAAGCTGAGCTATAGTTTACATTATGAGAGAAACAGGAGACCTTGGGGAGAAGGGGTGGGAGGTTGTGGCTTAAAGTGATACATTTGAGAAGGGGCATGGGTGTGGTGGTTACTTTTGTTTTAGATGGGGTCTCACAGTGTAGCTCTGGCTCATGTGAACTTGTTGTGCAGACCAGACTGGCCTCGGCTCACAGAGATCCACCTTCTCTCACCTCCCATATGTTGGGATCAAATGAGAGATGGTTACCTTTTATAGGCAGATAGGCACGGGTTGTCACCTGGGTTGTCTTGATTAGCTTGGCCTGTGGGCATATGGGTAAGGGGCTGTCTTGACTACTCTGAGGTGAGAAGAACTCCCTGTATGGCAAGCACCATTCGCTGGGTTTGAGTCCTGGATTGTCCTGGGCCATAGTCCTGGGTTATACAGGGGGAGGCGCTAAGCACAGGCAAACGTGCATTCATTTCTTCTCCCTCTGCTCCTGACTGTACCTCTGACTCAAGTCTCTGCTTTGACTTCACTGTGATAACCAAATAAACCCTTTCTCTCATGAAGTTGCTTTTGTTCCAGTATTTTACCATAGCAACTGTCAACTTGACAGAATCTAAAATAACCTAAAAGACAAAGCCTTCACGGGGTCCCTGAGGTGGGAAGACCTTAACTGTGGGTAACACCATTCCAACAGTCAGCTCTGCTCGCTGACTGAAGGCGATGTGACTGGCTGACTCAAGCTCCTGGGACTCCAAGCTGAAGTAAGCCCTTCCTTGAGAGCCTTTGTCACAGAAACAAATAACTAATACAGTTAAATCGGTGTTGGGGGGATGGGGGACATAAGTTCAGGGTTTCAATTTCCAGTACAAACTGCAGGGTAACAATGACCCTGAGAAAGGGGCCTGCCTGCTCCACACATTTCTGGGCATCTGATACACAGCTTTTGAGGTAGCAAATGTCTTTCTCAGCATCTGCTTGTAAAGACCAGAAGCCATTTGCCCCTGACTGTCAGCACAAGCGCTCTCGCTGGCCCACATCCAGGGAATAGCTCTCCCAGTTTATCATCGTTTAGCTCTCAGGACCTTGTCTTTCCCTTCCACCAGCTGTCACCCCGTGGTAACATTATACCCGCAGGACCTAGTAGTGAGCACTGAGTAGCATTAGTAAGATAGTCGCATTTCACAGGACCAAGGGAATCCACGTGATAATCTGTCAGATTTTTTTGTGGAATTTCTGGGGATTCAGTAGCGTGAGTAGGCTATGTCAAGATTTCCCTTCCAAAGTAAATGATAAGTTCCTGAATTAGGTCCTTTGTATGGGGTTGGGGGGAGGGCAGGGAAGAGGGGCTGGAGAGATGGCTCAGTGGTTAAGAGCACTGACTGCTCTTCCAGAGGTCCTGAGTTCAATTCCCAGCAACCGCATGGTGGCTCACAACCATCTGTAATGGGATCTGACGCTCAGAGAGCAACCGTGTACTCACACACATAAAATAATAATAATAATAAATCTTTAAAAAAGAAAGAAAAACGGTGAGGATACAGCGGGCTTTTTTGGACTTTGGAGGCCAGATCTTCTTCATCATTTGTGGCCAGGGGTTGCAGCATAGAGGCAGATTCATTGCCTATTATAAGACCCTGGGTCCTATCCAGCATCACAAAAAAGAAACAATAAAAATTCACTTGTGTGCGACTTGCTGAGTGCACTATTCACTCCCTGAGGGTTCCCTCCACTGCTGGATTTGAGACCATCCCAAGAGAGGCATCTCTGGGTCAGGGCTGGGCTGCTGTCCAGGGTGCTGTCACTACTCAGGCAACCTGGCCCAGGTGCTTGCCTTGCCGATGACAGAGAAGCTGAACTCCAAGGTGCCACCCGACAAGACTTTGTGTGCACCCTTTTTTTGTCTTGTGTATATATGCTACATACTTAATTTCCTCCCTCTTCTCCCCTACCATAAATGTGTTCATAATAGCTAACTCATCGCACCGACGAAGTTTGCGGACGGAGCAAATGCAGCTCCCTGGAGCTCCTACTCCAGTTGTCCACGGGGTGGCTGTGCTGTGACAGGCAGAATTGTGGCTGTTTGCCTCACTTCTGTAGAGACAGAGTTTAAGGAGCTGTGTGGGGACCAAATAGGAAACACACACACAGGAATGGTCCATCACATCACATTGTGCTGGGTGAGGTGCAGGGCTGGCTCTCCTGACTGCCGTTGGTGGCAAGGGGCAAGGGTTTGCCCATGTCACTGCACATATACAGCCACTTTTAATGATGCTTTGGAAATACCACCTATCCTAACACTTACACTACAGAGGGGGAACTACTGGTTGCAGAAAGAGGAGGGAGAAGTCACCTTCCATAGTAGTTCTGGAATACTGAGTCCTGTGAAGGTGCTTATTTACATACGGTCACCACTTTCTGCTACAATGGCAGTTTAGTAGATGTGGCAACTACCTACAACTGCAAGATACCCACACAAAAACATGAATATAAATGTTCATAGCAAGACAGTTTTCAATAGGCAAAAACAACAAAATTCCTGAGCTGGAGAGATGGCTCAGTGGTTAAGAGCACTGACTGCTCTTCGAGAGGAGTTCAATTCCCAGCAACTACATGGTGGTTCACAACCATCTGTAATGGGATCCAATGCCTTCTTCTGGTGTGTCTGAAGACAGCTACAGTATACTCTTATAAATGAATAAATAAATCTTCAAAAAAAAATCCTTTAGTACTGAGCCAAATGTAGTGAGTATGCTTAGTGGAACAGTACATGGTCAGAAAGATAAGTCATTGGCAAATCATGAAAACACACTAAGAAACTAGACTCAAAAGCTAGATATTGTAGAATTCTATTTGTGTGAAATGTGACTAGGCAAATTCTGAGAGACAAAGCACCAATGGGTTGGGGAGATGGCTCAGTTGGTAAAGTGCTTGCCACACAGTCATGAGGACCTGAGCTCAATTCCTGATTTTTTAAAAATCAGGTGTAGGAGTTGGGGCGTTAGCTCCACGGTTAAGAACACTGGTGCCCTTCCAGAAGACTTGGGTTCAACTCCCAGTACCCCATTTGGTCACGACTGTCTGTAACTCCAGTTCCAGGGTTGTGCAGATATGCGTATCTGCAAAGCATCCGTATTTATAATTTTAAAATTTTTTAATGAATTAGAAAACAAAAAGATGCAGTGGGATGTGTCAGCAATCCCAGCAGAGGGAAGACGGGGACAGGATGGAGCCAGGGACTCGATAGTCATTCAGTGCAGCCAAGTCAGCAAATTCTAGGCTTGGTAAGATGGTCTCAGAATTAAGGACAGTGATGGAGACACCCGGTGTCAACCTCTGGGCTCCACGCTTGGGCACAGGCGCAGTGAATGTTTTCTGAATGCTGAAAAGGCAGTGGGAATTGACTGCAAATAGCTACAGGGTTTCTCTCAAGGGGGACATAAACGTTCTGCTTTGCACAAGTGTGTATCTGAGACATACTAAAACCCTGAGCCGTGTACCTGCAGAGTTCAGTTTATATCTCACTTGTCCTAGCATCCATGTGACTTTAGGTCTGTTTCTGTTCTTGGTTCTCCTGTGTGTACAAATGTGTGGGGAAGGAAAAGGCTGGTGTAACATGTGAGAATGATCTTGAACTCCCTCAGAATCCCATCTCCTCCGACTTTATTAGGCAGATTATCTTCAATTATCTTTCCAACTCAAACCACTTTGGTAGATGCTACTGGATCCTCAGAGCCACACTGCAGAATAGGTATTCTCTCCGTGCACAGGTAGTTCAGAAAAGTCAACTTGCCCATGCGCAGTGCCAGGGGCTGGTGACCTTTACATACTCTCCCTACAACGCTGCTTTCGAATGTTGGACCTCTCTAAAAAGCCCAGCCCTGACAGGCAGGTGTCACAAGCAGGAACCGGGCAGTACCGATCCTCTTCAGCCTCACAGGCCTATCAACACAGCAGCCATCCGTTGTACTGGTGTGGACACTAAGTTCACATCCATCAAGACACAGGCATACCTGACCTTTAGTGAAGAGGATGCCTTTAATTCAGGGGAAGACCTAAGAGAACAGAATTCGGGGAGTGGCCTCTCTCCCCTTAAGACAGAGGCCTTACCAGGTGGGGTAGGTCAACCCTTGGGAGAGGGATAGGTGTGGGAAGGGAAATACCTCATCCTTCCTGCCCTTGGTCAAGCAGAGGAACTGAAGACCACCAGTGGAGTTAGCGTTCCTTACCCAATTTAGGGCTAGGCCTAAACCTTAAGCTGAACCAGCACCTTTCCTGCCTCCTAAACTGGACTTTAGCAGTGCTAACTAACAGCTGAGTGGTTTAGGATGACTTGGTTTGCTCGTCCCAAAATCATTTGACTAATGACCGCTCTTGAGGGCTCAGGCCAGGTGAAAGCTGTGTTTTAGAAATGAAATGCCATCTTATTCCTCTCACATAGCCTTGCTATCCAAGATTCTTCCAGAAGGCCAGGTGACCCCCCCCCCCCCATCAAGGGGGCTGCCTAGACTGGCGTATGCTGCTTCCATCTGGCCAGGAAATACTTTTCTAGCATTGCTGCAGATGGGCACAGTTAGGCTTCAAGATAAAGCCGTGGGGAATGTGGGCAGAGAAATAAGCGAGGTAAGTTGGCACAGACTATGCAGAACGAAAGGGGTCAAGGCAGTGGTGGAGGGAGGACCCACCATTCTGCATGATGTCCAGGTGCCTGGTATCTGAGCAAAGGCTACAGTAGCTATACCTTGGGCCTAGGCTAGAGGTCACTAGCTCAGGGACAGGGAGCCTGCCAGCCACACTATGGACACCTCCTACCCACTGTTACACTGCGTCTCTACTGGCTACTCTTCACTCGTTCCCTGGGGTGGGGGGAGGACTGACCACGTACCCACATTACCCTTCTCAAAGGGCTAGGAGGCCCCATGACTGAGACACATGTGGAGTCCCTTTTCTCCATCCCACCTGGCCACAGCTTTGAGTGCCTGTTTCTTCTGCAAGAATTACAGTTCCTGTCTTTCTTCCACAAGTCCCATGACCCCATTTATCATTCCCTTCTAGGGCTCCACAAGGTCGTCTCCAGGAAGTCCTACAGAATGAGGCTAGACTTACCTGTGCAGGAATGTGTTGTCACAGGTGACATTTGGAGCAGAAATAGCTAACTTTGGGTCCTTCAGTCCCCTCATTTCTGCTAAAAGTTGAACAGAGCCCTTGTCCTAGAACACCCAAGGCTCCAGCTCTCTCAATTACTAAACAGCAAAGGCAGCAACAATGCAAGATCTGCAGTCCCTTAATTCTTTGGTACCTCACAGTTCCAGTCTTCCCCGAAAGATCCAGCCACCCAACTTCATACCTAAAGGCCCGCCTACCTCCTATGCTCATTGAAAACACACCCCCTAGGGAACACCGACCTGCCCCACCCACTGGGTGGCACTAACAGCATCAGCCCACCAACCCTTCACCCCAAAGAAACCCCAAGAGCTCAGAAGTGCATCAATCGACCTTTAATGTCAAAAGAGGCGTGGATGCAGAGCATAGATGTGGCAGGGTCTCAGTCCCTGCACCAGAAATGAGATGAACAAAACGAGACACATCCAACTGGCCAGAGTCTGGGAGGGCAGGAAGAAACACAGATCTGGACATTCGTAAGAAAAATAAAACCTAAAATCAAACATTCAATCTTGTACCCAATGAAGGCTTGAACAGGGAACTCACTCAGTCCCCACCAGTTCCCACCCTCCTCTGCCAGTGCTGAAGAAAAACAAAAGCGCAACACACACGAAGGGCTGAGGAGGAAGGGGCATTCTCCTGCCTTCCCCCACCCCCAAGAATGGGCTGGGAAAAAAATAGCTAGATTTCCCACCCCTTACAGTGTCAACCCTACGAGTTCTGAATGTGGTAAGAGTCAGCAGCTCAGTTGGCAATGACAACCCACCCACCCCAATCATGTCACCGACAGACAAGGCTTCCCTTGCACCCTCTCTGGAATCCCCTCCCATTCACAGCCCCTCTCCACCTCCTGACTCCGGCCCTGTTGCAGGGAGCCTCCCCCCATTACTTCCATCCTCGCTTCCCACTAGAGACCAGCCACCAACTGCTCCCTGCCCCTAGCTCCAACTCCAGGACAGATGGCAGCATGACCATCCTGGTCTGGGTAACCTTCCAAAAACTTTCCCAGGGAACAGACAGTCACAGGGCAAAGCAGGTCCAAGCAAGATGAACCGAGGGGAGGGGGGTGGTTTGACACCAGCCTGTCCTCACCCTCACAACAGGTACCATACAAGCCCACTTAGAACTAACTGTCCCCTACCTTCCACACACCTAGAGATTCCACTTATCCTGCCCCTTCCCACCCACCCTTCTACCCCAAACCCACCCCCACACGCGCACACAGACAAACACAAACATACACAAAGAAGAATCGAGGGGACATTGATTTGGTTTGATTGCTAAGACCTAACTAAGGAACTACAGTCATCAGAAATTCCCTTGCCAGCCAACATTAGGGGCTGCTCTAAGAGAACGGAGGAATGAGAAAAAACAAGGGCTAAGCAGGGAGCAGACAGAATGTAAAGGGGAAGTCAAGCTAACCCTACTCCCAGCATCCTCCCAACATGACCTCTGGCTGGAAGAATGCGGGAAGGTGACCCACGAAGACACAAGCCCTTACACTGAGAAATCCTGACAGATGGCAAGACAAGTCTGCTCCCCACTCCCACACCACAAATACACCTTAGGGCCCCTTAGAGTCTGCATCCCACCCACCCCTGCCCCAAGCCATGGAGTCACAGTTCAGTGGAATATTCTCCCTGGTACTAGAGCCCCCCCCTCCCCCTCTTGTCCCTCTCCTTGCCAGTCCTAACCCTGTCCTCACAGCCTCCCCGGCCTCCTCCAGTAGCGCCCACCATCCAAGAGGCGGCTGCAGATTAACTTCCGCCTCAGACCTATTTCTATTCTTCAGCCTTCCTAGCCTTTAGGGCTTCGCTGAGGGCTTTTTATTTTTATCTAGGGAGAGAAAGAGAAACGGAGGGGTGGGAGAGATTTCCTAGAGCAGTACAACCAAAAAAATAACATTAACGTCTTAAAAACATAAACATAAAGCAGCCTTCTTCCCCAGGCAACTAAACAGAAAGAAGTTTGGTTTTTGTTTACTGCGACACACACATGAAATCGAGTATACAGTCCATGCAGTAGCACAGCCATTGGAGAGGACTTCCTGATGCTGGCCCCAGTGCAAAACAGTCCCAGCAACGCCGCCTGCTTGCCATCGCTGCCGCCGCCACTGACACCGTCACCTCGGCCACCTAGCCTGACTTGAAGAGGAGGATCGCAACTTGACCCAAGTAAAAATAGATGAAGTGCTTTGTCTCGTGTGTGACATAGCTGCCAAAATTCCGGCCCACGATACAATGCCAGGTAGGGTTATATTTCTTGTCAAATTCCTAAAAAAGAATAAAGGGGGAAAGAAAGAAAAGTAGTTAGGGTTGCTGAAGTGTCAGATCAGGGATCGCTCCCAGCAATCCCAGCACACACTTTTTGTTGTTCCCACCTACTGTGCCTAGTAACCCACCCCAGCCCGGGACCCTAGCCCTCCACCCTCAGCAGCTCAGGTTCTACAGCTGGCATCAGCACTCCTACCCTCATCAATAATGGACCACCACAAAGGCTCCATTGTTCCTCTCTGCCAAGCCTCTAGCACTCTACACCCTGATCATCTCTCCATCCTCTAGTTACTCCACACCCAAACCTGCCCACCCTATAATTCAAGAGAATAATCAGAAAAACCAGGATGTCATAAGCATAGTAAGTAGGGCCTGGCCACCACTGCCTCACACGTTTCTAAACCAACATTCCACACAGGGACAAATGGGGACTGCTGAAGCACCAATCAATCCCCTCACTCTACAAAACCAAGCAACCCTGTGAGCCATCAGGCAGTTCCCTAGCACACTGGGGTTCAGCCTACAGCTGGATTCTAGATGTATCCTTCAGACTGCAAGCCACTAGGAAAAACTAGAGACCCCACCAGGCACATCTTACTGCTATGTAGACTGCCACAACACTCCTACACATCCTCTAGAATGCCAGCGCTTAGATGACCACAGACTGGGCATCTGACTCTAGTTTAACATGGAACTTGGAGGCCGGAGGTGGGATGGCTGAGAACTGGTAAGAACACTGACTTCTCTTGCACCCACACAGTGGTTCACAGCCTCCCTGTAACTCCTATTCCAAAGGATCTGATGGTCTCTTCAGACCTCTACAGGAACCAAACACACACATGAGAGACATTCATGAAGGCAAAACATTCATACAAGAAAGATAAATTAATAAAGAAGTAGTCAAATCCAGTCTCTCCTTCCACCACATGGGTTCCAGGGCTCAAACTCGGTTTGTCAGACTTGGCAGCAACTACCCTTGCCCACTGATGCATCTCACCGACCCATTTAGAAACTCTAAATATTGAACCATTCTTACAAAATGTTCAAAAATTACAGTCAGCTTTCTACATCTGAGTTCTACATGCACATATTGAACCAACCATAGATTTAAAGTATTCAGGAAAAAAATTAAACCTGTATGGAACATGTACAGATTTTCTCCTCTATCATTTCCTACAGAAATCAAGGGAAATCAAAGCTGATTCTTTTAAAATGTCTGGAGGAGGTTGTTGGAGTTGACTCAGCAGTTAAGAGCATCTGTTGCTCTTCTAGGGACCTGGGTTCCATTCCCAGCACCCACATGACAGCTCATAACCATCTGTAACTCCAGTCCCAGGGGTTCTGATGGCTTTTGGCCTCTACAGGTACCAGGCATGCACTATGATATAGAGACATATAAGCAAATTACCCATATACATAAGGTTTTAAAAAAAAATAAGAGAAAACATAAGAAGAGTAGGAAATACTGCAAAATATGCAGAACCTAAGCCTTTTTTAAGGCAAAGTAAATGTTCTGTATCATGAGGATCATAAAGGATACACCACTAAAAATGAAGTTCCCTGAAAATCTGTTCAGGATCATACTATTCACTCAGTGCCCTTAATCTTAATTTGAATACTGAATTGTTCTCACTGGGCTAGTAATATTTGTTCCGAGGCTCCTCTGCATAGCCTTCCCCTTTCCCAAAGCCTTTTTGTGACATAACTATCTGTATAGCACAGCTTCAGCACAGCCTCATCAAGATCATTACAGAGATTGCCTTGGCAGCTCAGAATCACCCTGTAATTCAGCTGCTTCACGTGTTTGCAGGGCTTTGTCTGAGGGGCCACACCTGCCTTCTCAGAAACTGTCTGCCCTGACCTCACCCCTACCCCATCCACGGACGCCAGCCTGATGCGGCTCAGCTGTCAATCCTCACGCTCCTGGCTTACCTTCTTGATATAGGCAGCAATGTCCTTCTCTATGTTGTACTTCTCCATGGCCTGTGTGGCGCAGTCAACGGCATCCTGTTGCATGTCCTCAGACATGTCTGCGTTCTTGATCACTGCCTTCCGGTCAGACATCGTGACACTGCAGTAGGAGCACAAAGGTAAAGCTGGCGACGTCTCGGTGTGAGCCAACAGCCTGAGCTACGGGTTGGGAGCTACAGGGTTGGGGGGTAGACTCGGTGGGAGCATATGAACACAGACGAGAGAGAAGCTTATGCTGGGTAAGGTGGCACTTGCCTTAAATCCCAGCACCTAGGAGGCAGAGGTAGTTGGATCTATGTTCAAGGCCAGCCTGGTCTACAAAGGGAGTTCCAGGTTAGCTAAGGCTACACAGTAAAACCCTTGTCCAAAAAAAAAAAAAAGCAGCCACTTAGAAGCTTTTAGCAGAAATATGGTCCCTACATCTTGGAAATACAGGACATGAAAGAGGGGGAAAAGATGTGGATTTAAGATGTTGTACTTTAAAAGAAAACATAGGTTTTCTAATTCCTAATAGCTACCAATTTCATACATTCTGAATGTCAGTCAGCAAACACCAAAAGCCAAATTGGCATAATAATGCATCACCTAACTGCATCTTTCAGCAAGTTAATTCGTCTGTGTTTTTAAGTCACCATCTGTAAAATGGGGTCGAAGCATTATCCTAAGAATAAACCAGAAGCTCACACCTGAAGAGATTAATTAAGCACATGACTTAATGACTTATCTACTACTGGTCTCACAGCAGAAACCCTGCTAGCAATCAGTATCCCTGACTTCTGGTCCTGACTGAACCTTTGTGGTCTCAACAAGGCATCTGGCCTGTCTGTATCGATTACCTCCATTTTAGCAATGAGGTCAGCTCTCAACTGGAGGTTGTTTAAGAATTAACTAGGGTTACATGAGAGCGTCTGCAAATAAGGAGAGCCTGTGCAAGGGAGCTGGCTGTCCGTCAGCCAGACTCAACCGCCACCTGTTTTTATGAATCAAAGTTTTACAGGAACATGTTAGAAGAGCAGAGAGTCCTAGAGATTGTTCTGACCATAAATCCTAAAATACTCACTGTCCCCTCACAGAAAAAAGGCCAACTCCAGTTTGATAAAAATAAAAGTGGGCTTCATACACAAGGCCTGCTGGCAAAGAGATAATAATGGCCTCTTAAATGTTGGGGCTGATGTTACCTCAAACCAGAGCAGTCACGTGTCACCACACCCAATCCGGCTCCCCCACTCTCCTCACAACAGTGTTCAGTCTTTAAAGTCCAATACAATTTTTGAATTCTAGCTTTTAGTCACAGCCCCAACAATGATTGTCAGTTCTCTGAATTTTTGCTTCCTCATGTAAAAATTATTCATTCAAAAAGCATTAATGAAGTAAACCTTTGGAGAAATATTACCCAACGGGAGTGCTGAGAGCTTTCCCTTAAATATAAAAACAGGGCCAGGTGTGGTAGTTCGCATCTGAAATTCTAAAACTTGGGCAGTAGAGGCAGGAAGGAAGATCAGACATTTAAAGCCAAACAACAACCAAAAACAGAGACAGGAAGGTCCACGACACTGACTATGACAGCTAAGAAAAAACTTGGTATTTTTATAGCCTTGTTTCATAGCCATGCTTCCTGGGCCACAGCATTCACCATATGGCAAGCACCCAGACTCGGAGACTGACCCACATGGACCCTTCTACCCTGGCAGCCTATAGTCATGTGAGCTACCTTACACCTAAAGAAATGAGCTACAAAACCCTGCCCCTGACTGTTCTCATCACTCACAGCAGTACTGATGCCCCTCAACTCAGCTCCAAAAGCAACACTGATTGTGGCCAGCCCGATGGGGGGGAAAAAGATGCTATCCCCTCCGAGTCTAACACAAGCTACACAGGGGCCTGACTGCTCAAGCTGAGATTCCTGGTATCCTTCCAAGCCACTTCTTATCTAAGTGCACACTATCCACCGAGATGAAAGAACCCAGACCGTCAAACGCACACAATGTATGCATGATGGCTGCCAGGCAAGGCACCTCGGTCTGACACCGTCAAATGAAGCAAGGCTTCTTCCACTTAAGCGACACTGGCTAGTGTTTAGCTCACATGCCCCCACCCCAGAGAAAATCTGGAGCTCCAAGGAGTCTGTGGTGATTGAAGAAAAGGTCAAGTGATGCTGTTCAAGGCCGACTAGCTCTGTGACCTTGGACAAACAATCATCTTTTAAAAAAAAATAGCTGAAATGAGAGAAAGGAACAATTTCCGTGAGGTTTGAGAAGAGGAAAAGGCAGATGTGGTGAGACCTTTCTAGAAGTGAAGGGGAAAAAGAAAAAAAAAAAACAATGTCACCTGGTGGCCTATTCCAGGTTCCCACTCAGAAGGGGGCAGTGTTTACAAATCCAGAGGTTGGGGGTGGAGCCTGGCTACAGACAACGAAGAAATTGGCACCATTTTGCCAAAAAGCTCACCTGCTTCACTGCCTCCTCCCCAAAGTCCAAAGGATCAACTTTGTCACAGTAATTAAAAGCTATCTTACTCTCCAACAGAGGCAGCCTACGATTACATAATGCTGGTCTTGTGACTACAAAGCCACGATTCTTCACCCCTGGCCCCTCAGGCGTCGCAGAAAGGTGAGGCCCAGCGCCGGCAACCCCTATCCAAGGTACCAGTGAGAAAAGGACAGGGCGCTAGATGCCCAGCTATCCTTTCCTTCCGGGGGGGGGGGCCGGCGGAGCTGGGTCTCCCGATAAAAGGATGGCCAAAGGGCCCCAAGCCAGCTTCCTGAGTCACGAGCCGGGAGCTCCCGTGAAAAACGCAAAAGGAGAACTCCAGGACAGTTCTCAACCTCTGTCCCTGGTCTTGCGACAGAAAAAAAAAAAAAAGAAAAGAAAAAAGGGCTAAGCCCCCAAATGACACGGACCGCCCTGCACCATTCTTTAACACGTACGAACGTTATTCCCTCGTTTCGGATTTCCAAGGGGGCCGTAATCCCTCGTCCGAAAACACGCCCCCCCACCACCACCACCACCATCTTTTCCTCTAGAGGGCAGGGACCCCGAAGGGCAGCACCTGGGGAATGAGAAAGCATCCACCTCCCAGCCGCCCGCGGGGTCCGCAGGCCGCGGTCGGTCCTCCGCCCTCCCCCGCCAGGCCTGGAGAGGCGCCGGAGTGACCGGGCGACCTCGCTGCAGGAAGGACGCCCCGAAGGGTGGCGGCGGCGGCGGCGGGAGGAGCCGCGTCGAGCCCGAAACCTCTCCACCCGCACTGACTGCCCGCGCTCCCCGGACCCTAGAGGCCTCCGCGCACCACGGGTTGGCTCCCCCCGGGGCTGTGGGGCCTCCAGTCAGCGCACGAGGGTCTCCAGAGCCTGGGCCGAGCAGGGCGAGGGCTGCCCCCGGGGCCCCCGCTCACCGTCACGCAGGCGAGTCCGCACAGGCCCCTGGGGAGCAGCGCTGGGCTGAAGCAAAGCGCGGGCAGGGGCGGTGTCCCCTGGGCTCGTCCTGCAACAGAAGCCGCTGCCGCCGCGGTATCCCCCTGCTCCCGCAGCCCCGGGCCGAGCGCTTGCGCTGCTGGTCGCCCTCCGAGCTTCCCCGGACGCCCGCGCTCCGCCTCGCGCCACCCGGCCGACCGCCTGTCCCGGTTGATACCTCGCCGTCCGCTCCGCTCCGCCGCTGAGCGCGGCCGATGCGCGGCCCTGAAATAGAGCCCCGCCCCCGCCCCCCTGCCGCGCGCGCCGCCGTCCGCGCTCCCCATTGGCTGCGTCCGCCCGGCCCCGCACTGCGGGCTTCTCCCCGCGCCGCTCTCGCTCCACATCTTGTTTCGTCCCACAATGCCTCGGGGCGGAGGAGGGGGTGGGGAAGGGGAGCTGGAGAAGGTGGGGGGAGGGAGCTGTGGCCTTAGGAGGAGAAAGGAGAATGAAGACCCCCTCTGCCCAGGCCGGACACGGGAGGAATAGAGTAGACCCAACGAGGAAAAGAGAGAGCGGCTTGGAGGTTCCAGTTCCAACAAAGAAAGAATGGAGGGATGGAGGGAAGGACTCCAGGTCTCAACTTTGGAAAGAGGCAGGACAGGGGATTAAAAATCACCCAGGATGGAGGAAAATTCAGGATTTCATTTCCCTAGGCTTGAGAGGAACAGTCAAGTCCCATGGTGAGATAAAGGCGTAAACAGTCCTCAAGGGCCCCCATGCCTTCACATTCTCGTTTGCTTCTAACTCAGCCTTTGTTCACGAATCTTGAGACCTTTCTGCCTATCCATAGCTGGAACCCGACACTACACTATCATCACAAATATCGGAGGTACAACCTCTACAGTTTATGGCCTTTGGGGTTAAACTGTAACCCCAAAGAACCATTTCCTTTCAGTCGGTCCAGTTCAGGAGACTAAAAGGAACTCTTATAAGTATGAGCTGTGAGGTATCTTAAAAAACTTTATCCATAGCCCTTAAATATAGACAGAACATGCTGGGTGGTGACGGCATACGCTTTCTCAGCACTTGGAAGGCAGAGGCAGGCAGATCTCTGAGACGCCAGCCTAGTCTACAGAGCTAGCTCCAGGACACCCAGGGCTACACAGAGAAACCCTGTCTCAAAAAAACCAAAACCAAACAAAAAAGTGTACAGGAAGCAGACACTGGTGTGTGTGTGTGTGTGTGTGTGTATGTAATGTGGTTTTTTGTTTTTTTTTTTTTTGTTTGTTTGTTTGTTTTTTGGTTTTTCCAGACAGGGTTTCTCTGTGTAGCCCTGGCTGTCCTGGAACTCACTTTGTAGACCAGGCTGGCCTCGAACTCAGAAATCCTCCTGCCTCCGCCTCCCAAGTGCTGGGATTAAAGGCGTGCGCCACCACCGCCCGGCGTGTAATGTGTTTTTAAAAGTGTTTTTTCATAGTACTCCTATACAGAAAAAACACTGGGATTTTTCTTCCTCCACTTTCATTCACAAAGGGTCTATCTAAAGTCTTCAATGGGAAGTTAAACATTCTGGTCTCCGTGGACATTAGGAAATTGCTCCTGTGCTCATCTTTTTCTCTCCCCTCACCTAAACGGTGAAAAGTAAGACTAGTTCCGGCCTTAGCCTGCCCTGCTTGGGAGTATCATGATTTAGTGTTTGTTATGTGTCCAGGAAAACTGTCCCCTCAGGCTTCTCCATTCTATAGCTCTGCCTTTTTCCAGTAAGCGACTCAGTCCAGCTAGGCCTGGGGTACCCCTTCATCTAGGGGGTATTCTGATGTCAGTCTGTGTTAATGAATGAGGGGTGGGGCACATGCAGGGAGGGGCTAGAGGACCGATCATCCACCTAGAGCTCTTGTAGAGAAACTCTTAGGAAGTTCTTGGAGAAAGAGCTAATACCCCCTTTCCCCAGCCTTCATTAGCTTTGAAGATCTGAAGGTCACAACCACGATGTAAAGTCACATACAAGATGTCCATTGCCCAAGGACATCCAATGCAGGGAACAAGTGGAAGCACACACTCTACTTGCTTCCTGCTGTGTCTTGATACAGGCCCACACTCAAAGGACCTTTTTCAAGGGTGCACAACAGTGACTATGAACTTTCACGACCCTACTGTGTTCTCCCTACTCCTCTTGCCTAGAGTAGAGAAGAGAGAGATTATTCCTAGTGTAGATTATAATCGGATAGAAGTAGGAGATAAAACTCTCAGATAGTAAAAGGTAGACTAAGACTTATGACTCTTCAGAAATTTGGGTATTGGAGTGGTGTGTGTATGTGTGTGTGTGTGTGTGTGTGAGAGAGAGAGAGAGAGAGAGAGAGAGAGAGAGAGAGAGATGAGATTTATTTAAACAGTATGTTTGAGACTGGAGATGTAACTCGGTGGGAGAGTGCATACTTGCCCAGCATGCTCAAGGCCCTGAGTTTGAACCCCAAATTCTATGGTTAAGAGATAACAATTAACCGTTATGAAGCCCTTACTCTGTACCAGGTACTAAGTGTTTCAAATGTAATGCATTCTATTCTACCACTCAAAACTGTTTTGAAGTGAATGTATTACTGTCCCCATTTGGATGAGTAGTTGTTAGTGTAGTTTGGTGGCTTGCCTAAATTCACCCAGCTTATCAGCTGCAAGATTCAAGCCCAGCTTGTTCCAAGTGCTTATCACCTTAGCCATTAGACTACAGTGCTACCTCACAGTGACATAAAAGTATGGAGGGACTTGGCTCTCTGCCTTAATCATACCAGCATTTCCTAAACTTACTAACTGTAAAGCCCTTTTTAAAATAGATTTTTCCTATGTTGTCTCTTTATTATTTTATGTATGTCAGTGTTCTGCCTTGGTCCCTGTGGAGATCAGATTCCTGGAAGTGGAGTTAGATATGGTTGTAAGATACCATGTGGGTGCTGGGAATTGAACCAAGTTCCTCTAAAAGAGCAGCCAGTGCTCTCAGCTCTCCAGCCCCCTCCTCTTTTAAAGACAGGGTCTCACTATGTAGCCCTGACTGTCCTGGAACTCACTATGTAGACCAGACTGGCCTCAAACTCACATGATCTCTCTGCCTCTGCCTCCCACATGCTAGGTTTAAAGGTGTTTTTTGATCCATACATTAATATATTCAGGAGCAGAGTTTATGAAATTTGTCCTATACTAACTAATGATATTTATACAAAATACTTTCTACCTAAGACAACTACTATGCAGCATTGTAACTATGATACTTAATGGCTTTGCCGAACTTGGTAGGTGTCTATTTGACAGAGCCATTTGAAATTGCCTAGTTTCCTTGGCTATCAGTCATGATTTCTGATTTAAAACCAAAGGGATTGATTGTGTCTTGTTTGTGGTTTTCTTTCTTTCTTTCTTTAGATTTATTTAGCCAGGCAGTGGTGGCGCATGCCTTTAATCGCTGCACTTGGGAGGCAGAGGCAGGCGGATTTCTGAGTTTGAGGCCAGCCTGGTCTACAAAGTGAGTTCCAGGACAGCCAGGACTACACAGAAAAAAAAAAGAAAGAAAGAAAGATTTGTTTATTTTATTTACATGAATACACTGTAGCTGTCTTTAGACATACCAGAAGAGGGCTTCAGATCTGCATTACAGATGGTTGTGAGCCACCATGTGGTTTCTGGGAATTGAAATTGAACTCAGGGCCTCTCTAAGAGTAGTCAGTGCTCTTATCCACTGAGCCATCTCTCCAGCCCATTCGTCAGTTTCTTACCCTCTGTCTGTTTTGATTTCATGGCTCCTGAGATCACCCTCAACTTACAAGTTTCACCCATATCTATCAATTTTAACTATGGCCTGGACGCTGGGCACTCTTCCCATCCACAGATCCATAGATTTCTCTACCACAGGCCCTACACACACACACACACACAGATGGTTAGCAACATCTTTCGAGGAATGGGTGCCTTTGATTCTAAATCCTTTCCACAACTCAAAAGCTGTGCAGTGTACAGATCTGGCCAAGCTATTCAGATCACAAACTCTCATTTTCCTCAACTATAAATTGGGAATAATAGCCAGGCGGTGGTGGCGCACGCCTTTAATCCTAGCACTTGGGAGGCAGAAGCAGGTGGATTTCTGAGTTAGAGGCCAGCCTGGTCTACAGAGCGGGTGCCAGGACTATGCAGAGAAACCCTGTCTCAAAAAAACAAAAAAAAATGGGAATAATATCTGCTTTATAGAAGTACAGGAAAAAAAAAACACATGAAAACTCTTGGCCCAAGTGCCTGGTCCATCCCTGTGACTAATGAGTCAACTCTAGCCATCATCAATCAGCGTTACCTACCCCAGAGCTCTTTTTTTTTTTTTTAATTTATTTTTTTTTAATTTACATTCCAAATCATTTCCCCTTTCCCGTTTCCTCCCTCCCCGAAAGTCCCATAAGCCCCCTTCCCTCCCTCTTTTCTCCATTCAACCCCCTCTCGTTACTCTGTCCTGGCGTTCCCCTACATCCAGTCTTTCCAGGACCAGGGGTCTCACCTTCCATCTTCTTAGAAATCTATTGATATGCGGATTGTGTCTAGGGTATTCCGAGATTCTGGGTCAATATACCCCAGAGCTCTTATCTCTGCTCTAAACCCCATGCACAAACCAGAACCAGGGATCCTCCCTGGACTTGTGTCTCCCTCTCACGCCCACCACAGAGTCATCCCTGCTCCCTGCCTGTTTTTCCAATCATTGCAGATGCTTCACATCCAGCCTGCTATTCATCATCTCTTGGTTCCTCGAGTCACCGCTGATCTTTCACTTCAGGCTTAGTGCTTCTCAACCTTCCTAATTCTGTGATTCTTTAAGACAGTTCCTTGGGCTCGCCAACCATAAAAGAATTTTCGTAGCTACCCCACAACTGTAATTTTACTAGCTGTGAATCGTCACATAAATATCTGATATGCAGGAGATCTGATATGCAACCCTGTAAAGAGGTTGTTTGACTCCCAACAGTCTGCTCTATGCCAGGAATCCATTAACAATGCAGCCCTTCTCCATAGCATGCTTCCTGCTTCTACACACTCACACCTCTGTCTGCCAGTCTCTCCACACTTCCCATCGCAGGCCTGCTGCTCCTCTAACACCTCAGCTGACTGCATCTCCCACATGCAGATTCCACACCTTTGTTCCAGCAGTTCTTTCCCCCCTTGAGACTTGGAGCCTCCCTTCCTGGCTTCCTTTTACATCTGAGACGCCTTCCCTGGCTCTCACAGGGGATTGTGTACCTGCTGCATGCTTTGTCACTTCCAGGCCTGGTCACTAACCATTCTCTATTAAACTTGTCAATGTTGGGTTTGTCTGTCATTTCTTGCTGATAGGGACCATGTGTGATTTCTGTATACACTAAAGGACTTAACACAGTTCCTGAAACAAGGAGACATTTTCCTACGTATTAGGAAACCTGGGCATGCCCATAAATGGCTGAAAGAGCACAAGTGGTTGAACCCACCATCCCTTCTAGACGACCAGGGTCCTCTGTTTCTCTCCCCAGAACCAGCAATGTGCACTGTTTACACCGGGCTCTCCCTGCCCAGAACAAATTGCCAGCTAAGATAAATCATTGTCAGTGCTGGGGAAGGTCCAGCCTTGGTTTCTAAATTGACTACCTCCTCACTTTCTGCTGAGTGTTTGGCTGGGATCCTTAGGTAAATGTCAACTGACTGGGTTGCCTACAGGGGGGAGGCCACAGGCTGTGGAGTTACCAGAAGTTGCTTTGTCAAGTCCTTTATCAGGTGAGTTACTTCAATGGCTACAGGAAATTGGAGAAGGGTTAGCCTGGGCTACACAGTGAGTTCTGACCCAAATTGTGCTACAGTGTGAATCTGTGTCTCAGAAAGGGCAATAGGGAAGAAGGGAGAGAGAGAGAGAGAGAGAGAGAGAGAGAGAGAGAGAGAGAGAGAGAGAGAGAGAGAGAGAGAGAGAAAATATGAATCCTGTATAAGGAAGACTCTCTCCTCATGATCATAAAAACACACACACTTTCCCGTCTTCAGTCTCAGAGTTTGATAAAAATAATGAAATTAGCTCATAGGGAGACTCCAGGGCCTCACACATACCAAGCAAGTTCTCTGCCATTCAGTAGTATCCCCAGACCTGTCTCCTTCCTTCTTTTGAAATATTTTAAATTTTGTTTTTCTGATCTGGGCATCAGTCCCAAGGCCTTGCCCATGCTAAGGAAGGAATCTATCACTTAGTCCTCTCTTCCTGTCTTCTTTTGAGAGTAATTTTGAAAAACATAAAACCAGATAAACCAACCAACCAAAACATAAACATTTTAACTCACCGGGCACACGAAAATGCAAGCCAGCAAAGAACTTTATGGCGAATCTTCACTAGGAAAATGGAGGCCAAATTTACATTTCAACCCAAGGTAGTCCTGGTTTTCTACATTATGTGCAAGCACATGCTACCTTGTTCAGAAGGTAAGTAGGTTTTGTCAATTTCATACTAACTAGAGTCACTTGGGAGGGGAGAACCTCAGTTAAGGAATTGCTTCCATCAAACTGGCCTGTGGGCATATTGGTGGGTCATTTTCTTTTTTCTTGTTATGGTTTTTCGAGACATGGTTTCTCCGTGCAGTCCTAGGCTGCCCTGGAACTCACTCTGTAGACCAGGCTGGCTTCAAGCTCAGAGATCCTCCTACCTCTGCCTCCTGAGTGCTGGGATCAAAGGTGTGCACTACCAACACCCAGCTTCATTTTCTTGATTAATGATTGATGTGGGGAGGCCTAGCTCACTGTGAGCAGGGCCACCCTGGGCAGGTGGCCCTGAACAGATAGGGAAAGCCAGTTGAGCAAGCCATGGGGAGCAAAGAAGAAAGCAGTGTTCCTCTACAGATTGTTCCTGCCTTGAACTCCTGCCCTGGCTTCCTTAGTGAGGAACTAGTACCTAGAAGTAACATGAAATAAGCCTTTCCTCCCAAGGTGCTTTGGGTCATGGTGTTCTTCACAGCTGTAGGAACCTAATACACAAACAAGGAGTCATTCTTGCCTTTCACCATATTGTGCCTCGAGATTAAACTCAGGTGTTCTGGCTTGGCAACAGGTGCCTGTACCCACTGGGCCATCTTGCCTGCCCAAAGCTAACTTTAAAAAAAAAGTCTTAAAGATGTATAGCTCAGGGGACTGGAGAGATGGCTCAGTGGTTAAGAGCACTGACTGCTCTTCCAAAGGTCCTGAATTCAAATCCCAGCAACCACATGGTGGCTCACAACCATCCATAATAAGATATGACGCCCTCTTCTAGTGTTCTGAAGACAGTTACAGTGTACTTACATATAATAATAAATAAACCTTTAAAAAAGATGCATAGCTCAGTGATTTTATATACATGTAATATATATATTACATATTATATATAATATATATATTACTATTACTATTATAAAGTCATGATTCACCATACTGAGAAAGTCTTGCGGGTGATGAAAAGTTTTAAATTTTTTTTTCTTTTTTTTTTGTTTTTTTGAGACAGGGTTTCTCTGTGTAGCCCTGGCTGTCCTGGAACTCACTCTGTAGACCAGGCTGGCCTCGAACTCAGAAATCCACCTGCCTCTGCCTCCCAAGTGCTGGGATTAAAGGCGTGCGCCACCACCGCCCGGCAGAAAAGTTTTAAATTTTGATAGTGTGCTGGCTACGAAATCATACGTGTGTGTGTGTGTGTGTGTGTGTGTGTGTATCATATATATATGATACATATATGTCATATATATATGATATATATATAACCTTAATCCCAGCACTGAGGTTGGCAGATCATTGTGAGTTTAAGCCCAGCCTGGTTTACATAGCAAGTTGCAGGACAACCATGGACTTAATAGACTGTCTCAGAAGACAAGACAAAATGACAACAAAAATAATTGCTGTTAGCAGTTATTCTCCAAGTCCCTTCCAGTCTTTGCCAATCTGCTTCCTCCCTCTGTGGATTTGCCTGTTCTGGGCAGTTCACATTCATGGAGTCATATAGTGTGTTGTCTTTTATGGCTAGTTTGCTAGCATGATGTTTGCAGGTTTAAATGTTTCAGTGTAAGTCGTGTTTTATTTTAAGACACTGGTTTCACTGAAAAAGTATTCTTTTCTTTTTTTTTTTTTTTTTTTTTTTTTTTTTTTTTTTTTTTTTGGTTTTTCGAGACAGGGTTTCTCTGTGTAGCCTTGGCTGTCCTGGAACTCACTTTGTAGACCAGGCTGGCCTCGAACTCAGAAATCCGCCTGCCTCTGCCTCCCAAGTGCTGGGATTAAAGGCATGCGCCACCACTGCCCGGCTTGAAAAAGTATTCTAAGCTTTGCTTTCCCAATAGTTGGTGGACATCTGGGTTTTCCTCTTCTGGGCTTCAAACCCAAGGTCTTGCCCATGCTAAGCAAGAAATCTATCACTTTTTCTACTTTTTAGTTCTCATCAATAATGCTGCCAGAAAGATCTGCATGGTTAAAGTCTTCATTTCCTTGAGTACAAAGTTCTCCTCTCTCTAAAAGTGGAATTGCTGGGGTTTTATGGCATCTTTATGTTAACCTTTCCAGGAATAGCCAGGTTGTTTTCCCAAGCAACTGTACTACTTCACATTGCTACAGGCAGTGTATGAGAGTTCCAGCTTCTTCTGTCTTCATAAACTTATTATCTGATATGTTTGTTTTATTTATTTATTTTTGTTTTTGAGATAGGTCTCACTGTGTATCTCTGGCTGGCCTGAAATTCACTATATTCTGGAATTCACTAGACTACCTAGGTAGCCTTGAACTCAGAGAACTGCTTGCTGAGTGCTGAGATTAAAGTTATGTGCCACCATACCCCGCCACTTATGTATGTATGTATGTATGTATGTGCACATATACTTGTATTTGTTTATTTAGAGATAGGGCCTTGTGTATCCCAGGCTAGTCTCAAACTCACTATGTTGGCAAGGATAACTGAATTTCTCATCCTCTTGCTTCTGTTTCCCAAGTGTTGGGATTACAACCATGTACCACTCACCCCTTTTTATTAATGGACTTCTAAAAAAAGTGTGTGTGTGTGTGTGTGTGTGTGTGTGTGTGTGTGTGTTAAGGGAGTCAGGTCTCTCTGTCCACCATGCGGGACCTAGGATCAGGTCACTAGGTTTTATGTGCTTGGCCATCTTGCTGGCCACATTGTGTGGCTTCTTAATTATAGACAGTCTGGTGGTTGTGAAGTTGAAGCTCACTCTGGTTTTCATTGGCATTTCTTTGATAGCTAACAATGTTTGCCATCTTTTCTCATGTGTTCACTGTGTATCTCATTTGGGAAAATGTTCATTCATATCCTTTTTTTTTTTTTTTTTTTGGTTTTTCGAGACAGGGTTTCTCTGTGTAGCCCTGGCTGTCCTGGAACTCGCTCTGTAGATCAGGCTAGCCTCGAACTCAGAAATCCGCCTGCCTCTGCCTCCCAAGTGCTGGGATTAAAGGCGTGCGCCACCACCGCCCGGCTCATTCATATCCTTTATCCATTTTTTTTAATTGGGTTGTTAGTATTTTAACTTGTTAAGATATGTGTATTTTAGAGTTATCTTTATTACGTTAAATCATGTGTCTCTGTATGTGAATTCAGGTCCACAAAAGAGCTGGAGTTACAGGTGGCTGTGGGATGTTTGCTCTGGATACTGGGACTTGAACCTGAGTCCTTGGAGGAGTAGAACATGCTGCTTAGCCCTGAGCTTTCTCTCCAGTCTCTGTATAAGACCCATGGCTTACAAATATTTTCTCCTTTTTTGTGGGTTTTATTTTCAGCTTCTTTTTTTAAAAAAGATTTAAAATTAAGTACACTGTAACTGTCTTCAGACACTTCAGAAGAGGGCATCAGATATTGTTACAGATGGCTGTGAGCCACCATGTGGTTGCTGAGATTTGAACTCAGGACTTTTGGAAGAGCAGTCAATTCTCTGAACCCCTGAGCCATCTCTCCAGCCCCTTATTTTCAGTTTCTTGACAGTTCTTTGAAGTGTAAATGTTTAAATTTCTGACAAAATACAATTTGTATTTTATTTCTCTACTTGTGCTATATATCCAGAAAGCATTACTGGATCTCAAATTGCAAAGACTTAACTCCTGTGTTTTCTTCTAAGAGTTTTAACACTTTTTAAGTCAATGATCTGAATACTTTTTAAAGATGGGGTGTGTAGCCATGGTTGACCTGAAACACAGAGACCTGCCTTCCTCTCTACCTCCTGAATGCTGTGTTTAAAAGTGTGTACCACCATATATGGTCCAAGTAAATTTCTGTATACATGTAAGGTAGGAGCCATATCATTGTTTTAGATGTAATGCCAGTTATCCTGGTCATTAGCTGAAAAGACTTACCAGAGACTTGCCTTGAGACCCTTGTCAACAGTAACTTGACTAAAACAAAACAAAACAAACTAAAAACAAAAATGTAACTACTATAAATGTAAAACTTTACTTCTGGACTGTTGATTTAACTTCATACATAGATCTACATATTACCCTTCTGCCAGGCCTGAACTATTTCCATTACTGCGCAGTAAATAGAGGTTTGGTCAAGGGAAGCAGAGTGGCCTTAGTTGGGCACACATTGGCACTAGGGAGACTGAGACAGGAGGGTTATGAGTTCCAGGCCAGCTTTGGCTACATAGAGAGTTCTAGACCAGCTTGGGTAAAAAGACACTATTTCAAACACACACACACACACACACACACACACACACACACACACACACACCACTGATCCATCAATTTATATGAGAAACTCTAGTTGAGGGAGCTTAAGGGATAGCTCAAAGGTTAAGAGCTTACTGTTTTTACAGAAGACCAATTCACAGCATCCACACCAGGTAGCTCACAATTGCCCAGAACTCCTCTCCCAGGGGAAATCAGCACCCTCTGGTCTCCAAGAGCACCTCATCCATATGGTGCATGTAAACTCATGTGGGTACACACACATACCCATAAACAAAAATCTTTAAAAAGTCTAGTGGACGCCGGGCAGTGGTGGCGCATGCCTTTAATCCCAGCACTTGGAAGGCAGAGACAGGCCAACCTGGTTTATAGAGTGAGTTCCAGGACAGCCAGGGCTATACAGAGAAACCCTGCCAAAAGAAAGAAAGAAAGAAAGAAAGAAAGAAAGAAAGAAAGAAAGAAAGAAAGAAAGAAAGAAAGAAAAAAAGAAAGAAAGAAAGAAAGAAAGACTCTAGTGGACATTTTAACTGGGAAGTACTGCCAATTTGGCAAAATTAATCTTTCCAAGTTTTCAAGATGGTTGGAGACTTACATTTACACAACCAAGTTTAACACAGACTGCACTGAGATGGGCGACTAGGAATACACAAAGGGCTTGGAAGGCACGAGTTGGGGCAATCAGTTTGCCTAAAGAGTCAGAGAGCAGAAGAGCTGACATTTGATATAGAGTGTGGGTGGGATTAAGAGAGAAAAGGAAACTCTTCAGATAGAAGCCAATGGACTCAACCAAACAATAGCAGGAAGCCAGAGACATCAGAAACAGTATGCTGAGGAAAAAGCAGGTGAGAAAGGCTAAAGCCAGACCTCGGCAGTCCAAAGGATGAGTTAAGGAGTTAGGACCTAATCCTAGCCAATGTCAGGAAGATGAACCTTCCTTAGGAGTTATAGCATGGATCTTGAAAGCACATCTAAAGTACTGCATGTGGTAGGTTTGGTGCCTAACTGGTAGTGGGTACTAAGAGGTAGACCTGGTAAAAAGAGGGTAGGCCATTGGGGATGCCCTCTTGGAGAAAATATTTGGGAAAAGCATTGTTATCCTGGAAGGCTCACTGTCTCTCTCTCTCTCTCCCCTTCCTGACTACATGAGGTACCACCATGATGTACCTGCCATGATGTACCACGCTGGCACAGACCAAAAGCAGGGGGACCAAGTGACTGTGGACTGAAGTCTCTGAAACCATGAGCCAAAACCCAAACTTTTCCCTTCTTGTAGGGTGATTATTACAGGCATTTTGTCAGTTTCAGAAAGCTAACCCAGTAGGGTCTGAGACAACAGAAACCTAAATTTGTTTTCTGGGGCCCTGTGGTGCCATCAGCCCCTTTAGAAACCAGCAGAAGTAGCCGCCTTCTCACTGTTGGTCAGGGCCCTGTCTGGGCTTCTCCTCTCTGGGCTCTGTGACGTAGGGCTTCCCTGAACTTCTCTTACCTCTCTGATTACTCCCTCCTGTCCCCTTGTCAGGCTCCTCTTCCTCTGCCCATCCTTCAAATGCGGTGTTCCTTGGAATTCTGCTCTAGATCCTGTTCTCTTCTTTAATGACCTCATGTTGCCATGGCTTCATGACCACTCATCAGCTGGTACCTTCCTGTCCACTGATAGCCTTCCCATACTCCCCTCCTCCAGAACTGTAGATTCATCAGCTTTAACTGATCATTGAATTTTTTTTAATATTTTCCAGAATTATGTCCAGTTGTGAGTAGAGGAAAATTTCACATCAGACAGTTCAAATAAAAGGGAGAAGCCTGTATTCTTGTTTAAAATATTTATAGTTTTAAATTATATCTATATTGGTGTATGTGTACATTTGTGCACACGTGTACATGCTGTACATATGAGTGCAGGGGCCTGAAGGGAACAGAGGGGGCTTTGGATCCCCTGGAGGTGGATTACAGTTGTGAGCTGCCTCATGTGAGTGCTGGGAACCAAACTTAGGACAGCTTTACAGTCATACCCCACATGCTTATACTCCATTGACTATTATTAAGAAGACCAACACAGCTATAAAGGAGACTGATCAATATTTTGCTTATTCTGAGTGGCCATGTGACCATGACCAGTCACACAATTAGGGTTTTTATTTAAGATTTATTTATTTATTATATATAGTACATTGTAACTGTCTTCACACTCTACAGAAGAAGGCATCAGATCCTATTACAGATGGTTGTGAGCTACCATGTGGTTGCTGGGATTTGAACTCAGGACCTTCAGGAGAACAATCAGTGCTCTTAACCGCTGAGCCATCTCTCCAGCCCCCACCATTAGGTATTAAACAGTGTAGTCATAGATATTCCATAGCTACCATCTGACTAGGGGCTGGGAGTGCACACAGTCAGTAAAGTGCTTGCTGCACAAGCATGAGGGCCTGGGTTCTAGCTCCCACAAGCATGTAAGAAGTATGCGCAGTGGAATGTAGTAGTAATCCCAGAGCTGAGCGGGTGGAGATAGACAGGATCCCTGAAGCTCATGGGCTAGCTCGACTAACCTAACTGCAGGTCCCAGGTCCCTGTGAAAGATCATGTCCCAGCAAACAAGGGGAATGGCTCCTGAGGAATGATATCTAAGGTTGACAACTGCCCCCACACACATACACACATACATGTGCACCTCATCCACATGTGCACATACAAGCACACACATGCACCCACATCCACTTTGCACATACAAGCACACACACATGTGCACCCACATCCACTTTGCACATACAAGCACACACACATGTGCACCCACATCCACTTTGCACATACAAGCACACACACATGTGCACCCACATCCACTTTGCACATACAAGCACACACACATGTGCACCCACATCCACATAAACACACACACACACCACATATACACATAAACACACACACCACATATACACATAAACACACACACACCACATATACACATAAACACACACACCACATATACACATAAACACACACACACCACATATACACATAAACACACACACACCACATATACACATAAACACACACACACACACACGCACCCACATCCACTTTACACATACAAGCACACACACATGTGCACCCACATCCAGTTTGCACATACAAGCACACACACATGTGTACCCACATCCACATATACACATAAACACACACACACCACATATACACATAAACACACACACATCCACATGTACACACAAACACACACACACACACACACACACACACACACACACACGCACCCACATCCACATTGCTCTTCCAAAGAACCTGGGTAAGATTCCCAGCACCTACAAGGTGGCTAACAAACACCTGTAAACTCCACTTTCTGGGGGTTCACTGCCCATGTGGCACACAGGCACACATTCAGGCAAAATACCCACACATGAAGTAAGAATGAATAAATCTCAACAAAACAAAACTTTCCAGGCTTGGTATATGTGTGCTATCCCGGCACCAAGTCAAAGGCAGGAGAATGAGGTCAAGGCTTGACTGGACTACTTGGTAAGATTCTATCTCAATGAAACAAAGAAAACCCTCTTAGTGCCTTGTGTTTTCAGGTTAAAGCTTATTCTGCCCAGGCTTTCTCAAGCCCTCTGTAAGACAATCTAGCCTCCTATGGTGGATTGAATAAAAATGTCCTCAACAGTTACAAGCACTTGCTGCTCTTCCAGAGGGCACGAGGTTGGCTCTCAGCACCTGTATCAGGTTGGCTCACAACCATCTGTAACTCTAGCAAGAGAGGATCAGACACTTCTGTTCTCTGCTGGAACCTATACTCACAAGCACATACCCACATGCAAACCACACACCCACCCAACACATAATTAAAATGAACTAAAATAAATACTTTCAACAACAGAAACATCCCTCATACATTTACACATCTAATCACTTGGTTCTCAGTTGACGGCACTGTTTGGGGAGGTCATGGGGCCTTCAGAAGGTCTCTTGCTGAAGGAAGTATGCCACTGTAGTCTTGAGATTTTATAGCCTAGCCCCTCTTTCTTTGCTCCCTGTGTGGATAAAAATGTGATCTCTCAGCTTCCTTCTCCAGCCACCGTGCCTGCCTAAACTTACTGCTAAGACTTTCCACCATGATGAGCTCTTATCCTCTTGGACCCAAAGCCAAAATAAACTTCCATGAGTTAGTTTTGGTCGTGGTATTTTATCACAGTGACAGAAAGTAATTACGCCTGTCGCCCCTCACCTCATATCTCCTGGTGTCCCATCTGTGCTAAACTCCAGCCCTGTGTCTGTTCTTCAAGTCTTTCACTATCCCATGCATCTCTGAACTTGGGGCCTTCACATATGCTGTTCCTTGTATCTGGACCATTTTCCTCCATCTTGGCCTGCTTCATGTTCTGTCCATTCCTCAGTCTTGACTTCAGTATGTCTCTTCTCAAGGTGGCCTGCAGGCATTGCTTCTATGAGCTACCGTTGTGTGGCTTTGCCTAGGGAGATGTGAACAATTTTCTGTTCACCCCAGATAAGGAACTGGTGACAGACTAAAAAAACAATTGCCTTTGGTCCCATCACTCGGAAGATAGGAGCAGGTGGATCTTGTAGCCAACCTGGTCTACAGAGTATGTTCCAGGACAGTCAGGTCTACACAGAAAAAAAAACCTCTGTCTTGAACTTTTGAAAAAAGAAAGAAGGAAGGAAGGAGGAAAGAATGAGAGAAACGATTCCACTGAAATCTGGCTTGGACCAATGAGTTTATTGGGGTTACTGACAGGAGCAGATGACTCAAAGGCAGGCACAGCTTCAAAAATCTCACCCATGCAATCTCCATACTGGAGCTCTACATGGCTTAGGGGAAGCTGGACACTCTGGAGACTCTCCTCTCACCAGCTAGTCATGGCTTGCTTATATAACCCTGGGGAGAAGCCTTGTGAGTTCTGCAAATTTCTGAGCCTTCTGGGTTCCTTTAGATTCTTGAACTATGCTCTGTCAGTGTCCAGAGTCTTTCGAACTTCCCTCCAGGAGGGAATGTTTCCATGTGGAGGAAGCACCCCTACAGCCCCCATCTCTCTACCTCACTTTGTGCATGGAAGGTGTTCCTTTTCTTGGGTGATCAGAACTCTTCCTGTGTATTCACTGTGGTATTGTCCAGTGCCTATATCAAAGGCTGACTCTTAGCCTGCCAGGAGTTGTTACCAAGTGAATGAACAAGTCAGTGAATGATATCTCAAAGCCAGATACATTTTCAGGTAGGTTTCTTGATGGCAGTGGCTGGCCACCAAGTCTGGGAGGAAAGGCAGAAGGAAGCCACCACATCCACCAGTTACCACTGGCTCCTCTCTGCCCAGGAAGGACCAACAGCTCTGTTCTTCTTCCAGGAAAGCTTTTGCTCCCCCTAGCCTTTGCCTGAACACTTTCAGAAAGGGCAGGCAACAAGGAAGAGTCTTTCTAGAGAGGAGAGTGAGGAACAGTCTGCTTTAGAACTGATGTTTGCATGTTTTAAATTAGGAACATTAATGCATGTTCCTAATGTCATGTAACCATGATCTGGAGATTTTCCCTCTAGAGACAGAAGATCCAGACCCAAAAAGAGAAAAGTAGAGACTTAAGAATGAAGAAGTGAGGGCTGGAGAGATGGCTTAGTGGGTAAGAGCACTGACTGTTCTTCCAAAGGTCCTGAGTTCAAATCCCAGCAACCACATGGTGGCTTACAACCATCTGTATCGCCCTCTTCTGTTGAGTCTGAAAACAGCTATTTATTATAATAAATAAATTTTTGGGCCTGAGCAAGCAAGGACTGAGTAAGCAAGGTTAGCTGGAGAGAGCTGGGTCGACCAGAGCGATTGGGGTTGACTGGAGTGAGCAGAAGTCTTAAATTCAATTCCCAGTAACCACATGAAGGCTCACAACCATCTGTACAGCTACAGTGTACTCATATACAGAAAATAAATAGATAAATCTTTAAAAAAATAGTGAAAAAGTGAGATGGTAAGATGGTGAGATGGTGACTACTAAGAGAAGACTCAGTGGTTAAGAGCACTGGCTGCTCTTCCAAAGAACCTGGGTTCAATTCCCATGTCAGCACACACCTGTCTGTAACTCCAGTTCCAGGGGACCTGGTACCCTCACATAAGACATACAAGCAGACAAAAGACCAGTGCACATAAAAATAAATAAATCTTTGAAAAAATGAAGCAAGAGTATGGCCTGTGGTGCTCCAGCACTGACTTACCATGTGACACAGCCTCTTTGGGCCTTACCTACTTGCTGGTGTGTAAAAAAATTTTCTGTGTCCTGAAGGGATTGTGTTTGTTTGTTTGTTTTTCTTTTTTGCTTTGTTTTTGTTTTGTTCGTATTTTGTTTTGTTCTGTTTTTCTTTTTCATCTTTTTTTTAAGATTTATTTATTTTTTATGCATGTGAGTAAACTGTAGCTGTCTTTAGACACACCAGAAGAGGGCATCAGATCTCTTTATGGATGGTTGTGAGCCACCATGTAGTTGCTGGGATTTGATCTCAGGACCTTGGAAGAGCAGTCAGTGCTCTTAACCACTGAGCCATCCCTCCAGCCCCGTTGCTGTTTTTCAAGACAGGGTTTCTCTATATAGCCCTGGCTGTCCTGAAACCCACTTTGTTGACCAGACTGGCCTCTAAGAGATTGTTGTAAGGATGGAGAGAGATGATGCAGGTAGGTGGGTTTGTTAGACATCCTCTCACCATGACAAATACCTAAGAGAAATGTTTTAATTTGGCTCACAATTTCAGAGGTTTGGGCCCAGGGTTTGGTTTCATCACTTTGGGCCTGGGGCAAAGCAGAACAAACACCTTGGCAGTGGAAGGTTGTGGAGTGGGAGGCTGTTCACCTTAAGCAACAAAGAGGCAGAGAGGAGTCATGGGAAAGGGCCAAGACTAAAGCATGCACATCCGAGGTGCAAGACACACCTTCAGTAACTCACCTTCTCTAACCAGCCCCTTCGCCTCCACAGTTCCCACTGCCTTCCAGTATATTGGAAATCTGAATCCATCAATAGATTAAACTGTTCACTAGGCAAAAGTCTTTACCATTTAATGGTCTCCAGGAACACCATCATAGATACACCACAGGCATGCTTTGTTAATTTTTTATGTATCTCTTAATCTAATTGAGGTGAACCATCACGTTGGGTTTGAAAATGCAAGGATCATAGTAGACACACCTACAACTGGAAGCATTTTTAAAAGGTTGTTTTGTTCAGCAGGAGATATACGTACAGTTGTAGGAAGGATGCTGGGAGGAACGGGTGTGGGTGGGATCACACATCCACATTCTGCAACACAGATGGATTTGCACAGAGGCAGAACCAAAAACTGCCTTCCCAGGCCTGACTCAGGAGCCTGACCTTCCCATGCCAGGGCATGATGGCAAATGCCTTTAATCTGGGCACTGGGGAGGCAGAAGCAGGTGAATCTCTGTGAGTTCCAGGCAAGCCAGGGAGACAGGAGACCTTGTCTCAATCTTTTTTTTTTTTTTTGGTTTTTTCGAGACAGGGTTTCTCTGTGTAGCCCTGGCTGTCCTGGAACTCACTTTGTAGACCAGGCTGGCCTCGAACTCAGAAATCCTCCTGCCTCTGCCTCCCAAGTGCTGGGATTAAAGGCGTGCGCCACCACCGCCCGGCTTTTGTCTCAATCTTTAACAGCAAAAAAAAAAAAAAACCAATAAAAGATGCCCCCCTGCCCAGCTACAAGTGGAGGTTTGGTATAGATGGAACCAGAGCCCCAAACAAGCTAAACATACATTTTACCACTGACCCACATCTCCAGGTCCCAAAGTGGGTGGAATGGACCTTGGAGGCCCTTGCTCCTAGCCCAGGCCCTGAATGACTCAGGCTTTATCAGCCTCGCCATCACAGCCCTGTCAAATCACACAAAGCAATCAGGAATGCTTGCCGTTCCCAGCCTGGAAGGCTGCAATCACATCCCCGGGAGCTACCTGCAGCATCCAGCAGAGCAGACTCTGCTAATCACACACGCTCCCTGAGAGCTTTGTGCACCTCTCTTCCCTCCCCAACAAACACTCCATTCCCTTCCTTTCCCAGGATGCATTTGAAAAGACAATGGGAGGCCAGAATCCTTCAGAAAGAGAGTTCTAACTCTCTATTACACAGTGAAGCATGAGGTGTGGAAAGGCTTTGGACGAGCCTTAGACCTTGCTATGACTCAGAACCATTCAGTCATACGCATATTCCTTCACTCAGAACACATTCAACAAACCCCTAGGGACAACGGGAAATGTGTGAGAGGCAAAGCACAAATCAAACCCTAAGCTGAGAAGGGAAATGTTGGCCAAGGCACCTATTTCTTGAGAGGCAGTTTAGTGTCACAGCTGAGAGTCTAGGCCCTGGAAATCCTGACTTTGTAACATATGAGGTGTATTACCCTGAGAAGAAATAGGGATACTTTTGAGGGTAGTGTGGGGTTAAAATGCAGAGTAGATGACAGGGCAGTGGTGGCACACACCTTTAATCCCAGCACTCAGGAGGCAGAGGCAGGAGATCTCTGTGAGTTCAAGGCCAGGCTGGTCTACAGAGTGAGTTCCAGGACAGCCAGGGCTACACACAGAAACAAACAAACAATACAGAGTAGATGCCCAATAAACAGCTACTGTAGTAGGAAGGTATCAGGGAGCGTGGTTTTACCTGTGCAGCAGGAGGCGCAGGCGCAGCACATAGACAATGCAGTGTCTGTAGGTCATTCCCTTCGGCCATTGCATAGCCTGTGAGACAGCAGAAGGAAGAGGAAGCCAGTACGCGGCGACACTGAAGGTTACAATCGACATGAAGAAAGTTACAAGGGCACAGACAGTCTTCATCAGACAGCGTGTGCACCTAGCCCCAGCCAACAGCCCCTACATTTAGGGCCACAATCAGTGAAGACACATGACAGGGTCTGCAAAGTTGGGGAGCCAGCTCCTGGGACTTGCTTCATTGTCTGCCTGTGTTCTAGACTCAACTTAAAAGGCCCGTTCCTGGGGTCTTGGCTCCCTGTCTACTGCTGTAATAAAAAGGACCAAAGCCAACTTGGGAGCAAAGGGCTTATTTGGTTTATATGTCCAGACCACAGCCCGTCATTGAGGGGAGTGAGGGCAGGAACTCAAGCAGGGCAGGAACCAAAGCAGAGAATTGATAGTTACAGGCCTGCTCCTCAAGGCTTATTCAGTCTGCACTGCGCGAGGGTAGCACCGCCCACAATGGGCTGGACCCTTCCACATCGATCATGAATCAAGAAAATGCCCCAGAGACTCAACCTACAAGTCAATCTAATGAAGATACTTTCTCAACTGAGGTTCCCTCTTCCCAGATGCCTTTAGCTTGTATAGATTTGACAAAACAAAACAACAAACATAACAACCTAACCAGCACACCTTCCTGTCCCTGTAGTTTGTGCCCTGGGAAGAAGAAAAACCATTTGCTTTCATGGGAACTGAGGAACACACATCTCCAAGAAGCCAGAATAGAGCTATCTTAAAGACTAGGAGAGGGTCAGGCATGGTAGAGCATGCCTTTAGTACCAGCACTCAGGAAGCAGAGGCAGGAGGATCTTTGTGAGTTTGAGGCTAACCTGGTCTACGTGGTAAATTCCAGGACAGCCAGGACTATTTAGAGAGACCCTGTCAAAAAAAAAAAAAAGTCAGATGTTTAATCCCAGCATTTGGGAAACAGAGGCAGACAGATCTCTATGAGTTTGAGGCCAGCCTGGTCTATAGAGCCAGGATAGCGAAGGCTACACAGAGAAACCCTGTCTTGAAAAAAAACAAAGCTGAAGTGAAGAGTGTGAGCGACCTCTAGAAAAGAGATGGAAGTGGCAGGCCAGGCTCATAATCAATGTCCCTAGCTCTTTTGTTCCCCTTTGGAAGTGAGGCCCACTGAGGGCAAAGACAAATGAAGCTGAGAAGAAAGGAGAGCAGGGGTCAGGAGCCTCCCAGCCTGAGGACAAGCTTGGATTGAGGATCATTGTAAGTAAGAAGAGGCACACTAAGGAGAGTTGTCACTTGGGAGTGTGGGAGTCGGAAGGCCTCCATTGTTGTCCGGTAGCATGGCTTACTTTGTGTGGCTTCCCCTTGACCTCTGTTCGTTTCCAGCAAAAGAAAATGGTTTATTAATAAGACCTCAGAGGACCTTTAGAGCTCAGGATTGTGATGTCTGGACTCAACCAATGCCTGGGCTCTTAGATTTGGAGTGTTTGGGAAGGCTCTAAATACCAGAAGGAACTTCAGAATAGCCAGGCCTGAGAAAGGGTGTGATGGTTAATATTGACTTGACAGAAGCTGAGAGGCGTGCCTCTGAGCAAGCCTGCCTATGGGGGATTGTCTTTTATTTTAAGGTTTATTTTATGTGAATTAGTGTTCTGCCTGCATGTATGTCTATGGGTACCTGTGTGTGCCCATGGAAGAGTGTTGAATCACCTGAATTGTGGGTGGTTGTTGCCTGTCATGTGGGTGCTGGGAATTGAACCCGGCTCCTTTGCAAGAACAAGTGCCCTTAACTGCAGAGCTATCTTTCTATTCCTGTAGGGATCATCTTGACTGAATTAATGGAGGCGGGAAGACCTGTCCACTGTGGGCAGCACCATTCCCTAGCTGGAATCTGGAGCGGTTAAGTGATGAGGGGGCTGAGCAGCGGCAGCTCTCTTCTCTCTGCTTCCTGACTGTTGCTGCAATGTGAACACCCTGCTTCAAGCACTCGCTCCCTTGATTCCCTACCACGGTGGGTTGGACCCTTGAACCGTGAGCCAAAAAGAAACCCTTTTCCCATTCAGTTGCTTTTGTCTGAGTCTTTTAGTTACAACAACAAGTAAAGAAATTAACTCGAAGGGCTATTCACAGCTCACAACCCTCAGGTCATGAGCGCTTCAGAAGGGGTGGGAAAGGAGTGTGGGGGAAAGGAATGGAGTCAGTTAAGGCAGATGACCTGCTGGAGCTCCTGATATCTCCAGAGCAAGCGAAGTTGGCTTTCTTTCCTTTCCCAACTCATGCTACCTCAGGAGCCTGTGGAAAAGCTGCATTAGAATCGATAGCCTCATGAATAAGTGAACAGGCAACGTAACACATCTTGCCTCCAGCACAGAGCTTCCTCAGGAAAATGGAGCTTCGACCCATTTCTGCTGTCCAATCTAACTTTCTTCAGAGCAGACTCCGAAGGGAACGAACTCTTAGGGTCATCTCAGGCATTCCCCTGCCTCTGTGCTGGCCTCTATATGCCTTCATCAAGTGTTCAGAAGCTGAGAAATGTGCTTTCTCTTACCACCTCACCCCAGAGAGGCCACTCTGTCTGTCAGTCTCCCACAGGCAGGCAGCCCCAGCCCTTCCTCATGCCCTCCGCCCTCTGCAGTGCTCTCCCTCCTGGTACCCTGGTGTGCTTCACCGACTTTGTTCAGCTCTGACCTTCTGTTTCTCAACTCCCCAGACTTCACGCCTTTCTTTGGACAATGGCTTAGCTCCACATAGAATCAGCAGCTAGAGGAAGGCAGATGCTTCCCCCCCACCACACACACACACAGACATAATTTCCCCCATAAAACTACCTCAGAATCCTTGCAGAAGGTTATAAATGAGAACCTCAAGGTCTGAAGAAGAAAAAATAAATTTCTGAGCATAAGACACCAAGATTCCAGCCGTTTGCTTCATGGAACAGCCATGCGCATGGCCGTGAATTGACTGGAAGGCATTTCTTTTTGCCTGTGACATCTATTGTTGAGGGAGGGATGGAAGTCCTGTTCACTGGCAAGCTCTGGGCGAATCTGGCATGGTAAGCATGCAGGGTTGCTCCGTCGATGGAAGGAATGCAATATCTGTTCTCTGCTCAGAAAGCCGGGACAGATGTGCTTTCTAGCCTAGTGACCTTTACGCTGTGTGGCCAGAGACTTTTTCTGGCACTGATCCTTCCCCAGTTCCTTATCATAGGGGTGTTTTCCCCAGTCAGTCTATAAGAACCTATCTGTATGGACTAGACAAAGAGTTTCTTTGGAGTCATATCTAATCTGTTTTTAGTTTACTTTGTTCCTCGAGGAGACACATGTATGCTTTGTTGTGCAAGACGGATTGAGTTAATTATCACCAACATGGTTTTCACAAAATTGTGCTATGCTTAAATATGCCTAAAGTAAACCACTTGGAGTTAGACTCCAGAAGTTTGAACCAGAATCTGCTACTGAGTCGTGCTGACCTTAACTGCCTCGTGCCTCTCTCAGCTAGTCTCTCTGCGTGCAGCTAAGGCCACAGGGACCTCTGAATACTACAAGAGCAAATCACCAACAAAAACCCCAGACCAAAATGGTGGCCGTTCCTTTGAGGAGATAGATAACTGCCTTCTGCGTGTGCCTTGAAACTCCTCAGAGCTTTCATTTGCTTTGGTGCCTCAGTTTCCCCTCCACCTCTCTGGCTGCAGGGAGAAACACCCTCAGAGCTAAAGGCTGTTCAGGGTTGCTGGGATAGTTCTCCTGTAGAAGGACTTGTGCCAGCCCTCTTTTTCCTCTTTGTTCTAGTGAATTCCTTTACGTTTCTGACTAGGAGATGCTCTCTCCTGCTCTCTGATCAGGACCTGTGGTGTTTGGGATGATGGTTCCCTCTGAGCTACCATAACAAGGCTTTACTTACTTGTACTGCTCCTGTGCAGACTCCAAAGTCATGTGCCCTCTCATCTGAAGTAGGCAATCAGGATGATGCCTCTGTAGCTACACATCAGACCTCCTCAGTACACATGTAAACACATATTGTTTTGAGACATTTATACTGTGCTTCCCCTACACACACACACACACACACACCCAATGCTGAGTATCCATGTTTAATTGTCCCAAGCAATTGGTCCTAGTTTGACCTGACAGAAAGTAGCTTTAGCACCCCAGGAAGTGGCATAGAATTATCTGTCTGGTCCCTTGCAAGAGACAAGAGTGCCACAGTTTAGTAGACCTGGGAAGCTTATCACTAATTTACAAAGCTGCCTTGATACTTGCTCCATTGTATCCCAGACTGGCCTTGAATTCCTGATCATCCCAGCCTCAGCCTCCGAAGTGCATATACAATCTATAATAGGTGCATATACAATCTATAATAGCTGGGCCTAGTGGCCCGTGCCTATAATCCCAGCACTCAGGAGGTGGATGCGGAAGGACCAGGAGGATCAGGTATCAAAAACCAAATAGGATTATGAAGTGAGTTCAAGAGTCTTAAAGAACTAAGGGCTGGAAATGGAGCTTAGTAGCTTAGTAGGACACTTACCCAATATACCACAGGCTATAGGTTAGATCCCCAGCAAAACACAGAGAGAGAGAGAGAGAGAGAGAGAGAGAGAGAGAGAGAGAGAGAGAGAGGCAGACAGACACACAGACAGAGAGAGACAAAGAGAGAAGACAGTATCAGAGACAGAGACACAGAAAGAGAGACAGAGAGCATTTGGCCTTAGCTCTTACAGCTCAAAGCTCTGGGCTACTCTAAGGCAGAGGACCACAGTGCCAGGCTCAAGCTTTCTAGCAGGGCCCTGAGGTCCAGCCCCAGGCATCTGACTCTACCCACAACATAGGCTGGCGCCCAACACATGGGTTGCGGCTGTCACCAGAGAGGAACTGGCAGCAGACACAGCAGACTATGTTTTCTTTGCAAGCTGAGGGTAACTAAATGAAGCTGAGAATTCTTCTGTTCTGCCTCAAGGAGGGGGATGGAGGAACAGAGAATCAAGCAAGGCCAACAGCTTGCCAAAGGGAGAATTCCTCTAACTTCTAAGACAAACATGGAGTGGAGACCAAAGATAGGATGGGGAGCTAGGGCCTCACAAAATCCCTGGGTCCTATTGGAAATATCAAATTGCATCATGGTGGAAGCCAGTACTTATTAAATGTTTTATGTCAAGCCAACACTGTGCCCAGAGCTAGGTTATACTATGAGGTCAGTGTGTGCAGAGGCTGGGAATGTCAGCCTACATACTGCACAACTGGGCTCCAGTCTTCGACTTTGTTATTCACCAGCTCTGTAATCTTGAATACATTTCTTAAGGACCCTGTGCCTCGGCTACTTTTGTGTGTGTGTGTGTGTGTGTGTGTGGTTTTTTGAAACAGGGTTTCTCTGTATAGCCCTGGCTGTCCTGGGACTTGCTCTGTAGACCAGGCTGGCCTCGAACTCAGAAATCTGCCTGCCTCTGCCTCCCAAGTGCTGGGATTAAAGGTGTGCACCACCACTGCCTGGCTCTCGGCTACTTCATTATGAAAATAGGAAAGCTAATAGCAGCACCCTTTCAGTAGAGTTGGCAGACCAAGTGAATTGACATCCATAAAGCTATTAGTATGTCTGCCTTATAGTAAACTGGCTATTCTGAGTCTGTTGAATCTTCACACACACACACACACACACACACACACACACACACACACACACACCTCTAAAGTAGGTATCATTAGTTGTGGAGGCTCCAGGAAGCTGAATGATCTCTACTGAGACCCCCAGATCTGTGTGATTGACAGAGGATGAGTTGCCCCCCTATGTCTCCCTGGTTGTCTTTAAGAAGCAGATTCACAAGAGATAGCGCCCCTTGTGTCCCTTAGCCATTCCAACTTGGAAGCCACAGCCCTACCCCAGAACTGGTACAAAGGTGATCTCCACCTTGCCTCCTAGGCCTGGGCTGCCCTCTGGGCCCAGCCAGCAGGTCCCTCCTACCTGACTATAGCAACAGCCGGGACTGGGAGCCTCCCAGGTGCTACATCTGCATCATCAGTCTCAGGCCTCCCTTGGGGCCTCTCCCTCCAAACCACAGCATCCTCATCCCACCCCCACCCCCAGGTAGGAAGCTGGTCGCTCAGCCTGGAGGGACCTTTTTAATTTCAGGATAAACAGACTGTCATCCTGGCTCAGGCCTCTTGTGGGCTTGCTGCTCCCTGCCCCCCTCAATCCGCAGTGCACAGCCGCTCTGTTCTCCTGCCAACTTGGCAGCTCGTTGCTGCTGTTACTATCAACACCTCTGAGGGAAAAAGGAGAGAAGTCGGTTCTGATCGCTTAGTGCACTGAGCACTCTGGAGTGTCTCCCAAGCTCCGAAGACTCCCGGGTGGGGCAAGAAAGGTGGGATCTGTGTTGCAGGGAACAGATAGAGCCAGAAATCAGCCCCGGGGTCGGATCTGTGTTGCAGGGAACAGATAGAGCCAGAAATCAGCCCCGGGGTCGGATCTGAGGAGCCCCAGTACGAGCAGAGCAGCCGCTTAGCAGGGCCACTGGAACCAGGCGAGGACACACACAAACCTGCCCCTCCCCCACCCCACCCCACCCCCATCAGCGAGTGCAAGGAGGGAATAGGAAGGTCGGCTGAGGGCTGTGGCAGGAGCCTCCGAGGTACCGGACAGGAAAATCGGTAAATGGATCTTGCTTTTACCACATCTCTTGTCACAGTCCAAGGAACATGGATGGCTTCAGTTCAAGAATTGGCAGAGATCAGGGATTTGTGGTGTGGGTAGGAAAATGCTTTTGGGTTTTTGTTTTTCGTTTAGACTGCCAGTTTAGGGATGTATGGACTGGGTCTTTTTCTTTCAGCATCCTTGGACTCCATGTCTCCTTTACAAGTTGAGACTGGGTGCTTCCTTACCAGTTGGAAACTTTCCGGGGTCAAACTTTTCCTTTACCCAACCCCACTCAGAGCCACTCAGGCCCAGCCCACTGCCTTCCTAAAACTGCTAGTGCCTTTCTCAGTCTTGGGCTAGGGCTCCCAGGGGCTGTGGGGGGGGGGGGGCAGTTGGGAAGAACAAAGAATGCCTTCAAAGACACAAAGTCCACTGTAAAGCAAAAACCAGCTGATAACCCCAGCCACTCATGTCTTGACAGGCTCAATAGGTGACCACTGTGCCACCTTTCCCTGTACTCCCTGACTTTGGTCTCAGCCACAAGGGTGGGCTCCAGGCGTGCTCCTGAATTCTATGCCAGTGGTCTGCCCAACCCAACCAAGAATGTGGTCCTGGTTCCTAGCTGGGGGTGGGGGTGGGGCGGGGGTGGGGACCATCAGCCTGTTTGCTTTTCTGTAACACAGAGAAGTCAGGCACCTCAATGGGCTGCAGACTACAGGGATGAATCTGATGCCTGTGTGCGACTGGATTGTGTACGCTCTCCTTTTCTACACCGCTCTCCCCTCCACCCTCCCTAGAAGCCATTTTTCAGATGTGAAACTGATACCAAGATTATTTCCAGCTCCAGAAATCTGAACCACCTTCCTGGTAAGAACTACCCAGCTCCCCCAGAAAACCTCCAGACTGTCCCAGGGCCCGGCTACAGGAAAGAGAACTCAGTCAGCAGACTGGCATGGAAATAAGCCACGAGAGGCTGCGCCATTCCGGGCTGCACCTGTGAGCAGCCCCTCCGACGAAGCCCTGTCAGCGTTTCCATGACAAACTCACATTTCCGGATGCTCCTCTTCCAGCCTGAAGAGCTTGCCTCTCAGCGAGGCTTGATACTGAAAGTGCATTCAGATTTCCACCACACCCCCCCCAAAAAAAGGCTGCACACTCAGGAAAACTTATGTTCTCCTTCTATGTATTCACTCTTTATTCTGAGAGTTTGATGGCTTAACATTTGTTAGAGGCTACATTAAAATAAGTGGCACACATCGGGAGACTTGCAGTGGAGAGCTACGGATGACTACATATGGCCACCACACGGCGTGTCAGACCTCTCCCTGCAAGAGAGCCTCTGCATCCATTTGCTCGTCTCAAAGCCAAAACATCTACCAGTGATTTCTACCTTTGGGCTTGAGGGACTCCCCAGCTCCAGCTGTCCACTGTAACAATGCATCTGTCTCGAACAGAGGCTGACTCCAGAAGGTCACCAGCTCCCAACTGATAATGGATGACTGGAAGGATTCTGAGGTACCTGGAAAGTCAGTGGAAGGGTAGGAAGGACTGCACACTAGAAGATAAAAGTTTCTGGACAGGTTATATATATTATAGTTTGGTAGGCTTACCTACAGGAGTATACACACACACACACACACACACACATACAGAAACAGAAATGAATGCACATGTGCACACATCGAGCGGTATGTGTTTTGTGTGCACATGTACACAGAGAGACCATATGCACAAGCACGCAGAGAGATGGACAGATGCTCGTGAGCTCACAGAGAGCTGTCCTCTGTCCCCCACATGTGCTTGACATGTTTGCCCCGCCCACAATTTTAAAAAAGTTTCAAAAAAAGTTTCAGTAACTAAAAGTAACTTTAAAGGTAGTTTCAATCATCTTATCTTTTTTTTTCCTTTTTGGTTTTTTTCAAGACAGGGTTTCTCTGTGTAGCAGCCCTGGCTGCCCTGGAACTCATTCTGTAGACTAGGCTGGCCTCGAACTCAGAAATCCACCTGCCTCTGCCTCCCAAGTGCTGTAATTAAAGGCATGCTCCACCATTGCCCGGCCATTTTATCTTTTTAAATTGTTTTAGGTAGTCTCAAAGCCCAGGCTGGCTTCGAACTCAGTATGTTGAAGAGGATGATGTTGCAGTCTGTCTTTTCTACCTCCAGTTCCAGGTGCTAGGAGGTGCACATGAGAGTGTTACCACAACCGACTTAGTTTTATTTTTCCTTTTTTTTTTCTTTAATGAGTTAGATTGTTTTATCTTTTCAAGATATAGGATCACCTGGTAGTGTTTTCTTAAAGCCCCTCTCTCCCATTCTTTCTCATCCACAGCTTTTCACACTCTCGACATCGTTGCTACTCTCCAGCACGCTAGCATCACAAGATCGAAACAGAAAACTCAGGTACATCCCACAGGAAAGTCAAGCCGACAATCAGCAAACCCCAGCAATTCTGGAATAAGCATTCCTGTCTCCCAAGTCCACATCTATTCCCTTTCCCATTCCTGAACTGATGAGACTTGAATACCATCTTCCCAGATTTGACACTTCACTGGAAGGGAAAGGTAACTTTGCCTTTAGGGCGAGTGTAAATTAAACAAAAAAAAAATGCTTCCTGAAAGAGGTAATTCAGCTAAATTTGAATTATTATTTCCATTATGTGCTGTACTAAACCCGCTAGGTGATGTTTCTATCCTAGCTCTTCCCCTTGAGCATGAATACATTGGGTATCAAGGGAAGGAAGAAAAACTGCTGAGAATTGGGGAAAGATATGTCAAAAGGAGTCTGGGACAACAGATCTGTCAGTAATGTGCTTGCCCTGCAAGCCTGAGGACCTGTGTTTGATCCCGGGCACCCATATCCCAGGCACAGTGCCCACATGCTAGTGGTACCAGAGCTTCAGACTCAGAGACAGTGGGTTCCTTCCAAACCCTCCTCAGCTGTCTTGGCATAATCAGGTGCAAGTCTGGCTAGTGAAGAACCCTGTACAAAAAGCCAGCAAGGCAGCTCCTGAGGAATGTCTTACATTGACCTCTGGCTTCTACATGCACACACACATGCACAGGGTGTGTACACGCACACTTACAAGCCCAGAATGAACACATTCTGAACTCTGGTGAGACTCTGGCTTAGAGAAACAAGCAGTGTGTGGAAACAGATAAGGTCACAGAGGAGAAGGAGAGAAGAGGGGAGCAAGGCACTGAGAATTAAACCTGAGGCCTACTCTAACTTTTAGGGTTATAAAAAGGGAGAAAGTGGGTCTGGACAAGTAGTCAAGAAGGAGCAGCTAGTGAGGTAGGAGGATGAGTCCTGGAAGCAACTGGAGAAAGTGGGGAAGACAAAAAGACACAGTAATAAAGGACAAAATCCTACTGATGGGTCAAGCAAGAAAGGAAAATTTGCCATCAAATCTATTAACAGGGAAGTCATTGGTGACCTTGGAAAACAGGGTTTTGATGTCACAGTTGTGACAAAAGCCTGGAGAGTAATGAGAACAGGAAGTGAAGTAGAAATATGCCTTTTCCTTTTTAAAAGATTTATTAGCAGGGTTGTTGTGGCACACACCTTTAATCCCAGCACTTGGGAGGCAGAGGCAGGTGGATTTCTGTGAGTTCAAGGCCAGCCTGGTCTACAGAGTGAGTTGCAGGATAGCCAGGGCTACACAGAGAAACACTACCTCAAAAACAACAACAGAGACTTATTATCATTTAAAAATAGTTTTATTTTATGTGTATGAATGTTTTGTCTGTATGTATGTCTGTACACTACATGCATGCCTAGTGCCTATAGAACCTATAAAACAACATCAGCTCCCCTAGGAGTGGAATTATAGATGATTATGAACACCATTTGGGTGCTGGGGATTGAACCTCTGGAAGATCAACCAATGATCTTAACAACTGAGCCATCTCCTCAGCCCTATTCTTATCACTTAAATTTGTATTTGTGTGTGTGTGTGTGTTTGTGTGTGCGCGCACACTCGCGTGTTTTCTTGTGTGCTGGTGCTCCTGGATCCCAACGACATCAGATTCCCCTGGAATTGGAGGTGGGAGCCACCGGATGTGGGTGATGAGTGTCAAACCCAGATCATCTGCACCCGCTCTACGCTGTGAGCCATCTCTCCAGCACCATGCAGTATAGAGCTGTTGTCATTTGTTTGAAATTAGTATCTCTCTGCAGCCCTAATTGGCATGGAACTCACAGAGATCCACCTGCCTCTGTCTCCTAAGTGCTAAGATTAAAGGTGAGCGTCACCAAGCCTGGCTGACTGCAGATATTTTTAAACTGCGGTTACGCCTGGGTAGCAGAAAAGTGGTGACGTGAATGAGGGGGAATGGAAGATGTTTTTTTGAAGATGAGTTTTTATATCCCATTAGTATGCTGATGAGAACAATCCCCTTGAGAGAGAACATTTGATGATGCAGATGAGAGGATAATTGCCGGAGTGATGCCTTTAATAAGCAAGAGGGGAAAAGAATCCTGTAGGAGGGGAGGGGCTAGCCAAGACAGACACGTAGACAGTCCATTCGCAGCACACAGAGGGCAGGCACAGGGTGTGGGCCTGCCCAGGGGAAGTAGGTATTTTTGGTGTTGGAGAAGGATTATTTTCTGATTTCTTTCTTCTAAGTGGGAAGAAAATGATGTCATAAGCTGGGAGTGAGATGTGGGCCGAGCTATGTGGAGGCCTGAGAAGAGAGGATGTGTCGTGCACGCAGTCACAAGGATTATGAAAGTCCAGCATGGCGGCACACCGCTTCAATCCCAGCACTTGGAGGACAGAGGCAGGTGATTCTTTGTAAGTTCAAGACCGGCCTGGTCTACACAGTGAGCTCCAGGACAGCCAGGGTTATGTAGAGACCCTGTCTCAGAAAACAAAAAACAAGAGAAAGAGAGACAGACTTGCAGAATTGCTGCGCCGGAGGTGGTCCGACAGGTTGGCAGTGATAGTTACCAAAGAGGCAGTTCCTCTCCCAGAGGACCTGTCCACAGGCTGCCTCGTGTGTCCTTATAACTGGCTCCTCTTAAGAGGGAGCACTGGGCAGACCATATTCTTCTTTGGCCTAGACTCAGAACTCAAAATTCATTACCTGGCTACACTTGGTATTTAGGAGTAGGTTTCCAAGTCTACCTCCCAGGGAATAGACTCCACCTTCTGAAGGGAGGACTGTCTATAGGATTGAATGATTGCTCCACCCCCAGATTTGCATGTTGAAGCCCTAACTCACAGTGTGGTTGTACTTGGAGAGATACTTCTAAAGTAATACTCCTATAATCTCATGTAACCCAGGCTGGCCTCATCCTGTGTCACTGGGATGAGCCTGAACTTGGCCTCTTGTCTTCAGCTTCCTAGTGTGGGGATTGAGAGCTAAGCCATCAAACCTGGTTTATATGCAGTGTGGGAGTTCAAACCTAGGGCTTCACGAATACCAGGCAAGCACTCTACCCTCTGAGCCACAACTCCAGTCTCTCAAGTACTGCTAAATGGTAAAGATACATTCTGAGAAATGGGTCATTAGGCAATTTTAATTTATAAACTTACCTTGCACAAACTAAAGGTGTTACTTGAGGATTCAACCTTGGAGGACTTCCACCCTACGTATGGCCCATCATTGATAGAAATGTCATTTAATCACATGATATAATTAAGGTTGGACGAGATCCTGAAGGCTCTGCTCTGCTCTGATAGGAGTCGTGTCCTCTATCTGTATGTGTGATGTGCACATTTATATGTGGCTCTACATATCCCTGCATACATGGGAAAATCAGAGGATGGTTCTAATGTTTTTAAAAAAAAAAAAGAATTATCTATTTGTTTTATGTATGAGTACACTGTCCCTGTCTTCAGACACATCAGAAGGAGGCATCAGATCCCATTACAGATGGTTGTGAGTCACCATGTGGTTGCTAGGAATTGAACTCAGGACCTCTGGAAAAGCAGTCAGTGCTCTTAACTGCTAAGCCATCACTCCAGCCCCCCTAATGTCTTTCTCTACTACTCTTTTATCTCTTTGTTTTTTGTTTGGCTGGTTGGTTGGGTCTTTTTATTTTGTGTGGAGAGGCTTTTGGGTGGACTGCTTGGCAGGAGTCTGACATTGGTCAAGGACAGGAAATGGGCTTCAGGCAGGAATCTGACATTAGGCCACGACAGGGAAGTAAGTTCAGGCAAGACTCTAATTTTAGGCTATAATAGGGAAGTAAGTTCAGGCAGGAATTTTAATCTTACGGTGGAACAAAAGAAGTAGGCTTCAGGCAAGAATCTGATTTTGGGCGTGGACAAGGAAGTGGGCTCAGGTATTTTGGTCATTTTGATAAGCCCTTGGAAACAAACTGTCACAAGATTTCGCTTATTGCCTTGCTTGTTCCTTAACTATTTGTGTTTATTGTCTTGCTTGTTCATCATTGTACTACTGCCCTTTAATACTTGCATGTAATTAAAATGGTATAAAAGCAGATTGGGGAAAAAATAAACCTGTCTCAGTCTCAGAATTGACTGGGGTCACACTACAACGTTGTCTAATTGCCTTTTTTCTTTTTAATCCCCACTCCTGCACTGGAGAACCTGTTAACTGACTGAGCTAGCTTGGTCCATTTTTATTTATTTTTTATTCTTTTATTTTTATTTTGAGAGGATTTCTCACTGAAATTCTTACCTTTGGCTGTTAGCTGATAGATCCAGAGCTCTACCTGGATTATGTTAGGTTTCAAATGGGAACAAATGGCAAATGGCTCAGGTGCCTATTTAACATATCAGATGGGACTTGGTCACCAGGCAAGCATCTCTCAGTCCCTACCTGTTACAGGGCCATCCTAGCTGGTATACCCAACCCCTAATCTCAGTTCTCCAGCCATGGGGGTGGGGGTGGGGTGGGGTGGGGTCTGGGCTGCTCTTCTTTATGTAAACCAGCCATTCTGGTTACCCACTCTTTGTACTTTTGGGCCTCCTGGGCTGATGCATCTTGTTCCCCTCTCTCCTCTCTCCCACCTACCTCTCCTCATATAACCTAGCTCAGTCTCATCAAGTCCACACTGGACTTTCTCAGAAGTCCCCATGTCTACCGATGCTCTCATTCTTATCTGTAATAAGCCTTTTCCTCCCCATACCCAAGAGCAGTCAAGTTTCCCTTCTTTTCCTTTCTTTTATTCATTCATTTGGTACTGAAACCCGAGAATGGAATAAATAAGTTCCTGACTCAGGGAACCAACCTGACTCTGCTAAGGTATGCACAGATCACTTGTTTCTGCTGGCTTCTGCTACTTACAAAATTTGATTCCTAATTCTAGAGGCTGGCTGGGTGTGGTGGCGAATGCCTTTGATCCCAGTACCCTGGAGACAGAGGGATGAATCTGTTAGTTCTAGCCTGGTCTACAGTTTCAGAACAGCCAAAGATACACAGAGAAACACTATCTTGAAAATCAAGAACAGAGAAACCAAACTCTAAAGTCCAATACTAGAGCTGGTGCTTTCCTCTACCTGCTCTTTCATTTATTTTATATATATGAGCACCCTGTTGCTGACACACCAGAAGAGGGCATCAGATCCAATTACAGATGGTTGTGAGCCACCGCTGAGGTGGCTCTCGACCGCTGAGCCATCTCTCCAGCCCCCCTTCTTTACTGGATAAGTGTCACCCCTAGCTGCCTAGTTTTCTCACTGTTACTACAATGGCCACACTGGTATGCCAGGAAGCTCCTCTCTCCCCCACTGGGCTCCAGTCACAAGGACCAGGGACACCTCTTCTGTAATTTGGAACATTTTTCTCCAGGACAAGTTTATCATTCCTCTTGGGGATGCCCCGATGGAAATTCTTGTCACGTCTGCACTTTACACTATACACCTCAGCTACTCCCATCTCTTAGCTCTGGCCTCCTACACCCATTTGGTTCTCTTTAGCTTTCTCTTGCCTTACAGTCTGCCTGCCTGTCTTACTTAAAACTTATGACAAGGGGGCTGGAGAGATGGCTCAGGAGTACTCATTCAAAGAACCCAGCACCCACATGGCAGTTAACAATTGTCTATAATTCCAGTTCTAGGGTATCTGACACGCTCACACAAACATACGTACAAGCAGAACACCAATGTACATAAAATAATAAAAAAATAAAATAACTAAAATAAAAAAATCCAACAAAAGGCTTATAATTAAAACCTATATGTAGGAATTTTAATTTGCTGCAACATCCTATATAGGTGATTCAACGCTAGTGTAGAATATACTATATGTGTTACATGGATCCAACTCTCATTTAGGAAAAATAGTTGTTTTTGAATAGCAACCATGTGGCTCTCCTCCATCTTGGTGATAGCCTTCATCAAGATGTAAGCAACCATATGCTGGCAGCCATCTTTACTAAGGTTAAAAGGTACATGTCATGTGACTTCACTGTCTTAAGATGACCACATGGCTTAAAGCAACAATTAAATATAAAACTTCCCAGTCATACTGAGCCTTTACTTTATTGCTGTATCGCCTTTTCTAGACTAAGGAAAGAACAGCAGGTCTCTAAAAGATTTTGGATTGGTATGGATTTTTGTCTGATGACAAAATTTAAAATTGTAGAGGTCTATTAACAAAAGCTGATTTAAGATGTATGTGTAACTAATTATGCCTTTGCTAATTGTTCAGCACCAGATTTCTAGAGAATCTAGATAAGTAGCAATACATATTTGATAAATAAGATATATTTGATAGTCAAGGTTTATAAATTTATAAGGTCTACTCAGGTTCACAGTAATATTTGTCCAGCTCCTTAGTCTTTGTTCATTTCATTAAGCTTTAGCTATTTGGATAAACCAAGTCATATAAAAAATCATATTAATTCTATTTTGATGCTGAAAGTGATTCAATTAACTCTTCAACTCAAACTTTAAAGACTCCTCAACAGGGATAAAGCTCTAAAATCCTAACCTTATATAAACTACTAGCTTGTAAGCTATTCATTTAGTAACAAGCTTTATTTAAACCCCTGTACATGTTTTTTTGATATTAAGCCTGAAATCAGATATATTCAATAGATAGATGGTCCTCAAATGCTTCAGAGATCTTCCGAATATGGCATTTAAAATGTTTATGCTTCTTGGGGGCTGGAGGGATGACTCAGTGGTTAAGAGAACTGGCTTTTCTTCCAGAGGACCAGGGTTCAGTTCCCAGCACCCACATGGCAGCTTACAACCATCTGTAACTCCAAGATCTGACACCCTCACTCACTCAGACATACATGGAGGCAAAAACACCAATGCACATAAAATAAAAATAAAGTATTAAAATGTTTAAGCTTCTGATCTGTAACTCCAAGATCTGACACCCTCACTCAGACATACATACAGGCAAAAACACCAATGCACATAAAATAAAAATAAAGTATTAAAATGTTTAAGCTTCTGTGGAGAGCTTTTGGAGCGGTTTCTAGGAATTAGGCAGGAATTTGACATTGGGCTAGGACAAGGAAATAGGCTCAGGAAGAATACAACTGAGGAATGTGTTCTTTGTATCTTGATGGGTCTTGTTAAGACCTAACACCAGCACCACCTCTCGCTTGCCGAGCTCCAGCCGAAGGAGAGGGGGGTAATTAAGGAGGTGCCTCGTACAAAGCAGACTGCCCGCAAATCCACCTGTGGTAAAGCACCCAGGAAACAACTGGCTACAAAAGCCGCTCGCAAGAGTGCGCCCTCTACTGGAGGGGTGAAGAAACCTCATCGTTACAGGCCTGGTTCTGTGGCACTCCGTGAAATTTGGCGCTATCAGAAGTCTGCTGAACTTCTGATTCGCAAGGTCCCCTTTCAGTGTCTGGTGCGAGAAATTGCTCAGGACTTCAAAACAGATCTGCGCTTCCAGAGTGCAGCTATTGGTGCTTTGTGGAAGGCAAGTGAGGCCTATCTGGCTGGTCTTTTTGAAGATAACCTGTGTGCTTATCCATGCCAAATGTGTTAACAATTATGCCAAAAGGCATCCAGCTAGCACGCCGCATACGCGGAGAGGCGGAGAGCGTGCTTAAGAGTCCACTATGAGGGGAAACATTTCATTCTCAAAAAAATTTTTTTCCTCTTCTTCCTGTTATCAGTAGTTAGAATGTTAGATATTTTTTCCATGGGGTCAAAGGTACCTAAGTATATGATTGCGAGTGGAAACATAGGGGACAGAATCAGGTATTGGTAGTTTCTCCACGTTCATTTGTGTGTGAATTTTTAATATAAATGCAAGATGTAAAGCATTAATGCAAGCAAAATGTTTCCGTGAACACATTTCAACACTTCAACTTTATAACAATTATAAATAAACCTGTTAAAAATTTCTGGACAATGCCAGCATTTGGATTTTTTTTTTAAATAAGTAAATTTCTTATTGAAGGCAAAAAAAAAAAAAGACCTTGAGTACAGTAATCACGGGATCTTTGTTTATACTTCGATTGTTTCTTAACTACTCTGTTTATGCCTTAGGACTGACCATATTCTTTGTATGTACCTAGAATGATATAAAAGCAGATTGGAAAAAAATAAACCCGCTTCAGCTTCAGAAGTGGCTGGGGTGTCATGTTATAGTGTTGTCTATTTGTCTTTTTCTTTTCAGTCTTCACTCCCTCCCTGGAGACTCTGTTGACTAACTGAGCTGGCTTGGCCAAGCTTCCCATAAGAGACAAAATTGCTTCCTCCAAGCGGGAACCCAATGGTCTCTAAAGAAGATATATGAGGCACAATGAGTCCACCAGGATTGCGGTAGTGCTAACCACTGGGGAAAACTGCCCCATGCCTCATCTGCTGTCAGGGCTCTGCTCAGACTTCGGGCATGTTTTGGACCAATTGCCCTATTTTGCCTGGTCAAAGTAAGGTCAGCTCTCGCAAGTTCCCCTTTAGGAAATTTCTCTCAGACCTGACAGCCAAAGGCCTAGGCTCCTCCTTTAGCCTAGGCTAAAGATTAAATGCCTCAGCTATGTGACAGCAGGAAGACTGACCACTGCCCCCAACGAAACTGTGAAGACCACTGGAACGTACCCTGGTACCGTGTTCCAGGGAAGTCTCTGTCATTCCAGCTATAATTTCTACTTCTCAGATCTCTGGTGATATTGACTGACTGTAGCTTTAACAGCAACAAGCACACCAGCTCCTCCCCCAAGGCTTCAGCTGCCTTCTCAGGTCTCTTCCTCTGTAAAGACCAGGCCTCAGGCCTCACTCACCTATAGCCTGTGGGCCTCCAGCTGAGAAAGACAAATGGTTTACCTTGCTACCAGACTCTAAAGAGAGATAAACTCACAAAAGAGGTTTCAAAGTAACTTTTTACAATACCTTTACTTAAAGGAATTTGCTTTACAATAACTGTTCTCAGTTATCAACCATGGATTCTAATGATAAACAACTGAATTTTAAAAAAGTGATTTAACCTTTATTAAAGCATGCTTCAGGTTTCTTTCCCTTACTATGCTATTATTAAGACTTCAAAAGAAGCCGGGCGGTGGTGGCGCACGCCTTTAATCCCAGCACTTGGGAGGCAGAGGCAGGCGGATTTCTGAGTTCGAGGCCAGCCTGGTCTACAAAGTGAGTTCCAGGACAGCCAGGGCTACACAGAGAAACCCTGTCTCGAAAAACCAAAAAAAAAAAAGACTTCAAAAGTTCAGAGTTTAAACATTAATCAGTGGAGTTCTGATAAGCCATTAATCTAGCAGCTCTGGTAAAGTACTTGTGATATTATCACAGTCAGATTTAAAGATTTAGATTTCCTTTGTTTGCTTCCTAACTATGGACTTAAAAATGCTTCTCATTTTGCTAAAAACATCTCTGTCCAGTCGATATACCCCGCATTCTGGAAAGTGTGTTCATGCTTTTAACCCAAAATCATTTTGGGGTTCCCACGCTTTTACTTCCATTCAAAGGCGGAGTCTACTGCTCTTTTCCACAGTGTGGATTTCAGAACACATTATGAAAGGTGGTGATGCTAACAATATCTAGAACTTCTGTCTCTATTTGTAAACTTAGAAAAAAAATCTTGTAAGCTGCAGGATCCACCTTTCACAGGTCAAATGGACCCCAAATCTTTGTCCAAAATTCCTTAACAACCTCCCCCTCCACATTTCCCCCCACACCCCCCCACACCCCCACTGAGGATGCTCCAATGTCAGCAGGAAGTGGTAAGAGAGAGGATTAGGCTTTGCCCCAGACCATTCTTCAATTATCAACAAAAAGGCTTAGGGTTTTTTGTTTTTGTTTTTGTTTTTTTAACAAACAAAGAAATAAAAAATAGGTCTCAAACCTGGGACAAATGACTAAGGTGCCTACTTAAACTACTAGAAAGGACCTGGCTTCCAGGTTCTCCCTGCTTCCATTAGTAGCTACCTACCTGTTAGGGCCCCCTGGCTGGCATACCTTCTCCTCCTACCCTGAACTCTCCGGCCCAGAGTTGTGAGCTGCTCTTCCCTATAAAATCTAACCATTTTGGTTACCTTTTTTTTCCTACCTTTGGGCCTGCTGCACCTGGTTCTCCTCCCTCCCGCTGCCTCCTTCTGCTCCACTTCTCCTTTCCCTCCCCCCTCGCCCTCCGTCTCCATGACAGTTCAGTCTGGTTACGTTCACAGACTCTTTCTTTTGTTTTTTTCCATTCAGGTCACAGGATATGCAGTCATGTCTAGTTTTTATGTGAATCATAGGGGATTTGAACCTGGGTCCCCTTGCTTTCACAGTTAAGTGTTCTTTCCTGGGGCTGGAAAGATGGCTCAGCAGTTAAGAGCACTGACTGAACTTCCAGGGGTCCTGAGTTCAATTCTCAGCAACCACATGGTGACTCACAACCATCTGTAATGGGCATCCAATGCAATGCCCTCTCCTGGTGTGTCTGAAGACAGCTACAGTGTACTCATATACATAAAATAAATAAATCTTAAAATAAAAGTGCTCTTTCCCACTGATCTCTGACTACTGGCCTTGGAACTGAGAGAATCAATGTACTGCTTCAGCCATCCAACATGTGGTATGTCGCTATGACAGCCTAAGCAGATTAATACAAGTTTTAAAGAACATGCTGAGCTATTCTAATATCACACAAGGGCCCAGACTATATGTCAGTGTTGGTTTTATTTACCTTTAAAAAAAAAATACTTGGTGTGACCAGGTAGACCAGTCTGGCTCTGAGCCTCCAGTCACCCTGCTTCAACCTCCAGTGCTAGGATTAGAGAGTGTGTTTATATCAGAGAATTTATTGCCATAGAACACAGACTAACCTGAGAAGCTATGGCCATGATGGTGTGGAGGGATGAATGAATAGAATGAGGGGTGACTGGGAAGGCCAGGGAATTGAGAGGTCTCTGGAGCTGGAAGCTCCTTGGGAGAGCTGGTAATGGTGCCCACTCTCTGCCTCACTATGATAAAGTTAGTGATTAAGGTGGCGTCTTAGGAATAACAGCAAAAACCAAAACAACAACAACAACAAACTCTAGAAATTCCCTGGGTTTTAAGAGTTGTGTCAGGAGCTAGGGACAAAAACAAAGTACGATGGCAAGATGACTGAGTGGGTATCTTAGTTTGGGTTTTAAAGCCCGCCTACACAGTGACACGCTTCCTCCAACATGGCCACACCTCCTAATAGTACCACTTCCCTAGGCCCAAGTATATTCAAACTACCACAGTGGATAAATATATTAGACACCAAGTGTGAAGAGCTGAGTGTGACCACCAGTACCTGCAGGATGGGAGCAGAGGACCACCTCCTGCAAGCTGTCCTCTATTACACACACACACACACACACACACACACACACTGTAGCACAACTGAACCTCTATTGTTACAAAGTTCAAGTGGAAATTTAAGGGTTCTTTGGAAAGTCAGTTGTGTTGGACCATGTTTGCTGGGGCAAGCACGGGAAGGAGTGTTTTGTTGAAGTAGACAAAGGTGAAAGGTTAAGGCAGACTTGTGAAGGAACGTTTTGCTGATGTAGACATTGGTGAAAAGATGTTCTGTTAAAACAAACATGTGAAAAGACATGTGATGAAGGATTCTTCGCTAATGACACGTATGTTTTGGTCCTCATTCTACTGTGTAGTTTAACTCCATTTGTCAGGACTCTATTGAGAGAAATGCACCAAAAAACTTCTGGTGGTGCGTTGTGGTTTTTTGTCATTTTTGTGGACTCAGGCCAACTGCCTGTAACTTTTTTTTTTCAACGCCTACTTTTAGTGATGGTTTTTAAATATTTTAACCTCTCTTGTAGCCCACCATCCACCAGAGGTAGCGGGAAAGAAAGGATACAGGGGAAGTGGATCTGTTTAGATATGGTTCTTAGGAGCAACTCCTGTCTGTGTTGTCTGGAAATTGGCAGTTCAGTTCAAAGGTCAACAATGGTAGTTCCATTCACCTACAAACACTTCATGGATATATCAGCAGTCCAGTTCAGCAGAATTGGGTTAGCAGCAGGTGGCATGACCTAGCAGAGACAGCCAGCCTCAGCCTCAGCACAAGTCAACAGGAAAGACTGGGGCCAACAAGAATGCCAGAAAAAGATCAATGAAGAGAGACCAACAAGTGTTTACATATATGCAAGCAAGCCAAACAGTCACTCCGTTGAGTCCTTTTTATCTTCTCTTCAAATGTCATGTGTCCTCCACAAGTCTGGCCTCAGCATGTGAGTCTTCACAAAACTCCATGTGGGTCTGTCTCAGCTGATATCGCTCTGCCAATTGGACCAGGGGAACCACAACATACCACCAAAAAGTTTTTTGGTGTGTTTCTCTCTATAGAGTCCGAACAAATGGAGCTCAACTACACAATATAAGAAGGGACCATGCCGGGCGGTGGTGGCGCACGCCTTTAATCCCAGCACTTGGGAGGCAGAGGCAGGAGGATTTCTGAGTTCGAGGCCAGCCTGGTCTACAAAGTGGGTTCCAGGACAGCCAGGGCTACACAGAGAAACCCTGTCTCAAAAAAAAAAAAACAAAACAAAACAAAGAAGGGACCAATACAGGGCTGGAGAGATGGATGGCTCAGCAGTTAAGAGCACTGACTGCTCTTCCAGAGGTCCTGAGTTCAATTCCCAGCAACCACATGGTGACTCACAACCATCTGTAATGAGATCTGGTGCCCTCTTCTGGTGTGTCTGAAGACAGTGTACTTATATATAATAAATAAATAAATCTTTAAAAAAAATTTAATAAAAGACCAATACATGTAATTAACAACAACAAAAAAATCCATCACGTGTCCTTTCATGTGTTAGTCTTAACAAAACTTCCTGTCACCTGTGTCTGCCTTAGCCTTTCACCTGTGTCCACTTCAGCAAAACGTTCCTTCTTGTGCTTGCCCCAGCAAAACACCATCGAACACAACTGACTTTCCAAAGAACCCTTAAGTTTCCACTTCACAAAGTAACTAACTAAATATATAAATTCAGTTTTTAAAGGGATATTTCTGTACCACAACATGCCTAAGAAGTGATAAACTAGATGAGATAATCTACAGGGGAAGACACTGAGAATAGTTAAGTAACTTGCCAGTAGGCACACAGCCAGTAAGGAGCCAAGTAGACAGCTGTAAGGAATAAATGTAAGCAATATAAAAGAAATTACAAATGTAACCCAGCCCAGAGTGTGTGTGTGAAATGTGACAAGGTAAACACCCTGACCCAGGGAATGCCTCAATTTTTTTTTTTTTTGGTTTTTTTTTTTTTTTTGAGACAGGGTTTCTCTGTGTAGCCTGGCTGTAGCCTGGCTGTCCTGGAACTCACTTTGTAGACCAGGCTGGCCTCGAACTCAGAAATCCGCCTGCCTCTGCCTCCCAAGTGCTGGGATTAAAGGCATGCGCCACCACCGCCCGGCTGAACGCCTCAATTTTAATTGACTAAAAAGATACCATGAAGACCAAGTCTAGTGTTTTTGTGTGGATGATAAAGCCTAGTGTCAGATAAAGTGGTGTTGAAGGCCTGAGCTGAGAGACTTAAAAATCCTGGTCTGACAGCTAAGGTCTGGCTCATTCCTGAGAGCTCCAATGGAGACTCTTCTTATTGAGACTGACTCATTCCTGGAGCCAACCCACCCATTCCAGACACCCCAACTCTGGACCGAGGCTCCAACGGGGATTCAAAGCACAGTGAGGAAATGCACGGGCCTGGCCTGCACTTCCATTGGAACTAGGCTACAACACTTACCAGACCAGAGCTGAGTGTGTGTGTGTGTGTGTGTGTGTGTGTGTGTGTGTGTGTGTGTGAATGCGATCCCTTTCACTTTATATTTGTTCATTTTTGCTTATGAATAAATATTAGTGTAGCTTGATCCTCTGAGTCACTGGAACTTTCTTTCTCTCACTCTTGGCTCCATCCCTAAACCTGACTCGAGGCAAGAGTCAAAGTCAAAATTGCTTTAAATGAAAGAAAAGTCTATTAGAGGAGGAGCCAACCCAAGGCATTTGGATCCCCTGGGACTGGAGTTACAGGTTGTTGTGGGCTGCCATCTGGGTGCTGGGAATCAGAGCCAGGTCCTGTAGAAGTAGCTAGTACTTTGGCCAACTGAGCCATCCACCTAAATCCCCAAGGCACTTTTATTTACTTGTTGATTTTATTTTATCCATAGGGTCTGACTGTTCTGGAAGTTATAATGTAGACTGGCCTCAAGCTCACAGAGATCCACCGGCTGCCTCCTGAGTGCTGGGATCAAAGGCATACCATACCGTTCAGCCGATCCCCCTCTTCCTCCTCATCCTCTGCCTCAGGCTCTTTCAGCCTGAGATGGGTTTTAGGGCCAAAAATGCTCTGACTGAATCTATGCCAAAAGTGCCAAACAGCCTCTGAGATGTGCAAGCTAAGAATGACTGGGGAAAAAATATCCTAAGGGCTAATGGTAACATTTTTTTTCTTGGGAAAAGAAGCATTTAGTTTAAAATATAGGCTATGGGGAATAAATGGAGAATTGAGGGCAGAACAAGAAAGAGTTGAATTGCTTTGCTAAAGACTGAGAGAAATGTGGCTGGGTTTTTTGAGGGGAGGGGGCTTGGGGTTACATTTGGCTTCCTGAGAGGAAATTTTAGCTTGCCTCCAATTTGACTTTATTTTGAAGTGGCATCCTTGCACATTACCTTAAACTTGGATCATAATTCTGGTCATTTTCTAAAGAGCAAATCCCAACAAAATGATTAATTGGTCTTGGTATATGGGGTTTTTGTTGTTTTGCTGTTTTTTGTTTGTTTTTTTGTTTTTGTCTTTGAAACAGGATCTCACAATGTGACCATGGCTGGCCTAGAGCTCACAAAGATCTGCCTGCCTCTGCCTCCAGAGCACTAGGATTAAAGGTTCTCAGTCTGTGGGTTGTGACTCCTTTATCAAATATCTGATATCCTGCATGTTAGATATTTACATTATGACTCATAACAGAAGCAAAAAACAGTTATGAACTGGCAACAACAAAGTAACTTTATGGTTAGGGGTCATCACAACGTGAGGAACTGGATTAAAGGGTCCCGGCATTAGGAAGGCTGAGGACCACTGCTTAGAGGCATTGGGCATCATCCCAGCATCCCAGATGTAGGAAGGCTTGCTTTGTGGTTGTTCCTGTCTTTACACTTATGCATTATTTTATGGGTATGAGTGTTTTGCCTGCACATATGTATGTGCACTACTTTTGTGCTGGGTGTCTAAGGAGGTCAGAAGAAGGCAAGGGATCCCCTAGAGACTGGAATAACAAAGGGTTGTGAGCCTCCATGCTGGGAAGTTTACCTGGGTCCCTTGGATAATAGACAAGTCCTCTTAACTACTGCTGAGCCAACGCTCCAGCCTCTCGTTGTTCTTGTTTTTTTGTTTTTTGTTTTAATTTGTAATCAAATTTCTCTGCAGAGAGACTGAAGCAGCTTAAATTTTGGGGGAGTAAATAAAAAAACCCTCCTCTTAAATCTTTCACAAATACACAAAAATTTCTTTAGTTTGTAGTTTGATGGTACCGGTGACTTCGAACTTTTGTTCTGAGTATTTAGTGACCATATCTAGGTCTTCATGGGGTTTGGTTGTTATTGTTTCCAGATGGAGTTTTCCTGTGTAACCTTGGATGTCCTGGAACTCGTTCTGTGGACCAGACTGGCTTCAAACTCACAGACATTTGCCTGCCTCTGTCCCCAACCCCCAAGCACCCAGTGCTGGGATTAAAGGCCTGTACCACAACTGATGGTTTAGGTCATTGTTTTTTTAAAACTCTGTGTGTAGGTCAAGTGTGGTGACACATTTTTAATCCCATTTCTTGGAAGGCAGAAGGAGGGGATGCAGATCTCTGTGAGTTTGAGGCCAGTCTGGTCTTCATAGTGAGTTCTAGGACAGCCAGACATACATAGTGAGACTCTAGACATACATAGTGAGACTCTGTCTCAAAAAAAAAAAAAATCTATCTTGGCTTGGGGATGTGGGTCAGTGAGCAATGACAGAGCACTTGCCAAGCTTTTATGAAACCCCGGGTTCAATCTACAGCAGCACAAAATTCAACATGGTGGTATAAGTCCTGTATCCAACCATGTAAGAGGAAGAGACAGGAGAAACAGTTCAAGGTCACCTTCTACTATATAGGCACTGCAAGACTAAGGAAGGCCTCAAATTGCCTTCTCATTTAGGTAGGTATGATGGTACGTTCCTGTTAACTAAGGCAGGGAGATCATGAGTCAACCTAGGGCACCCAGGAAGACTCTATCCCAATGAAAGAACAAAATATCCCTTTTTCAGTCTCTGTCGTATATTGTCGTCTTTCCAGTAAACAACACATACATACACCCAGACACACACAAACCCAGATATCACACACACACACACACACACACACACACTCACCCTACCATTCTTTTCCCTACTTACCTACTCAACCCACACCTACGATAGTTTGTCTGGTCTTAAAACTGCAAGTCTTCACCTCCTGGAAATACCTTCAACCCAAGGCAGCCTGGGACTGGATATCCTCTCATGACAGTCCCCCTTCATCCTTTCCACAGTATGCATCAACATTGTGCTGCTTTGGGTTGGCACTGTGCCCAGAGGCTTTGTAGAATCCTCAAAGGATGGGACCCAACCACCCCTCAGTCCACGCTAGTGCCCCAGGGGAGTGATGTCTTGCTGAATTTCCAACAACAGCCTTAATGTGCCTGCGCAATAGCAGGTGCTGTGGACTGCATCGGAAATATCTCCCACAATCTGAGTTTGGACATGTGGTCTCCCGGTGGTGGCGCTGTCTTAGGAAGTTGTAGAGCCAATGAGTCACTAGGGATGTCCACCCAGGGTTTTGCTCTCTGCTTTCCTGATTGGCCTATAGGTCAGAGGCTCCTATTGCTCTCCCTCCCTTAAGTCGCTTCTATGAAGCACTCTGAGTAACAAAAGAAATGACTAAAACTGTGGCAAAGAAGCTCCAGCATGGGGCACAAGCATGCCTCCTCGCTGATAACCAAGCCTGTGGGCTCGGCCCAGAAACAGTGATGTACATTTCTCTAAAAGCCAAGAAAGATGAACTGGGATTTCAGGTTGTCTTTCCCCTTACATTCATCCCTGCCAGAGTCCTCAAAATAAACTCGAGGGAACTGTTCCAAGGACAATAACAGTTTCATGCATATATTTATTGACTCAGGTTTAAGTACCCTCAAATTTGGGAAGGGTTCCCCTCCCTGGCATATACTGCAGAGACCACCACTGCCACAGTGAGCACTTTTGTACCTGAATAAATGTTCACACATGCCCAAAGAAAGGTCTCAGAGACAAGCAGCCAAGGACTCGGGAGGTGAAAACTCTACTGACCCCATGCATGGCTCCTTTAGGCCAGGCCTTTTTATTCCAATCAAGAGACTGCTGGGAAGATGATTAGCTCATTGAAGGCAAGAACAAAGTCCTTGGCTCCCATTCCTACTGCAGCACTGAACTGGGCACAGTGGGAGCTAAGGAAGTTCTGTATTGACTGCATTGGGTGCACCAGGCACCTCACGACAGGGAGGAGGAGGAGGAGGAGGAGGAGGGGGAGGAGGAGGGGAGGATGGAGCATTGACTGCGGCAGCCTCTGGGCTACTGGGAAGTTCTAATGAAAAGCCTGCCAGATCTTTAAGGAGAGCTCCGGCGCCAGCAGGCTCTGATTGCTCATTGTGTTTGGTTATAATTAGCAGCATATTCTGCGATGGCAGAGCAGGCAGTGAGCAGAAGCAGAAGCAGGGGAAGGCTGCCGCCCTCACAGCCACCAGTCCCCATCCCAGGACTGCAAAACCAGGGCTCTTCCACTTCTAGCCCTGCCTCCAACCGCCCCCACCCCCACCCCCGATGCTCAGGCAGGATCCTGGGGTAACCTTGACCACTGATTCTGAGGCAACCCCAAACCCCATTCATATGCCAAAGGAGAGCTGTCTGCTGCTTTAAGAGCTTGGGAAGCTGGGAAGCAGTGCATGCCTTTAATCCCAGCACTGGGAACACAGAGGCAGGAGGATCTCTGAGTTCAAGGTCAGCCTGGTCTACAGAGTGAGTTCCAGAAGTCAGGGGTACATAGAGAAATCCTGTCTCAAAAAGGGGATGGGGGGAGAAAAAGAAAGGGGGAGATTCTTGGGCTAAAAATGGACAACCCAGGGTTCTAGGCCAAATTTTGTCTGCAACATAGGAGCAAGGTGACTGCAGGCAAGTGAACCTCAGCTTCTTCATCTATAAAATGGGGACAGTAAAAACTGCTTCAGTGTGGCGAGACTGAAATAACTAATGTAAGCTGCTGGCAGAGGCTGGCTGTGTAGACAGCTGTGTAGAGGGATGGGAGGTGGCTTGACTCTGCACACTCACAGACCCTTCCCTTCTTTCTGTACCGTTTCACTGGCCCCAGCCAGGCTTCTCTCCCAAGGGCACTTAGCAGCCTGTGTGAAGTGTAAACTTAAGGGTTCTTCGGAGAGTCAGTTGTGTTGGATGGTATTTTGCTGGGGCAAACACATGAAGGAGTGTTTTCCTGAAGTGGACACAGGGAAAGACTAAGGCAGACTCGTGAAGGAACGTTTCACAGAAACAGACATTGGAGAAAGGATGTTCTGCTAAAACAAGCATGTGAAAGGACACGTGATGAAGGATCCTTTGCTAACAACTCTTGTGTACTGGTCCGCCTTACAGTGCTTAGTTGAGCTGCATTTGTTGGGACTCAGAGGACTCGGGCTTGTTGGATGCATGTGCTGAGTCAAACCCTGGGCTGAGGCAAGGTGCGTGGAGGACACGTGATATTTGGAGGGTATAAATAGGACTCAATGGAGTGACAGAGACAGAGTTTGGCTTGCTGGTACAGCTAGCTGTGTAATGCTTGTGGGTCTTGCATCTTCACTGATCTTTGCTTCCCTGAGAGAGGCACAGATGAGAACTTCTCCTGGTGTCCCTCCAGGTCCATCCTGCTGACAGCATCTGAGACTGAGGCCTGATTGTCTCTCTTCGAGGTCATGTCACCACTGTTGCTATCCCAACCCCCGAACAGGACTACCGAAGTGTTTTCAGCTGCCTGCTAACTGAACTGCTGATTGCCAGACAAGTCTCTTTTTTCTTTTCTTTTATTTTTAAAGATTATTTATTTATTTATTTATTTTATGTATATGAGTACACTGTCGCTGTACAGATGGTTGTGAGCCATCATGTGGTTGCTGAAAATCGAACTCAGGACCACTGCTCGCTCCAGCCCCGCTTGCTCCGGTCCTAAGATTTATTTATTGTTATATGTGAGCACACTGTCTGTCTTCAGACTCACCAGAAGAGGGCGTCAAATCTCACTACAGATGGTTGAGAGCCACCATGTGGTTGCTGGGAATTGAACTCAGGACCTTTGGAAGAGCAGTCAGTGCTCTTAACCACTGAGCCATCTCATCAGCCCAAGCCTCTTTTTTCCTCTCCTGTGGCACCAGCTCTTTCACAGCTGTATTTTTTTTTAAACATTTATTTATTTATGGGGGTAGAAACCTGCATATATGGAGGTCAGAGGACAACTTATGGGAGTTGGTTCTCTCCTTTCACCATGTGGGTCCTGGGGATTGAACCCAGGTCATCAGTCTTGATGGCAAGTCCTTTTTTTTTTTTTTTTTTTTTTGGTTTTTCGAGACAGGGTTTCTCTGTGTAGCCCTGGCTGTCCTGGAACTCGCTCTGTAGACCAGGCTGGCCTCGAACTCAGAAATCCGCCTGCCTCTGCTTCCCAAGTGCTAGGATTAAAGGCGTGCGCCACCACCGCCCGGCGGCAAGTACTTTTATTTATTGAGTCATCTAGCGGGCCCCAAGCCTTATTTCTATCTCAGCTTCTATGTGACTGTGTGTGACCTGTCCCAGCAAAATGGTCTCAACAATTTTAAACTGTGACCTTTGGAATAAAGCTTATATTACATAGTGATAGAGAATTCACAAATGTATAAGCAATTAGGAAACAAGTTTCATGAAATACTTATTCAGTTCATGCCTGGCATGATGGTGGCACACACTTTGATCCCAGCATGTTGGAGGCAGAGATAGGAGGATCTCTGTAAGTAAGAGGCCAGCCTGGTCTACACACTGAGTTCCAAGACAGCCAGAGCTCTGTAGAGAGACCCTTTCTCCCATTTCCCCCCCCCCCAAAAAAAAAGAAAAATTAAAAAAAGAAAAGAAAAAAAGAAATCCTTATTTAAATTGAGTATACTGTATATTCTGGCTTATTCTGTTTCCTCTTCTATTAAATGTATCCATGTGTGTATAGTACATAATAGTTTATATGTAGTATATTATTACCCTGCATTTTACTGCATATAAAATAGCCTTGAAGTTCTGCCCAAAGTTCATTACATACATCTGAATTTATGACCCAGCATTGGATTGAGACCAGTGTAACCAAAGCACCTCACAAGAAGAGGCCGGTTATCTCTTATATGATAAATTAAAACTGTTCAAGCCCGCCGGGCGGTGGTGGCCCACACCTTTAATTCCAGCACGTGGGAGGCAGAGGCAGGTAGGACTCTTAACTTTGCCAGTCTTGATCTACAGAACAAGTTCCAGGACAGCCAGGCCTACAAAAACAAAACAACAGACTGTTCTCTGAGAGCGGTACTTTGAAAGCTACAGTGAGAAAGAATTCTAAAGAGCTGGAAGCTTTCTCTAAAGCCACTGAGACTTTAATGGCAGAGGTGGAGGTGACAAGGATGAGTTTTGTACAATTTTTGGGAGTTTCAGAATCAAGCTGTTCCCAGAAAAACCACAGGAGGTACCCATCCTTTGTTCCTTCGACATGCAAGCTAAAACTTCTTAGGTGGGGTTCTTGCAACATTTCCAAATGCCACAATTCTGAGGTGCCAGGGAAGGTGGAGATTTATGTAGTCACAGCCACACGGGAAATGCTATAAGCTAGGATTGTACTTTCGGGTTTTTTCCACAACAAAATCAGGGCATGTGGCCTCATAAGTATTTCAGAGGACAATAGGCTATAATAGTTTTAAAACTGTAATTGTCCTGGAAATGCCCCAGGACACTTGGGGTCACATGGTTACAGTGAGCCATGGAAAAAGGACACCAAGAAAGTCCGAAGGAAAGAAGGGGACCCTCCCTCCACCCATCCAGGTTCTACTCTCAAATTTGGGGACGAATGTTTTGGGTTTCTCTAACTCCCTGAAATATTAGAATCTTCTAGTACCCTGGAAGTGTTTCGCTACTAAATACTTCAGTGGGTTTAGGTGCTTTAGAATCACTGGACCTTGAGAGAGATTAGACACAGAGTGAAGGAAGTGGGAGTCTTCCAAAGTGTTTCCCAGTGTTCCTCACATTGCCTGGGTTGGCAGATCCTTCCTCCCTGGCCTGGGTCCACTCCTACCTCATCCCCAGAGACACACACATTCCTCTCTCTCTGTCTCCCTCTGTGTGTGTGTGTGTGTGTGTGTGTGTCTGTCTGTCTGTCTGTCTGTCCCACACTCGCCCTAGTATGCTCAGCCAACGCTGCCATCAGCAGCTTGACTGCACTGCGGCCAAAGGCGGCTACTGTTGTAGAAGAATGACGAGAGACTGGGCTAGGCTGAAATTTCACAACTGGCTCTTTTCTTCCTGGACCAGTTCCATGAAAGAGAGTGGATGTAATATTTACCATTGGGATCTCAAACTCTAGACCTTGACACAGAGATAAAATCCTGAAGGTTGAACAGAAAAATAGTTCTATGAAAGGTCTATGAACATCCTCCTCCAGTCTTCTCTGCTTCACAATTTCTCCTTTCAAGCTAGATTGATTTGTTTTCTGTTACTATAACAGAACAACCAAGGCTACATATTTTATAAAGAAAAGGTGTTCTGGAGATTTGAGGTCATTGGTGTTAGCTTCAGCTTGGCTCCAGTGAAGGCCTCATGGTGGATGACATATGACATAATAGCAGGAGGAGAGAGAGAGACAGACAGACAGACAGACAGACCCAGATAGACTGGAGACCTAGAAAAATGACTTCCTATAGGCCCCATCTCTTAAAGGTCCTACTTCTTCACAAGCTACTGCGCTGGGATCAAACTCAGAATATATGAATCTCCAGAGGGAAAAACCACACCCCAAACATAGCATAGCCCTAGCTCCACACACTTCCCTCATCTCCACTCCCCAGTTGCATACCTGGTCAATGAGAGTGGTCATTTCCAGACCTGAGCCTTCTGTGGTCTCAGAGAGCTTGGGGTAGACAGGATGTTGGCTCCAACATATCCTCCCTCGAGGAGGAAGCTAGATGAAGCCTCTGGAGACCAACATCTTCCCCGTGGACCCAGAAATGAAGGGGGCAGGTGGGAGCATCTAACGGGCCTCTTTTACTCCCATTGCTCTCCACTAGGCCCAGCCCAGCTCACGGGATCAGCATGGCAGCCCCTAACCTCAAGGTCAATAATTACAAAGTTCCTTTAATCATTTGCATGATTACCCTGCTCCAAGCTCCACCCCCACCCATCTTGCCTTGCACCTTCTGGAAACAGTGCCTTTAACTAAAACTCCCTGACTACTGTTGCTTTCTGCCATCTGCCTCCTCTGCCCGCTTGTTTCCTATGTCTAGGTTTCTGGGAATCTAATTGTCACTAAATTACAGGGTGATACTAATAGGAGGCTGAGCGCCCAGTTAATGGCGCACTTTTCCACTAAGTAACAATTGCAGTAATCACCAAGCTTAAGGCTCCCGTGCATTAACTCAAGGTTACTGGGATTTCCTAGCCTACGATTTCTCCCCACCCCTGTCTGAGCAAATGAGTAACAACAGTTCCTGGGGCAAGCTGAAAACCCAGAGGCAGTCAGATGAAGAGATGGGATTGAGAGAACATGGGAGAAGGAAAGAAATTTGAGTCTTGGGCTGGAGAGATGGCTCAGTGGGTAAGAGCACCCACTGCTCTTCCGAAGGTCCTGAGTTCAAATCCCAGCAACCACATGGTGGCTTACAACCACCCGTAATGAGGTCTGATGTCCTCTTCTGGTGTGTCTGGGTAAATAAATCTTTAAAAGAAAAGAAATTTGAGTCACAGCAAAACCAGAAGCAAAAGGAATTGGGCTCAATGTTTCAAAAAATAAAAAATCTAGGAAAAAGAACCTAATTAATCACATAAAGGGTTAAAGGACTTTTGGCTCCATTCTGGAGGAGGATGGTGAGGCTGGGGTAGCACCGGCATCTCTGATTTCAGTCTAGGCCTGATGGAGGCATGTGAGAGATAACCATGCCCAATCCACACCCACAGACATTCCAAATGGACACACGGACACATGCCAACAGCAACACAATCCTATCCGAGAACCCGTGCTCACACTGAGAGCAGAAAAACAACAGGAGTTCTTGACTTCAGAGTGACCGCAGTCTGAAAAGACAGACTAAACTGATTGCAGCTATCAGCACCGGACACTGGTTGCCTACCTTTCAGGAAGCCCTCCACAGGATCTCATCTGGGAAACAAAGGCTCAGGAGGGACTAAAGGGTAGTCTCAGGTTCTGCATGGCCCAAGTTTCCAAACCAGTTCACAGCTCAGCTCTTCCCTTCAGGAAGTCCCCAGCAATGTTTCAGTCTGCACTTAGAGAAGATAGCCCTTGGTACCTGCCACCTTCTCATACCATTCTCTGGGGATGCCAGGAAACAGGAACAGCCCCCTCCCTTCCACCAGGGTACCAACCAGGGATGCTCCCAGGCTTTCAGAGCTTGATTGAAATTAAAGTTTTCAGTCTTTTTGTTTGTTTCTTTTCAAGCTAGGGTTTCTCTGTGTAGCCCTGGCTGTTCCAGAATTCACTCAGATCAGGCTGGCCTTGAACTTTGAGATGCCCAGCCTCTGTAGAGGTATACCACCACTACTCAGCAGCTTTTACTCCTTTCCTTTCCTTTTTTTTTTTTTTTGAGGCAGGGTTTCTCTGTGTAGCTCTGGCTGTCCTGGAGCTCACTCTGTAGACCAGGCTGGCCTCGAACTCAGAAATCCACCTGCCTCTGCCTCCCAAGTGCTGGGATTAAAGGCGTGCGCCACCACCGCCCGGCTACTCCTTTCCTTTCATAGAAGGCTTGGCCTGGGAATAAATCCAAATCGTAGATGGTACAGTGCTTCAAGATGTGTCATCAATCGCATGTAATTATATGTTAAAACAGAAATTTTAGCTGAATAACAAATAGATGTTAAACTCCAAAATACAGTGCTACAATAACAGAATTTACAAAATGGTCAGGATATATTTAAGGTACAAAAAATTGGAAGGAAGATTCTAGATGGGAATTTTTTTAAAAACACTGATTGACAGTCACATGAATCTCACCTGGCCTCCATTAGAGGATGATGTGGAGATTTTATTTTATTTTTCCTGATACAGGGGTCTCACTATATAGCCCAGGGTGGCCTAGAACTCCATAATGTAGAGTAGGATGGCCTTAAACTTACAATATTTGTCTACTTCTGCCTCCCAAGTGCTGGGGTTAAAGTCGTATTCTACCGTACCTGGCCTGACCTGAGTTTTTGATCCTCCTGCCTCTACCTCTGAGTGCTGGACTTTGTATGTACTACACCAAGCTTTTGTGGTGCTCGGGATGGAGCTCAGGGCCTTGGACATGCTAGGCAAGTCCTCTTTATTGACTCAGCTGGATGCCCAGAGCCTAGGTGAGACATACTTTGGAAAGGATTCTGCTGAGTCTCATCCCACTCTTGGGAAGTGAGAGGTGCCAAACCCGAGAAACGGAAATGGTGGGGGATGGGCTAGAGCTTGGGGGCAAAGGTGACCGACAGGTTGACCTGGTGAAGCAGCCGGGTTTTCATTGTCCTGACAAAATAACTGAGCAAAAGAATTTAAGAAAGAAAAGATGTATTTACTTATTTAAACTGTTCGCAGGCTTAGTCCATAACTGGCTGGTTTCATTGCTGGGCCTGAGATGAGGGTCACATCATCAGCACATGGTAGAGTATTCAACTTACCGCATGGCAGATGAGGACAAGATGAACCGGGGAAAGGTGGGGAGCAATAGACACTTACTTGCCCTACTTCTTCCAACTAGGCGCCTGCCTTTCATCACTTCCCAGGAATGACATCACATTTTGAACACACCAAACAGGTCAAGCCCTTGCGATCTAATCACTTCCCAGAAGCCTCCACTGGCGACCAAGCCCCCACTACTTTAAGCCTGTAGGGGACATTTCATATTCAAATTATATGGGTTAGCGATGTGGTTCAGTTGGTAAAGTGTTTGCCTGCTGTGCACAAAGCCTTGGCTACAATCCTCAGCACCATACAAACCAGGCATGATGATTCACATCTGTAATCCCAGCTCTGGGGAGGTGGAAGCAGAAGCACCAAGAGTTCAAGATCATTCTTAACTACATCATGAGCTCAAGGCCAGCCTGAAGTACATGAGATTGCTTCCCGCCCCCCCACCCCTCCAAAAAAAGCCATCATATTCATACCCTACCATCTGGCATGACTGCAGGTTTTACCTAAGAGAGCAGCTTGGAGGGACAGGAAGATCTCAGCCAGCAGCATTTAAAGAGATGGCCAGATTCTTAGGGCTGAAGGAGTAGGAAATGAACCCAAGGATGATGTTTGCCTAAGTTGAGGTCCTAAGTAATGAGAGAACATAAAGCACCCACATAAGTGTCAGCAATAAACACCTGCCAAGGACAGGAAACATCAACGCCAGATCCTCATGCCAGGAACCAGCAAGTGGAAATTTACCTGCTTCTGTCCTCCTGCAGCAATCCAAGGATCCAAAACCACGGCTGCAAAAGTAGGAAAGGGCAGCCAGGCTGTGGTGGCTCACACCTTTAATCCCAGCACTCAGATGCAGAGGCAGGTGGATCTCCATGAGTTTGAGGTTAGTCTCATCTACAAAGTGAGTTCCAGGCAGCCAGGGCTACACAGAGAAACCTTGTCTTTAAAAACAAAAACAACAACAAAACAAAAAAGTATTAGAGAGGCCATTGAAATAACCAAGTAGGTAAAATCAATGTACTGCCAGATAGTTTGATCCCAGGTAGCTCAGTGGTTAAAGGCATTTACTGATCTTGTAGACCTGAGTTCAGTTTCCAGAACCCATATGGTGATTCAAAACTACCTGTAACTCCAATTCCAGGGGTCCAGTGCTGCCTTCTGGCCTCTTGCATAAATGTGGTGTATATATGGTAGTTTTCACATAGGCACACACACAAATATATATACACACTTACTTATGTACATGAATGCTTTACTTTCCTGTATCTTTATGGATGTGAGCCTGGTGCCATTAGAAGTCAGAAGGCTTCAGGTCCCTGGAACTGGAACTACATATGGTTGTGAGCAGTCATCTTGGTGCTTAGAATTGAACTCAGGACCTCTGGAAGAGCAGTCAGTGCTCCTAACCACTGAGCCACCACTCCAGCCTCATAAACATTTTAAATGATTTACTTATATTTATGTATATTGATATTTTGCCTGCATGTATGTCTGTATGAGAATGTCAGATCCACTGGAACTGGACTACAGACAGCTGTGAGCTGCCATGTGACTGCTGGGAATTAAACTCAGGTCTGCTGAAAGAGCAGTTAGTGTTCTTAATAGCTGAGCCATCTTTCCAGCTCCATATATATTTCTTTTTTTTAAGATTTATTTATTATATGTAAGTACACTGTAGCTGTCTTCAGACACTTTTTCTTCTCTCTCCAGCCCCGCTCACTCCAGCCCAAAGATTTATTTGCTTATTTAACACTTTTTTTTAAAGATTTATTTATTTTTATGAGTACACTGTAGCTGTCTTCAGACACCCCAGAAGAGGGCATCAGATCTCATTACAGATGGTTGTGAGCCACCATATGGTTGCTTGGAATTGAACTCAGGATCTCTGGAAGAGCAATCAGTTCTCTTAACTGCTGAGCCATCTCTCCAGCCACCGACTGATTAATTGGTTGATTTATCTAAATATCTATTTATTAATTAATTATATGTAAGTACACTGTAGCTGTCTTCAGACACCCCAGAAGAGGGCATCAGATCTCATTATGGATGGTTGTGAGCCACCATGTGGATTCTGGGATTTGAACTCGGGACCTTCAGAAGAGCAGTCAGTGCTCTTAACCACTGAGCCATCTCTCCAACCCCTATATATTTCTTTTTTTAAGAGTTCAATCTCCGGAGAGAGATGGTTCAGTGGCTACGAACTTTGTCTGCTCTTCTAAGACCAGGGTCTGATTCCCAGTAGCCAGCCATGTCAAGTGGCTTACGACTTTTAGTAACTCCAGCTTCAGGAGAGTCCTACTCACTCCTTTTGGGAGCCTGCAATCACGTGCACATACATACCTATACACAGACATGATTAAAATAACAAAAATAAAATTTTAGAGTCATTTCTTCTAGATATGCAGTTTGAGCTGGAGACAGGGAAGGAACCTTAATTTTATGTCATATTTGGAATCTTCATGATCATACCACTGAGTTGAGACTGTATTCAGACCTAAAGGAACTAAGAATTTCAGAGGTCCGTTTGGCTATGAGGATAATGCCAGTTTGACAATAATTAGCTGAATATTTCTTTTTTTTTTTTTAAAGATTTATTTATTTCATGTATGTGGGTAGACTGTTGCTATCTTCAGATACACCAGAAGAAGGCATCAGATCACCATTACAGATGGTTGTGACCCACCATGTGGTTGCTGGGAATTGAACTCAGGACCTCTGGAAGAGCAGTCAGTGTTCTTAACCGCTGAGCCATCTCTCCAGCCCTCTAGCTGAATATTTCAAAATGAAGGATACAGCTCAGTAGATAAGAGTGCCTGTCTAGCATACGCAAAGCCCTGGGTTTGATCCCAGAAATGAATAAACATAAAACTGGCAGCAAATACCTGTAATCCCAGCACTCAGAAGGTGGAGACAGAGGATCAGAAGTTCAAGGTCATCCTCAGTAACATGTTGATTTAGAGACCAGCCTGTGCTACAAAACATTCCGCCTCCCCCGCCCCCAAAAAAAGAAAGAAAAAGAAAATGGAGCTAGAGAGATGCCTCAGTGGTTAAGAAAAGTACAGGCTGCTTTTCTAGAGGACAGTGGTTTGATTCCTAGTATCCACAGGGCAGCTAACAACCATCTGTAACTGAGTTCCAGAAGATCCAAGAGATGCTCTCTTTTGACCTCCAAGGATACCAGGCCACACATGCATACACACAGGCAACACATTCATATACATTTAAAAAAAATCTGTGAAGCTTTTTAGAGAGACATTTGAATGTTTCCAACACACAACAATTATATATTCCCAGTGTGGTAATAACACTGTTATACATGTGTCAAAAAGTTACTCCAGAAGGTTAAAGATTAATAAGCCCATAGATAAGAACAATTATAGAATCAATTATAAATAGAAGTATTTTAAAAAAGAAGTAATGGTGTCTGGCTGAATTTTTATTCTGGTGCAGATGTGCCAGCCACAGTGACAAAGGCCTGACCTTGGGTAATCTCTCAGGCCTGCTCCTTTGTCAGAGCCTGCAGCTGATGAAAATACCACCAGGCAGTTCTGAGGGTGTGTTGAGGCTGGAGATTGCCAGCTTGCCTTGCACTGCAGAGGTGGAGAATGTGCAGCTGAGCCTTTTTATAAAAGTAGCCACAAGCACTGTTCCTGTTCCATGTGTCCAGATGGGAGGAATTCAACCCCGGGCTGGGTAGGAGGGGGTGCCGAACAGTTGGTGCCACTGGTTTCTTGGTTCATAATGTACTGTCAACAGGCTTCTTTGTACTTAGGACTGACTGCATGGGTAAGTGGACTCTCTCTGTTCAGCTGGTGCGTGTAAGTGGACGAGGGAGGATGGAAATAAGAGTTGTGGAAATTACTCAAGGTAGTTTAGAGGTCAGGCTTTTGGAAGGCTGCCCAGTGTGTTCATCAGACACATTCCAGAAAATCTGAATCCAAGCTGAGCATCAGGCCGGGACCTATCGTTCCGCTCCCTTTTTTCCCGCTCCTACACACATGTATAAATGCAGCACTAGGAAACAAAGTATTGTTGTTTTTTTTTTTTTTTTTTTTTTTTTTTTTTTTGGTTTTTTGAGACAGGGTTTCTCTGTGTAGCCCTGGCTGTCCTGGAACTCACTATGTAGACCAGGCTGGCCTCGAACTCAGAAATCCACCTGCCTCTGCCTCCCAAGTGCTAGGATTAAAGGCGTGCGCCACCACCGCCCGGCGGAAACAAAGTATTAAGAAGCCAAGACTATGTGAGTTTGAAGCCTCACTGGTCTACAGAGTGAGTTCCAGGGCAGTCAAAGCCGTTACATACTCAGAGAAACCCTGTGATGAAAAAACAAGACAACACAACAACAAACCAAGAGTGGAATTCAGCACAGTCCTTCCTACTGCCACCAAGTCACTACTACTTCCTGTCTCAGAACTTCCCTCCCCAGACACACCCTGCATACCACCACCAGACTCAAGTGCCTGATCTCTGCCTTAACCTTACCAGACTCAAGGGTAAACCTTTCTAACACAACCTCTAACCCTAGCTCAGCAAGGGCCCAGATCACCTGGCCTTCCTCTTCTGAAGCTTCCCTTGCACACAACCCTTCTATGGTCATGTTGCAATACTTACGAACTCCTAAACACATGAAGCCTCAGCCACAGAGGACTAAATGGCCGGCAGAGGACTGAGGCAGACACTGGAGACAACCGGCTCAGACCTGAGATCTTCAAGAGGTGGGAGTGTTTGTCCATGAAGTTAAAGAAAGCATGTTCAGCCTTGAAGGACGAGAGTTCAGGTCTTTTTATCTACCTTTTCTAGTTTCTCTGAGCACATGCATATACATGTGCATTTACATTCACACACACACACACACAAATAAAAACCAATTTAAAACAAAACTTAAAAACTAAAAATTCTGAGGCACTCTTAACCCATTCTGGGATTCTCCCATCAACCATGGCTTAGGTTTTCTGTTTGTTTTTGAGACAGGGCTTTTCTGTGTAGCCCTGGCTATCTTTGAACTTATTCTGTAGACCAGTCTGGCCCCAAACTCATTTATCTGTCTGCCTCTCAAGTGCTGGGATTAAAGGCGTGTGCCACCACACCCGGCAAACCTTCGACTCAGGATGTTCCCAGGCCTGAGTCATCTAAGCTTTGTAAACATTATAACATATTACTTAACTCTTCTACCATCCTTTATGAACATTTTTAAAAAATTCTTATTTTTTTTAAGATTTATTATATGTAAGTACACTGTAACTGTCTTCAGACACTACAGAAGAGGGCATCAGATCTTGTTGCACAATGTGGTTGCTGGGATTTGAACTCAGGACCTTCGGTGCTCTTAACCGCTCAGCTGTCTCTCCAGCCTCTTGATAAACATTTTTATTCTCTTGGTTCGCCATAGAGATGAACATGTAGAGAAAACTTGGTCCTTTTTGTTCCTTCTTTTTTCAAGACAAGGCTTCTCTGTGTAGCCCTGGCTGTCCTGGAACTTGCTCTGTAGACCAGGCTGGCCTTGAACTCAAGGATCCACTTGCCTTTGCCTGAGGCTAAAGGTATGCATTACCATGCCTGGCTAACTTGATCCTATTTTAAAAGAAAACAAAAGGCATCTCTTGCATCTGGGTGCGAGTTTTTGTGGTAACTACTTGGCTTGAATACTTGCTTCAAATGGCTTAAAGATTTTAGATTCTTTTGTCTGAGCTTTGACTGGCCACAGAAGGCTCTGGGTTCACCTGGGGCCACAAGAACAGTATCCTCAAGAAGATGGCCAGAGGATTAAGTGCAATATTTTTAAAACCCAAACCAGACTGAAATGTCATCAGTGGCTAAGGTTGGATGGGGACTCTTACATTCCAAGACCATCCCAAGTGATGCTAAGACTGCTTGTTTAAGCAGGGCCTGGTGGCATGGACACAGGAGCATGCACCTCCCAGCATTTGGGAGGGTGGGGAACAGGATCAAGAGTTTAGTGTCATCTTCTAACTACAAAGCAAGTCTGAGCTAGCCTGGACTTTTGGCATAGGACTGCCAGGAAGGGTATCCGCTCAGAAATGCAAACTTCTGAGTTGGACATGGTGGTGTACTCCCCTAATCCCAGCACTCCGGAGGCAGGACTAAGATCAAATCAAGAGGGCAGGAGAGAACTGATTGCTGTTCTAGAGGACCTGAGTTTCATTCCTAGCACCCACAGGGTGACTCACAACCATATGTAACTCCAGTTTTAGTCAATCTAATGCCCTCTTCTTGACTTAGAAGACATCAGGCACACACATGGTGAAAAGATATACATAAAGGCAAAAACCCATACATAACATTTTTAAAAATATTTATTTAAAAAGAGTAAAGAGTTCAAGGGCATTTTCAGCAACACAACAAATTTGATGCTAGCCTAGGTAGGTTATATGAGACCGTTTCACAGAAAATAAAACAAGGGCCAGAGAAATGGCTCAGTGGGTAAAAGGCCTTACAAGCCTGATGGCCTAAGATTCCCCAGAACACACACACACACAGACATTTATAAAATAAAAACTATTTGATATTGAGTGTGCACATGCCATTCAGGGGTGGTGGTGATACACATGCACAGCGTACATGGGGCAATTGAAGGATAACTTCCCTGGGTTGGTTCTCTACTTCCGATATGGGTTCTGGGGCTCTAAGTCAGGGAGCCAGGCTTAAATGGCCAGCAGCTTTATTTACCCTCTGTGCTACTGCCACTGTCCAGATTTTTCCCCCAAGGTAGGGTTTCTCTGTGTAGCCCTGGCTGTCCTCAAACCGGATCTACCCGACTCTGTCTCTGCTTCTTCTCAAGTGCTAGGATTAAAGGCATGGGTCGCCAACCCTGCAAATGTCTTATTCTTTTGTAGACGAGCCCCGCTTAGATTGTCTGACGCAGTTCCAAAGCAGTGAGTGTGCTCCACCACTGCCTTTTTTTTTAATTCTTAAAATTTAAGAAAAAAAAAAGAAAAGAAACAAAGAGTGAGTGGGAAGAGGAGAGATGGCTCAGAGTGTTGCTGATTTTCTGAGGTCCCAAGTTCAGTTCCCAGCACCAACTCAGGTGGCTCACAACTGCCTTTAATTCCACCTCCAGGAGATCTGAAATCCTCTTCAAGCCTTCTTTGGACACCTACACATATTTATATTTACACAGACACATACATATAAATAAATTCAACCAACATCCACTTTCAGCACCAACAGTATGAAAATAGGAAGCAAAGTATAGGCAAGTGTGATTGGTTTTTATGGGGAAAGACCTCTGGGCAATCAAAGAGAGACTGCAAAGACTGAGGGGTTTTGGAGGAACCTAAACTTGGTGTGCTCTTTGGTCCTCTTTATAAAGGAGAGTCCAAAGAATAACATCAAACCACTAGTAGGTACTAACTCAGGGGGAAATTAATTATAGAACTAATTAATATAGAAATATAGCTGGGTTATAGTTCTCGTTTTATGCATAGGAACACTTGCTTGCATGTGCTTCTGTGCGCTATGCATATGCAATGCCCACGAGAGGCCAGAAGACAGCACCAGATCCCCTGTAATGAGTGACAGATGGTTGTGGATATTTTTTAACCAATTAGATTATAAAAATGCTCCTGACTAGGGCAGAGCATCACCTCCACTCGTGGGGTAGGTGGAGAGCAGAGGGGTTATACTCACAGCTCTCAGTACTTTATCACTAACCTGTAGCAGAGGCAGGTAAAGCATGTACACATCATTTGAAAACAGTGTGCTATGTTTACAACTAATAACAGACCATCTCCCACAAGAACATCAACAAGAGAGACGGGATGATGACATAACTGAATATTCGAGTTAAGCAAAATGCTAAAAGGAGTTATTTTCCTTTTGGTCAGGAGGTCAGAATGTGTCTTCTATAAACGGGCCAGAGAGTGTGTGCTTCAGCCTTGCAGCCAGTCAGTCTGATTGCCATTACTCAGCTTTGCTTTTGTAGCTTGAAGCCAGACCTAAATGATATGTAAAGAAGGGGGTGTGGCTTCATCCTCATGCACAGTGAATTTTGATTTTCTAGCTATAAAATACTGATTGGTCTTTTTCTTTTTTTCTTTTTTTTTTTTTTGGTTTTTCGAGACAGGGTTTCTCTGTGTAGTCTTGGCTGTCCTGGAACTCACTTTGTAGACCAGGCTGGCCTCGAACTCAGAAATCCGCCTGCCTCTGCCTCCCAAGTGCTGGGATTAAAGGCGTGCGCCACCACCGCCCGGCTGATTGGTCTTTTTCTAACTACTGAAAAATATAACAAACATTAATTTACAGGGAACTTTGCTTACCTGATTATGATCATTCATTAAATATAAACTATGGAGTAATCTCTGCAAGTAAATCTAGAAAAGTAATAAGTTGTGACACTTTTAGCTCACTTAAGCTACAGTATATTTAAAAAATAAGAAGGGCTGGGTGGTGGTGGCACACGTCTTTAGTCCCAGCAATCAGGAGGCAGAGGCAGGCAGATCTCTTGAGTTCAAGGCCAGTCTGGTCTACAGAGTGAGTTCCAGGACAACCAAAGCTACATAGAAAAATGCTGTCTCAATGAGAAAAAGAAAAGTTAATTAAAGCTACAGATACATATATTTAAAAACCATAAGGATGGGACTGGAGAGATGGCTCAGTGGTTAAGAGTGCTGACTGCTCTTCCAGAGGTCCTGAGTTCAATTCCCAGCAACCACATGGTGGCTCACAACCATCTGTAATGGGATCTGATGCCCTCTTCTGGTGTGTCGGAAGACAGAGACAGTGTACTCATATGCATAAAATAAATATTAAAAAAAAACAAAAAACATGAGGAAATCTAATACTTGATATGCTAACTGAAAAACAATTTTTTTAAAAAAAGTGAATAGTGGTACTTTGCAGGGGTGGATTAAACTGCCATTACAAGCCACAGGCTAATAAATGAAAACCCCAGTACCAGAGGCGGGCTACCTCCTTACAAGTTGTTGGTCATGTTAGTCCCCTAGGCACCCAAAACAATGTAGGCCAATGCCACTGCTGTTGGCTGCCTACCAGTACTAGATGAGAAGATAAGACCTTCTTGCTAAGGACATACACAGTCTGGTCATGGCTGGGAAATCAAGCTGGAACTGAGATGGAAGATTCCTCCCAACTGGTTAGCCCTCGTAGTGCACAAAGGTGCTGGGCAGGCTGCTGGGGGAAAACTCACCAAGAGTAATCCTGCATGTCACAATACTGGCAAGATGTACAGCAAGCACTCAACCACTGAACCATCATCTCACTAACCCCAGTGCTTGTAATCTTGAATTCACAGCAACTGTGATTATGTAGTACACTGTAGCAGTCTCAAGATACGCCAGAAGAGGGCATCAGATCCCATTACAGATGGTTGTGACCACCATGTGGTTGCTGGGAATTGAACTCAGAACCTCTGGAAGAGCAGTCAGTGCTCTTAACCATTAAGCCATCTCTCCAGCTCAGCAACTGTGATTAGCAGCATAAGATTAGTACTGTAACACAAGATTGGTGACTACTGTGTCATCAAAAATAATAAATAAATAAATGAGGGCTAAAGAGATGGCTCAGTGGTTAAAGCATGTGTACTGCTCTTCCAGAGGTCCCATGTTCAGCTTCTAGCACACCAGGTGGCTCGTAAACACTTGTACATCCAGCTCCAGCGGATCCAATGTCTCTTGCTTCCTAAGGCTCCAGCACAAATGCACATATACACATAATTAAAAAGCAATACAAATTAAATCTTTAAGTTAAACATGAAAGTAGAAGGAAGCTCAGCTGAGAAGAGGGAAGGGATATATGGGAGTGGGAATGAACGAGGTTAACGGATGGGTGGCTGATCAAAACACATAACCTACAAGTATGAAGATGTCATAACAAAGACCATAGCTAATTAATATAAGCTGATAAAACTTGTAAAAAATTAAGAGCACAAGGGATGCAACCTACTGTTAGAGCACTTTCCTATCATGCCCCGAGGCTATGGGTTCAACCATTAGCACTGCAAATCTAATTTTTTTAAAAAAGATTTATTTATTTAATATATATGAGTACACTGTTGCTATCTTCAGACACACCAGAAGAGGGCATCAGATCCCATTATAGATGGTTGTGAGCCACCATGTGGTTGCTGGGAATTGAACTCAGAACCTCTGGAAGATCAATCAGTGCTTTTAACCGCTGAGCCATCTCTCCAGCTCCCTAAGTGTTTACTTAGAAGATGGTTAGGAGCACTGGTTGCTCTTTCAGAGGATCCTGGTTCAATCCCAAAACCCAAATGGATGCAACTCAAAGTCAGCTGTAACTCCAGTTCCAGGGATCACAATGCCCTCCTCTGGCATCCAAGGGGCACTGCACACATGTGGCATAGATATGGGCAGCCAATACTACCAAGTACATAAAATAAAAATAAATAAATATAGCTGGGTGTGGCGACTCAAACCTTTGAACCTTTGATCCCAGCACCTGGACCACAGAGGCCAGCCTGATCTACAGAATGAGAACATGTTTCAGAAAACAAAGAGCAAAACAAAAGTAGAAAAACAAAACACAAAACAACAATGTGGTGGTTTGAATATTCATGGTCCAGGGAGTGGCACTATTAGGAGACATGGACTGTTGGAGGAAGTGTGTCACTGTAGGGTGGGCTTTGAGACCCTCTTCCTAAGCTGCCCAGAACACAGTCTTCTGTTTGCCTTCAGATGAAGATGTAGAACCCTCAGTTCCTCAAGCGACATGTGGGCCTGGGTGCTGCCATGCTTCCTGCCTTGGTGATAATGGACTGAACCTCTGAACCTGTAAGGCTGCCCTAGTTGAATGTTGTCCTTTCTAAGAGTTACCATGGTCATGGTGTCTGTTCACAGGAATGGAAACCCTACCTAAGTCAAATAACAAAACAAACAAACAAACAAAACCAATGGGCTGGAGAGACAGTTCAGTGGCTAAGAGAATGTGCTGCTCTTGTATAAGACCCCAAGTTCAGTTCCCAGGACCCTTGGGTATCTTACAATCTCCTGTAATCCCAGATCCAGTGGACCCAGTGCCCTTCTCTTGTCACCACAGGCACCTGTATTGTACATGCACAAAAATAGATATATACTTTTAAAATGAAATGAATTTTTAACAAACAAAGCCAGGAGGTGGTGGACACACCTTTAATCCCTGCACTCAGAAAGCAGAGGCGGGTGAATCTCTATAATTTGAGGGAGTTGCAGGACAGCCAAAGCTACAAGGAAGAACCCTGTCTAGAAAAATAAAAACAAAACAAAAAACCCAAAACAAAACCAACATATAAGTCTTTAAAAAACAATAAGAGGGAGAAAGTCACACTTTCAAAACCTCAAATAAATATTGTTATCAAAATTAATTTTGTACTTGGCAAGATTATGAACAAGTAGCAGTGAGAATATTGAACACTTATTTTCACCACATTATAAGAAGAAATTGCAGCCAGGTATGATGAAATACCTGGGGCAACATCTTCAGACTCCCAATCTCAAAAAAAAAAAATTACAGATGTAGGCTCAAAATAAAAGATGGAAAAAGATATGCCATTTACCTACTTACACATCTCAAAACAAACAAACAAACACATCAGCATTAAAAAAATTTTCAAATACTTACCAGTGGTGGTGTAATCCTTTGATCCCAGAGTCAGAGGCAAGTGGATCTCTGAGTTTGAAGCCAGCCTAGTCTACACTGTGAATTCAAGGACAGTTAGAACTACAAAGAGAAACCCTGCCTTGAAAAACCAAAACCAAACATAAAAACCTAATGAATTCACCTAGGAAGTGTTCAGCTTGAACTGAATTTGACCTTAGAAGACAAAGAGGGAAAGAAGACAAGCTAGAATAGTAATTAATACAGGAACAAGACATACTGAAGATAATCTTTTTGTTACAGATCATTTTAGGAACTGGGTTTTTTGTTTTTGTTTTTTTTTTTTTGCAAAATCATATTGTTATTAATAATGGGACAACAAAGATGGGCTAATTCAGCCAAAAAGAAAGCAGAAAGAAGCTGGGCAGTGGTGGTGCATGCCTTTAGTCCCAGCACTTGGGAGGCAGAGGCAGGGGAATTTCTGAGTTCGAGGCCAGTCTCATCTACAGGGTGAGTTCCAGGACAGTCAGGGCTACACAGAGAAACCCTGTCTCGAAAAAACAAAAACAAAACAAAACAAAAAAGCAGAAAGAATCAAAGAATTAAGGAAGCCAGTCCTAGAATAAAATTACGACAGTATTTTTAGATGTCTTAGTTGGGCTTCAAAAGTGGCTTTTGTTAGACATGAAATAAAAAACAACCCTTATAAGCATTGTCTGTCTACTGACAGCAACATCACATTTCCATGGAAACATATTCTACTCACTTATTGTTCTATATTTTTCAAAAAACAGTCAGTAAATAATCAATATTCATTTTAATGGTGAATTTACTGGTGATAAAGAAGTTATAAGCCAGGTAGTGATGGTGCATGCCTTTAATCCCAGCACTTGGGAAGCAGAGGCAGGTGGATTTCTGAGTTCGGGATCAGCCTGGTCTACAGAGTGAGTTCCAGGACAGCCAGGGATATACAGAGAAACCTTGTCTTGAAAAACCAAAACTAAAAAGAAAGAAAGAAAGAAGTTATGAGAGAACAGTGTCTATTACATAATTTTACTAGGCAAAATAAGTCACATATAAATTAAATAAAAAGATATGTACTGCTTAGCAAGGCCAACAAGAGAAGCCATACAAATGGGTCTTTGAACAGGATAAATCTTTCTGAAGTGTTACCCAACCTCAGGTATTTTATTATAACAAAATTAACCAATATTATGTTTATAACCAGTGAGCAATTAAAGGTTTTTAAAGATAAAAAAAGATATGTACAGTTTATTTCACTTTCTGAAAATGTGTTACTAAAACAAAAACCAAGCCAATTTTCCCCATGTTAGCAGTTGAATATTTAGAACTTTGTCTTTTTATTTAGTTATCACCAGAGAGGTCAGTATTAGCACAAATGTTAAAAAATATACATTTTAAGACACAACATGCATAAAATAAAAAATACAGTATAGACAATCACCCTTAAAATCTGCGGGGATCCTATTTAGCATATTTATTAGAGTCTACACAGCTCTGGCTGGCCTTGAACTCTTGAGATTCTGTTTCCCACATACTTCAAAAGGCATGCACCACCCGGCCTGGCTGTCTTATGCATGCTCCATCTAATCATGAAAGGCTCTGGTTTTAGCTGGGAGGTGGTGATTCCTCTTTGATCACTCAGAAGGCAGGAGGATCTCTTGAGTTCCAGGACAGCCAGGGGTACATAGAGAAATCCTGTCTCAAGTAAAACAAAGCAACCCAAAAACAAAACCAAGAAAAAGGTTTGTTTTTCAAAAATTTTAATTGAAAGAGTTTTCCTGCATGTCCTGGGCTAACAATTAATAGAACTACGTATCACAGGGTAGACTGGATCCTCCTTGCCTCAGCTTCCAGAGTGATAGGATTTCAGGCACACAAGCTTAAGTACAGCTTGGTTTTGTTTTTAATTACAATTCGAATTCATTAACAACACTAAACGAAATCACCTGCAACTCCGCCACCAGCACCGAAGTGCTGAAGATGCCCAGGTTTCCGGAGCAACAGTCCAGCGTCACCTAGCTCCGCCCCCGGCGCCTTTCCCGCCAAAGGCCGTTAACACCGCGGAGCATGGTGGGACACGGTTGTAGGCTAGGTTTCGCCCCAATCTTTTTAAAAGAGCCGAGGTGCTTCCAGAGAGGGTTTAATCCCTGAGAAGACCGACTATCCTGGACTCAGCAGGAACCAATAATAATCCCTTTAACCGGAGTATGTGATTTTTTCCAAACGTCTGGCCGCTCCACCAGCCAATCATCCCATAAGCCCAGGACGCGAGGGACTTTTTCCCCTCCGTGCGGAGGGTGACGTCGCGCGTGCGCGAGCGTACTTCTCAGCACCCGTTACGGTCGTGCGCGTGCGCACTGAGAGGGAATAGCCGCTTCCTCCGGCTTCTCTTCCTCCCCCTCCCCCCATATCAGTGCGCCGAGCTGATAAAGGCGCCATTTTGGACCGGCCGCGGGAGACGTGGTGCCGCTCTGGGCTCGCTCTGCCGTACGCCAGGCTTGGTGGGAAGGCCTCTTTTCGAGTCCGCGCTTTTCGTCGCCGCCATGTCTGGAGGTGGTGTGATTCGTGGCCCGGCAGGGAACAACGACTGCCGCATCTACGTGGGTAACCTACCTCCAGACATCCGAACCAAGGACATTGAGGACGTGTTTTACAAATACGGCGCTATCCGCGACATCGACCTGAAGAACCGCCGCGGGGGACCGCCCTTCGCCTTCGTTGAGTTCGAGGACCCGCGGTGAGGCAGCGTGGGGCTTGCGGCCTTGAGGAGATAGGCTGGAGTAGTTGGGGAAGGCTCCGAGGCCTTAACATAATGGGGGAAGGAGGGGCTCCGAGGCTGGGAGCGAGGCGCTATCGCCCCTGCAGGAGTCGAGTAAGGAGCCGAGTCGGCGCGTTGTCTCCCGTGGCTGGCCGTCTCGGACGTCCCCAGAGCCCATGCGCAGCCCCGGAGCGGGAAACTGAGGCGCTGAGGGCTGGCGTGGTGGTCGGGAGTCTGCCCGGCGTGTTTCTGGGTGGGGGAGGGGCCGGTCCTATTATGCAGCGCATGTGGGCTCCGGCCCCGTGGGTGCGCATGTGCGCTGTCCGCGGCTTCCCGAGCGAGTTGGCTTGGCCGGCGGCTCGCTCTCCTCATCCGCCTTGCTTTCTGTGATCACACGCAGAGACGCGGAAGATGCGGTGTACGGTCGCGACGGCTACGACTACGACGGCTACCGTCTGCGGGTAGAGTTTCCTCGGAGCGGCCGTGGGACCGGCCGAGGCGGCGGCGGGGGTGGAGGCGGCGGAGCCCCGAGAGGCCGCTATGGCCCGCCGTCCAGGCGGTCGGAAAACAGAGTGGTTGTCTCTGGTGAGTTGACTTCGTGCGGGTTAAAATTTTTCCCGCGTGACTGGTTTGAGAACTGCAAGGGTTTTTGTTTTTTGGTTTTCGTTTCTTTTTTGTTTGTTTAATTTTTTCTTTTTTGTTTTTTCTTGTTTTAAACACGGGGTCTTAAACTACTTCGGTCTTTGGGGTGAATTTAGTAAATAAAGATTACTGTGGTGGTGATTTACCCAAATTAGGTTGCAGTGCTAGCCTATGAAGATCCTTTACAAATAAATTTGGACTCTGGATCTGACTCTTACCAGCTCTTTACCTGGAAACACTTAAGTACACTCATTAAGTATTTTAAAATAATATTTGTTCTAATGTACTTTACACGTTTACTGTGGGACAGAATAAGTAGTATTAAGTTGGGGGGATCACTTTTTCAGGACTGCCTCCGAGTGGGAGCTGGCAGGACTTAAAGGATCACATGCGTGAAGCAGGTGATGTATGTTATGCTGATGTTTACCGAGATGGCACTGGTGTCGTGGAGTTTGTACGGAAAGAAGATATGACGTATGCGGTTCGAAAACTGGATAACACTAAGTTTAGATCTCATGAGGTAGGTTATACACTTATTCTTTTTTTTGGCCAGAATTGGATACAGTTTTCTTAACAGTGGAATTTGAAGGTAAGGATACAGGCAAGGGTGTCCGAGTAAATTTACCAGAGACCTGGTCTGTCTTTGTATTCATTCAGCTTGTCTGAAGACAGGTGAAAGCTTAGATCTTTCAATGGAAAGTTCTGTCTATCCAATAGGGAGAAACTGCCTACATCCGGGTTAAAGTTGATGGGCCCAGAAGTCCAAGTTATGGAAGATCTCGATCTCGAAGCCGTAGTCGTAGCAGAAGCCGTAGCAGAAGCAACAGCAGGAGTCGCAGTTACTCCCCAAGGAGAAGCAGAGGATCACCACGCTATTCTCCCCGTCATAGCAGATCTCGCTCTCGTACATAAGATGATTGGTGACACTTTTTGTAGAACCCATGTTGTATACAGTTTTCCTTTACTCAGTACAATCTTTTCATTTTTTTAATTCAAGCTGTTTTGTTCAGAATGGGCTAAAGTGTTGAATTGCATTCTTGTGTAATATCCCCTTGCTCCTAACATCTACATTCCCCTCATGTCTTTGGTAACTTGTATTTTAAGTGATGTCATAGACAGGATTGTTTAAATTTAGTTAATTTCCATGCTCTTCAGACTGTGATATTATGTAAATGTCTATTCTGCTCTGGTTTGTGTGAAATGGGATGTTGGGGGTGTTTGTGGTTATCTTGGGGAAGTTCTTATGTTTATCTTGCTTTTCATGTGTCTTTCTGTAGACATATCTGAAGAGATGGATTAAGAATGCTTTGGATTAAGGATTGTGGAGCACATTTCAATCATTTTAGGATTGTCAAAAGGAGGATTGAGGAGGATCAGATCAATAATGGAGGCAATGGTATGACTCCAAGTGCTATTGTCACAGATGAAATTGGCAGTATTGACCTTATACTAAAAGGCAAGGGTTAAAAATTTACCTTAAAAATCTTGCAAACGTCTTATGCAATTTATCTTCAGCTACAATTGCTTTGCTTTTTATAACCTTGGCAATTGTGGCAAAATTGCCCATTTTGTAACAGTTATTTGCTCCCTTCCCCCTTTTGTTTTAATAGGGACTAATGTGGGAAGAAAGGCTAATTTGTCACAGTGCTTAGTTACAACTGTTAATGTGTGACCTGCTGTTGATGTACATGTGGGTACAGGGTGTCTATTTCCAAACAGAGTATAATATCAATACTGCTAAATCTGCATGTCCTCTGTGTGACTGATAGAGCGTTGTTATTTCATTTTTTAAAGACAAAATGACAGCAAAATATAGAATTCCAACGTATTAGTGTAGATAATCTAGTTGGGAGTATTTAAGTCTCACCTTCCTTTTTAATATTCATAATTGACTCATGTTTTAAACATTTAATTTACAAGCTAAATTTCAGATGGGAGCAATAGATTTAGTTTAGATTTAGGTGGGTAGTAATACCAGTAAACTTCAATTACATAACTTTGCAACCACAAAACCTGTGATACCTGTACAGTAACAAGTATTGGCATTATCAGTTGAACTGTAAATATAAAGTGCTTCTTCCAGTTAGTCTCTATAGTGATTAAGTTTCTAAAATTTATCTGAACACCATACAGAAACTTGTTTTGGGGAATTTGATAGTTATTGATGTACATCTGTAAACTGATGACAGACATAACTCATCATTCCCCAGAAACTTTTTTTGGTTACAGTGTCTAACATTTTGCCTCCTCTTTTTTGGTTTTGCTGGTTATAAAGGTTTGGATTGGAGAGGGCTCACTGGATCCCAATCCTTGGAGCTGGATCATTGGATTCAAATCATAATGTGGATAGGATAGGGAGGATGAATTACCAGGATTCATGGAGCGGGATCAGATTACCAGGAACATAGGAGTGGATTCCTTCCTGCCCCAACCAAACCGCATTCGTGTGGATATTTTTTTCATTCAACTTAATTGGCTATTCCAAAGAATTTTTTTCCTATTTTTGACGATTGGAGCCCTTAAGATGCACGATGGAATTGTGTTTTGCATTTTTTGGTAAAAGGAGCAAAGCGAGGACCTGGAGATAATACGCTGGAGCAATCTCCTTGGAAGGATTCAGCACGAGTAGATGGTAAACATTTAAAGGGGAAAAGGGGGGGGTTTGTTTAAAATAGTAAATCAGTAAGTCACTTCTAAATTTAAAGAAAACAAAATTGGAGTTGAAGAATAAGTAGGTTTCCAATTGGCTATTGCCGTTTTTCTTTGAAAAATAAACATTTTTTAAAAAACGATGCATGGTTGTCCTTTTTCCTCTTCATGTAAAATTTTGACTTGGGTAACTAGTGTATCAGTTATTTAATTTGATAAGATTCTGATTCTGTTTATGTGTTAGTAAATTAAAGATTCTAATAAATGATAACTGTCTCTGTTGTGGAAGTCTTAAAAGGGTAATAAACTGTAAGGCAGTTACAATTGTGTAGGGGGTAATGGTCTGGAAAGTAATCTTTCATATTTTGCTAAAAAACTTAAAAAAGTTGCTGTTTATTTTGGTAATAATGCTTTAGACAAAATAGGCTTTTGTACAAAGTTGTTTGATAGCTAGTAAATTTTAGCTTTGAGATAGCCATTGAGTTTCTCAGTGAAACTCAAATTTAGTATTAACATTAACAGAATTATTAAACTACACAGATCTTTTTTGAAATTTTGGACAGTATGCTGTCAAATTAACTGCTTCTTGGGTGAATCAATACATTGTAAATCTTTTCAACCAGAGTATTTTGTCCCCAAACTGTTCTGTTTTAAGACAACAATTATATATATCTTAGTCTACTATTGTATTTCTACTGATAACCCCTTGAAGCTAAATCTTCATCTTACTTGGATTGGAGAATGAAACTTTTATTTAAAATCCCAAGCTTGTGATTTCCTCCTGGTTAGAATGAATAGACCACTCTTTCATCACCACGATAGAAATAGCTAGATCTTTAACTTTCCTTGAGTTGCAGGCTGAATATTAGATTATTCAGATGTAAAATTTAGGGGAGACCAGAAATTTTGATCGTTCAAGAAACAGGTTTCAAGAAATTTGCCTGATATCTCAACTTGTTCATTTTAATGACCCTATACACTGTCCTGAAAGAGAAACTAATTCTTGAGTTCAAAAGTAGGATTTCACTTTAGGTGTTTAGTAGACTCATTAAGGTTAAGTAGCTGTGTTAGAGAATTCAAAAGTACAACTAAATGAGGAATTAGCATAATTAAACATGGTATATTTGAAACTTTATGGTGTTTTTTAATACATTGTGTGATCAGAGGAAAATTCATTTCAAGTGTTTTTTTTTCCCCCCTCTCCAGAGAACCTCACTCTGCTCTGGTCTAGACTTTTCTTAGATATCAAGCTGGGCTCACAACTCTAAAGTAAATCCAGTCCCCCAGATTCTGGAATTAGACATGAACCACCATGCTCAGCTTACTAAAATAGTATTAAAAGCTAGATAAAATGTAACCAAGAATGGCCTCTGTTTTAAGTAGTTCAGCTGTAGATTGAAATGAGGAAAGTATTCTTTGCCTACTGTAGGCTAATGTTTGAACACTAGTGAGCACAGTGTAATAGGTACAGTAGGTTTTAAGACTTAGGAAATAGGGCTATATCCATACTGACATTTATACCACTTTGGAACTACAAATACTGCTTTGATTTCCACCCCTCCCCCTTCTCTGTTCCCTTAGGATATTGTAGGGAACCTATGATTAGTTTTTCTAACCAAGAAAACACTTAAATCTCTTTAAGCAAGTACTTTCATAACATCTGATTGAATAACCCAACTTGCTGTTCAGCTCATCCTACTGGAGACAAAGGTAAGAACATTTTCTGATACCTAGTTTGGGATCTGGATTTTAAGAACTAAAGTTTAATGAATAATTGCTCCTGACTTGCAATGTTTCTTTCCTCCTCCCAGCTGTATATTTTAAAAAGTTTTTTGAGTGTATAAATAAACCTACCTATCTCAATTCTGGAGTTGAATATGATAAATTCTGTTTTTAGTTTTGTCAATGAGCCATGCTTTTGTAGGGCTGGTGCTATTTCAGCTTTCTGTGGTCAAGGTCAACTTTTGGTATTTGCCTTTTTGCTTTGTATATGGAATTTGTAGTGAAATTACAAATGAAATAAATTATGTATTTAAATAGTATTAAAAAGAAAGTATTAGATTGAGTTCTGTTATAACAACTACTTATGGATTATTTCCATCACGATTTGACAATAGATTGGTAACCCACAGTACCTGAATACCACAGATTGTTTTTTATTGAGCCAATTGAATGTAAAATCTGGCCAGAATAGATGCCTTTACTGTGTAATTCGTGTAAAAGTCACATAGGCATTGTCGAAAGGTGTTTTATATATATGAAGTATATGTGATGAGATCTTCATGTAAAGTCTGAACAACCATGAGTCCCAAATATATCTCTAGTTTGGGTGAGCAAGAAGTTGTAGAATTGTACTAGTATTGCAGAAGATTAATGTTGCTATATGTAATTTTGGGAGTGAATAAAAAGCTGTTACTTTGGAACCTTTATTCTCCATCCTTTTAGACTGAATCAGGCACTAAAAGAAAAGGTGTCACCCACACAGTATATTCCATTACTACATAGTTAACACTGTAGCAGACTTCTTGGAAGGTAAGACCCACAATATATAGTGTAGTACTCTTGTAGGTGTTTTGATCAGGTTTTTACGATTTTTTTCCTTTGAGATGGTGTCTCTGTAACAGTCCTGGCTGCCCTCCAGTTCTCTTGAGAACTGCCTGCCTCTACCACACCTGAGTGCTAGGATTAAGGCAACCAGCTTTTTAAAGACTTAAACTCATGTTTATGGGGTGTTTTTTTTAAGAGTAGGGTGTGTGTGTGTATGTGTGTGTGTATACACATAAGTACCAAGCATGTTTTGAATAGCAAGAGAGAACGGTTGTTCCTCCCCTTAGAACTGGAGACTGGACAGTTGTGAGCTGCTGAGTGCTGGGAATCAAACTTGGGTCCTCTGGAAAAGCGGTGAGCGCACTTAACAGGTGAGCCATCTCTAAGCCCTGCTTTCCATTCTCAAGGAACCTTGCTCATTCTGGTTTTATGAGAAATATTGGAGTTGGAATAAGAGAAAAAGCTTGATTGATGAATAAATATTGTGAAATACTTCTTACCTTAGAGCAAATATGTTAACATACTTTTGAGTGCTGATTTTTAATTTTGAAAGCTCTATTTGGCAGTCAATTTAGTTGTGCTTGTAGTGATCAAAGGAAGGGTATTGTCTTGTTTCATAGTAAGCAAATAAGATAGAAAAGATATCCTGAATAGTTAATTCAGAGGCAGAGGAATAGTACTATTTATTATATGAAGAGTTGAACCTCAGTGCTTTATTACTGAAGTGCAACTTGAAACTTAATATACATCATTTGCATTGGAAAGAAGTCATACATGGCTTTTTTGTTAGGTTCCCATTTGGGTGTACAGTAACTAAGCTATCAACATGAAGGGTGTCTACAAATTGAGAGACTAAAAAGGATATGAAGAACATGACTGTAGTATCTGTCACCTGATTGTCTTATTTTTCTAGTGTTTTTATTAAGTGATAGGGAAAATCAGTTGGCCACAAGAGGGAGCTGCCACAAAACCCATCCAGGAATAAGTTTTACTATAGTGCCATTTACAGTATTTGATCACCTACACTGTTGGATAGTTTGGGTAAGTTTTCTGCCTGTAATCATGAGCAATGCCCTTTTCAGCTGGGCCCATGTAGGTTTTGAATAGTGGTTACCTTAAGAGGTACTTAACCTTTATAAATTAAAAGTAACAAGAGGAAGTGAGTATACTTTCAGAGCTTTTTCTCTGGCAGACTTAGGAATGATGTTTCAGTATTGCTATTGAACTTTTTTTTTTTTGGTTTTTTGAGGCAGGCTATTGAACTTTTAAAGATAATTTTCACCCAAACCATGTAGGCTAGCCATATTGTATGTAGGCAGTATGCTGTGGTCAAAAGTCAATGCCATCTTGACATGTTAACTGAGATTTTAAGAGCTGGAGATTATACTGAGAATGAAAGTTTGCTACCATTAACTTTGTCTCAATTTTATATCATTGCCACACCTCACACCTGGTCAAAACAAAAAACAAAATCCAAAGCCCACAGATTTAATGACACAAATTTGCCACCATTTTGATTTTTTTTTTTTTTTTTTTTTTTTTTTTTTGGTTTTTCGAGACAGGGTTTCTCTGTGTAGCCCTGGCTGTCCTGGAACTCGCTCTGTAGACCAGGCTGGCCTCGAACTCAGAAATCCGCCTGCCTCTGCCTCCCAAGTGCTGGGATTAAAGGCGTGCACCACCACCGCCCGGCTTTGCCACCATTTTGAAATAAAGCTTGGCTGTGAGAACACCTAAAACTTAAAAACTTGTCACTTGGAAAATAGGATGTTGTAAGTGGACAAATTATTTTTGCAGTCAAGACGACATTGATCAGGTTTATATAATAGGTATTTCTCTGCTTATTAAGTTGTGTTGGAGGCTACACAGGCCTGCAAGTTTGAACTTATGCAATGTATGGTTATTACACCAATAACAGCATTTGGATAAGCTGTTGTAAGATTGGCAATTGAAGGCCAGCTAGGTCTATAATGAGAAAAGGATAGGCATTCTGAATCCACACTGTGACCCCAGAATTCCCTTTGTAATGATTCTTTTAATAAGCATACGCCTTTTGTCTTAGGTATATATTGCATGTGCAGTAGTACTGGGAATTGAACCTAGGACCTCACATATGCCAGGCAAGTACCTAACCACTGAGCTACATGTTCCGCCCTTGCCCTTTTCCTATTTACCATTCTGATGTCCCTTGATAAACTCCAGCTTTGGTATTACACAGATGATTCTCTTAGTAAAAGAAGGGCTAAGTTTAGATTACTAAAATAGATGTCAGGCATAGCAAAATTGTTCCTTGGACGTCGGAGGTTACTTTCAGGCCAGAGCAATTAGGGATTAGTTGTTTGAACTGTCAAAACCTAAAAGGGACTGTGAAGTTCTTTGCTTACATATTCTTATTTTTACCAATAACATTAGCATGTGATAGACATTTTAGCCTCAAGAGTACTTGGGTGACATCACATTTTAAGACTAAAAATATAAAGTAAGTTGTACAATAGACATTGTTACAACTAAATCAAATGACCTTCCCCCCCCCAAGTTGGCAAAGTAAGTTTCAGAAAGGTAATAGCCAAGTTCATCTTTGCTTCAGTGCCACCCTGCCTATTGACTTGAACCAGACTAGTTCTTAAGGGTTTGTTTCATTTGTTTGAGATAAGGTCTCACTATATGTCTGGCCTCAACTTGAAATTCTCCAAGTGTGAGGATTATACACAGTTGCCTCATCTAGTTGCTGAAGTTAAGAGTAGGAATTTGTTATGTAAATTTGCCTTACATCTTCCCCTGACACTTCAGCACTCTTGTCTGTTACCTGGTTTTGGTGATAAGCCTTCATCCTTGCTACCAAATATGGCCGCCTTTTTTTTTTTTTTTTCCTTTTTGGTTTTTCGAGGCAGGGTTTCTCTGTATAGCCCGTTTCTCTGTGTAACCCTGGCTATCCTGGAACTCACTCTGTAGACCAGGCTAGCCTTGAACTGAGAAATCCACCTGTCTCTACCTCCCAACTGCTGGGATTAAAGGCGTGCGCCACCACCATCCAGGTCAAATATGGCCTTCTTAAAAGGTCACTGCCATAGTCAATCTTTAATTATATTTTACCTTATTTTTTTTAAAGATTTATTATATGTAAATACACTGGCTGTCTTCGGACACACCAGAAGAGGGCGTCAGATCTTGTTATGGATGGTTGTGAGCCACGTGGTTGCTGGGAATTGAACTCAGAACCTTCAGAAAAGCAGTCAGTGCTCTTAACCCCTGAGCCATCTCTCTATCTCTAGCCCCTTATTTTATATTTTATGTATATTTTTTTATGTATATTATTTTATGTATATACAGTCACTGTCTTCAGACACACCAGAAAAGGGCATCAGATCCCATTACAGGTGGATGTGAGCCATCATGGGGTTGCTGGGAATTGAACTCAGGACCTGGATTCCATTACAGATAGTTGTGAGCCACCATGTATCTGCTAGGAATTGAACTCAGGACCTCTGGAAGAGCAGTCTTTCCAGCCTACCTTTCCTTTTTTTTTTTTTTTTTTTTTGTCTGTATAACCTTGGCTGTCCTGGAACTCAGCTCTAGATTAGGTTGGACTCCAAATTGAGATCCACCTGCCTCTGCTTCCCAAGTGCTGGGATTAAAGGTTTGTGCCACCACTGCCTGGCTGGCTCTTCAAATCTCAATAGTCCTTGTGAGTTCAGCTCAGGTTATCGTTGATCTTTAAGAATCAGCAGGCTAAACAAAGCCTTTTGAAATTAAAAAAAAATGTGCATGGGTGCTTTGCGTGCTTGTCTCTGTATCACCTGTGCTGTGTCTATGGAGTCCAGAAGCAGGTATAGGATCCACTGGGGCTAGAGTTAAATGTGAGCCTCTGTGTGGATGCAGAAAATCAAACCCAGATAACTCTGAAAGAGCACAGTACTTTAAACTGCTGATCCATCTCTAGTACTTGCTAAACACTTAATTGTACTTTTTTCCAAGATATATTTAAAAGGATTTATTTTATATATGTGAGTGTTCTGTTTTCATGAATATCAGAAGAGGGAATCAGATTCCATTACATGCAGTTGTGAGCCACCATGTAGTTCTGGAAATGAACTCGGGACCTCTGGAAGAACAGCCAGTGCTCTTAATTGCTGAGCCATCTATCTCTTCAGCCCCTATTTTAATGTTTTTAATATGTTGAATGTTCATGCTTTGTGGAATTTTAGTATTTGTGTTTTCCAAGAACCAAATGCAATGCTGTTGAAGGTTTAAATTTGACAGGAAATGATAAAGTGGTATAGGACTAAGCTGTTGATTAACTGAGTAGATTATATAAAGTATTTTACTCCTAACAGTGGATCACATATCTCAACTGTCCTGATGGCAACAAGCCAGGAATGGTGGTACACACTACAATTCAAGCCTTCCAATATTCCAGAGTCTTGAGATAAGAACATCTTGAATTCAAGGTTATCATGAGCTAGCTCTTCAGTAAGACCCACTAGTAGGTGGTTTTAATTTGGTGATATCTGTAATCCCAGCACTAGGAAGTTAAAGCAAGACAGCTACACAGTGACAGTTTGTCTTGGGTATTTGGTTTTTATCTTTTGAGACTGCTCATGTAGTGCTTGCTATACTGGAACTCTGTAGGCCAGGCTGGCCTTGAACTCGGAGATCTATCTACCTGTCTCTACCTCCCCAGTGCTGGGATGGAAAGCATGTTCCACCATGCCCAGTGACAGCTTATTTTTAAGAAATTGAGGGGGGGCTGGAGAGATGGCTCAGCAGTTAAGAGCACTGATTGCTCTTCCAGAGGTTCCAAGTTCAATTCCCAGCAACCACATGGTGGCTCACAACCATCTGTAATGGGGATCCGATGCCCTCTTCTGGTGTGTTTGAATACAGCTACAGTGTACTCATGTAAATAAAATAAATGTTTGTTTTTTTTTTAAAGAATTTCAGGGCATTGTCTAAAAGCCATGTCATTATATTAAGTCTCATTTTCTCATTTTCCCCCAAGTTTGATTCTCACAGAGGAAGCCTAAATACGGCCTTGTGAATTTAGTGGCCCACAGAATCCTTGCAGATTCCTCAGTATTTTTCTTTTTGTTGGACTTGAATAGATATTTTTACAGCAATTCCTACATTAAACATATAAGGTTGTATTGGGGTTGGAAAACTCTTACTTCAGGATCCTGGCACTAGTCTTCAGGCTAATAGAACAAGAACAAACTTAGGCAGTTAACTTGAAGTCACAAAACCCAGAATACAGATATTCGACTCGTCACACTCAAATCTCCACAGCAGTCCATTCTTTTAACTTAAACATTCTTCCATCTGACTGCTCAGTGGTCAAGAGCACTTAATGCCTTTCCAGAGGACCTGCATCTGCCTATAACTCCGCCTCCTCATACAAAACAGATAAAACCACAACTAAGCTAGTGCCAGGCATGGTGGTAGCAGTAGATGAGATGGGTCTTTGAGTTCCGGGACAGGCTAGTCTACATAGTGAAGTTCAGGATAGCTGGAGATTACACAGTGAGCCTCTAAAATAAACCACTATTCCTGGATTAGTTAATAGCTGAAGAATATTTTTGAACTAATGGCATTCCTGCTTTTTGTTGGTTAATTATGTCACATGTATTCATTAAATGCATTTTCTTTAGATTACTCTAGTTTTCACGTGTATTTGCTCTTTGCCAGCTATGTAGCTCTTGTAGACCTGTTTTGGGCGTCTCTTTAAAATATTTTTTTATGTATGTCAATGTATTGCCTCTATGCATGTATGTGTGTCACATGCATGCTTGTTGGAATCCCTGGAACAGTCCTGTCCTAGAGTCATGGATGGTTTTGAATAAGACCTATTTTTAAATTTTCTTCATTTCTTCCAAGATGCCCAGTTATACCAGTATGCACAACAGCAAATATGGATATATTTGCAAAATCTGAGGCAAATGATGTGCTTAGTTTAGATCTGAGATGCATGTTTTCCTGTGGTCAGAATGTGCTTGTTTCCAGAGTAGTAGCCTCAGGATCATGTTCTTGTTATCTTTTTAATAGGAAATGAATAGGATGGATAAATGATGTTCCTTGTGGTTGTTTTTTTTTTTTTTTTTCTATATGTGGTTTCACAACACAGTTCAAGTTTGGCCTTAAACTCTGCCTACATTCATTTCCCAAATACTAGGAATATGAGACATGTATGGTCAAACCTGGATTTAATGGCTCTTAAAAGTAATGACTTTTTTTTTCTTTTTTTCCTTTTTGTCATTTAAATGCTGTCTAACTTGATTTTGGAGTTTGAAGAAGCAGCACTCAGAGCTGTTAAAGATGGTCGGGGCCAAAACATTAATCCAGGTCTTCTGCTTACTGCAAGCCCTAGCGCTCTCTTAATAGCTCTTTCCCTCTCTTTCCCTCCCAGTCTCCCTCCCCTTTTCCAGACCTCCCTCCCAATTGGGAGTTTCTTCAGAAGTAACTAAAATGAATACCACCTGTAATATCTACTTAATACCACCAGGGTGTCCCATGGTGCTGTCTGATCTGTGTCCTCAACCCTGGCCTTGGCCCAGAACCTGGCTCTAAGACAGTGAAATGCTTGACTTCCTGGCTTTACAGTGTCAGGACAGCTCAGCTCAGGAAAACCTTTGTCCTTTTTTGGCCCCATGGAAGGACAACAGGTCATTCAGAGGTTGGACTTAGCCATCCAGCCACTCAGTAACTAGGCAGCAGCCCTATAAAAGCAGTAGGATGCCAATAGTAAATACCAAAAGATTCCTACTTGGTGTTTTTGTTTGTGATAAGCTGTCTAGCCTGATCTCAAATTTGCTATGTGATGGAAAATGACTTTGTGTCTTTCTGCCTCCTCCCTTCAAGTGCTAGGATTACAGAGACTAGAGACTACCTCGCCCGGTTTGTGTGGTACTACTGGGAGTGGAACCAGGACTGTTATTTAGATGTTAGGCAAGCAAACATTCTACCAAATGAGCTACATCCCCAGCTTCTACATTGACTGAGTATACTCTAAAGTTTATATTAGTAAATAGATCTACAAAAACAAACCCGAGGTGTTTTTTGATTTTTTTTTTAAAAATTGTATTTTTTTTTGTTTGTTTGGTTTGTTTGTTTTTTTTTTTGTTTTTTTTTTTTTAGCGACAGGGTTTCTCTCTGTAGCCCTGGCTGTCCCGGACCTAACTCTGTAGACCAGTCTGGCCTCTAAAGTTACAAAGATCTGCCTACCTCTGTAAGTGCTGGGATTGGAGGCCTGTACCACCATTGCCCATTCCAAAATTGAATTGTTATCATTTGAGATAGGTGAGTTTTTAAGTTGGTATGTTGAACTTGGCAATTTTCAGTATGCAGTTAAAGTTTTTGCATTCTATAGCCTACAACTAATTAAAATTCATGTCAGCTGGGAAGGTTGTCCTTGAGATGCCCTGACTAGCCTTTCAAAATGTTCAATGCATTTTTCTATTTTGAATTCTGATCATGGCCTTACTGGGGACTCTGTCTAAACAATTTCTTTTTAAATGATACCTTGAGGGCTGGGTGACTCTTCAAGCTGCTGGGAGAGACTATATGAATATGCTGCTGTTGTGAAATGCTGGATTTATGTTGTCACTTTCTCTTCTTGATTTCTCTTAAATGTGTTTCCACCCCAAAAACACTTCAACACATTGTTAGTGTTTTTGGTTTTGTTCTAAATTTTATTTGATTTTATATGTTTGGATATTTTGCCTGCTTGTATGGCTGCATTGTGTGAGTGCCTGATGCCTGAAGAGACCAGAAGAGTGTCTTTCATATTCCCAGCAACTGGGTTTGTAGTCAGTTGTGAGCAAGATACGGGTTCTGAGATTTGAACCTCAGTCCTCTGAAGAGCAGCCAGTGCTCTTAGCTGCTGAGCCATCTCTCCAGTCCATTTTAATTTTTTTATTACATTATATGTATATGTGCCATAGTGTAAGTGTGGAAAGTCAGAGGATGACTAGTGGGAGTTTTCTCCTCTATTCTCAATGGGAGCCCTAGGGATGAGACTTGGGCTGTTACACTTAGAAACAACAGTACCTTTACCTACTGAGCGCCCCAACACACACACACACACCCTGCCCTTTTTTCAATCCTGGGGATCAAGCAAAATTCCTTATCTATGCTAAACAAGTGTTGGATCTCTCCCAGCTATGAACCTCCCGTCTTACCACTGGTCAGGTTAGCTTGAATTTTCACAGTTCTCTGATGAGAAGATTAGTCATATCAGATCATATGGGTTGTAGTACTTTTTTTTATATATACTGGGTCTATTATATAGTCCTGCCTTTCCTGGAACTCACTATGTAGACCAGGCTGGCTTCATACTCACAGAAATCTGCCTGCCTTTGCTTCACAATTGCTGGGATTAAATGCCTGTGCTACCATGCCCAACTTATATAGAGTTTTTAAAAGAGCTAAGTCATTCTTTCATTGAAATAGAGTTATGTATTGAACATATATGGGGCTTTCTCAGGTGTTAACATTAGTTTTATTAAGTATACCTATGTAGGTGGTCATAGACAAATTTCTCCAAGTTACCAATTCTAACACATAAGTATCGCTAAGGGGTGTTTTCCATTCCAAACTATATGTAGTTTAATTAATTTGTCTGAAATAATTTTCATATAAGGAACATAACTACATTCTTGTCTAAAGTGAATACCAAAAAAAAAAAGCAGAAATAATGTGTTTTACAAAGCTAGCAGTGGGCTTTTACACGTAATGCGCAGGAAGCATTTGCAGTGACTTGGGTTGACTACCATCTGTTCCCTGTGCTTTGAGTGCTGAATGAAATTGGGGAAAAAGTGAAAGGAGAGGTGGGAAGGAAAAGGAAGTTAGGGAAAGAGGAAACAGATATAAGGTAAGGAAGGCCTTACAGAGATTATAAAACAAAAGCAGAGGGTTAGATCAGGCCCTGAGACTAGATAGCTAATTGAGTTCTGTCGATTGAGAAAAGCCTTGTATATTTTGAGACAATAGGTACTTCAAAAGCAATAGCTAATCTTCTCTGTGTACCATAGTAACTAGTTCATTGAGTTAAAGCTATCCTACTCTCCTAGAATTTCTTCAGACTGAGCAGAGAGCCTGTTGCCAATGTGCACACAAACTAAGGATCAAATATTTTGACAACAGCAGGTACATATTTACAATTTAAAGAGTAAATGGGGGGGGGACACGCTGAGTACAGCTTCTGTCACTGTATAGCTGTAGTTCCTGCACCTGCCCTTTCATATCATTTCTGACTGGACTGGATAACAAAACGTAGTAGCTTATGGTTCAGAGACTCATAGTCAACCTTTTTTTTAAGATTTAATGAGTGCTCTATCTCCATGTATCCCTGCACTCCAGAAGAGGGCATCAGATCTCAGTATAGATGGTTGTGAGCTACCATGTGGTTGCTGGGAACTGAACTCAGGACCTCTGGAAGAAAAATGCTCTTAACCACTGAGCTACCTCACCAGACCCAGAAACATTTTTAATTCTGGGGAGTTAATTCCCACTTCTGGAAGCTGAGCCAGATCTTAGGTTTACCTGGTTTTCTGTTGCCCTCAATTGGCTTGTTTTCTAGACGAGGATAACTTTTTCAGATCCTAATCTGACTAGTCTTCTGATGTCACATCAGGACTTAGGTTGCCGTTATTCAGTTCTTTGATCCAGAGAGAACTTACATAGGTTCCTTAACACTGGTTTTATGATTCCCTGTTTTTTTTCACTACCAAAAATTGAGGGACAACCTACCTCAGCAGAATGAAAATCTAATTGGCCCAGTAGAAGAGAAACTGAAGAGAACTGTTGAAGTAAAGGTTGTTCACTAAAAAGCTTGGTTTTGTTCCACTTTTATAGAAACATTTGGACAGGCATTACAATTAGTAAAAATATATGTGAATAACATTTTTAGATTGGTGGCACAATACTGATTAATTTCATGTTATTCTCAGTTTATTTGGTGTAGAAGCAATAGCCACTAAGAAGGGTTCCATTTCTAAGCAACTTTGAAGGTTTTGATGACAACTTAAGGTGAAGCTTTGTGGTTTAATCAATCCCACCACTTTGTAGGACAGTTAAATCATCCATTGCTCTAGGGACCTAGGGCATCTAAGGGCAGTGAGGAACAGGTGTCCAAAGGAGAAATGTTGGTGCTTGAATGTGTTTTCCAGATGTATTGAATTTCACTAAGTATATTTTTGACCTGTCTTAGTTTCTTCCCTACTGTGGCCTATGCTATTTTGCTTGTGTTCAGTATTCCTTTTTGCTTACTGTTGCTTACTGAGGATTAAATCTAGGGCTTATCACATACTAGGCAAATGCTCTTTTTTGGGGGGGTGGATGGGTTTTGTTTTTGTTTTTGTTTTCCTGAGATAGGGTTTCTCTGTGTAGCCCCAGCTGTCCTGGAAATCATTCTGTAGACTATGCTGGGCCCAAACAGACCTGCCTCTGCCTCCCAAGTGCTTGTATCAAAGGCGTGTGATACCACTGCCTAGCTTAGAGAAGAACTCTACCACTGAGTTATATCCCCAGCCCTTATTTGTTGGACATCCAGGAATAAAATGGAAGCTAGCATTTTGGCATAAATGCTTGATTAGTGAAACTGATAGGTATGTTGTTGACTTTTGACAGTCAAAAAGTTAAGGTGACATGTTTCTGTGACCTTAGACTCAGTTTTTGAAGTCTTGGGTCATGACCTTTGTAAAAAATGTGTTTTAATTAAGTTCTCTCAAATACCAGCTGGACTCTACTAGACATGTGAGTAGATTTGTTCCTTGTGACTATTTAAACTGTCAAGGATCTTAAATAGGTATTCAGGAATAAAGAAATCTTTATTGTTTCCCTTGCCAGGTAAAACAGACAACTAGCAACGACACTGTAGAGTGGTTATCCAGTAGAAGGGGACGAGAGCACTTCTGTCCTTCCAGGCAAGCCTTCCCTTTTATTCTGGCAGGGGTACACTTTGTCCCATGGTTGTGTTGGCCGATGTTGAGGGGTGACAATTCTTTGTGGCCAGTACTTTTTGGTCCTCCCTCCCTCCCTCCCTTCCTCTCTCCTCCCCTCAAGTAGCCCTGGCTGAGCTGCACTCACTCTGTAACCCAGGGTAGTTTCAAACACTTAACAATATTCTTTCCCTGGCCTCCCACGTAGAGCAATTGTAGGCCTGTGCCACCACTCTAGACAAATGTGGTTGATTATTATTTGGGGGTTTTTGTTTGTTGGTTTTTTTGTTTTGCTTGGTGTGTAGTTGTGTATGTGAATGCATATGTGCTTCAGCACACACAGGATACTTCCTAACTTGACAATTTGAAGGCTTTTTTCCTTTTTTTTTTTCTTTTCCTTTTCTATTTTTTTGAGATAGGGTCTCTACCTCTGTTAAGATGACGAGAGAGAACCTGCCTCTTTCAGAGTCTGCATGCTGAGTTTTCAGGCATGAGTTTTCATTTAACCGCTGAACCAGTAAAAATATTTACCTAGCACCTGTTAAATTTAGGAGTATTCTAGGAATTTTTTACATACATTTTTCATTTAGTCTAGAGGTTGCCCTCGTAGGATAGGTATTTTGTTCTCATTGTTTAGAGCTGGGTGGGTGACAGGTTATACAGCTTCAGGTGAAAGGGGAATCTATCTGAACAGGGTGAATTTGGAAGCTGACTTGTTTGGGATGGATGCACATACAATTGTTGGTTTGTTTCTGTAGACAATGAAGAGTTCAGATTCTTAGTTTAAAAGTACTACCATTGATCCATTCACTGAAAGCTGATTTTAATAATGTACTATATGCAGACATTTGTTATCTTGACTGAACTTCAGTGGAAGTCTGTGGAAACAGGACTTTAAGGGGGACTCATTTTGTTTGTTTTAAAATATTCTCCTAAAGGTAGAAATTCCCAGCCGGGCGGTGGTGGCGCACGCCTTTAATCCCAGCACTTGGGAGGCAGAGGCAGGAGGATTTCTGAGTTTGAGGCCAGCCTGGTCTACAAAGTGAGTTCCAGGACAGCCAGGGCTACACAGAGAAACCCTGTCTCGAAAAACCAAAAAAAAAAAAAAAAAAAAAGTAGAAATTCCCATTCTAAGGATGGATTCCTTGATCATGCTTGGCTTGATTATATTCCTATAACAGTTGAATCTGGTTGTTTTTGAGTACATGTTCCGAACTTTAAAACGCTTTTCCTTAATAAAAAGTATCTAATATTTAAATTCATTAAATTCATAAAAATGCTGGAACTGAAGAGATGGCTGAGATGGCTCAGTGATTAAGAGTACATACTGCTCTTGCAGAGGACCTGGATTCAGTTCCCAGCATTCACATGGCAGCTCACAACTGCCTGTAACTCCAGTTCCAGGGAATTCAACACCAGCTTCTGACCTCTTTGGGAATTTGCTTTAAACACATACACATACACTAATTAAAAGTACAACTTAAACTTTTAAAAAATGGTTAATTTCCTTTTAAGGCAAGGTTTTGGGGAACAATCAGGAATTCTGGTCTTACCTTATGGATAGAGAGGTAATTAGCCATTTCTCCTGAAATCCTCGCTCTTCTGTATGACAGTTAGCTGTTTTCACTTGACCGATACTTCCTGTTTATGGGGAAACCACTACTGAGAGGTGCTGTGAAAAAAACTGCTGGGGAAGGGGTTTCTGGATCCCAAAATAAGTATAAGAAATCCCACAGTATTAGCATAAGAATCATATTTATTAAGTACTAGTTTTTATAATCCTGAAGCTTCATTTTGATTACAGTTTGAAAGAACAGCTAAAGAGAAGTGGCTATACATTGGAGGAGAGAGCAAACATACATAGAGACCTTGAAGGTGAATCTTCTAAGGCAGGGAAGAAGCAGAGACTTGTATCCATTGAATCAAAATACAAGAACATACTATGTCCAAGGTCAGAGCAAGAACATATTTTGTCTTGTTCCTTGGGTTTACAATTTAGTTCTCTCCTTAGTTTACATGTATATGTAAACATATGCTTCCTGAAGCATCAAATGAGACTGACAGATACAGGGGACATGTAGCAGTTTAGCTCAGGGATATATCAGAAACTCATTTTCTGTCCCCTCCTGTCTTATACTGACCAGTTCTTTGGTGGTTACTGCTACTGATCCATCCAAACTGCCGGACTTCTCCTTCATTCCCAAGGTCTTCAGGCAAGATCTAATGGGAAGTCAACTCTAAAAGGAACCAGACCATCATTTCCTGGCTCTTTTATTCTGGTGACTGATGGAAGAGTGGGAGGGAGATGTATTTTTTTAATGGTTGGAAAAACATCAAATTACCATACCTCTTCTTTTCTATTCCCACAGAATTTTGCAACTATGCTATTTGGTTCCGTCATTCATAGATTTATGTACATACTGGGGAAAATTGAAGATATGTCTTTTATTAGAACTGTCTGGAGGGTATAAGAGTCAGTTTGAAATATGTTGAAGTCCTGAAATAATGTGCCCATCTGAGTTTAAAAAAAAAAAAAACAAAAATACCATAGATGGAGCCTGCCCCCTCATTTTGCCACCACAGATTTCTTGGACTAGATACATGTTTAATAATAGCTTGTCTCTGATATTCACAGTAGCTACCTCTATGTGAGGAAAGGATAGAAAACATTCAAGACATCATACGGGCTTACGATCTACAGATTTCAACCAGTAGAAGTGATTGACTCCTACACAGAAGACTGGGAACGGCAAACAGGCTGGGGTCACCTCAGTGACATCTGACGATGTCCAACCAGAAGTCTGACTTGTGTGTGCGTGTGCTGCGGGAATTGAAAATTGTATTAAAAGACTAAAACATTTCGTCTCTATACTTTCTAGTTTGTTTTTATTGTTTGTTTTTAATCCTGGCGGGAGAGGGGTTTTCAAGTAGAATTTCCTATATCTGGAATGAAAGGGAAGGATGGGGAAGCACGGTCCCGTCACCCAAGAATAACCCAGTAATGACATCTGAAAGCGTGGGAAGTGTTTCCCTCCACACTAGGAGGATCTAAGGCTGTACCCTAGTGGAATTCCCTGCTCAAATTGGAAGACCACGAAATGGGCGATGGCGATATCATAGCAAGAGCGGTGAGGGCTTAGCTGGTCAGGAATGAAAATACCCGAGGGTAAGGAACACTAGAAGCCAGCATCCCCTAGTTCGTAGGTGGAAACCAACTGAAAAGCCAGGTGACCAACCGGAGCTCTGACTGCCGCTGCGGGTACGAGAGGGACGCGACGCCGCTGGGCACCAAGTCAGAGTCACTAGAGGCAGCCCAGCTGTGCCCAGCGGGCCAGCGCCAGACCCTGGCGTCCTCCATCTTCTCTCCTGAGCTCCCCCTGCTCCAGCTGCCTCAGCCACGGACCGCAGCATCACACACCCCCGCGGGGGGGGACGCCGCGCCCCATCCCCGCCCCCGGCCCCACCCCAGCCCCCGCGCGGGCGCCCTGACCCCACCGCCCGCGGGCACTGGCTGAGCTCCGAGGCGGCGCGCCGACAGCGGGGACGCCCGGAGGGGGTCGGAGCGGCTGGGGGCGGCGGCGGCCGGGCCGGGGCTCCCCCCCCGCCCGCGCTCGCCGCCGCGGTGGTGCGTCCCGGAGGTTACCGGAAGTGGCCGCGCTCGGCGCTGCCATGTTGAGGAGCCGCCGCTGCCGCTGCCGCCGCCGCCGCCGCCGCTTTGTTGTCGCCTCCTCCGCCTGAGGAGGCTCCCCGAGCGGGGGGAGTGGGGAGGAGGGGGGTCGGCCGCCGCAGCCATGGAGGCCAACTGGACCGCGTTCCTGTTCCAGGTACTGGGGGCCCCGGGGGGGCCGGGGGGCCAGGGGGGCCGGGCCGGGCTCGGGCGGGCGCTCCTCCCCTCCCGGCTCCGCTCTCCGGCCCGGCCTTAATCCCCCTTTGTTTTTCCGCCCGCCCGCTCCGGCGGAGCCCGGCCGCTGAGGTGAAAGGAGGCGGCCTCGCGGGGTGCGGGGGAGAAGCAGGCCTCGGGGTGAACCCGGGCCCCCCCAAGCACACACGCACACACACACCCTTCCCTCCCGCCCCGAAGGGGAAGGGAGGAGGCCGGCCGCTGTCACCACCCCGCGGCCCAGAGAAAGGAGGGCGCCGGGCCGCTGTGTAGCGCGGGCCGCTCGGCCACTGCGCGCTCGGCCGGGGCCGCGCGGCGCAGCGAGGGGGTCTCCGGGTCCCGCTCCGAGTCCCCATCCATCTTTCGCTCGCGCTTTTCGCGTCACCTCTCTTTTTGTGTGTGTGCTTGTGTGTTGACTTTCTGACCCTCCTCCCACATCCCGCGAATAGCGGGTATCTCTGGCTTCGCCGCCACTCCCCCTTCTCGCCGCCCCCCTCGGGTGTACCGTACGGGGGGTGTTGCGAGCGTGGTTCCCCTCTGCAAACTTTTCTCCGTTCCTAGCCCAAGTCCTAGGCGAGCCCTGGCAGCTGGTCCCCTCGCCTCTGTCCAGCTCCTGCCTTCCCATTGAGCTTGGGGAATCCCCGAGCCGGCGGGGCCGGGCGGGGGCGGGGAGCGGCGGGGGCCGGGACTCCTGCAGGCCCGACCTTCTCCGGAGCGCGTCTTGCTAGTCTCGCTCCGCGGCCCGCTCGAACGTTCGCTCCGGCCCAGTGGGCGACGGGAAGCGGAGAGGGAGCGCAAAGTCCGCTTACAAAGCCCCCAGCCGAGTCACTCGTGGAGTGTGTGTGTTGGGGGGCGGGGGGGGTCTTCGCTTCTTTTTTTTTTTTTTTTTCTTTTTCTTTTTGCCAGAAACTTCAAAGCTCGTGTTAACGAATACTTCAGCCATACCCTTCCCCTGCCACTTTAATGCGGGACCCCTGTTCGGAACTTTTTTCCCCCTGCTTCCTTTCTGTTTGCAAATGCATTGATGATCAATAGAGATGAGCACACGCAGAAACTTCAGAACTGAAGGGTAGGAAGCTAGTCGTTTTAAAAATGTATCCTTCCCGCCTCTCTCTTTTGAGTTTTCCTAAATACTTCGTGAAATTCCAAACGGATAGCTTGGGTGCTTGAGACCTTTGGAAATACAGAATCTTCAAAAGATTATACTCTCAGCATCTGGTCCCATCCTGGTGGAGTTAATATAGGGAATTGGAGAATTCAAAATTACCCATTGTGTAATCGGACTGTTCCTATTAAGACATATTTCAAATGTGGGCATTTTTATTTTAAGTAATTATTGAAATAAATGGGCTTACTAAAGTTGGAAATTCTTAAGATTTTGCAACTCCTGAACGTCCCACTTTATCATCCTGATCTAGTATTGGTTTTATTGTGCTTTGATGAGCTTGTTAATAAAGTGCTGGTCAACTTCAGAATGTATTGGCAAAGAAATACAGAACTAGCTGGCATGAGGGTTGGCACAAAGATGGCACATGCTTTCTTTAGAAGAAGTTTACAAATGATCGTTTTACAGTAAAGGACTGATGAGCTTTAGACGTAGTTTAAACAATATTAGACTGGGATCTGTAAACTTGATGGAGGCTGAACAAAGCAAGTCCTTTATGTAAAGGAGAAACCCGTAGTTCATCTTTGGGAAGTTAGTTGAAAGATCCTACGAAATACTTTTAAAAGGTATTTAAACTATTCTTTTTCCGGATCAAGCTAATGCCAACCTATTAATTTTTTTTCACCTGATGAGATGTGAAAGCTCATATTTAATCCTGGAAATGTCGTGTGTGCTGTGAAAATCTTTGAAGAGCTGTAATTTAGAGCTGAGGACAGTGAGTAAAGAAAGCCCTTCGAATGGAAAGGTGGCATAGACACACAGTTCTAGTTCTCAGTGACCCCCCCACCGGGAAAATGCAGAGTTAAACTCCTTGTCTCGGAGCACCATGTTGAATTTATATCTTTAAGCAAGTTTTAATAACCTGCCTACTTACCAGATAACATGGTGGAAAGTGAAAGTGTAGCTCTTAAAATATTTGATGGATGATTCCTACAGGACATTCGAGAGGTGACTCACCAATGCTAATTTGTTTCAGTACAGAATCTTTTACCCTCTGGCAACGGAGATTTCATGGTTCCACATCCTACCACCCTGGGTGATGAAATAACATTTCTGGTTTTGTTGTTGTTGTTTGGTTGGCTTTGTTTTGTTTTGTTTGTTTGCCAGTTCCAGAGAAAGGAGAGCTTGGGCAGGGTGAGAGCTGTGCACTTGAGTTAGAAGATGAAATTTAAACTTTGATGTGATGATGCTAGTCAAATAAAAACTTACTGAGAACTTATATTTGAGAAATAAATCCCTTCACTGAAAGGTAGGTCTTGGTTGTTATTTAACTCTCCCTCAGAGAACAAGTTGAGGAAAATTGTCTTTCTTAGCCAGTGGGGAAGTGTGATCTCCTAGCAGGCTTCAGGGACTGATTCTTCTAGTGGCTCTAGAGCATTTTATTCAGACACAGGGACCTGGTGTGGCCCTCGTGAGTGAGCACCGGTGATGGATGCTGTAAACCAGTTTGTACCTCACTGACATCTGAATTGGTGGATGACAGGAATTTCTTTTAGTATTCCATCCTACTAATGGTTGTTTAGAATTGAAAAATAGCTCAAATGTTATAAGTTTGAACTTTGTCCAGAAGATTTGCATTCCGCAGCGTCTGATCTGTTAGCCTTTGAAATTGTATATCCTGAGCTAGCTTTACTCTTAACTGTTTGCAGTCTGTATGGAAACTTGGGTATCCTGCTTAGCTCAGAAAAAAAAAAAAGAGTAAGATCAGAGACCAAATTCTGCTATCTCCTGGGTGGCTAGACCCCACGTTCTAAGAGCTGCACAAATTAAATGGGCATGAGCTGTAATTGAATAACCCAAAATAGCTACAATTTCCCAGCATCATTCTAAAGCTTGAAAGACACTTAAGTCAAAATTGTTCAATTTAGACCACTACCTTTGGACACCTTGCCTCCTGACTTTTGCGGGAGACTGGTTTTGCGCATAGCCTCTGACCTCTCATTAAGTGAACTCGTGGAGTAGATGTCAGAGGAGGAGCCCCTGCCAGCCTCCTTGGCATTTGCTGTTTTGTTTTCTGTGTCTTTATCAATTTAGCTAATCAAGTGACTAATCAAGAGTGTGATGATAAGAAAAACTGAAGTGTCGAAGACCTGGAATAGGCTCTTCCCAGATGTTATATGCTTAAAATATGTGGAACTTTTAGCTTTAACCTTTTAGGACTATAAAACTCAAGTATAGGGGCTTGGGTTCACTGTCAAGTATTTCAAAAATAATGTTGGTAAAGAACAACATATTAGGGAGAGCTATTTCAAGAACTTTTTCCATCATTTTCTAAAATTTTCGAACAGTGGTCTGGCTCCAATCTTGAAGTAGAGAAGCACATCATGACAGCATATATCTAATACCTTATTCAAACCAGTGGGCGTGCTTGGATTTTCTTTTACTAGTGTTGGTTAAGGGCGCAAACTCTAATGGAGGATTCGTGATCTGAGAAACAACTGGCAGGTGTTCTGCCACCTTCCCAGATGCCTTGATGAATGGCAGCTTTCATTTCTGCCAAATCTTGTAGTAGCGTTAAGTGATGAGCTTTCTAAGTAAACTTAATAGCTGGTATATGTCTTCACAGAACTCCATTCCTTTCCTTGCTTAGCAATCCCTTTCTCAATCACTAGTTTTCTTCTTATAGAGAGGGAAAGCCTTGGTGCTTTTTCTGTCCTGAGTAACAGACAGTAGATGATTGTGTTAGTCATATACAGAATTTGTACGCTGATGCAATCTAAAGGACTGTTAAATACTTAGTCTGGCATTTCTTTTTTTTTTTTTTGACAAGTTATTTAAACTTGGTTTCTGTATTGACAGTCAAAATGCACAGTGGTTTCATTAACTAATATGTTCCTCCTGAGCTAGGGCACTGTATACTTTAGTCAGCTGTTTGAAGGTACGATTGCTGTCAGCAGTGTAGATGCAAAAACATTTGATCAGCTGCAGTTTTCATTGTTTTGTACCCAGAGCTCTTGAGAGTCTCTGCAGCTCTGTTGCAGAGAACAAGAGAACAGCTCACAGGCTCCTGGACTGTCTCTTCTGCTCTCCTGTCTGGAGCATGTTGAATGGTTAAGGTCACTGTGGAGGCTCAAATTCTCAAGTGTAAATGTTTGGTTTTAGGCCCACGAAGCATCCCATCATCAACAGCAGGCAGCACAGAACAGCTTGCTGCCCCTCCTGAGTTCTGCTGTGGAGCCCCCTGATCAGAAACCGTTGCTTCCAATACCAATTACTCAGAAACCTCAGGCTGCACCAGAAACATTAAAGGATGCCATTGGAATTAAAAAAGAAAAACCCAAAACTTCGTTTGTGTGCACTTACTGCAGTAAAGCATTCAGGGACAGCTATCACCTGAGGCGCCATCAGTCCTGCCACACAGGGATCAAGTTGGTGTCTCGGGCAAAGAAAACCCCCACCACGGTGGTTCCCCTTATCTCCACCATTGCTGGGGACAGCAGCCGAACTTCGTTGGTTTCAACTATTGCAGGCATCTTGTCAACAGTCACTACATCTTCCTCGGGCACCAACCCCAGCAGCAGCGCCAGTACCACAGCAATGCCTGTGCCCCAGTCTGTCAAGAAACCCAGTAAGCCTGTCAAGAAGAACCACGCCTGTGAGATGTGTGGGAAGGCCTTCCGGGATGTGTACCACCTCAATCGGCACAAGCTTTCCCATTCGGACGAAAAGCCCTTTGAGTGTCCTATTTGTAATCAGCGCTTCAAGAGGAAGGACAGGATGACTTACCATGTGAGGTCTCATGAAGGAGGCATCACCAAACCCTATACTTGCAGTGTTTGTGGGAAAGGCTTCTCAAGGTACTGCATTTTGCTTTGCTTTTTCTTTATGGTACTAGCTTCAGTTTGTGTCTGTGATGGAGGCTTATGTGAGAAGGTGCATGAGCGGGTCTGTGTTGTTAGAGGAGGCCGCTGATCAGTGCTACGTGCTTAGGTCTAACTCTGGTTTGCTGTGATCCACAAGTGCAGACCCAGCATTTAACCTGTTACATCATTTAAGAGGGTACTTTGGTAGCTCCAGGCCTTCATTTGGCATGTGGTTTCTTATAACTCCAATTATCCCACCAGCGTTTAGTTCTGTTGGAGAACTGGATATAAGGATCACTGTGCAAATCAAAGAAACTTTCCTGTTAGTTGGGGTGACCTTGGATTTTCTTTTCCTTTTTATATTTAGTTATTATGTGTACAGTATTCTGCTTACATTTATGCCTGCAGGCCAGAAGAAGGCACCAGATCTCATTATAGATGGTTATGAGCCACTATGTGGTTGCTGGGAATTGAACTCAGGGCCCCTGGAAGAGTAGCCAATGCTCTCAATCTCTGGGCCATCTCTCCAGCCCGACCTTGGATATTCTTAATGCAACTTTTAGGAGGATCATCCCCTACCATGCCCCCACCTTCCCCATTTTTTTATGTGTGTATTATTTCGCTAAAAAAAAAAAGTTATTAGAGTTGACACAGTAGTAGTTACTCCTGGTATTGGAACTAAAACTTTGAGTGTTTGTGATTATAAAGAATCAAGACTTAGTATAATCTGAAGAAAAATAACAGGTGAGGGATTAAGGTTTGTGTTTGTGATGTGAGAGGTAAGGAGATTTGCACGGATGACTGAGGGAGTTGGTAATTCTTGCTTTCTGCAGACTGTTCCCTGTAGTTTGCCAAGGTGCAGTGTCACATAAGTAGCATTCTCTCTGAGGGCTCCATTACATCTTCTGTTTGAAACTCTTTTACAGACCTGACCACCTAAGCTGTCATGTAAAGCATGTGCATTCAACAGAAAGACCCTTCAAATGCCAAGTAAGAGTTAAAATGACTTATCCTCACATAGCACTTGGTGCATATTATCCAACAAGTCGCAGTCAGTCAAATAGTCTTCAAGTCACTGATTGGAGTGAATGTGGTTCATTGGAATTCTAGTTTTATAATATGTATGACAGTATATTTTTATGATAAAAGATGGTTTTAAAACATAAGTATATTGTTTTGTGCAGCTACATTTTGTGTAGCTCCCTTTCCTTAAGCAATGGCAATTTTTGGTGTTAGAGGGGAAATATTTTTTGTAAATAAAAAGATGTGTATGTGTATATACCTAAGTGTATGATTGTGTACCATATGTGTGCAGAAGCTCAAGTAGGTTAGAAGAAGGTATCATATCTCCTGGAATTAGAGTCACAGATGGTTGTGAACCACTACATGGATGGTATTAACTGGACTTGAGTCCTTTACGAGAGCAGGCAATGCTCCTAACTGCTGAGCCACGTTACCAGCCCCTTTTGTAATTTAAGATTTGTTTTTTATGTTATACATATGAATATTTGCTTTATATATACTTATATCTGTACCATGTGCATGCCCAGTGCCCAAGCAGGGCAAAAGAAGTCGTCAGATGCCCTGGAACTGGAGTTACAGGTGCTTGTGAGCCACCGCTCGAGTGCTGGAGCTAAATCTAGGGCCTGCGCAAGAGCAGCCGCTGTTCTCAACTACAGCCGGCTCTCCAGCCAAAGAAGGGGATCATTTTATAGTGCATTTTCTGTTATCACTGGGATAACTGTGTTTTCTGGATGTCTGTATGCTGTTACCAGATTGGAAAATTAAAAAATATATATGTAGATTAGTGATTTTATTTGACATAAATTGTGATAATGAAAAAGCTAAGAATTTTGCCAAGTCAAATGACTTTTAGGCATTTCCGATCTTAGACTGTTGCTGGGCGTTCTTTAGTTTGCCTTTCAGTTGTTCGTTAATGACTGGTTTTATTAAGTAAATGACTTGAATTCTAAGAAAAATCTAACTGGAGGAAGGATACAAGTGCCATTGAGTGAATACTAGCCGTGAATCTGGCTCTTAATCTAGCAGGAATCTTGTGATAGCTGTTAACCCTGTTCCATGAGACGTCAGATAGGCTAACTGTCTTGTTCAGGATTGCATGGCTTAGTGATTTGCACAACTCAGTTTAAATCCAGGCTTTTTGTTTTGTATTGCTTTGTCTTTGCAGTGCTCAGAATTGAATCCATGAAGCAGGTACTCTATCACGGAGCCCACCTCCAACCCTAAATCTAGGTTTAACTGAGTGTGGGCCTCATATTTTTTCACTTCTCTGTGTTGCTGTTTTCTTCCTCCAAATAGAAGCATCTAAAATTCACCAGATGTTTTAGTATGATCTGTGATTCTCAGTAACACATGCAATGAAAATTATACTAGTTCAGCCAGCTTGCTGATATGGGTAGGGGTAATGTGTAAAATATACGTACTTTAAAATGAGTTGAACAGGATAGTCTATATTTAAAAAAAGTTTTCCTCCCTCATGCAGACGTGCACTGCTGCCTTTGCCACCAAAGACAGACTACGGACACACATGGTGCGCCACGAAGGCAAGGTATCATGTAACATCTGTGGGAAGCTCTTGAGTGCAGCATATATCACCAGCCACTTAAAGACACATGGGCAGAGCCAAAGTATCAACTGTAATACGTGTAAACAAGGCATCAGCAAAAGTAGGTGATGTTTCAGATTGTTTTGCATTTCATATTGATGAAAATCTAGGGTCTTTTCGATATCTCAAAGATAATTGTGACTATGCTCTCGGGATTGTATTACTATTTCTCTGGTTTCCTCCTATCACCAAAATAGCATTGGAGAGAGCATATTGGTGTTGGAACAGTGCTTTAAATACATGTATGCACACAGCAGTGTCACACTCTCCATTCATGCTTGCCTCCTACTGATTATACCACGGAGCAGAGTTTCATCCCAGCTGTTTCAGTGTTGTAGTTGTTTTCAGTGCTGGTGCTTAGAATGGCAGCCGCTGAGTAGTGGTGGTCGTCACACATGTGTTCCTAGAGCATGGGGGCTGGAGCGGGAGTATCAGAAGTCCAAGATCAGAGCTCACTATAGAGTTCATTTGAGGTCAGCCTGAGCTACATGAGACTGTATCTCAAAATAATATAGTATAATTTAATACAGTAATAATAAACAAGCCAAAGATGGTGGCACATACTTATAATCCTAGCACTTGGGAGATGGAATTAGAAGGATCAGGAGTTCAAAGCTAGCATCACCAACAAAGACAATTTGAGACCAGCCTGGGCTACATGAGACCTTTTGTCAAAACATGCATGTGTGCATGTACATGCACACACACACATGAAGGGGGGCATGTCATAACATTTGAGGGTCTGAATATTTGGCTTGCCTTAAATTCAGAACTGAAGACAAAATATTCCAGAGACTTATGGATAAAATTTAATACTTAATTTACCCAACTTTTTATTTTAAAAGTTTCCCTGACCACTAGAAAGTTACTTTCATAATTCTGTACACTATTACATATGTATTTCATGCAATAGAAATGTCATATTCTATAGATAAATGCTGATGAATGACTTAAATAAATGGGAAGGTTTAATATGTGTTTTGTTTTATGTTTTTGTAGCCTTGGCTGACTTGGAACTCAGAGATCTGACTTCCTCTGTCTCCCAAGTACTAGTGGTAAAGGTGTGTGCCACACCTGGTTAATTTTTTTTTTTTTTTTCTTTTCGAGACAGGGTTTCTCTGTGTAGCCCTGGCTGTCCTGGAACTCACTTTGTAGACCAGGCTGGCCTCGAACTCAGAAATCCTCCTGCCTCTGCCTCCCAAGTGCTGGGATTAAAGGCGTGCGCCACCACCGCCCGGCTACACCTGGCTAATTTTAATGTGCTTTAATCTCATAACTTGTGCATCTTTGTGAGTATATGGGGTTCATTATCTAGTATGCTATACTTTATGAAAATTTAATGTGTCTCTGTAATAAATATTTTTGATAGATTATTAAATATTGAATCCATGCTAACATTATCCAACTTCCTTTTTAATATAGCTAAGAATTATTTTCTTTCTTATAGTAGTTTTCTCTAGTTCTATAGATTATTGGAAATGATATTTAGTGGGTGTACACACACATCCCATAGTGCAAGTATGGGATCAGAGGGAACTTTAGGGATTGAGGTCATCAGGCTTCGCGCCAGGTGCCTTTACCCACTGAGTCATCTTGTTGACCTTAGTTTCCTGATTTTTAGTGAACTTAATTGTCTTGCTTGATATAGATAACAAGCGGAGGGAAAATACACTATATTAAGAGCTGTTGGTTAAATGACAGTGGTTTTAGAGGCACAAGGAGTCAAAGCATCTGGGTTTAGGTGTGAATGTTGGGTTTTGGAACAAAGTCTTCCACTATAGTCTTGGCTGGCCTAGAGCTCACAATGTAGATCATCAGATTGGTTGAGAACTCAGAGATCCATCTGCCTCTGCCTCCTGAGTCCTGGGATTAAAAGTGTGCCACTCCGCCTGCCTTGGGTTTCTTTGCTGTTGTTTTTGACAGGGTCTTATGCTGAGAATGGAACCCAGGCCTTCCTGCATGTTAACTAAGCACTGTTACAGCTGATCTGTAACATATCTCTATATATCTCTAGCTCCTAGGTTTGGATTTGAAAATGTAGCCACACTTTTTCAAGGTAAACACAATGTTTGTGTTTTGTCTTTGGAATAGCGTGCATGAGTGAGGAGACCAGCAATCAGAAGCAGCAGCAGCAGCAACAGCAGCAGCAGCAGCAGCAGCAGCAACAGCATGTGACGAGCTGGCCAGGGAAGCAGGTAGAGACACTGAGACTGTGGGAAGAAGCTGTCAAAGCAAGAAAGAAAGGTAAGAAGGGGCTTTCAGTGCTCTAGGTGTGGCTCAAAAAGTGTTAAATTTAGTATTTCAGGTAACGGAAGTGGGGGGTACAACAGTGTAGGAATCTAACTTCACAATGCTGCTTTACTGGACAGTGTTTAGTACAGTCTAGTACAGTCTAGTTACGGGACCTGTCCTCAGTGCTTCCTGCCTTGTTCTTGTTAGATATGCAGTCAAAGCAAGCTAGGCACCTCCCCCAACCCCCATTTGAGACAGGTTCTCTCTCTCTCTCTCTCTCTCTCTCTCTCTCTCTCTCTCTCGGCCTGGCTGTCCTGGTACTCTGTATGTAGACTAAGCAGGCCTTAAAATCACAGAGCCGGGCCTGCCTTTGCCTCCCAAGTGCTGGGATTAAAGGCATGTACCATGATACCCATCATGGGCTCCTTTTTAATTTCTAGAATATTCCCACTTTTTGAGGTGAATGAATAAGGTGAATGTCCTTGTATAAGTTCATTTTCTCATAGCTGATTTTCTACTTCTTAGGGCTGGTCCTTCAGTGATTACTTGGTGCGTAATTCAGACCTTACTACCCTGCCATCTTTTGTCTTGGCTTTTGATCTCTCCTTTAGACCTTTGAAGGGCTGGCCCTACCTTAACATGTCTGCACCTCTGGTGTTGAGAACTTTGTATACAAGTTGAGAATAATGATAATTGTGTAGTACTTAAAAGTAATGTTGTGAAGGATATTTTCATTAGAGAAGGAGCCAAAGTGTTTGGAGTCATAGTAAGAGGATGCTTGAGGGCTGGGGCACAGTTCAGTGGTAAACATTTCCCTTCTATGTACAGTACCAAAAGTTTGATCCTCTAGAGTGAAAAGAAGACTGGAGGGGAGGCAGGGAAGTGGCACCCGAGACAGAAACGCCTTCCTTTGAGCAGAGATGAGAAGAGCCTCAGCAATGGCGCCATCACCCAGGAAGCAGGAAGCGCGTGTGCCTTCTCCCATCCCCACTCCACGCACGCTGTGTCCCTGTTGCATCTCAGTCTGTTCTGTTTGCCTTGCACAATAAGACTTGTTCAGCTCATCTTCTGACCTGCATTAAACAGAATGCTATTGTCTTCCTGTTTGTAGCTGGGGTTGCTCTTTGTTAGAATACCACATTTTGGGAGAGAGGAGACTGCTATATTGAAAAGCTAATGAAAATCTAAACATGAATCAGAAATGTCACTTTGTTTGTTTTTGTTTTTTTGAGACAGGGTTTCACTGTATAGCCCTAGCTGCCCTGGAGCTCCCTATATAGACTAGGCTAGCCTCAAATCCAGAGATCCACACCTGGCCAGATTACACCTGAATAAATTTTAAATTCCCAAACCTGGATAAAAATTAGATAATCATTGAGGAAACTTTAACTTTATAAATTTCCCAGGTTCCATTTCAATTTCTCTGTTGAATATCCCAGCAATCTATTTTTTTCAAAAAAAAAATGAAGCCTCTCTAGCTGGTTTCCATCATGAGTCTTGTGTGGCAACTCCTAGTGTGTAGTGTGAAGCATACAGATAAGTCATACCAACCAAAGAAGGGCTGCTCACTGACATGTGCACAGCTCCAGCTGTAGATTTGAACAGCTGTCTGAGGTCTGTTGCTTTACTGCCATTTTACAGCATATTAATAGATGGTACTGAGTTTTCTTGAGGGGAGTGAGATGGACTGTCACGTTCTAGGGATTTTTTAAAATTAAGATTTCTTATGTATGTATATGAATGTTTTGCCTGAATGTATGTCTATGTACCATGTGCATGCCTGATGCCAGCAGAAGCCAGAATAAGCTTCAGATCCTCTGGAACTGGAGTTACAGATTGTTCTGAGCTACCATGTAGGTGCTGGTAGAACCCAGGTTGCCTGCAAGAGTAACATTCACTCTTAACTGCTGAGCCAGCTCTCCAGCCCCAGGAATCTTTTAAAGAACTATTTAGACATTGCTGGGTAACAAGGACCAGGGTTCCTCAACATGCCACAGGACTTTCTTGCTTTACTTAGTCCAACTTGGTATGCTTAGTAGTGTGTGTAATGTGTACAGTTAGATAATACTGGGCATGAAATAGATAATTATGTCAGCATTAGAAAGAAAAGGAAGTGAAGGTGTAAAGGAAAGACGATGATGACAATACTGAGTAGTAGCTTTTCCCTTAATATAAGAAGCTTTATAAATTAGGCATGATGGTGCATGCCTTTACTTCCAACACTGGGGAGGTAGAGGCAGATAGAAGTGAGTTTGAACCCAGCCTGGTCTACATAGCCAGTTCCAGACCAGCAAAGGCTGCATAGTGAGACCCTGCCTCGAAAAGAAAAACTACAAACTACATTATTTAACTTAGTTTTCCTCTGAGCCAGACACACACTGAAATAGTGTCATCGTGCTTTATCCGTTTTTAAAACCTCAACCGAATGTGGCTTTACATCTAAGAAGCCCTAAACATGTTGTGTGCATGAGTACACCTCTGCTAGGTACAGTGTGCCTTCTGAGAACTCACTGCACAGCTCTGTGTAGACAAGCATGTGTAGATTGGCCTGCTGGTGGTTAACTCTTCCCAGGAAAGGCTTTAGAACTCAGGAGACTTGCATGAAGGAAGTGAGAACATTTAGCCCTACTTAAAATCTCTGCTCCCCAGAATGCCTTGCAGAAGTTAACTGATCCTCTCAGCATCTCTGTGAGGTAGGTAAGTAAATCTGAACTGAAGTCAAAAGTTCAGGGCTAAACACGTTGCTCAGATCTTCCCAGGCGTCAGAGAAGAGAGCCATACAGTGGGGTCCCTGGCCCAGGGTGTGCTCAGGATGCCCTCGCTTTGTATTTGATCACTTGGTAGAAACTGTAACTTGATTTATTAAATGTTCTTTTTAATTAAGAGAAATTAGTTCAGAAGCTGAATTTTGCTTATAGTTTTGAGAGTCTAAAGTCCCCCTTTTGTCTTCTCCTTTTAGAAGCTGCCAACCTGTGCCAAACCTCCACGGCTGCTACGACACCTGTGACTCTCACTACTCCATTCAATATAACGTCCTCTGTGTCGTCTGGGACTATGTCAAACCCAGTCACAGTGGCAGCTGCAATGAGCATGAGAAGTCCAGTAAATGTTTCAAGTGCAGTTAATATAACCAGCCCAATGAACATAGGGCATCCTGTAACCATAACCAGCCCCTTATCCATGACCTCTCCTTTAACACTCACTACCCCAGTCAACCTCCCCACCCCTGTGACTGCCCCAGTGAATATAGCACACCCTGTCACCATCACATCTCCAATGAACCTGCCCACTCCTATGACATTAGCTGCCCCTCTCAATATAGCAATGAGGCCTGTAGAAAGTATGCCTTTCTTGCCCCAAGCTTTGCCTACGTCACCGCCTTGGTAAACAGTATTATAAAGTCAAAATTTGGGTTAAAGTAAATATTTACCAGCAACTTACCTTTAGTTGATTAAAGCAAAAAGCAGACTATGAAGTTGGGAGGTTTTATTATGTTAGTTAATAAGAGTGTAGTAGCTCCAATTTTGCTGGGGTTGTTCAAAGTAGGGTGTATGTGTAACTTATCACTGGACCACTTTAGTTTTAATCAGAAACCCCTTTAGCTGACAGCATTGCTTAAACAGGATAGTAGCTGGCAAGGTGAAATGCCAGAATTCAAACCAATCATAAACCCATTTCAAAATAAAAGAGCATTATTTGTTTTTATTATTGTTTTTAATACAACAGGATCATTTTATTGTAAACACTAGCAGAGTTCTTCCCTCTGTACAAGGTGGATGGTTCTAACCTGGAGTTCTAAACCCACAGACTGGGAGCTAGCTAGTGTAGCATTGTCTGTGCTTTTGTTCGTATGAGTGAATAGAGGCATTGTCATAATAAAATGCATTTCAGAGAATATGCATTTTACCTTTGGGAATATGTTAATTTCAGGCAGCATTCCCTATGGGAAAGGTGATACCAGCTCTGATATGCAAAGCATATGATAATTTATCATTCTAACTTCAACATATAATAGGGATTGTGACCTGATATTTGGAGATGTAAATATTGCTCAGCATATTAATCCTGATGGAATATAGCATTGTAGTTGACTTTTTAAAAAAAACAAAACAAAAACTTAAAAAAAAAACCCAACAAATTGTGTTTTGATGAGAAAAGGCCGGCAGCTGACTGAGGAGAAGTCAGGCGTGCACACAGCAGGCTCCTAATGGGTCAGTGGATCCTGTTCAGGAGTAACGAGAACTTCCTTCGGAACAGTTTAAATCTATTGCTTTAAATTGGAAGACATTGGAGGCACTGGGATGTGATATGCCCCTCTCTCTCCCAATCAGCGTCTGTTGATGTTCCAACAGGCACAGATGTGTTAGATGCTCCCTAGAGTTTATGTCTTATATTAAATTGTATACAGTTTTTATTCTAACCACTAACTAGGTAGTATGCCCCTTCAGAACAAGCAGAGTGTATCTTTTTCCCCCTCCTTCTGTTTAATCAAGTATTGTGCAGATTTGTTCAACTTTGTAAATATGGGCATCACTTTTTTTTTTCCTTTGAAAAAAAAACACTTGTATCCGCTTTCTGGAGTTTTCAGGGAGGCAGCTGTCTGCATGCTCCATGGAAACCCTGCAATGATTGTGCACGTTGAGACATGTGCTCTTTGTTTCATAGTGGGATGCTTTATCCCTGTACATACGGTAGAAACCAAAAGCTAGGGAAACAGATAAATATGCCATCATGCCACACTTCATGTTTTCAGAGCATTGTGTTAGAGAAGAGTTCATTCAAACCAAGAGGCTGTAACTGTTTTTTACATTGCAATATGCTTTGGGTCTTTTTCATTTTTAATCTTGCAGTTAAGAGATATGGAAATGAGTTTTAGTCCTGCAGAATGTATGCAGGACTGTCACACAAGATGACTTCCGTTTGTTTATACCCCACTGTGTCAGTACAAACATCAAAATACCATATGTCTGAGGCAGACTTCCTACATCAGGGACAGGTATCTGTGTGTCATTATACAAAACAGTTCTAGGGGGATGAACTACATAGTAAAAAAAAAAATTAAAATAAATAGTACCTAGTGTAAAATAATTTTATAAATGATCTTTTGTACTTTAGGACATTAAATTGTACAACTTTTGTATATATAAAGCTTAGGACTTTCTGTTTAGCAGGAAGGCAACACATTCCTACACTTTTAATGTATATGTTTGTTATAATGTCCATGTAAACATGCCCTATGTTTGTGCCTTTTAATTAGTTTGTCTCAATAAACAAAATGTAGAGAAAAATATGTAGCTATGACTTTGTTACAACAGTTCTTATCCACAGTTGAGAAATGGTTTGTTTTAATTGTAGATCATTATGTGTGAGCTCCTGCAAGGGCTCATGGGGGAAGGCCTAGGAATGGCACTGCTGAGACCCAGGAGGGCAGTGGTCACATGTGGAGGAAACCCTCATTTCCTGGCATGTGCTCTGCCCGTTGGGCCTTGTCATCTCTGCGCTGGCAGTCATGTTCCTTGTGGGTCAGACAACCCAGGCTTCCTCTAGTGGCCAAGGAGCAGTCCTCAAAGTGGGCAGGTGTGGGTCCTTCCCCCAGGCTACAGCGTGGTCATAAGATCCTGAAAGTATTAGTTCTTACAGAAAAAAAACAAAAAACAAAAAAAAGATATATACTAGAAATGATTGTTTTATCAATTCATTGTAAACAGGAGTGAGACTTCATTGTATGACTTCAGTTAAAATGCTGTTTTGTATGCATACTTTATTCACTTAAGAAGCTTGTCTGCAATAATAAAGCCACGTTGTGTCTTCTTTGGGGAGGGAGAGAGTTGAGGCAGGATGGGTGAGGGTAGGGCCGAGGGGGCACAAATAGGCCATGTGGTGACATCCTCCTGTGTCTTGGAACTGAAACCGAGTTGTGATGCTGAGGAACTGATTCAACCGTGTGTCGAACGCACCGACGGCCACCGTTCTCCAAAGAGGCAGAGTATTCTTTCCTCCTGGTTGTGACCCGGTGGAGAGCTTTCCCTTTATCAGATTGGCAGCTAAACAGTTGTATTAGATAATCTTCAGATCTGACATCCAGCCTGTTATGCTTGCTCTAGGGCTCGCTGCTTGGCCTGCATCTACCTTTTACTGTGTATTCATTTCCCTCCTAAGGTGTGCTCCTAAATGAAGGTTTCTATGTATGCGGATGATGATTTTACCTGTCAATACCAGCACTGTATTACTAACATGCAAAATACTGCAGATTTATTTTGACAAATTAAAGTTAACCAGTCACAACTGTTATGATGGATTACTTAATGCCACAGAAGCTTCCTCAGTTCACTGGGATGGTAGAAAATTATTGAAGTATTACTTCCCCAGGGGTGCGCCTCCTTCCCAGGTATATACTTCCTGTTACTGGGCTGGGAAGGAAGGGGTGGTTGGTACCATGGTGCCACAGAAAAGGGCGGGTGGAAAGGCACCAGACTACAGGAGGGTAATACCCCTGCCACCCAGCTCCACTAAGGACTAACAATTAGCTAGGCAATGGTAGACATTGTCATGTAAAGCCTGGGGAGGCGTGGTTAAGGCAGATGTGACAAGTACCCACATGACCATATCATCAAGTAGCAAATCAAGATTCTGACACTTCATTCTGACCTCCAGATTTCCTGGGAGGGTTGTTTTATTCTCCTTATTGGTTCTGAACACAGCTAGAGGAATCATGTTCCTTGTAATATTTTTGTTGTGGGAATAAGGGAACTTTCATTTCACTGAGTCACTAGTTAATCCAGCCCCATGTGTCTGTTTCTTTTCTTCAGGGGCCTCGTAATTTGGTCCTCTGGAGAAACCTGAGGTTAGGATATAGAGGGTAGAGGTTTGCACTTCATTATCCTCAAGGACCACTGGACAGAAGGTGTGGTCAGTCCTTGGGCCTTCCTGTCCATTTCTTAAGGTGTTTTATAGCCTCCAAGCATACCATTCACACCTGGGTGGACCTGTGCATCTCACCACCTCTGGCCTGGCCCTGCAGGTGCTGAGTTTGTGAAGCAGAGTTCCTCAGGGCTGAATGCTAAGTGAACCTGGGAGTAGAGTCCAGTTTCTCTTAGTAAGCACCTCTGAGCACCTAAGGTGGGTGCAGAGGACCCAAGTTTGATTCCCAGCACCAGCATATGGAAGCTCACAACTGCCTTCGACTCCAGCTCTAGAGCATCCAACACCCCTGGCCTCTGGGAACACCCGTACTCAAGAGCACATACTCGCACACAGACAAACACACATGCATATAGTTAAAAATAATTAAAATTTAAAAATACCTTTTAAAAGGAGAATGGGGCCACTCATAGTAGGTGGGTCTTTCTACCTCAGCATAATCAGGATAGTCCCCTCCCAGACATGCATAGAGGCCTGTCTCCCAGATGATTCTAGGTCCTGCCAAGTTGACAAGTACCATTTATTTACAGGCCTAACTCAATTTTGATCTAAGTGAATATAAAATGCTTAGCACAAGGCCCGATACAGAGGATGGGACCTCAAATATTTTACTTTATGTATATGGATGTTTTGCCTGCATGTACGTTTGTACGTATGTGTGCCTAGTGCCCTTGGTGTCTCTCACCACTGACCATTTGCAACTGGAGTTAGAGTTGATAGGCTCCATATGGGTTCTGGGAATGAACCCGAGTTCAGTGGAGGAACAGAAGAACTCTTGGCTGCTGAGCCATCTCAGTAGCACCTAGAACCTCAAATCCAACGCATCCTATCTTTACCTAGTCCTCTTGCTTGGCTTTTGTTTGGGCGGCGCTGGGCATCGAGCCACATACAGTGATCAAGTGCTCTGCAGCCTCTTATTTCCTGCATCCTTTATGAGGATATCAATTGGGGGCTGGACTGTCATTCAGTCTCATCTCAGGAATGAGAAAATCCGAGGGAAGACACGTTGGGAAAGCTACCAGTTGGAGATTAGCTTGAGATGTGACCTAAGGGGTTCATGCTAGAGTCCTGAAAGAACCAAGAGGCCAGGAGACAGGCTATGTGCCTGTCTGGGTATGGTGCATCTTGGAGAGGAAGTCCTTTCTCCCTCCCCTCCCCACTTTCTATCGCGTCCACTGGAGGTACTGGGGTACAGGTCTCTTGAGCAATCCCATCCTGCGGAACAGCAGCCTCCCTTTTTCTTCCCAAGAAGAAAGGGAGTGCCCCCCCCCCCACCTTTTCAGGTAGGATGAAGGAGAGAGGCCATGCAATCTTTTAGACCAGTGGTTCTCAACCTGTGGGTCGAGACCCACTTATCCAAGCTCCAAAAATATTTACATTACGATTTATAACAGTAGCAAAACTGCAGTTATGAAGTAGCAACGAAAGTAGTTTTATGGCTGGGGGTCACCATAACATGAAGAACTGTATTAAAGGGTCGCAGCATTAGGAAGCTTGAGAAACCACTGTTCCAGACCCTCTTACTCCTGAGGCAGTTTCCGCCCTCCTAGGCTGTCCTGGGTACGGTGCAATAGGCAAATGCGGCGTTGCCATGGCTGCAGCAGTCCAGGTTTAGCGTTCTCTGCCTGCACCTTTGGTTTAATCTACTTTGCCGGCTTCTCTGCGGCTTCCAGGCCTCTTTCTCCCTGGAACTGAATGCTAGGGCGGTGGGGGAGGGGCACCAGGCCAACAAACAACTCTTTCGGAGCGTCAGCCCCGCCTTGCCTAGAACATCTCTGAGCTGGGATTGGCTGAGGTATACTGAGCCCTGATTGGTTGGTTTTATCCTCTTGCTCATTCACAGATTGCTGGCAACTGGGTCTACAGAAGCTTGCATGTGGAAAGCTACATCGTTTCTACACTTGGTAAGATGGTTTGTAATCATTCCACGTAGACAGGCAAAATTCAATTCCATGGTTTCCCAAATCCGGCGCTAGCTCCTCTGAGGATGGATGGCTGAGTGGGTTTATGAATCTTATATCCATATCCTTTGAGAGCAAACTAGGGAACCAGCCTGTGGGAAGGAGTTGGAGGAACACATTTTGCAACCCAGACAAGACCATGACGTCGTGGAAGGTAGACTGCTAGGCTACCCTTGTACCCCTTTGCCAGCGAAATCTATACTTACCACACCTCCTTCCTTTAATCATACTGTTCCATATGCTAGAAATGCTTTTCCTTCCCATTTATCTATTTTTATAATGTGACTAAATGCTTTTTCTCCTTTGGAACTCACTCCTTACCCCAGAGACAAAGACGATGCAGAGTTTATGCAGGGAAAACTCAAAGCAAAAACAAAACAAAAAAGTAAAACAGGGGTGATGTGTTTTCAAATTTACAGTAAACACCTATATGCCTTTTACCCAGCATTGCAGAATTCATATTTGTCCTTATGCTAAATCGCCATGGACCTTTTACTTTTTTATTTTTATTTATTTTTTTGCTACTTTTATGTAGACCTGGCCTGGTCTGGCTTAGAACTTGCTATGTAAACTTCCTTGGTCTGGAGTCACAGATATGCCCCTGTTCCTCCTGCCTTCTGGGCACTGGGATTAAAGGCCTGAAATACCACAGAGGGATCTTCTAATTTTTGTTTGTTAGTTTGTTGTTGCTATTTTCCTGGACTTTCCAGGTTTTATACATCATAGCTGTGACCGGTAAAGACATCTCTATATGTTTCACGTAATCAGCCACTTGTATTCCTTTTTTTTTTTTTTTTTTTTTTTGGTGATGGTTAATTTCATTGTCAACTTGACCGGAAACGGTGTTGATGAGGCACACAGCTGTGTTCTATGAGGTTTCAGAGGATGACTCTGAATAGGGATGGTGTATCATCCTTTGAGCTGGAGACCTCAACTGAATAAAGGGAAGAAGCCAGATGAGTCCTATTGCTGCTTTCTTCCCTGCTTGTTGATCCATAGACAAGCGACCATGATGGACTGTGTTCTGACGAACTGTGAGCCAAGAGAAAGCCTTCCCTGAAGTTTCTTTTTGCAGGTATTTGATCACAGCAAAGATATAAATAACTAATGTATCCTTCAGTACACTACATATTATGTAGCTGATATTTTAAAAAGATACAGACTCTAGACCCCTGTGAGGCTGGAGTGATGGCTTGGTGGTTAAGAACGCTTCTTGATTTTCCAGAGGACCTGGGTTCAATTCCCAGCACCCACGTGGCAGCTCATGGCCACCTGTAACTTCAGTTCCAGGGAATCTAATGCCCTCTTCTGATGTCAGCAGGTAACAGGCATGCACATGGTGCATGGACATACATGCAGACCCAACACCAATATGCAGAAAAAAAAATAAAAAGAATATATACAGACCTCTGCTTTGTTTTGTTTTTATTTGAAAGTTTCTCATTTTGTGTTTGCTTGACATTGTCTTATGACATTCTTCACTGTTGCCTGAAATACTTCAAGGGCAATGTCCCCAGGGTGTCACACCTGAAAGCACAAAATGTCCCTCTGACCCACAGAGATGATATTAATTCTGAGAGAATGCCTACCTAGTTTCTTCGCTCTCCCTCCTTCCTCCCCTCCCTCCCCACAACTAATATACAGTGATGGGGGTGTCCATTAGGACTATTGGAAACTCCTATTCTTTGTCTGGGCTTCCCTCTGAATGCACATGAATCGGCTTAATTCAGTCTTTACCATAGTGGGCCAGGCATCTCCGCACAAAAAAAGTATGGAAGAGACTGACTGTAGTACACAAGTCTGTAATCCCAACACTTGGAGGAGGAAGCAATTAGATGGAAACACTAATCCAGGATGCATATGTAAATGAATCAGTGCTCCCCCCACCTCCTCCCCCCAGTCTCAGCTCCTCCAGGCTGACTCCAGACCTTCCCCAGAGGACCACTTTCCTAGCCAACAGACTTGAACTGAGCCGTGGACAAGAGGAGCAAGCCCTGTAAACTAAGTGTGGAGACTGTTGAGGGGCTGGTCCCCAGGACCCCAGCCCTGCCATCTCCTTAGGGTCCTCTTGTCCCCAAAGGCTTAGTACTAACTCAGAAAAAGGAGTCTCTCTCTCTCTCTCTCTCTCTCCCCCTTCTCTCCCTCCTCCATCTCCACAATCTTGCTCTCCAGCCCTAGCTAATCTGACTGGCCTCAAACTGTGTGTGAGTCATTATGCCTGACTGGTTTGTCTTATGAAGAACTACCTGCTGAATGAGTGCTCCCTCGGGCACTCACCGCTTTGGAACTATGTCGGGCAACCTAAATGAGGCTCTTCCAAAAAAAGAAGAAGAAGACATTTGCTGAGTGGTGGTGGCATATGCCTTTAGTCCCAGCATTAAGGAAACAGAGGCAAGTGGATTGCTGAGTTTGAGGCTAGCCTGGTCTACAAAGCTAGTTTCAGGACAGCTAGTGCTTCACAGAGAATTCCTGTCTCGGAAAACAAAACAAAACAAACTAAAAAGGATAAGGCATTTTTTTCCCATTTCTACTAGTGATTAAGGACCAATGAGAGCACCAGGAAGCAAGAATGGGAGGCACCAAGGAGTTTCCCTCCAGGGTGCCATAGTCTTTGTGGTACCTGTTCCAAGTCTCAGTCAAGAATGTTCATCCACCCAACCCACTGTCACTCTATTGTCTCTTCTCTCTCTCTCTCTTTCTGTCTCTGTCTCTCTGTCTCTGTGTCTCTTTCTCTGTGTGTGTGTTCCTCCCTTCTTCCCTCCCTCCCTCCTTCCACATGTCCTCATGTACCTCAGACTGGCCTCAAATGCTCTAAGTAGCCAAAGATCACCTTGAATATTCTTTCTCAGAACGAAGTAAGAATGGCAAGAAGCAGAACAGGCATCTGTAAAACTGTGAAACTCTCAAGCAATAAGCTACGCAGCCTGACTACCCATGACTGTGCCAAAAAAACAGCAACCGATTTAATCTCTCTGTGCCCAGCTTCCTTGTCTGTGAAACAGAGATGGTGGTGGTACCTGCTGCAGAGTCATTGAGCAGTGAGTCACCTTGTGATGGCTTCGTGTGCTTGCTGTGAATGTTATCGGCAGAAGCGCAGTGAAGTGCTGGGCTCTGGAGTCCAGATGAGTCTGTATCTTTCTCTAGGACTTCAGATGACTTATTTGATTTCCCTGTATCTCAGTTCCTTCATCTGTAATGTCTGACAAGCTTTTCTCTGAAGATTAATTAACATATACCAAAGTGCTTAAAACAGAATCAGACACACTGTAAATGTTCAAGAAACATCAGGACCATCAAGATGGCTTAAAGTTTACTTCTGACTTCCACATACACACTGTGACCACATCCATGCATGTGCTCATTTACTCATGATAGATAGATAAATGTAATTTTAAAAGCTTTTCAAAAAGGAAAATGAGAGGTTATTCTCCACTATTCCTATTTCCAAGCTATTGAGATGGAACTATCTATCCTCTTTACCACTTATAGATTATAAAAACAGAGCCAGGGCTGGAGGGATGGCTCAGTAGTTAAGAGTGCTGGCTGTTCTTCCAAAGGACCTGGGTTCAATTCCCAGAACCCACATGGAAGCTCACAACTATCTGTAACTCCAGTTCTAGGGGGGGTCTGATGCCTTTATACAGACATACATAAAGGCAAAATACCAATACAAATGAAATAAAAATAAATAAATCATTTAAAAATATTTGATGATAGAGAAGGAGGCTAAGCCCCACAGCGTGGAGGTGGTACAACAGAGCTTCACCTGTATCTTGGCCTGACCATCATTTCATCTTCATTATGTTCTGGGTGACTAGAGGGAGTTCAGGAGGTACAAACCAGGCAGAACCTCCCCACCCACGGGACCAGCAAGTTCTTCTCTTGAATCTATGAATTATTTGTAGCAAATGCTTGCCTCCAAGTTGGTGTAGCTACCTGGTATGAGGCCTCATTGCCTTAGCTCTTGATGTCTTCAGGAAAGTCAGAGTGAAAATTCCCATCAATTTTAAATGCCTCTTCTTTAAAAGCCCCGGATGCCCCATCCACACCAGCTATAGAATTGGTCCTTTGTTCCACATTCTAGACCATTCCCCATTGTCACATCCTCCTAAGGTTTCCCAGTGTGCTTTGATAGTCACCAACCATCTGCCTTGCAGACCACTTTGCTGCTATTGCCCACCCCACCCCACCCCCGTGCACATGTCATCCACCCACATCAAACCAGAGTGCACACTCACTGGTGATCAGATGTTCCCTAACCTCTCTCCTTTCTTCCCCTACTCATGTTATGTACAGATCAGAGATACTCTCATGTCCTTTCAGTCATTTCTGTCTCTCAAGGCTCAGTAGCACCTCTGAGGTACCCTCCTTGGACCGCCCCTCCCCCCCCAGAGCTAACCACTTCCTCCCCATGCCCCCCACAGATATGCATGTCACACGTCATCAAGTGACATACACTTTGTGGTATTCGTTACCAGTTCCTTCATATCTGCCTTCCCTGTAGACTTAGTTACAACATCAGGGAGGAAGTACTACATATTTTTCATCTTTGGGGGTCTCAGTGGGGGCATATGAGAGAAACACATAAGTGGTTATGAACTCAGTTAAAAGCATTCTATGGTAAAGATAATTATTCAGGGACTAGAGATGTGGCTTATTTGGTACCGTACTTGCCAAGCAGGGATGAAGCACCAAGTTCTGACGTGATGGTGCAGACATATAATCCTACCCTGAGGATGCTGAAGCAGAATGATCAGAAGTCCAAGGTTGGGGCTGGAGAGATGACTCAGTGGTTGAGAGCATTGTCTGTTCTTTCAGAGGACAAGGCAGTTTACAACTGTCTGTAGCTCCAGTTCCAAGGGATCCGATAACCTCACAAAGACATACATGCAGACAAAATAACCAATGTACATAAAAATAAATAAGCCATCAACCAAAAAACAAAAATTAAAAGTATGTTAAAGACATGTCTAGTGATGTGCACCTATAACCCCAGTACCTGGGAAACAGAGGCAGGAAGATTGTTGTGACGTGCTAGTCTTGTCTTTTACGTTTATAACTAACTAGAAGAAACCAAATGGGATCATCTTGCAGTGAATCTTTTGAAGCATCTTTCTCAAAAACATTAGATCAGAGTGTTCTAGACATTAAGCACACTCTGAAAACAATTTTAGTGGTTACATGGGATTCCTTATGTATCGCCCTAGGCTTTACTGAGAACCAGCTGGACAGCTCGGGTGCAGGAAGGTGGAACCCAGGGTGGTCAGATTTGTCGATACTCAATACAAAAGCACAAGGTTTTGTTGTCAGGACAAACTAGACATGTCTTGGGGCTGCAGAGACAGTTTAATGGTTAAGAGCACTTCTCTTCTATAGAACTTGAATTTAATTCCTAGCACCTTTGCTGAATGACTTTTGATGGCTCACATCTGTCTGTAACTTCAGCTCCAAGAGAACTGACAGACTTGTCTGCTCTCTAAGCAACCCCATTCCCATGGGGGCATATACTCACACAGAAACACAAAACGAAAATTAACAACTAACTAACTAAATCTTAGAATAAAAAAAAAACTTCCAAAGCCAGTTATGTCCTGTACACCAAGAAGTTATTCCTGAGCCAGGCATGGTATCACATGCCTTTAATGCCAGCATTCAGGAGACAATCAAACTCTGTGAGTTAGAGTCCGATCAAAGCTACATAGTGAGATCTGCCTAAAAAAAAAAATGTTAAGTTAGACATGGTAGCATCAATACTCAGTTGGTGGACATCTGTATTCGAGCCCAGCCTGATTTACAGTTGAGTTCCAGGACAACCAGAGCTACACAGAGAAAATCCAAAATAAATAAATAAATAAATAAATAAATAAATAAATAAATAAAATCAAGAAACAATAGAGACAGCGAGAGACAGAGAGACACAGAGAAGGGTTGGTCCTGAGGCTGGAGAGATGACTCACTGGTCAAGAGCCAACGTGGCTCTTATTGAGGGCCAGTCAGCTCACAACTGCCTATAACTCCAGCTCCGGGGAGACCAAAGCCTGTCTCCAGAGGCATCAGCACTCATGCGCATGTACCCATCCAGGAACATAATTAAAAACAGTAAAATAAATCTCTTTTAAAAGTTGGTCCTTAGGCAAATAGATACCCTGTCTTATAGGCTTGGCAGGCCAGTGGTCGGGGAGCTATAGCAACATCCCCTTCTTCCTGGGAACTCTGCAGAACCTGACCACACATCCACTGGGCTTTCCCATCTCTAGGCTGCCTAGCTGGATGCAGGGACAACCAAGGAGGAATGTGACTTACAGGAGGAGATGGTGACACTCTTCGGGTATTTCTCTGGAATTAGAATAGCACCCCCACTCCAGTTATCCACTTAGTTATCTCCTAAAAGGGATAGTGTGCCCCACCTTGTTTTTAGATACAGATTGTCTGATTCAAATCCTCAAGAGATATCACCAGTGATTTATATGTCTCCTTTAGTTTCTCCATTAAATCAACCAAGCTGTAGAAAGAGATGGGATTACCCAAGTGACCGAGTGGTCATACACACTCTCCTCGCCCCTATCCCTACCCTCGGGCCTAGCACCAGCCTTGTTAAAGTCTTTGGTGGTGCTAGGAGGAAGGGAGGGTGGGTCTCATAGTGGCAGGGATGATACGGTCACTTTCAAAGCCATGGCTGCTTGCTCTTGGGCATGGTTAGTGTTTTGGCAAGAAATCCTGAAGGTGAAGCATCCTGTCTTCCCTGGAGCCCAGATGCTGGGCAACAGCTGTCCATCAGCCTCATGAATAATGATATCATGCATAATGATATATGCCCCAGTGGCCTGAGCTTAGCATGGACAGAGTCAAGACAGAGGCTCCCATCACCTCCCCTGTTGCAGTATGGGAACAGCAAGCATCCATAATTGGGTTCTAACACAGGCAGGTGGGGCAGAGTAGGAGAGGGAAGGAAATAGTAGAAAGGCACACTGGGAAGACCTTACAGAAGGAAGGTTAATTTGGATGCCCAGTTTACCAGGTTCCAGTCAATGATGGTGATTTTCGACTGTGAGATATCTATACCTCTGTGTATCTCTTAGGATACTCCCTGAGACGACAAACGTGCGCAGTGGTGACTGAAGAGAAAGACCCACCCTCAATACAGCATAGGTCAAAGTGAAGTCTGAGGGAAAAGAATGCATGCTAGCCTTTTCCTCTTTCTGAGCAAGTATCTCTGCTGCTGAGTTCAGACCCCAGCATCACAGGCCTTTCAACATGGATTCAGGTTAACTCTCCCCAGAGATTTTGATGCATGTCCTCAGGACTACTGTGGCATCCCACTTCTGGGTCTGAGCAATTACTGTTATCAGTTTTTTTAGCGTGCAGACCGCCATTTTTGGATTACCCAATTCCTATCATGTAAATCAACCTAATAAATCCCTTTTAATTATCTTTTATTATTTATCTTACTTTTATTTTTTGTGTTTTCAAGACAGTGTCTCTCCATGCAGCCCTGGCTGTCCTAGAACTCACTCTGTAGACCACCTGCCTCTGCCTCCCAATGCTGGATTTAAAGGTGTGAGTCACCACCCCTGGCTGTGAATCCCCTTTTATGATTTATGATATGTTATATAATATATAATAATACATACACATGTTCTATTGGCCCTGTGCATCTGGAGCTCACCGTCTTACACTGTAGGTCACAGCCCCAGACTGGGCTGCATAACTGAATATGAAGGTTGAAAAATTTTTGGAAATAATAAAAGGTTTCTGAATGCACAGTGACCCAAAATTAATTTGAAATCAAACACTCAATGAACCTGACTTTTTTCTGGCAGCATTCACGCATGTTGTATCCATGCTTCACCAGAGACTTTGTTCCAAACATGCAACACACACATTTTACACCACCAATTCCACGGCAGAAAGCAAACAACAAAAACCAAAACCAGCTAATATGTCCAGAAACACATTGGCTGGAATTCAAGACTATTGTGCATTAAGAGTTGCAGTATTTTTAATATATGCAAAGTTTCCTGTTTGTTCTTTTTTTAAAAAAAATAGAAACAAAGTAGTTTAATTATAGAAAACAAAGAGTTTTAATTTGTCACTCCCCTGCATGGATCAAATTATTGTGATTTTTTTAGAGTTTGACTTTTAAAATTGCTGTGTGAGTTGCTGACTTGACTTTCATAGAAAGTATTAAATGAAACTAGGTATAGTGGTACAGGCCTGGCCTTTAATCCCGGCACTCAGCAGGCAGAAGTGGGTGGATCCCTGTGAGTTTGAGGTAGGTCTAGTCTACACAATGAATTTCAGAACAGCTAGTATTATGTAGTTAAGACCCTGTCTCAAGAAAACTTGAGTGAAATTTTGCTTGGGATTAGAACAGATTCCAGATTTTTTTTTTTTTTTTTTTTTGGTTTTTCAAGACAAGGTTTCTCTGTGTAGTCCTGGTTGTCCTGGAACTCACTCTGTAGACCAGGCTGGTCTCAAACTCAGAAATCCGCCTGCCTCTGCCTCTCGAGTGCTGGGATTAAAGGCATGTGCCATCACTGCCCAGCTCCAGAAATTTTTTAAATGACCCTAAACATACCTTTCCAACCTGTACTCTGTATTTATTTAAATATGTTCTCAGCATTGATGTTTACAACCCAATAGATCAAATCTGAAAGCACATCTTGGAGATGCTCTGCAGGCTGCAGTAGCAAATATTCAGCCAAGATTTGATTGTTCATGTAAAAACAAATGAACACATGCATTTCATTAGTGTGCAATTTTGATTTCACCTTCAAGAGATGGTAAAAGTTATAGGCATGCCAAAATTCACTTAAATATTTTTTTATTATTTATTAACAATAAACATTTGATTTGTATAACTATTTTATACAGCTATATACCTAGGGTCATGTAAAAATTCTCGAACAAAAAGGGGTCAGTCAAGAGTTTAAGAAGTCTTGCTCTAGAGAGCCCTGATCACAGAGTCCACGATCGATGTGCCTGCTGCTCTACAGGCTTTAATGAGGAGACACATCATGGCAGGAGTGTGAGTCCAGCGCAACTACTCATCTCCTGGATGGAGAGGGAAAGAGAGGAGGAAGGGATTGAGGCATCTCTATCCTCTGAGGTCATGGAAAGAGTATTCACTGGATCCCACTTCCGGAGCTCTGTCACCTCCTAAATATGCTAACGGTAGGGTCCAAGGTTTCACACAGAGGCCTTTGGGTAGCACTCCAGATCCCAACTGGAGCAGAGTTTAAATTTTACCCTCTATGATGGTTTGAATATGCTAGGCTCAGGCAGTGACACTATTGGAGGTGTGGCCTTGTTGGAGTAGCTGTGGCCTTGTTGGAGGAAGTGTCTTACTGTGAGTGTAGGCTTAAAGAACCTCTGCTTAGCAGCCTGTCTTCATCTGTTTGCCTTTGGAACATGATGTTGAACTCTTGGCTTCTCCTGCACCATGCCTGCCTGGACGCTGCCTTGATGATAATGGACTGAATGAACTTCTGAACCTGTAAGCCAGCCCCAATTATACGTTGCCTTTATAACAGTTGCCTTGGGTGTCTGTTCACAGCAGTAAAACCCTCACTAAGACACTCTCCGAGGATTGGGGAGTCACTAATTATATTCAACAGGGAGTATCACCGACTCTATGCTTTAGAACAACAGCATGCCAAGTGCTATTCTGTATATTTCAGAATGTGTGGACTGATTACATTCTCACCATGGTCCTTCAAAGTAAATGAGTGAGGCTGGAGAGATAGCTCAGAAGTTAACAGCACTGGATGCTCTTCCAGGGGACCTGGGCTTGATTCTCAGCATCCACACAGTGGCTCACAACCATCTGTCACTCCGGTTCCAGGGGATCTGATGCCCTCTTTAGGCACACACAATTATGCAGGCAAAACACCCAAATACACTAAATGAACTAGAACTAGACCTTAATTGGCACAAGTAAGGAAACTGAGGCACAGAGAGTTAAGTGCCTGGCCCAAAGTCATGTAGTAGGTTGAAGAAGACCTGAGGGTTGGTGCCCACTGGAAACTATCAACCTCTGTGAACAAACACATCCTAGGAAGTAGTTTGTTGGAAGAGCAAGAAGGAACTGGGTGCTAGAGAAGGCTGCTGAAGAATCGTGGGGGAAGTTGGGAAAGTCTTGTGGAATGGGCGATCTGTGGGGTGGGAGCAATTTCAAAGAAGCCTTAATAGCATCTGGGGCTGCATCAGAGCCAAGAAGTGGGGTGAGCAGGAGGTTCATGGGTTTAGACAACCAGGTGCCTGCCAGGGCCTCCCACTGAGTATAGCTCCTGGGATGACTGGGGAAGCCGGCCAGACCACAGGGCAGAAAAGCTAGACGGAGGCTGGAACAAGTAAGCGATATGTGTCTCCATTTTAGAGGAAGTCTAAGATGGCTTGTGGGCAGGGCAAGATCGGGACAGGATTTGTTTAAAAGGGGGCATCTTGAAGTGTTGGTAGACTTGAAGCAGAAAGGGGGCTATGCAAGGAAAGAATGATTAGAGTCCTCTGAAGCAGGCAGGAAGTTTGGCTAGAGAGCAGAAGGGGTCTCTCGCCAGCTGCGGAGAGCAGAGAACAGGGGTTGGAGCCAGGCAGCAGCTGAGGGAAGAAGTAGGGGAAAGGGAAGGAAGGCTGACTATAGCTGGAGAGCGATAGAATACCCAGGAAAGGGGGGCGGGGGGAGCAGTGACTGAGCTGGTAACCACCGTGCTGGAGGAGGTGGTGTTTAGATGAGGAGGAATGGTTTTGAGTTTGTCGTTAGCCTCCATGAGGTCTCCAAGAGACCTGCTGCTGGAGACCTGAGGCAGGCAGCAGATGTGAGGGACTGGGTGGGTGGCAGGAGAGACCTGGCCTGAGCCTCTGGGTGCTCAGGAGCAGCTGTAGGGATGAGTGAAGTTGCTCTGGGTATGAGAAGCAGAATGGGGTGGGTGCGGGGAGGGCGGGACTTAGAAGAAGCTTCCCAGATCCACCCCAAAGGAGAAGGACCTTAGCAAAGCCTCCAAACAGGGTGCTTCAAGGGTGCCCATCACAGCGACTAGCTGGCTTTGCTAATGACTTTAATGAAAATACATTTTATAAGCAATCCAGAGGTATGCACAAACAGGAAAACCTCCAGATTGGTTAACCCTCACCCCAACCCTAAATCCTGAAATGTCAAAGTGACTGGGACAGATTAGAGAAAGATTCTGCCAATAAGCAGAAAAGTGACAGGCAAAGTCAACACTATATACTATAAGGTGACAAACTCGACACCATCACCTAGGCTTTACTGACCAAGAGGATAAATCCCGAGCGCTTGGTGACAGCTCAGAGCCAGCAGTCACATCATGGGAGCACTCCAGATTCAGAATCTTTAACATGGGGTCTAGGAGCCAACTCCTGATAGTCTGAGGGTTCCTGAAAATCAATCCGGTGAAGGGGCATGGGCAGAGGGGCCGAGGGAAACAAGAGATTCTCAGAGGTGGGGTTTCTCTGAGGGTATCCTCAGATTCCACCTTGTTGAAGAAATTACCCTTGACATGCAAATGATGGAAACTCTGAGGCCTTGGTTTGTGGTTTTTACCATCAGATGTCTCTTGGGTGAGCATGCCCAGCCTTCTCAGCAAAGCTTGCTGATTGTAAGAAGAGGAGAGAGCTGTTTGTAGGGCTCCACACACAAATGGGCAGGCTCTTCCCGTGGGAGGGTTTAGATTTTTCATAAGATGTTGCTGATTTGGCCTTCACCCTCTTTAGATTCCCTCCCAGGTAGCTCCACTTCAATGTAGGTCTTGATAATCAACCCCTCTGTTCCCTCTTCTCATCTCCAAATTAGTGCACAAAACCAAACCACTTGGAAAATTAGCCAAAGTTGATCGACCGTTTATTAAACCGTTTGTGGAATCCCATATCGAGGCTCAGAAGCCTTGAAGTAAAGGCGAATGTTGGGTGGAGATAAGATATTAGTGGGTCGTAACTAACGGATGAACCGGCTGTGATTTTGATTTCTCTCATCAACTCCACAATCCTCTGGCTTCGATATCAGATTTTATTTCCCGAACCCTAACTCCACAAAGCTGCCACTTCCCCCAAACTCATGGTGTCCCACGGCCCAGAGGTCCGTGCACCTCCTGCAGCCCTCACTTGGGGCTCCTGGTATATGTCTGCAAACTCTCAGGTCAGCCTTGCGTTTAGGTCCCCCACTTTCCCAAATCTCCCATGTCTCAGGTGATTTAACAACCCTTTAAGATGCTCCCTAAGTCGTCAGACGAACGCCCCGAACCCGGCCATAAAGGGAAAAGATCGCCGGTCTTCAAGAGGAGTGATCCGTGCGGGAATGCACAGAGGAGATTGTCCCAATGTCCTCAGATGCCCTTTGCCCTTATCCCTCGCCCCTTGCCCCTTATCCCTCGCAACCGCATTGGCCTCGCGATCGCTATTCCTGCTTCCCGTCCTAGGGAGAGGGTCTGGGGGTGTCGCAGCCTGCGCCCTGCCGCGCGCGCAGCCCCGCTCCTCCCAGCGCGGCCCCACTTGTGGCCCCGCCGGCAGCCTCGCAGGGACAGCTGCATTTCTCGCCGCCCGCCGCTAGGAAGCCGGCCTCGCCTCGCTTTCTCCGCCTCCCGGCGCCCAGCCGCGCCGCCGCGACACCGAGCCGGGCCCGCCGCCGCCGCCGCCGCCACCGCGGGACCGCGCCCCTCCCCCGCCGCCCGGCCCCAGCGGCCCCGCGGGAGCGGACGCGCGTGCGGTGCTCGGTAAGACCCCGATTCGCTCTCGCCGCCCCCAGCGCGAGCTCGCGGGCGCCGCGCTCCACCCCGGCCCGGTGGCCCCACCTTCCCCGGGAGCATCGCCGAGGCGCGGCCGCGAGGGCCGGGCCGTCGCGAGTTTGAGTCCTCGCGCGGTGGCCACGGCTGCCCGGGAGCCTGCGGCAGGTCCCCGGCCGCCCTCCCTCCGCGGTTGCCCGCCTCGTCCCCGGTCCTGGGCGCAGGGGGTGTGCAGAGCCCGGGGCCGCGATCCGAGGGGTGGTCGCCGGCCAGCCGGCGCCGCGAGGAAGGGACTCGAGGCCTTGGGGAGCCTGTTCGTCCGGGGTCTCTGCTCCCCGGTTCCCCGCTTTGTGTGGACACCCTCCCGGTTTCGCCCCGGCTTGGGGGCGCAGCCTGAATGGCGATGGTGAGGCGGGGGCCTGGGCTGAGGAGCTGAACTCCTTTTAGGGGGAGGGGAGAATCGTTTCCTGCTCCCTCCGTGGTCACCGGTCGGCTCAGCCTTTTCAGGTCCCACCCGGTCCCCTGGGAGCTGCGTCTCTCCGCGACCCGGCTGGAGAAAGTTCAGAATGCGCTGTCCCCGCCCCTGCTCCCCCCGCCCCTCGGACTCTAAGAGCCTGGGGCGCTGAGCTCCAGGGGGCCGGGGCTTGCCTTTATTCCTTCAGCACTCTTGGTTTTCTCCCTGAATGGTTGGTGGCTTTGCACCCCAGCAAGGGCTTGTCCGTTTTCTCCCCTAAATAAAAAGTTTTAGCTTCAAGAAATTTATATTGCTATTAAATTCCTGGAGAGGGTGTTTTAAGGAAGAGAGATTTTAGATTTCCTTTATTTGTTTATTTACTTATTGTAAGAATAGAGCCTGAGGGATAATTGGGAGTATAGTGATGAGACAGACATCCTAGAGGTGATGTCGGATAGAAGACCATCTGCCTTGATCTCCACCTGTTCCTCAGGTAGCCTGAAACCCGGGAAATACACTTTGCAACACCCTGAGCCACCTAGCCCAGGAGAAGGAGTTCTGCTGATGTTCTTTACAGGCTGATGGAGTTAACTACGCTGTTTGAAGGAAGTGTGTGATACTAGGAGTCTCCTTATAGATGTCATCTCATTATGAAGTTTGGCCCCTGCTGGATCAAATGTGACGCGGGACCTCCATTTGAAAGGAGGGTGGTACCTTTGTGCAGTTGGCTTGGGCCACTGGAGGTTCATCCAGTAGGGTTAGTTTGGAAATCGACTGTCCACACTTTCCTGCTGGACGGAGCCGGAGACAAGGAAACAGCTGGGTAAAGTCTTGAAAAGCAGAGGCTCTGGCAGTTAGGGTAGCTCAGGGCTGGTGAGATGGAGAAGACCGAGTCTGAGAGAGAGTTAGACCAAGGGCCTCTTTGGGATCTGGTGAAAGCTATACCCTAACCACACTCCCCCAACATGCACAAATGCTGGATCAATTCATGTGCACTGCCAGAGGGGTGATATACCCCCTTGGAACTAGGGTTCTAAATTAAGACCCCTGTGCTCGAGTTTTCGATCTAATTCAGGTCTTTTGGAGCAGATTCCTCTTTTGTGGCTAGTTAGTACAAAATCCCAGGGGGCCCAAAGTAGAAATCTTCTGAGGTTCTTTCTCATGCCACTTTGAACTTGTGGCCATGGAGACCTGGAAGCTCTGGCCCAGCTCCCAGCTCCCTCCAGTTAGCTAGAGGACAGGGGCAATTGAAGTGGCCATTCTCCCAGGACTGAGTTCGCTGTCTGTTTGGTGGGGAGGCCCTAGGCACTGTGTTAGGGCCACAGGGCTATTGAATTTGAGGGAAACAAAAGGACTAGTGTGGGTAGTGTGGGTGGGACTATTATAGGAGACATTTCCAGGAGCCCCTGTTTGTCTTAGGGGCGTGAGGGGCCTTGCAGAGAGCATTCGTAAGTGTGGAAGCCTTGGAGCAGATTTTCTTAAGAAAACAATCTGGATATTTGCAGTTCTTTCCATATCTCGAGACTTCAGAACATACATGGAGGACAGACAAGCCATTGGGGGTTCATCCCCTGTACAGTCCCAGAGATGGTGGTTCTGCTATTCTTACCCATAATGCTCTGGATGCTGGGCTGCTGGGATGCTGTGCAGGTGTCTGTTCATCTACACCTGCTTGGGATCTGGAGAGGCCCAGGAACTTCCATGTCAGACTTATCTGCCTCAATACCGAGAAGCCTTTCTTAGGCTCACACCCCCTCTAATGGACCAGAATACCTGAATGTCCTTGTAATGGTGCTGCTAATATTGTCTTTAAAGCCAGTCACAAACAGTAAATGCAGAAACAAGGCTTGGAAATGGAACTCCCACCTCAGAAAATGATGCAACAATGGCATTTTCAGTTTTAGTGTGATAAGAAGTTCTGACTTCACTGATCTAACCTGCAGCCAACCGCACCCCTTGCCATCCAGCTCATGGGGAGTTCTCTTTAGCTAGTGAGTACGGGGCTTGGTGTGCAGAACCATCCATTTTTTTTCCTTCAGAGTTCCCTCAAGTCACCCAGCTGTTACTAAGCAACAGAGCTGAGAATTTCTCAGAGCCTTGGGCTCAACCTCTGACCAGGAAAGGTAAGCTGGAGCAGGAGTTACCTGGGGTTTGCTGGCTCCTGCATCGTGACAAGTAACAGATCTAAGGACCCGAAATAACTGTGGTCTAGCAGTCCCTGATATGGGAGCTGGAAGATGTCTTAGTGGCATGCAAGGCTCTTGTGGCAGGGTTTGCCTTCCCTTGTGGCCAGGACTTACCTTTCTACTGAAGCTCTCCCTGGCTGTCAGATATTGGTGAGTAGACTCGAGATCTGAATTGCTTCGGCTGCTCTGCTGTCGAATCCTCTCTGCTTCCAGAAATACCTACTAATGTGCCAGAGCAATGTAAGGAAGCAGCTAAAGCTCTCATCTTTAAAAGAAGCCGTGGGGGCTGGGATGCAGCCCAGTTGATAGAGTGTTAGTGTACTTTCCTAGCATGCACAAAACCCAAGGTTCAATCCCCAGCATCCTATAAACTGGGTATAAACTGGTATAAGCTTATGGTGGCATAAGCTTGCCATCCAAGCCCTGGGGATGTGGAGGCAAAGAGATCAGAAGTTCAAGGTCATCCTTGGCTACATAAAGAGTGTGAGACCTGCCTGGGTTATGTTAGACCCTGTCTCAAAAAAAAAATTAAAAAGTAGAAATAAAACCATTCATAAATATAGCTAGGAGGTGGCGGCGGCACATGCCTTTAATTCCAGTGCTCGGGAGGCAGAAGCAGGTGTATCTTCAGGTTCAAGGGCAGCCTGGTCTACAGAGTGAGTTTCAGGACAGCCAGGGCTACACAGAGAAATCATGTTTTGAAAAACCAAACCAAACCAAACCCTAAATCCCCAAACCAAAGCAAACCATAAACCCATTTATAAACAATAGATGGAGTAATGCTTGAGAACATAACGCCTTTCTTTAACACACACACACACACACACACACACACACACACACACACACAGCACTGCTTTTCTATTGTGGGGCTGTCAAGGCTCTTCAAGAAGTTCTTGGCTGGATACAGATATCTAACCTGCACTTCAGGAAGCAATCGAGCCCTTTTTATGCCCATTTCTACTAGGAAATCTTCATGGTTTGGTTTGGTTTTGTGGTGCTGGAAATTGGGTTCAGGGCTTTGCTAACTAAACCCATGCTCTCCCACCGAGTCCCACCCCTTGCACCATGGCTTACAGGATTCCCAGTACTTACTTAGATGTCCCCGAGGGACTCTCCATCTGACTCTAAAGCTTTATAAGTGCTTCCGCATTTCATTCTTAGAAGGTGTTTGAGGACGTCTCACATTTGCGCCAGACAGAATGAGTTCCTTTGGTACTTACTGTTATTTCTGCATGTGGGTTCAAGAGCTCCGATACTTGCTGCTGCTAAGGAAATAATCTTTGGTCAAAACTGTAGAGGTTGGGACAGATGTGGTGTTAGGGGAAGGGGACAATAAGTGGAGGTGTACGGTTGCCGAAATGTCAGAATGAGATAGGAAGCGTGAAATGACTCAGTAGGGTTGAATGGCTTTTCTTTTAATGTCAGTGTTGGTCCCGAGGGACAAGGCACCTAGTGAGGGTGTGGCAGTGGAGGTAAGTTAAGAGTGGAGTGGAGTAGCTAGTAAAGATTTTCCTTTCTATGAAGGAAGAGGCATGGGAACTGGGGATATGGTATAGTGGATAAAGATCTGCGCACACACACACACACACACACACACACACACACACACACACACACACACACGCATGAGTAAAAACAGAATCTTATTCCACCAAGAAGCCAATCCTTCCCATAGTCAGATGTGGTTCTTTTGTTTGTTTGGGACAGAGTCTCACTCTATAGCCCTCGGTGGCCTGGAACTTGCTATGTAGACCAGGCTGGCCTCAAACTCAGATATCCACCTGCTTCTGCTTGATGGGATGTGTGTGTGTTTTGTTTTAAAGGAAATTGTTAAAGGCTCATTCATTTTACGTGTCTGAGTGTTTTAGTTGCATGTACACCACTGTGCCCCTGGAACTACAGTTATGGATCGTTGCAAGCTAACTTGTGGGTTCCGGGAACAGAAATTAGGTCTTCCACAAGAGCAACAATTGCTCTTAACTACTGAGGCATCCCTTCAGTGCATCCTATGTGTTGTTAACTCTCGGACTGGAAAGATGGCTCAGTGGTTAGGAGTACTAGCTTTCTCATGAGACCCTGTGAGGTGACATTAACTTCTCAGGTGAAGAAACAGAGACCTAAGAGGTAGCAAGAGGCTAAGTAACATGCCTGAGGTCGGGTGTCTCAAAGTGGCGGAGGTGGGGAAGGTCAGGGGAAGGCCGCGGTGCTGTACTCAAGGTTTGCCAAAGCAGTGGCTAGTCACTGGAATAGGTCTGGTAGGTTCTGCTTAATACGTTCTGCTAAGAGCTGCTGGCCAGGCGAGCCAGTTAGGCCTGACCTAGGGCACAGAGCTCACCAAGGCTGCCCTGCCCTCAAGAGGCCTGCAGTTCAGGATAAACATTAGTGTTTCAATCAGCCTGGCGAGAACTGTGAGGCTGTGAGGAGATGAGACACTGCGGCCAGAGGTGTAGCTCGGGCAGACTGGTGATGTGAAGCCAGTAGAACCCATGCCCAGCCCCCATAAAAATGAAAACAAGGTGAAACACTGAAAAGAGGGTAACTGCCAGCCAGAAGAGCTACTAGAGCAGACAAGGCTTGTTGGGGGAGGGGACTTTTGAGTGGAGTTCGGGTAAGCGGGTAAGCCGCAGTTGTCTTCCGGGCACTGGATCTGGCCCCAGCATGTTCCTGCTCTGAGATGCTAGTACAGCCCTTAGCTGGCCTGTGGCATGTGAGACATGTTAGGTGTTTTTTTTGGGAGGGTTGGTTTTGTTTTTGATTCTGAAACAGGTGAGGCAGGAACCCTGTAGTGTGGTCAGCTTCCTAGATACATGGATATATTGGGGTTGGGTTTTTTTGTCTTTGCGGTTTTCGTTTTGTTTCTTACTTTTAGTTGTTATTTATTTATTTTGCTTTATTTATGAGTACACTGTTGCTATCTTCAGACACACCAGAAGAGGACATCTGATCCCATTACAGATGGTTGCAACCAAGTAGTTGCTGGGAATTGAACTTAGGACCTCTGGAAGAGCAGTCAGTGCTCTTAACCACTGAGCTATCTCTTTTGCCTTTTTGTTGTTACTTTTGAGACAGTGTCTCATTTTAGCCTAAGTTGACCTGAAACTTAATATATTGGCCTAGACTGGCCTTGAAGACACTCTTCCTAGCTCCGCCTCCAAAGTGTTGGGATTATATGAGTAAACTACTATGCCAAGCTTGAATTTATTTGTTAATTTATTTATTTATGAGGCATAGTCTCACTTTGTAGACCAAGCTGTCCCAGAACTCTGTAGCCTAGGCTGGGCTTCAAACTCCTTTTGCTTCTTCCCTGCCCTAAAGTGTTGGGCTTATAGACATTAGCCACCATGCCTGACTGCTTTTTGTGGTTTTTCTTTTTAATGATTATTTTTGTGTACGGATGTTTTGCCTGCATGTATGTTGGTACACCACATTCGTGCCTGCTGCCTGCAGATGCCAAAAGAGGGCCTTCTATTCCTTGGAACTGGAGTTATAGATGGTTGTTAGCAACCATGTAGGTGCTGGAAATCAATCATGGAAGAGCCGCCAGTGCTCATAGCTGCTGGGCCGTTTCTCCAGGCTGGTTTTTGTGGTCTTCAATAGCTAAACAACAGTCACTTCTCATAATGCCTTCAGCAAACACACTGAAGAGACAGCGTCTTACAAGCTCTGATGCTAAGAACACAGCTGTTCGCTAGACAGAGGACCAGAGGTGAATGAATTTAAATTGCGGGGGGGGGGGGGGTGCGATGTGAAGAAGGTAGAGGGAGGAGGTTCCAGATAAGCTGTAATGAGCAAGAAAAGTGACTCATTGGAGCAGAGGGGAACGCCCCTCCCCCCACCTCTGAAGGGCTTAGGAAATAGGAACAAGATTCATTTATCTTTGTGGTTTAAGAAGTTCATCCGCAGACAGGAAGATGAAGTGGAGGTCCCTAGAGGTCCATGTCTGCTCAGTGATAGAGGGATGACAACTGGAATTTTTGAGGTAGACGATTGCTCAAATCTGGCTTCCTTGTGCTGTGGAGTCATTGAAGAATGCTGTGTGACAGAGGGCAGTCTGTCCATGAATTTAGAGTCAGGACATAATGCCTATGTGCTCAGCAGCTGGAACTCATGCCTTGCCTGGGTTCCTGAGACAGTGTGGGGGTGTCCACATAGGATGGAATCCAAGCCTTGGGAAAAGAGGCAAGGAAGCCGGAAGTAACTCTTCATTTCTCAGTAACTGGCTGCAGAGGCATCTGCTCTATTTAAAAGACAATTTCACTTGAGGCTTCTGGGTCATCGACTTCACTTTCTAGTCAGCTCCTGAGCTCTGCACAGGGACAGGGGCCCTCAGTAAACCCTGTAGGAGGAATGAGCAAACGGTAGCTAATCCAAGTTAATTCTCTGTGACCACTTATTTGCTGGGCCTATGGTACAATCATTTCATGATTGCTCCCACTGGCAGAAAAGGATCCTGATAGGCTGAGGGGCACGGGCAAGGTTAACAAAGTACATCTGGAGAGCCTTCTCAAAATGCGTAATTCTTCCAAAGATCATCAAGGGCAGGCATGCTCACTTATTATGGCTTTTTCCTTTCCCCCCACCCCCCCAAACATAAAAAGCTTCAACGTTTAGGGAAAACATGCGTTATGACAATCTCAGCACATTTAACAAGTCAGCTACAGAAGTCTCAGAAGCAAACAGGCACAGTGGCGCACGACTTTAGTCCCAACACTTAGAAGGCAGAGGCAGGTGGATGGATTTCTGTGAGTTTGAGGCCAGCCTGGTCTACGTAGTGGATTCCAGGACAGTCAGAGCTTAATCAATCAGGGAGGCATGGCAGTGCATGTCTGTAATCCATGTTGGGTAGCATAACCACCCATAACTACAACTCCAGGGGGATCTGATGCCTCTGACCTAGATGGGCATCTGTACTTATGTGCATGCACGCACGCACACACACACACCACACACGAGACATACACGAGACACACACACACACACACACACACCAGTTTAAGCAGGGCTGGAGAGATGGCTTAGCAGTTAGGAGCTTTGCCTTTTCCAGAGCTGGGTTTGGAGCTTCCCTCAGGCAAAGATGTGGTTGTATAGGGTGACCAGATGTGGGAAATGATTTCACTTGGTTTGGGTCTGAGATTGGTTTCAGTTCCCAGCTATACCAGGAGCTGAGCACTGTGAGAGGCAGGGAGAGGCCCACGGGGAGGGAATGTCCCTGTTGTCTGTGTACAGAAGTGACAAGGTGGGTGGACAGGGGACTCCTGGGCTGAGCAAGAGAAAGAGGTGAATCTGAGATAGAGTCAGAAAGCAGCAGTGAGTGGCTGGAAGCCGGGCTGGCGCGATTGGTGTGGGGGTTAACCGGGCATACAGCGATGCATGTGCAGGTCAGAACCCCACGTTATAAGGCAAGAAAGCCACAGGCTTAGGCCAGAGGGAAATCTTACCCACAAATGACCTGGGTGAGGTAGCTTCCCCACAAGCAGGTGGAGAAAGCAAGCTCAGCATGGTAAAAGGTCAATTACATCTTGTGCTGGCTGGCATCCTTAAGACTAGCCTCTTCTGGTCTAAAGAGACGGCCCAGCAGCTAAGAGTATGCTCTATTCTTCCAGAAAACCCAATTTCCAACTCCTGTGTCGGATGGTTCACAAGCGCCTGCAACTGTAACTCCAGGGAAATCTGACTCACTCCTCTAGCCTCTGAGGACACACATGTGGCATGCTATCACACACACCCCTCACACACACCTGACACACACACACCTGACACATACAAACACACACCTGACACACACACACACCTGACACACACACACCAAACACACACCTGACACATACACACACACACACACACACACACCAGACATACATACACACCTGAGACACACACACACCCAAGACACACACACATACACACAGTTTTTTAAAGATTATTTATTTTATGTGTATGATTGTTTGTCTGATGGATATATGTGTACCCCATGTGCTTAATGCCCTTGGACATAAGAGGACATTAGATTCCCTCAAACTGAAGTCAGTTGTGAGTGACTGTGTAGGAGCTGGGGACCGATCTTGGGTCTTTTGCAAGAGCAGAAAGTGCTCTTTAGCTGATGAACCATCTTTCCAGCCCCTACAAATGCTTTTTTAAAAATAGCTTTTTAAAGATTTGTTTTATTTGTATGTATGTGTGCACATACAAATGTGTGTATGTATGTGCACCATATGTGTGCAGGGGTCCTTGGAGGAGAAAAGAGATTGAAACTGGAGAAAGAGCTGTTTATAAGCCACCATGTGAGTCCTCTGCAGTACGTGCTCCTAGCCTCTGTTCCATCTCTCTAAGCTTCGAATAAAAAAAAAAGGAGGGAGACCACCCCTTCCATGGAACACAGTGGCACATACAGACCTGTAGTCCTAATTCTCAGGAGGCTGATTAGTCTGAAGCCGTCCTGGGCTGTATAGTGAACTCCTGTCATGAACAAATGTAACTAGGCCCTGATGGGTTACATTTTCTTGCATTTGACTCTCTGTATAAAAAAAGGTAAGGACAAATTGAAGGAGTAATCGTTGCAGACTTGCAGACCTTTGCATGCTGCGGAACCTCTGAGACCTCAAGCTGACAATTTTCCCAAGACAGTTTGGGGCTAGCCTGGTGGTTTCACAGAAACCATCATTACCCTAGGAAGTCAGAGGTTTTCCTCCTGCCTGGTTCTGGGTGAGGCATACACAGATGTTTTTGTCCATCTTAGTGAGTTATAACATCCTGCATTTGATTTTTCACCTTTTTCTCGAGACAAGGTTTCTCTGCGTAGCCCTGACAGGAACCTGTTTTGTAGACTAGGCTGGCCTCAAATGCAGAGGCCTATCTGCCTCTGCCTCTGCCTCCCAAGTGCTGGGATTAAAGGCATATGTCTCTCTCTCTCTCTCTGACTTTAATCAGGATTTTAAAGTTTAATCAGGGTTGCTAGCATGAGCTTGTGTGTGTGTGTGTGTGTGTGTGTGTGTGTGTGTGTGTGTGTGTGTACCAGAGCACAGGCAGCTTCCCAGTAGCTACACCACTGAAGAAAATGACTCTTGCCCAGCCACCATTAACACCCACAGCTCCTCAGCTCGTGCTGAGCCACCTCAGTCTTGAAGTGCAAGGAAAGCTTGTGACAAAGTATATACAGAAGCCTTCTGCTAAGTGTTGACAGTGGACCTGAAAGACATGGCTAGAACCCTTTGCTAGATCTGGTGAGACCTGGGACATGAGGGCGACCTTGTGTTTAGATGATTTCTTTCTGCATACACTGTTGGCCGGCATTTAGACGTTTCACCAGATTTTTTGCCTCTGCAGGGAAGTTTGGAGGTGTGTGTAGATATCTTCATTCAGTTCGCCTCAGACTGGGAGTATCCATAAGCAGAAATAGCAGGGTGGCCTTTTGAACATCAGGGAAATGCCCCTGTCGTTAGCTTGCTCTGAACTCAGAGTGAAGACAGTGCAGATGCTTTTAGAAATATATGGGTTTGGCAGATGTGCACTTGTGAGAACCATGCCTACACAAAGGCTTCCCAAGTGATTTATGCTGATGTATTGCTGACAGCCCGGGACCCTCCCGAGAGAGTCTGAGACATCGTAGAAGCTGGTTTGGGCCCTAGGCTTGAGTTGTCTTCGTCACTTTGGCGGGTGGCATCCTTTCCCTAAGGATGCTCTGGAGTGTTTTCCTAGAATATGAAAAAGAACAGAAATTAATTTTGTTTGGCAAGCCACACATCACTCCCTTGAGACACCCACTCCTTTCTGGGGCCTCAAGAGTGGAAACTGGATTTCGATGCTGATGCATGAGACTGCTCAGCTTGCCCTGCCAGGAAGGAGTACGTTAGGGCCTGGGAGTTCTGCGTGTGCAGATTAGAGTGCACAGCCCTCCGGAGTAGCTGGATTTCAGGCCTGGCCACTAGGCTCAGCTCTGGTGTATTATTTTTTTCCTCAACAGCAAATGGCTGTCAAACAGAAGTAGAATTAACATTTCCTAGGGCACAGGGCTGCTGTGATGGTCCAATGACCAGCCACATTTGTTGTATGCTTACTGGAAACCAGGAAGCTTTCTACACATATAGGAGTCCTACTGTACTTACTATTATTATTATTATTATACTTACTAGAGGAGATAGTATTGTTATTAAGATTTATTTAGAGAGACTGTGTGTATGTGTGTGTGTGCATGTGTGTGCAAACACATACATGTGCACTCGCATATGAACCTTGGCATGGATGTGGAGGTCAGAGGATAATTAGCTAGGAGTTGCTTTTCTCCTTTCCCCTTGGTAGCCTTTTGTTGTTTTGTTTTGAGTTAGGGTCTTTTGTTTTTGCCAATTTTTATCCCATCTCGAAGTCAGAATGTAGGATTACCAATAGAAAAGCTCTGTCTTTCTAACCTTTTTTTTTTAAATGTCTGTTCCAGGGATCCAACTCATGCCTTCGGGCTTGTGTGACAAGAGCTTTTACCTGCTGAGCTCCAGAAGGTCACTGAAGGTTAAATTAACTTATCTAAAGTCATCTCCCTAGGTAGTTGAGAAGGTGGGATTTGAACTCAAAAAGCCCCTGCTGGGTCCGTCCACACCCCCAGGGTGCTTTGTCATGCAACTGTGCTGGGGCTCTTTCTAGAGTTGAGGGAGGGACAAACTGAACCTGGGGCAGATTAAGTTCAGATCCTAAGTGTTAAGTACTGGGAGGAATGAGGAGCTAAGCGGAGGACTGGTTTTGGAGTTCTGAGGAAACAGCTGTTTCTAAGTTTGGGATCGGCTGAAGAGATTCTGCAGGGACAGAGAAGGGCCTTTATCAGGTAGCTTTTTACTCACTGCCAAGAGGGGTTGCACCCTAGAGGTTTAAGATCCACCCGTCTCCCTCCCCCCATGGTTCTGTATTTGGAAGCCTGTCTTTAAATGGGAGTTAGCACAGCCTCAGAGCCACAGAACAGCTTGGGTCCAGTAGATGGAGGGCTGGGGACACAGATGACTTCTCTTTCCTTAAGAGTTGATTTAATAATGGAATGAATCATCCTGTTAGTTTTTGTCCTTGAAAAGAAAGAGTTCTGGTGATGGTATTTGACTGAAGCCAGAAACCGGCTGTGTCTGTCACTGAGACAGATGCCTAGGCCTTGGCGACCCCTGGCCAGGATGCAGTTCCTCCAGAGGCGTTGGAAGGATCCTTTGCTTCCTGCGGTTACCACTCTTAGTGGTACCATCTCCTGGTGGGGTTCTGAGACCCTGGGCTTAGAGAGAAAGGGATAGAGTGTCATTAAAAGTATATGACTAGGGCTGGAAAGATGACTTCTATTAGGACCTGACTTTGATCCCCAGAACCCACACATCAAACAGCCCGGGATCAAAAAACAAAACAAGGGCTGGAGAGCTAGCTCATTAGTTAAGAACACTTGTTACTCTTACAAAGGACCTGTCTTTAGGACCCAGCATCCAATGCTGGCTTTCAACCATCCATAACTCCAGTTCTAAGGGTCCAGGGCCTTCTGGCTTCCACAGCTGCCAGGCGCATATGTGGTATACATATATACAACAGGCAGAATGCTCATATATGTAAAATAAAAAAATGAAATACCATGAGATAAGAACAAAAAAATAACCCCGCGTGATGGCATACTCCTGATCCCAGTTTTTGGGAGGCCGAGACAGACAGGCTCTGAGAACTTCAGGTCAGCTCATGCTACATAGTAAGATCCTGTCTCAGAAACAAAACCAAGTCAGGCACGGTGACATATATTTATAATCTCAGACCTGGGGAAGTAGAGACTAGAGGGTCCCTAGGGCTTGTTAGCAAGCTTCTATTTGGTGAGTTCCCTGTCAGTGAGGGAGCTCGTCTTAGTGGGGATAAAAAGTAGCCAGGCAGTGGTGGCACATGCCTTTAAACCCACAATTGTGAGATCACAGTGATAGTTAGGTTGAAGATATTGGTATTAAAAAAATCATTCTACCATGAATTCTATAATCTTTGCCTGTAAGCAAAGCCCAAGGCTCAATCCTCAGTACTAGAAAAAAAATCATGCTAAATGTCTAAAACTAGACAATGGAAAAATGTTTTGACTTTCTGGGACATGAACGACCCCCATCCCCTGCCAATGAGGGGCATCAGACCCCTTCTGCATTAGTGCCGGATTCCCTGGACTGTCTGTGGGGACATGCTGTTCTCTCAGACTCCAGCTGCCAGCCTTCCCCTGTCCTGCCCAGCCTGTAATCGGCTGTGGGAGGCTGAGGAGCACATCCTGTTCTGAGCCACTCTCTGTGGAATGCTGACCTGTGACCTTACCCCAGACTCAGAGCTGAGTGAGACCCCCCCACACACCAAGGGAGTGAGAAAGGTGCCCAGAAGAAGACCTGAGGGTACCATGAGAACTCCCAGATGTTTAGGAACATTAGCAGGGTGGTTCCATTTGCAGACTCCGGCTGCTGGTCACACATTTCCCAAAGTGCTTTTTTTTTTCTCTGTGTGTTCCAGTGTTCCATTTGCCTCTGCTTCCTTCCTGTCCCCAATCCAGCAGCAGTGGCTACTGTGAAGAGCTTCCATCTGGAAGAAGACCTGCTCTGTCCAGACATCTTTACTTATATAATTCAATTTAGTTCTTATGCCAACCAGTGGCCAGGGATTGCTGTCCTTTTGTATATGGAAACTGAAATTAGCAGGTGGTAATTTGTTCAAGTAACACACCCACTTTCTGGGTAAAATTTTGTTTGCTTGAGTTTTTGCTTTATTTGTTTGTACGTTTGTTTATTCATTTATTTTATTTTTGTTTGCTTGCTTGTTTATTTTGAGACTAGGTCTCTATGTAGCCCTGGCTGTCCTAGAACTTGCTGTGTAGACCAGGCTGGTCTCTAAGTTAACTCACAGAGATCCACCTGCCTCTCTGTCTCCTGAGTACTGGGATTAAAGAGGTGTACCACTGGGCCCGGCTTAGGTTTTATTTGATTTTTTTTTTTTTTTTTTGGTTTTTTGAGACAGGGTTTCTCTGTGTAGCCTTGGCTATCCTGGAACTCACTCTGTAGACCAGGCTGGCCTCGAACTCAGAAATCCACCTGCCTCTGCCTCCCAAGTGCTGGGATTAAAGGCGTGCGCCACCACCGCTCAGCTTAGGTTTTATTTGAATTTTTGAGACTGGGTCTTATGTGGCCAAAGCTGACCTCAAACTCACTATGTATCCCCAGGATGACCTTGAACTTCTGGCAGTGTCCCTTATCAAGAACATTTGCTTAAGCTTTGTGCCGCGATGCCTGGTTTATGCAATACTAAGAATAGAACCCAGGGCTTTGACAATGCCGTAGGAACACACCATTGAGCTACACCCTTGGCCCCTTGACTCACACTCTTATCATAATAAATGTCAAACGCACACAGAGTGTCAATACAATGAATTCTCTTGTTCCCACCACCAAGCCCTGACATATACCTTTGGGTCAGCTAGAGGGTCCCCTTCTTCCAGGGTCCTCAGCCTGGTACGCAGATGGTGGGCTGGATTCCAGCCTCTCTGTCCCTCTGGCTGGGCACTTGGTGCTGTGAACAGCCTATGTAACTGTATATGACAACCCTACCTAAGAGTCTTTCTTCTCAACTTGCTTTTGGCATAACAAAAAGCACCAACAGCCAGACACCTGGCGGAGTGTTGATTGTGATGGCCAGTGCTTTGCTAAGTGGGACAGACACAGGGAGAAAAGCTCAGACGTTGGGGACTTTTCCACTTCCTAATAAGCCTGGAGACAATTCCAGAGGAGACTCTTATATACAGAGGAGGGAGGAGACAGATGAACTGTGTCCTGCCGCTCCTATTTCCTGCCGCCCTCCTGATGTCTCCAGGATGCCCCCACCCATCCCTACGGACGCTTTCCCCTTCCCTTCTGTGCCTGGGGGACAAGGGAGGTGCTTGTCTGTGGCCACCACAGTCCCGGGCTGGCAGAAGGAAGTAGGTGGAGCCCAAGGTGTGAAAACCCGTGTGAACTGCTGCTTGGCAGCTACCCTCCTGGAGTTCCTCACTGGAACATTGTCTGGCCCCGGGTGGCTAGCTTGTCAGAGGTTCTGCTTAGCCAGGGGCTGGGTGGGAGCACTACTTTTGTACCTGAGAGCTGGTTCTTTGAGTCCCAAGCAGGCCCTGTGGGTCATCAGATGTGGGGTTTCTTCAGGGTAGCTAGTGTGTGTGTGTGTGTGTGTGTGTGTGTGTGTGTGTGTGTGTCTTTTTCACTGCTGTGTTCTTGGCTATGCCCAGTGCCATACCTGGTATTGGTGGGCAAAAGCTCTTCAGACAGATGTATGCTACCCAATTAATGTTACCCAGCATCCCATGGAACAGAGAAATATGCCAGAGGGCCCAGGCTGCTGCTTCATGCATCTGACTGCACCTCAGGGATAACCAAACTCTGCCATCCAGCGACTTGACACAGTTGAGGTGTAGGATTTTTGTTGTTGCTTTTTGAAACAGTGTCTGTCTACGTAACCCTGCCTCCTCCAGAAATTGCTAAGTAGACGAGGCTGGCTTCTAACTCAGAGACCCACCTTCTTTCTGCCTCTCAAGCGCTGGGATTAAAGGGATGCGCCACCACATCTGGCTCCTGGTGCATTTTGCTCATGGAGAATCTGATGTATCTGAGGTAGTCTTGACTTGTGACAACTCCATCTGGAACCTGGGACCTTCTAGGCGGGTGGCAGGAGCAGAAGAGGGAGGAAGAACCATTTACTTAGTAGGCAGAGGCAGGTGGATATCTGCAAGTTCAAGGCTAGCTTAGTCTACATAGAGAGTTTCAGGCCAGACTGGACTATACATAGTGAGACTTTGTCCTCTCCTCCCTATTTTTAAAAAGTATTTACTTGTTGTATCTGTATGTGCGTGCATGCTATAGCACTCTCACCTGATAAGCTATCCCAGGCCTTTGCTTTGGTTTTGAGACAGAGCCTTGCTGTGGATCCCAGCCTGACCTGGAACTCACTCTATGCCCAAGACTGGTCTGGAACCCCTGACCCTCCGGCCTTAGTCTCCGGGGTTAGAGTGGCTGGGGTTAGAGGCATGGACCACCACACCTGGCCCGTTACTTCTATTCATACTTCTCTGACCAGAGCTGGTCAGGTAGCATGGAGAGATGGAAAGGGAGAAGGACAAAGGACTATCTTCAGCTTCCAAGGGACAGAATTCTATATTCCCATTGCCGGTGATAGGTCTATGGAAGAGCCTCTGGCTGAGTTGCTTGCCCAGTCACTGTGTTCTTACTTGGACAAGAAAGAGAACACCTGCTACTTAGGCCCAGAAAGGAGGTGGGAGATAGCATTGAAGAGACGGTCACATGGCAGGGCTTTTAACAACGACAGAGTGACTCATGAATGTCGCGTTTGGAACCCTTTTCTTATCTGTGTAGGGGAATGGTAAGACCATCTGCCTTGGTTCAGACTTCCCTGAGTACAAGGAACACAGCCGGCCTCCAGGTGCCTCTGCCTGCCGGATGTCCCTGCTTTTGTGAATGTGAATTTGGTATCATAGTCTCTTGGTTTTCAAATATACCCAACCTCTTTCTAGTAACCAGAGAGCAAACAGTACCTGGACCTTGAACCAAATACGTTCCTGGGGGAAGAATCTAATTGACTCACGTGAGTCTGCCCTTCTGCTGGTCCAATCAGTTGTGATTTGTAGACGTGGTCATATGGCACCCCATATCACTACGGGATTTTCCCTTATGAATGGGGGTGGAGGCTTCCTCACAGTAGAGACATAAACTGGGGATGTACTCAGAAACATGCCAGGCTTACCTCTTTGTACCAGGTTAAATAGGGGTGGTTGGATGATATCTAGCAGAAAGATGTGAGAACTCTAAGGTACCACGTCAGTGTGAGCTGGTATGTTAGGTTGGGACCTCACTGAGAACCTTGGGACATTGCATTATCCGAATAGGGCACGAGTAGGTCTATAACGCTATACCGGGTAGGTCTATAATGCTATGCCGTAGAACTGAAAAGTCTTGGTCAAGGCTGGGGAGCTGTTTGTGGGAAGGTCATGGAACAGGATGTGGGGGTCAGGCGGCCGGGGCCAGTCAGGCTACTGCTGGAGGAGGTAAGGCAGGTTTATAGGCTACTGGATCATAACCTTGTAAAACAGAGAGCAAATGTGTATCTCTCCCCTACATAAACACAGCTGCTTCTGTGGTTGAAGTGGTATCACCAGGAGAGGATGTTGGTCCGGATTTAGCACTCTGGTCCTTGTCCTTACTCTACCCCAACTTGCTATGTACCTATAAGGAAATTGTCTCAGCCCTCTGGGGCTCGCTTTGCTCATTAAAGACTCTGTGTGAGCATTTTTATACCAAGGGGGTGAAAACTGAACAGCTAGGTTTGGACCCTTGTTCTTCACTTGCTGACGATGTGACCTGGGCAGACTTCCTAATGGCCAGCGTTTCCTCCCCTCCTCTCGGGGGCATTGTGAGGATCACAGGAAGCGGGCGTTCAGTGAGACATTAATATTATTATTAGAAACCAAGGCCACAGGGCTAGCAGTGTAGCTTGGCTAGGAGAGTGCTTCCCTACTATGTACAAGTCTCTAGGTTTGATCCTCACAAGCAAAACCCCACAGACGTGGGGAAGTAGAGGCAGATGTTCAAGTTCAAAATCCTCATCTCCATGGGGAGTTCCAGCGTGGTATATAAAATATCCTATCCCGGAGAGATAACAAGAGAGAGGGGAGAGCCGGGTGGTGGTGGCGCACACCAATAATCCCAGCCCTTGGGAGGCAGAGATAGGCAGATTTCTGAGTTCGAGGCTAGCCTGGTCTATAGAGTGAGTTCCAGGACAGCCAGGGCTACACAGAGAAACCCTGTCTTGAAAAACCAAAAGAGAGAGAGAGAGAGAGAGAGAGAGAGAGAGAGAGAGAGAGAGAGAGAGAGAGAAAGGAGGGGAGGGGAAGGAAAACTGAGACCAATTCCAGGACAGATGTAGTCCCTCAGACTTGGGAGCTGGGGCAGGAGCAGAGGAACGGAGAGACTGTCATAGAGGCAGCCTGGGCCTCTCAGAGGCTGTGAGTGAGGATCTTCCTATTAATCCAGCCCTGTCTGGGGTGTTACTGCCGGGGTGGACACAAGGCCTGGGTCTCAAGAGCCAATTCCAGCCACCTGTCATCCCAAGCCTCATCTGTTTCCCTGCTACTCCATTGGAGCCTACACGATGAATCTTAGGGATGACTCTGCAGAATTCTGGAAGTTTCTAGGCTCTTCGTTTCCATCCTGGGTCAGGTATATGAGGCCTCCTGTTGGACTTGAGAGCATTTCTGCCTTGAGATGCAGAGCTCAGAGGGGTTTTTTTTGTTTATTTTATTGGTGTTTGTTTGTTTTGTTTTGTTTTTCAGACAGGGTTTCACTGTGTAGCCTTAGCTGTCCTGGAACTCACTCTATTGAGTGAGGCTGACCTCAAACTCACAGAGAGCCATCTGCCTCTGCCTCCTGAGTGCTGGGCTTAAAGGCGTGCGCACCACTGTCTGGTTTTTTGTTTGTTTGTTTGTTTTGTTTTTCGATGAAGAAGCCCTTTGGACCACAGAGCAGTTTAAAGGCAAAAGTATGTTAAGCCTCTGCTTCTGATACAGTCTCCAAGGGCAGAGCTAGTCTCTGGCCACTTGTACTATCAAGAGCCCCACAGAGCCCACAGAGCCTGTGCCCTTTCCTCATTGCCTTTGTCCTCCGGTCCCTGCAGTCTCCAGCAGCAAGCTCTGTAGCTGCCGGTCCAGAAGGGGCCCCAGGACAGCCCCTCCCTTTCCTCCCTCAGCAGCTGGGGCCTGGCCTCCACCCATCTCTCTTGGATCCAGGCCCCAGTGATAATGAATTACATAAATAAGTCATTCCCATTAGCAGCACAGCCAGGCTCTGGCCCAGGAGGCTGGGCAGGTCCTGAGGCAGTGTGGCTCTGGCAAGCTGTTCCTCAGCAAGGTGGCTCTAAGCCCTGATGTTTCTGCTTGTTGTCTTAGGGAGGGGCCTCAATCCTCTGGTCCCTTCCGGCCAGTCTAGAGGTCCCCAATTATCTCCTTCCAACAGCCATAGGGTCTCAGGACAGGTGTGTTTGACAATAGTTGGCCCCCTAGAAGGTTAGAGGTGGGGGTGTCTGGTGGCTTAAGCTGCTCTCCTGGGCCTGCCTGAGCTTGGCAGGCAAAGGTGCACAGTGGCCATGGCAACCCTTGTGTGCAGGCAGCCCCAGGCAAACACTGGCTTTCAAAGGGGGCCTTGTTCCCTGTGGGAGCCTTTTGGTTTGCAGGGCCTTTCAGACCTGGGGAGGAAAAGGAAGACAGAGGGGGGGGATGGTAAGGAGGCGGTGCCTGGGAGGAGAGGACTCTCCTGCCTCTCCTCACCCCCTTGCCCTGGCCCCAAGGTATTTCCTGGAGGTCACTGTTTTCAGACCTGCTGCTGGAGAATGAAAGGAAGAGTGAACAGAAGAGTGTGCCCAGTCTCCAGGCAACGGGCTGTCTGTGCAGTTGAAGGGAGGGAGGCAAGTCACACAGGGCACCTTAGTGAGGGAAGTCCTACGCTGATGGCATCAAGCTAGCCATGGCCCCCTAAGCAGATTCTTTGCTGGGTATCAAATGTGGAACATGTATAACACTGGAGCTGGGAGGTAGCTCTGTTGGTAGATTGGTTGCCTAACAGACACAAAGTTTAATACCCAGCATAGCATAAAAGTTGGGTGTGGTGGTGCACATGTGTTATACCAGAACTGGGGAGGTAAAGGCCGGAGCCTCAGAATTTCAAGATCATCACTGGCTACTTCGGGAGTGAGAAGGAAAAGAAACTTGGGCTGCAAAGAGGTTTGGAGAGAAAAATGAGAGGAGAAGAGAAGAGAAGGAAGAGAAAGAGGCGCTAAAATATTCATCAAATGTAAGGCGACTACACTGCCAGTCTATACTCTGGTGCCAGTGTACCACTGCCAGTGGATTCAGGGCAAATGTTGATCATTGGCTTTGCTCTCTTTGCAGGGGGACTCAGTTCCAGAATTCTCCCCTTTCACATTTTATCATTATACTCCTCATATATAAAAAACCAGGAAGGCTGGAGCCAAAGAGATGGCTCAACAACGGTTAGGAGCACTGACTGCTCTTCCAGAGGACCTGGATTCAAATCCCAGCACCCACATAGCAGCTCACAATTGTCTGTAACTCCAAGATCTGACACTCTCACATAGACATACATGCAGGCAAAACACCAATGCTCATAAAGTGAAGGTAAATAAAACAAAGCAAGACAAAAGCCCAGGCAAGCTGTCACGTCTGACATTTGTCCCCAAGCCACTGTTAGTCTGAGGAAGCAGCACCCCGGTGTAGCCTGGTGGACTACAGCTCATTGCTGGCAACCGCGGTGCTTGCCTTCCGGGTCTGGGGTGAGTGTGGTGATTCTGGAAAAAGAGTGCCCATGGGTAAGAACTCAGGCCATTCACACACACCCAGGAAAGCAGGGTGGGGTCTCACTCAGGGCCAGACACTGGGACCAGGATCTGGTGGCCAGATTCTACTCCTCCACATCTCTGTCATCTCCTCCCTTGTGACTCTTCCTTGTCATGTGGATTAACTGGCCAAATTCATGTCATTTAAAGGGCCTTCGTCAGCTGGGATTGGGGTGGAAGGCACTCATGAACTTTCCAAACTTTTCTTTTCTTTCTTTTCTTTTCTTTTTTTTAAAAGATTTATTTATTATATGTAAGTACACTGTAGCTGTCTTCAGACGCACCAGAAGAGGGTGTCAGATCTTGTTACGGATGGTTGTGAGCCACCATGTGGTTGATGGAATTTGAACTCAGAACCTTTGGAAGAGCAGTCAGTGCTCTTAACTGCTGAGCCATCTCACCAGTCCCCAAACTTTTTTTGATAAGCATAAACTAAGAGGTTTCAGCTAGTAGCTTCTGCTGGCATCAACGTGCAGCAATTTTCCTGCCTCAGCCTCCCTAGGGCTGGGATTTTAGGCATGAGTCACTGTGCCTGGATGAGATACACACCTAGAACTAAGGACCATTCTTCCAGTGCAGTGGGTCACAAGTGGGGACAATTTTACCTCCCAGGAAACACTGGAGTTTTTGGCGTCATTTTTGGTTGCTCCACTTTGCAGAAAGGGGTGCTGCTGGCATCTGTGGCTAGAGGTGAGGATTGCTGTTAAATGTCTTCCACTATAGAAGACCGCCTCCTCCAAAGGGGAGTGATGTGGCTTCACGTGGTGTCTGGGATTGAGAACTGCTGTAGTGACTGGTTCAGACCTGGAGAGGAAAGGATGTGGAAGAGTCGGGGAGGGGCATTGTGTAGGATGATGCACGGCTCTGGGTCTGGAGGTGGTATGATGCCATTGGGTCTCTCAGAGGGAAGAGGTATATACTTCCACAGGAGTCATGCGAGATCCCAAGGAGGTTTCCAGCCTGGTGCTCCCTGGACCCAGATCTGTGTCTTCTTGAGACATCTTTAGCTGGGAACTTTAAGTCCTCTCTACTGTGTTTGCCCTGCGTGTCTGTAATCTCATGGATTCTCAGGAAAGTTCCCTTCCTCAGCCTTTGTGAATGTAATTAAAGGAGCAGCTCTATTTAGGCACTACCATCTCCAAAGGCATAGTCTCTTCCAGCGAATGTCCTCTGAGTCCGTGTCTTTGTGAGTTACTGCCCAGAAACTCAGTTTTCTGGCCCCAAGTGACCTTGTCTCAGTTAAAGACATGTGACCGTCTTATCATTTAGCACACCCCCCCCTTCTGTATTTCGAATAAGGGAAAGGATCTTCTGAATGAATGGGGGACCCTTTAACTGCAAATTGCCTGTTTAATGAATCCCTTCCTTCTGTTGCTATATTAACTAGGTTGAGTCCCAAGCTTCCCACGCTCTGAACTGTGCCCATTAATGGCATCTGTAGCCCATTTTTTACTTTTTATTTTGGGGCAAACTCTCAGTTGTCCCAGGCTGGATTTGAACTTGTCATCTTGCTGCCTCAGCCTCCTGAGTAGTAGCAGGTTCAACTCCTGTGCCATAGACTGGATTAGGAGACACTGGTGCTGCCTCTAAGGACAGTCTCTACTGTCAAGAGTCTCCAGGGACGGCAGCAGATGCCAGGAGGGCCACCTGGGAAGGGTGGACATTCTGTTTGCAATTATTTGGCTGCTTGTGGCTCTCCCTGCCTGCAGGAATTGCCACAGAAGAATGGTTTCTACCTCCTGCTTTGACCACAGCGAGCGTACCCCTTCCTCTGAGGCTTCCAGATCTTAATTAGATTTCTTAGGTCTCATAGCAGATGTGAAATGTGAATATCTTTTTTTTTCCCCGTCCTTTTTAAGTAAAAAAAAATTCTGCCTAAATGTGTTTGAGCAGTGATCCTCATGGGCATGGCTGTCTGAGAGAGACTTAAGCTGCTGTCTGGAACCTAGGAAGTAGGCAGAGCATCTCACAAGGCCTCACCTTGTAGGTGTGCCTGGCACTGATACTCCTCTAAAAGAATTCCATTTTCTTTGTCTTCTCTATGGTTTCTGCCATTAGGGGAAAAAGGGTCCCCAGTACCCCAGGCTCAGCTTGGAGTTGGGGGAGGTGTTTAGTAAGAATTGCCTGTGAGTCACACCCCGTACTGAAGCCTTCAGCTCTCCAGGAGCCAGGGCGAGGGACAAGGCTGGTGCAGATCATTTACTTCACCAATTCACCATCAGGAGGAGTTCCCAGCACCAGGCTGTGGGGGCCCCTCTATACAGGTTTAGGTAGAGGTTATTTGTGTGTGTGTGTGTGGGAGGTTCTCTGTGTAGCCCTGGCTGTCGTGGAACTCACTCTGTAGACCAGGCTGTCCTGGAACTCACAGAGAGTCAGAGGGCCTGACTCTGCCCTCTGAGTGCTGGGATTAAAGGTGTGCAGGTAGAGCCTTAATGCCGGAAGTCAAGTCTGCAGAGAGCGTCACTGACAGTGACTTCCCCTGGTTAGAAATGGGCATTGGGCACACCTTGGACACTGTCACAGCGGAGTCTGAGAAAGCTTGGGAAACGGAGGGACTCCATTCTCATCCATGCATTATTTTTTACACCCCCAGCTTTGTAGAATGCTTTAAAGCCTGGATGCTCTGATTGTCTCAGTGGAAGGACAACTTGTTTCTTCAGTGAGCATGACCAGTCTGTGCAAGCCTGACAACACCCAAAGTGGTCTGTACCCTGTTGAGAGAGAGGCAAGTCTGCGGAGCAGATGCCTGGATGTTGTGGAATGCGAACTATCTAGAAAGGGTTTAATCCTCTGTACTTCCCTGCCCTGTTCATAGACTCAGGGTTGAATCCGGGTGCTCGCTGTGTGTTCTGAGGCAGCCCTGCCTGATCTTCACTTTGGTTGTCTTTAAATTGGTGATAGCGAAGGCCCTGCCTCATTTAAATGATTGCCATTCAAAAGGGGAAAAAAAAAAGGACACCAGATTCTCTCTTGATAATCTTGGGTGTCAGGCCTTGACTCCTGACAGTTTGGGGCTGTCATTTTGTCACTGTGAAGGTGCAAGCAAAACCTGAGAGCAGACTGCAGACAACTTAGAACATGTTTTAAGTGCTGGGAAGAAGCAATAAACACGTGTAGAAAATCTGCCCTACAGGACCCAGCCGTTAACCCTTTCCCTCCTCTGTTAACCCTTTCCCTCCTCTGCCCACGATGTATCCCGGGTACCATCTCCCAAGCAGACTGGCTTCTCCGTTAATTGCTTATGGCTCTCAAACTGCCAGCAGGCCTTCCCTTTCTGGAACAACTCAGACTTTCTTCTTGGTTATTTACTGAGCTAGGAGGTACAGTCAGATGTATGTTTTGGAGTGTTCCCCATTGACATTTGGTTCTTAATTTTTAAATCTTTACGTATTTATTATTATGTGTACATATACGATATGTGTGTGCGTGGGGGTGGGTCTGAGGGCAACTTTCAGCCTTTCCTTCTCTCCTTCCCCCACTGTGGGATCTGGGAATCAAACCCAGGGAGCCAAGCTTGTGCAGTGAGAGAGTTTTGTTTTGTTTTGTTTTGTTTTGTTTTTGAGGGTTTCTCTGTGTAGCCCTGGCTGTCCTGGAACTCATTCTGTAGACCAGACTGGCCTTGAACTCAGGGATCTGCTTGTCTCTGCTTCCCCGAGTGCTGGGATTAAAGGCATGTGCCACATGCCTAGTTATGGTGAGTGTTTTTGAGCCATTTCACCAGCCCAGGCCCTTAGTTCTTATAGTGTTCCTGATCCTACACCCCTTTGATCATTTCATTACCATTATAGTCTGCTGGCTTGGTTTGATTATACAGTGCTGGGGGTTGAACTCAGAGCCTTGTGCAAGCTTTAGAAGCACTTTACCACACAGCTCCATCTCCAGTCCCTCTTACAGTAATCTAAAGAAATGTACACACGAATATGTTAAACCGTGCATCCAGTTTCACGGGGAGACCTGCCAGAGACTCCCCTAGCTCTTCGTAGAGGGTTATAAGTTCCACGACACTTGTGCCTGCTCTCCAGTATGCATTTAGGGGCTCTTGGGAGGCAGTGGGGTGACGTCCTCAGGTCCATGAGCCAAGGGCTAGGGTTTGTATACTTCTTCCCCCACTACTTGCTCCCCGCTCCCCATGTTAATAAACACCTTTTCCAGGTCATTACAGCAGGCTCATTCCCAGCTGAATGTGACTCTCTAGTTTGTTGACCTTGGGTACAGTTACCTACATTATCTAAGCTACAGGTTCCCCCACCCTCATTAGTAAGGTTGACCTTCCTTGTGGCTGGAGAGATGTCTCATCAATTAACAACATTGGCTGCTTTTCCAGAGGACCTAGACTCAATTCCCAGAACATACCCAGTGACTCACAAGGTCTGTAACTCATTCCAGAGAATCCAGTGCCCTCTTCTGACTTTGGTGGGACCAGGCACACACATGGTACACAGATACACATGCAGACAAAATACAAAGTAAAATAAAAAAAAATTAAAAAATGCTTCAACTGTAAGACTTACTATTTAGCTACAGAGGAAGCCCACTGTGGTAGCAAGGACTTGTTCACCCTGTGCAGAGCTACAAGTGATCGGACCATAGTGAACATCTAAAGCTCTCCTTTGGGTGTGTGCGGAGTAGGATCCTTGCCATATCTCTGGGAAATTGGAAGGGGGATTAGATATCTATGTCCTCTAGACACCCTGCTTCTGCCTGGCTAGTCCACTGCTATTGGTTTTTGTTTGTTTGTTTGTTTTTCCCCTCTAGATATGGAAATTCTTGCCTCCGGAGCTTCCCCAAGAGTAGCCGCTCAGCCCAGCATAGGGAGGTGGAGAGAATCCTCAATATAACTCAGAGGAGAAGACATTGCTTCCCTTAATTGACTCTGGTTCTCTTGCTCCTAGGATTTCAGCTCTCTGCAGTTGGGGGTGGGGTGTTAGCTGTGGTCAGGGCAGTGGCAAGGTTGTGGCTGACTTCAGGGGACAGTGCAGAAAAGTAGGAAGTACCTTCAGGTGCCTCTGCCCAGGCCCCTCTGTCCCTTGTAGCTGAGCTGTGGAAACCTAGCCTCACCCTTGTCTCAGCCCTGCACCCTCTCAAGCTGTGTGTGAGATTGCCCAGAGTTAAAGAATTCCAAACATTGACCCCCCCCACTGGACCCTTAATTACATTAAGGCACAAAGTGGCAGTACCAGCAGCGATGGATTCTGCCGCTGTCCCAGGAACAATTGAAGGTCTGTTCTCTCGGACCTTCTCTGTCTCCCCCAGCTGTGCTTCTTTTCATCTCCGCCTCATTCCCAGGGATGCAGGGGCTCTGGCTTCCTTAGTCTCCCTATCTCACTGGTTTTGTGTCTGCCTTTCCTCACCCTGGGGGCCCCAGCGGGGTAGCCTCTTTGCCCATCCAGCTCTAAATCTGCTGTGTGCCCAGTGCTTTGGAAAGGCAGGTGGTTTTGCTTCTAATTTGTATATGGTCTTGAAGGGGAAGCAAAAGCCCTTACTTTGTTTGTTTACTTGTTTGTTTGTTGTTTGTTTTCTTGTTTTTTGTTGTTTTGTTTTTTTGACACAGGCTTTCTCAGTGTAGCCTTGGTTGTCCTGGAACTTGCTCTGTAGACCAGGCTGGCCTGGAATTCAGAAATCCTCCTGCCTCTGCCTTTCAAGTGCTAGGGTTAAAGGCGTGAGCCAGCACCACCCTGCAGCCCCTATTTTATAATGACACCCCACAATCCATGGCACCTTCAATTTATTTATAGTTTACTAGGTTTTAAAAGTGCAGTCTCCTACATTTTACCTCCCTCTGGTCTGTATTGATGTGGCAGCTGGGGGGGTGGCGGGGGTGTGTGTGTCACAGTGTTTCATGGGAGTGACGGAGCTTGGGGAAGGAAGGGCAGAGACTGGTAGGTCTCCTTACCAGGCCAGTGTGTGAGAGAGGAGTGGGAGGTAGGGGTTGAGACAGGCTCTTACTATGTAGCACAGGCTGACGCCCAGTGATCTTTCTCTTGCCTGCTTCCTTGGCTTTGGGAGTGTGGCCTCTTTAGCCCTTCCCAGTATCTCATCAAAAATGTCCTGGAAAGAGGCCATCTCGTAGAACACCCTGATGATATCCTGAAGGATCTTCTAGAGAACTTGCTTTTACCACCAGTTTTTTTTCTTTTGAAGGATTAATTAAAATAAAATTACATTACTTTACCACTTCTCTTTTCTTCCCTCCAACTCTTTTAATGACTGTCCCCAACCCCTCTTAAAATAATGGCTCCTTTCCTTTGGTTATTATTGTTACACACACACACACACACACACACACACACGCACACACACAACCTACTGAGTCTATTTGGTGTGTTGCTTGTGTGTATATGAGTTTAATGCTGATCACTTGGTATTAGATAATCAATCAGGGAGCTCATCCCTGAGAGAGACTAATTTTCCTTCTCTCTGAAGCCATTGGTTGCTTGGAGTTCTTTGTCTAGGGTGGGGACCCTGTGAAATTTTCCCGTTCTGAGCTAGCACGTCCGTTGGTATTGACTTTGTTCAGTTCTTGTTTAGGCAGCCGTACTGCTGAGGTATAAAGGGTGTGACCTGGTTGTTGGTTCTAAGAAACACGATCTCCCAGCAGAGTTCCTGGTCCTCTCACTCTCTGGCTCTTACATTCTTCCCACCATCTCTTCTGTGATGTTCCATGAGCCTTAGATCCAGGAGCAGTAGTGTAGATGTATCTGTTAGGGTTGGGACCCCCATGATTGGTTGATCTCTGCATTATGACCAGTTGTGGTTTTCACTACAGAGAGAAGCTTCTTTGATCAGAATGAGAGCTATACTCTGTAGGTATAAGGTTGTAGGGTACGGTTAGGAATTATACTGGTCCAGGAAAGTGGTGGTAGTAGGTTCTCCTCTAAGGGTCATGACCTCATTAGCCTAGGGTAGTTGGCTAAGTTTCTGGTACCAGGCATGATTTCCCTCTTGTTGAGCAGGCTTTAGTCCAGTTAGATAGCTATGGGTTACTGCCTAGATGTGAGTGCCACTATTGTGTGTATGTAGGCTGTCTTGCTGTGTGGTCAGTATTGTGGTTTATAGGCATCACAGGTTTAGAGACTATTGATTTCTTCTCTCCCTTGGTGGCTTGCACACTGCCTTCTGATAGTCTATAAGCTAGACCACAGAGAAGAGACTTTCAAGGTAGATCCAGCGTGACTCTCGCATCTGAAGTGTGTGGTGTCTTCAGCAATAGGACCTTGCCTTCAGCCTTTGAGAGGCAACCAAAGGCAATAGCAACAGAAACATCCATTGTTTGGGGAGTCACTTGGGTTACCCTAACCAACAACGTGAGTTGGAGTTTCTCATGCCTGCCTGGTCCTGGCCTCTGGTTAAGTAGTTTTATGTTTTGTTTTGTTTTTGTTTTTGTTTTTTTGCTCTTGCGGGCAGCACTGTTAACCCAGGGAGCGTAACTTCAATTATGCTACGCATACATGTATATAGCATACACTTATAGGTATTGTATACACTTTTAGGTAAATATAAGGTATGGCTCTTTGAAGTTTTATCTCAAACATCCTTAGTGTTACTTACCCCTCTTCCCTCAGCACAGAGAGTAATTTTTTTTTCTGTGTAACCCAGCCTGGCCTTGAACTCCTTCCCCTACCCCTCCCTCTGCTTTTCTAGCATTGGGATTACAGGCGTGCACTGATTGACAAGAACCCTCTTTTCTCCACTTCTCTACTTGACTTCACACACCCCCACCCCCCCCCCCACCCCCGACAGGACATTTTCTTTTTCTCACTCTAGGGACAACCCAGACCAGCTACCCAGGTCTTTAAAATCTCAGGAAAGAAATTCTCTAGCCTCCCCATGATCCAAAGGTTCCCAACCTGGCCCCCCAGCACAGACTCCTGCCTCAGTGATGAAGATGTGAAGCTGGACCGGTTAGATGACGCTCAGGTCCCTCCGCTCCAGATAGGCCTCTTACTGTCCCTGAGGCTGTCACAGGCATAGTGTGCAGGCCCCCAAGAACAGGATCCCCTTTGTAGGCAATATCAGGTTTCTCTTAGGAGGTCCAGCCCCCATATTTAGACCTCATTGGAGACAGCTGCTGGAGTTTCGGGTCTTTTGACTTTGTTACTTCCTCACATTTGCAGATGGCTGAGGGACCTGCTATTCTCACTAGTTGGGGTGTGTCCCCAGGAGGCCTTTAAACCCCAAATGGTGAAACTTGTCTCTTTTATATCCTCGTGCAGTGTCAGGCCTTCAGCCCCTGCCTAGGGCAAAGCACCGGACTACACTGTTGGTCAAGGAGTCTTTTGGCAAATCCCTTTAGAGCATTTGAAAAGAAACAGCTGGTCTCCTTTGTTTCTCTGAGAATTTCAGTGCCTCAGGAAGGTAAATCAAGAAGCCTCAGGGCCCCCAAGCCTCTGCAGTGCCCTCAATGCCCCCTAACCCCCTACTGTGGACAATTGCCTGGAGGTTGGTAGTGTCACAGCAGGTCTTAGCTGCTTTAAGTTAGAATTAGGTCTGCTTAGCTCTGTATAGTTACTAGGCTCCTTAAGGGAAAAACAGAAAATACTGCATTCCTCACCCACTCATATGCTCATGTGTAGATTCTAAAGCCAGATTCAAAATGAAATGATATGGCTAAAGTGTGTATCTATTTCTTTATTTGTGTGTTTGGATGCCACGAGATGAGTATTGAAGCCAGGGGACAGCTTGGCAGTAGCAGTGTGTTCTCTCCTTCCACCTAATGGGTTCCAGGAATCAAAATCAGGTCATCACATTTGGTGGCAAGTGCCTTTACCCACTGAGCCGTCTTGCTGGCCCCGGAATAGTTTAAAACAAACATCATTCTAGTGGCTGTAAAAATCTTTGATCCTAAGACTAGACCATTGCTTACCATTGACCTCTAGCTTATCTTTACTTTAAGCTGTAGAATTTCACAGAGTGAAATTCAGGAACCATCTGTTGGGTTCTATGGGTGTAATATTAATGTAGGACCAGACCTTTTGCCAAAGGCCCTTCTTGCCAAGGTTCTAGGAAGAGGGGCCTGCTAAGTACAGGGCTGGGATAGGAGCTTCTGATTTTAGCCCTCAGCTCTGTAGTGTGTCAACTGAGATACACATTTACCTGGAGAAGCTTCTCATGGCTTGTGCAGGGGTCAGGTGATGCAGTACAAGTTCAGGTTGGCTGTGGGGCCCATCAGCTCATGGGGTGAGCCTCAGTTTCAGCCATGAGCCTAGCATGTTGCCTAGGTACAAGGAACATGGTGCTTTGACTTGCTCCATGGCCTTTCTTGAACTATTGGGTGCCTTGGCTCTTGCAGCCGTACACTTCCTCCAAAGACTCTTCAGTAGCCATCCTGGGGTCACCCAGTGTTACTCATATTATCCAGAGTCCTTTGTTCTCAACCTGTGGGTCCTGACCCCTTTGGGGGTCGCATATCAGATAACTACATTATGATTCATAACACTAGAAAAATTACAGTTATGAAGTAGAAATGAAATAATTTTACGGTTGGAGATCACAAGCACGTGAAGAACTGTATTCAACGGTCGCAGCATTAGGAGAGTTGAGAACCACTGTTCTAGGGGAAGTTGGCTACTAGAAGCTATCTGGAGTGGGAGGTCTTCAACAATAGATGGATACCTGCCTTATCTTTTAGTTATGCTCAATGGTGATGATGTTTAATAGTGATTATAATAAGCCCCCTCCAGCTCTGTTGACATCTATACACTTTTCCCTTTTCTTCTTTACTCCAGTGAGGCAGTAAACTCAGACACCGAGATTTGAAAGCTTTGAGTAGCAATATATTGGAGTAGGAAGAACTGAATAGGATTGGATTCCATCCGGGACCTGCCCTGTGTAAGTCCCTTGTCACTACTGAAGCCTCAGGGTCCTTGTGTGTTCATAAAAACAGAGGTACCAGATTGGTAACATTGATGTAAAAATCAAATTAAAATATTTCTGTAAAGCTGCCCAGCCTATGCAGGGCATCCAGCACTGAGTAATGCTCATGGTTCTTCTGTTTTGTTTGTTTGTTTGTTTGTTTGATTGATTGATTGATTGATTGATTGAGACAGGGCCTTACTGTACAGCTCTGGCTGTCCTGAAACTCCCTATGTAGACCAGGTTGGCCTTGAACTCACAGAGATCTATCTGCCTCTGCCTCCCGTGTGCTGGGGGCAAAGGCATGTGCCCCTTCGCCCAGGTCAGAGCAACCTTTCAGCTGTGTCTTTAGCAGACCTGACCCAGGCAGGAAACTTTCCTGTTTGGGAGGCTTCTGGCTTGCCGGAGCTACTATTCCTCCAGCTTTTTGTGGCTGGGACATCCTGCCAAGGCAGGCCATGGTCTCCACCCCACCCCACTCATCCAAGTGAAAGTAACCAGGGCTGTTTCCCTCTCCCCCTGCTCCCTTGTTCTCTTGAGAAAGGCAACTCTTTATGAACACAGGGTAGGCTCACTACTCATTTGCTGGTGTCTTTGTGACCACACTTGTGGCCAAAAAGCCAACAGGAAGCCAAAGGCAGAGTCATCTGGGGACAAACTTTGCTTGTCGGGATCTTTGAGCCTCAATCTGAGGTCATGTCCTTGGCTGCTTCTAGGAGGCATTACGTTTCGTGCCTGGCTGGGGAGAGCTGCAAGGTTGCAGAGGAGACAAACACTATAAGCTTTCTAGCCATCTGCCCATGGCCTGGAGTTTAGAGGACCGTTCTTCTGAGACCATGGGCCAGCTGCGTTAGCATCACCTTGGCCATAATTGGAAATGCTGAATCTTGGGTTTCACACCAAATGGACTGAGTCAGAACCTACATTCTAGGAAGACTCCCAGGAGGTTCAGGTAGATATTAAAAGCCGAGAGGCTGAAGTGGACCACAGTTCTCAGCCATGGGTGCACACCAGACCCTCCCAGATTGCTTTTCGATATGTGCTGGTTTCCTAAGGTCCATACTCATACCCCAAAAAAGGAGAAGATCTGGGCATTGGTATTAAAGAGAAAAAAAATCCAGATGTGGAATGTGTACTTATAATCCCTGCACTGGGGAAGTAGAGGCAGGATGGTCAGGGCAAGACCATGGTTAGTGAGGTAGCTTAGTGGATAAAGGGTCCTGCCATTAAGCTTGACAACCTGAGTTTAACCTGAGGTATCCACATGGTGGGAGGAGAGAACCAGCTCCTGCAAACTGTCCTCTGACTTTCACATATGGGCCATAACATGCACACCTACACGACCACTACGTGCATGCAAAATAAATAAATAATGTGATGTTTTACAAGGAGGAGTGGGGGAAGAAAGGAGTGTGTGTGTGTGTGTGTGTGTGTGTGTGAGCAGCAGCAGCAGCAGCAGCAGTAGCAGCAGCAGCAGCAGCAGTAGCAGCAGCAGTAGTAGTAGGTAGTAAAATATAAAGTATTCCTTAGGTAATTTCATTGCACACCTGGGCCAGGGACTGATGTCAACCTCTGCCTTTGGAAGACAGGAGAGTGGCACTGCTGCCTGTGTTAAGCTCCTACTGTATACACAAAATGATCTGTATTCTTGTCTGTCATTTCCATTTCTAACCTGCAAAGGTGCTAGAGTTCTCCTTGTGTTTATTTGAGACAATGGAGGCCCCAGAAGGGAAACTACACCAACCTGAGTTCCACAACGAGAAAGGGGAAACAAGGCCTTAGCCACAGGGAGCTGTACCTTAGGCATCCTGCTCCTAGTAGTTAGGGAAAGATGTCAGAGAAGTGGCCAAACCTCAAAACAGAACCTTGGAGGCCTGAGCCTGCAGAGACACAACGTGTAAAGCACAAAGGAAACGGACCAAGTGCCTGAAGCCAGCCCTTCCGTGGAACGTTTTGAATCATGTCTGTATCTAATATGTTTGTTTGGTTTGGTTTTTTGAGACAGGGTTTCACTGTGTAGCCCTGGATGTCCTAGAACTAACTCTGTAAGATCAGGCTGGCCTCGAACTCAGAGATCTACCACCCTCTGCCTCCTGAGTGCTGGGATCAAAGGCGTGCGCCACCACTGCCTATTCTGGTTTCTAAGGGTTGAAAATCTGCCTGATGCTCCCACGGAATCTGATTCCTGGTTACCCCAGTCTGCCCTCCACATACAGCTGTGATATCTGTGCATAGAGACTGGAAGTTGTGAGGGTAAATCTGTCTCTGCTTTTATCCTTCCACCCCTTCATCTCCCTTCTGTAAAACACTTGGCTCCTGTATGTAAAACCCTTGGTACCTTGTATGTAGTTTGAAGGGACCATCTATGCATCTCATCTCTTTCTTGATCTCTGCGTGCTCACTGTGGAGCTGAAAAGGGACATAGACAATTCCTCTTCTCTAACAGAGGAAGCAGGCCCCACAGCAAATTAGGGGCAGAGCCTGGACCTGAATTCTGGTCTTTTGGCTTTGAGTACATTCGCTTCCTTTCTCACGACCTTGGTGAGGCCAGAAACTACCAACCTTTTTTTTTAAGTGTGGAAGTCATAAATATAGTCAATTTGTAGTGATCTAAATTACTTTTTATGTGAATGGGTATTTTACAGCACACATGGCTGTGCACCATGTTCATAACTGGTGTCCTAGAAGGCCAGGAAAGGATGTCAGGTCCCTGGGACTGAGTTATACACTGTTTTGAGCTGCCATGTGGGTGCTGGGAATTGAACCTGGTTCCTCTGGAGGAGTGGCCAGTGCTCTTAACTGCTGAGCCATTTCTCCAGCTCATATTCTCCCTCCTGAATACATGAAAACATGCCTTTAATCCTAGCACTCAGGAGGCAGAGGCAGGCAGATCTCTATGCATTTAAGGCCAGCTTGGTCTCCATAGTGAGTTACAGAATAGCCAGGGCTGCATAGAAGCCCTGTCTCAACAACAACGACAGCAACAACAGCAGCAGCAACAACAACAAAACCATGTTTCTGTTGGTCATGGTAGGCATGCCTATAATCCCAAAACTCAAGAGGCCAGTGAAAGCAGGGAGATTGAGTGTTCAAGGCCCACCAGGGCTACATAGTGAGACCCTATCTCAAAAAACAATCAATCAATAAACAAACACAGAGTGTGCTTTTATGTCTAATCCTATCTTCAATACACAACTGTGTAATTTTCATTTAAAATGCCAAATATGCCAGGCGTGGTGGCATACACTTTTAATCCCAGCACTTGGGAAGCAGAGGTATGACTCTGAATTCAGGGCCAAGGCCAACTTTGTCTACATAGTGAATTCTACAGCCCAGGCTACATCATGAGACCTTGTTCAAAAAAAACAAAAAGGCAAGCATAAGCCCCTGACCCTTCCCCGCCCCCATCCCATCCCACTCCTCAGAGTAAACTTCTGCAGACAGCCAGTGATCTCTTCTTAATCTCCTTTTGCATTTCAAATGTGTCACTGATGGATCTTTTAAAGTTATAATCCCTAGCCATCTTTTCTGATTTTATTGCCAGGTGTGTGTGTGTGTGTGTGTGTGTGTGTGTGTGTGTGTGTGTGTGCCTAGAGAAAAGCAAACATTCTAATGATGTTACTTCAGCAAGATAAAGCCAGGATGGTTAATCAGCTGGGTTCGCAGTTTACAGCAACTGAGTTTGCTAACATACAGTAGGTTTGGATTTAGTCCTGGGGTCCTGCTTTACTAAAGAGTTGGTACAGATGTTGCTGGCTGAGGACTGCAGTGTGATCGGGGAGGGCTGTGGGCTCAATCAGACCCACTGGGCCCTTAGCTGCTAGCTGAGTGGGCTAAGCAAGAACACAAGCTTTTTGTGCCACTGATTTGGGAATAAGAATGATACCGGCAGCTGGGTATGGTGGCAGCTGGGCGACTTGATCCCTGCACTAGGGAGGCAGAGGCTAACCTGGTCTAGAGAGTGAGTTCCAGGACAGCCAGGACTACATACAGAGAAACCCTGTCTCGGAAAACCAAAAAAAACAACAACAAAAGAGATACCTGCTTTGGGAGCCACTGTGCAAACAAAATGAGCCAAGGCCTATAAAGCACTTAGCCCAGAGCCTGGTTCAATAAATATTAGTTATTAATATTGTCTAGAGACACGTAGCATAAATGGTCCAAGCAAAACAGAAAGTGCTTGCTGGTTGGCTCCTGTTCGGGCTCCTTGTGATGATACGCGCCTCCATTCTTCCTTTAAGGTCATTGCCATCACCATCTTTAGAAAGTTGACTGTCCCTTGTAGGGCATTGTATTCATGCTCTTATGGCAAAACTGAGGTCCAGAAATGTTGAGAGTGACAGCCACAACCACATCCTAAGAAGCCTCAAAACAAACATATACCAAGGTCTGGTGTTTGCTTTCTGTGTAGCAGTTGCCTTCTCCAGACAGCTGTGCCCACACCCAGTGGGTCTGTTACAAGGAGCTATGTGCCTTCAGCACGACTTTGGGGAAGGTCAGTGGACTCCAAACTGTTGTCCATCCCACATCTGTCAAACGAATTGTGAAAACCCATGGATCCCCCTCAGACTGAAAAATGTATCGTGACTTTAAACAGACTTCTTCTATGCCATGCTCTTGAGTCAGGCGTGTTTTTGTCAAATCCCTAGAGCGGCAGACTCAGCCCAGGAAGTGCTGGGAAGTGTATGCAGTCATTCCTAATTGCCAAACTGGACCTTGTAGTGAGACCAGCCAGGCAAAGTCTGACTCCGTTTTCATTGTTATTGTTCTGTATGTGTATGTACCAGAGCACGTGGGCCAAAGGTTAACCTTGGGTGTCATTCTTACGTGCTGTCTTTTTTTTTTTTCCTTTTCTTTTAATTTAAGACAGGATCTTTCACTGTGATCTAGGACTCTTGCTGATCAGGCTAGGCTGCCTGGCTATTGGTCTCAGGGATCCACTGACCCTCTCAGCACTGGGATTGATTATCGACACACCTGGCGCTGTGTGTGTGTGTGTGTGTGTGTGTGTGTGTGTGTGTGTGTGTGTGAGAGACAGAGAGACAGAGGTAGAGAGAGATGGAAACACAGAGAGAGACAGAGACAGAGACACAGTGGCACACAGAGAGAATAAGAGAATTCTAGGAATTGAACCTGGGTCATCTGCTTACAAGGCAAGCACTTTACTGACTGAGGCCCCATTTCCCAGGCCCCTCAATGTTCAATGAAACCCTGTCTTGAAAAAAAAAAAAAAACCAAACAACCCCCCCCCAAAAAAAAGGAGTTTTGTTAATCAAATGTCTTTGGGTCAGAATCCCTGCTTCTTCCAAAGTCTACCTAAAAAACAGGTGCTTAGATAAGACACAAAGAAAATACAGCCAGCCACTTTCTCTGGGTCCTGAGGACCTTCTGTCTCTCTGGGACTCCACCATAGGACATCCTTCCTTCTGTGCTTGTCTCTCTCTCTCTCTCTTTTTTTTTTTGGTTTTTTTGAGACAGGGTTTCTCTGTGTAGCCCTGACTGTCCTGGAACTCACTTTGTAGACCAGGCTGGCCTCGAACTCAGAAATCCTCCTGCCTCTGCCTCCCAAGTGCTGGGATTAAAGGCGTGCGCCACCACCGCCTGGCTGTGCTTGTCTCTTTAGACAGGTATAGCATCTCTAGGACAGAAGCTTCAAGCTCAGATGGTGTACAGCAGGAAAGACAACAGGTAAAAAACGGATACCCTGGAAGCCATGCATATACGTATCTGAGCATCCTTGGGAGTCCCCAGGTTCCCCCACAGGTTCCTCAAATATTCCCAGTGGGGCAATCATTCAACTCTGGTCCTAGAGATGCCACCTAAGTGTTTGCCCTGCAAGGACTGACTGCTCTGTGCCTTCCAACGCTGAGTCCGCTGGGAAGGTTCGATGAGGGAGCTGGGACTCACTCTCTTCTGACTCCTTGGATGTGTGTCACATGCTCGTCTCCTCACCTTATAAGGATGTGCCCTTGCTACAGAGTGGCAGACTAAGCCCAGAATAGGAAGGAATGTGGTCACAGAACAGCCAGGCTTCCCAAGGAAAGCACCACAGACGCAGGTGCCTTGGGCAGGCTACAGAACCTGTCCCGAGCCCCTGCTCTGCCTCCAGCTCAGTGTCTGTTCCTTGGCTGCCCTCGTCCTTGGTCCTTGAATGGGGTCGATTGGGCAGGCGTGAGGCAGGTCATTGTCCATGTGCTTGGTAGCTGGGTAGATTGAAGATTGGCTTCTCCAGGCGCGTGACACATTCCTCTCCTCCCTCTGCCTGCTTCCCTGTTCATAAACGGAGAGGATAATGGCTCCCTCGTGGGGTAGCGAAGAAGATGAGGGAGTCTTAATAGTTCCTTAGTGCCTGGCCCACACAGGATGCTCAGGGAATATTTTGGTTACTATCCTTGGTTTCTGTTCCCTGTAGGAATTATAGACAGGAAAAGACCTAGCTCTGTAACATCCTGGAGAGACTCTCCAAGGACAGGTTGGTACCCCGCTCCGTCTTCTTCCCAACGACGACGACGACGACGTGACCGCACGTGAGAAATGGGCGCTTAGCGTGTGTGTCACCTGATAAACATCAAGGGCAAGCCAAAGGGGTTGGGAAGAGGGCACAGCTGGTACAGAGCTTGTCACGCAAGTGGGGGGACCTGAGTTCAGATTCCCCAATGCCCACATAAACAGCAGGGCACAGGGTGCACCTGTAGTCCCAGTGCTGGATGGGTAGAGTCAAGAACACCCCTGGAGTTTGCTGGTCTCCAGGTTCAGTAAGAGACTCTGTCTCAAAAAGTCAGGTGGAGAGCGGCCTGGGACCTCTCCATACATACCCTGCCCCCACCACCCACACACACACACAGAGTGGGGGGGAGGGAGAGAAACAAGGACTCTAATGGCTGCATTAAAGGCTCTGCTATCTGCTGAACATAGACCTGGCATCTTTCTTTCAACCCCCACATTTTAAGGGCATCTCAGGCTTCTTGTCCGTGTCCATGGAGAGATGACGCCCGCTCCCCACTTTTCCTCTTCATCTAACTATAACAGCTTGAAGAGTGAGTATCCACACCCCCCTCAGGATCCTCAGACACCTGCATCTCTTGTTTTTTGTTCCCTCCTTTCTGTAATGTCCTCTGGTACTCTGTGGGCCTCTCCCGGCAGATATTTTATAAGCAGGGCCCTGTACCCTCCTTCTGCCTTCACCCCGTAGATATTTTGCTGTCTTCTCTTATAAACTTGCTACTGGAAGTTACTCCCTCAGTCTCTCCCTCTTCCTTAGAAGTTAGTCAGGAGGCAGAGCGAAAGCCCGCCCCACCCCAACCTTTCCTTGCCTGGTCGTTTCCAGGAATTCCTTTGTAAAGCAAAGAATCTCTTTGTAAGGAGAAGAATCTCTCAATTGGGATTTCTGTTCAGGTTTTTCTCAGGAGTCAGGGCAGGGCAGGCAGTTTGTTTGCCCGGGGGCCCAGTGAGGGCCAACTGAAAGGGCTCCCCTTTGCTTCTAGATCTGCCGATCACCTTTCACGCTTCCGTTGTCTTCCTGTTGGGGCACTGGCCCGCCAACATCGGTCACGCTGGCCCGGAAGGTGGTGACGGGCTTGTGTTTTGTTCCTTTGCTTAGTCAATCGCGTCTCCATGGAAACAGGTGCAGCCTTTGTGTTGCTTTTGCTTTGGGTGAATCAATGCTTCCCCCACTCCCTCTCCTCTTTGGGATCAAAGGGGAGGTGAACTCATCACAGCAACTGACAGGGGGCCTTGTGGTGGCCTGGGGAGATGGGCAGGGATTAGTCTTCTAGTCAAGCATCCCCACATCCACAGCGTAGCTACTGCCCGGTCCAGTCTCCCTTGAGACCATCGGGATGCCGTAGGGTATGCCCTGACTTATAAATGCTCTCGCCCCAGCCCCCTCTCCCCAGGCTCTCTATTCTCAGGGGCAGCTGCTGGCCACCTGGGGCGGGGTCCCGAGTAGGGGTCAGCTTGCTGGCACTAGCTCAGCTTCTTTGGTGTGACCTTGGAGGCAAGGCCTTTGACCTTTTCTAGGCCTTGGCTTCTAAGAGACTGGAGAAGCTTAGAACTGCGGAGAAAGTCAAGCTTTTGGTAGCAGAACTGCATTTGCCCTAAAGAAAACCACATCTGGGTACCCAGTTTTTAAATGCGAGCATCTTGATTTAAAAAAAAAAAAAACCTATCCTCCCCACCCCTCACGTGCAACCTCCCCTCCCCTGCTGGTCCAGGGTGCTCTGTCTTCCCTGCTGATGACAACCTGTCAGAGGCCTTCTGTTCCAGGCCAAAGCTCACTGCTTTTGGATACCCAGGGCCTGGTTTGTGTCCTGAGGATCTTCCAGTGTTTCCCGCAGGGGCAGGCAGCCGGCCGGAAGGGGCTCCCGAAGGGAGTTGTGAGCTTTCTACTTGAGCGGCTTGCCTGCCTGTCCTCGCTGTGTGGGTCTGTGTGGGTGTGGTGAGCACCACTCACTATCCAACGGGTGCACTAGAAGGGGCTGCTTTTAGTAGGAAATCAGGTGCAAACTTCAATACAGTCCCAGTGGCGATTAAATCGGCAAACCCTGCCTTATTTATTGGAGAGAGAGAGAAAAAAAAGGCTTCCTTTTAGTATTTAACCTCTTGGACCATCTGCTTGTTAAGTTTAGCAAAAGATGCATGTGACCTCGGATTTTGCATTGTTCAAAAGCCTCCCTTGAGACTGGAGGTGGGGCCACGTTGCCTGACGAGACCTCTAAATGGGGTCTGTGGTAAAGATGAAGTTATCCCTTGCCTGCCGAGTGGCCACTTGAAGCTGCCGCTTCCCCAGGTCTATCCTGAGGAGTAAACTCGACCCTCTAACATCTCTTCTGGAGTCTAACCTAAATCCTTTTTTATTTTGTTCCGTCTTTAGAAAGAGAGATAATAAAGAGTGAGTATCCTTCAGGCTTTCCTCAAAGACCAAGGAAATCTCTCCTCAGCCTTGGCCAAACACACCCAGTGTTTGAAGGCTGCCTCCTCCCAGTGTCTGAGTTTCCTGTTGGTTAAACAAGGAGAACAGTAGCTGCCTCATCGGGCTGTTGTGGAAATCAAATAAAGACTGTGAGATGCACCTTGCCAAGTGCCTGGCATATGGTCCGTTTTCAATTACGCCAGCAGAGTCTGAGGAGATTTTATTTCCTGCCTTTTATGCCGCGGAGACCTCCTGCTTTCCCCCCCTCCCCCCCTCCTCTTCCTCCTCTCCTGAGTAAAGTCCCTTGGCTAAGGGACATCTTCAGGCACCTAGAAAGGCTGAGAGGGGCCTCACCCCTCTGCTGCTATCCTCCAGACTGGCATCTCTTAGCTGGCATAGCCTGGAATATCCCCTAGGCCTCCTTGATTTACTTGGGGGCTTCAGGGTGGGGATGAGTGTATGTAGGACGTTCTGACTACCTTTCTAGTTGCCGTCTGTGTGCCAGGGAGGGTGGTGATGAGGATTCCTGCCCAAGTTCCTCGAAGTTTCTTTTTTTGTTTGTTTGTTTACTTTTTGGGCATTGCTATCTTTTTTTGTTTTGAGGTTGGGGTTCAGTCTGTAGTCCAGGCTAGGCCGTAAGTCACCATGTAGCCTAGGTTGATTTTGAGCTGGCCAGAATGCTTCTACCTTAGCTGTTGTTGATGATATTTTCTATTTCCTAGATTTATTTATTTATTATGGTGTGTATGAGTGTTTTGCTTGCATGTATGTCTGTACACTATACGTGTGTCTGGTGCCTGTGAAAGTCAGAAGAGGATGTTGGATCTCCTGGAACTGGAGTTATAGACAGTTGTGAGGTACCATGTGGGTGCTGGGAATCAAACCTGATTCCTCTGAAAGAACAAGTGCTCTTAACCACTGAGCTGTTTCTTCAGCTTTATTCATTTATTTATTTTGGTTTTGGAGACAGGGTTTCTCTGTGTAGCCCTGGCTGTCCTGGAACTTGCTCTGTAGACCAGGCTGTCCTCAGACTCTGTCCTCAGACAGAGTCCCAAGCAAACCTCGAACTTGTGTTGGTACGATTCATTTATTTCCTGTGTATGTGTGTGTGCCTGAGTTCATGCATATGCACCATATGTGTGCCTGGTGCCCACAGAGGTCAGAAAAGGCACTGGATCCCCTGGAACTGGAGTTATCCATGGTTATAAGTCACCATATGCGCCGGAAACCATCCTCACCAGGAGCAGTGAGTGCTCTAACTACTGAGTCGTCCCTCCAGCCCTACCTGTGCTAAGTGCTAGGGTTCCAGCATGTACCACCATGCCTGGCATTTGTGTTTTAATTTCTCCCTTTTTTCCACCAAAGGAAAAAGCTGTCACCCCATGTTTTGGCATTACTTTTTTTTTTTTTTAGTAATAAATATTAGCAGATAGTGAAATTCAGTCACAAAAATTGATAGTTGTCTAAGGTCTAGGAGAAACCAACCTGTCTCCCAGAATATGGTCTCTTTGGCCTGCTTAAAAGTCTCACTTGGCAGAAGGCCTAAGGTTCTGAAGCCCCAGATGTGTGAAGAAGTGGGGCCCTGTCTACTCTTAGATGTCTGCAGCCTTTTGGTTGGGAGTCAGGGTTTTTTCTCTTCTCTTTTTAGTGAGGCCCGAGCCTGTGTCGCCTCAGTCATTGTTCCTGTTTGCTTTGCCTGCTTGCCTGGACATCTGTTCTGATAATGTTTGCTCATAAATCCTGTCCCCTAGTGCAGGGTGGCTTAGCTGAGGAACAATGGAGTCTGCGGCCAGCAGCCAAGTCCTCGCTATGGTTACGTGACGGTATGACCACAACTGTATGTGCTTGCTGATGGGTACGCACACCTGCGTCTCGGGCCAGGCAGCCAGGCAGCAGGTGTGTGTGTGTGTGTGTGTGAGTGTGTGTGTGTGAGTGTGTGTGTGTGTGTGTGTGTGAGTGTGAGTGTGTGTGAGTGTGTGTGTGAGTGTGTGTGTGAGTGTGTGTGTGTGTGAGTGTGTGTGTGAGTGTGTGTGTGTGTGCGAGTGTGAGTGTGTGTGTGTGAGTGTGTGTGTGTGAGAGTGTGTGAGTGTGTGTGTGTGAGTGTGTGTGTGTGAGAGTGTGTGAGTGTGTGTGTGTGAGTGTGTGTGTGTGAGTGTGTGTGTGTGAGTGTGTGTGTGTGAGAGTGTGTGAGTGTGTGTGTGTGTGAGTGTGTGTGTGTGAGAGTGTGTGAGTGTGTGTGTGTGAGAGTGTGTGAGTGTGTGTGTGTGTGTGTGCGAGTGTGTGAGAGTGTGTGAGTGTGTGTGTGTGCGAGTGTGAGTGTGTGTGTGTGTGTGTGAGTGTGAGTCTCAGGGGCTGAGGATGGCTACCTTCAGGAGGATTCTTCAGAGTGTTTTCTGTAGACTTCTGCCGTAACTCATGTTCTGTAATGCTTGGTCTCTGTGAAGAAAGGGATTTTAAATGTTATTTACATATTACTTTATTTACCTCATTTCTTGGCTAGGTATTTTTGTGGTGGTGTTGGGGATCAAATCCAGGAGGGTTTCATGAACTGCCGACTCAAGGAGGGATAGGGCGGGGACTACCCTACCTAGAGGGTCAGCAGGAAGCCTCTTCAACAGACAAATTGTAAGGACAAAAAGAGGTGGAGGAGAAACAGCAAATTAAAATGGATTTAAAAACAAGTCGGACATGGTGGCACCCACCACACGGTAATCCCAGCACTGGTATGGCAGAGACAGGAGGATTGTGAGTTCAAGACTAGCCTTTAGCCGGGCGGTGGTGGCGCACGCCTTTAATCCCAACACTTGGGAGGCAGAGGCAGGTGGATTTCTGAGTTCGAGGCCAGCCTGGTCTACAGAGTGAGCTCCAGGACAGCCAGGGCTACACAGAGAAACCCTGCCTCAAAAAAAAAAACCAAAAAAAAAAAAAAAGACTAGCCTTTAACTATATATTGAGTAAAAAGCTAGCCTGGGCTAAAGGTGCTGTCCGAGGGCTGTGCGTCCGCTCAAATGGAGAAGTTCTCAAGGAGACTGGTTAAACAAGGGTGGTAATGGCCGGGGTGTAGAGCACCGAAGGGTGATGATGATGCTGCCGCTGCGATAGATGTGTGCAAGTGTGCTTTGCATGAATGGAAGAGTCTCAGTCACCCCCTCCCATTTCCTTCAGTCTCCCTCTCCCTTCCTCTTCTCTGGTCAAAATATAGGACAACATACAGAGAGTTTTAAACATAGAGTTTAACAGAGTTATTAAAACCTCTTTAATAACATTTACTTCTCCTGATCCTTGGGTAGTGGTAGTGGTGGTGGTGGTGTGTGTGTGTGTGTAGTGTGTGTGTGTGTGTGTGTGTGTGTGTGTGTGTGTGATTTTTCTTATGCACATACCCTACAGTCATCCTCCTGCCCCAACTTTCCATTTTCTCTTTTCTTTCTATTGCACTGGAAAAGGCAGAGTCATGCCCAGACACTCACAGGAGAGGGACAGAGGGGGACTAAGTACTTGGTGATACTAAGACATGTCTCCAACACCTACCTACCTAAGGCTAAGACATGTACCCCATACCCGCCTACCTGAGGCTAGCTGGGCAGCATTTTCTAAGTAGCGAATTTCCTCTCGCCTTCTGCTTCCCTCTGCCTAGATGGGAGGCTCCCTATGAGCCAGCCAAAGCTTCGACCTAGGACGAGGCTGGAGTCACCAGTGCTGGAAGGACACAGAAGGCAGGAAGCCTCCTCCTTCCTAGATGACTAGCCATAGTCCTCTGTCTGCCCTGATAATTGGGATAGGTCACTTGCAGGTAGAGTACATCAAGGCTTTTGTCCAGGAGTTGGACTTTTCTCTGGGTTCTAGAGCAGAGCTGCCTGGTGGAACACCCTGTGGAAATGCCCTAACGTATGTGCTGTTCACCATGATGGCTGTTCACCACAGGGATGTCAGCACAATGTGAGAACCACACAGAGTTCTCAGACAAGAAATGCTGGGAGAAATCCCAGAGCTTGGGAGGCAGAGACATGGAATCCCCAGAGTGCTTGCGCTGCCTGGGTAGACTGACCAGCTGAGCCAGCGAACTGTGGGTTCAAGTGAGAGAACTTACTGTGATATGTAAGGTGGAGAGTGCATAAGGAAGCACTTGACATCAACCGTGGGCCTCCCCAAGCATGTGCACACCTGAGCCCCCCACAATCATACACACCTCAGGTATGTGCACACATGTGAGCCCCCCCACAATCATACACATCTCAGGCATGTGCACACATGTGAGTCTACACACACACACACACACACACACAAAGGGAAGGAAAGCAAAAAAGTGGTTTGTGCACTGAGGAAGTGCAGGTTTGATCTCATTTTATTTAAATTTAAATAAAAATGTCTATTGCCACACATGAGTAGTGACTAACATTTTGTCAAAGAAAGTTCTAGAAGCAGGTTTCTTAGAAGGCCATAGGGTCATGCCAGAAATCTTTCAAAACTATTTTCTCTCCCCTTATGCACACTTGCACATGCACATTTATACATGTGCACACACACACAAGACCAAATGCTACCTGGCAACAGGGTGTTCTAGATGCTGTGTCATTTTATAAAAGTTCACTGTTGAAATCTTATCTCCAGTGACACAGAGCTGCCACTGACCACAAGTGTCCCCTCCTCCATCCTACTTCTTCTTGTCCTTGTGTGACAGAGATAAGCAAGTAGGAAACCTTGCTCCAGCAAGTCTGCCTTGGGCAGTCTCAGGCCTCAGAGCATGGTGGCAACCCATTCAGGAAAGCCCAGGCTCCCTTCCACATCCCCTCTAGGAAAGAGGAACCAGCATCCATTTATGTGCTTGTGTGCAGCCCAGCCATGAGAGAGCTCAACCCTGCTGACTGTTTGCTGCCATTTCTTATTGTAGATCCAAAGTTTTGGTCTTAAGAGAGATTTTGATCTTCTGCAAGACACTTCCATGTTTTATAGACATGTGTGTGTGTGTGTGTGTGTGTGTGTGTGTGTGTGTGTGTGTTTGAGCAAGATGGGTGGAGGACAAGTGTCCGGGGGTGGGGAATGGGGTACAGACGAGCCGGCTTTTGATGGTTCTACCTTGGACTTTTCAAGTTTATGATGGAATGAATGTGTACCCATGCAGCGAGTCTGTGTCTCACCCTCAGTGTGGCATTCAACACGTCACATGAGCTTGTCAACACTCAGTATAAAGCAGGCTTTGTGTCAGATTTCTCTGCCCAGCTGTAGGCTAACTTAAGTATTCAGGGCTCATTCAAGGCATGTAGCACTATGGTGTCTGGAAGGTAGGTGTGTGGAATGCGTTTATGACTTATGATATTTCTAGTCCTCAGTGGGTTTATCAGGATGCAACTCCAACAGTGAGGAGCATCTGTATTTACCAGATGGATATTTTCTCTTAGTCTCCACCCCCACTTTCCCACGCCTAGAGCCCAGAAGCATTCTGCCATCCTTGTCCTCTGAGTGAGTGGTCCGTGCCCATCACAGCAGCCTCTAGGAGGACGCCCCTTGTTATCTCAGGCCAGGCCGTTGGCCCTTTACTTCCTATACCAGATTCTCCCTCCATCCAAGGCTCCCAGATACATGCCTCCTTTTCTTGCATACAAACTTAAAATCTCCCAGAATATTGCATCCCATCAATCCCAAATGTCCAGGAAGTAACCCCGCATGCACTTCTGTCCCCCCAGCCTGGTGGCATGTACGACTCTGCAGGCCATGTGAAGAGTCCTCATCAACAGGAGTGCCATTGTATCCCAGCCCACTCCGTGCAGATGGCGACAGAGCCCCTCTGTGTTAGCCAGGATTTCCTGTGTGCTGATTGCTGTCTGACTGTCCCAAGTAGTGCTCCTGCTTCCCTAAAACCTACACATCATTCTACCCAAGGATACAGGATGCACTTCTCTCTCTCTCTGGGTGTGTAAAATATAAATAATATAAATGTTAACATTTTACCTTTAAATTATGTTGATTTTGTGTGTGTGTGTGTGTGTGTGTGTGTGTGTGTGTGTGTGTGTGTGCCTCCAAAAGTGTGTAGAGGTCAGAGGACAACTTAAAAGATCAGTTCTCTCCTTCTGTTATTTGGATCCTAGGATCAAACTCTTATAGACAGCCTTGACTAGTACCTTTGTCCACCGAGATGTCACTCTGGACCCTTTTTGTTTGTTTGTTTGTTGAGTTAGGTCTCATGTAGCCTAGGCTGGCCTCAAACTTGCAGTGTAACTGAGGATGACCCTCTGATCCTCCTGCTTGCCCTTCCTGTGCACTGAGATGACAGGTGTGTGTCATTACACCTGGTTTGAACAGTGCTGGGGATAAGCCCAGGGCTTCATGCATGTGGCATGCACTCTGCCCACCAAGCTACACACTCAGCCTCGTAACCGTTTTCTAAGGCACAGCTCTATGGCGTTTAGTGCGTTCCCTCTCTTGTGCAATCATCACTGCTGTCCATTTATAGAACCTTATCATTATCCAAAGAGCAACTCTGTGCGCAGTAGATAACTCCCCAGTCCCCGAGGCCCGGAAAACCTCTGAGCTTGCGTGTTCTGGGCGTCTCATGGGAGTCAAACCATATACTGTTTGTCCTTTGGGTCTGGTTTATTTTATTTAACATATTTTCAAGGTTCATGGCTCATTCATATTATAGCATATATCAGAATTTCTCTCTAGTTAAGTAATGTTCCATTATTGTTGTTGTGCGTGTGTGTGTGCATGCGTGTGTATGTGTGTGTGTGTGTGTGTGTGTACATGTATGTGCTACTTTTTTTTTATTCATTTCATGGACACTTGAGTTGTTTCAGCCTGTAGGCTAGCATGGGCAATGCTTCTCTCAGTACTGGCATAATGACCTGTCTATACCCCAGTTTCAACTCTTTCGTAAGGACACCCATGAGCCGAATGATCGGACCACATGAGAATTCTGTTTTCCACTCTTTGAGGCTCTAGCAATTATTTTGGCACACTGAACCATTTTCTATTCCTACCGATACTGCATTTAATATTTTAAAATCTTTTTAAACTATAGAAATAACATGAGGAGCCTGGCATGATGATGCACATCTGTGACCCCAGCTCTCACACAGTGGAAGGAGGAGGATCAGTTCAAGGATCAGTTGAGGTTACCTTCAGCCGCATAACAAGTTCAAAGCCATCCTGGGCTACCTGAGAATCTGTGTTAAAAATAAAAAATCACGGCACACGCCTTTAATCCCAGCACTCGATCGAGGCAGAGGCAGGTGATCTCTTTGAGTTTGAGGCTAGCCTGGTCTACAAAGAGAGTTCCAGGACAACCAGGGCTGTTAAACAGAGAATCCCTGTCTCAATAAAACAAACAAAAATTAATGAATAAACTAAAAATAAATCAAGGTGGCGGCCTTGTACCGCAGCACCCGTTGCTTTTGTTAGTTGCAGCCACTGAGAGATAAGTGGGTGATTTCTCTGTTTACTCACGCTCTCCAGATTGCAGCCTGTGTGGAGAACTCAGTGTCGGTTGAGCCTTGGACTAGAAGCCAGGATCCCAGAGCTACCTTCCCACAGTCTCAGTTTTTTCTAAATTGTGCTCCCCCCCCCCCCCCCCCCCCCCCCCCCCCCCGTTGCTCTAATAAGCAGAGCTGTGAGCTCCCTCTCTCTGGAGGGCCACCCACCTGGCCTTAGGAGGTTGACAGACAGGTCAGGCCACCTTCCCCTCTGGGAATACCAGGTTTCACTTCACCAAGGCCCTTTCTCAGCCTGAGTGGGGAGATGAGCAGCAAGCTGGGGTGTGTGTGTGTGTGTGGGGGGGGTGCATACACACGTTCGAGTGCACACAAACACAAGTGTGTGTGAAGCCGTCCACACCAGGCTGGAGTAGTATTGGAGGGAAGGGTATTCACATTCACTATGATAGCTTAGAGGGGCCCCAAGGCACATAGGCCCTTCACATGCTCAGCGAGACCTATTTAGGCTTGGCAAAAAGCCACCTGGGAAGCCAAGGCCCAGTCTTTTGCCAGCACCTTTCTCGGCAGAGCCCCGGGCAGCTGCTGGGAGAGAGGACACAGAGGCCTGGAAAATCCATGAACAGAGTAATCAGCCCCGTGTCTTGGCCCCTTGACTCTGTTTATTGCTTCCTGCCCCGGAAAGCCCTTTACAAACACAGCCGCTTTGAGGGGGGTGGGGGAGTGAGTGGGACCTGGTGGGTGGCCTGCTCACACTGGGCTGGTCGTCCAGATTGCCCAGGGAACAGCGTCCCTAAACAAGCCTACTGATTGTTGTCTGTCTTTTACTGCCATCCTGTAGATTCCGGGGAGCAGGGTAGGAGGATGGCGATGGATGAAAGGAGGGGGTGCAATCTAAGCGGAGACCCTCAAAGAAAGGCAGTGCCCTACAGAGCTTTTTATTTTGTCATTGACAGAGGCAGGGGTCTCACTTCTAATTTCCTTCAGGACTTCAGGGTTAAGCTCTGATGAGGGGTAGGCAGAAGTAGAAAGGAGACTTCACCTTCTGGGGATCTTGCAAGGTGGAGTGGGGAGTGGGGGAATGGATGGCCCTTCCTTGGGGCCTGTGACCATTCGTGGTTTAAACATTTATGGTGCTGGCTCAAAATCTGCCTGAGACAGGATTTCATGTAATCCAGGCTGGCCTCGAACTTGCTATATAGCATGATTAGAAGCATGCGCCACCATGCCCCACAGGAAGCCTATCTTCTTATTGTTTACATTGCTTCTGTAAGAACAGATTTTTTTTTTCCACCGAGTTTTCTCCCTGGTAATCACATTCCTTCACGCCCTTCCTCCTTCCTCAGAATTTACTACATCTCGTGTCTTTCCTACCGGGGCTGGTGACTGAGATGTGATTCTGTAGGTTTTGCTATTGTCTCTTTGTTAAAGGAACGTAGTTATTACATTTATTTATCTCCTGTGTGTTCAGTGGCTGCAGGGAGGGGTGGGGTGAGGAGAGCGGGAGGGTAAGGACATGCTCTGGCACATGCTTGGTTGGGGGACAATTTTTGAGAGTCGGGAGTTGACTGACTCTCTTTCCTTTCACCATGTTCAAGTCCCCAGGACTGAACTCAGGTTGTCAGGCTTGGTGGTAGGTATCTCTTGCTTGTGGTGCTTCCTCCTCTTCCTCCTCCTCCTCCTCCTCCTCCTCCTCCTCCTCCTCCTCTTCTTCTTCTTCTTCTTCTTCTTCTTCTTCTTCTTCTTCTTCTTCTTCTTCTTCTTCTTCTTCCTCCTCCTCCTCCTCTTCTTCTTCCTCCTCTTCCTCCTCCTTCTTCTTTTCTTCTTCTTCTTCTTCTTTCTTCTTCTTTTTCCTCTTCCTCTTTCTCCTCCTCCTCTTCTTTCTCTTCCTCCTCTTCTTCCTCTTTTTCTTCTTCCTCTTTTATTTCTTCTTCCTCTTCTCCTTCTATTTCTTCTTTCCTCATTCTCCCCTTCCTTCTCCATTTCTTTTTTCTTCCTCCTTCTTTTTCTTCTTCCTCTTCCTCTTCCTTCCTTTCTTCTTCCTCTTCCTCCTCCCTTTCCTCTTGTTGTTGTTGTTCTTCTTCTTCTTCTTGTTCTTCTTCTTCCTCTTCCTCCTTGTCCTCGTCCTCCTTCTCCTTTTTCACGTCAAGGTATTAAATAGTCCTGGCTCACCTGAAATTTGATTTGTAGCTAAGAGTGGCCTTGATCTCCTGATCCTCCTGCCTGCATCTTCCAAAAGTAGGGCTCACAGGCGTTTGTCACCACGCCCAGTGGAAGTCTGACTCTGGAGAACATAAAACCCTGCTTCTACCCTCTACTGAAGCTTCTCTGACTTAAGTTTTGGCATTGGCCTGGTCTGTATACACTTGTGCTATCCTAACACCTGCTTTGTGTGTACTGGGACCTGTGGCTTGCTTGTCCTTTTCTTTTCTTACTTTGTCAGTGCTGGGGATCAAAGCCAGAACTTCGTACATTGCACATGCTAGACAAGTTTTCTACTCCTAGCTACACCCCTTGCCCTTGGCTTTTTCGATGGGATTTCACAATATAGCTCAAGCCGGCCGTAGACTCCTGATCCTCGTGGCTGTCTCTGCCTCTCCAGTGCTATGATTAGCAGTGTATGCCACCATGCCAGGCCTGCCTGTGTTTTAAACGTGGCCTGTCTCTGCCAACTTCCACAGGGGAATCTGTGTTTTGGTTGTGCAACTCTGAACATGCCACACCCTCCTAGCTCCTTTCTGAAAGCAAAATAGTATACAGTCCTTGCTCAAGAACAAAAGGCCCTCAGATTAGGCCTGCATGTTAATGATTTTCAAGTGTGGCTACTTCCTCTTGCCTGGCCTGACTTGCACTGGCAGCGGGTGGGATGTGCCTGCATTAGTAATATGTGAGGAAAATCCAGACCGGGACCACGATGGCAGAAGTGCTCGCTAATGAGCTGGGACCCTTTTCTCATCTACCCCCACCCCACCCTGTTCCCTGCTCTCCTGCCGCAGCTACACACTCAATGTCGCCCAGTCTAGCTTCTGCTCCAGGAGGACTGGAGGGGACACTGTTGCCAGGTCGCTCCTTGTGCCCAGCCCTCCTCTGCCAGTATCCCGTTTGCCTGAGGCAGGGGTACAGAGTTTTGTTATTTTAAGTAGAAGTATGAGATTCAGGGCAGAAACCTGACCTGGTCGCTCCCTGACTGTAAGACCTTAGAGAATTACCCTGTACCTCACTTTCCCTATGTGCAAATAACAGTTCCCAATTTTTAGGGTTACTGTGAGGAGTTCCTGTGGCTAGCCTCTCGAGCCTGGCTGATGCAAAGGCTTATGGACTTTCTTGTAGTTTTGCAAACTATTAAGTGGTTTGTTCAGTTGCAGTACAGTCATTGGGGGCAGTCAGCATGGTCAGAATGGGAGTGACTTACTTTAGATTCTTTAAATGACAAGATTAGCATAATATCTGTGGTATAATCCATGGACAAAGTTGGGTTTCCATTTTATTCTCCTCTTTCCTATTTGTTCTTCCATTTAGACAAATTTTTAAAGATTTATTTAATTTTTTACAAAATTATGTCTGCATATGTGTATGTGCACAGGATTCCAGAGGTGTTGGGTCACCTGGATTTGGAGTTTCGGGCTGTTGTAAACCATCTGATGTTGGTGCTGGGAACCTAACTCAGGTCCTCTGTAAGAGCAGCAGCATACGCTCTCACTATCTGAGCCTTCCTGGCAGCCCCTTCCTGCTTTAATTATTTTGTGTGCACAGGCTCACCACAGATGAAAGTCGTATGAATCTGAACTCAGCCCCTTGGTGGACTGTGCTCTTAGCTCCAACACCCAGGAAGCTCTCAGCGTGTGTGTTATGTGTGGTTGAACAGGGAGGCGGGGTTTATGGTACATGACTGACTCAAGGAGGCAGGTTTAGCTAATCTTAGTAGGAGCGGTCTCTACAAGGGTGCAGGCTTCAGGACAAAAGTAGGCAGCAGGGAGAGAAAGTTATAGCAGACATTTTCAACATTCCCACTTGGACCAGAGGACAGCTTTGCCCTCTGAGTCTCCGGGGGCAGGGAGGCTTTGCCAGTTTCTCATAAGTCTGAGGCTTTGGTCCTTGACATGGCCGACTCTTGTCAACAACTCACATCCCCTTATAATTCCACACGCTCAGGGCATCCTCTGCTCCTCACCCAGCTCTGGTGATCCCTACGGCTACTCTGTTAAGGACTCATAGATTTGAAAAATGGTCATCGTCCAGCAATGTTTGATCACTAGCTGAATACAGTTTTATCTCTCTCTCTCTCTCTCTCTCTCTCTCTCTCTCTGTGTGTGTATTCATGCACATGGAAGCTAGGGGTCAGTGTAAAGGGTCGTTCGTTTTGTTTTATTTTGTTTTTCACTGGACTGGAACTCACTAAGTATGCTGGGTTAGCCAGTGAGCCCAGGGATCTACCTAGCCAGGTACTAGGATTATAACCACATGCTACACATTTTTTTGAGACAGGGTCTTTATGTAGCTCTGGCTGTCTTGAAATTCTCTATGTGGAACTCACAGAGATCTACCTGTCTCTGCCTCCCAAGTGCTGGGATTAAAGGTGTGAGTCATTATGCCTGGCTACAAAAATTGGGTTCTGGGGATCAAAGTCACTCTTCATGCTTGGAAGGCCACCACTTTACCGACTCAGTCATCATCACAGCCCCTATATTGTGGGTGTTTCGCTGCTATTGTTTCTTTGTTTGAGACAGGGCCTCACCATGTAGCCTTTGGCTGGCCTAGAACTCTCTACTTAGATGAGGCTGGTCTTGAACTCATTGCGATCTGCCTCTGCCTTGAGTGCTGGGATTAAAGGCACGGGCCACCACATCCTATTTTAATGGTGATTATGAAGCGGTTCAAGGACCTAGGAATGCCTTACTGCTTCTGGAAGGTTCTAACAGCTGCTGACTGCTCCTCATGCTGTCTCTCTAATGTCTGGATAACCTTGCAACCCATTTGTATTCTCTGCACCTTGGCTTTGTCCTGTACTAGGAGGAAACTCATGTCCACACACCCCAGGCTGCCGCTTCCCATGAGACAGAGCCTGTGCAAGTTGGGGCTTGTGAAGCAATTTGGCAGCTTTTGTTTGATGACTGTTGACTTAGCCCAGGTGTGCAGACCCAATGTTTACAGAACCCTGGTTGGCTCTGGGCTGGAGCTGGAATGGAGAAAATAGATGTTCCGGGGAGGAGGGAGAGGGTGTGGATAATCCAAAAGCCATTTGTTTAGGGCTTGGAGCCAGAGATAAGCTGTTTCTGCAGATTTTCCTAAATCAACCAGACAGGAACTCTTTGTAATGAGCCTTCAATGTATGTTGACCTAATACTCCCCAACACTCACTCCACACACACATGTGAGCCATCTGGGCCTCAGAGCTGCACAGGGATGGAAGGGCTCTCAGAGCTCACGCAGTCTTCCCTGACCATTTTCACAGGAGGTCTAAAAGGTAAATAGACTTGCCCAAGGCCTCTTGGCTACTTAGTGACGGAGCTAAAACTGGAATTCTGGTCTCCAAACTGCATCACCCTTTAAGACGGTGGTCCCATGTGACCATGGATCAGAATGACAGGGAGTTGTGAAAACGCAGGTTCCCTAGACACACTCTCCCAGAGGTTGTGATTTAATAGCAGTGGAGAATGTGTTCTTAGCAAAGCTCCAGGGACGTCTGATGACAGTGAGTGTCGTACTCTCTGCAGATGCTACCAGAATGTAGAAAGCATTTGCTTCCCAGGCTGTAGGAATGCGAGGCCGGAGATGCAGTCAGTTCAGAAGGTGAGAGGGGGAGGGGCAGAGCCAAGCTTTAGTTATTGATTTATTTAGCCAGTTTTGAGACAAGGACTTATGTAGGCCAGGCTGGCCTTGAAGTACTATATGTAGGTAAGGATGATTTTGAACTTTTAATCCTCCTGCCTTCACTTCTGTACTATTGGTAGTATAGGCAATGCATCGGCATGCCTGTGTTATGAAGTACTGAAGCTTAAGCTTGGGGCTTTGGAGTTTCATGCATACTAGGTAAACATTCGACTGACTGAGTCATAGCACCAGCCCCTTGCCTGACTTTAAAGCAGAATGCAGGCGACCAGAGTGTTAGGAGACTCTGAAGTCTCTTTTCTGCCCTGTGAGATGAGGCTGGTTAGAGTTGGCCAAGTTCTGGACGACTCATAGCACGCACCTGACTCAGTGTTCACATCTCTAAAATGGCTAGAATGAGAGGCAAGGTCATGATCCCATGGCAGGTGTTTAAGGTCGGTCTGCCGAGCAGACGTCCGCTGACAGGGTCTGGGTGGTGAGTCGTTGCTGGGTGTGGGTGAGGGCAGGCCTTTGCTTTACACTGATGAATTTCTACTGACTAACCCCGTGATGTGACAGGGATTTTGGTTCTGCGATGAAAATGTCCAGGTCCTTCTGACTCTGAGGCACTGGGATGCAGCGACCTTCTGCAGAGGTGTCGCTGTGGGCTGTCACTAGCACGTGGTGTCTTTCCCTGGCCCTGATCCCCACCCTTGTCTCTGCATCCTAGGGGTTTTCAGTGGTCTGAGCAAACAGACTGTTGCTCTTCATTTCTGGAAGTAGGAGAGACAGAGGCTCCTGGGAAGCCAAGGATGCTGGTTGAGAGACTCGGGGATGCCTGCCCCTTCTCTGAGAGCTAGAACTACAAGCCCAGCTGGCCCTAGGCCCTTCCCTACCGTCCTGCCAGGGACTGGGCTTGCAGGCTCTCAGTAAGCAGAGCCTTGGCTGGCGGGCCACTGGCTGCTTCTACCAGTTCTACCCTGTCAGGTCAGCCTGACCCCACCAATGCTATAAACATGATAGACACAGATGGCAGCTGGGGGAAGGGGTTCCTGGGGGATTTGGGTCCTCAAGTGGCCCTGCCATCAGTCTGGTGAAGGGAAAGACGTGCAGAGCATCAGGAAGTAGGCAGGCTAGTGGTACCCATGGATACATGTGTGTATAATTTCAAACCAGCCTCAGGGCTGGGTGAGGAGAGAAAGTCCAAGTACCTGGGTCGAGTAAAAAAAAAACCCTGAAGAGGGTGTGTGTCTGGGACGGTTGGCTTGGGATAAGCACTTGGCACGGCTTAAGCGCATTGCTGAGTGTGGTGATGAGCAGGGGCCTGTTAACACACACGTGCTCTGAGCTGTATGTCGGAGGGGGCCGGAGTGTGTTCAGGGAGAGAGTCCTGGATCTGTGTGTCCTGCCTCTTAGTTACTACTCTCTGACCTTTGGCCAGTTGTACCTTCTAGAAGTGATCACATGTGGTTGCCACTCTCTTTGTGAGCACAGGGACTTCAGAGTATGTGTGCGATGGGGTGACTGAGAATATCTGATGGGGAGGGATGCTGGGGGCCCCCAGCTGTAGAACAGGAGTCTACAACAACTATGGAGGGAGGAGTGCCAGTGGGGTCTGGGTGGGGGCCCAAGGAGAGCAGGGAGAAGCCACTGACTGGGGGAGTAGCTGGCTTGTACTCTAAACAATCCCATCAGCCATCTGTACTGGGCCTCTCTGGGTGGAATTTCTGACAGTGTCCTGGCTGGTGTGTGTGTGTGTGTGTGTGTGTGTGTGTGTGTGTGTGTGTGTCCTTCCCTGTCTGCGGCAGCTGCTGCCCATTCCTTTGAAGTTCAGCCACTGGCCAGCCGCCCCATTCCTCAGCCTAGCTTGTCATTCCTGAGCAGCCTAAGCAGGGTTTCTGAGCATGTCTCCTAGAGCCTGAAAACTCTCCCCTAGAGGGCAAGCTCCCTGAGAGACAACCTCTCCTGTCTTAATGGCAGAAAGGCTGGGCCACCCAGGATGGGATGACAATATTCGAGTTACTCTCACCTTACAAACTTCTCTGGGGTTCAGGTCTGGGCAGAGGGACTGTGGGTCCAGCTCCCTGAGGGCCGTAGGATCACCCATCCTGAGACCCCTGTGCTTCACATAGTTCTGCTGCAAGGCTGGATTGGGCCCAAGCTCACAAGCTATCCCTGACTCTGCCCCTGCTGTGTAGTTTTGAAGTATGCAGGGCTAATGCTAGCCCTACACCTAACCAGTCCACCGCGAGTACCCCTCAGAAGGCCCACCTAAGAGGTGTAGGTCTCCTTGTTTTACAGACTTGCTGAGAGATGCGAGCCACCTAAACAACTGCAGAAGAACATCCATGTTCTTTGGTCTCCTATTCCAGCTCAACACAGGCGCCACCAACCACATCAGGCCCGCAAGCCCAGGTCCTGTCTCCACAATGCTCAGGACAGGGACACCCCACTGTCCACTGGGCCTTCATTTTCCCCTTGTTGTCCTTTACTAGGAATGAGCAGGTCCCTAACCAAGGTTGGGGCAGAGGGGAAATGCATGATGGGAGTCCCAGAAGAGCGTCTGCCCAAGCATTCCCAGCTGGTAGAGCTGGTGGGAGTCTAAAGCTTTTTTTTTTTTTTTTTGGTTTGGTTGTTTTGTTTTTGCTTTTGTTTTGAGACAGAGTTTCTCTGTGTATCCCTGGCTGTCTTGGAACTTCCTCTGTGGACCAGGCTGTCTTGGAACTCAAGAGATCTGCCTGCCTCTGCCTCCCAAGAGCTGGGATTAAAGGTGTGCACCACCATGCTTGGCTATATCTGCCATTCTTAAAAAGCCAACCTGCTCTGGGCTGACTTTCTTCTTGAGACTTTTTCATCCTCACTGCCTTCTGTTGCTGTTGTTTTATTTAGCGAGACGGAGTGTGTGGGGAGGTGGATAGAACAGCTCAACTGGTAGAGCGCTCCTCTTACGTGCGGGAAGGTCAATCATCCCCAGCCCTGCATAAAATGGGCGTGGCAGCACAGGTCTGTGATCCCAGCATTTAGGGGGTGAAGGCAGGGTGATGAGACCCTTAAGATCATCCTCAGTTTATATAGCAGGCCGGAGACAGCAAAACATGGACTTTGGGGTCAGACTGTTGATTCAGACTCTGATTCCGAGGCTGTGTGATCCTCTCTGAGTCAGTTAACCTCTCTGAGCTTCAGTTTCCTTGTCTATAAAATGAGTAGAGTGGTGGTTTCAGTATGGTGACTTGACGAGACGAATCACGACAGGCGTTGGGCAAGTGCCTGTCCATGGCGTGTACTCAGAGGTACTTGTATCATAATTATCAAAGAAGCAGCTCAAGGGGCCAGAATTGAGGTTCACTGACAGGGCACATGCTTATCAGGCCCGAGGTCCTGGGTTCAATTCCAGCATCAGAATAAACAGCTGATAGCCATTGTGGATAATATACATACTCAAAATGCACCATTGTGGATAATATACATACTCAACATGCACCATTGTGGATAATACACATACTCAAAATGCACCATTGTGGATAATACACATACTCAACATGCACCATTGTGGATAATATACATACTCAAAATGCACCATTGTGGATAATATACATACTCAAAATGCACCATTGTGGATAATATACATACTCAAAATGCACCAAGGAAATCACTGGTGCTGCTAGCCTCGTGATGTTCTTAGGGCTCTCGACATATTTTCAAATTAATAAATGAACATGGATGAACATGTTGAAAGCATACAAAATCTTAAGAGCCTCCTGACCCTCTTCATACACATGTGCAGACACTCACCGTCTCCAACCCCCTCCATGGCACACTGCAGTGTCACAACTAAACTCACTGATGGTCTCTCTGCTCCTCTAAGTCTCAAGCAAAGAAAAGACATGTTGTGGGACTGGAGAGATGGCTCAGTGGTTATGAGCACTGGCTGCTCTTCCAGAGGTCCCGAGTTCAAGTCCCAGTAAGCACATGGTGGCTCACAACCATCTGTGATGGGATCTGATGTCCCTTTCTGGCATACAGGTGCCAGACAGAGCGTTATACCCTCATTTCACCATCCTCCTACTGGAGGAAATTTCTAGTAGTTCTGATCATCTGCTGTCCCATGACCACAAGGCTCAGCTTTCTGCCCATGTTAGGCCCGGGTTCAAACTGAAGTATAGGAACACTCCATAGCCGTGGAATTCATGAGTCAGTGGGTGGGAGCACAGGGCGCATCAGTGTGGGACCTTCCGTGTTCCTGAGGCTCTCGCCTGCTATCCCCCACCTGCTCTTACAGTGCCTGGTCGAGATTTTCCAGGCATGCTCAGTTGTAGAGGACTGACTGTAGAGATAGCCCCTGCTGCTATCCAGGCGCCAGAGCTCATCTGTAGACCTTGCAGGCCCCTCTATTCAAATTGTTGGGCCTAGGCCAACATGAGCTCACTCCTGGAGCCGGGCCAGCTTCCTGGGCCTGCACCTGAGCTTCTGGTGGCTCCTTCTCCAGGTCTGGGTCTGGACAGTTTCACTTGATTCCAGGCATATTCATGTCCCTGCCAGTCCCTGGGGTGGAGTGGGGGAGCAGCCCCTCCCCGCCCAATGAGGTTTCAGCTCCTCAGCCCAAAGTTGAACCGTTGGCTATGTTGGCAGCGTTTGTTGATAGAGAGAAAAACTGTTGTGGAAATATTCCCCAACCCGCCCAGGTTTTGATACTAAACAGTCTGTTACTCAGGCAACTTGACAGCTTTGGTGGGATGGGGAGTAGGAACTTGGTAAGAAAACTGGGTTTTGTGAGCTTTGTGTTCTTCTGAATACAACTTCACCTTCAGCCCTCTCTTCCCTTGCTCCCTGGACGTGAACACTGTTTCATAACGGGAAGACCCCTCTCCGGCACGCCTCAGCTCCTCCAGGGTTAGTTTGCGCCCTAGGGTTCAGTGCTGCCCCCAGCCTGGAGATCTTGCCGTGTGCTCGTTCTCTGCCCATTCTGTGGTCTGTGCCAGGGAACAGAGCGGCTCTCCAACCTGACGGATGGCGTGTTGAATCTGGAATCAGACAGCTTGGGTTCAGATTTCAGCTTGGCCACTTAGCCATGTGACCTTGAGCAAGTGTCTCACTCTCTGTAGCTCACTTTTCTGTCTATACCATCGGAGAGGACGGGGGTGGGGTGGGGGGTGGGGGGAGCATTTGCTCCTTAGGGCTGCAGAAAGCACGAAGAACATTGATAGACATGAAGCCCTTTGCCACGGTGCCTGATGAGGAAAGAGACTCAGGCGGTGGGCATCAGTCATTGTGGCTACGAGGCCGTTATCATTTATTAGAGACAGGGTCTCACTGTGTAGCCCCGGCTGTCCTGTAACTCACTATGTAGGTCAGGCTGGCCTTGAACTCACAGAGGTCTGCCTGATTCAACCTTAGTGTTGAGATTGCAGGGTGTGAATTATGACACCTGGCCTTAAAAAAATAGTACCTGTTATTACATTGAATTTATTTTTTACTGTATGATGTATGTGTGCTTAAGTTCAGCCAACCACACGTAGGAAGGTCAGAGGGCAACCTGCAGAAATTAGTTCACTTCTACCGTGTAGATCCTGGAGATGGGACTGGGGATGTGAGGGATGGTGGCAGGTGCCTTACCCACTGAGCCACCTCACTTGGCTTTATTTATTTATTTATTCAAATCTTTCTTTTAAAGATTTTATTTATTATTATATGTAAGTACACTGTAGCTGTCTTCAGACCCACCAGAAGAGGACTGTCAGATCTCATTACGGATGGTTGTGAGCCACCATGTGGGTACTGGGATTTGAACTTAGGACCTTCAGAAGAGCAGTCAGTGCTCTTAACCGCTGAGCCATCTCACCAGCCCTTATTTATTTATTTATGAGACAGGATTTTACTATGCAGACCAGGGTGGTTTTGAACTCACAGAGATCCTCCTGCCTTTGCCCTGTCATCAAGGATTAAAGGCATGCACCCACCCCCACACGCATACTCTTATTTTCTGGTGTGATCCTGACTTCTCCCAGTGTAAGCCCATTCAGCATTCCTCCCAGGCTTCCTTCCCCGTGTGAGCCGCCATGAGCTTAACACAGGAACCGGTTGTCTTATGAATGTCTGCGAAGCTTCATCGGAGTTGGAAGAGGACTTGGACTCCTCAGGGCGCCTTTTATGGCTGCTTCGTGTCAGGGAAGGAAGAAGGATGGACATGTCCTAAGGGCTGGCTGAGGATCTCGGGCCAGATCTGCCCATGCGGCGGGAGGGATCTTAGCTTCCTTTGGAGCCCTTTGCCCTGGTGCCTCATCCTTACATGCATGTGGCTACAGACTTGGTCACTCGTGTTGATGCACGAGAGGGAAGAGTCAGGGAAGGTTCTCCTCACCAAACAAAACAGACTCACTTAGATAGAAGGTGGGGACGTAGGGGAGTTATGCTGTGTGGTAGCCCTGGGGATGCCCCCCTTTTTATCCTTTCTTTTTTTTCTTTGGTTAGAATCTTCTCCTTCTCCTTCTCCTTCTCCTTCTCCTTCTCCTTCTCCTTCTCCTTCTCCTTCTTCTTCTTCTTCTTCTTCTTCTTCTTCTTCTTCTTCTTCTTCTTCTTCCTCTTCTTCTTCTATTAGATTTTTCTTTATTTACATTTCAAATGTTATCCCCTTCCCTCGTTTCTCCTCCGAAAATCCCCTATCCCCTCCCCCTCCCCCTGCTCACTAACCCACCCACTTCTCTGCCCTGGCATTCCCCTACACTGGGGCATCGGGCCTTCATAGGACCAAAGGCCTCTCCTTTCATTGATGTCCGACAGGGCCATCCTCTGCTACATATTGGGTATGGCCTTACTTCTCACCTTGCTAGCTGTCTCATCTGGAAACCATGTCTCTTTCTAGTAAAGGGTGTGGGAATCTTCTTTTTTCCCCTTAAATTTATTTTTCTTTATGTGTATATGTGTGTATGTGCACCTGTGTGTATACCATGTTTATTATGCATGTGCTCACAGAGACCAGATGAAGATTTTGGATCCTTTGGAACTGGAGTTTCAAGTGGTTGTGAGCCAGATAATGGATGCTGGGAACTGAACTCTGGTCCTCTGCAAGAGCAGCACTGCTGAGCCATCTCTACAGGACACGCCCCCACCCCGGTACTCCCCACTCCCCCGCCCCTTTCTTCTTACCCTCTCCAGCGCTTTAAAAAAAAATCCTCGTGTTTAACAGGTGAAAAAGAGATGACTAACAGAGAGGTAAGGGGCCAACCCTGGTCACTGGTCACACAACAGGGCGTGGCAACAGTGTTTTTCCCTCGGGTTTCTCCCGCCCATGTCCAATCTGGCCTCTTGCTCCGGTTGCTGCGCCAGGGTTAGAGAATGGGCACAGGTGTAGCTGCCCTGCAGCTCTGGGGACTCTGGGACTGAGGCAGGCTTTGTTGTCGTCCCAGCAGCTGTGACCGTTGGGGCTGAGTATCCATTAAGCCGTTTCTGAGCCTTGGGCGGGAGCAGGAGGCTCGGCATTTAAAGGTCACCCGGCTTTTGAAGCTACAGCGACATTAATAGCTTGTGAAGAAAACAAGCCTGTGCAGGGGCCGGAGGACAAGGCGGCTCTGTCAGCGCTGCCCCTCCTCCCCGGGATGCTTGGCCGCACACGCCGGCGAGCGCGCGCGCGCACACACACACACACACACACACACACGCACACGCACACACGCACACGGTAGCTTCTGCCTCTTGTTCACCCACCTCCCTCTCCTCCCTTCCCGAGTCTCTTCAGTTCTGAAGCCTTAGCACTCGGCAGACTGCCCTGCACCCACCCCACGGTGTCCGAGGTGGCTGAGGAGGCAGCTGCCGAGACCAGCAGCTTCTCCGTTCACCGCCTCACCCACTTAAGGCTTCCCTGGGACTTAGCCACGTGACCTCATCCTGACCCCTCTGGCCCTGGTATCCTGGAGTCTTGCTGAAGCAGTCAGCCTGGGGCCCCCTTCCCTTCCCAGGTGGGCAGGGTACAGATGTCACCCTTCAGGTCTGATGGCTTGCCTCGAGGCTCTGCCACAGCACTGGCTGCACAGGGTTCCCAGCCCGGGTAGGCACTGGAGGATAAAGTGCCTTGGGTGGATTAATTCCATCTGCTGAGGAGTGTCTCGCCCGCCCCATCCCCACCCCTTTCTAAGATGCCTGTGCTATCCAGTGGCTCTTCTGTCCTCCAATCAGTCCCGAGGGTGGGGGGTGGGGCACCACAAGGTTCTGGGAGGGCAGCTGCGCTTAGCCCTTTCCCAGGAGCGCTGTGGCCTGGGCCCTGGGACACCACCTAGTGGCCTGGCCTGTTGGTGTCACTGGGCTGTGCATGGCTCCTAGGCAAGAGTCCCTTAAAGACTATTGCAGGTGGACCAGATGTTCCAAACGCTCCTCAATCGCTAACAGAGAGGAAGCCTGGGATAGGTGGAGACAGAGCTGAGGGATAGTTGGTCCTCCCTTCCTTTCCAGAGAGAGAGAGAGAGAGAGAGAGAGAGAGAGAGAGAGAGAGAGAGAGACTCCTAGAGGGAGGAAGCTCCATGACCCCATTTCCCAGACAAAGTGACTGAGGCTAGGGTGCTTCAGCAGCTGTTTGGGCCACAAGCTCGCTCTCTCTCTCTCTCTCTCTCTCTCTCTCTCTCTCTCTCTCTCTCGGTTTCTTGAGACAGGGTTTCTCTGTGTAGCCCTGGCTGTCCTGGAACTTACTCTGTAGACCAGGCTGGCCTCGAACTCAGAAATCCTCCTGCCTCTGCCTCCCAAGTGCAGGGATTAAAGGCGTGTGCTACCACTGCCTGGCAAGGGATACATTCTTAAACATGGTCTCAAGGCTTTGGCCTCAGCCATGAAGCTGATTGGGCATAGGTGGTGCATAGACAGGAGACACAGGCAGTATTGGACCAACGAACTCTGTCAGAACGGCTGGTGGGCATCTGGGCAGAGACCGTAGTAGGTTGCGTAGCTTTGGTGTGGAGGGAATGGCTGGAGGAAACTCAAGAGCAGGAGCCGACATGCAGCTGGCGGAAGACACTAAAGCCACAGGATTTCTTCAGGGGGTATAGCATGAGGTATCAAGGCCTCGGACCAGCCCACCACAGCCTGTCCCAGCAGGGACTTCCTCCTTCCTAGGAACCCATGAAAGTTCCACCTGAGCATCTCCCACGTACACACTGCTTCTGCCAGAGAGCAAGATGAGGTCTGGAGTCCTGAGATCCTTTTCCTAAGCTGCACGGCCTTCCTAGGGTCACATGCGGGCCCAGCCCTCGGATTCCCAGGCTATCTTAACTCTGGTGCAGAGCTGGCCATCATCTTCATGAACTGGCCTTCCTAAGGCAGGAGACTGGCTGTTTTGACCTTGGACAAGGCTGGCTGAGCCGCACCGGGGCAGGCTGCCCACCTCCCTGGGCCGAGCTCCAAGTGACTCAGGCCTCGCAGCTCCTCACACTCCAGTCGGAAGTTGGAAGCAGGCCGCTCTGGGCCTGGCTCTCTGGGCCCTGGGGGAGGACAGGTATGAAGTTTCTGCTTCCAGGTCCTGAGGTTACGCACACCCATTTGCTCAGGGAGAGGTCTAACGGGCCCAGCAGGTTTGGTTCACTTCCTCCATCTCGGGCTCATCAGGGATTACCTTCCTGTTTTCTTGCCCACACTAGCAGCGGGTTCAAAGAGGTGCCCTGCCCTCTTCAAGGTCACATAGCCAGGTCTGAGGCAGTGCCAGCAGACCTCCCCCGTTCTGTCTGGGTCATGTTTCCTTTGATGGAATGTCCTAAGCCCGGGCACACGTGGCTGCATTTCTCAGGCTCCTTGGCTCTCAGCCCTGCAAGCCCTACTTGGCATGTTAGCTCTCGGGAGGCAGGGATGCCTGATTCAGTTTTTCTACCTACCCACTAGCTGCGTGGTTTTGGACAAGTTACTCAACTTTCCTGAACAGTTCCTACTGTTCATTACAAAGTGGAGACAGGCTGGAGAATTATAATAAAGATAAGGGGAGCTTTGGTAGAGATGATGGGGAAAGAGCCCGTGCAAGCTCATACGCCCAGGTCATCTGCACGGTCCTTTCTTTCACAGAAGGGACAATTCGAGCCCCTACCTGGTGCTAGTTACAGCAGCCTGGATGTCTCTGAGGCGTGCCTGTTCATCAGATCCTATTTCCCTGGCTTCCTGTTTCTGAATTTCTTTCTCCAAACCCACAGGGCTGCCTTGGCAGAAAGAGCTTGGCATTTCCATGCTCACACCACGTTCTTGAGCTCCTTTCTGCCTCTCCAACTGTTCTGATGTGGGGGTGCAGTTGCAGGGGTAGGTTTGGGTAGTCCCCTGAACTGGGGTGTCTCCTCCTGCAGAGGCTTCAGGACCTGGCTTGTGCTGGGAGAATCCATGAATCCTTTAGTGATCTGGAGGAATCCCTAGAGTGATAGCCAGGGGCTGGAAAAGAGCCCCCTCTTTCCCTTCCACGGGCCGTGCGGCCACGCACCCCTATCCCAGCCTCACCCCTACCCTAGCCTCACGGGCAGTCTGCGATACTCAGACACAGGCTGAGGGCCAGCTTGTTTCCTTTGCATGGAAACAGTGTAAGGACCTAAAAACAGGGCCCCGGGCAACAAGGGACCAGGAATCCCCACAGAAGAGCAAACACTGAGTTCTAGAACGCCTTTCAGGGGTGTCTCAACACTCAGAGACCCCGAACCCAAGGGACCTGTGAGAGGGGATTCATGGGATAGATGTGAGCCCACTATTTTTCTTCTTTCTCTTCCTGGAGTTGCCCTTGGCAGAGTGACAAGCCTGGTCTCTAATCTTTCTGTCTGAATTACACTTGGGGCAAGGAGGCGGTGGTGTATTCTCAAGGGCCTTAACCAGAGTCTCTGACCCTATGTGTAATATCATCAGGTCTTGGCTTCTGAGGCCTGGTGGCCTAGAGGTTAGAGACTTGAGTGTAGGCCTCCAGAGTGGAGCACTCTTAACAGAACCACTGAATTGCCTCAGACCTCCTTCTGCAAGGGTGAGCAGGAGGGGAGAGGAGGCCATATGTATTTGGCAACCTTCTTGGACTCATTCTCACTAAATGCCTAGACTGATCATCCAAGGCCACGCTTATTTCTCCTTGTGACATGACTTTGGCTTCCCTTGGCTGTGACTGGCTCCTCCAGGCAGGCAGGAAGTAGAGGGAGTGGGATGGTAAATCCTGGTTCACGTCACTCAGTCGACAGGCATGTGACATGATGGGGTGGGTCTCTGTTCTGCTGTGGGACGATGCCCACAATGCGGCTTTAAGTAGATAAACGTAATGGTACAGTAGAATTTATGGTTTAATTACATAGCAGAGTAAGCTCATGCATATGGCAGTGTGTGCAAGGATCAGATACCATACCCACACAGGTACAGGCACGTGATCTCAAGTGAGTTCTCTCAGGGCAGGAAGGGACTTCAGTGTCCACTAGCTATCCAGAACCTGTATGCCTGTAACTTCCCACTTTGAAATCCAACCATTAGGTGGGCACAGTGGTATATGGCTATAATTTCAGCATTTGGATAGTGAAGGCAGGAAAATCAGGAGTTCAAGATCATCCTCAGCTATGTAGTGAGTTCAAGGATAGCCTGGACTACATGAGTCCCTGTCTTAAAAAACAAAAACAAAAACAGAAAAAAGACCAGCAAGACGATGGCTCAGCAGGTAAAGGCATTTCACTTACTAATAAGACTGGTGATTTGATCTTCAGGCCCCACATGGTGGAAGGAGAGCACTAACCCCCAGGAGTTGGTCCTCTGACCACATGCGTCACTCCCCCAAATAAAGGTAATTTTAAAAAAGTTTCAAAAGTCCAATCCAGGCACCCAGGCAGGCACCCAGAATAGGATTCCTTAAGAATATTCTGTCCACCAGGTGGTGGTGGTGGTGGCAGTGGCGCATGCCTTTAGTTCTAGCACTTGGGAGGTAGAGGTAGGCAGCGGATCTCTGTGAGTTCAAGGCCAGCCTGGTCTATAGAGAGAGTTCCAGGACAGCCAGGGTACATGAAGAAACCCTGTCTTGAAAAAAACAACAAACAAAAGAATGTTTATGTCCTTTTGAAGAAAGAGAGAAAATAAGGTGTTAGGACCTCAGCGTCGTAGGTACCTTGAGCCACTTCCTGAGTATGAGATCTGACCTGAAGGTGTCTATCGTTAGTAGCATTGATGGGTCTTCTCATCCTGGGCAGGGTGGCCTCCCCACTACCACATCATTCCTGCCTCGCTCTGATCCTATCTTTTCTGTCATGGCAGTCAGTGAACAGCCCCTCTGAGTGTGACAAGGATTTGCTCACAGGACAGTTTCTCCATCCATGGTTAAAGCCATGGCTCCCATCCTAGAAATCAGAGACTAGGTTCCCATTTGGCTCATCAAGGTTAAGATGGCCTCAGAGGAGCTGCTTGTGCTAGTACCGTGGTAAGGGGGCAGAGGCAGAGGAAGCGTGAGCTTGGGGATGGTGGGGGCTACAGAGTGATGGGGACAGTGGGGGACAGAGTGAGACCCCAGCACTGTTCTACAAGTTGCTGAACCGACTCAATTTTGGGATGAGATGGAGAAAGTCAGAACCAGATTTTGTTTGTTCAATTTTTAATTTTTAATGCTTTTCATTGTAGTGTGTGTGTGTGTGTGTGTGTGTGTGTGTGTGTGTAAGTCAGGGGATAATTTGTGGGAGTCATGCAAATTCCTCTGCCATGAGGATCCCAGGAATTAAAGTCTGATCATAAGGCTTTGTGGCCAGCACCTTTATCCACTGAGCTATCTCACTGGCTCCAGCCACTGGCTTTTTGAGACAAGTTCTCTAGTCCAAGCTGACCAAAAACTTCAAGGACGACCTCAAACTCCCAATCCTCCGGTGTCTGACTCCCAAGAGCTGGGAGTGCTGGGATTACACTCATGCCTCACCAGGTCAGGTTTTATTCTGTGGTGGGAATCGAAGTAAGGGCTTCATGCATGTGAGGCAAACACTTCACCCAGTGTACTGCACCCCAGCCCCGGACAGAGTGCTTTCAGACACTGCACTGTCTCCTTTGTCTACACTACCAGTGACATCACCTTGGTTACCATTTCCATGCCTGGCCCTGAGAGGGCTGGGTGGCCTTCCATGGTAGATTCCAGTCCCTGATCACGCTTGATTTACAGTCCCATCTGTGCACATCCTTGTGCTAGCCTTGGGGACTGGCTAGGTTAACTGGCAGGGAACTGGGTCTGAGATGGAGTATGGAGAAGACTTAGATGCACAGAATTCCTCAGGACAGATTTGAGAAGCTCAACATGGTGATGTATGCCTGTAATCCCAGCCCTGGGAAGGTTGATTCAGGACTATTGAAGCTGAGGCAGGGGGATTAAGAGTTCAAAACAAGCCATACAATGGTGATGCACCCCTTTGATTCCCAGCACTCAGGAGGCAGAGGCAAATGAATCTCTGTAAGTTGGAGGCCAGCCTGGTTTACAGAGGGAGTTCAAGGACAGCCTCAGCTACACTTTGAGTTTGAAGTCAATGTGAGCTAGATGAGACCCCATCTCAAAACCACAACAATGAAAACAAAATAAAAAAACCCGAATATATATGTATACATGCGTATATATGCATTTATGTATATATGTGTGTGTTTACATATTAACATGATTATCATGCACAAAGTTCCAGGTTCTATCCCCAGCACCCAAACTAGAGAGAAGCAGATCTCTCTAGGCTAGAGTAGGGGTCTCCCTCATTTCCTAACAGCCCACCACTAAAGAGTTCAGGTTAGTTTGCTTCAGCTCCTGACTCTGTCCCCCATTTCAGGTGACACCATCAGTCCGTCGCAGCCCCCTGTACCAGGATGACTCGAGGATGTGGATGATCTGCAATCCATCTAAAGCCTGGCTGAGGTCCGCATGCCGCCGCCACCCTGGTCCCTGTCCCCTAGCCCGGGCTGTGCGTTCCTGCCAGGAGGAAGCACAGGAGTGATTCTTCTGAGCTTGCGGAGCAAGCAAGTGGCCGACGACGGAGGGACCCCGGGCCAGCGGCTTCTCGGTTTGTTGGAAACATTCTCCCGCAGCGGCTCAGCAAGATGACCAGTCTGTTTCGCAGGAGCAGCAGCGGCAGCGGCGGCGGTGGAACCACCGGGGCTCGCGGAGCTGGGACGGGGGCTGGGGATGGCAGCACGGCCCCTCAGGAGCTCAACAACAGTCGGCCGGCCCGCCAGGTGCGCCGCCTTGAGTTCAACCAGGCCATGGACGACTTCAAGACTATGTTTCCTAACATGGACTACGACATCATTGAGTGCGTGCTGCGTGCCAACAGCGGCGCGGTGGATGCCACCATAGACCAGCTGTTACAGATGAACCTGGAGGCGGGTGGTGGCAGCGCCTACGAGGACAGCTCGGATTCGGAGGACAGCATCCCACCAGAGGTAAAGGCGGGCAGGGACAATTCACCACCTATAGAAGTCCAGCCTCTCTTAGCAGTTCTGATTTGCTCCCAGTCACAGCTACACCAGAAAGGGGACGGGGACGGGGGGGGGGGGGGGGAGGAGGCAAACAGCTGGCTTCTAACCAACAAGCATCTCCCCTTAGGAAACTTAAGATCAGGCAATGACTAATATTATGGGTAGCAATCATGTACTCATTCAACAAACCCAAGAAACAAGCACCTACTCAGTGCTATACTAGGGATAGTACAAGACCCTGGCTAAAGTCATAAGAATTGAGGCTTATTTAAAATGTGGGTACATAAGCCCCGCTCCAACATTCTGACCCCGTAGTTCCAAGCCTAGAGTTTCCAGTGTGTATTTTTCAAGAAAGACCTTTTGTTTTTTTTCGAGACAGGGTTTCACTGTGTAGCCCTGGCTGTCCTGGAACTTGCTCTGTAGACCAGGCTGGCCTCGGGCTCACAGAGATCTGCCTGCCTCTGCCTCCTGAGTGCTGGGTTTAAAGTTGTGTGCCACTGTTGTGGGCTGCCCTGGCGCTGTTTGTATTCTGATGTTAATTCTGTTTCCTCAAGAGAGGCTGCCCTGATGAGGAATGGATCACATATTCAGGTGATTTCATGTGAACCTTCTCCCCCATTCTAACTGGTCAAATTAAGGCTAGAGTCTGTGATTGGATAATGAAAGGGAAAGGTGGGGCTGGAGGTCTTAGGGAGTGGAGGAAGGAAGGGGAGGATGGAGGAAGAGGAGGAGGAAGGAAGAAGGAGCAGAAACACATGGCCTGGAAAAGCCACAAGTAACAAGGGATCTCGTATTGGGGGAATAGATTAGTGTAGTAGTGGATCTGCCCAGCCTAGGCATACAGCTTATAAATATAACAACTGGGTTGTGTGCTTTTTAGACAGGCTTATTGGGGTTGGACATTTCCTACAACGTGCCACTATTCACAGTAATTCATGAAGGGCTCTTGAACAGCAGAGTATCAACTTAGCCAGCCAAACTGGACAGCGTTTTCAGAACTCAGAGGCTAGCGTGGATTGGAGCTGCGAGTTAGACCAGAGTCAGAGAGGCAAGAGCAGAAAAAGGAGGTGACCCGGCCTCAGGACTACCCGTCAGGAGTCCAGGGAGGAGACCAGTAAGGTTGGCCACCCTCTGGACTGGCATCACTAGTGGGGACTCCCAGCTTTTTATACAGGTGCCATGTATTGAACCCAAGACCTTGTGTGGCAAGCACCAACTGAGCCATCTCCTCAGCCCTGTTGACTGAGACAAGAGTTCTGTGCCCAGCCAACCTCCAACCTAGAAAGACACGCAGTTCTCAGGGCGGATGGGAGAGCTATGTAATCAGGCCAGGAGCCCAAGAGCGAGGATGAGACAAGGCCCAGCAGATAGGAGCCAACTCCACTTTTTCTTTGCAGTCCTGAGGGTTAAACCCAAGGGTTCATACATCCCTCTGTCTCGGAGCCACACCCCCAGCCCTCTTTTTACATAGGATTTCCCTATGTGGAAAAAACAAAAAACAAACAAAAAACCACAGAGACTTATGCTTACTCTGTGGCTCAGGCAGACCTTGAACTTTCTATCCTCCTGCCTCAGCCCCTCAGGTAGCTGGGATGACAAGCATGCCCCACCAGGCCCAGCTGAATTCCACTCTCTCCAGAGCCCAGCCTGTGCTGGGCATCTCCGCTGCTTCAGAAATACATCTCTTCTGTTTCTCAAACTCCATGAGAGTAGTCAGTCACCCCTGTTTACGCGCCAACTCTGGACCAGTCTCCTTGGTCCTCTCCCTCCCAGCCCTGTTGACAGCGTCTCTGCACAGCTTTCTGTCACCTTTTCCACTGTCAAACACCCCCTTTGACCTGCCTGGATTAGTCAATGGCGAGAACCCTGGAAAAATCCAAAGGACTTCTCGTTGAAAGGAGGTGTGAGCTCATGTGCATGTGGGCGCGTGTCGGTGCATTCTTTCAGTGTGAGCTGGGACGTTCCCTGCAGGCTTTGACTCTCTATGGTCCTGTTGGTCCTGACAGTCTAGCAGGAGGGGCGTTTCCTGCTTTGTCCACAGCGCCTGTGGCATCTCAGACCTCTGCAAGGCTTCCTCAGCCGGGGACAGCCATCCTGTCCTGCACTTCTGCTCCCTTCAGGGCCATCCTTGACTCTCTCCCAGCCCCCACCTTTGGAGGCCTGCCTGGGCCATCAGCAGGCAGCTCCCTAGCCAGTGCAAAGCGCTGCAGAAATTTATGAGGAACAGTAAGAATGACAACAACTGCTGACTGGAAAAAGCCCCGTCTCTAGAGGCTGATGGACGGTGGGCTGGCTCAAGGGGTATCCTTGTCACAGAGAAATGGCTCCTGTCAGATAAATGGCCCAGAGTCGGCCTCCCTCCCAGCCTCTGAAACACCTGGCTGGCACCCATCACCGAGTGAGCTAAGTTAGGGGACCACAGAACCTTTAGAGCCAGAAAAGCTCCTTGTGGCTAGAGATATGGGAGGTGGGCAGAAACATACTGGGGTTCCCTCTGGGACTACAGATTTTCCTTTCTGGAGCTGGCCTGCCCACCACCTGCCTCCTCCTCCACTATCAAGCATTCCTCTCTAGAGGCTGTGTTTGCTGCTCTAGGAAGTTGCCCCGTAGTGTACAAGCACGGGACCCCCCTGCCTCCCTCGGCTCCTTGAGTCTGGAGGCACACCACAGATCAGGAGAAACCCATGGAACTCTCCTCTCCCTCTCACTAAACCAGGCCTGGACCCTGTCCCTCAGAGCCAAGGGCTGTCAGAAATGGGGGTATGTGGGCTGGAGGAGGCAGCAGCCAGTCTTCTGGGTACCTGAGGATCTTGCTGAGCAACTCCTGTACTAGGCAACAGGGTGTCACCAGGAGCCCATTCCTCACACCACCCCCACCCCGCATCCTTTTCCTTCCTGGTGGAATGTGGGGTGAGCAGTGAGTGGCCTGACCAGCGAGGCGGCCTCATTCTCATTCTTCTTCTGCAGAAGCATCTGTTTAAATACTTTCCGCCTCACAGGAAAGAACACGCATTCCAGGGCGGGAGCCTCCTTGCAGGCAGGCGTGCAGAGCTTTGCAGTGTGTGTGTGTGTGTGTGTGCGCGCGTGCTCTGGCCGGCCTCCTTGTTCTCAGGGCAGCTGGGCCAGGGGACAGATATATCAATGGAATCTGGCCTGGTAGATGCAGAGACACAACTTTAGGGGTGTCTTCCACAAACCCAGGGTTCAAGCAGGGCTGGGGACTTGGGGTCTGAGTCAGTCAGAGCCTCTGAGCCCTTCCCGGGTTCTTTGCTCTCTGAGAAAGTGGGAGCAGAGCTGTGGGGGAGGGGTGGGTGGAGGTGTGTGCCGGCAATCTGCCCAGATGCCTCTGTGGGGCAGAGCCATACCCACTGGATCACAGGAACTTGGCTTCACCCTATCCTTGACCTTTCCCTGCCCTCCTTCCTCAGTGAAGAGAAAGGGGTCCAGAGGGACAGTAGGCAACTGGGCTGTTCACCCCGAGCATCTTACTTAGGTGTGCAGGCTGCCTGAGGGAAGGGCGTGACTGTGAAGCCCTCGGTCCCTGTCGAAGATTCCAATCTAAAGCGAGTGAGTGGTTTTGCCCGGTTACTTAACCAGACCTCAGCCTCACAGGGCCTGTTATCTGGTTCTCAGCAGACAGGGCAGGAGGATCAGAAGTGGTACGTCCTGCGGTCCTTTGAGCTGTGACGTGGCCATTACCATCTTAGAACAGCTCTGACTTCCTTCGGCTCTTCAGCATGCTTGGGCCTGTTCCCTCACTGAAGGCAGGGAGGGGCAGTAGAGGGTCACCTGTGATCTTAGCCCCTCCCTCTCTCCTGTAGCCACCTCCCAGTGGTTTGCATTTTTACTCCAGCTGCAGATGGATTTGAGAGATGCTGGGGTAGTCAAGAGGTTAGCTAAGTCAGGAGCTCTGAGGAGCTTGCAGGAGGCTGTTACCCATGCTGGGCTGGGCCTTTTGGTGATACTACTGTTGTGGGGCGGGGGGCACTCCTAGATTTGGGTGAGATCACTTCTTTGGTGTCCTCTCTTCTTCACATCTTCCCAAGAGAAGTAATAAGACAGGTTCAAGGCCAGCCAGGGCAACTTAGTGAGACCCTGTTTCAGAATAAAAGTAAAAACAACTGGCCCATACCTCAGTGGTAGAACTCTTGCATATGTGTGTGTGAGGCTCTGCATTCAATTCTAGGTACCACAAAACAAATAAAACACTCAGGCCTTAATTTTCTCATCCATAAAATGGGCCTTCACTTGCCAGACTGGGGTTAAGATAAGAGATGTGGAAGTGGGTATGGATGATGTCATCATCAGAGAAGAGTACGGAGGGCACGGGTCTCGGGTGTGCAGTCCAGTGAGGTTTCATAGCATGCACATACCACGTGCTAGGCACCCAGATCCCTAAACCTCTTCCATAGGCCCCAGAGTCCTCAGCACCTCCTCCCATCCCTGCCAACCCTCACTATCTCTCTCTCTTCCACCCTGTGTTTGCTTTTCTGCTCTCAAACATTGCTTGGGTAGACACTGCTGCCATGAACAATCCTTTGAGGCAGTGCATTGTCCTGTCTGCTAAGTATAACTGAGGGGTCATGGTAGCCACGTCTTAGTGCTAATACATAAAGCTGGCATCACGTAGGAGCAGCTCCCAGCAGCAACGCACAAAACTCCTTAAGACACGTCCTCGTCCATACTTGGTTTCATCCGAATGCCACTGAGGTTCAAGGATGGGTTTATTAATATCCAAATCAATTATTGTTACTATATCCCTTTGTTGTCTCTGACTTAGATTCTGGAAAGGAGTCTGGAGCCCGACAGCTCTGAGGAAGAGCCCCCGCCTGTGTATTCACCGCCAGCGTACCACATGCACGTGTTCGACAGGCCTTACCTGATGGCTCCTCCAACTCCACCTCCCCGGTGAGAGTCCATTTTTTGTCTCAGAGCACAGTGGGTAGAGACGGAGACAGGAGTTGGGGTTGTATAAACCACAGTGGGAAATTGACTGCCCCTGCCAGACATCATTCTACTAACTGCAAACTTGTACTTGTGGCAAGGGACATTTTCACAGGACACCCTGGGAGAACTTTCAAAACTTCAACACTATGGGACTGGGGAAATGGCTCTCAGTAGGCAGAGAGTTTGTTGTACAAGCATGGGGGCCTGGGCTTGAATTCCTAGCCCTGTACATGACATGTAAACGCTGGGCATAACATGCTATATCTGTAGCTGGAGTTGCAGAGACAGGCAGATCCCTGGAGTTCAGTAGCCAGCTGATTCAGCCAGTCAGTAAGTTCCAGGTTCAGTGCAAAATGACCCTAAAAATAAAAAGGAAGGCTAGAGAGATGGCTGTCTCTAAAGTGCCTACAGAGCAAACACAAGGACCCGAGTGTGGAACCCATGTAAAAAGTTGGCCATAACAGCATATGCCTATGGGATACAGTTAATTAAATCTGGTACAGCCTCCGGGTTCTTGGAATGTGTAATCAAGGGAGAGGCAGGGTAGGAAGATGAGCTCATGAAATATTGTACTGACCCTTCCCTGCCCCAGCCCATGGACACATTAGTAATTAATCATTGTGCTGTCTCCCACTGAAGCAAGATGAACCTCAGAATCCCTTCCAACCCAGCACCCCCAGGTAGCCATCAGTCAGTCACCAGTGATGACTGTTTGTCACCCCTGAGCTAGTGATGTTGAGAGGATTTTTAAGCAATGTGAGGATGTGTCTTTTTCTGGGCTAGTTTGATGACTGGAGACAGGAGAGTGGACAGCAAGGACCCCAGAGACTTGTCTCGGCTTTGAGACTCTTGTTATTTGGAAGCTTAAAATGAAGCTAGTGCCGGTGGGGTCCGTTGTATGTGCAGTGCTTGCCTTCTGGGCTCTGTGTTTGGCAGAGGTTAGAGCCTAGGTGTGGTTGCTTTGTCCTGCAGCTGCTGTTCGTTAGAATGACAGACAGGGTGAGAGGAGATGATGGGGGGGGGTGGGGCCTGCTACAGTGATTCCCCAATTCTAGACATCTTGAGAGCCTCAGAACAGTGATAGTGGGGAACCTAGACAGCCAGTAAGAATGGCTGCCATTTGCCAAACACCCTTCAAATGTCAGGGATGGCCACGTCGATGACTTAAGTACTTTAAGTGGTACCCATTTCATGGCCGACAAAGCTGAGCCTCAGAGGGTTACTGCTGTCCCCATGGCCAAGGCTGGGGTGTGAACCCAGGTCATCTGACTGGGCTTTCATAGCTATGTCCTCTCCTCCCTGCTGAGAAATCAGACTGTAGCTTAGGGAGCTGAGAGTCTGGAAAGTTTCCTAGGTGGAGGAGAGGTCCTCCACTGAGTTCACACGTTCACTGAGTCCAGGAGATGCAGGCTGGGGAGTGGGAGTTAGAGGCCTTGGTGAGACTGCCAGAGAGGTCACACCTGTGGCCGCTTACTGAGATCAGAGCTAAATGATTTTCCTTTGACTCCCCCTACCCCTGCCCCCAGACAAGGTTTCTTTGTACAACCTTGCCTGTCCTAGAACTAGCTATGTAGACCAGGCTGGCCCAGAACTCACAAAGATCTATCCGCCTCTGTCTTCTGAGTGCTGGGATTAAAACCACCACCACCTGGCTTGACTTCTGTGTTGTTGCTGTTTTAATCCTTTATTTCATTTACGTTGCTGTGATAAAACACCCGAAGGCAAGGACTTGATTGAGGAAAGGCTTATTTGGCTCACGGTATGAGGGGGATTTTAGTTCATTATGGTCGGAAAGGTGTGGCAGAGCGGAGGGCAGGGCCACGGGCCTGTCACATCACCGTGCATCAGGAGGCAGAGAGAGCTGGTCTAGAGTCAGAGGCAGGTGCAGCCTTCCAGGCCTGCCCCTAGTGACATAGATCCCACCTGTTAAGAGCGTCACAGCTTCCCAAAGCAGTGCTGCTAGCTGAGACCAGGGGTTCAACCATACAAGCCTGTGGGGACATTGAGACCAAACTATAACCTTTATTCCAAAGTACTTAAATATTTTCAATTACATTGTGTGTGTGTGTGTGTGTGTGTGTGTGTGTGTGTGTGTGTGTGTTGCTTGTCCTCTGGCCCCCTCTCCTGTAGATCAGAATTTAGGGGAACCACAAACACAGGGGCCCAGAAACTGCTGCCCAAGCAATGGCCTGATATCTACACCTCCTCACTTTAATGAAACTGAAGACAGAAAATGGTATATGTACAGGAAAAGCAGGGAGAGGGGACCATCTGGAGGAGCTCCTGCATGTATAGTTAGTTCATCAGAGTGAGTGGAGAGGAACATAGGTCAGTCAAGGGGGCTCTGTGGAGCTCCCAAGGAGCGCACTCCTTACCCTGCAACTACAGGAGACTCCGTGGGACTATACCACGGCAGGACGCTGGTAGACCCATATTCTAAAAATCTTTGGCTGCTGAAGGTTAGATTTGAGAGGGGCTAGTGGTCTGGTCTCTTTCCTTCACCATGTCCCTGGGATGAGCCTGGTAACAGGACAGAGTTTCATAGTTCAGATACTGTCCTGCTGGGTCCAAAGAGGCAGGGCCATCCCAGAGAAACAAACCTGGAATGCTAGGATCCTTTGCCTCGGTTTTGCCTGAATGATGCTGCTGTGTGACCTGTGACAGGGTCTGGCCCACGTGAACTGCACGTCAAGACTTCACTAAAACCCACTCTGGGAAGGAGCATGTCTGAAATCCTTCCCAGCCAGGTGGTCCAACATCCTTTGGGTGAGCATGAGGTCATCATCTACTTCAGCTTGAAATTCTAGTCCTAAGGATTCCAGGGGCTCAGTGCCTGAAGTCCTCTTGGCCTCAGTCTCCTTCCCCCTCCCCCATGAGTTCTTCCCTTCATCTGCCCGAGGCCCCTCCACAGGCCGCCTGCTGTTTTTGTGTGGAAATTGTTTTACCTCAGCAGCTCATTTCTCCCATTCCTTTCCAACCATAATGGAGTTGCTGGGCTGTCTGTGCTGGACTGGCCCCCTGCAGCTGAGGATGACTTCACCCCAGGGCTTGGAGGAGGATGACTAGTGGACTTTCCAGGACCCGTGCCCAGCAGCCTGAGGGAAAGTCTGGAAGAAAAGGAATTCTCCCCATGTCAGCCCTCATTCTGTGGGCATCCCAGAAATACAATAGCTAGAAGGGTCTTGGTCAGAGTTTGGACTCTCCCTGGGCAGCCATCCTGGGTGGCTTCCAGATATAACTGAGTTGGGATGTTTACCTTGCCCCAAGTGAAGCCTAGACAAGCCTTCTTTCATTATGGCTGGAAGTGGTGTCTGTAGGACTGACAGATGGGCCTTGGGAGGGAAACAGAACTTGGGACAGGGACATAAGTGGCAGAGTGTTTTGGAGGAGACCGAGCCCTGCATTCCCCTGCAGGCGCCTCTCTGGATATCCCTGTGTGTCTCTGGCTGTGAGCTGAGCTCCCCCTAGCACTTAGCAGCTGGTTATCCGTCTGCTGCTGCCCCCGCCCTCCCCTCAGCCCTCCCCTCATACCCACCGGGCCACCAGCCCAAAATAGAAAAGGAAAGGAAGTTATTTCCACAAGTTAGCAGCAGACGACGGAAAAGCTCCCCTTCAGTGAGGGGGTGGAGGGATTCCTGGAGCTGGAGGCCAAATCAAAGCCAGGCTGAGCCCAGCGTGGCCCCCGCCACCCCCAGCCGCCTGCCTTCACCATGTGTCATTTCCCTGATTCAGCGGGACACGTGTCCTGCGGTTGCCACGCAGCAGGCTACTGAGGAGTCCTGGAGCTCCTGGCCCAGCTCCAGGCTTCCTTCAGGCCTGGGCTTGGGAGAGAGCCTGGGGTCAGGGTAGCCAGGCCCTTCCTCTCCTGTCCTGGCTGCTTGGCACAGGCACACCTTGTCTGGGAAGAGAGGCCCCATAGAACCTCTTGGAAACAAGAACCTAACTCTGGCCTCCATCACTTCAAGTGGCAGCTCACACAGAGGGGTGTGTGTGTGTGTGCGCGCGTGCGTGTGTGCACGCACGCCCCAGTATCTGGGCAGGAGGTCAGCAAGGTCTAGATTTTGTAACAAAGTACCAGGGGCTCCTCAGTGCTCCCTACTCTTTATCGACTATAGTTGGGCAGAATGGGAACTCAGATCTGCTTATTTGTCCCAGAATCTTGGGGAGCTCCCTTCCTAGACAAACAAGGACAGACAGGACTGTTGGCAAGCTACTTGTCTGCTGTTGGGGGGTGGGGGTGTTATCTATTATTTAACAACAGTTCAGCATTATGCCAGCTAGGGACATGGCACAGAAGTGTCTGACCCTACCCCCTCGCCCCCAGTCTGTAGGGGACATTCATAAATAAAGTCTGTATGTAAATCTACAACATTGACATTTGCAAAGTTGAAGAAAGTAGATCTAAGGAAAGCCAGAGAGAGAGAGAGAGAGAGAGAGATTCCCCACTGCTCCTGGCTGCCTTCCTTCTTGGTCTACCATTTCCCTCATTCAGCAGAATGCATCCCTGTACCTTTGTTCTGAAGGCAGTGTGGACACTGGACACTCTGAGTAAGATCTCCATTTGCCCAAGGGCCTGTGATGGGCCAGCAGAGCGATGGCTAAGCCTGACTACTCCCTGCTCTCCTTATCTCCCATCTCCTAGAATTGATATCCTGGGCTCCGGACAACCTGCAAGCCAGAGGCGCTACAGAAACTGGAACCCACCCCTGCTGGGCAACCTCCCAGATGACTTTCTCCGAATCCTGCCCCAGCAGATGGACAGCATTCAGGTAAGAGGCTGCCCTCAAACCTCCACGCCCACCTGCCTGTCCAGCATCTCTCCTGGGCTACGTCATGGTCTGTACCAGCCAGTTTTACATCTTGGTTTTCAAGCTCAGGTTGGGTTGCTTCTGTGGGTTAGAATTTGTAAGGAAAGAAAGGTGGAACCCACAGTCTCGCTTCAGGTCTGGCCTGGCTCGCTGGCTGCAGCCATCACCTCAGGCTGGAGGGAGGGAAATGGGGTAGCTCACGGTGGGATTGCTGCTTTCCTCTCCGTAGAAGCTTCTTTCAGAAGGTGCCCCTGCTGGTGGGGCATGCAACTGAGTGTGAGACTGCAAGTCCATGCACGGGTGGGTGAGCTGTTTGCAAATTGATTTTCAGGATGATTTAGGTTCCAGAAGAAGGAATGAGGTGGCCCTAGGTTGGGAGGAGAAGTCCCTTTGATGTCCTTCCTGCTTCTGCAGCAAAGGCAGTTCTGAGCTGCCCAGCGACTTCTGGCTAGCGGCTGGGTGGGAGGAGGGGAGGATTCTGGGAAAGCACGCCTGCACGTATAGCTGCACGTGGATTTGAGTCGATGATGTGTATGCTCCCCCTTCCACAGGGTCACCCGGGGGGCTCCAAGCCTATGAGTGGAGAGGGAGGCCCACCTCCAGCGCCAGGGCCCATGGTCTGTGACCAGGACAACCGCTGGAAACAGTACCTGGAAGATGAGAGGATCGCCCTCTTCCTGCAGAATGAGGAATTCATGAAGGAGCTGCAGAGAAACCGGGACTTCCTCCTCGCCCTGGAGAGAGGTGGGCACCAAGCCTCACCATGCAAGAAGAGAATGACACGGGCAGGAGCCTCGGGCCTCAGGAGGCGTTGTGCTGGATGCCAGCATGCCAGGCACTTTCTAACTTGCTTAAGCTTGGCCCTCCCTGGGTCGTGCAGGAGCTCCAGGTTTCAATGGGGGCTGGGCACTGCCTGGGAACCCAGAGGAAGAAGGGTGTGTCCACTGGGCCTTCTCCTCTGCCCTACATCTCTTATTAGAGCTCAGCATTAGCCCAGGCGTGGGCAACAGGGAAAGAAATGCTGCCTTTCCCACCTACCTCTAGCTACAAGGCAGGGGCACCATGTCTTGAGCCCTGGGAACAAGGTGACTCTTCATGGGTGCCAGAATAGGAAGCTTCCTGAATGGAGGAGGTTAGAGCAGGATAGTCGCATGGTCTGCGATGGGTCACCCTGCTGCCTTTCCTTTTGAGGTAGGGTTTGGAGACAGGGCTGAGGAGGTGGTCTTGTAAAGGTCACAGAGGGAAGGAGGGAGGGAGGAGGGAGTCTGAGGTGTTGGGGAGGAAGGGAGCAAATTGTGCTGCTGGCATGTTGGGCTGGAGGAAGCAGGCCCACGGGCAGGATAAAAATTACACGTGGCTAGAGTTAGGCAGTGGTGGCATACACCTTTAAACCCAGCACTCAGGAGGTAGACGCAGGCGAATCTCTTGAGTTCGAGGCCAGCCTGGGCTACAGATAGAGTTCCAGGACAGCCAGGGCTGTGCAGAGAAACCCTGTGTCGAAAAACAGAACAAGGGCTGGAGAGATGGCTCAGCAGTTAAGAGCACTGACTGCTCTTCCGGAGGTCCCGAGTTCAAATCCCAGCAACTACATCGTGGCTCACAACCATCTGTAATGAGATCTGACGCCCTCTTCTGGTGTGTCTGAAAACAGCTACAGCGTACTTATATATAATAAATAAATCTTAAAAAAAAAGTAAAACAGAACAAAACAAACAAAAAAGAGAGAGAGGCTTGGCTGTGCATGCAGCTGATACCTGCCAACCCAGCATTAAGGACACAGAGGAAGGAGAACATGAGTTCCAAGAGAGCCAGGGCTCCATATCAAGACCCCCAAATAATACAATCGAATAGGTCTGGAGTCTTGGGAAGCTGCTGCTTTCTGACATTACAACATTGCAAATGCTTATCAGGTAGTTGTTTCTAGTGTCACAAGTTCTTCAAGAGTGTGTGTGTGTGTGTGTGTGTGTGTGTGTACTCATGTGTGCTTCTGGGAATTCAGCCTTCTGCGGCCTTCAGTGTGTCCCCTGGAGCTCATTCCCCTGATAGAATCTGTCTCCTTTTCCAGACCGATTGAAATATGAATCCCAGAAATCCAAATCCAGCAATGTGGCTGTTGGAAATGACAGTGGCTTTCCCTCCTCTGTCCCAGGTGAGTTTGCTGTCCTGAGAGAGAGCCTGAGGGGCTCAGTGAGCCCACACCCCAACTTTATCTTCAGTATTGAGAACTTAGGGGAAGGATGAGCAAACAGACCAAGGGTGGGACCTGAGGCCCCTCAGCAAGCAAGAAGGGAGGCCTCCTGTGGAGTGAGATATCCCCTTCACCAAGTGGCCCTGGGTTCTTGCTGTCCTGGGAGCTGTAGGTCACCTACCACAGGCTGACTGACCTCCCAACTATTTCTGGATCTTGAACTACCAGAGGACACATCGAACCATGTAATGTCTCTTGATAGCAACGGCGAGTAGAAAGGCCGTAGAATCTTGTGAGGTTTGACTTAGTGAGGCTTAATGCCTAATTAGTACGCCAGCAAAGGCAAGACATACATGTTGACTGTATTCAGCCCAGGAGGGGAAGAAGGCGAGATTAATCTCAGAAGGGCACATTCACTTAAGTAGCTGAGGGCTGTCTGTCCTGAGACACGCACTGCGGCGTGGGGGGAACACAAATTCTGAGCATGGAGTGCAAGATGGTTCAACAAGAACTGCCAGAGATGGCTGGAGTGATGGCTCAATGGTTAAGAGCCATGGTTGCTCTTGCAGACGTCCTGAGGTCATTTCCTAGCACACACATGTGGGCTCACAACCATCTATAACAGGATCAGGTGCCGTCTTCTATCCTGCAGGCATAAATGTAGATAGAGCACTCATGAGTATAAACAAATAAATCTTAAAGTTCATTTAAAAAAAAAAAAAAAGAGGGCCAGAGAAGCAGGATTTACAGTCCCTCTTCTGACTGCCTCCCCAACTCATTTCAGACTACATGTGACTTCCCTCCAGAGCCAGCAGCAGTGGGGCTGACAGGCCAGAGGGCGAGTGACTGTGTTACTGGGATGCACAGACTGTAGCAGAGCGGAGGTTGGGAGTGTGAACATCCCTGGCTCCTGGATCCTGAATCCTGGGTCAGTTCCTGCCATCACCCCATGTCCATATTTAAAAAGGCTCAGCAGTTGTTCCCCCAGGAGCAGACCCTCCACCCGACAGCTGAGTCGGGAAGGCAGGAACAGAAGGATAAGATGCCCCACGAATAATCCCAGCTCAGAGAAAGAAAATCCTATAGAACTGATTCAGAAGCTAGCGGCCAGGAGCTTAGGCCTCGCCAGATGTTCAGCTGGGAGTTTTCACAGAGCTTCTTGTCCTTGATCCCAAATTAACGAGGGAGGGACACTGGAGCTGCCGAGCTGGATCAGAGTGACAGAAAGGGAAGTCAGCAGGCAAGGTGACTCGGATGAGCCAAGTTACAGCATGGCGAGCTGCAGCCGAAAGGCCCGAGACACCGCACGGCTGGGCGGCGGCTCATGCACTGCGGCTCATGCAAGGGGCAGCTCACTGCGTTCTGACTCTCTCCACGGAGCCCTGCTCTCGTTCCTGTTCAGCATCTGGGAGGCATTCTTGGCTCCCTGTCCTTTCTGCTTCAATTCACCAGAGTTAGGATGCACAGTGGGCCATGACGATGTGCTGGCAAATGGTTAACATTCTGCTCTGGGTGCAGGAGAAGGCTGATACACAGTCTGAGGGGATTTCCATGTCATAGATCTTCCCCCAACCAGCTCATTTCAAACCACCATCATGACTTTGAGAATATGGGGCTACTAGAAAAGCTGGAACCCAAGGCCAGCCGATTTCCCACACATGCAGCCGATCTTAAGATCCCCTTGTTTGCTCCGAAGAGGAAAATGCACCTTGCAAGAAGGAAGTACTCTTGCAACTTGCCTTAAACTCCTATGGTTAGGAAGAAACCTGCACTTTTTCTGTAATAAAGAGCAGACAGAAACAACCATGGTGGGGTACCCTCTGACCTATTCCCTAGGGCCTTGGCCCAGTTGCTCACTCCTTCTCTTAGTGGAACCTCAGAGACCAGTGGGCCTGGTCCCTCATCATGTGTCTCCTCCTTCCAGGAACCAGTGATACCAACCCCACTGTGTCAGAAGATGCCTTATTCAGGGACAAGTTGAAACACATGGGAAAATGTGAGTCCTGCTCCTTGTCCCCTCCTTGTCCACCCCTCCTTGTCCCAGCTTTCTTGAGGCAGTCCCTGTGACCTCATGAAAGGGAGGGACCCCCCCCCGAAGATTTTTAATGCTATTATTGACTCTTGGTGAACTCTGGGTGACATTTTAATCACAGGCTAGCTCCCTCAGCCTTCCTGCCTTACTTTATTCCGCAGCTGAGTCTGAAGACAAATTAAGTTTAAATCCTCTTGAGCCAGCTGTCTGTAGGAAAATAATGCGTGTCAGTGTTCACAGTCTCTGGGGCGTGAGGGCTTGGCCGAAGCAGGAGTCGCCGGCTGGGTCTGCTTTCTGTGGGAATGGCAGACATTTTGGGACAGGGGAACCTCGTCCCACTGCCCGCTTTCTGTCATCCCTTCCCTTTTCAGTTTCATAGCAGTCTCATAGACCCATAACCAGCGGGAATGAGGCTGGATCCTTTCAAGGTTTTATTTCAGGGAAAGTTTCCGATGACTCATGGAAATCCTAGGACCAACTGTGGAGGTGGCTGGGGAGGGGCGGGAAGGCCGTGGCAGCCGGCGCGGGAAAGAAAGCCAAGAGAGCCTTGGTTGTCCGCCACTTAGGGAAGGAGTACCCGGATCTCGGTCTGGAGGCAGGCTGCTGTGTACTTGACTAGTGGTGGCCTGTGCTGCCCCCGGAGGCCGGCCTGGGATGGCGCACTTGCTCCCTAGGTGGCACTGGTGTCTGCAATTCCTGTCACTTTCCTCTTCCCAGTCCCCACCCAAGGGGCCTGGTGCTGCCCTGGCTGCCCCCAAACCTGGAGGGAAGCCATCTGATGCTCTGGCTCTCTGGAGCAGGAAGGGCTCACGAGTCTCTCTGCCCCAGCCACGCGCAGGAAGCTGTTTGAACTCGCCCGAGCCTTTTCTGAGAAGACCAAAATGAGGAAGTCAAAGAAGAAACATTTACCGAAGCTTCAGTCGTATCCTTCTGCCTGGCCCTGGGGTGGGGTGGGATGGGGAGTGATGGAGATCCCGGCGGAACCTTCCTCCCTCGGGAGTGGGATGTGGCTCGGTGGCCACCCCTCCTTGATCTGTGAACCAGGAAACCCCGTCATCAGCTCCTGTGTTCCTTTCCCCGGGAAACTGTCCTTCCTGTGCCTTCTTTACTTTTGGCCTTGAGTCATCTGCATTTTGGAAGAAAAACATCGTCCTCCCATTGAAATCACCGAGTCTTCCCCTAATTTTGCTAGTTGAACTGGTTCATGGGTCCCTGCAGCTGCGTCTCCAGAGGCCTACTTTTTCCACTTTTGGTTTTTTAAATGAAAAGACGTTTCCCTGCGTTCATACCGAAGTTCTCATTAGTGCTTATCCAACAGGGCCCAAGAAGGGGGAGGGAATCACTCTTCCTGTCCCTAGTGATAGGGGCAGAGTGAGGGGGTCAGGCCTGGCTAGCTGGTCCACTGACCCCAGAAGAGGGACCTGGAAGGTCATCCTTAGGCAGTTTGGGGACAAGACATCGTGGAAGCCTCTGAGGTTGGTGGGTTATGAGGAGAGAGCACAGGCAGATTGAACAAGCTGTGACAGTGCCCATTATCTCTGGGACAGTTTTCCTGAACAGCCCGGCAGGCTGGGGGCTGCCGCATCCACGGCCAACCTCCTGGATGACGTGGAGGGCCATGCTTATGGTGAGGCAGGGCAGGGAACGTTGAACTCCCAGGTGCTTGGGTTGGGTGACCCTTCAAGAGGAGGTCTGAGTGTTTAATAGTCAGCAAGGGAGCATTCAGTCAGGGGGACATGTCAGGGGTTAGCAGGCAGGTGACCCACAGAAATGTGGTCCCTTGCCACAAGGTGCACACAATGCCACCCCCTTCCTCTAATTCCTGAAGGGGAACTCAGGGTGGCAGGCACTGTTCCTGGAGAACGGTCTTTAGAGAATGAGGGATAGACTGGCAGGCCTCATACACGGACAACTGTAAGTTAGAAAGGTTCAGTCTAGTATGCAGCAGTAGTTCACACCTTTAATCCCAGCACTTGGGAGGCAGAGGCAGGCAGATGTCTGTGATTTCAAGGCCAGCCTGGTCTACAGAGCGAGTTTCAGGACAGCCAGGACTACATAGAAAAACCTTGTCTTGAAAAACCAGAAGAAATAAAAAAAGAAAAGAAAGAAAGAAAGAAAAAAGGCCTTGAACTTTTTACCCAGTCTTTCCAAAGGTCATAAGGGGTCAAAAGACCTCTCTAGGCCAACAGTGGATGAACCCTCATCATTAGGCTCTTAAAGGGTCAAGAGACACCAGATACAAATACTGGAGGGCCTTGGGGGATCTTCTGAATAGTCCACCACCCCTATCCTATTTGATAGATCAGAAAACCGAAGCCCAGACAAGGGTAAGACTTGTCCAAGGTCTCAGAGCTCAGTGGTAGAGCCAGGCCAGCACCCAGACTTCCTTTGCCTCTCTTACTGTACACACATACTGATGCTTGGGGTGTCACAACCCAAGCAAAGGGACAGAGGTGAGGCAGCTACCCTGCCCAGCCTGGGGACGGGCCCACGTGAGGTTCTGCAGGGTGGAAGATGAGGCCTTTCCCTTTGCCTTTCAGAGGAAGACTTCCGGGGAAGGAGGCAGGAGGTGCCTAAGGTCGAAGAGGCCCTAAGAGAAGGACAGTAAGAGGTAAGGCTTGGGGCCACAGCTTCCAGTGCCAGCTCCTGCCAAAGGCCCATCACCCATCATGTGTTCTCCAAGGATCCAGAGGTGCTGGGCTGGAACATCAAGCTTATTTCTCTTGAGGCAGGGCACATGGTTTCTCCCTGAAAAACCAGTGTGTGTGTGTGTGTGTGTGTGTGTGTGTGTGTGTTACAGTCTTATGTAACACCACTACCTTTGCACTGGTTATACAAATGAGGCTGGCTTTGAACTTCAGACCCTCCTGTCTCCACTTCCCAAGTACTGGGATTACAAACTTGCTGTTATCACACCTGGCTTTTGTACTTTTAAGAATTTGGTTATTTCTTCATTTCTTTATTTATTTATTTATCTGACAGACAATAATCACACCTGCCTTTGACAGGTGCCCTGAACAGAAAACCAAATCAGTTTTTGACCTTGAATAGTTTGCAGCCCCCACTGACAGGACTTTTCCAGGAGACACAGTGAATATTAAGAGGATAACACAAGAAACACTGTGGTTGCAGAACTGCATTCAGTCCCCTGCTTAGATTGGATGGTCAGGGATCTGCTGAAGGTCAGGAGATAGTCCCTGGGATGGCTGCTTCTGTCTGGAGCCTCGGGGCTGGGCTGCCTCTCCTCCAGTCTCCTCTGTAAATCCATCTGGGGGGAGGGATATACTAGGGAACGCCAGCATCTCCTGCAGAAGCTAGGCATGCCTGTGCCTCTCCAGGCGCCATTCCCGGGGAGAAGCTGCCTGCCCGTCCACCCACTTCGCCTGCCCCCAGTGCTCAGCATCTTTTAGACTTTCTTGAGCTGTGGAGGAACAGATGCTCTTCCTATGGTAGTTGTGACATAACCCAGGTGACAGAGGGCATGGTCAGCAAATGCAGGCACCACCCTCTGCCATCGTGTCCCCCTTCCACGCTCTTCTCTTTCTTTAGCTCTCGTCCATGCTCCCCCTGGTTTTCCTCACCCACAGAGCTGCACCCCAGCAAGGGCAGCTGGGGAACTATCCCCACCCCTGCCCCTTCTTCCATCCCACCGGTCCCCCCGGGAAAACGTGTTCCTCTCGAAGCCACCTCTTCTTAGGACTTGCTTGTCACTTTTGAGCTTCGGGCTTGTTTCCCCTCAAACCAGATTGCCCTGTATCTGCTGAAGACTGACGGGCTCCAGGAGGGACTGGATCGATGCCTGTTCCTTGCCCTGCCTCTGACTCTTTTCAGTCTTCTCCTTTCCTTCTCAAAGCGCCCAACTTCCCTCTTCCACGAGAGCTGCTCTTCCAGATCCATTGGGTCCCTGCTGCCCCCCTCTGGTCTTTACAGAGGGTCTGTCCGTTCTGTCAGCTCACTGCAAGCCCGTCTCTCCACCCTGCTTTCTTCCTCCTAGCTTTTCCCATCAGTCTTGACAGACTCTCACTCCTGTCTCCATTACCCTACCTGGTAATCCTTTTGCCAGCCCCTCCCTCTGCCTTTTTGGTATTTTTCTAAACAGTGTTTCGTGGTGTGGAGCTAGCTGTCCTGGAGCTAGCTCTGTAGACCAGGCTGGCCTTGAACTCAAGAGATCAACCTGCCTCTGCCTCCTGAGTGTTGGGATTAAAGGTGTGTGCCAACACTACCCCGGCCGCCAAACACCAATTCTGTGCTTTCCACCCCGCCCCCCCCCATGAATCTTCTGAGCAAAAGTCATATGAACTCAGTCTGATTTCTGAGGCTCACCGAATTCTAGCCTGGGATTACTTTTCTGCCCCTTCGAGACCTCTGACTTAGTGTAGCTCCTTGAGGCTACTAAGAGGACCCAGATGGGTGGGGCAGCCTTCCATCTGTGAGGCCTCCCCATGCAAAGGCTTCCTTTCCACGCCAGGCTTCCATTCCATGGCTATCTGCTAAGGTCCCTGCAGCTGAGCAGTGGGTGTGATCCAAAGCAGAGTTGACCTAGAACCTCAGGCAGAAGGAGGAGGAGGTGCCTCACACTCTCCAGGAGCCAGTGGGGGGGGGGGATGGAGGGTGGGGGGTGAGGTGGTGGTGGTGGTGGGGGGAACCAAGGAGCCTCCTTTGATGGAAACTTCACCTTCTCTCTACTCCCCAGGTGCCAGCAACTTCACCTTGCCAGAGATGCCCCGACAGGGTGGAGGCAGCCAGAGAGCAGCGCCAGTGCCCTCCAGCTGCAGCCCAGACAGATGGTGCTTGTACACCAAGGCTCAGGCTTCTTCAGCCACAGTCCAGCCCAGCCACTGCCGCTTTCCACAGGACTTAGAACTTTTCAGAGCTGCTTGTGATTGGAGGAGGGAGGGGCCTGGAGCCTTCGAGACGGCGGCCAGCCAGCCACAACTCCATCTGTAGTCTGGCTCCTCTATAGGGAATGAGAAGAAATGCAGGAACCACCCCACCTTTCCAAAAGAAAAAAAGAAAGAGAAGAGAAGAAAAAGAAGATCCCAAGGTTGCAGTTTAGGAACTGGAGGCTCTTTGGGCCTGAAGAGAGTTCTGCTTCTTTCCTATCTCTCCTGACCTGCCACAGTGGGTCTGATCTATACCCTCCCCCAACCCCCTTGTGGCCTTTCCCCGCAAAGGTCTCCTGCACCTCAACCTTGCCAGGGACTGCTGACTCTTGGCTCCAACCCTGCACGGAACTCTGGACACTTTGGTCTTGTCGGGTCCAGCTTATAGGGCTGCTTCTATTAAGGGCTGGCTGTCACCTCCAGCAGCCTCCACTTGACCCAGCAGGGATGGGGAGGGTGACCCCGGAGCTGGAGGATTCAGTTTAGGCAGGGTCTTTAGTTTGACTGAACACAGAAACTGGTTCTAAATTTACATCACAGTGGAGTACCTCAGGGGCTGGACCAGTCCTGCTGTTTTGTAAGATGAGGAGGTGCTGGAGTTTCAGAGTAGGGGTGACCCTAAATGAGAAGGTTCAGGCTGAAGTGCCCGTTGCAGAGGCTGCCAGCCTGGGGGCAGGGGAGTGGGGCGGCAAGCACCTAGAACAAGAACTTGTCGGGTACCTCGGGTGGAGAACCAGAGGTGATTTAAGGAACGGGCACCAACCACTGCCACGGGACAGAGGCCGCATCCGTGTCCCACTCGCCCCATGACCTGGGAACGCGCTGACCATTTAGAGAGATCTGGGAAGCCTGGACAGGTGCGGGGGTCCTGGTTGAGAATGGGATCCGATGTTTGGGTGGTGGGGGCTGCTAAGGACTGGCAGAAAATGGGAGCCCAGTGGGAACAGGACCGCAAACGCCTCAACTCTTGCGGGTCAGTCGAGCTTCCCCGGGCTCGGAAGAGCGGTGCACGCGGAGAGTGACCACGTTTGGAAGCATGCGCAGCCAGTCCGGGTGGGGGTGGGGGGTGGGGATCACGTTGGCTCCGAGCCAGGCCTGTGACCCCGGGAAGCTAAACTGAGCTCCAGACGTGTCTGAGCCCTCCCTCCTCCAAGGCCGGGCGCACTCGGGGAAGCCCAGGTTTGTGTGTGTCACTTTGTTATTTTTTCCCTCCAGTGTGTGCTTCCCCCCCCCCCCCTTTGGAGCTGATTCATAGGAATTCCGGTAATAAAGACTTGGTGTTCTCTTGGTGCTCTGATGTGGCCGGCGGCGTGGGCTTGACCCTCCCTCCTTTTGCCTCCGCAGGGGAGAGGGTTTGTCTTTTGGAGTCTTGCCGAATTCCTGGGCCACCTGCCTCGCTTTTCCCATCCCCATCCTCCCTCCCACCCCCAAACCCCCGCGCTCAGTTAACCCTCACTCAAGGTTGTTTCTAAGGTCCAAAAGGGCGCCCTGCACCCCACACCGCCGCGGGTGGTGACACCTGCTGTCTGTGCGACTTGCTGGCTTTGTCTAGCAAGCCTCCTTCCTCTTTGCCACGCGTAAAAACCTCTTGCTGATAGCCAAGAAAACCCGGTTGAGAAACCCAGGCCGTTGCGAAAGCATCATACAGTGCCTCCCTACTTTAAACAACAAAGCAATGATTAAATGGTGACTTCGGGCAGATAGGAGGCTTCTAGGTGTGCCTCACAGAGGTGTGCACCTAACACTTACTTGAAAGGGAACGCAACGGTTTCTTAGCTTCCTCTGTCCCCAACTCAGCGGGACTCCCTTTCACCTTTGCATGGGCAGGGACCGGATGCCGGCGACGGAAAGAGGAACCGGCAATTCTCAAGGTTAAAATTCTTCCTTGTGTGGAGCCAAAGGCCTTGTGACTTTTAACAGCACATGTTTCTTGTTCTGGGCTTTCTCGACAAGGCTCTTTCCCCCAAGGAAAGAATTTCAAGCTAGGGATATAAACAACTGTCCCGGCGCCCTTCCCTCAGGGTTCTTTCTACTTAACCCTAACTGGTACAGGTATGGCTTCATTCCTAAGTCAGGTGGTATGCTACACTAGGCAAACTAAGATTCTTTTCCTACCGTAGGTCAGTCATTCATCAATATCCTAGAGCTATGCAACACGGAAGGGTTGCTTCCGTGAAAGCAACCTGTGATGCTTGCTTTCCAGGTTGTGGAGAGCTGGCTGAGTGGCTCAGAGCACATACTGCTCCTGGAGAGGAACCAAGTTCAGTTCCCAGCAGCTGCATCAAGGCAACTCCAGTGACTCTAGCTCCAGTGGGTCTGATGCTCACTTCTGACAACACGCACACTCGCGTGCATGTGTGTGTGTGTGTGCGCGCACACACACACACACACACACACACACACAAACACATACGCGTTCCTCTTTTAAAAAGGAAGCTGGGCAGTGGTGGCGCACGCCTTTAATCCCAGCACTTGGGAGGCAGAGCAGGCGGATTTCTGAGTTCGAGGCCAGCCTGGTCTACAAAGTGAGTGCCAGGACAGCCAGGACTACACAGAGAAACCTTGTCTCAAAAAACCAAAAAGAAAAAGAAAAGAAAAGAAATGCTCCATTCCAGACCTTCTGAGTCAGAAACAGGGTGGAACCAAGCAATCTGTGGTTCCTATAGACATTGGAATTTGGTTGGAACGCATGGTGTTAGACTACTATTCCCCAAATGCTTTTTCAAAATTCTTATGCATAGTCCTCCAGACCAATTATATCAAGTTTGTTTTAAAAGTGTCCTAGGAGGTTCCAATATGCAATCAAGCTCCAGGCCGTCAGTCTCCTGTTTCAAGAGCTGAGTTGATCTTGCCCAATAACCACTTTCCAGACAAGGAAATGACATTACTTTAAGTGACCTACCAAGATCACAGAATTAGAGCCGAGTTAGGCTAGAAAAGGGGCCCCAGGCTGCCTCATTTGAAAGCTCCTTGTCTCTTCCGCTCCCCTCCTCCTCTAAGTATGCTCCATGCTCTATGTACCAGCACCCCTTGTTAGAAATGAGATATTTATCTACCAGCCAGGAGGTGGTAGTGTGCACCTTTAATTCCAGCACTCCAAAATCAGAGGTAGGTAAATCTCTATGTGTTCAAGTACAGCCTGGTTTACAGAGTGAGTTCCAGGACAGCCACAGTTACACAGAGGAAACCCTCTCTTGAAAAGCCAAAATAAATATGTTGTGATCCTAGCATATGTATCTGACAATACCAATATGGACAGCCCCCATATTGGTCTGACCATTTTCTACAATAATCTTTTGTCTGGTCAAAGAGAAAGCAAGTATAAAGATCATAATATTTAGATGGGATAACAGATACAGGGATGATAGCCATTTGGATTGGTTCCTGGCATCTGGCTATGGAGCAGTTTCCCGACCCTATTTGGAAAGACTGCTATCTGTGGGGATTTCTTGAACCTTGAATCTCCAGATGTAAGGGCTGCCCCTGAATGGAAATGAACAGCAGGGGGAAGATGAGAAACCCGTGTCTAATCCAGTGAGATAGAGCTCGGCTGCCAGAATGGAGTCTCAATTTCTGGGACTGGGGACAAGGTGGGTGGTCTCAACATCCTCTGGAGCTTAACAGAGTAAGGTCCTGTTAGCGTCGACATGTATGAAGAAGAGTCATTTTTAGGTGAAGGGATGAAAGGTTTGAGGTGAAGCAGGTGGACCCAATGAGTGAGTCCCTAAAGTTTACCAGCTGTAGTGGTCATGAGAATTACCTTAAAAGGGCCCTGCCATTTGGGAGAGAGGGGTGAGGGCGGATGATCTGGAGGGGATAGAAGGACTTGGTCTCCAATGTTGACAGTGGACAGAAGACAGTGTGTGGCCACGGTAGATGGTGGTCAGCAAAATTCCATAGGAGAGAACGGAGGTGGCAAAGTAATGGGGTGAGTAGATGGTCTGGGAGGGGAGTGCATTTAGGTGAAAGACCAAGAGTTAGGACCAGACATCCATCTGTGAGTTCAAAAAGATGAGGAGAGGTCACTTGGGGAGAGCTTGTAGCCTGAAAAGAGCCAGAGGTAGGAGTTTTACCCAATCAAGGTGAAGTTCCTGTGACAGCTTAGCAAGAGTGGTTTTTAAAGAGCAGTTAGTTCTTTCCACCTCACCTGAAGATTGAGGGTGGTAGGGAATGTGAAAATGCCAGGGGATATTTAGGGCTTTAGATAGGATTTGAGAAATTTGGAAGTAAATTCAGAACCATTTTCTGACTGGAGGGAGGCTGAGACACCAAACTGGGGGATGATCTCTCAGAGGAGGAGATCAGAGACTGAGCCCTTTGGTTAGTTGTGGGAAATGCCTGCACGCACCCCAAGAAGATGCCCATCAAGACCAGGAGGTACTTGGCACGTCTGACAGTGGGCATATGGGTAAAGTTAAGTTGCTAGTCAGTTCCAGGAAGGGAACCTCTAGCCTGATGGGTAGAAAAAGGGGTGCTACAATAGCTCGAGTTGGAGTCTGACATCTGACAGATTTTTGCAAGAAGCAGTGATAGATTTTAAGAAACTTAAGTCCTCAGGAGTAGGCTGTAGGTGGGTCTTGACAAAAGAAGACAACACTTGGTTCTTAGGGTGAAAGAGTTGGTGAAGATAGGACAGAGTTTGGCAAATGTAAGGGGGAGAAGGTGGGCATGTGGGTTGCAGTGTAAGGTGTCCTGGGGAGGGTGAGATGAGACCAGGCCCCTAAGGGCCACAGCTCTAGCTGCCTCATTGGCTCAGGTGTTTCCCTTGGAGACGATAGAGTCATCGGTCTGGCGGGATGTGCAGTGGACAATCCCAACAGCTGTGGGGAGAATGGAGGCATGGCCATAATGTGGTTTGCATTAGTTACTGATCCTCCTTTTGTGGTAAGTAACCCGCGCTCCTTCCAGATAGCAGTGTGGGACAGGAGGATATGAAAGCATATTTAGAATCTGTGTAGATGTTGAGGGATTGTCCCTGTGCCATTTGAAAGGGCTATGAGTAAGGGCTATTAGTTCAGCCTGTTGATTGGTGGTGTGAGCAGGAAGGGCCTGTGCCTCCACCACCGCAGTGTCTGACACTAAGGCATAGCCAGCTTTTCTAGTCCCTTCATAGAGAAAGGAGCTGCCATCTATGTACCAGGTAGAAATGGCTTGAGGCAATGTGCCCTCCGGTATGTGTGAAGGATGAGGTAAGAGTTGCTCTAAAGTCTCAGTGCAGGAGTGAGATAGGGAGTGATTAGTATTAGGTCAGGGAAGAAGATTGGAAATATTAAGAGGGGAGCATGATTGGAAGGTGAGTATGGAGTCTTCTATTAGCGCTACCTGAAGAGAAAGAACCCTAGAGGGAGGTAGAGTCTTTAAGTCTTTGTAAGTTAGGAGCTGTGACAGATTATAAGAAGAGAGGACAGTTATAAGCAACCCCAAGGTTAGTTTTTTGACTCTCAAATAAGGAGTTCGGTGCTGCTAAGGCATGAATACAAAGTGCCCATCCTTGGATGGTTAGATTTGATTTTTTTTGATGAGTATGCCACAGGTGCAAAAGAAGGTCCCAGTTGGTGACCTAAGACTCCATGGGCAAATCCCCCCTTTTCAGCTACATAGAGAGAAAAAGGATGAGTCAGGTCACGGAGCTGTAAGGCTGGGGCTTTAAGGAGAGCCTGTTGGAGCCTCTGAAAGGGCTTGGTAACAGGTCTGAGAAGAGGTTTGTGGGTGGAGACTAACACTGCTTCATATAAGGGGTGAGAAAGGAGGGAAAAGGAAGGAACCCAGGAATGTAAAAAGTTAGCCATTCCTAAGAATGATAAAATCTCTTCTTTTGTAGAAGGAACAGTTGGAGACTGAATCAGATTCTTTCTATCTAAGGAAATACCCTTGTGGGTTGGGGTAATTGTTAGTTCCAAATAAGTGACCTGAGGAGTGGACAGTTGGACTTTAGAAGGTGAGACCCTGTAGCCTCGACTGGAAAGGAAATTTAGAAGAGCAGAGGTGTGAGCTTGGCTAATCTCTAGAGAGGAGCTACAGAGAAGGATATCATCCATGTAAAGTACAATTTTAGATTTAGAGAGAGATAAAGAGAGTAAGTCAGAAGACAGGGCCTGGCCAAATAGGTGTGGTCTGTCTCTGAATTCTTGAGGTAGAATAGTCCAGGTAAGTTGGGTAGAAAAGTGGGTGTCAGGATTTGTCCAGGTAAAGGCAAATATGTTCTATGACTGGACGTCAAGAGAGATAGAGAAAAATGCATCCTTAAGATCTAGGACTGAGGGGCTGGAGAGATGGCTCAATGGTTAAGAGCACTGACTGCTCTCCCAGAGGTCCTGAGTTCAATTCCCAGCAACCACATGGTGGCCCACAACCATCTGTAACATCAGATCTGATGTCTGAAGACAGTGACAGTGTACTCACATACATAAAATAAAATTTTAATAAATAAATTAACAACAACAACAACAACACCAAAAACATCTAGGACTGAGAAGTGGAAAGTTCCAGAGGGGATAGTGGAAAGAAGAGTGTAAGGGTCAGCCACCACAGGATGGGGGGACCACTGCAGAATTAATGTGCTTGAGGTCTTGAACCAGGTGATAGATACCATTAGGTTTCTTTAACTGCTAGTATAGGGGTGTTAAAGGGGGAAGAGGTGGGACAAAGGAGTTTTTCTCTCAAGAGGTCAGAAATGATAGGCTTAAGTCCCCTGAGGCTTGGGGGGGGGGCGTTGAGTTTGGGTTATGTACCTGGTAGAGTCCAGTAACTGCATGACAACAGGAGAATGGTGTTTAAGAACAGAGGGGTTCTGGACGTCCCAGACTCGTGGATCTACCTGAGAAGCTGGTAAAGGAAACATGTTAGTGTTAGTAGGTTGACTGGTTAGAAGAAGGAGCAGAGGAACTGCTGGCGAGCTTGGGTTTAGGCGAATACGGGCAGCAAAGGAAATAGAGGCTCCCAACTTAGCTAAAAGATCCCTTCCCAATAAGGGGACAGGACATGGCGGCACTACCAAAAAGGAATGGGTGAGGGGTACACCCCTAAAAATGCAACTGAGTGGTGGGGTCTGATGAGGAAGATAAGGTTGTCTTCCTACCCCGACGAAAGGAAAACATGAAGGTGAAGTGAGTCCCCAAAACTTATCAGGACCTAGTAAGTGGCCCTGGTGTCTAACAGGAAGGAGATGGGCCGCCCACATACCATGATAGCTACCCGGGGCTTCCTGCTAGTGATGGGCGTGGTTGGGTTGAGGGAGCTCAGGACCCTTTAGTCATCTATAGCCAAGCCTAGGCGGTCGGCTGGAGGGTTATCTGGAAGCAATGTTCCTCTGTTCTGCACGACACGAGGGCAATCAACAGCCCAATGTCCCTCCTGATGGCACCTAGGACATGGTCTTCTTGACTTCCCAGGGGTAGGACAAGCCCTTGCCCAGTGACCTTGCTGACCACATCTATAGCAGGGGTCTTGTGGTCTCTGAGCCTTAGAGGACCTGGAGTCTGGGGTAGTAGCTGGAGCTGGAGCTGGTTGGACAGCCTTTGCTAGCATGTGGTATTTTTGTTTTGGGGCTTTCTCATCTCTCTCATGGTACACCTTGAAGGCCAGTGCCAAGACTTCTGCCTGTGGAGTTAGGGACCCTTCTCTGACCGCCTAAGTTTAGCTTTTATGTCAGGGTAGCGCTGGGAAAAAAGTAGGTCATCAGAAGTTGCTTACCTTCTGGGTTTTCAGGGTCTGGATGGGTATACTGTAATAAAGCTTTTGTGAGGCATTCTAAAAATTGAGATGGGTTCTCCTGTTTGTCCTAGACAACCTCTTAGAGTTTTTCAAAACTTACTGGCTTTAAGGCTGTCTTTCTTAGGCTGGTCAGAAGGCGTGTAACAAACCTGTCTCTGGCTAAGATACCACCTGGGGAACTGTAATTCCATCAAGGATCCTGGCATTGCCTCAGATCCGACTGGATATGTTCAATCTGTTTGGGGAATTTCGTCTGTGTGCATTTTTGCCTCTTCCCAAACTCGCCAGCATTCATCAGGAAGTAAATTGTTAGTAAGAATCATATGAACATCATGGAAAGTCAAGCTATAAGATTGATATACTGGAACTCCTTAATAAAGCTGGAGGAGCTAGAAGTATAGGAACCCAGTCTGCTCTCTATTCAAGAAAGTTCACTCAGCGAGAAAGGAACATATACTCTGACCGGACCGTCAACCCCAGCCGTTTCCCTCAGAGGAAGAACCGATGCTGGGACAGGTGTCCCTGGAGGAGAAGAAAAAGAAGGACTTGTGGGGAGGGTCTGGCTGTGGCCTTAGAACTCATGATAGGAGGGGTGAAGGTTGGCGCCAATGCAGGGCAATGCAGCTGGCACAGAAGGAGGGGAGGGGTCTGGAGAGGTCAAGCTCGTAGGCTCTGGGGTATCGTGGTGAGGAGAGACTGTTTGGGTTTTCCGCAGTGTGGAAGCAGGTCTGCAGTGGCGGGGAAGTGGCGCATTGGCTGGATCAAGAGTTTGTAGTGTCATCTAGTGGAGGGTGTGTAGGTTTCATGGCTAAGAGAAGTCGGGCTGGGGAACAGGAGGAGCATATGAAAGGATGAGAGTGAAGATAGATGAATGCTTGGATATATGGAACCTCATTCCATTTACTGGACTGCTGGCATATGTATGGAAATCTCTTTAAATGATTGGGTCTAACGTGTCATTGGCTGGCCATTTGGAATTATTATCTAAAGGGTATTGAATCCAGACCTTATTGCAGAGGTGAATCAGTTTTGAGGGCCTCAAATTGGGCGTTAATTTCAGAGATTTGAGATTATTCCAGGAGACATCCCAGTGGGGTGCCTGGGGGGGTTACGTTTGAAGACAATTTAGCATCCAGTGGGTGATGGGAACGTTACTGAACTATTTATTTGTACTGAAATCCCAAGAAGAGCTCAGCACATAGCCAAGTTAGAAATTCAGGTCGTCACATGAATAACTAGGGGCTACGGCCGGCAATTTCCTGGAAATCACCAGAAAGCAGTTCAACTTGGTGCCAGGAATTTTTGGGCCGACTGCAAGAGCTCAAGGGATTTTTGAACTGCTTTCGAGAAGGGAAGTCACCCAAGGGTCTAATTCTTAACTTGTAGGTCAGCCAGGAGGCCGCTCATGAGGACCGGGGCATTGAAACGCCAACCCCTTAGCCCAAAAGAGGCCGGCCAGGTGCTATTTGGGCATACAGGGTTCCTCCCACCAACTGGAGAAACTCCTTACCAATCAATATGCTGATGTGTGTTTGCGGGCTTCTGCAGTCAGGTAGCAGGAAGTGTGGAACCCTGTGGTCGGTGTGGCCAGAAGTCAGCGGCCAGCTCCACATGGTGGGCTGTGGCTACACAGCTTACATGGTAGAAGTCTGTGAGTCTCTCGGTGGCTGCGTCGGCGAAGGTCTGTGGCCGCGGTGGAAATCCACGTGGTGGATAATGGTGGGTGCCAGCAGATGGAGTCCACGTGGTGTAGCAGTGGCTGCAGGTTGTGATGGTGATAGTGGCAGTCCACGTGGCGTTGGTCCTACTGCAGCAGCGATGGTTTCACAGTCCCACCAGGTGCTGATGGCTGCCTGGGCTCCGAAGCTCGTCTGCGTAGCGGCGATTCCTGAAGTCTTCGGCACCAATGTTGTGATCGTTGCGTGATTCCAGAAAGACCACACCAGGCCTAACAGTTCCACATTAGGTTTATTGAGAGAGAAAAGGGCAAGGGGAAAGAGAAGGGGAGCCGGGGCGAGAGAGCAGACAAAATAAATATAAAAATCTATCAAAATTACAACCGGAAGGCATTGTAACAAGCTATGAAGATGACTCTATACTCAAGTCTGAAAACAAGTTCAGGGTCAGCAAGATGACTTCAAAGGGAAAGGCACTGGCATCAGCCTGACAACCTGACAACCTGAACTTGATCCCAGATCTCACTGAAAATTCTCTCACCTCCAAGTACATGCCTTGACATGTGCACACAGGAGCATGCACACATTGTAATAACCATAAATTTAAAAAGACAGCTCCCAAAGTTCCAGAATTATGTAACGTGTTTTAATTCAAGTGTCTTATGAACATTGTAGCTTAAAACGTACATAGGTCTGAGGTTTGCACTTTAGAATGCATGCATCCTGTAGACCCTATTGGACTTGGTTTGCAATTTAGCCTGGGAGTTTGATTGTAAAATCTCAGGTGATTCTAATTTACAGCAAAGTTCTCAGAGCCACGTGCCATTTTGCCTATTAGTATAAGAGTGTCTGAAGGTGATTGTATCTACACCAACACCAACACAACAAGAGTGAGAGGCATGGCGAGAGACATTACCAGGCTAAAGAGTGTGAAGACCGGACCCAGAAGTGGAGAAAGCCAGTCCCTGACCATGGCCGTCAGCCCTTGGACATCACGTTCATCTGCACATGTTAAGCTCCTTGGTGGTCACACATGCTCCTGAGTGTCATAAAGTGATAGTCAAAGATTTCTGTAAAAATTTTGTCTGGATTATGAGCCTGCCAGTGTCTCTGGCCCTTCATACGTTTTGGCATCCCTGGGCAATGGGCTCAACTTGCAAAAAACTTATGGGATCTGATAAGCAGAATGTGTAGAAGGACTGGCGTGGTTATGTTGGGGTCTCAACATCTGTTCCCTAGTTGTCTTGACGCACCTACTTGGGAGTGGGCGATAATGATCTGAGAATTTGTCCTGAAGAACAAGAGGCAGGTAAGGCATGAGGCACAATGATGATAGCAATTACTGGGGTTCACTGTCTGCCAGTCACTCTCCTGGGGTGCTTTATGTGTTTTATTGTACCTCACCCCGCAATGAGAATAAGAAATCAGCATTACTCCCATTTTTACACACCATGAAATGGAGGTGTAGGGAGGTACAGAGATGAAGTTGGGCCCCTTATATGATCTCAATCCTTAGTAAGTGTCCCTGGATTTGAACCCAAGCAGTAGAATTCCAGAGTTGATACCTGAGTGCTAAGCTACCTGCTGGGGGACAAGAGGCAGACAGGTGATAAGATCTAGGATCCCCACGTGGATCGTTGTGAAGAACAGAAAGGGCCCACCTGCTCAAAATCACTTCCCAGAATATCTGTGACCCAGCAGTGTATCTGGAACTCCCCTGTTAACATTCTTTATCCGGGTTTCAAAACAATCTCTTACGCATATCCAGCAAGCGGCAAGCCTGCAATGGAGAGAGAAGCACACGGACTCCTTAGACCCATTATCACAGCATAGATTAATTTGTTGGATTAGTGATATGAGCCAGCTAGGAGAAAGCTGGAAATTTCTGGCTATTGGGGCGGGGGGGGGGGGGCGCGGGGGAGTGAGGGAGGGGTGGTGGATGAAAAGGGTCTGTGGAACCCTACTGCCACCAGGTGGACATTCTGTAGAAGTGGATGTCACTGACCACAGAAAGGTGGAATAGTTTTTTGCAAGAGGCCAAAAGTACATCTTTGGCCATACAGACCAAGGTTTGTTCATATAGCCACATTTGGTGAAAATTGCAAAACAAAAATGTTTTTATTTATTTATTTATTTATTGGTTTTTTGAGGCAGGGTTTCTCTGTGTAGCCCTAGCTGTCCTGGAACTCACTTTGTAGACCAGGCTGGCCTCAAACTCAGAAATCCCCCTGCCTCTGCCTCCCAAGTACTGGGATTAAAGGCGTGTTCCACCACCACCCGGCACAAAAATGTTTTTAAATGTAAAATGTCATTAAAGATGTATAAGCTTCAGGGTCCATAAGGCAAGTCCTACTCTACATGGGGAGCAGGGCACACTCTACCTACAGTTGTCAATTCTAGATTTTGTTGCTGTTGTTGTTTTATTTTGTTTGAGAGGGGAGCTCATTGTGTAACCCTTGCTTGTAGACCAGGTTGTCCCCAGTCTCAGAGATCTGCCTGCCTCTACCTCCCAAGTGCTGGGATTAAAGAGTGTGTCAACCCTCAGGATCATTGATTAAAGGGGGAAAAATCATGTCAAGAGGATTATTCCAGGGACTCTGGTGTGAGCAGTTGTGATGCCCAGCTTGAACTCTGCAGAAGCCTGCCTTGCTGTGGCCTTGTCATTCAAAGTACGGACTGGATGCAGAATGCTCAACTCTAGAACCAAGAGAATCCATTCAAACTTTCAATATAAACCTGAGAACGCTGATTACCCTATTTGCAGACTGGCTGTCATCAACCCAGAAGCTTGTTAGAAATGCAGTTCAAGCCTCCAATCCAGACCAACCTAAACAGAATCTGCCTTCTCAAAGTCCCCCGGAACTTACCCCAGATCAACGTGCCCTGAAATACCTGCCACGAAAGCCCTCAGATTGTATCTAATTAGCATAAACTCCGATGGAATGTCCCTCAGGCTCAGTTCACTTCTCTTTCCTTGGTTGTGGAGAGGGGACAAAGTCACAGAGACCTCCAGGACAGTTATGGGCACAAAGTGTCGCTCTATCCTTTGTCTGTGCTGGAGCCTTCCTTCTTCAGGGCAATCACCCTTTACTGGAGGTTGACTGTGAATGTCTTGTGAATTGTTAGATGTGATTTCACTGTGGAATGCTCTGCTCCTAAGTGTGGATGGAGTCCTCAGAAACCATCATTAGTTATGTTTACTGCACAAGTGCTTTGCAGCATTAACGCACTGACTCTTCACAACAAGGCTCTTTTGACCCTGCTCTTGAGACAGGAGCTCACTGTTCTGAACTTGAGATCCTCCTGCCTCCAGCTCCCAAGTGCTGAGATTTCAAGCAGGCACAAACACTCATAGAAAACAGGCTTTCTGTTAGGTGCTATGGTTATCTCCATTTTACAGAAAACATAGCTGAAGCCCCAGAGGATTATAAAAATTATTTATTCGTCGCTGAGGCAGTGGACAACCACAGGTAAAAGTGAAGGACACACTCACACACATGTGGTGAGGCAGGAGAGTATCTCCACACAGACAGTGTGTCCTGGTAAGGCCTAAAAGGGCTCAGGTGACTGTGCCAGATGTGTGCAGGCAGGCAGGCAGGCAGGCAGGCAGGCAGGCAGGCATAAATGGCCTGTGGTCATACAGCTTCATTTGTCCTGATGTGGCTTTATTTATCCAGGCTGTTCACTAGAAAACTCACTAAGAACCTGTGGTGAGCCCTGCCCCAGACTGGGTGTGTGCAGAGACAGGCCCAGTTCCTATCTTGAAAGAGGTCCTGGAGATAGACTCAGACAAGTAAACAGACGGAATTGAGAGGGAACGACTAAGTTGGGGCACTAACCTTATGTGGCTGGGTGTGGTGGGGCTCCAGACCAGGGCATCCTAGACGACATGCTTAACAGGGTCTCTTTCAGCAGTCCAAGCTGGCCTGGAACACATTACGTAGTCCAGGCTGTGCAAGCCTATAATTCTTCTACTGTGTATGAATACATACTATTTCTTTCCTCCCATTTAAAGCAATTGCTGGGGCCAAGGAGATGGCTCAGCAGGTAAAGGCACTTGATGCCAAGCTGGGGCAGCCTAATTCAATCCTTGGCTTCTCTACACAGAGAAAGTAGGGAACCAACGCCCATGAGTGGTCTTCTGGTTGGGTACACCTCTCGCAATTCTTTAATATTTAAATGAAGCAATCACCTAATTACCCCGTGAACCCAGCTCTCCAGCCCATGAGGCTAGGAGTTCTCATGATTTCAGCAAGAGGCTGGCATTTCCAGTGTTCTCTTTGTCTGACAAATTCCCATGCACTACTTAAGCAGGGGTGCTATTTACACAGACGTTGGCAGAATATGTGGAAGCCATGTGGGGTGGGTATGTAGACTGGACGCCAAGAGCACAGTTCAATGAGCTGAACCTGGGCTGAGGGATAGCTGTGTGGAATGGAGTAGGAGATGGGACAAAGTTCACCTCCACACTCCTTCCTTTTTCTCTCTGCCAGTGCCTTCAAGTAGAATCTAGCTGGAAGCAGAGAGTGAGGGGCTGGTGGATGCAGCCCAAGCACAGAAGCCAGACTCCTGCAGTGCAGGGTAAGGTGAGGGATAGCATAGGGTGGAAGTGCTCAGCTCTTACTAACCAGCGCTTGGGCTGAACTGTCTCTCCTTCAGTTCATAGAGTGAAGTTCTAACCCTACGTCCCTGAGACTGTGACTGCATTTGGACATAGTCTTTAAAGCAGCAGTTGAGTTGAGCCGAGTAGATAATGACAGACCTTAATCCAATATGACTGATGTCCTCATACAAGATTGAAACACACAAATCTTTGCTCACAGAGAAAAGGCCATGTGAAGACGAAGGGAGATGACAGACATCTACAAAGTAAAGAATCACACTACAGAAATACCCAGAAATATGTGATGGTGTGTGCCTGTAATACCACTATGGATGGAGGCGGAGGTCAGAGGATTCCAGAATGTTTGAGGACAGCCTGGGCTACAGAGTGAGTTTAAAGCCACTCCGTACATAAGACTGTGTAGTGATAGCTGGGCGGTGGTGGCGCACGCCTTTAATCCCAGCACTTGGGAGGCAGAGGCAGGAGGATCTCTGAGTTCGAGGCCAGCCTGGTCTACAAAGTGAGTTCCAGGACAGCCAGGGCTACACAGAGAAACCCTGTCTCAAAAAAAACCAAAAAAAAAAAAAGATAAGACTGTGTAGTGAGATTGTCCCAGCCCAGCCCCAAGACAGGGACTTAAGTATTCTAGCTTGAGATCAAAGTTCCTTTGTTGCTGAGATGACCTTCAGCGTCTGATTCTCTTGCTTCTGCTTCTGGAGACCTGAGATGACTGTTATGCATCATCATGTCCTGTTCTGTTTGATGCTGCGTGTTGTGTAAACTACACAAGCACTCTACCAACAGAACTGCATTCCTAGATTCAGCCCATCTCAATAAACCACCACGGCAATCGGCACGGTGGCACACGCCTTTAATGCCAGCACTGGGGAGGCGGATGCAGGTAGAACTCTGTAGTTCCGGGCCAGCCAGGCTACTTCGTGAGACATCTATAAACAAACCGCAGCAGCAACAACAGCAAAAACAAGCAAGGGCTGAAGAGCTGGCTCATTAGAGCGCGCACCGCTCTGGTAGAGTCAGGCGAGAGCTTGTGTTTAAGTGCTAAGTGGAGAGAATGGACCACTTTTCAAGGGGGAAAAACAACAATTTCAGGTCTTGTACAGGCTTGCAATTCAAGCTACTTTTGAGGCTAAGCTGGAAGGATCACAAGTACAAGGCCAGCCTGGGAAACTTAGTGAGATCTTGTCTAAGTAAACCATGAGAAGAGGGCAGGGGTAAGTAGGACTTAGCAGAAGAGCACTTGCAAATGAGGTGCTAGGTTCACCCCCATCTCCCATAAGGCCATCTATGGGATGCCATCAGCTGCACTCCCAGATGACCTCACAACAGTGACACTATAACCACTATGGGACAGTTTCTGGTCGGCACTTACTGTGTACCCTAGAAGACAGAGAGCCTCAACTCTCTGTTCTTTCTGTTCAAAGCTACCCAACAATTTCATCTTGTGTTATGAGTGATCAGGCCTTGGGTGTGAACTTCTGATCAGCCAAGTCCCCACATCCCTGAGTGTTCCTCTCTGCCCACCAATATTCTTTTCTTTCTGCTACAGAAAGGATTAAACATGGCAAGGAAATTTTCAAAGGCTCAAGATGGACCACACCAAGATAATTTAGACACACACACACACACCACTTGTAATGTCTTCTGAATTAAGAAGTTTCATCTTTGACTTTCCTCCATGAACTTGGAATAAGCCTTTCCAATTCTTTCCCATCATAGGCTGTGCTAGCTTATAGGGGTAGACCTTAGAGGGAGAAGGGAAGTATGACTCTAGGCAAGGCCAGCAGATAGCTCTGACACAGACAGAATTAGAAAGTTGTTGAGGGCTGGGGAGGTTATATTTAGCTAGGAGCATGTTTACTCCGCAGAGCTGACTACCCTAGATCTCAGAAACCAGGACCTTGAGCCTTCACAGCTGACCTAGGGGGCAGAGTCTCTTTTCTTTTCTTTTCTTTTTCCTTTCCTTTCTTTTCTTTTCTTCTCTTCCCTTTTCTTTTCGCTTCTTTCTCCCTTTTTAGATTACACATATGGTTCTGGTTTATACATAGCAGACTTGAAGACACATCTTGAAGATCGTCAAGACGTGTCTTCAAGTAATATATATTCTTTCCCTGAGACAGGGTTTCTTTGTGTATCTCTGGCTATGGGGAACTCATTCTGTAGACCAGGCTGGCCTCAAACTCAGGATCCACTTTCCTCTGCCTCCCAAGTGCTGGGATTAAAGGTGAATTATTTTATTTTTACTCCCCCACCCCCATGTGTGTAGTACAAGTACTGCTAGTGCCCATCAACTCCAGAGACATCAGATCTCCCTGGAGTTGGAGTTACAGGCTCTTGTCATGCTAGGAACTGAACTCAGTTTCCCTGGGAGAGCAATATATGCACATAACTGCTTTGCCACCTCTCCAGAATCTTGAGAGAGCAGAGATGCCCACCTCTCAGGCCAGGCCTCGGATCATTGCATCTCTTGCTTGCAAGGCTGGTTTTGTTAAAACCTTCCATCTGCCCAGTCTTCTGTCTTAGGCTAGTTAAGGTAGCACCGTGGGATTCAGGAAAGTGCTCAGGTTGGGCGGGGTTCAATCAGTAGCATATCAGACAGAGGTACTTAAAAGTTCCTGCGGCTTTGCTTTCTCCTCCTGTAATGAGGATGATAATAGCTACCCTGTGGGTGGGCAGAGTTATCTGTGAGATAACACAAGTGGCAACGCTCTGAAAACTTTCTCACAGCCTTCCTTTCTGGGGCCTCCCTTAGAGTGGGAGGATTTTGACATTACTTCATGCTCTTTCCTAAGGACAAAGAAAGATAATGGGCTCCTTGGAGACCTCAAGTGTGATTCAAAGAATCTGTTGGGGCATAGAGTTTACATATGAATACAAACTCTCTACCAGGCAAACTCTGAAACTAGGAGAGAGAGAGAGAGAGAGGGAGGGAGGGAGGGAGAGAGAGAGAGAGAGAGAGAGAGAGAGAGAGAGAGAGAGAGAGAGAGAGAAAGAGAGAGACCTCTGAATTCACCCTTGCATTTTTGTCCTGGGGATAACTGAAGTTCACAGTCCGAGATTTTATCCTCCTACAAACGCTGGCACCTGTGGATGTTTTCCTTTTCCCCTCTTACAGATTGGGTTCCCGCCCAAGTATTTCTGCAGTGTTTCATTTAGCCACACGCCACAGGCATTCATCTAGGTAGATTAATACAGATGGTCCTGTTAATTGTACCAGGTGCATAGGCTTTCATAGACCCTTGCACAAACCCTAATTTTCCAGCCACTCGTTTATTTTGAGATAGGGTCTCTCTCTACATAGCCCTGGCTTTTCTGGAACTCACCATGTAGGTCAGACTGGCCCCTAATTTACAGATAGATATTCGATATCTGCCTGCCTCTGCATCTCAAGTGCTGGGATTAAACCACGTGTGTGCTACCATGTCTTGTGCTACTTTTCATTTGATGAAATATTTTGTTGTTGTTGCTCTTCTGTTTTTTTCCTAGACAGCATTTCTCTGTGTAGCCCCGGCTATTCTGCAACTCGATCTGCACACCAGACTGGCCTCAAACTCAGAGATCGTCTGCCTCTGCCTCCTGAGTTCTGGGATTAAAGATATGACTCACCACCGCCTGATCATATGATGAATTTTAATTAATTTTATGTGTATCAATATTTTGCATGCATGTAAGTCTGTACACCGTGTACATGCCTGGTGTCTGCAGAGTTCATAAGAGGACATCAAATCCCTGGGGACTGGAGTGACAGGTGGTTATAAGTCACCCTGTGGGTGCTAGAACTCGAATCTGGTCCTCTGGAAGAGCAGTCAGTGCTCTTAACTGTTGAGCTCTTTCTCCAGCACGATGTTTTTTGTTTTTTGTTTTTTTTTTTAAATCTTGTCCAAGTATCTACTACAATCAATAATGATGATCTTTGCACAAATATCCTGATGAAATTTCTAAGGGGTGCTTCTCCTTGGAGGAATGAATATTCCTCCAAACCCATACTTTGAACAGCTGAACAATGACAGACTACGTTCCTCCAGACTTTCATTTTCTTCCGCGGACTGCTTTAGTTCTGGACGCCTTCTTAAAACTCCAGCGCTAACGGGCGGGCGAGGCCGCCTCCAGCGGAGGAGCGGCTTCTTTCAGGCTGCTTTCCACTGAGCTTGAAAACAGACTGCTCTAGCGAGCCCCGCTTAAGGTGCAAGGCCGAGGAAGGAGGCCTGGAGGTTTGTGTCACTCGGAAAAGTTACTTCGCCCCTCTTTGGGTCTCAGTCTTTTTCTGAGTAGTGTGAGTGGCTAAGATTAGACCCAGTCGAGCATGGTGGCCTCAAATGTCAGATTGGCTGGCTGCTCCTGATTGTAGGGTGAGCCTCATCCCCGCGAGCCCGACACTGTATACCCTCCACCCTGCTGGACCAGCCGGAGAAGAGGAAGTTTTGTAAAGTTAGAAAGAAGAAAGCAGGCACCACACTCAATCTTTCCCCTGGACCGGTCATTTACTACTCTTGCGCAACTTTGCCTCACTCCCGCTCCTTTGGCTTGGGAATCGATTATTCGTGTCTGAACACCCCGCACGAAGCAGCAGGGCGCTCCCGCTCAGCCCATCGTTTGCTTCTGCCTGATTCCGCCCTCCGGATGACGTTGAGGTGGAACTGTAATCCTCGGCTCGGCCAGCAGCTTGTTCCCCCTTCGTTTGCTTGCTGCCGCTTCCGCTTCCGGTAACAGCCCGCGGCTTTCTATCCCAAGTGGCTATGGCGGGGAGCCGGCTGGAAACGGTGGGGAGCGTGTTCTCCAGGTGCGTGCTCCGAATTGGGCGAGGGCAGGGTTCCTAGCGGGTCACGACCCTCCTGGCATAGCCTGAGGGGACGCTGTTGTCGGTGTCCCCGCCGGGTGATGCCCGTGGCACCGAATCTGTGTATCTACTACGTCCCCGTGGATTTCTGTTCTGTCAGATTGTGTTCGCCACCCATTCCCGTGGAGACCCTCTGTAATAAAGAGGCTGAAGGGCTTGACTGGACAGGCTTTGCTTTTTTCATTATGGAACGGTGGGTGGACTGGGGGTTGGGACGCGTGCAAAAAGATCGGGGGCTTAAAGCTGAGTGTGGTGGCTTAGTAACCTTGGCACTTGGGAGGCGAGGCAAGAGGATCGCCGCAAGACCGGGGCCAACCTGGCATCGTAACGAAGTTCAGGCCAGTGAGGCTACTGGCAGATTTTTGTCAAAATAAAAAGCCAGCGTGGACACGCTGTGACCCTAGCACTAGGGAAGTGCAGGGAGGCATTAAATTCAAGGTCATCCTCGGCTACATTCTAAGTTTAAGACTAGCCTAGGCTTCATGAGAGCTAACCCACAGAACTTAACCTTGTGGCCTTCCTAGGTTGTTGTGGGTATTGGCCGTGCATCCTGTAGGTGGGAGGTCCTTCTCAGCTCACCTCTACCAAGGGGCTCTTTCTTCCGTTGATTGAGAGACTTTACAACCCTGTTGTAACCGACTGATCTTGGTTCTGTTCCCTTTCTAAGGACGAGGGATCTGATGCGGGCCGGGGTGTTGAAGGAGAAGCCACTGTGGTTTGACATATACAAGGCCTTTCCGCCTCTGAGAGAGCCTGTCTTCCAAAGGCCCCGTTTGCGATATGGCAAAGCCAAAGCTGCCATCCAGGACATCTTTTACCACGAGGATCAGATTCGAGCGTAAGTGTCTATCCCCTATAGTGAGCAGGGCGCAGAAAGGAAGGCGTATGTAGAGAAGTCTGACAAGCTGAGTCAGGGGCTTGCTTGCTCTGTGGGGTTGATCTTGTATAGCAAGTAAACTCATGACATCTCACCCCCACCCCACACACACACCCCTAGTGGTGAGAGGAATCAGAAGTTCTAAGAAGTGGCATCTGGAGACCCCAAACTGGCAACATTGTAGATAAAGTGTTTATTTATTGGTGTCTGTTTTGTATGAGGTACTTGATAAGCCCTTCAGACTCCACACTTAAGCTGGTGCTATCACATTAGCTTCTTTGGAAGTGGCAGTAGGAGGAGTGTGGTCTGAGGATTTAATGTCTAACGATTACTGAAGCCCCTCTGGAAAGGATGCTTAGAAGTTCAAAGCACTTACAGTAATCCTGACTAGAAATTTGGAGGAAAGTGCTTGTACTTTATTTCTTTAGCATCTATTTCTTCCCTTTTTTCCTGCTTGGGACAAGGTCTTGATCTTCCTGCCTCTGCCTCTGGAGTCCCAGTGTTAAAGGCTTGTATCACCATGCCTTACGTATTAATACACATTTATTGTGGAAAATTGAGAAACAGGGAAAGCATAAAGAAGAAAGAGCAGAGCACCACCGCCCTCCTCCAAGGTAGTGGTTTGAAGGCGGCTCCTGGGACTTAGCTGTCCCTTTGAAAACATTGTCCTCGTAATCTTGTTTAACATCGTAAGACAAAATACTAGTATATCAGAGTTTTAAAGGTGAAGGAAGTGCTGCTTAAAAGTATTTTGCTATCTTTAAGATTTATTTTTATTTTTAATAACTTGTCTTTGTGTTGGTGCATGCGAGTACAGGTGCCCCTGGAGGCCAGAGGCCTTGCAGTTTCTCTTAAATAAAGATTTATTTTTATTTTATGGGTTTGAGAGTTTTGCCTGTATGTTTATCTGTGTATCGTGTGTGTTCACTGCTGAGGGTGTCAGATACTCTGAAGCCAGAGTTAGAGGCAGTTTGGAGCTCCTGCCTGGGGTCTGGGAGCCATGGTAGGTCCTTTGGAAGAGCAGTAAACGCACTTAAGTCTTGAGCCAGCGCTCCGGCCCCCAATGCTTTTCTTAGCGTAGAGAAGTTGTTTATTCGTTTTACCAGTTTTCTCTTGGGCTTCTGTCAAACACTGCTCTACATGTGTTAGGCACTAACTACCAACTTTTCTCTTTGTTGGCCTAATTGCCTTTATTCTTAGAGTGTTTGGGAAAGTCTTTTTCAGTAAATTCAACTATCTTATTTATTTATTTTTAACCCAGGATAGTCTTTAACTTCTGGTCTTTCAACTTGACTTTTGGGATTTCAAGTATGTGATACCACATCTGCTATTTTACTGTTGTTGTTTTATAATTTACCACACTTATTTATTTTGCGTGTGTATATGTGAGCACTTGTGCACATGTTTGTGGGTGTGCGTGTGGGATCAGAGGGCAACTTGTGGGAGTTGGTTTTTGTTTTTGTTTCCTTTTACCATGTGAGTCCCAAGAATTGAACTCATGTCACCAGGCTTGAGGGCAAGTACTTTTTACTCACTGAGCCATCTTGCTGGCCCCAGGCCCACCTTTTAAAAGTTACTTTCAAAGTACTAATCAGGTGTCATTGACACAAGTAAAAATATGTATTCTTTAATTTGCTTTCCACTCTTTCTAAATAATGTTGGAAACTGGGCCTCCTCCTCCTCCTCCTCTTCTATTATATAGCCCACTTGTTTTTCTTTTAAATAGTAAAGAAAAATCCAGGGTCACACTCTAGATAGGTGTGATAGCTCGCCCATGTGATCCTAGCACCCGGCAGGTGAAGCAGCTGGATCGAGTATGAGAACAGCCTGGGTTACATAGCATAACTCTGTTTCACACAACCAAGGGCTGTGTGCTAGTGGGACCGTGCTTATCTAGCATGTGTGAGGCCTTGGGTTCTTCAATCTCTAAAACAAGCAAAAACCAAACCTGCCATGGACCATGTGCTGTCCCGCTCATTGCCACAATCTCCGTGTCTAGCCCAGTTCATGGCCTGTGAGTTGTTCATAACCCTCTGTTGATGAAAACCTTAGTGGCTTAATGACTGGATGAATCCGCTGGGCTAGCTGAAGACACTGAACAGGGAGGCTGGAGAGTCAAGATTGAACTTGGTTTTTGGTGTTTTGTTTTTTGAGACATTTGTGCAATTTCTTACTTTGGTCTTCATAGTGTGGGGGTTACAGACATGAGCTAGCTCCATAGTGTGGGGGTTACAGACATGAGCTAGCTCCATAGTGTGGGGGTTACAGACATGAGCTAGCTCCATAGTGTGGGGTTACAGACATGAGCTAGCTCCATAGTGTGGGGGTTACAGACATGAGCTAGCTCCATAGTGTGGGGTTACAGACATGAGCTAGCTCCATAGTGTGGGGGTTACAGACATGAGCTAGCTCCATAGTGTGGGGGTTACAGACATGAGCTAGCTCCATAGTGTGGGGGTTACAGACATGAGCTAGCTCCATAGTGTGGGGTTACAGACATGAGCTAGCTCCATAGTGTGGGGGTTACAGACATGAGCTAGCTCCATAGTGTGGGGGTTACAGACATGAGCTAGCTCCATAGTGTGGGGGTTACAGACATGAGCTAGCTCCATAGTGTGGGGGTTACAGACATGAGCTAGCTCCATAGTGTGGGGGTTACAGACATGAGCTAGCTCCATAGTGTGGGGGTTACAGACATGAGCTAGCTCCATAGTGTGGGGTTACAGACATGAGCTAGCTCCATAGTGTGGGGGTTACAGACATGAGCTAGCTCCATAGTGTGGGGTTACAGTGTAGCACTTCCCTATGGTACCAGAACAAGTATGTTTTGCTCCCTGAGACTTTCTAAACATTTCTGCTCCCGGTTGACACATGCACATGGTCACTTATACATTGCTTCTTTGTGCTTTGCTGTGCCAGGAGTTGAACTTAGGTTTGCATACATACCAGCCAAGCACTCAGCCACCGTGCCGCCTCAGACCTTTTTGGTGGCTTTGTTTTGAGACTCATTATGATTCCTGGGTGTGACTTGCTGTGTAGATCAAGCTGGCTTTGAATCTGGAGCTCTCTCACACTTCTGAGAGTGCTGTCTTCTTGCTGTGTCCTTCCTTGGGAGAGAACAGAAGAGAAGCATCCTTCTGTCTTTCCCTAAGGCTCCCAGTGCTGTACGTGTGACCTGATGAACTTCCAGAGCTGCTGTCTCTACTCTTACACCTTGGGCTTTCTCCACAGGAATCTTTAGTTCAAAGCAGCCACAAGGACAATGGGCAAAGATCATGAACAGTTAGGGAAGAAGAATCCAGTTTGCTTTCAAACTTAAAAAGTTGTCTAATGGCTTTCTTTTTCTTTTGGGGGGTGGTGGTTGTTGGTGGTGATAAAACTATAATTAATTGTAATTTTCAGTTTATCAGTTTGGCAAGGGTTGGGTCATGAAGTAGGAAAATAGATACTTGCATATTGTAAAATTTATTTGAGTGTAAATTTGGCACAGTTGCTTAAAGAAGCACTTGGGCAATTTGGAAGTGTTTTTTTGTGGTTTTGTTTTGTTTTTCAGATAAATGAGCACATACTTTGATCTCATAATACAATTTGTTGTGGATTTATTCCATGGGCTTAATTGTACACTATGCTAGTAAGCACAGGTGTTCTTGTAACAGTCTTGGTGGCCAAGGACTAGAAGCAGTCTCCGCAGTCATTTGAGATAATTTCTTCTAAAAGCACAAGTGAGGGTTTAATGGTCCTGGGCCTCGGTGGGGGGTGGTCAGGATGGTTTTGAAGGGCCAGCGAGATGGCTCAGTGGGTAAAGGCACTTGCTGCCAAGCCTGATGACCTGAGTTCAACCCCCACAATCCACATGGTGGAAGGAAGAAATCTACTCCCTAGATTGTCCTCTGACCTCTGCTCATGGGTCAAGACATACACACGCCACCACACATTTAGAAAATAAATAGATGTAATAGTCATGTGACTGATTGTACTAAATGTCACTGGTACACTTAAGAAGGGTTGTTAATTTTTTATTACACTTTATTAAAATGGAGATGTGCATGTATGTCCATGTATGAGTACATGCCACAGCATGTATGAGTACATGCCACAGCATGTATATAGGAGTCCGAGGACAACTAATAGGCATCCTCTCCTTCCTCCATGTGGGTTCTAGGGATCAAACTCAGGCCATTAGGTTTGATGGCAAGTGTCTCTACCTAGGCCACCTCAAAGGCCCAACGAAGATTAATTTTTCGATATGTAGATTCTTCCCCAATTTAAAAGAAAGGGAGGGGCACCCCTTCTTTGGGTTAAAGAATGTAGCTGGAGCCTTGAAAACGGTGTAAGAGCACTTGCTATGTGTACTGGCTGGTTTTGTGTGTCAACTTGACACAGGCTGGAGTTATCACAGAGAAAGAAGCTTCAGTTCAGGAAATGCCTCCATGAGATCCAGCTGTGGGGCATTTTCTCAATTAGGGATCAAGTGGGGAGGGCCCCATGTGGGTGGTGCCATCCCTGGGCTGTAGTCTTGGGATCTATAAGAGAGCAGGCTGAGCAAGCCAGGGGAAGCAAGCCAGTAAGTAACATCCCTCCATGGCCTCCGCATCAGCTCCTGCTTCCTGACCTGCTTGAGTTCCAGTCCTGACTTCCTTTGGTGATGAACAGCAATGTGGAAAATGTGGAAGTGTAATCTGAATAAACCCTTTCCTCCCCAACTTGCTTCTTGGTCATGATGTTTGTGCAGGAATAGAAACCCTGACTAAGACAATATGGAAGTATGAAGACCCGAGTGTGACTCTCCTGCACCCGTATGGAAAGTCGGCACCCCTACCCGTGCCTCTGACCGCCGCCCTGGGGCAGAAGGAGAGCAGGTCTTGAGAGCTTGCTGCTCAGCCAGCCTAGCCCGAGTGCTGAGCATCCAGGCCAGGGAGAGGAGGGCTGCAGAGGAGAACACTGACGTCCTGCTCTGGCCACCACGTGCACCTGAACACTGCGCATGAGCGCGCATGTCACACACGCACGCACGCACACACACACAATGATACATCTGTAGTGTTATCTGTTGGTGAGGTATTTCTGAGTGATGACACACGAATCTGGTTAGTGCTGTTCTCTGGGACAGGGACAGGGAAGTTGGTGGGGCAGAAGGATGAGGGAGTGTTAGTTCCCCCTGAGATTGCTTTCTCCACTTGATGTATGCATTGTTCTTTGACTTAGGCTCTGTCGCTTCTTGGGGCCTGGCAGTTATTCTGTATCCCCCCCTCCATAGCATATAATTGGAGATTCAGATTGTTTCTATATTTTCTAGGAAATTCTTTTCAACCTATGGATCTGGTCACAAAGCATTTGATCTCTTCAACCCAAACTTCAAGTCTACCTGTCAGCGGTAAGCGTTTCCCAGCTCCCACTGAGGGTTCAGCTGTCGTTTTGAGGAGTTGTGTAGAGTTCTCCTTCCGGAGGGGTGCTTCTTGAGGAGGGATGCTCTTTTAGGGGGATTGCACCTCTAGGCAGGTCTCTTTGGGCCCTGCTTAGTACTGTGTAGCAGATGTCTCTATAGCCCCAACACAGGCCTAATAGGGGCTGCTTGGAATTCTAGGTTTGTGGAGAAGTACATAGAGCTGCAGAATCTTGGAGAAACAGATGAAGAGAAGTTATTTGTAGAAACGGGGAAGGCTCTGTTGGCAGAAGGCATCATTTTAAGACGAATAAGAGAAGCAAGGACTGTGAGTACCTAATTGTCAAAGCAGTTTTGTTTGGATGGGGTGTAGCTCTGCAGTAGCATGTGTGCTCACTAGCTACTACTACATGCATGTGAGCGCACGCGTGCGTATGTGTGTGTGTGTGTGTGTGTGTGTTGTCTCTCTGTCCATAAAAGGGGTAGTTTGCTTCCCCAGTCCTTTGGCTCATGCCTTAAACTCCAGGTCAAATACTGTTGTATTTAATATACTGGGATCCTGCGGCCACTGCTTAGAACAAGTGAGTTGCTGTTAGGCTCTTGAGGATGTAGTTCTGTAGACGTTTGTGTGCCTGGTCACTGGCACACTGGCAGCATCTGAGAGACATGCTTGCTCCTGGTCTTTTAAGCAAGATGGTGGTAGTCACATCCTCTGCAAACCCTAACAGGTCAGTGTGAGACTCCAAGTTCCATCAGAAGGAAATGAGCCTCAGGAAGAAGATGGCCAGAAGCAGCCTGTGCAGGGGAAGCAGGAGCCAGAAACAGCCGCCTCGCCTCCCTGAAGCCCTTCAGTGCACTGAGCATGCCCACCACCCCGGCCTAAGCTGTGTGGACTCTGATGGTCTCCATCTCTCAGGCATTTGTGCCTTCTCTTAGTTCCTGTTTCCGGGATGTTATGAATCTCAGTACCATGGTTTGAAAGCACCAGTTTTGTGAACTTTTATTTCAAGACGTGGTTAAATAAAGGGTTCTCCAGTGCTTTCAAAGTAAATTTACTTTGAAACTGTAAATAGCACCAGGAAACCTTTAAAGGCGCCTTGTGCTGGCTGTGGGCTGCCCTCGTCTGAACTCACTGTGCTTCTCGCCTGGATCCCTCAGAACCTGACTTGGCCACATGGTGTGCTCCCTTGGCCAAGTGTCTGTGGGTGATGTTTGTACTTTTTGCTGTAGAGCTATTGACTGCAGCTTGACAGGCACAGCCAGTCAAGACTGCAGTAAGACCGAGGGCCTGTTTGATGTGGACGAAGACCAAATCCAATACATGAATGTCACGGGTTGGATTAATTGTGTTGGAGATGATTAGCATGAGCTCACAGCTCATAGACAGCCTAGAAAATGTTTGGTGAATTAATAAATGATCACACATAGCTAAAGATTGATGTTTTTTTTCATCATTAGATTTCCAAGATGGCAGGGGCAGGGGTCTGATTCAGATGGTCTTCCGCACAAACATCCTGCCTCCCTTGTACTGCTTCATTGTGTTGTGTTATACTAAGTAATGTGATATCCTGTTGTGATTTAGTTCGCTATTTGTGGGTAGTTCATCCAACAGTCAAAAGTCTTAAAGCCTCTGGCTTCTCCACACAGTTCTGAGTACAGGCCTTTCTCCATCTTGGACTGAAGGTCAGTCTATACCCTGTCCACCTCGTGCATGTGAGTGTGGATGAAAGTAAGTCCTCTAACTGAAGTGTTTCTCTGCTGTGTCACCCACTGCTTCCAGCATTGCTACTGGTTTATGTGTCCTCAAAATGGAGGGGATCTCACTTTCTGATGGAGAAGCAAATCTCATCCATTCAAAGGCATTAGACACTATTGGGTTCCAAATATCAGGTTAGACTTTGGGGAGAGATGGCCCTGGTTGCAGGGGTCGTGGGTGAGGCAGCCCCAAGGGCAGGAGAGCTGGCCCCCAAGGTTATCAGAGCAGGAGAGCTGGCCCTGCCCCTCACCTGCTGCAGCACTTGGGAATTCAGGCCCTGCCCCTCACCTGGGCAGCACAGTAGTCTATGGTGGCCTAGGTGCGGGTGAGTTGGCATGAGGGTATGAGAACTGGAGAATTGGTCTTACCCTTTGCTGGCTGCCAGCATTGGGTGAGCTGGTTGGGGCAATGCTGGAGAGCTCACCCTGGGTGCGGGAGAGATGGCAGTTTGACCAACTCAGCTACCACCCAAGCCCAGGTCCAGGACTTTGAGTTATCCCAACCCAACATCTACCCCATCTATGAATTGCTGGAGCACATGAAGGAGTCAGTCCTGAAGATCCAGAGCTGTAGGATCTCCATGACACAGGGCAACAACAGAGTATCCAAGAGTAGTCCTGGGGAGGATCCAGTTTTGATAGTGTTGCAGTAAGCCAGAGGCCTTGAACCGGACTAATGACTGATTGCAACGAACATTCACAGGCAAAAAAAATGTGGACAAAAATGTATACTGTGGGACCCACTGTGACACATTATAGCTCCTCATACCACCAGGGTCAGCTGTCCTACACTCATGCCTTTGCAGCTGGCCCACATGCAACCCTACAAGCAGGGTTAGCTCTACTGTGCTGCCTGGGTGAGATGCAGGATGCGCTCTCCTGAGTGAGGGGCAGAGCCAGATCTGCTGTCATGATCCCTAGCAACCCAGTGAAAAACAGAAAGCAGCCTACACATGCAACCCTAATGCCAGGAGACAGTGGGTCCCTGGGGTCCAGCTAGCCAGCCAGCTTAGCCTTTGAGCTTCAGGCCAAATTACAGACCTGACTCAAAAAAAAAAAAAAAAAACCAAGGTGGGTGGCGCCTGAGGAATGACACCTGAGACTCACCTGGCCTCCACATGTGCATGTGTGTCCGTTCAACAGGAGCTCGGTAGAGGCTCCTGGGGGGTGGGGTCCTCCTTGGATTAATCTTGGAATACTTCGTGAGGGAACATGGAAGGTTCTCTGCTGGAGTTTTGGCTACTTTATGGGTTCCTATTTCTACCATCCTTTTCCACCCTTAATCCCTTCCAACCTTCCAACACAAAGTAGGAGAGAAAGAAGGCTAGAGGGGAAAGGGGGCTGTCAATCGTCTCAGACTACTTCCTGCTGATTAGGGACTTGAGTTCCTCGAATGATCTTCTTCAGGATATCTCCAGCCAAGCCGCCGCAGGGGGAACAGCCGCCTCCGGGGGAACAGCCACCTCCCCACCCCTCTGGGGCTCTTGCATTTATATACACTCAAGAGTCCCCAGAATTCCAAATGTCAAACGACCTGCAGCCGGCAAAGTCACACCCCTGCCAGAGCTTGAAGCAAATCACAGTCAGCTGCTGTGGACAACCTGAAGCATCCGTTTCCCACACCCGGGACTAAAAATAAAAACACATTCCCATAGCATTTCTATGTTTTTAAAGTAACCAGAATCCTCACTACACTGGACCCTCCTCAGCTTTTATGGCTTCAAATTTTAAATGGTGGCTGCCCTTGGTATCTTTATGGTTCAGACCGATTGTCGACTTCCTGAGGAACCCCATGGGACTGCTCTCAGGTGCTTCTCTGTGGCCTGTGTACCAAGTCTACAGCCTGTGCCCAGCAGGCTTCCCGTGGCCTTCAGCGTCAAGCGCTCCTTTCCTATTAAGAACAAACAAGGACAGACATTTTCACGTTGTGGCCACTGAAGCACTGAGCAGCTTTTCAGGAGCAGCCTCCTGAGGACTTGAAGAGCCGAAGCTGCAGGCGGGTGTCCAGGCTCCAGTGACTTTTGCAGAAGATGAGCCTGAGAAGTCGGGTCCTTCTGGATGTCCCCGTTTGTACTGGCGTCACCTGGTGCCCATCACAGCCACCAGCCAACAATATAAGTGCAAAGGTTGCCGCGACTTCCGGTTGTGAGGTGAGTTGAAATGGTGGGTACCCAGCTTCCTGGTTTTCTCTCGGGTATGGATCGCTGTTTTGAGGAGTGATGGGAAAGATGTTTGAACGGACAGGGTGGGATCCGATTGTGATAGCCTTGGCAGCCACACTGCAGAGTCAGCTGAGCCAGAGAGGGAGAGTGAGCAGGGAAGCCGTGTAGTGGCTTCAAATGTGCGTGTCCAGGAGACTGGTAGTGTGAAGTGAGAGCCAGTGGGGAAGGAATAGGGCTTTAATTCTGCTCAGGAGGAGGTTATAGCCCAGGGTCCAAGTGGCAGGGATATACAGGGCCCTGGTATTTAAGAAATGGATAAAGTTGCTAGTAAGGGAATAAGATGCAGAGCTGGGAGGATGAATGAGATAACGGTGGCAGTGGTGGAGGTGGTGGTGGAGGTGGTGATGGCAGTGGTGGCAGGACACAACCCAGGGTGTGGTATCTGGCCAGGGAAGTGTTCTCAGTTAAGGGTAGGAAGGAGAACCCTAACCCTACCTAACTCTGAGGCAGCAAAAGAAATCTAAGCCGGGAGCTGAGGAGATTGCTAAATCAGTAAATGGCTTGCCTTGCAAGCATAAATAAAGTCCTGAGTTCAAGCTCCATGATCCATGGTTTAAAAACAAAGAAACAGCTGGGCGTGGTAGGACACGCTTGTCATCTCATTGATGGCGAGGCAGAAGCAGGCATATCCCTGGAGCTTGCTGGCCAATCAGCCTAGCTTACTTGGCGAGTTCCAGGCCTATGAGAGACTTTGTCTCAAAAGAAAAGTGGGCGGTGCCCGAGAAAGACCCCTGACGTTGTCCTCACCTCACCTCACAGCACACACACACACACACACACACATGCATGCCTACACCTAGTGCATATCTGTAATCCCATCACTTAGGAGGCTGAGGCAGGAGAATTGCTGCAAGTTTAAGCCAGCCTAGCCTTTAAAAAAAATCAGTTAGTAAAGCAGGGTGATCCAGCTCCAGAGGTTCCAGATGTGGCCCACTTGGAGTCGCTGGTCCATTCTCTTCAGATCTGACTGTCACCAAGCCTGACAGGAAGCTGAACTGGGTTGGCAGTTTTCCCGAGTCTGTCTAGGAGAGAGGGCACCTGACACAATGAGGCCTGCTGCACAGGCCACTGCCACAGCAGAGCGCGCGCGCGCGTGTGTGTGTGTGTGTGTGTGTGTGTGTGTGTGTGTGTGTCTGTCTGTCTGTCTGTCGGGGGAGGGGGCGGGCCGCGGGGCAGGGAACCGAGAGCTCTCTCTTCCTGCTCTGGGCTCTGGAGGACAGTCTCAGAGATGAGTCAGGTCCCAGCCTCGCTGCGGGGTGAGCTGTGGGCTGCCAGGCTGTTTCTGTGCGCCACTTGGTGGAGGTCACCTTGGCTGAGGGAGGAAGGGCAGTTGCCCTCCTGTGGGAAGGACAGGAAATGGTTTCCATGTGGCTCCTAGGGTAGTGCTCGGTGTGGCAGCACGCTGCTCTCTGATTGGACGAGCCTAGCCCCAGAGCAGTTTCTGTGGAGAGGCTGCGCCAGGCAAGTGGCTACTGCTCAGGCACAGTGAGTAGGTTGCTAGGGGAGGGTAAAGGAGGCAGAGAGTGGAGTGTCATGTCCCCTAAACATGTCACCATCAACTACCATTGCTTCCTTCCACCGGGAGATTGCAGAGGGAGTTTTTGTTGTTGTTGTTGACTTGCTAAGCTGACAATCATGTTGCATTTCAAGCTTAATTTTACCCTTGATTGACGCTTTTCCTGGGCTCTAACTTAAACACCAGTCACCTGACCTTCTCGCTGCTCAGTTCTTTTAATTAAAAGATGGTTCCAAGCAACAACGAGGAGGGGGTCCATTTATTATTTATCAAGCATTTGCCTTCCAGCAGTTAGTGAAAGGTCACTGGCTTCAGCGGATGCTTTGTTTTGGGTGAGCAGCTTAGATGAAAAAAGATAGACCGTCAATCTCGGCTCCCTCCTGTTTGCTCACTGGCAGGACACTGTTTAATAGTCATTGTGGCATTTAGGATTTCAGGCCTCCGAATCATGCAGAAAAGTGCATGTGCCTCCCTTGCCAGAACACTTCTCCAAAAGTAAACATCAGGTTGTGATTATGGTTAATAATGAGATATTGATTGTCTGAAAATGTCACCGCCTGGGAGCCAGTCGGCTGCAGCACCACTAGGTGGCGCTGCGCTCTCGTGCTGTTCAACTAGAAAGATCGTTATTTTTATTTCTTGGCCTCCGGGTCCCTTGTCTTTCAAGGTTGGCAAGTGTCCTTGTGAAATAACGTTCTGGCTGAGATGTAGGAAGCTGAGGTCCTGGGGTGCTATTGGGATGGAGTAGAGATTGGAGGGAACGGGCCACGGGACAAATGACAGAGGCCTGCGGGTGTATGTGTATGTGTATAGGAGAGGGGGCCGTGCAGCTCCTTGTACTATAATTGGAGCCGGAGAGGAGGGAGAGGAGGGAGCAAACTATGCTGGGCCCCTGGAGACTCTGCCCAGAGCGCTGTTTCCTAACCTTCTTCACTCAATGACACATCTCCGAATTTCATGTGGAGGGAGAGGGAGGGAGAGTGTAGGGAGGGAGGCAGTGAGGAACAGAAAGTCTTACCTCTGCTCTCTTGTGCAGTGGGGGGAGTCAGTGACCCAGGAACCTCAATTTCCTAACCTGTAAGACAGCACTCATAGCTCCCCCTCATCGACCTGTGGATGAGCTGGCCGCAGAAGCTGAGTTCTTGGCCCTCGGTGCCTAGGTCCGGTGGGGAGGTGTGTACATTACTAAGGCAGGCAGGAAACAGCGCGGAATCTCACCATTTGTCTAAGCGCTTGCCCTCTCAGTCTTCAGCTTCCAAAGTTTCCACATCTTTTGTTTGGTATTTTGATTTTTAAGACAAGGGTCTCACTCTATAGCCTTGGCTCCCACACTTGGCTGTTACCATCTCTTTCCAGCATCGTATATAAATATTTATACAAATATAAAGTATATTTATAAAAATAAATATACTTTTTTGGTCTTTTTTTTCAAGACAGGGTGTCTCTGTTTAGAACTTACTCTGTGGAACAGGCTGGCTTTGAACTCATAGAGATTCTCCTGCCTCTGCTTCCTGAGTGCTGAGATTAAAGGTATGCGACATCTCTGCCCAGCATTAATGTACATTATTAAGTGAAGAATACCAAAAAATGTATTAGGAGGTTGTCTGCTCTCAGATTGTACCCAGTGGTGGAGGCCTTCATTAAGCACAGAAGCAAACAACAAACTTGTTTTTATTTAGTTGCTTCTCATGGGGCAGGGAGAAGACAGAGAGGGAGAGAGAATGATGAACAGTAAGTAGACCAGGTTGGCTTTGAACTCACTATGTAACTGAGTTCAAGGTATCTCCTGCTTCTACCTCCCAAGTGCTGGGCTTACAGGTGTGCACTGTTGTGCCTGGCTTTCATCCGTGTTGATGGTTCTCCTGTGTCTTCTGTTAGCCCCCCTCCTTCCGCTCCTTCCTTTGCTCTGTACAGTCAGGAGGGGTGACAGCGGAAGGCTCTGACCTCTTTCCTCTGTTGTACAATCAGAACATCTGGGCTCACATCCGGACACGCATGGCTTCACACACATATCACTTAGCCACTTTGAGCCACATCTGGCCCTGACAGAGTTTGGAACTTAACAGGCACTTGCGTGGGTCAAGGGAAGGAACAAATGGGTGGCTCCCCATGCTGGCCACGGAGATGACAGGATCAACGCCAGGTCATTTGCAAGAACCAAAGCAGAACTAGGTGCTGGCTGCACTCACACGTTGTAAAATGTCCAAGGTTTCTGCAGCTGCAGAAATAAAGATGCAAGGAAAAGGAACTACCCCAGACTGTGAGGGTGCAGGACACAATGCAGAACAACAGGCACCCGGGGCTGATGGGTGGGAACATGCAGCCTGCTAAGAATTCTGTGGAGAGGCTGGCTGCCCAAACCCTCTCAGGGTGCTTGGTTTAAACTCTGAGACACTCCTGTGTTATCGCTAAAATATTCGCTGCCTCCTTAAGAGACTCCTGGGGCTTTACCATCAACCTTCTGGGGCTCTGCTGAGCTGGGCAAGTGGCCTTGTAGCCTCTCCATCTTGTCAGCTTGGATGCTACCCACACACAGAGTCGATGTCCTCAGTGCCAGGGCTGTAGCTGTCAGCCTTGCTTCTGTGTTCTGTGCCAGTACAAGGCCTTGGTGGGATGTCAACTGCCACCAGGGCCAGGAGTTTCAGGAGAGTCTTACCCAGAGTCAGCGTGTTTCACACCCTCAGAAATACATCCGGGTCTGCCTGTCTCCTGACTGTTGGCTCTGGGGATGTCTCAGATGTGGCTGTTCACATCTGCTGATGCCCAGCTGTGGCCAGCATCTCAGGATGCTGGGGTGTGTTCCTGCTCTGCAGATTATTTCTGTGTCCCGAGGAAACATCACTATCCATCTTTCCTTTCTCCTAGACCCGTGAGAGAATGCTCTGTCACATCTTAGTTCAAGGAAAGCCAGTGCTGCTTCTGAACAAGGGGAAAGATCTCCTTTCATGGTTTCGGTGAATCTGGTGTCTTGGTTTCCCAGTTAGCTTTGACTGTTACATTCAGTTGAAAGCACATCTGGGCATAGCTTTGCTGTAGTACCCTCAAGCATACAAAAAGAGTGAAGTATATATAAAATACAGGCCCAGACACACAACCATTAGTCCTGGCTACATGCTGCTCCTTGGCAGTGACTAAACTTATTAAATTCACACAAAGCATTTCTATGCAAATTCTTGGTCTTGTTCCCTTGTGCTGTCTTCTTGGACTTGGTGTTTATCCTTCCCATTATTGTTATCTTCCGGTACCTGAGTAACCACCCAGTGTTTAAAAGCACTTGCTGCTCTTCTAAAAGGCTCACATTCAGTCCCCGTCACTCACATTGGGCTTCTCACTACTGCCTATAACTCCAGCTCTGAGGGGATCTGATATCCTCTTCTGGCCTCCTCTGGCACAAGCACATTCACCCACACATCCACATGTGCACAATTAGAAATGAAAGGAAATCTTCAGCCCGGTGTGGAGGCGCACCCCTTCAATGGCATCGCCTAGAAGGCTGAAACATGTGGATCTCTGTGAGTTTGATACCAGCCTCGTCTACCTTGCAAGTTCCAGGACAGCTAGAGCTACATAGAGAGACACGGTCTCAAAACAAACAAACAAATAAACAAAGAGGAGCTGGAGAGATGGCTCAGTAGTTTAAAAAAAAAAACAAAACTGACTGCTCTTCTTGAGATCGCAAGTTCAATTCCCAGCACCCACATGGCAGCTCACAACCACCTATAACTATAGTCTCATGTCAACCTCATGGAATCCAATGCCCTCTTCTAGGTACATGCAGATAAAACGTCCATGTACATAAAATATGCAAACGAATAAAATAATTTTTTTTAAGTGAGTTACCCTTCTCACATATGCAGCCCTTCTTGGTGTTGAGATTTCTCTGTCCCAGATGCTGTGAGGACTGTCACTGTGCCCTGTTTCTTTGTCTGTGTACAAGAAAGAACTCCCCTGGGTCTCTTTAGTGGGATTGCTGGGCTGGACAGCCTGTCCTTAGCTTTCTGAACAAGGCGATTAGTTCTGATGGCTGCTGGGGCCATCGCCCACTCCCACCCACTTTGCGTCCTACGTCTGCTTACATCTTGCCGCAGCTCTCATCCCCGTTACTCCGACATCCTAGTGTCCTTGTTTTCATCATACTGTGAATTTCTGTAACTGTCCGTTCCTTCACCTTTGCCTCTATTTCTTTTGAACAAAGCAGCATATAGATAAATAGAAATTCCGTAAGGCTCCATGGGACAAAGAACACGATATAGAGAGGCACGTGCCCCTGAGCCTGAAGACTGTGAGGCCCTCAGAATCAAGATGGTTACCACAGCACTAACGCTGGTGAGATGCTCTCTTCTGCCTCTAGTGTGGTGCTGGGACTCAAACCCAGCTCCTCTGGTATGCTGGGCTCGACCCACTGTGCCATACCTGTAGCACTTTCAGAGTCCTTCCATAGACTACCAGCTGTCTGCACATTGTCTTATTCAAGCTCACAACAGCTCCATGAAACAGAATTGTTATTCAGCACGCCACAGTCTCTGCTTAAAATGATTTTGGTGGGAGGATGTTCTGGTATGGTTCAGTGCCTAAAGGTTCTTGCCACCAAGTCTGGCAATGAGTTTGACTCCAGGACCCACATGGTAGAAGGAGAGGGCTGACTCCTATAAATTGTCCTCTGACCTCGCCATTTACACCACAGCATACTAAAGAAAGAAATAATTTTTTTAAAAGATAGATTTATTTATTTATCATATGTAAGTACACTGCAGCTGTCTTCAGACACACCAGAAGAGGGCATCGGATCCCATTACAGATGGTTGTGAGCCACCATGTGGTTGCTGGGAATTGAACTCCGGACCTCAGGAAGAGAAGACAGAGCTCTTAACCACTGAGTCATCTCTCTAGCCCCTAAAGAAATGATTTTTAAAAATGATTTTAAGTGTATGTACATGTGCGTGTGCGTGTGCGTGTGCGTGTGCGTGTGCGTGTGTGTGTGTGTGTGTGTGTGTGTGTGTACAGGGTGGATGTCAACCTTGGTTGTCATTCTTTAGGAGTTGCTTACCTTACTTTCTGTTACTGGATTTCTCACTTAGCCTGAGGCTCACTCTCACTGAGTAGACTAAACTGGCTTGCCAGTGAGTCCTAGGGATCCTCCTGCCTCAGCCTCCCTGGGGATGAGTGAGAAGCATGAACCACCGTGCCCAGCTTGTCACATGGTCGTGGGGATGATCAAACTCAGAGCCTTGAGTTGCATCACTGGCAGTTTCCTGACTAAGCCGTCATCCTTCCTGGCCCTGTGCTCTATAATTGTAACTAAGGCCATTCCTGTTGGGTGGCCCAGACTGTAGTTTTCACAGTGCCAGGTGGTGGTGGGGGACCCTTGGTCTGGACTACAGAGTTGATAACGCTCAGGGCTTAGGGGCAGAGCATGCAGTGGCCTTGACCTCCTACATAGTAAGCACATAGTATTTAGACACAACAGGTTTAGGTTAACCCTACCAGAGAGGAGGGGCCTTCCTGTCCTCCTGGCTTGTATTTGTTCAATTTTTAAAGGTTCCTTGGCATGAAAGACCTCCTGCCTATATAAACATTGGCTTAGGAAGGGAGAGCCCAGTGTGGGCCCACACTCTGACACCAGCCATGCCAGGACACGGAGTGGGCCGCTGCCCGTCACTTCCTCCCTTGGCCACTGCAGACTTATTGAGCAATATATTATGAGTGTGCCTCACTCTGATGATGTGTTATGGATAAATCATTAAGGAGGCAGCTCACCGCAGTGATGTATTGGTGTAATAGATCATCAGACTGAAGTCTTCTCCCGACATACGGGCTGGCTCAAAGGGTGGTGTCACTCAGGGAAGAATTAACCCAGCAGCAGAGCTGGCTTAATTACAGGATAAAAGGCTCGTGAATGATAGGCTGAAGTCTACCGCGCCAGCATTTTGATTCTTGATGTAAAAATATAATTGGGCTTCCTGAGAGAACTTCTGATTATTTTCGAACAGTCTTCTGCTTTATCACAACAGCACAGCTCACCATTTGGCTGCAGGGGTGCTTTCTGTTGGCGGTAGGGGGATTTGGGGGTGGTGGGGGTGTTGTCTTCGGGCCCTTGCCATATCTGAATTATTGTCCTTTCTTACTTGCAGGCCACAGAATGAGTTACCGGAGATAAAATCCAGGAGGCCAACCTTCCAGACCTTCGAAGTGATGACCACTGGAGTTGAATAGGGCGTCCACATCAAGCCTGCCTGGCAGTGAATCTCAGGTAGTCAACTCCACCTGTAAGCACATAGCTGAGGGCACTGGTCTTCGGGTACTGCCATGGGACAGTTCACAGGTACCTAATATTATGCTGAAAGCTTTCCAGATACTGTTGAATTGAATTTAATTGACACCACATTGGGAGACAGGCATAGACCTACTGTTATTCTCAGTTACGAGACAACAAAATCAGCCCAGAGCTGGCCTTACGGCCAAAGTCGTACCGCTGCCCAGTGCCTGAGCCTGAGTACTGCAGGCGGCTCTCAGCCGCCCCCTCCCCATCCGAGGCTCTGCTTTCTCTGAGGACCCTAAAACAGCAGTGCTGTGCCCCACAGACCTCAGTAAGCTCCGGAAAGATGGGTTTCAGGGCTGAGGATGTAACTCGGTTGGTAGGGTGCTTGTCTAACCTGTTCCAAGTCCTGGGTTTTGTTCCCAGCATGGTATAAACCGGGAGCACACTTCTACTGTCAGGAGGCAGAAACAGGAGGACCAGCAGTTCGGGTTATCCTCGGCTATGTGGAGAGCTTCGAGGACAGGTTAAGGTACATGAGAACCTGTCTCAACAACAACAACAAAAATCATTGAAAAAGTGATGCTTCTTAGAAACAGTCTCTCACTATGTAGCCTGGGCTGGCCTTGGATTTACAGAGCTCCTTTTAATCCCAGAGTGCTGGGATTAAAGATACCATCAAACTCTCCAAGAAAGAAAGAAAAATAAGAACAACCTGGGACCTTTGTTTTCTGCTCAGACACATTCGTCAAACTGTAGGTATTGCTGAGTACCTACTAAGACTCCCAATTTTAGCTCAGTGGTTGTTTCTGTTTGATATTATAATTAAGAACTATGTTATTGCCAGGCAGTGGTGGCGCACGCCTTTAATCCCAGCACTTGGGAGGCAGAGGCAGGTGGATTTCTGAGTTCGAGGCCAGCCTGGTCTACAGAGTCAGTTCCAGGACAGTCAGGGCTACACAGAGAAACCCTGTCTCAAAAAAACCAAAAAAAAAAAAAAAAAACAAAAACTTATTATTTATGAACTATTTAAAACTAAGTTACTATTTATTTAAATTTTTGTTTTATGACTTATTGATGTGTATGTTGATGTGGGTGCCCATGGACCAGAAAAGGGCATTAGTGGCGCATGCCCTTGATCCCAGCACTTGGGAGGCAGAGGCAGGCAGATATCTGTGAGTTCAAGACCAGCCCGATCTACATAGAGAGTTCCAGGACAGCCAGGGCTACACAGAGAAATCCTGTCTTGAAAGAAACAAAGAGCCTAGCGCTTGGGCCCACCTCAGTTGATAGAGTGCTTGCCCAGCATCCAGAAAAGCTCAGCTCTGACTCCTATCCCTGCACGGGCATGGTAGCACATAACTGTAATCCCAGCAATTAGACGGTGGAGGCAGGAAGATCAGGAGTCCGTGGGACACACAAAAGACTTTTTTGTTTGTTTGTTTAATCACAGACCCCTAGAACCCTCTTACAGCTGGACGTGGTAGCCGGTAATCCAAGTTCTCTCATAATGAGACAGGAGATGGAGAAAGGCAAATCCCTGGAAGTTCTAGAATCAGCTAGCCTGGCACATGCAGGAGCAAACAACAAGGGACTGTGTGTTAGATAAGGTGGCAGCCTCGACCAAGACTGTCCTTTGACCTCCACATACTTGTCAAGGCACGTGTATACACACACTCAGATACATGAATGTACACGTTCATGCATACAGAAGTTTTTTATTTGTTTGTTTATTTTTAGAGAAGAAGGGCTTTAGAGACGGCTCAGTGGATCAGGGTTCGGTTTCTAGTACCCACGTGGTGGCTCACAACCATCTGGAACTCCAGTTCCAGGGGCTTTGACATCCTCTTTCTAGTCTCGTCAGGCAACAGGCACACAAGTGGTTCACAGGCACACATGCAGGCACAATAGGTATACCAGAAAAATAAAAATACTTTCAAAAGTTTAAGACCTTAGCCTTCTATCAACACATGAGACATGCCATTGTGACTATAGCCTCTTGGGACAGCATGATTGCATCCAGGTGAAACTGGCACTTGCATTTTGCTTGTTTTCAAATTTAGGATTAGGCAAAGTGACATTTCCTGTTTGTAGTTGGTCAGAAAGATGGCTTAGTAGGCAAAGGCGCGTGCTGCCAAGTTTGGCAACCTGGATTTGATCCTGCAGACCTACGTGGTGGAAGGATCAAACAGACTCCCGCAAGTTGTTTTTTGACCTCTATGTGTATGCCATGGCGTGTGGGCTCCCGCATACGTGTGCATACCCCCACCACAATGCCCTCACTCAACAAAATGTAATGATTAAGAGAGTTGGCAGGCGGGGGGGGGGGAAAGACTTACCGGCGCTGCACACTGTGGCATTTACAGTGAGGTTTCTGATAAAGAAGCCGCTTATTCTGCCCCCCAAAGTCAAGGCTATCTCCTTGTGAAGGATAGAAATCCAGGTGTGATAAGATGGATAATCCTGCATCATAACATTTATTAAAGATGTCCAGATTAAAAATTGGGTTGTCTGTCAATCAATCAACCTGTTTTCTCCATTTTTCTGTCATTTGCTAAAAATACTCTTGCACATCACAGAAGCCCCGTGGACCTCATGAATGCTAGTAGCCCTTCCCCTTCGATTTGGAAGGACAAGCTTGGGTAAGCTCCCTTGAAGAGGTCCCTGGATTTGCCCTTGTTTACAAAGGCTTTCCTGTAATTGTCTAACGTTCTCTCCGGTCATGTGGTTTTGAGGGAGGAAGAAGAGCACATGAATATCACTACCAATGAAGTGTGGGATAGACCGCCTTTCCCTGCTTCTGGGATCTGCAGGGATAGAAGGGCGCTCGCTAGGAATAACACGTGAGGCTCAACCGTTTGACAGATGGATGGGCAACTGCAGGGGTTCCTTGACTGAGTCAGCATCCTTTGGGTTTTTGAACACATTGACCTAAGCTCAGGAGATGTCTGAGGTTGAGTTCCCTGGAAACGGGCCCTGAGCTGGAAAACTACGGACAGGATATGAGGTAGAAGTGTTGTCAGGAGATACGCACAGAAGCTGGGTCAGAAAGGCGGGACCCTGCGGAGGAGATGCTGTCTACAGTGTGCTATAGCTTCACTTGACCCCACAGGGAGCGCTGGAGCTGGGATGGCCCTTCTGAGTTGTCTAAGGTAAGAGTGCTGGCCTTTTGCCTCCCTCCCGCCCAGACCCATCAGCCAGCTATTAACTGACTGCTCCATCCCATAAGAAAAGACGTTATTTAGGTAAAGCTATTTCCAGTGAGGGATGAAGCTTTGAGCCATCAACAGCCCATATTCCCAACAGTGGAGGTCTAGGTGTGGATGCCTTGGAGAGAGGAGAGAGACACTCTCCATGACAGCACACCCTTCCTGGGGCGCAGACTTTCCTCTTCTCAGAGTGTGTACAAGCTTTGATGGTACTTCTAAGGGTAATTGGTTTTGTTTCCTGGATTAGTGGGAGAACCACAGCCCTGATGACTCATTTGACACCAAGGCTCCACTGGTATTCTATCTCGATGGCCTATGCCAGGGTCATCTTGTCCTAGCTGGCATTTCTGCTGGCCTGAGTGGCTTGTCAGGAAGGATGGCCCGCCTCCTCATTCCTGACAGTATGGCTGTTTAGTACTAGTTCTCCAGTCTTGGATGATGTTCATTAACACTGGGAATAGGGACAACAAGAAATGGTCCAGTTGAGCCATCTGGGAGCCAGGAGTGTTCTCGTCTGTCTTCAGTAAAATGTCAGCAGCCTTGGCTCACACATGATGGCCTATCTATGTGCTTAGCTTGGCCTCTTTCCTCCTTCATCAGCTTCCCAGAAGGCTCCCTTGTGTTACATGAGTGTGAAACGAAGGAGGAAAGCGGGGGGGGGGGAGGCACCACCACTGCGTGATGTGGGAGTCAGGGCCACTGTGCATGCAGTCTCCTTGTGCTGACCCCGACTGCCTTCTGCCCGTCTGACAGCCCGTTTTGGCTGGGCTTGGCTGCCCCTCGTGGCTCCGTGGGTCAGGCAGAGCTTAGCCCAGGATGGGCAGCCCAGCTAGCCATCTGTCATGACTCACTCAGAAGCTTCATTTCTGCCGGTGCCCAGTTGTGTTCTGGTAGTGGCTTTTCAGATGGTATATGGTTGCTCCTGCAGATGGCATGTCTTGATTTAGAGCCCTAGGCATCTGTACTATCCTTGTGTTGAGCTCACTGAAAGCTCCACATGGGACGCTTTTCACAGGCAGCTCTAGTGCCATGGAATCTCCAGAATCATACTGCCCTACAGTCATACTGTTTGAGGCACGGCGGGCTGTGTTATGGCCCCAACCTGCTGTACCATACTTTCCTACTCTGAGTCCAGGCAATGTTGGCAGTCTCCTTGCAAGTGAATTGCAGCGGAATACCAAAGCATAGTCTATGGCACCAATAGAACTTGCTAAGACCTACCAAGATCATACTTTTATTTATTTGAAAGTACCTTTTAAAATTTGGAATTAAAATACAATTCCCAGCCTGGTCTACAGAGTGAGTTCCAGGACAGCCAGGGCTACACAGAGAAACCCTGTCTTGAAAAACCAAAACCAACAAACCAACCAACCAACCAACCGACCAAACAAACAAACAAACAAAACAAACAAAAAAACAAAATATAATTCCATCCACAGGGAAAGAGTAAGAGACTCGATGGTCTTCTGGCATGGAAGCAATAGAAACGAGACCAAGGCAAGTGTGAGAGGAATCTGAGAATACAGGTAAGACTTCTTGCTGTTGCCAAACTTCCTGCATCACACAGATTTTATTTAAGAAGCTAGGCTCTAGGCTGATAAGGGAGCTGACCTTCAGGCTCGACGACACGACTTCTTCGAGCCCTGGGATCCACACTGTGGAGAGAGCCAGCTCCCCTGAGTTCTCATTTGACATCCACATGCACACAAATAACTAAATAATGTCGTTTTCCAAAAGGAACTATCACAAGTTCTCAAGCCCAGGATCCTCAGTTCCCATCACCGGCGAGAAGCACAGTGGTAAACTGGCTGTGGGGGCCACGCCTGTCAACCAAGCACTTGGGAAGTCGAGGCAGGAAGATCGCTAGTGCAAGGCCAGACCTTAAGAGGCTTCACTACCGAGCAGAGGGGGTCAGGTCAGCCTTAGCTGAAGGGGTGCCATCGAACTCTTAGGACAGAGAGGCAGCTGCTGTTGGCTCGCTGGGGGGGGGGTTAACAAGCAGTTTCCTCTGAAGGACTTAGGGTGCTCAAGGAGCGCCGGGAGGGGTGGGGGCTACAGCAGCTGCCCAGGGTGCGAGAGCAGCAACAGCCCCTGCTAAAGCTGGTCCAAGCCTGACATAGGTCAAGGCAGCAAGGGGGAAGACCGGTGCCACATCTGTCCTGCTGTGGTCACCTAGTGAACATCTGCAGGCCCAAGTGACACTAAAGGGGTTATTTGTGCCGTGATGTGTCGTATGTTTGTTGACTGGTCAGTTACTGCTGCTAAAATGTCAAGCATTTCCCTCACTTACAATAAGATGGCCTGAACCAGTGGTCGTTTCCTGATGGTTCTGTGTTATGGAAATTAAGCTAAAGGAAGGCACCTGAGCTATAGAGACTGCATTTTTACAGCACCAAAGATAGGCTACTCTGGCCCCTCTGGACAGTGGGGATGAGGGGCAGTCTGGAAGTGGCAGACATCACTGCAAAGATGGATAGCTTACAAAATGAGCTATCCCGGGAGTTATCTTGGGAGAACAGGAGGTGCTTGGAAGGCCAGAGAAACAGCTCGTGGCCACTAGGAATCAGAGCTGGAGCCAAATAGGAATTCAAATTGGGAGTTGAGTCGACAGCGGGCTGAGCAGGATGAACTGGGCTACAGGGCTGGAGTCTCCCCTATAGCTGCTCCCCGAGTATCGCTCTGACCTGAGTGTGGTCTTGTTCTGGGGTGACAGCATCCACAAAAGCCATCTTTTTCCCTTTTGTTCAAACTTTTTTTTTTTTGAGACAGGATTTCAGTATACATACTTGTCTAGCCTTGGATCAATCTCTGTAGACCAGTCTGGACTTAAACTCACAGAGATCTGCCTGCCACTTGCCTCTGGAATGCTGGGACTAGAAGTGTGCCCTATCATACTCCACGGTATCATTATTTGGTATCATGACCCAAATCATCTTAACCCATCCATTCAGAGTTAATGCTTATGATTTGGGCACTCCTAAATATCCTGATACAACTTTTATTTTTCATTTTATCAAAAACATGACTTGTTAGGCAAGGGGCCTGCCTCTGAGCTATATTCCCCATCCTCAGTTTTTATTACTTATTGATCTTGTGACAAGGTCTCACTAGGTAGCCTGAGCTGGCTTTGAACTCACATATGCCTCCTGAGTGCTGGGACAAGGCTTTGTGCCACCACACCCAGCCCATATCTATCTATCTATCTATCTATCTATCTATCTATCTATCTATCTATCTATCTATCTATCTATCTATCTACCTATCTATCTATGAGTCTTGCTATGTAGCCTAGGCTAGCCTCAACTCACAATCTTCCTGGCCTAGAGTCCCAAGTGTTGGAATTTTGGTGGGTGCCACCACACTCAGTCCCAAGCTTTTTAATTTTAAGGTTTAAATTTTTCTAATTTTTATTTATTATTTTATTTTATTTTGTCTTTCGAGATAGGGTTTCTCTGTATAGCCCTGGCTGTCCTGGAACTCACTCTGTAGACCAGACTGGCCTCGAACTCAGAAATCCACCTGCCTCTGCCTCCCTAGTGCTGGGATTAAAGGCATGTGCCACCACTGCCTGGCTAATTTTTATTTTTAATCATACAACCTCATAATAAAATTCATTTAGAAAGTAAATGTATGAGAACTGCCTGTAAAAAGTTGAAATATAAAGATTTGGTATTATCTGCTACCTATTGTGTGTATCACAGCCAATGCTGGACACTTAAAATGTCAGTGTTCAGGCATCAGAGTCACTGTAAATCTAAGACCAGTTTGGATTCCATAGCTGGTACTGGGCTGGTCAGGGTTACATCAGGAGACACTGTCTCAAAACCAAAGCATGTAGCATAGACTAACAGTCACCAAACATCAGGATTCAGGTGTAGAAGTAGACAGGCAGCCCTGGGTGGATGCATGTTAAGTGAATGACTAGATGACAGAATAACGTTGCACGTTATTGGTGATTGGTAGATAGTGCTGGGACTCAGCTGGGAATTTCAGGGAAGGTTTAAGCTTGGTTTTCTAGCTAGTGCCATAATTCAACAAATTACAAGTGAATTAAGAATGTAAAAATAAAATGACACACTTGGGCTATCAATAAATAAAATAATTGAATAAAAAAAAGTGCTAAAATAAAATAAAACAAAATTACAACTACAGAAGTACTAGCCGTGGTTTGTTGGTATTTTCCACACTACAGAGTAGTTCACTTGTTTATATAACCTGCTCTCCAGAACTGGCAGTCAGTCTATGGTCTTCTGGGTCTCACATCAGTTTTGTAGTGAAGACTCGGAGTTAGAGAGAAGGCACAGTGGTTGGACACTGGCTGCTCCTCCAGACCATGCGGGCTTTTGATTCAGTACACACGCTGCGATTTGCAATGGTCTGTAACTCACGTTTCAGGGGTTCTGGTGCCCTCTTCTGGCTGTCATGGGCACTGCATGCCTGTGGAACACAGACATCCTTGCAGGCAAACACCCAAACACATAAAATAAAATAACCTAAAAAGGTGGATAATACGCGGTGCTGGCAGGGGAAGACACTCAGAGGCCTAACTGCAGCATGGCCTGCCTGCAGCGGGAGCCACTCGAGTGTGTGAGTATGTGGTAAAGAGACAGGAGAGAAAGAGAAGTGGAAGGATTTGAGTGTTTTGAAGAGAGGTGGAACTGGAGCCTCCAGTGTGGAGAGGAACAGCCCGATGTGAGTACCCACCCCTTCCACCTGAGGCCATGGTGAAGTCCCACCCATGAGGGCCACATCTGGATCATGGCCATGCAGAAGCAGAGCTCTGTCACTGTCTGTGACTCCTATTACCACTAAAGACCATATGGGCATCCCTGGTCTGGGCTGAGGCTTGAGACCATGTTGATGTCCAAGGGCTGTGTAGAGCTGGCCCAGCCTCTCACTGGCTGTGGTGTTCTGGAGACCTGGCCCCATCCCTCACCAGTTGCAGTTTTTGGGAGAGTGGACCCTGTTCCTTACCTGGGCAGCACAGTAGGAGGTGACTCTGGTGGCCTGGGTGCCCGGTGAGCTGGTTCCCCAGGGTATGAAAGCCAGAGAGCTGGCCCTGCCCCTTGCCAGATGCTGGTCTTGGGTGAGCTGGCTGGGGCAGTGCTAGGGAGCTTGCCCTGGCATGTGGATGCAGGAGAGATGGCAGTCTGACCAACTCAACTACCGCCCAGCCCAGATCCAGCGCTTTGAGTTGACCCACCCCAACATCTACCCCGCCTATGAACTGCTGGAGCTTATAACAGGCTTGAAGACCTAAAGCTGCTGGATCTCTATGACACAGGGCAACAACAGGATATCTGAGAGGAGTCCTGGGGAGAATCCCAGTATTGATAATATAGCTGAAGCCAGAGGCCTTGAACCAGACCAGTGACTCATTGTAATAAACATTTACAAGTAAAGATGTGTGGACAAAAGGGTATATACTGGGTGACACACAGTGACACAATGCAGCTTTCCACCATGAGGTATTTTTTTTTAATCTTTTGCTTTGTTTTGTTGTTTATTTTCTCTTTATGGGGAGGTTGCAAGGGTGGTGGGTAGATGGGAAGGTATGAGGAGATGAGTGGATTGGGGTGCATGAGTGTGAAACTTACAAAAAATCAATACCAAGTTCAAATAAAAAAGTGAACAGCTATTGTGTGCAAAGAGCTGCTATGTTCTAGTAGAAGAGAAAGCCACAAATGATTGAGTACCGGAGGTGTAAGTCACAAAAGAAATGGAACTGGGTGGTGGCAGCTCATGCCTTTAGTCCCAGCACTCGGGAACCAGAGGCAGGTGAATCTTTGAGTTCAAGGCCAGCGTGGTCTACAGAATTGAGTTCCAGGGCAGCCAGGGCTTTGCAGAGAAATCCTGTACTGAAAAAACAAACACCAAAAGCGGTATGTATGTATATATGTATGTGTATGTATATGTATATATGTGTGTGTATATATATACATATATATGTATATGTATTTATCTTTATGTGCATGAGTGTTTTGCCTTCACATATAAGTGTGTACCACATGTGTACCTGGTACCCTGGGAGGCCAGGAGAAGGCATTAGAGCCCCTGGGACTGGAGTAACAGATGACTGTGAGCTGCGGTATAGGTGTTGGAAACAGAACCTGGCTTCTCTCTGCTAGAGCATCAACTTCTCCTAACCCCTGAGCTACCTCTCCAGTCTCCTCCTTTTTGCATTTTTAAAATCTTAAATATGATTACATTATTTCTCCCTCCATTCTTCTCCTTCCTACCTTCCCATGTCTGGCCAACCTCCCCAAGTTCACAGCCTCCTCTTCTTTAGCCATTGTTGTTACATATAAATGAGTAAACACACAGATAGAGCCCACTGGGTCCTTACAGTGTTATCTGCATGTATGTGTTCCTAGAGCTGATCACTGGGTATTAGATAATCGATCGGGGGGGGGGGGGCTCATCCCTGCAGAAAACTAATTTTCCATCTCTCTCAGTTGCTAATTGCTCGTAGCTCTTCATCTAGGGTGTGGCCCCATGAGATTTCCCCCATCTACTGGGGTGTGTGTGTGTGTGTGTGTGTCAACTGTTGTTGGAATCATTCAGACCATGTTTAGGCAGCCAGGTTGTTGAGATTTCACAGACGTAGCTTTTCTGACATAGCTAGAAGGCACAATCTCACAGCAGACGTCCTGGGTCTCTAGCTTTTACATCCTTTGACCCCTCTTCTGAGATGTCTGTCCCCTGAGCCTTGGATGCAGGATCTGTGCTGGTGTAAATGTTAGTCGTGCTGGCCATGTTTGCATAGGTCTGGGGCATTCTCAAAGAAAAATGACTCTCCCTTGCCCAACAGCAGGTAACGACCAATAAATAGGTCCAATAAATAGGTCCTCTGCGTAGGGTGCGGCCTTGTGAGCACCTTCTAGATCCAGGCTGGAATGTAACTGGTTTGATCTCGTGCTGCTCCGAGTTCCCGTGAACAGCAGCCGTGGGTCCCGGCACCTCTCCCTCCCTCCAGATCTCACGCTCTCCCCACCCCTTCTTCCTTGCTTCCCGAGCCTCGTGGAGTGACTTTAAGCTCTTCTTTTCTTTTCTTTTTTTTTTTTTAAGCAGGGTGTGAGACCATCCATAGAACATTCTAGATCAAGGGCTTTGGGACTCTACAGTGTAGGCCCAGTTACTTCAGAGGCTGTTGGCAACAGCTTTCTTCCCCTGTGCCTTCCAAGCTCTGTAGGCAAGACCAGGCACAACCGGGAAACACTGCTTTTGCCCGCACACTTCCTCACCACCTTGCAGATCAGCCCCAGGGCGTTCCCCTGGGCCAGCCTTCACTCAGGCCCATCTCCTCTCACCACAGGCCTCTCCACAAACCCACTCAGATATGCACTAATGCCATTATCTTCCCGAAATTAAAATCAAGCCTCAACCTATAATGTTTCACGGAGAGGGAATTGGGGTTATATATTCCTGCGCTGAGCCGTATTCTATTTCAGTCATAGCATTTAATTATGATTGGTATGTTAGTGCCCACCGGAGCATAACAAATTGTCATTATGTTATTCTGCTGAGTCTAATTTAATTGGCAAGTTGTCACAAAAGCAATTATCCATCATTTATTTTGTTGCCACAACCACATCTCGAAGAGCACCTGCTGTCTGCAAGGAGAGATGCGCCAGTCTCTCAGCCCTGGATCCAGGCCACTTATCTGACACAAAGACATCGCTTCCCCTCTGATTTAAAAATATGTTCTTCATTTCCTGCTGCGGTCTCATGAATCCTCTGGGGTGGGGGTGGGGGGTAAGTCTCAAAGTGCCAAAGGAAATTCATGGGCTGTGAAGTCGCCTGAGGCCTCACAGAGAGGCAGGAGGCCTGTGGGGCTCTGTCAGGGTGTGTGTGGGAGGCAGGGAAAGGGAACTGTCCAGGCTCTAGCTGGCTCTGTTTAGGAAGCCACTTCAGGGGTAGTTTATAACATCGGGTGCTCTGCCTTCCTTCGACACACCCCATGTTCACTCCCTAGGGAATGGGATGGTTTGGGCATTTCCCAGAGGGAAAACTTGAACCCCCAGAACCAAAGGCCCAAAGTCACAAGGGACGTCTGATGTTAGTACCAAGAACTGGGAAAGATTTCTGAATTCCAGAAACTCTTTCCATTCAGATCAGATGCTTCCCAGCAGAGCCCAGTGGTTAACAGACAAGCCCAAGTCCAAGTCCCAGACTGTTCAGGGATTTTCTTCTGCCTACAGCGCTCAGCTTCATCAGCCCTATTTTATAGGATCAGGTCAAGATGAGGCAGAGAAGAAACAGAAGGAAGGAAGGGAAGGAGGGAGGGAGAGAGAGAGGGAGGAAGGAAGGAAGGAAGGAAGGAAAGGAAGGAAGAGAGAGAGGAAGTAAAAAGGCCAGGGGCAGGTCATTAGACATCATTCATGATAGAGCCCGGCACAGTGGTGGCCAGTCTCCCAGAAGCCTTTGCTTCCAGACCGTTTAAGAGCCTGTTGTCCCCACTCCCACGAACCCACCTGTCCATTCTTGAGCAGTGTGCCCCAACACCCACACAGTGAGGCTCCTGAGAGACAGACAGGGGAGCTAAGTTGTCACACAGATGTTTCATTTTCCCTGAGAATGAGAAGTCCTCAGGGAGGGTGAAGTCTTAGGTTGGTTTGTTCTCGGTAGATTAGAAGCAGGTGGGAAAAAAAAATTAGCCATCTTATATCCTCACTTCTGGAATGTTCTTATCAGCCCAGTCAACAAGGGACTCATTAAAAACAAAAGCCCAAAACAAACAAGAAACCCAAACTCCAACTAAAACAGAGAGAAACAAACAAAAAGAAAGCTAAGACTGCAAAGGAAAAAAAAATCAGGTCTTTAAATAAACCAGCTTCTCCCTCTGGGTCGGTCGCAGCAATTCCCAGGCTAACTGTTTAAGAGCACTGGAAAATTACCAGCTTCCTCAACGCAGGCTGGCCATCTCCTGCAATTCTTTAAAAAAAAAAAGCTCTTGCTGATAAAATTAGAGGTGTGTGAGGTCACTTATAAGAGGTTACACCAGAATTGTCCCTAAGGAACCTTCCTTGTGACCATAAAGTCTGTCTTGCCCCATCAGCATGGTGTCCAGGACCTCTGCTCCTTGAGGGACACCTCTCTCAAGTCTGAGGGGTTAGAGCTTTCGAGTTTACATGGAGCAGGAACAAGTTCAGGGCTAAGTGAGGGATCCACCCCCTAACCCCCAATGGGCCTGGTCGCGTCAGGTGAGCCGCAGTGCTTGCATGAATCGCGATTGCGCTCATGGGCTCAGACTCTGAAAAGTAAGCAGGCTAAGTGGGAGAAGAACCATAAAAACACCTCGCATCATCCTTGACCCGGGAATCCCACTTGCATAAGCAAATTGCTTCAAGCACAGAAGGCAGGCTTGTCCTCTGGCTTTATTTATATAGTGAGAGCAGAGGCTGTGAAGAACAAAGGAGCTTGGAGCGCGGTGCTGCGCTGCCAGGCTGCACTGCCAGGCGGGCTGATGCTAGACTTTCCTTCTTGTTTGTTGGCAGAGCTGTTGAGACTATGTAATTTCGTTAAGTAAGCACTTCAATAACTAGAATCAGAATCAGGTTTCATGCATCTGTGAATACATCTGAGATCTATAGACATAGAAGTCCCTCCGAAGTTACTGTCCAACTGCTCCTGTAAACAAAAGCCTTGCGTCCAAGGCTGGGGAGGTAGCTCAGAGGTAGAGCACTTGCCTGACACATGCAGAACAACCTGGGATTCCTACCCCCAAGCTCCACAAAAAAACAAATTACTTCCAACTTCATGGTTTGAACAACAAACGTGTATTTTCTTAATGGTTTTGAAGGTTAGACGTGAGGAAAGGTTCTTTCTCACTGGGCTAAAATCAGGCCCATGTTTCTTCTAGATATTCTAAGGAACAATCTGTTTCCTTGTCCTTTAGAGTTTCTAGCATCCCCTGGCTTGTGGCCTCACTTTCTTTCCACTTCCAAGTCCTGTAAGGACAAACCAGACTCTTCTCATATACACCTCTTGGGCCCTCCTCCATAGCCACACTTCCTCTGACTCTCCCGCTCCCCTTTTCAGGACCCACGTGGTGATGACACTGGGCTCAGGAAATCCAATCTGCCTGTTTTAAGGTCAGTGGATGGGCAGCCATCCTTCCATCTGCAAACCCATTTCCCCTTTGCCTTGTGATACCTTGGGCCAAGGATGGAGGGGGCTGGAGCTCCACCATTCTTCCAACCATACTCCTGACCCAGAGGCTCACAGTTCAGTGAGAGAGATACATAACATTGTTTTTAGAGTTTGTGACAGAGGGCGACAGGCCACAGGCTGCGTCCAGGAAGCAGACTGTACAAAACCTCGAAGTTTTGTTCTAGAAGTCAGGTGCTGTCAGCTTGGCTCTGCCCCTTATTCCAGCACAAAGCCTCTGCTCTGGTCATTTTAACAGTTCTTCCATGTCCCACTGTGCTCTTCCCCAACCCCTCCGCCGTCCCTAAGTTGATTTTTCTCACTTTTTATCCAAATTCCAAGATCCAGATTGTCACATCATCTGTGACCATTCCCTGAACTTTACACGCCCAGCCCTGGGGGTCCAGAACACTGGATTCTACTTAAGTGCTACAGACTCGGTCTTAGTGTGTTCTTATGCCATAGCTAGTTGGCAATCGTTCTGAGGTCAGACACTGTGGGTTATAATCCTGTCACCCCTACAATATCTATCATAGTAGTACAAAAATTTACACCAATAAAAATGTGCTATAAAAATAAAAAGCTGGGCAGTGGTGGAGGATGCTTTGAATACTGGCACTCAGGAGGCAGAGGCAGGCAGATCTCTGTGACTTTGAGGCCAGTCTGATCTATAAAGTGAGTTCCAGGACAGCCAGAACCATTACATAGAGAAACCCAATCTCAAAAAACAAACAAACAAATAAATAAATAAAAATATGTACCACAGGGGGCCCTAAAGAGATGGGCCAGCAGTGAAGAGCAGGTACTACTCTTCTCTTGCAGAGGACCCAAGTTGGGTTTCTACACCCATATCAGGCAGGGAGCAACAGCCTGTAACTCTGGCTCCAGGGATAATACCCTCTTTTGGCCTTTGTGGGCACCTGCACCCATACATAGACACGCACACATACTTCAAAATGAAATACAATATTATGGAAATGTATGGCATGCTTACAATGAGTTAAGGGACTAGATCTTGGGTTAAAAACTTATCTGAAGGGCTGGAGAGATGGCTCAGTGGGTAAGAGCACCTGACTGCTCTTCCAAAGGTCCTGAGTTCAAATCCCAGCACCCACATGGTGGCTCACAACCATCTGTAAAGTGATCTGACGCCCTCTTCTGGTGTGTCTGAAGACAGCTACAGTGTTCTTACATAAAATAAATAAATTAAAAAAAAAACTTATCTGAAGGAGAAGGAGGTGTCAAAGGTGCTGACGGCTGCCCACGTAGATCTTCACGGTCTGGTTTCCCAGCACAAACCCAGTGCTCCTGTCATTTGAGCCCCTGCCTTTTCCTCAGTGACCACCTGCCTTTCCCAGTTGGACAATGTTGCCCATTCAATTGGAAAAAAAGAATACTCAAAACTGACATCCACCAGTCACGCTGACAAGGAAGGGACAAAAATGAGCAGGCCTCACTAAGACAGAGGACTAACCACAATCTGTCTGACAGACAAGGCGGCGTGTCCCTAATATATAAACTGCAAGGAGAAAGCTTTTAAGAAACAGACAGAGACACGGAAAAACATTTTACAGATGAGTGAATACAAGTGGCCAAAGAGCGCGTGAAAGACAAGCAACCAGGGAAACAGAAAACAAAACAACAATTAACACTATTCTCACTTATCAGATAGGGAAAAAATAAAGAGAGAAGACAGATAGCACCCAGTGCTGAACAGCAAGTGAGTAAACAGGACTCTCACACACTGCTATGCAGATGTGGAACGCTAATACTTCCGGGAAAGCCGTCTCAAGGTGGCAACCAGCATTAAATCAACACTCCTCAAGAAGCAGATTATGTTTATTCTTAGTTGTGTGTGTGTGTGTTCATGGGTGAATATGTGTGCACGTGTGTGTCGCTGCCTGTGGAGGCAGGCCCTCTGGAGCTGGAGTGGCAGGTGCTTTTGTGAGCCATCCAACATGGACGCTGGGAACCAAACCTGGGTCCTCTCAGGACCTCTTAGTCACTGAGCCATGACCCCAGTCCTTGCGACCACATCTTTATCCCCAAAACATGACATTTGTAGATATATCCTATAGGGATAACGACCTCAATATACAGTTATACACACATACAACACTGTTTATTGCAGAAGCTCTTCCCTGTATCAAGATGGACTGTCTGCATTGTTTATTAAAAGGGGGAGTATTAGCATCTCTGTTAAAACGACCCCTGAAACCACCAACTTTGACAGGAGCCTTTGACACCAGCATTTCTCAGAAGCCATTCAGCTAGGAGTGCAGTTTTTGACATTGCTGAAGCGTGCTGTTATGAGGGAATCACAAGTGTCCTTAGACCCCTGCCAGAAAACTGTCACAAGGGTGCACTAGCATAAAAGAAAAGAGCCTGTTGGGTGAATTACAATATATACGCACACACCATAGACAGCGTTGGAGGCACTGAAGTCAGGGTTGTGCTGACCTGGTGGAATCCTTGCAACACTGTGGCGTGATGTCATGTAGCAAAAGCAAAAGACAAGGGACAAAGGCAGTGTGCTACAGCATTTGAGAGGGAGGGACAGACCTATACAGGGGGTGACTGTATACTAGTGAGTGATCTCAAAGTAAGACCGAGAAGGCAGCTGAGGCAGAAGGATTGCTGTCTTCAACTTCAGCTACAGAGTATACGATTGATTCTATTGCTTCTCTCTCTCTCTCTCTCTCTCTCTCTCTCTCTCTCTCTCTCTCTCTCTTTTCTTTTTGAGACAAGGCTGTCCTAGAGTCCTAGAACTTGTACTGCAGACCAGGCTGGCCTCGAACTAGAGATCCACCTGCCTCTGGTGTGTACCACCGTGCCTCGCTTTAGAGTATGATCCTATTTTAACATAATATGTATAACAACATAGCATAACACAACAACATTCTGGACGGTTGTAGTATGGTTATTGTATCGGTGCAATGGGAGAGATAAACTTGAAAATCCCTTCTTGGGAGTCGGTGAGTTGGCTGAGTGGGTGGGGGTGCTTGCTGCTGAGACTGACAACCTGAGTTAAAACCCTAAAGCCCATACTGCCAGACGGGAAAATCAGCTTCTGCAGATTGTCCTCAATTTTCACATTCATGCTGGGGGGCACCACACACACACTTAAAAAGATATTAAAACAAAACACCCCACCAACCAAAAAACAGACCCTTGCTGGACCTGGTGGCATAAAACTTTAATGCCGGCACTCAGGTGACCAAGAAGGAAGGTGTCTGTGTGTTCAAGGACAGCTTGGTCTGTGTAGGGAGTTCTATGCCAGCCAGGGCTACAAAGTAGCCTAAACAAAAACCAAACAAACAAAACCCCTGTGTTGGGCTGGGGAGATTTTTTTGGTGTGCAAAACCCTTGATTTGGAATCCCAGAATCCAAGTAAAATCAAACACAATAGTGCACATCTGTAATACTAGAACGTCTCCACATGTGCACAGTGACACACGCACACCTTCGCACACATGTGCACAAATATTTAAACATGCTGTATTCTTTGACTGGTTATAATGAGCATGTATTACATCTGTCATTACAAATATTAATAACGTAAGGAGAAAGGATGGGGACAGAGTTCATCATGGTCCTCGTGTTAAGTAGGTGAGGAAGGAGTCAGGCCCTGCCTGTGCTCAAGCCTGTTTGTCCCTCAGTTGAGCTAATTAAACAAAAGTGACATGGCTTTCATTTCCTTGGTTAAATGGGTTCAGATCCTGGGATTAAAGACAGAGTCATTTACATATGGAGTGACCCTTCCTTTATTCCCATGGCCTCTCATAATAAATTAATTAGAGTCACTCAGTGGCAGCCCGCCTTCCCAGGATGATTTTTCTTTGGTGCACACATTGTCTGAACCCACGTTGTTAGTTGGCCTCTTTGTGCCTGGGTGGCAGGGTGAGCCCAGTCACGTCCACGGTGTTCAGAAAGCATTTGAGACCTTTTTCCCAGCCTCCTCAGTGAAAAACATCTGTCTGTTACTGGGGAAGGAGAATACCTAACATTCTGTATCTCAGCTCCAACTACGCTTCTTTTCTCAACTACGCTGGGGAAATCCTTTCTTCTGAGCCCCAGCTACTCCAGAGGTCACAGTCCCACGGTCACCATGGCAACTCCCTTCAGGGTATGACCGAGGGGGCTGAGGAAAAAAGAGTCAGAGACTTACCAGGGGGCCTCAGGAGAAAGCAACTTTCACAAGGAGGGATTTGAAAGTCTCAATTATTGGGTTGGTACTCCGGCTACTGCCGTATGTGGGATATGTTATTTCTGGAAATTTGCTTTAGGTCGTTTTTTCTTTTTTTAAATTATTGTAAAATCTCGTAATTTTATTTTAAACGCTCAAGTGGGGCTCTCTGTGTGAAGAACCCCGTTGTGAATTCTTTTGTAAAGTGAATAAAAACCCTTATGATTCGTTAAGTGCAAGTGTGGATGTTCAGATTTGAAGTTGTTTTGAAGTTTAGCATCCAGGTTTGGGGAATTAAAAGTTAAAAGACAGTGTAAGAGTGCGGGTGGTCACTAGAGAGATTGTATTTTGAGTTCTGCCAAGAACAGCTCAGGCTGCGGCCGAGTATCTTATCACAGCACCCAGCAGGCAGAAGGAAGAGGGTCACCACAAATCCAAAACCAGTCTGAGCTATACGGTGTGAGTTGAAGACCAGCCTGAGCTACCCAGTTAATTCCAGGCCGACATAGCAAGACCTGGACCTACAATTTCAGCTTCGGAGATTTGGGGCAACAGATCGGAAGGAGAAAGAGAATAAGGAAGGAAGAGAAGCCAGCTTTCTCCCCCAGACAGCGCCACCCCTGGGGAGCTGTGGCGCCCAGACACCTCAGCGTTTACCACTCTGAGTCCGGCAAAGGAGCTGGGCTTTTTCTAATCTCAGATTCACTTTTGCTTGGCTCTAGTTGCCCAAGGGAAAGTGTAATATTCCCGGAGCAAAATAGCTTCAGTGCCCAGGGGGGCTGTGTCCTGAAAATCATCCTAAACGTGGTTAGTGAGTACAGAGAGGTGTGCGACCTGCAGTGCTGGGGAGAGGAAGCCAGAGTCCAAAGGGATTTTAGTGACATCACCACAGATGCTAAATTAGGTAAACAAGCAGCTCTTGTTTATGGGCTCCGCCATAAAATATCCAGACACATGAGGTTAGCTTCACACGAGAAGCCATCCCGAAGAAGGGTGTTGGAAGAGAAAGATGGTGATACACTTAGGCATATGCAAGTTAGTTCAAAAGGATAGTCGATGAGCCATTGTCCCAGGCCTGGACTATGGGAGACATCTGATAAGTATCTATGGGGTGAGTGCTTGGCTTCAATGACAGGCACCTGTTGGGACTGTTACACTGTCACCAGCCCTAAATTTACATTTCATAGTTTCAGAATTTGTCCCTTTGTTTTCAAGGTATGTTTTTGGGGAGGGGGAGCTTTTTTGAGTCAGGGCTTCTTTTTGTGTAGCCTTAGAACTTGCTCTGTAGACCAGGCTGGCCTCAAACTCACAGAGATCCACCAGCCTCTGCCTCCCAAGTGCTGGGATTAAAGATGTGTGCCACCACTGCCCAGCTCATCTCTGTGTCTTAGGGATTGTCAACCAATCACCATTGTAAGGAAATTACGGAATACAGCTTCTTATGAATACATGTGAACACTTATAAGACACCAGGAAAAGGTAGACCCTGCCTGGATATGTGTGAATTTTTTAAGAACTACCTTTGTTTTGTTTAAATATGGTGGCCTTGGATTGCAGAGACTCCTTGGTGGTTAAGTACACTTGCTGCTCTTGCAGAGAATCAGGATTCAGTTCCCAGTACCCACCGGCAATCTCAGAACCATCCAGAATTCCAATTCCAGGGGATCTTCTGACCTTGGCAGGTCCTGGGCACGCACATGGTACATGCATATACATGCAGGCAAAACATTCATACACATAAAAAAATCTTTTAAAAAGTATGGTAGGCTTGTGATGCTTGTAAAAAGAGTATAAGGTGAGACAGGTGGTGGTGTTCGTGCCTTTAATCCCAGCACTCCGCAGGCAGAAGTGGGTGGATCTCTGTGAATTCTGGGCCAGCCTGAACTCTACAGAGTGAGTTTCAGGACAGCCAGGGCTACACAGAGAAACCCAGTCTCAAACAAATAAACAAACAAACAAACAAAACACACTTCTTTAAGGCTAGGAATATAGTTCAGTGTCAGATACCTGTGTAGCTTGTACGAGGCCCTAGATTCAATTCCTAGTTTCACTTGTCTTCAAAGATGTTATCATAATTGTACACACACACACACACACAGATACATGCAATATGGTCTGGCTAGCCTGGAACTCCCTATGTAAGCTGGCCTTGGACACAGAGATTTACCTGCCTCTGCCTCTCAAATGCTAAGATTAAAGGCATGCATTATGTCTGGCATGCTTATATATTTTTAGTTACATTTATGTATTTATTATGCATTTTATTTGTTTATTTACTTACTTATTGTGTGTATGGGTGCTCATGTGAACTTGTTTGTTTTTTGGTTTTTCGAGACAGGGTTTCTCTGTGTAGCCCTGGCTGTTCTGGAACTCACTTTGTAGACCAGGCTGGCCTCGAACTCAGAAATCCTCCTGCCTCTGCCTCCCAAGTGCTGGGATTAAAGGCGTGCGCCACCACTGCCCGGCTTCATGTGAACTTGTAATGGATGAAACTATGTAGTATTTGTTGTGAATAATTCGTGGGGAAGGAGAAGACGATAAGCTATATGTTGGCAATTATTAGAATTATTGGAATCCTTAGAAGAAGGATACCAGGGTTTATTACCTTCTGAAATGTTTCCCTATAAGACATTAGTTCCCTTGGGACGTGGGAGGCAGAGATGGATGGGTTATGTAGCAAGTTCTTTGTCAGTCAGGGATGCATGTGAACCCAGGAATGCATCCGTCACTTCTCTGCAACAAGAGAGCACCAAGGCGCCAGGCGGTGGTGGCGCACGTCTTTAATCCCAGCACTTGGGAGGCAGAGGCAGGCGGATTTCTGAGTTCGAGGCCAGCCTGGTCTACAGAGCGAGTTCCAGAACAGCCAGGGCTATACAGAGAAACCCTGTCTCGAAAAAACAAAAACAAACAAACAAACAAAGAGAGCACCAAGGCATCGTAGAGAAGGAAGAATGTGTTTGGGCTTATGGTTCTCAGAAGGACCAGAGTCCACCACCTCAGGGAGGCACAGCAGCCGGCAGCAGACATGGCAACAGGAGCAGGAAGCTGAGAGCTCACATCTTTGAGGTCAACAAGGAAGCAGGTCGAGCAAAATGAAAGTGGCTTGGGACTTTATGCTCTCAAAGCCTGTGACTACTTCCTCCAGCTAGGCTACACCTCCTACGCCTTCCCAAACAGCACCACCAAATAGGGACCGAGTATTCAAGTATCTGGGCCTATAGGAGATATTTCTCATTCAAAGCGCTACAGACTGTCTCAACAACAACCACAACCACAATCACAACCGCAACAGCAACAGCAACCCATCTTTGTTGGTCAAACAAATAAAGGCAGAAAAAGTCAGATGGATCAAAGATCCAGCACCTTCCAGGAAGTCCCTTGGAGGCTGTCAAACCAGAACTGTCACTGAAAACATGGGAGTACTCTTGAGAAAGACCGCCCCCTCTCATTTATTCCCTAATGTAGTCATCAGCTAGCCCCTTGAAGGTTCTTGTTAAACAACTTTCTTTCTTTTGTATGCCTTTTGAGACAGAGTTTCATGTAGCCAAAACTGGCTTCAAACTTTACATGTAGCTGAGGATGACCTTGAACTTCTGATCCTCCTGTCTCCACCTCCTGAGTGTTGGGGTCAGAGTTGTACATCTCTGTCCCTGGTTTGTTCGTACAGGGGATTGAACCCAGGGTTTCATGGATCCTGGGCAAACAACTTACCAACTGAGCCACACCCTCAGCTCCTTGCAGTCTCCTGAGGAGGACAGCCATAAGCTCTAGTTCAGGCTCAGGTTTGAAAGCACTGAGCTGTGGTTGGTCCTCTGGAGCTGCCTCATGCCAGGCTCCAGGGAGACTTGCCATTCAGGAGCTCAGAGTAGTAGCTTGGCAGGGTCTTGGAGACTTCCTGCCTCACACCCACCTCGCCAGACCCTAACAGAAGAACCTCCCTACTGTCAAGACACTGGTTCCATCCTGATTCAAGCTTCTCCTTTCTCCAGGGACTGCTGGGCAGGGACTTCTGGGCAGCTGTCATTTAGCTTTGCTGTCCTTGCCACACAGGTTTTGGAGTATTTCCACAGACCTGAAGGGAGTGGTTTCTCATGCTCAAACTCTTATCCACCACTTCCCATCCCCCACCCCTCTCCCCATCCCCAACCCCTCCATCCCCCCACTCTCCATCCCCAACCCCTGTCCATCCCTGCTTAGGATCTCACTCTGTGGTCCTTCCCCCTAGCTGCATCTTGCAGGCTGCTGGACTGGAACACAAGCATTGAGACCTTTCATGAGACTGCCCAGAACGGTATGCCACGCGCACTCCGCGTTGTAGGTGAATCAGGTCATCCAGTGGAAGATTTTATCTTAAGTTCCTCGGGGTCTTTCTGTGTAAGCAGCAGTCTATATTTAGCTGCGTATACCGCTGGACAGCCTCCCTTGCTTGCAGTTGAAAGCTAAGACAACATGAGCACTGGAAAGAGCGAAGGCATGTTAATACACTCCCAGTGGCTGAATGTGAACATCCACAGACTTTTCCGTGGTAAGGAGAAATTTGGAAAATTTTCATTCTGATATTAAAGCAACAACTTTCTATGGGTGTCTCTATTTTAAAGGCCTACAATTTTTTTTCCATTAGAAAAGTGAAATGTTTCATTATCAAAGTCTTTAAAAACACAGAAGAAGGCCGGAGAGATGGCTCAGTGATTTGAGAGCACTGGTTGGTCTTCCAGAGGATTCAGGTTCAGTTTCTACATGGTAGCTCATAATCATCTGTAACTTGAGTTCTGGGGGATCCAATGCTGTGTCCCTGCCTCTGAAGACACCAGGCATGGCTCAAAGGCATACGTGCAGGCAAAACACCCACACACATAAAATAAAATGCTAAAAAAAATTAAAATGCTGAAGAAGATTAAAAAAAGAAAGAAATACAGTCTTCACTCTTTGGTGCCAATTGTTGAGAATCTTGTGTGCACAGGATTCTAAATTGTCGCTTTGCACTCCAGCTATGACATTCACAGTGTACATAAATCTTAGCGCGACTGTTTTCCAGCCTTATAAAGTGCCTCCCCACACTGTTCCTCACAGGCACGTTGCCAGGTGGTTCCCGAGGAAGATCCCTCGGTCTGTCTCTCACTCCTCCCTACAAATGGGCAGATGGGATATTCCCATTTCTCTCTACTATGAATAACAACACTACAGCAAAACCTCTTTTTCTGTGTTTGAAGCGATTTTCTTAGGATTTGACTCCAGACAGTAAAAAAATTTGGATATTTTTAAGGCTCTGGACACATTTTGCCAATTTGTCATTTTTACAGGTTTTGCATGAATTCACACTCCTACAAGAGTTCTGATTTGCGTCTGACTGTAGAGGGAGAGCCTGGAGAGATGGCTCAGCAGTTAAGAGCACTTGCTGCTCTTGCAGAGGACCTGAGTTCAGTTCCCACTGCCCAGAGGGGAAGCTCACAACCACCTATCACTCCAGCTCTAGGGATCTGACACCCTCTTCTGGCCCCTGTGGGAACCTGTGCGCAAGTGCGTGCATGTGTGCGTGTGCGTGTGTGTGTGTGTGTGTGTGTGTGTGTCTATGTGCACACTCATATGCGCACACACACACGAATAAAAAATAAGAGTTATAAATGTGGGGTGACCTTGTCTCACCCTTACTACCCCTTCTCTGGTAAATATTTTCCTGGTTTTTAAACTTTAAACCTTGTGACACATGAAACAATACCCACACCCCCACACCCCACCCCACATTTAGCACTCTGGTTCTTTCTGTAAGATGCCATCATCAAACCATCTCACGCTGCAGTTTAAGCCATTTGTGAGCCCTTGTTCTCATTTCAAACCTCCAGAGGCTCCATCCATCTTCCATCTCACTCAGTGCCCTGTAAACACGCCCACTAATGGCAGTGGTGAACTTGTGTGTTTGTCCATTCAGTCAAATGAATAGGTGCGAGGAGCATTAGTCCTTAGGAAGGGAAGAGGCCCCACGGAGGGAGCGGTTGGTGGGGTAAGGATGACTTCTTTTCAGGCTTTCTTGCAGGACGGACAATCCTACAGTTCATCATCACATAAGATAGGAAAGGAGATTTGTTTTGAGAAACGCTGACCCCTTTGCTCCCAACGTGTTTACAAGGTCAGATGCATCCCGGGTTTTATTTAAGAGCGTTATTAGAAACAGTCAGGACCATCCCAGCCCCAAGTGGCCTCCCCGGAATGCTCATTTCTTTGAGCATGTCACCAGAACAATGAATGAGAGAGACTGATAAAGAAGAGAGAGAGAGGTGGTTCCACAAATGTGTCTCCACTTCTGTGACAAAAGAAAAGAGATGTCTAATGGAGAATCCAGAAATGAAAGAACAAGAAGGCCCAAGCTTTACATAATCAATATTTACATTTTTCTTTTAAATTTTAATCACATTGATTTACTTGTGTGTGTGTGTGTGCGTGTGTGTGTGTGCTCGCATGTGCGAATGCATGCATACTATGGTGTGCATGTGGAGGTCAGAGGACAACCTGTAGGAGTCTGTTATCACCTTCTACCATGCAGGTCCTGGGAATTGAACTCAGGTTGTCGACTCATGAGCAAGCATCTTTACCCAGCAGCCCATGGTCACTAGTTTTGAAACCAAGAAGGCAGAGTTATTATCTCTGTTTCACAGATCATTGGTGATAGGCAAGGCCTACAGAGTCGTGGAGACATCTCTGGTCTCAGGTCATGGGTGGGACCTTCAGTGTGTACTAACTAATTTCAACATTTACTGAGCAGTTACTATGTGCCAGGCATTGGACAAGAAAGTGTAGATACAGATTCCCTGGAGCTTTGTTGGAGGAGACAAAGTATCTATTGGATTTATAATAATATATCCAGGGGTAATGAATGCCATGAAAAAATTCACTATGTAAAGCAGAAGGGACGGGCTTTACTCTTTATGTGGAAACGTGCATGGTGTAAGGAAGGACCCCAGTGAGTTCAGCCCAGGGTCAGAACACTCAGGAAAGAAAGGAAAGAAGAACAGAGCCCCATGTGGCAAAATCATGCTAGGTATGTTCCAGCAAAGGAGCCTAGCAGGCATGGGCAAGGGCGATGACGTCAGAGAAGACACCAAGGGTAAGGTCATGGGTGGCTCTGCTGACTGGAAGAACCGTGCATTTCAAACATGGAATCTCTAGAAGGTCCACTGGCGTGTGGAAATGCCAGCAGAGGATTGTAGGTAGAAGCTGGGCAAGCAGCCAGGAGATGGTGGTGGTATCGACTATGCCAAGAAGCAGGAAGTCTAGACACATCTGGAAGGTTAAACCGACTAGATTTGCCCATGTTCCAGTCGAGAGTGTGGAAGAAAGAGGCAGTAAGGGATAGACAGCTCGACTGGCGGAGGGCTTTTGCCTGGCATGCACAAGGCCTTCAGTTATATCCTTCAATACCACATAGAGCTGGGCATGGTGGGGTAGGCCTCTAATGCCAGCTCAAGGCCATCCTCAGCTAACCTGGGCTACATGAGATCTTGTCTTAGAAAGGGGAAGGGGAAAGAAGAAAGGTAGCAAGGAGAGAGGATAGCCACATTGTTTGGCTGAGTAACCACATGTGTGAGGTTGCCACTAATAAATGGGAACACAGGGACAAGATGTGAGGACACTTGATGCAGTCAGAGGAGCAGAGGGTGGCAGCGAGGAGCCTGACTGGAGTGGAGGTCTCAGTTCCCAAAGTGGGGAGGGGGCCAAGAGCAGCCACCAATTATGTCAAAACCTTGCTAATGGTGGAGGGATGAGGTTTGAGAATGGCACTCTGGGTGAACTCTGTACAGGTCATGGTGACTTTAAAGAGGGCAGGGTGGAGTGCCGTGGGCACCAATAATACCTGGTCTATCAAACTTGAGAGCTGACAGATGATACCATGTAGCCTTTCACTGAATCCGCCCTTGACATTTGGGGTGGGCACTGCCTGGAGGGGCATTTCCTTCAGTTTTTTTTTTTTTTTGGTAGAGAGATACTTTAGCACATTTGTAGCCCATAGATATAATTCAGCAATGGCGGTGGGGGTGGGGATTCGTAGCATGGGACGAAATGTCCTGGGTCTTAACTTTCTCCTTCTCTTTATTGTAGAACTCTGAGCATTGATCAGTGCGTTTAGCAATTGTGGTTGATGTTCCTGTGAATGTCTCTGGCATTTATTTCCCCCTTTAGGCAAAGTTGTTTTCCTCAAATATGCCCATGGAACTAGACCAGATCCATTTAATGATGAAAGCGCCTTGGAAAAGCAAATCCCCTGACTTGGGTCCATGAGCCCTAGTTAGCTCTTATCACTCATTTGTAGGGGTGTCAGGCAAATCGATACCAGTGAGTTACTGTTATTGAAAGCTCAGTGTGCGTTTTACATGAATTATCTCGGCAAACCATTGCTGTGATGTATGCCCTATTGATTATCTCACTTTAATGAAGAAACCCGTTTCAGAGGTTAAACCGCATGTCCAAGTCTGAGGGTGGCACACGGTGGAGCCATGGCTTCAAACCAGACCACATCTTTTAATCGAGGTGCCTTGGAGAGCTGCACCACGCCCCCTAGAGGGGCCATCACGCCCAAACTGTCGCTACAGGCAGATGTTAGCACAGAGTCTGGACCTTTTTTTTCCCCCCTGCCAGGTTGAGCCAGGCAGTGTGTCCTGAGGTGGAAACTCCATGAATGACAGATCTACAGTCCCTTCTCTGTGTGCCCCCCATCTTTGCCTCTCACCCCGCACTTTTGTGTGGGGCTGTGTGGTACCAGCTGGACTTGGGCAGCAGGGGGCGCTCTCTCGCCACGAGAGGCAGAGCCGTGAGGCCTCGCTCCAGGCTGGAGAGAGACTCCCTTGCTGCCAGCCCCAGCTCCCTGTATTCTTGTAGCTGGCAAAGCTACTTCATAGAATCAGAAGGTTCTGCGGAGGTCCACGAGAAATCTATGCTCTGGTGGAAGGGTGTTAGGGTGGCGTGGGATAGAGGTAGGAGGCTCCAGTTCTTGGGTTGGGTGTTGACATTAAAATGGGATTCAAAGAGGGGCACCAAGCTCAAGGCCTGGCCTCTGCCAGGGCTCCTAGGTACTGGGCCTGGAAAGGAATGTGGAGGACCTGAGGTCAGGCAGGCACTCAACAAACACCCGCTTTTCTTTTAAAGTTCCTGCCTGAGGGGATCTCTTTCTAAGACTCCAGCTTCAGGGACCACTGAAATACCGATTTCCGGCTGGAAAAGCAGCTTCCTGCCCTTGCAGGGACACAACAAAGAGATAAGCAACCTCCTCGGCCTTAGAGCAAAGGACCAGGAAACAGATGTTGTTGTTCCCCGGGGCCTATCCTCCTCTGCTCCTTCCCCAAGACACCGCTGGCCATTTGCTACTCTTGTGTGCTGAAGAGCAAACTGTCCCTAGGGAAGGCCAGGAGCGCAAAGCGCAGGGCGGCCATGTGATGGGCGCCTGAGTCCTGGGGCCACCACAGCTGTCATCTGCATGTGACAGCTCCAGGTCTGGCCAGAGGCACTCCGGGCCACAGAGGGAGAGCCAGGGGCACAGCTGCTCCTGCTGAGAGCTCAGCAGTCTGTTTCTCTCAGATCTATAATACCAGGCCAGGAAGCAAAGCTAAGAGGGAGGTGGAAGGACCCGAGCGCTCCCCCCTCCCGCCCTCCCCCTCTTCCCTGACTCAGCCGCCTCAGATTTGACCAAGGTTGGCTACCCCGGAGTGAACTACGACCTGGAACCTCCAGGGGCGGCTTTGGTTGGGCAGGGAGTAGACCCCAGACGCAAACCTACCTCTTGAGTGGGAAACAATGACTCCCCTGCACTGGCCTGATAATGTGTTCCCAGCGGGGGGAGTCAGCCATAGAGGGGGCCTGGCAATCCTCCTGCCCTGCAGCTTCTCTGAATCCTTCTTTTCTTTCTGTTGGTCTCTTCTGCCTATTTATTTGAGACAGGATGTCACTATGAAGCCCAGGCTAGCCTTGAGTGAGATCCCTCTGCCTCAGCCCTGCAAAGTGCTGGATCCAGGCATGTGCACTCCTAACCCTTTGGAAGCAGGAATTCCGCAGGGCTCAGAGCCTCGGGTGCTCCATCCACCCTTCACCAGCTAGGCAAAGCTGCACTTCCTGTGGGTGAGACCCACAGAAATGCAAAGAGCAGCTGGGCCCCAAGTGTCAATCACCGACTGAATGTAAGAAATGGAGCCCTGGAGGGCTTTTGTCCTGTAGCTGAAGAGAGGCAACCTGGATTCATGGGACTCCAGGATGGTGTGTGTGTGTGTGGGGGGCAGTTTTAGTGCCGGTGGAAGAGAGGTTGGTTTCTCTGTGATGAATCATCAAATGCTCAGCTCCAGCAGTGGCTGATGTCCTGGGGAGGCAAAACTTCAAGCCTCAGAGGGGCTGTACTGCTGAAGTAGGCATGGGACGGACACTGTATTCCAGTCGTTCCTGTTCCTTGAAGGCTGAATGCATCAGTTTGGGGGTGGGGGTAGGGGGGACAGTGTCCTGTTTTGTTTGGAAAACATACAAGAGCCACTATTCTTTCTGAACGATTCCAGGTCACTGCTACTCTCGTCACCAGAACAGACTGTTGTATGAATAAGAATGACATCTATGAGCCCCTGCTGTGCTCCGCTGATTGTACGAGATGCGTTAGAAACATTTCTGATATTTTCAGTAATACTTCGTCCTCCACTCTAATCTACACTGAGGCAGATAGGATGCAAAAAGCATAAATGTCTTGGCCAAGGTCAGGTGGCCGAGTCTAGGTGACGTCCTGCTGGCTTTTAGGACCACTCCAGCTGACTCAAAGCTGAGGGCTGAGATCAACAGAACAGCCCCATCTACAGCCCCGCCTAAAGGCTGCCTATCCACCGCCCCCCCCCTGCCCCACACACACACCTTCAAACAACCCTGTTGCCAAGGGAGTCCAAACTATTGCACAGAGAACTGACTCTCATATTATTTTGCCTTTTATTTAAAAAGTTTTATTGTTATCTATTTTTATTACTTTTAAATTGTGTGTGTGTCTGTGTATGTGTGTGTGTGTGTGTGTGTGTGTATTGGGGTGGGGACAGAGTTTCTCTGTGTAGCCCTTGCTGTCCTAGAACTCATTCTGTAAAACAAGCCGGCCTTGAACTTAAAGAGATCCACCTGCTTCTGCCTCAAGAGTGCTGGGGTTAAAGACATGTGCCCCCACTGTCTGGCCTAAAAATTATTTTTAATTTTTGTGTCTAGCCATGTATATGTGCGTGGGTGCAGATCCTGGAGAGTCACAAAGGAGTTGGATCTGGGGATTGAGCTCAGGTCCTCTGCAAGAGCAATACTTGCTCCTAACCTTGAAGGTTACCCCCTCCCCAATTCCCTCTTTGCTCCAACCCCATCTTGCCCTCTAAGGTAATGGAAGAGATTCACAAACAAACACTATTGTTGCTAAGAGAAAACAACACATTATGGCTAATTGCACCTGAAGATTTCAGAACGTGGTGATGGTCTGAGTAGAAGAAACCTTTCAGGAGGCAGGGATCCTAGCCACCCAAAAGTCCCTGGAGAAAATAAAGGACTGAAGTCCTTTACTCTTCTCAGGATGGATGCTTCTCTATCCTTGACCCTCAACTCCCTTCCTCTGCAGATGCTCATGGAATTGTGCCAAGATGTTCAACTCCAGCACCAGAGGAAGAAGAAGGCCAGGAGAGGCCAGTCTTACAAACTCCCAACCCGAAGGTTCTCAGTGGCAGAAGACTGTACAAGGGCCGAGGTGGCTTGTGGTTGACCTGTAGACACAGCACTTGGAGTATTTGTGCTCCAGATCCCTTTGCTTTCCTGACCCTGTGGATGAGGTGATTCATGCTTGCTTCCTATTCTTTCCCCTTGTCATGGGGACAAGGATCCACTTAACACCCGTATGAGTTTATTCTGGCTTCAAGAAGAGCATGCTCTAGACTAGGTGTCTTCTAAACAACGTACATCGCTCTCTTGGCTGTGAAGTTGAGGAGTTCAAGATCAAGAGATTTAGTGTCTCACACAGGCTGACTTCCTGATGTCTTCTCATCATGCCCTCCTCTGCCTGAAGGATGGAGTCTTTGGGGTCTCATTTACAAGGGCACTATCCCCAGGGCCTGGTCAGCTCCTGAAGGCTTGCTTCCTGATACTATCACACCATGGACCAGGATTGTAGCCTTTGACTGGGGTGGGGCAGAGATATCCAGTCACTGAAAACACCCTTCAAGAACCCTTAGGATTCAAAGTGGTGTGTGAAGTCTCCATTCTGGAACTGAAGCCACCTTCTGGAAAGAAATATACAAAAAGAGAAAGTATATCAACGTCGAGAAGAAATTCCTGCTTTCCCAAAGATAACTGCTGTGAATTTGGGGGTGAGTTGATCAAAACGTTAATGCCTTAACTTAATAACATTGATGAAAGTGTCTCTCCCCTTGCAGCCCATTCACACCCTTAGATTCTCAACTCCTAAACTCTCCGTAGACATCGTTTTAACTCCCCTGCAAGAGGGTCATCTGTAGTTCCCGCCTAATTGCTGTAATCCCTATACAATTGGCCATCTCAGCAGCTCTAGGTTCTAGATCACAGTACAATGGATATGGTTGCTTATAAAGATATTTTGACATGTTAGTTTATAACTCAAATAGATTCCCAGAGTGGGAACAAGGAGACCAAAAGAAGGAACATGTCTAAGGCTCTTAGTACATCTTTCCGAATTGCCTTCCAGATGGGTCAGATTAATTTATCTTATTAGGAATCTGTACTGGCTAGTTTTGTGTGTCAACTTGACACAAGCTGGAGTTATCACAGAGAAAGGAATCTTTCTTAAGGAAATCCCTCCATGAGACCCAGCTGTAGGACATTTTCTCAATAGTGATCAAGGGTGGGAGGGCCCATGGATGGTGCCATCTGTGGGCTGGTAGTCCTGGGTTCTACAAAAAGCAAGCTGAACAAGCCAGTAAGGGGAGCAAGCCAGTAAGCAGCACCACTCCATGGCCTCTGCACAAACTCCTGTCTCCCCGTGTGAGTTCCTGTTCTGACTTCCCTTGGTGATGAACAACAATGTGGAAACGTAAGCTGAATAAACCCTTTCTTCCCCAACTTGCTTCTTGGTCATGATGTTTTGTGCAGGAATACAAACTCTGACTAAGACAGAATCTATAAGAACATTAAACATGGTACACCCAATCAATATTTTCTTTCTTCCTTCTTTCCTTTTCTTCCCTTTCTTTCTTCCCTTTCTTTCTTTCTTTCTTTCTTCCTTCCTTCCTTCCTTCCTTCCTTCCTTCCTTCCTTTCTTTCTTCCTCTTTCTTCCTTCCTTCCTTTCTTTCTTCCTCTTTCTTTCTTTCTTTCTCTCTTCTTTCTTCCTTCCTTACTTTCTTTCCTTCTTTCTTTCTTCCTTTCTATTATTATTTGGTGTGCATGGGTGTTTTGCTTGCATCTATGTCTGTTTACATGTGTGAAGTGCTCCCAGAGGCCAGAAGAGGATGTCAGATCCCCTGAGACCGGAGTTATAGACAGTTGTGAGCTGCTGTGTGGGTATTGGGAATTGAACGCAGGTCCTTTGGAAGTGAAAGAGAAGCCAGTGCTCTTAACCACTGAGCTGTCACTCTGGCCCCAATATTTTCTTTTTCAAAAATCAGTCTTTAGCTTCCCAAGTCTATTCTTCTTGTTAAACAAAGCCATGTGGGTAAGGTTAGAGTCACCTTTGTCCATGTCTCTTTCTCTCTCCTCCTTTGCTAGTCTTTCATGTGCCTAACATTTGAAACATGGTGCCTGCTGATATATACTTTTATAAGTGCTATTTTCCTTCTCTAGGAAAAAAGCTGGCATAATTTCTGTAAAGAGCCAGGTGGTAGAAACGTTAGGCTTTTATCTGTGTCACCGCTGTCGGACTGAACCTGCTGTGGTAGCACAAAGCAGCACGGGCAGTGTGCTCACACAAGAGGGCCACTGTGTGCCAATAAAACTTTATTAAAAAAATAGCCACCAGATTGGATTTGGCTTGTAGGCAGTTGCTGATCTCTCTTCTAGACTGTGAATTCCTTGGATCCAGGGCCAAGTGGGTGCCCCAGCCCCTGGAATGGCCTATGCAGGATTTTCCTTGGCAATGACTGACTGGGAGGGAGGGCTGCTTCTCAACACTGCGTTGACTTTAGGCGAGCAGAAAGGACATAAAGCCCTTAGTCCACACCACCATCACCCCTGTTCTCCCCGAACTTTGCCCTTTCTGTTGGGAAGAGCTAGCAGAAAACAGAAGACCATTCCCTTGGGACTTGAATCTTTGAGAATGGGAACTTAAAGAGAGAGCATGGCCTCTTCCTTCTGCCCTTACCCTCAGCAGATCGCAAGGATAAGCCTTTTTTCTTTTTTAAAGAGAAGGTGTGGAACAGTCACAGGCAGGTGATAACTATGCCATTGTGCTGGGACCCAGGAGACAGCTCAGCAGCTAAGAGCACTTACTGATCTAGCAGCGGTCAGTTCAGTTCTGAGCTCTTAGGCCTCTAATTCCAGCTCAAAGGGATCCATCGCCCTCTGCTGGCTTCTGAGGGCAACTGCACTCGCATGCACAAACCCACCCACATACATACATAACTAGAAATAAGAAATTTTTAAAAATGTCATGGCAGAGGAGTACCAACAGGCAAGGCAGCATGTGTCCAGCACCTCCTGTGCCACAGAGGACTATAGATTCCTACAGATCTCGGTGGTAATCGGACAACACTGGAATTGCTAACAATGAGCTCAGTGCTGTGGCCACTCCAGTTATATACATGATGCTGTAGCCGGCCTGCTGAAGGTTGCCAGGATGGTACTGCTGGGGGGGCGGGTGGTAGAACATTCAGGAAGTGTCATTTAGAAGGAGGGTCTTGCATCAGAAGAATGTGACCCTAGAGGGTGTTGATGACAGCAGTCTCTTTCCTGGTGCCTTTGTCTCCTGGCTGAGAGGAGAGTACCCGTGCCTGTATTTCCTGCTGCTGTCATAGAGCATCCCCACTGGAGGTCCAAAGCAATGGGGCTGCTTTTGCATTGGAACCTCCCAAACCATGAGCTAAGCAAGTTTTTGTCTGATAAATTATTAGCCTCAGGTCTTTTGTTATAGTCACAGCAAGCCACCCAGCACAGAAAAAAACACAGGACAAAGAGGTGAAGGGAACAAAGACTCAGAGCTGATGCCCTGGACCTCCGTTCCTCACCTCTACTGCAGTGACAGACTCTCCAAGTTGTCATTCTGACCAGTGTCCATTCTAATCTTCTCCTAGATAAGACTCCAGGTGACAATACAGTTCCCAGTCTCCTTTTCTGCTAATTGTGCTCAATGAGATATGGATGCAAGCTCTTTGGCTATTTCTGTTTACCCACTACTTGGGATGTTTTCACAATGTCTGGCACCCCAGCAGCCACAAGGAAGCCACCTTGCAGACAAAAGCCACGGGCTGAGGTGGAATAAAATGCAGAAATGTGGCTGCCTTACTCTAGACTCTGTCTGTCTGTCTTTTAAGATGAGAGGAAAAATAAATCTCTATCTTGTTCGAGCCATATCGACCAGGTCTCCTTTACAGGAAGATAAATGCAGTTCCTAAGTGTTAAAGCTTCAAAGGAAACCAGAGCTTATAGGACACACAAGGTTTGCTAAGAGGGGTCCATCTGGTCAGGTCTGGACATTGCTCTTTTTCCCGCTTCTAACCCAAGACCTCAGAGGTAACACTGACATGCCTGTCAGGGGCTGAGCCATGTTGGAACCGAAGGGGAGGGGAGGAAGTGAGTCAGAAGGAGATGTTTCCTTACTGGAATCGAAGCAATGACTACAGGAGACCAAGCTGTAGATTCAAAATGGAGGAGACAGTATGACAGCTGAATCCATGCAGGTTGACTGGTCCCGGATCAGGGACTGCTAAACACACCCTCCTTCCACTAGGTCAAGTACCGAAAGTTCCCTAGCAGAGCAATTATAAGAGAGGTATGTGTAGGTGGTGGGGCGGAATAGAAAGGAGTCAGTTGAGGTCCAGTCAAGGAAGATCTATGTTCTTTCCCAGGGAGTGAGCAGCTGACCAGGTCCACCTATTGTCAGAGCCCTGTGCTCAAGTTTAGGTCATGAGGACAACCCACTGGACACTGAGTTCTAGACCAGTTGTCCCTTTGGATGGAGCAAATTTGCACCTGTTACTGTCTCTACACTCCGAGTTCCATGATTAGAGAGACAAGTAAAAACAGGTCTCATGGGGCTGGAGAGATGTCTCTGTAGTTAAGACCACTTGCTATTCATGCCCAGGACCTGAGTTTGGTTCCCAGCACCCACATAGTGACTCAAAACCGTCTGCGGCTCCAGCTTCAGGGGATCTGATGCCCTCTTCTGGCCTCTGTATACATTGCACACACATGGTGCACATATGTACATACAGGCAAAATGCTCCTATACATAAATAAAATTTAAAAAAATAATCAAAGAAAGCCTTTCTAGCCGTGTGTGCAGGCACATGTCTTTAACTCCAGAGGCAAGAGACTGTGGTAAGAAGATCATTAGTTAGATGCCATTTTGGGGTGTCTGTCTCGAGCCCCTCCAACCAGCACCAAGTGGGGTACCAAAGGAGAAGCATTCCTTTGGAGCTTTGAATTACGATTCCACCAGGGGCTATAAGCACAGCCCTCATGGATTCAAAAATGGCTATCTGAGGTACAGAGGGTCACACTGACTGAAGCTGAGTGATCTCACTGGAAGTGACTGACGTGATCTCACAGGAAGTCCATTTTGTCCAAGGACAAAGACCCAGAGGAAGGTCTGACTCTGCACAGAGTCTAGGACAGAGTCCTCACAGAGCCTCTGGACGTGGCCAGCACTTACTTAACCTTGAAAGAAAGTCAAGTCACTAGGGGAGGCTTCCTGCTGTGTCCTTGTCCCGATGAGAGTTGCAGCGGCAAGGAGGTTCCCCTCAGACAACTCCCTATCAAGGCAATCTGCAGATTTTCCTCCAGCCCCGCATATCGGCTGCAAAGATAATGTAGGTATTTTCAGCCAGCCAAGAGCCAGAAAGATAAGGGGGAGAAGAGCGGGAGAGAACTTGATTGAATGACCAAGATAAATTTACTGTACCACAGGAAATCGAAATGCAAAAATCAGGATTGGGAACAACTGAAATATTTAAAATGACAGAGAGAGAAAAGGGATGGGCCTGCTTACCCCCTTCCTCCCCTGAGCTCGTGAATATTGTAAAAGATAATAGGGTTGAGAAGGAAAGGGACCAGAATAGAAACTAGCCATTATGGGAGGACAGAATGACAAGGTCCGGGTTACAAATGGGAATATAATTAAAGAAGGAGGAGAAGTGAGAAGGGTTTGGGGTTGGTCTCCTTGGCCTCGGGTCTCCCAGATCAGGGCTGAGAGAGAAGGCCTGTCTGCTGTAGCAGCCTTTTCTCTCATCCTCTCTGGAGTCTGAATGGGCATGGGTTGCGATGGTCTTGGGTGGTAAGCCTGAGGCCGTGGGTTAGACCAGCCCATCGGCTTGGTTGCTGTGACTAAGAGCCGCAAGAACCTAAATAGTTTGGGTCAGGTAGGAGTTTGCTTCCCTCATGTATAGCAGTTTGAGCTGAGTTTTCCACTCAAGATCCTTCCATCATCCCTGGGTGCTGTCTTCAAGGGCTGAGGCTGAGCTGCCATGACTCCATCTAGATAGAAAGGGAGAGATCCTAGATAAAACCCAGCCACATACCCCATGGCTCCTGACCTAGACATGGTACCTCTCACACCCGTTCACATTCTTTCAAGGACCTCTTCAGTTGTACTCCGCCCATTAGCTACAGGGGCTGCTGGGAAATGTAGTTTTTGTTATACATGCAGGAAGATGGGAATAGGGTCTTGGAGGATAAACACAGATGAAGACCATAAAGAACTAGCTGGAACCAAGGGCCAGAATGGCTGGGGTGTTGGTGGGAAGGGACAGTGAGACTCTGGTCATGGAGAGAGAGAGAGCTGTCCGTGGCTCCATGTGGACTTTTGCCGCTGTCAGGGAGATCAGCTGCGGACTCCCATCAGGACCAGTGGGGTCTGGAAGCAGATGTACTTCTTGGTGAAGATGTGGCCCATCACTTGGCATGTCCTTGCAAGTGATCAACCCCCACCTGTCTCCTCTAACCACCCCAGGCTGCAGGAGGAGAAAACTGCCGGTGTTTCCTGCAGCATCTTGGCATAAGTCTCCCTCCCTCCCCTCTCAAACTGAGAGCAAAATCAGGGACACAAGAGGGGCATGTTAAGCAATCAGTGGCTAATGGAAGGAGTAACCCCTCAGGATTGGACATTCAGGCTCAGGTACGGGAGTGGAGATGCGTGAAACACAGGCCACTGGCTGCAATCAGCAGCAAGGCAGGGGACTCTTTCATAGAGCAATGGGGGTGGAGAGTCAAGGTCCCATCCATCAGGCCCTGTCAGCTTAGACCCAGACTGTGTTTCCTCTGAGGAGCCTGGATTACATGTATGCTAATTGCCAGTCATTGGCATGATTTCCAGAGCTCCTAGCTTAGGATCACTCTTCACAGTGTCTATTTTTCACCCCCCGTGGGGTCATCTCTGCAATCAATACACCTACCTCGACAGGGGTTGGCTGCTGGGCAGGACGGATCTGATCATTCCAGCTCCTTCCTGTTTTTAAGAGCAAACATCTATGCATAAAACCTTTCAGTGATCCACAGGTCACCGTGTAGCTCACCTACTGCCCCCATCCCAGTCCACCGTCAGCCTGCCAGTTCTATCTTAGACAATGAAACCATTTTCTCTCTTCAGATGTAAAGTCAGGCCCCAGAGACCTTGACTCAAGTCAAGAGACCTGAGCTCTCTTGGGGTCTCTCTGAAGAGCTGCTGTAAACACTGTTGTCCGAAGCCCTCTCCCTGGTGTGTCCTGGAAGCAGGCTGCACACTTGTTTCTCAGGAACATGCGAGGGAGACTGTGCTTGTTAAATCTCGCGGTTCTGCGGAATCTTCTAGGGGAGGAGTCTGGCTCTCACTCTCTGGGCTCCCTAAGGGACAACAGAACTCACTACTGGCTTTGCGTCCGCTCATCACTGGAGTCTTATTTAGACACAAAACCTTAAGAAACCTGCCTCCTGGTTCCCAAGAGTCCACCTCGTTTCCTTCCTCTCTGGATTGTATAGACAAGCTCCTGCCAGGGCGTCTCACCAAGCTCCATGCTTTCAAATGCAGATCGCAAAACTCTTATTTTTTCTTTTTTTAAAAGTAGAATTGATGTTTCACCCTCTCCATAAGTCATCACACACACACACACACACACACACACACACACACACACCATACACACACACATCATACACACTCACACACACACACCATATACACACACACACACAAACACACACACCATATACACTCACACACACAAAAACACACATCATACACACTCACACACACAAACACACATATCATACACACACACACAAAAACACACATCATACACACACACACAAACACACACATCATACACACACACACACCATACACACTCACACACACAAACACACACATCATACACACTCACACACACACACCATACACACTCAGACACACACAAACACACACACCATATACACACACACAAACACACACACCATACACACTCACACACACAAACACATACCATACACACTCACACACACAAACACACACATCATACACACTCACACACACACACAAACACACACATCATACACACTCACACACACACAAACACACACACCACACTCACACACCATACACACACACACACAAACACACACATCATACACACTCACACACACACCATACACACACACAAACACACACACCATATACACTCACACACACACAAACACACACATCATACACACTCACACACACACAAACACACACACAAACACACACATCATACACACACACACACACAAACACACACACCATACACACACACACACACACACACACACATGCGCACGCGCGCGAGTGCACACACACTCATATGCAAAACAACTGGGAAATACGTAGTAGCCAGGTGACTGTGAGCGGTCTGGGCTTGGCAGAAGGCAGCCATGGTGCCTCCCCAGTTCTGTGCACACTGGCGCTGTGGATTCAGGATTCCTGTCTCTTGTTCTCTGAATGCTCCCAGGTATTAATTTAGAGGTGGGGGGGTCTGTGGAGGGGTTAGGGTAGAAACCAGGACTGACTATATTGGTGGTCTCATGAGAAGAAGGAACGGCTTGATGACATGTGAGTGCAGTTCTCTGTCTCTTGCCGTGTAGGACCCAGTGGTGTCTCCAGATTCTTCGCACGCAAAGGCCACCAACAGATGCAGCCCATCGACATCCGACCTCCAGAACCATGAATTCAAATAAACCTCTCTTCTTAATAAAGTTACCCAGCCTCAAGCCTTTCATCTTAGTAACATAGAAAGAACATGCACTCGTTATTCTCTACTTTGGAGACTTAGTAGTAACGCTGAAGCAAACATCTCATTGTGATATCCAGGTGTGGTCTCCAGGTTCATTTCAACAGAAGGTCACAGTCATTTGCTTTGTTGCTCCTCCCATTTGGGGGTGGGGTCTGTTTCTCTACCTGTAGTATCTGGATTGGTTCTGGGCCTGGCTTTGCTCACTTAGACAAAGGGATATGGGGCATTTGTGTCTGTTATGGTTGTATATGCTCGGCCCAGTGAGTGGCACTATTAGAGGGTGTGGCCCTGTTGGAGTAGGTGTGGCCCTGTTGGAGTAGGTGTGTCAGTGTGGTTGTGGGCTTTAAGACCCTCCTCCTATGTCCCTGGAAGCCAGTATTCTGCTAGCAGCCTTCAGATGAAGATGTAGAACTCTTAGCTCCTCCTGCACCATGCCTGCCTGGATGCTGCCATGTTCCTGCCTTGATGATAATGGACTGAACCTTGGAACCTAAAAGCCAGCCCCAATTAAATGTTGTCCTTCTAAGAGTTGCCTTGGTCATGGTGTCTGTTCACAGCAGTAAAATCCTAACTAAGACAGCGAGCGTCCTTACCTCCTCCTTTCTTCCTTGTTTGTTGTGTATGTGTGATTTTATTTAAATTACTTATGTATCTGTTTGTTTGTTTGTTTGAATTTGAGACATGGATTTATGTAACCCAGGCTGGCCTTGAACTCTGGGTCTTCCAGTTTTGACCTTTGAAGTGCTGGGAGTTGCCGTTACCCTGGCTCTGCACATTTTCCTATACTATCTTGGAATGTCTTCGTGGAATGTATATCCACGAAGCATCATGGCTGAAAGACCACAAGGAGAGAAAGGTTCAGTGCCATCCAACACTGGTACCAACTGTGTAGGGAAGGCTTCTCGGATCCCAAGCCTGTCAACCCTCCTGCTGAGTGCAGCTACACAAGCCAGACCAAACAAAGCCAGCCTAGGAACCGGCACCAGCCAACCGGAACAAGAAGCAAAAGTTGTTTTCAGTCACAAACAGAATATCATAAATAATGAATGGATATAATATTAAGTGTGTAAGTGCTGGGCAGCTTTTGATGCAGCAATTGGGACCTGAGGCAGGTGAGTGTTAGGAAGGAGGAAAAGCCACTCAAACACCCATACAAACACCGCTTAGTATTCCATTTTCTACGCACATTTTCCCAACGTTTTATCTTGTAGATTTCCAGATACACATTAAAAGTGAATATTTAGTACCTACCATTTAGATTCTATAATCAGCACTTGCTATTTATCTACTCGTTTGCCAGTCCTTTTGTGTGCGTGTGTGCACAGTCTCATGCGCACCCACTACAGCACTCAAGGTCAGAGAACAGCCTCGAGGGCTGACCCTTGCCTTCCACCTTGTTTGAGGCAGGGTCATTGTTTGCCAGAGCCTCTCCCTTGTCTTTGTCTCCTATCTGATCTCAGGAGCTCTAGGGCTATGGGTACACCTGGTCTGCCCGGCTTTACGCGGGGATTTGAACTTACATCCTCACAACTGTGTGGCAAGTGCTTCACCCACTAAGCCACGTGTCCATCTCCTTTCTCATTTTTTTGATACATTTCAAAACTGTAAACATCAGTCCCTCCAACCCCCAAACACATCAGCACCCTAGGCATGCTGTTTTTCAGTAGCTGTAATATTATAATACCTAACGTGTAATTTTGCACCCTGCTTTATTCAATTATCGTGATAGATGAACTCATTTGGATGTTATGAAACTCTTTGTGAAATTTATTTTTAATGGTAGATAATATACTAAGGAGATGCACTGCCATTTATTTTTCCATTTTATGATTGTTGGATACTTGTGATTTTTTTTCTAGTTTCTCCTCTGTTATTATAAGCTACCCATCAAACACCCTTATTTCCAGGTAAAGGAAAAAGGCCAGAGGGCTTAAACAACTCATCTGATGTGCTCTGGGATAAGAGACAGTGTACAATTCTCGTTAAATAAAACATTTCTTTCCTCTTATGGGAGGGAATTAGATCATTCTGAAGATCTTGGATCTGGGCACTGAAGACAGCTAGCTTCTGTGCCTAGCTGGATGCCCTGGCTGCATCCCACACCTCTCACTCCCCTTGCCCAGCTGCATACCCTGGATGAATTCCCAGGACCTCCCATCTCCTTTTCCTTCCTGTGAACTGGGAATGGTGAGCGCCATGGCTCAGAATGTCAGATTGCCTGGCACAGGCCTCCACAGACACTGTTTTGTCCACAGCTGGAGTGAGCATGCAGTGAAGTTTTAGAAGCAAAGGTATTTACACATACCAACCTGCCACACACGGGATCCCAGGCAGGAGTAAAATTAAACTAAACTAAACAGCGCACAAGCTAAGTGTGTCAAAGACAGTTCCTGAGCAGAGCCCTCTGATGATACAAAGTCACCATCTTCTTAGAGATGTCTGCCTGGTTCCTATGCAGCCACTGATCCCAGTTTTTTTCAACAGCTGCCCAGGTCAGGGACAGTGCTGTTCTGATTGTTACAATTAAAAAAAAAAGTGTGTGTGTGTGTGTGTGTGTGTGTGTGTGTGTGTTTGAAGTCTAGAGGACAACCACTTCCTCCTGACACAGGCTCTCTCTGGCCGATGAGCCCGAGGAATCTCCTGTCTACTTCTCCAGAGTGGGATTGCAAGCACGCACAGCTCCCCCGGCCAGCATTTTTACTGTGTTTTTAGGTACTGAGTTCAGGCCCTTGTACTAGCAAAACACTTTATCCATTAGCCATCTCCTTAGTGCCAATGTCTTCCTTTAAGCAGAGTCCTAAGTACTCCGGGTTGGCCTGGAACTTGCAATATAGCTGAGGATGACCTGGAACTCATGATCTTCCTGCCGTTACCTCCTAAGAATTTCAGAATATAGCTTTACGTGGTATTTGGGATGGAACCCAGGGCTTTGTGCACACCAGGCAAGCACTGTACCAACTGAGCTCCACCTTCTTACCATTTTTGAGCATCTCATACCAATTCAGACAAAACCAGACAGTGAACTGGCTTTTAGTCCCAGTAACATTTACTTTGGTAACATTACCGGTCAGGAAAAGGATGTTGCATTTGAAGGTGTTCCACGTTGTCTCTGACCGTGATGAAAAAGTGCCTAAGCGAGGCAGGTGGGGTGAGGGTCCCAGAGCAAATGTCAGATGATGTCAGAGAGCATCAGACAGATGCTACATACACCAGACTTAGAGTCGGAGCTGGCAGTCTGTGTGCAAGCATGGTCAGGACACCAAAACAGAGAGCCTTGGTGGAGAAACAGAAGGTTAGAAAATGGGAGAAACTGGAACTTTGCAAAGGAAAGGGGCTGCAGTCAAAAATGGGGGATGATGGCTTTCTCTGGGCTAAACTTGGAGGTTGATTGTTTGGGTAGAACTGTTTGTTCCTTTAAGAAAGTCCAGGCAGACATGGAGGCACATACTTGTAACCCCAGCATTTGTATGGTGGAGGCAGGAGGATTGCAAGTTGGAACTCAGCCTTGGCTACTAGTGAGACCCTGTCTTTAAAAAGTCAAGGGCTGGTGTATGTAGCTCATGGTAGAGCATTTGTCTGACACTTGCAGACCTTGTGTTCGATCCCTAGCACTACCAAAAAGTGGTGTGTGCACATGTGCGTATGTGTGTGTGTGTACTGTGTGTGTGCGAGTGTTGTACCTATGTGTATATATACACTGTAGCAGGGAGAAACCTTTCACTTCTCTCAGGTAGCTGGATTCTAATGATTCTTGACCCTCTCTTCAAGGCCATTATCATTTTCAAATCATCCTCATCACTAGCTACGGCAACTAACACTGAGGAAACAGTGGTCCTTATGGGATTCTGGAGCCTACTGGGGGTAGGACTCACACGGCTTGGGGGGGGGCATGTGGCTTTTCTTTATCCTTTTCATCTCAAATCCTAAGGAAAGGAACATTCTGGGCTCCATTTTTCCTGCAATGTTTCCTCAGAGACCTGGGAGGCCGGAAGTCTCCTTCCTCTTAGCCCCCAAGACAGGAGTGACCCGCCTGTTCTCCATCCTCTTTAGGCAAACAAGGGGAGTCTGGGGAGAGTCCAACGGGAGGCCAAGGAGGTATGGTCTCCATGTCAGGTCTACCTTATGTTCCACTCACCGGAAATACCGTGCACCTCAAAGGGTGCGGCTCACTGGACTGAGTCTATCAGGGCTTCCATGATTGTGAGCTTTAAACAGTGACAGACCCCAAACTTTCCCAAAACTTTACTGAGATAATTACTGCTCTTAACTAAGATGTTTTCTTTCTTTCTTCCATTCTTTTTTTTACCCAAATTATTCAGGGATCTGAGCAGCTCAGTGAGGGTAAAGTTAGGAAAGAGAGAGATCAATGTAAGTGGCTGGCTGATGGCTAATGGCCTTTAGAGTATAGAGATTGGGTAAACAGATTTAGCCACTGATTCAACATATTAATTGTTTGTTAACCTTTGTCTAACCTTTAGGAAGCCTCTGAACGTGTGGATTTTAAACCCAGAGTACACTTGAGGTATTCCCATGACAGAGCCCATTTTTGCAAGGTGTTAAAACTCATTAATGTTCTGTTGAAGCAGGGCAGAGGAGGGGGGTTGGGTGGGGGACAAAGCATATCAATAGAGAACTAATCAAGCAAATTAATGTATGCAGCAGGCTTGCTCTCCGGCTTGTGGAAATATTCATTTGTTACCTATATAAGCTATAATTACATAAAACGCAGGCGATTGCTGGATAGAGGGTGATTTAAGGGTTGAGAGAGCAAACGTAATAACAATAGCGTGATCCTAATAGCCGTCATCAGTCTAATAACGTTGGCCCCTGGCTAGCACTCTCATTTGGGGATCTCAGAGCGTGTTAGCCACGTTAATTAATCCTCTCGCCTTTAAGTCTTTGAGGGTTGGGAGAACCATGAGCCCCTCTTACTTCAGGTGAGAGCAAAGGACAGCAAATCTGGGAAACTGAGGGAAAGCTGTGAAATCCGGCTTCTTACCCTGCTCCCCTGCCTCCCCGTGCAAGCCAGGTGCAGGCTGGGAGGCTGTAGGCCTGGTTTTGTGACATTTGAATGAGGAGAATGGGTGGCCATCTTTAAGTACTGAAAGCATTTAACCCTTCAGCCAACATTTCTCAGGTGGGGAGAAACCAGGAGGCTGTTCATCAAACTCAAGGTGGGCAGCTCCCAAACTTCTCCCCAAAGATCTTGCCCAGTACTGCAAGCCCTCGAGAGGCAGGGGCTGCTCCTGTGGTCCTCTTGGCTTCCCTATTGAGTCACCTAAGACCACTTTCTGGTTTAAACTCCATGGATTGAAGTACTGCTGTGTTTTGCCTTAAATATTTTATGATCCCAGCTTTTCTATGAGCCTTAGACTGTCTTCCCCAAAGTTAGCAATCACTGGGTTTTGTATTCTGGAGATTAACCCTTGGAGTCTTTCCCAAGATCATGAAGGTCCTGGCTTCCCTCTATCTAGTTGTCCCCACAACCTGCTCAGTTTAGTCAGTCATCTGGATGACATTTCCTGCTTTTTTGTAGGAGCCAAAAAGGACTTGGCTGTCTTTGTGTGGGTAGCATGAGGAGCCCCCATACCTGCCCCTGTAGAAGCAATGCCTGATGCCTCTTTCCCATCATGCTCTCTCCTGTTCTCTACTTATCGCCTGCAGTTGCATAAGGCCCTGCTAAGCCCCTCTCACCGTCTCTGTGCTGGGAATTGACTGAGACCAGGACTTCACTAGTGGGCACTTTATCACTGAGCTACATCTCTACCTCCTTGGCCTCTCTCTGGCTGTGTGATTTCTGGCTCAGGCTTCTGCTCCTTTCAGCTTCAGTTCTTACCTCCCAGGTCACAAATGAAGAGACAAGGAGACATTCCTCCTACTCCCACATGGGACAGCCAAAGAGGCCTCATTGCCCATGACCAGCCGACTCTTTGCTTCTGGAAATGAGAATCTCTACCTCTTCTGCAGAAGGCTGGCTTCTGGATCCTCTAGGAAATTCTCCCCCCAAAAATTGGCTATTCCACAACCTCTCTAACTTGGGACATGTCAACCAGTTCAGGAATCTACTATTCCAAATCTTCTCCCCCTCTTTTCAGCCAACAAATTGGGGACCTTCTCCTAGTCATATAGCTAACCATCACCACTTTTAATCCACCCTCCCTGTGTGTGTGTGTATCTAACAGGGTCTTACTGTATTGCCCAAGCTGACACCAGAACTATGTAGCCCAGACAGGTCTCCTACTCATGATTCCCCTGCTTCAGCCTCCTGACCATGCCTTATATCAAAACCAAAACAGCTACAAAGCCACACACAAAACCCTCACAAACAAAAGCTTAAAGCAATATGAAAACCAACAAATGAGAACAGGAAACCAATCAAATGGCAACACCAAAGGGGGGGACCCACAGAAGTAAAAGGAATCACACCTTACTGTTATGGTTTGAATATAAAAAGTCCCTCAGAGGTTTATGTGTTGAATCTTGGTTCCCAGTTGGCGACACTGTTTTGTAAGACAGAAGTAGCTGATCACATTTCCATTCACACACAGGAATCACACCCAGAGAGAATAAGAAATGACTCGAGGCTATTCGTCCTAGTTAGGGTTGTATTCCTGTGAGGAGACACCATGACCAAGGCAACTCTTTATGTATATGAGCACACTGTAGCTGTCTTCAGACACACCAGAAAAGGGTATCAAATTCCATTACAGATGGTTGTGAGCCACCATGTGGTTGCTGGGAATTGAACTCAGGACCTCTGGAAGAGCAGTCAGTGCTCTTAACCACTGAGCCATCTCTCCAGCCCCGACCAAGGCAACTCTTATAAAGGCAACCATTTAATAGGGGCTAGCTTACAGTTTCAGAGGTTCAGTCCATTATCATCATGGCAGGAAGCATGGCAGCATCCAGGCAGACACGGTGCTGGAGAAGGAGCTGAGAGTTCTGCATCTTGAATCAAAAGTAACCAGAAGGAGACTGTCTCTTCTGCACTGGGGGCAGAGCTTGAGCACTAGGAGCCCTCAAAGCCCACCTACAACAGTGACACACTTCCTCTAACAAGGCCACACCTCCTAGTAGTACCACTTCTCATGGGCCAAGCATATTCAAACCACCACACTACTAAACCCTCAAAGCCCACCCCTAATAGAGAAGACTCTACCTATAGGTTTTACAACCTATTCAGACAGTATCACCAGTTGGAGACCAGGTGTCACAATACATGAGCCTGTGGGATACATTTCACATCCAAACCTCACACCTACCAAATCCTGGATTTTGCCCCCTGAGTCTTCAGTCTGCATCAGCCCAGCCTGACTCTGGCACACATGCGCCTTAGGATATCAGCCATATTCCAACCCCAAAAGACTAGGACTGTGCTTCCTCTCACTTCAAGGCCATCAACAATGAGCAGCTGGCGTTTGACGCGTACCTGGTTCTCACTCAACCACACTGTAGGAGTCAAACCTGTATCAGACTAGAAGTCTTAGTATAAAAAGGAAGAACATAAAATGTCTCAGTAATTTTTATATGAATTATACAGCTAAATGGTATTTTAGATATATTGGGTTAAATAAATTATATTAATTTCACTGGTTTCTTTTTCATGTTAAGATGGGTACTAAAGGATTTTAAGTTATGTAAATAGTTAACCTTATGCTTCTCTTGAGCTTTGATCTAACAGCTCAGAATTCTATTCTCTCTGAGCTGCTCCCTTACTGGTTGTGATGGTTTGAATGCTTGACCATAGGGAATGGCACCATTAGGAGGTGTGGCCTTGTTGGAGGAGGTGTGGCCTTGTTGGAGGAGGGTGGCCTTGTTGGAGGAGGTGTGGCCTTGTTGGAGGGGGTGTGGCCTTGTTGGAGGAGGTGTGGCCTTGTTGGAGGAGGTGTGGCCTTGTTGGAGGAGGTGTGGCCTTGTTGGAGGAGGTGTGGCCTTGTTGGAGGAGGTGTGGCCTTGTTGGAGGAGGTGTGGCCTTGTTGGAGGAGGTGTGGCCTTGTTGGAGGAAGCTTGTCACTACTTATGCTCAGGCCCGGCCCAGTGATGAAGAGTGTCTCCTCCTGGCTGCCTTTTGGAAGACAGTCTTTTCCTGGCTGCCTTTAAATTAATATGTAGAAATCTTGGTTCCTCCAGTACCATGTCTGCCTGCATGATGCACGCTTTCCACTATGATGATAATGAACTGAAACTCTGAAACTGTAAGCCAGTGCCAATTAAATGGTGTCTTTTATAAGAGTTGCCTTGGTCATGGTGTCTCTTCCCAGCAATGGAAACCCCAACTAAGACACTGGGCATCTCAGAATTATCACCTTCTATGGGCTGTTTCCTAGAGGAGATGTTGAGGGTCTGTGTGCATCTCTCTCAGTGCACTGGAGGTCCTTGCCAATAGGGTTGTACCTTGCTATCCCAGATTGAATCCCACGCCCCTCTTTCTATCTTTCACTTTCAACACTAAACATGCTGACTATTTGAGCCTGCCTCTGTCTGACAGCTGATAGCTCTGCTGATAGTGTTCCTAGCCTATCATTGCTTTGGGGACAAGAAGGTATCTCAAGTGAGGACAAAACCCTGTGACAGCCAAGGACCTGTATTCCCCTAGAAATCCCACCCCGGAGAGGTCTCTTGAAGAGAGGCATCCTGTAGTGTTAGCTTTTCTGTCATTGTCAAGGGGACCTCTCATCTTCCACTGCCTGGGCCTAGAGTTCAGCTCCTCTCTCTGCTGTCTGAGTGACAAGAACATACAATAAGGAAGCTCGACCTGACCTGTTCAGTCTCCTCAGTTTGAAGTTCCCCCTCTCACCCAAATTGGCTCTGGACTATTTAGGCCTTGCTCCTGCACTCTCCGACCCTCCTCCTCCCTTGAGAGATACTTAGAGACACTTGGTCTCAATTCTAGACCAAGAATGACATTAAACAGTCCTGTTTATTGAGTGCTGAGTGTGTGCCAGACATTGAAGTCCTCTATACATATCTCAATTAAATCTTTCATCGACCCTGTGGAGTAGGTCCTAGGACCACCCAGCCTACCCCAGAGGAGGCTGAAGCTTAGAAAATAGATGTATTTTGCCTGAAATTATAAACTAACAGAGAGAGAGAGAGAGAGAGACAGAGAGACAGAGACAGAGAGATGGACAGAGAGACAGAGAGAGACAGAGAGACAGAGACAGAGTTGGGACTCAGGCCTGATCAGACTCCAAAGCCATGCTGAAAATGCTACAATGTTGTCAAGTGTATATTTGAAACTTAAAATTCTATGAGCAGTATACAGACATTTTTCCTCCCCAAAGTTAACAAAGTACCATTGAGATGCCCCCTGCAGTCCTGTTCCTGCCTCCCTTGCCTAACTCTTCCAAAGGTAACCACTGCTTACCCAGTTTGCTTTGTTTTGTAGCATTGGGGATTGAACCCATGGCTTCACCCATGCTAAGCAAGCACTCTACCACTGAGCTACAACCTTAGCCCCTGACTATGCATGGTGATGTATGAGTTCACTCACAGATTTAGATCTGAAGTTGTTTAGTTCACTCACACATTTAGATCTTTGAGTGTTTTTTGTTTCTTTGTTTGTGACACACACAGCATCATGTTAATACTCGTGGTTTTTGGATGCTATTCCCCACTCCTGCTTGTATCTTACAGATCTTTCTATGTAAGTAGGTATGGACTGACTTAGTCATTGTCTCCTACATGCTAAGCATGTACTTATATCAGAGAGCTACATTTCTAGCCCGTTTTAAAAACAAACTTTATTATTATTATTGTGCGTGTATGTGTGTGTGAGACACGGGTCGTGGGAGGGAACACATCACGATTCATGATGCTAATGTGAAAGTTGGAGGACAATTTTGTAGAGTTGATTCTATTCTTCTACCTTCATGTGAGTTCTGGGGACCAAACTCTGGCTGAGAGACTTACTCAGCAAGCGCCTTTACCCACGGATCCATCTCGCTGGCCCCCATTATATTTTAATAACTGTAGAATCAGGCACCATCAATTTCCCCAACGTTGCATGAACACCCTTATCAGCCTTGCATCCATCTACAGCTTTGCACAGATCTGAACGTTTGCTGTGGAGATGGATGTCTGAGCCTCCTGGGCCATGGCGGTTGTGCATTTACATTTTGATCAACAAGGACGCGTAGCTTTTGAAAAGGCCTCTGCTTCCTCTGACACTCGGTGAGATGCCAATCTTCCTACATGTTCGGCAGATGTAGGAATCCCCACCAGCCTTCCCACCCTATTCTTCTGTCTTAGGACCCTCAAACCTTAAATTTCCTGCTATTCTACCACATCATATTCCTAGAAGGGGGGGGGTCTATCCCCCTGGATGACAAGTTGTCCCCTACAATGAGATCTGGAGACGTCACCAGCAGCCACTGTTTAATATGTATTGGGAGCCAACTGCGTGATGGGCCCACACAACAACCAAGAAGACCTTTGGGAAGGAAACCTGCAGTGATTTGAAGGCACAGATTACTTAATAAAAAGCGACAGCCCCATCAGAGGCCACAGGGGCTCCCAAGCAGCCTCATCAGGGGCCACAGGGGCGGCGCTGATTCCCTGGACGGCTGTACGCCACTGGTGAAGCAGGTGGGGTGTGTCCCCCCCTCTGAGAAGCCACATTAAGAAGGCAGCTGGTCTCCTACAGGACTTCTGTGCAATTCGATGGAGCTCATCACTTTCCGGTCTATGAGCAATTAAATTGCACCAGGAAACCCTGTATCCTTATATCATCCCCTAACGACTCTGGGCTGCGGGAGTTGGATGCAAAGAACCCACATCCAGATCGGTGCTCAACTGGCAAAGTCTCACCTTGTTTCAAAGGCCAAACATTCAGTGCAGTTCCAATTTGTCCCCCTGCCAAGACCAGAAAGCAGCTGGCTTTGTCCCTGCACCTCTGGAGTTAGGCATCCTTTGAACCCTCAGAACAGCTTGCGGATACAGCCGGCTTTTTTTTTTTCCCTCTGACTCTGATACCTTCAACCCAGCCCACTCTCACTCCTGCTCGCTCGCCCCCGCCCTAAAGACTTTTGTTTTCTGCGAGTCCCATCCCAGGGCCTGTCAGATTGCATTTTTTATTGCATGGAGACAAAAAGCCATCTGGAGGCCCTGGTCTACTGACTGCTGTTCCCAGGGTCTCCTGCCAGGCCCCCGATTAAGAGTCACCCCCCACCACCAGCCCTCACTCTTTATTTTTTAACCCCTCCCCTGCCCCCTCCTCAGAGCTGGTGCCTTTGTCCCTCTGCTTTCCTCCTCACCCTGTCACTGAGGTCCAGCTACCTTGTCTTGGTGGAACAATGCGGGCTGTCAGCTTTTATTAAGCGAACTGAGAAAAGCGCCTTGATTTCAGGTGGCTGAACGCTTACAAATTCTGCCTTTCAGTCAACCAACCCGGAGTTTCTTTCCTGGTTACCAATAGACTTTTTTTTTTTGGTGGTGGTGGTGGTGGGGAGGGGAGAGGTTGTAACTATTCCTCTCTGCTTCTCTTCTTCCCAAACCATCAGCTCCAAAACTAAGCAGCCCGGTGAGAGCCTTTGCAAGGTCATTTAGCCAAGGACACAGCACAGGTGAATATCGCCTGCATCAGCCCCATTGGAAAGCCGGTCTCCAAATGCCTGGAGGGTGGAGGGATCTGAAAAGCAACAGAGGCTGCCCCCCCCCTCCTTCAGTCTGGGTGGGGTCCCAGTCTTGTGTTTGCAGTTAAAGATCCCTGCAAGTGTGAGCATGTGTGTGTTGCTGGCTATAGGGTTGAAACTTAAGCTCAAGGTATCCCTAGAATCCAGGTGAGCAGAGAAACAGCCCCAAATATAAGGCACATAAAACTCTGCTTATGGGCGTGAACCTGCTAGGCACAGAGGGAGCTCCGCCCTCTCCTCACTACGTCCGGATGGGGAAGGGTGCAGAAGTGACAAGTGAGTGTCCCTGAGTGTAGGAAGCCAATGCATTAGAGGAAGCCTGGCAGACAGCAAGTCCCAGTGTAGGTTTCAAGTATGGACCCTGTCCTGTGGGAGCCATGTGGCCTGGGATGGGAGTGGTCTCAGCTGACTGTATCCATTTCAAAGAGCTCATAGGAAGACTGAGAGAGAGGATGGCTGGAAAGCTTCAAGTATTACTTTGGTTCACAGGACATAAGCAATCAACGCTGGCAAATTGGTTACTGTCTCTCACCAGGCTCGGGGGTCTAGGCCCCCCTCCTGCCTTAACTCTCACTTGGTAGTGATCTATAATTCACTGTTGCTTCCTGAGAGGGAATGCTCATTCTCAGGGACCAGTCCCCCATAGGAGGATGGGGCTAAGATCCCCACATGTAAAGGCATGTGTCTTCTACAGCCGTCTCCCCTTGGAAGGCTTCAGGTTGCAAAAAGATTAAAAAAAAAAATCCAAATTAGCGTCCTGAAGCAGAGCTCAGTCAGGCTTCCAATGGTGGGTTCCAGATCTGCTCGAAGGAGGGGTGCAAACTCATTTAAAGACCCCAACAATTGACCTTTAGATCAGAGGCCTGAACAGAAGCATAAAACAGGAACGTATCCGTTGTTCTCTCCTCTCAGCTAACGTGAGCCTGAATTTGGCCTTGAGCTGATTCATGCCTGGCACTTGATGAGAAACTCCATGTAAGAGTCACTCGCTGAATGTCTGTCCATGGAAGAAGGCTGGCCCCAGCTTCCTAGAGTCTCCGAGGTGGGGCAGAGCAATCTCCCAGTTCCTGATCACACACATTTCCCATTTAATTCTCAAAAGTCCTGTGAAGTAGGTTTTATTACCCTCATTTTACACAAGAATAAATGGAGACTCAGAGAGTTTAAGAAACTAGCCCAAGGCCTTGGAGCCAAGAGAGGAGTCAGGATCTGTCCCGGAATCTATCAAAGCACCAAATCCAGGCCTGTCACTCCTCACCAGTGTCTCCAGGGGCCTTTAATTAATCACCTAATAAAGGCAGGCACGATGCCTGTCAAGTTTTGCCAACAGTTAATATCGCCCCACTTTCACAAATGATCAACCAGCCTGACCGAGATGCTACACGCAGGATTTTTCCCCCGACCTGCCAGAATTGCTTTGAGGCCCCACCTCCCACTAATGATCGGAAGCCGCCTCGGGGAACAATCCTTTTTAAAAATGAAGCTGTCTCAGACTTGCAGTGGACAAATACGGCCAGAACTGTCTCACAAATCTTTCTTCAAGGAGCACATGGTGGACATGTTACACTGCGTAGCCGATGCTGATGTTGCTGACTTATTTGGGGGCCCGGAGGCCTGTGCGGCTCTGTTCTGAAATAAAACAAGGAACTTTCCTTGTTTCCCATAAAATCACAGTAGGAAACCAAGGTGGTCTGCACGGGCCTTGGGAACTGGTTAGAGGGACCCGTGTCTGCGAGTATGCATGGATTTTCACATGTTCCTGCCTGCAAAAGAAAAATACTCCCTCCCCAATCTCCAGGTCTCATGCTAATTTCTCTTAAAATTAGCATGAGACCCGGAGATTGTGGTATGTGTAGAGATGGCTCAGCGGTTATGAGCACTGACTGCTCTTCGGGAAATCCTGAGTTCAATTCCCAGCAACTACATGTTGGCTCACAACCGTCTGTAATGGGATCTGAAGCTTTCTTCTGGTGTGTCTGAAGACAGCGACAGTGTACTCACATGTATAAAATAAATAAATCATTCTAAAATATTTACATAATTGGACCAGAATGATTCCTCTCTGCGACCCCATTCTTCTCTTCCTCCAGTCTTACAGTAGTCAGCATTGAACCCAGGACCTCACATGTACTAAACAAATGAGCCGTGTGCTGCTGAGCCATGCTCTCAGGCCTTTCTCACTTTATTTTGAGACAGGATCTTGCTGTGTCGAGGCCGGCCTCAAACTCTGGATCTTCCTTTGCTTTCTGTGTGTTGTGATTATAAGCATGAAGCCGTATGTTCGATCTGAATCACAACAGTCTCTGAGGTTCTTTTATGGTATGTGTGTGTGTGTGTGTGTGTGTGTGTCTGTGTGTATCTGTGTCTGTGTGTGTGTGTGTCTGTGTGTGCACACACATACATACACGTGCACATGCTCAGGCACTTGGGTGGGCAAGCACATATGTAAGCATGTATGTAGAGGGCAGAGATGGATGTTGGGCATCTTCTGCCTTATTTTTTGGGACTGTATCTCCCAGTCAGAACCAGAACTCACCAGTATGACTGATCTCTCTAGCCAGAGTGCTTTGGGCATCCCCAGTCTCTGCCTTCTCAGGCCAGAATTACAGACCGGTCGCCATGCCCACTTGGCATTTTACGTGGTTTCTGGAGATCTGAACTCTGGTCCTCACACTTATATAGCAACTCTTTTAACCACTGAGCAATCCCCGTCCCCAGCTAAGATTCTTTCAGACTCAAGTGTCTGTATCTAAAGTTGTGTCTTCTTACCAGATGCCTCTGAAGATGAAATATAACTGCTTTGTGACTTGGGACCCTCTGTTCAAGGCCACTTTTGATCTTCACGGCCATCTCTCTAGGTAGATTTTCCTCCATTTTAAAATGAAGCCGAGTCGTCTGTCTGAGGTCACATAGCTAGTATATGGCTGGGCTGGACTTTGGAAGACCCAGGGCTTTGCTGTGGCCACCCTGGTTATACACTTACATCTACCAGAAAAGGTCACAGAGCAGTCTCCTGTACCCGTTCCTAGACTTTATAGAGATCTCTACACAGAGAATCACTCAGAACTTGTTTGCCAAATGGGAAAACTAAATGAACAAAATATCAAAGATACAGCCACCAGCCACCAGGTCCTCTCTAATTAGTCCCTTCTCTTATTCCACAGCCTCATTTAAAGGTGAGAACTTTCAGGCCCCACATAAAGGTGTGAAGTCTAGACTTCCCTGTTAATTCTTACTACTTTTGTTGTCCCTGAATGAATGGTCCTGCTGATCGATCACATCTGGGCTCGTATGTTCAGGGCTGGAACAGACAGGTCTGAGCTGGAAGTCTGAGTCCTGCCTTTCTCTAGCTATATGACCTCTATGGTCACTAGCTTCTCTGAGCTGAGACGGATTAGATCAATGCCACAAACTCCAGGCCTGATTCAAATGGGCTGGATTAACATGAATAGTAAAGTGTGTGTGTGTGTGTGTGTGTGTGTGTGTGTGTGTGTGTGTGTAGTAGACCAAGTTGCCAACACTTAAAAAGTATTCACATAAAGCTTCAACTGTCCCAAACCTCACGTGCCCTGGCTGATTGACAGGCTGGAATTCCCACCCTAGAGCTCATCAGGAAGCTGCTGATGAGAAGGATGCTCACCACAGCCCCTCTGGCTCTTTTTCTGGAGCCTCTGTGTTAGGCTTGGCTCTGGGCTCTCATTCTTCTTGACCTGGAAGGCAGCTGCAGAGGTAGCCTTTGTTTCCATGGCCACTAGGTCCTGGGCCTAAGGGAATCATCTAAATGTCTCCCGGGCTTCAGGCCTCCCCTTGGGCTGAGTGACTGAGGGCGTAGTGGGGAGCTGGGTTCTGGGGTTGACTCTGTTGTAAGGCTCATTGGGAAAGTTGGGAGGAAGCTTGGAAGCATTTCACACTCATTGGCCTCAGGTCTACACTGGGTCTCTCTCAACACCAGTGGTTCTCAACGTTCCTGTTGCTGTGACCCTTTAATACAGTTCCTCCTGTTAGTGTGACCCCCACCACCATAAAATTATTTTTGTTGCTACTTCATAGCTGTAGTTTCGCTACTGTTTTCCAGAGGGGATGTGACCCTTAGGTTGAGAACCACTGCTCTAGGAAGCCAGCGATACCGGTGATGGACAGGTGGGTAGGTCGCCAGCCTTCCTTCTGGGTGCCTCTGTCTGTTCCTTTTCACAGAGGCCCTGCTTTTCAGAGATTAATTGTTGTCAAATACAAGTTATTTTCTAATCCTTTCAGGCCCCATTTAATCCCTTCTGCTTTATTTTATCTTTTTTTTTTTTTTAAATAAAGTCACCAAGTCTTTTTTAAAAATTTTGTTTTACGGATTTGCCAATGATTGTCCAGTTTGACAAATTGGATTCTTAAAGCCGATTCTCTGAAGAAAAGGATGCGATGTGACAAGACAAGAAACGGCTCATCCTCAAACCAGGAGAATAAATAATAATAATAAAAAATAACAGCAACCCTATTCTCCAGCCTTCCTGTGACTCACAGGGTGTCTGTCTCAGTTGTCACTGATAATCTAATCTTTCTAGCGTAGGAGAGGAACAGGACAATGGCAACCCAGCCAGGCTGTGGGTGTGATAGGCCTCTGATTAATAGGACTGTCCAATAAGCCCCCACCCCCAGGAAGATGATTAATGACGTTTGATGTGAACTCTGCCCTCCCCCAGTGGGAAGAGGGAGGACGGATATCTGTTTCCACAGAATGGCTCATCCTGAAGGGTTGATTGATTTCTAAGGCTTTGTTCCTAAGAGGCTATGTCCAGGGAGGGGCCTGGCACCTTTGTGGTGTATGGGCTTTGCCTAGCCCAGCGGGACCGTGTTTACACTTCTCCTGGAGACCAGCCTTTTCGTCACCTTGGAGCCTCGGATCACACAAGAGACACCACCCTCAGCTACTGCTGCTGAGTTGATGTCCCCAGTTAGTGTGGTTATTTTGACTTCTCCATACCATAGTGCAAGGGACCCGACAAGGCATACTGTAAGAGACAAGCTGGGCTTGTGAACCCTTCTGGGATAGCCACTCCATCTTCTGGGTTTATAAGGGTATAGGCTGGGTGGGAGTGTCTAGTCTTTGGGTCCAGCTTAGATGCCCCCAGCAGAGTAACGAGAACAAACCTGAGGGTTGTGACCCCCTTTGGCAAACTCTAAGAATATTTGCATTATGATTCATAACAGTAGCAAAATTACAGTTATAAAGTAGCAATGAAAATAATTTTTTAAAAAGATTTTATTTATTTTATGTATATGAGTACACTGTAGCTGTCTTCAGATACACCAGAAGAGGGAGGGTATCAGTTATCATTACAGATGGTTGTGAGCCACAATGTGATTGCTGGGAATTGAACTCAGGACCTCTGGAAGAGCAGTCAGTGCTCTTAACTGCTGATCCATCTCTCCAGCCCAATGAAAATAATTTTATGTCAGGGAGTCATCACAATACGAGGGATGTATTAAAGGATCACAGCATCAGGAAGACTGAGAGCCACTGAACTGGGAGGAGTTCATGAATGGACACCTAGCTGGCTTCCATATGGCATTCAAAGGGTAGGAGGAGGTAGTCTGACAACTTCAGGGTTATCGATATAAACAAGGTTGTGTTAGTTACTTCGTGGTTGTTGCAAACAATATACCCCAGAGTGGCTTACAGGATGAAGGTTTTATTTCAGCTCACAGTTGAAAGGGACATGGTCCATCACCATGATGAAGGCCTGGGCCAGGAGATGGAGGGAAGCATCCTAAATCAAGAAGCAGAAAGAAATGCATACCTGTTTTTAGTTCTCTTTGTAGTTAGTCTGGGACTCCCGCACACAGATTGGCACTGTCCCACACTCAGGGTGAGACAGGTTAACTTTTCTGGATATACCATCACAGACATGCTCAGAAGTGTGTTTCCATGGTGACTGTGCATCCAAACAAGTTGACAGTGACAGTGCCAATTAATTATCACAACCACCTTATACTTGGCAGTGATTGGGCCTTCTTAGCTTAGCTTTCTGGAAGTTTTTCCAAATTTTCTCCCTTTAGGAAGACTAGGAGGTTCTTTTGAATGTTTCTTTCTGGTTATTAGATTTTTTTATTTCTCTTTAGAAAGATGTACTTAGTTTTAAAGACATTTTAATTTTTGCATGTGTGTGCATGCATGTGTGTGTGTGTGTGTGTACATGACTGCAGGTGCTCTTGGAGGCCAGAAGAGGGCGTCAGACTCCGCTGAACTGGAGTCACAGGCAGCTACAGCCACCTGGTGCGGGTCCCAGGGATCAAACTCAGGTCCTCTGCAAGAATATTATGTACTCTTTAACTGATGAGCCAGTCTTACTTATTTTTACTTATGTGCATGTGTCTTCTAGTGCACACAGAGACCAGAGAAGACTGTTAGATGCCCTGGTGCTGGAGTTACAGGGAGATATGAGCCACCAGACATGGGTGCTGGGAACCAAATTCTGGTGCTTTGGAAGAACAAGCGCTCTTAACCACTGAGCTATCTCTCTAAACCACTGCCCCCTCATTTACATGTATTTTCCAATGTGTGTGCATGCATGTGCATGTGTGCATATGTGCTGCATGTGGAGGCAATCATCTATCTCACAAGCTTCTGGGCAATTCTCCTGTCTTTACCTCCCACCTTGTGTAGGAGTGTTGAGAGTACAGATGCTGTATCTTAGTTGACATTTAAAAGATGTAATGAAGCCGGGCAGTGGTGGCGTACGCCTTTAATCCCAGCACTTGGGAGGCAGAGGCAGGCAGATTTCTGAGTTCGAGGCCAGTCTCGTCTATAGAGGGAGTTCCAGGACAACCAGGGCTACACAGAGAAACCCTGTCTCGGGGAAAAAAAAATGTAAGGAAAATTGTTTATTTTGAGCCTGGAAAGATGGCCCAGTGGTTAAGAGCCCTTGCTGTCTGGCAGAAGTCCTGAATCTGTTTCCCAGAACCTACATGGTGGTTCGTAATCATCCAGGGAATCCAATGTTCTCTTTTGACCTCTGCAGGTACCAAGTATGCACACAGTGCACATATATACAAGCAGACAACACAATCACATATAAAACAAAATGAACAAACCTTTTAAAATAAAGCAAAAATGAGATATTTAAAAAATAAGAATTTTAAAAAGATTTATTTATGTATGTATATGAGTACACTGTAACTGTCTTCAGACATACCAGAAGACGGCATCAGATCACATTGTAGATGGTTTTGAGCCACCATGTGGTTGCTGGGATTTGAACTCAGGACCTCTGGAAGAGCAGTCAGTGCTCTTAACCTCTGAGCCATCTCTCCAACCCTTGAAATTTTTAATCTTTTTAAGTGTGTTTGAGTGTTTTGCCAGCATGTGTGTGTGTACCACGTGGGTGCAGTGCCTGCAGAGGCCAGAAGGGGGCATTAGATCTCCTAGAACTGGAATTGTGACTAGTTGTGAGCCTCCATGTGGATGCTGAGAACACAGGTCCTCTGCTAAAGCAGTAAGCGCTCTTAACCAATGCGCCATTTCTTTAGCCCCCATATCTGACTTTTTATGTGAGTTCAAATGGTTGAATTCAGTTCATCATATGAGACAGCACCTTTAACCACAAAGCCATGTCCTCAGCCTTTACTGACTTTCTGACCTTATCACACCCTTAGAGAAAAAAAAAACATTTGGGGTTTCAATCTTAGCTGTGACAATTACCTAATAACGAGAGACAAGAACAGTGATAATCATGAACAAGACCCACTGAGTGTCCAGACCAGTTGACTGTCCGAGAGCTGGAGGTGTGTCTGTCTGTGGGTTTCAGTAAGTCCCAAGAAGCAGCTAATGCTCCAAGGATTGGCTGGCTGGCTGGCATTGGCTTTCTGAGAGATGAGCTCAAACTGAGGCCCATAGCAGTGGAATTAGACTCCCAAACCCCCGCTGAGAGAGCAGAGATGGGAGTCTGGCAGAGGCCTCACTCCTGACAGTACACTTTTAAACCACCAGATGCCTTCCACACGTCAAACCTCAACTGACAGCATCATCATCGTGCTGAGCCATCTCCAGGGACTGGTGGTCAGCATGCACAGTTGACAATCCTGCTGCCTTGGACCCCGCGGCAGAAGTGGCACTGGCGTTTAAATATTTTATGGTGTTTTAGTCTTGGGCTAGGTCTGAGTGGGCAAAATGAAGCTGCTGTGTTGAGGGTCAAGAAGTTAATCCATCCGGGCTGAAGAGCCTGGCGGGACACCCCTGGCCTGGTGGCTCTGAAGCGTTCCGAGGGCGATGTACACTTGCAAACACCACATCCACTCTTGGGATGCCTATGGCTATAGAGGTTATGTGAGACAGTCTCTCACATGTCCCAGGCCTGCCTTGAAGTCTCTGTGTAGCCAAGGGTGAGCTTGAACACCTCCTGATCATCCTGCGTCTTCCCAGGGCCAGGATTACAAGCCTGTGCTACCATGCCTGGCAGGTTGTCATTTATTCTTAATAAATTATTATTATTCATCCTGCGATGCACCCTGTCTGATCATTTCAGTGTTCCTGCTGGGAAGAAAAAAATTACAGGGCACATATGAAATGCTGATCATTGTGGGAGAAAGTATCCCAAAGGTTACATGCACTGGGGGATCATTATCATCCTGTGGGTGTGAGTGAGTGAGTGTGTGTGTGTGTGTGTGTGTGTGTGTGTGTGTGTGTGTATTGTGTGAGTGTGTGTACATGCATGAGTGAGTTGTGTATGTGTGTGAGTGTATGTGTGTATGGGCGTGTGTGTGTAAATGTATGTGAGTGAGTGTATGTGAGTGTGATGTGTGAGTATGTATATGTCTGTGAGTGTATATGAGTGTGTGAATGTGTGTGAATGTATGAGTATGGTGTGCGTGTGTGTGTGTGTGTGTGTGTATGGAATGTAAGTGTGTGTATGATGCATGAGTGTATGTAGATAAATTAGGGTATGATGTGTGTGTTTTTGTGAGTGTATGTGAGTATGGTGTGTGTGTGTGTACATGTGTGGGGTATATTGGTGTGTGTATGTGGATGTATGAGTGTGTGTGTGTATGCAAGTGTATATTAGTGTATGTGTTCAGGTGCCTATGTGTTTGAATGTGGAGGCAAGAGGAGGATGTCAGATGTCTTTTTCTATTCCCTTCCACCTTATGTTTTGTTTGTTTGCTTTTTGTTTTTTATTGAGACAAAGTCTATGTGGCCCTGGCTGTCCTAGAACTTACATCACTACCACACCTGGATATCTATATCTATATCTGTATCTATATTTTATATACGTTCTGTGGTTCACACTCAGTTCCTCTGCTTCGAAGACAACCTTACCAACTGAGCTGTCTCCTCAGTCTTTAATGGCTTTGCTTATGGCTATGCTAAGACACTTGACAAAAGCTACTGAAGGAAAGAAGGGATTATTTTGGGTTTATTTTAAGCGTAGCCACCATGGTAGGGAAGCCCGGGGCAGCTGGACACAGTGTGTCCCCAGCAAGGAAGAGGGAGAGATGATGGCAGCTCTCACCTCGCTTCTCCCTTTGTGTGGTTAAAATTGGATTAAATTGGCATTAAAAACTGGATTAAAATTGGCATTCTAGGGGCTGGAGAGATGGCTCAGCGGTTAAGAGCACTGACTGCTCTTCTGAAGGTCCGGAGTTCAAATCCCAGCAACAACATGGTGGCTCACAACCATCTGTAATGGGATCTGATGCCTTCTTCTGGAGTGTCTGAAGACAGTTACAGTGTACTTACATATAATAAATTAAATCTTTAAAAAAATTGTCTTTCTATGACCTGAGGGACAAAGGGATATTCCCAGATAAAGGCTACAACGCACCCTCTAGCTAGGGGACCAACTTGTCCTGATTTTCCCAGAACTGTCCCAGTTTTTGAAGTCATCCTGGAATCTCTTTAGTTCTGAGAAAAACATGTAACTGACCATTTTAACTCCACTCCACTACCAAACCTCTTGACTTATTTTCTTGGAGGTAAGTCCTAGGCCTGAGCAATACCTAACACTCTCCCAAGATGATCCCAGTGTGATCCAGAGTTTAAGGATCTCTAGGCTTGTTTCCATAAAGCAAAAGGACACCCTAGGTTGACACATACATACCCCCCCTAATGTCGGGGCGGGAGGGAAACATGGAGGAAGAGGTGTAGGTACAACTTAAGACGGGATGCTCCCAGAGTCTGATTGAACCCCAAGCCTAGTGTGGCTCAGGATGTTTGGATTTCAACCTTTTTGACTTTTCATGTCATTTGGACTGGCCTTTAATTACTATGTAACCAAGTGGTCTTGAACTTCTGATCACCCTGCCTCTGCTTTCTGTATTCCTGAATGATATAAAGATAAAATCTGGTCCCGGGGATCCTTAAAAGAGCCAACCTCTGGAGCCTGGGAACTTCAGGCCGCAGGACCATGGGTGGAGCTGGTCAGGAGTAGGAGTGGGGCTGAGCTCCTCCTCGCAAGACTGTACCCATCTCCCTGGCCCCGGTCCAGGTCCTGGGCTTCCGTGGGAGCGGGGCGTGTGCAGCGGTGGCGGGTAACTTTCCTTGGTTCGGGCTCATTACTCATCATTAGGAGTTCTGGTGTCTGGAGTTTTCCATGTTTTCCAAGCTGCTCCGTCTGGAGCGGCCAGCAGTCCCTGATTCCTGTCACCAGTCATCTCCTGCCTTGCCAGGCAGACAGTTGAGTAACCCAGGAAGGAGGGGATTTAGTTTTTATACTCTGAGTAATTCAGCCTGACGACAGCAACCTGCAAACGGTAGCTCCGGCCCACCAAAAATCTGCTCCTGGCTGGAGGACTTGCCTACCGGCTTTCTTTGCAGTGGGTTATTTGGAACTGGTGGGCTCCCTTCCCCTTTGCTCCCCTTGGGAGAGCTGGGAGTGGGCAGAGCGGTGGCTGGCATGTGCCTCTTACCTCCTCCAACTCTGCAGAAGTACGCTTCCGGTCACGCCCCCGCAGGTTGCTGCCCTTCCAGACCCTGAACATCTTCTAGGGCTTTTCTATTTTTGTCACAGATCTAGAGCTGGGGCTAGTCCCCAGGCCTAGTCCCCTCAGTGTTCCAGAGTCCACACGACTGTAATCCAGAAAATGCAGCCCAGGCTGGAACGCAGGTCAGAGGGCGGCTCAGGATGCCTCGGGCCAGGACGGGTTTGACTTCAGTACTAACATGAACGCCCTCAACGATGGAAAAGCAGATTTAAACGACGTTTTAAACAATGTTCAAACGTGGCATTTCCTGAATAAGAAGTTTGTGTGAAAATTCTGACCTAAAAAAATTCTTTTTTTCTGATTTTTGCATAAAAAAGTTTGCTCATTTTTGCCCTCAGTGTTGCAGACTCTACCACTCTTCCTCAGCAGACAGTAAAGTCTGAAGCAGGGTCCCGTTAGGAAAGGTGTAGAGTTCTGAAAAACTGAAATGTCTTGAAGAATTTCATCAATTATGGAGGCCCAGACCGGAAGACCGGAAGTTCAAGGACTGCCTAGACTACAGAGTTCAAGACCAGCTAGCTGCAGTTACTCAGTGACATCCTGTCCCAAAATAAAAAGCTAGAGAATAGGAGGAGAAAGCCTGAGAACTTAGTTCAAGCCCCCAGATCTATGTTCAAATGCTGGGTGACAGAGACAGGCAGATTCCTGGAGCTCACTGGTCATGTATGCATGAGCGGAGGTGGGAGACAGGAGAAGAAAGGGGGCTAGTGATCCGGTGAGTGGTATGTGTGAGACCCTAGGTTGAATCCTCATTGTTAAGGCTGGAGAGATGGCTCAGTGGTTAAGACCAGGGTTCAATTCCCAGCACCAATGAGACGGCTCACAATTGTCTGTAACTCCAGTTCCAGAAGCTCCAACACCCTCTTCTGGCCTCAGTGGGCACCAGGTACTCACAAGGTAGGTGCATAGACATACACACAGGCAAAACACCCATACACAAAATATAAGAGAGTAAATAAATAAAAAATTTAAAAATCCCTGGTCCTGCATTAAAAAAGTTTAAATTGTTTGATGTTGGTGCCTCACACTTTTAATCCCAGCACTCAGGAGGCAGAGGCAGGCAGATCTCTGAGTTCAAGGCTAGCCTGGTCCACAGAATGTGTTCCAGGATAGCCAAGTCCACACAGCCTGTCTCAAAGGGAAAAAAAAATAAGTTTATATAAATATCAGTTACCACTTTTACAACCATCTTAAGAAAAGTAGGATTGAACGTGAGAATAGACTATTATAGCTCCCAATACTAGTAGCTGGTGTCACACATTCCCAGCATGCTCTGAGTTAGAAGTGTTGGACTTGCTACCACTCTCTTCTGAGCAGACTTTCTTGCCCAGGTTAAGTTCCATGCACCAGAGAATGCCGCATCTCAGACAGACCTCACTGCCTACAGCCTTCAGGAGGGCCCTCCTGGCAGCCCTACCCTCCCTGGCTGGAGAAGGGCCAGCTCCAAGCTGGGTTGGCCTGCACCTACTTCTGTGGAAGGCAGGTTCCTGTGTGTTCAGAGCCAACTCCCACCAGTGTGTTTTACATATTTTAATTAAAGTGCCGCCCTGGGCTGGCAGGGCCTCTGATAGATGGCTACACTCCGAGGTGCAGGGCTGCAGCGGTGTGAAACACAGCATCCCAGGGTGCACTGGCGAATGCCGCGTTGGCCTGTATCTCTGGAGGCAGGTCTCTCCTCCCTTCTAAGGAAGCGAGCAGCAGGCAGGTGCCAGTCACATCCAGCTGCAGCTCAGGCAGGACTCAGAGTCAGGGACAGAGAGGCATGTGCCATGGGTGGCTTCTGAGGACCTGCTGGCTGGTGAGCTCTGGACAAGTTCGGTTCTCACAGAAACACAGTGCCGTGGACACTCCTTAGCAGTGTCAAATTATGACAAATGGCATGGCTAAAAGTTGCTGGGTGGCAGCTGCCGCGTCTCAGAGGGAAGCAGGTATTTTTAGCACCGTGCCTTGGGGGTTCTGGCACTGGGTTAATTAATCATGGTGAACGGCACCAAGTTTTAGTTCATCCTCATCCCCACCCCTGCGCCAGTCTTGTTCTCATTACCCAGCCTGGGATACCGGCTGCAGAGTTGGAGACTGCCCAGAGCCGCTGCAGCCCCGCATGGCCTTCACACAGCTGCCCTGATGCTGTCTGTATCCTCCCTCATTGCTTCTGCAGCTTGCCTCCAGCCACACAGTCAGGTTCAGGTTGCCTTTGGTTCTCCTGGTCCATTCCTGCCCCTAGAACATTATCTCCAGCTCTCAGCCCTCCCACTCCCACCCCCTATCTCACCCAAAATCTATCAGATGGCTGGGCCAAAGGGCTTCCTAAACTTCCTTTGCTCTTTCCTTCAGGGATCTGGAGCCAGCCCCGTGGCCTTATGTGTTGATTGCTCGCCTTATTGTTTGAAGGCTGCGCAGGACCTTCCATGTCTTGTTCTTTCTCTTGAGCACTTATTGCCTAGCTCAGAGAATACAGGGTAAGCACGCGATGGATTGTGCCAAGTATATGCATGTGTGGGTGGATAATGAGGTAGACAGATGGGTAGGCGGAAGGATGAATGGGTGAATGGATGAGTGGATGAGGTGGATAGATGGATGGGAAGATGAATGGATAGGTGGGTGAAAGGCTGGCTAGAAGAGGTGTGTATATAGTGACCTCACTTAGGCAGTATCACCATCATGAGAGGCTCAGGGCCAGGGGATTCTGGGAAAAGAATGGCTAGAACCCACAGCTGTTCCCTCTTCTAGAGATAGCAGCTCACAAGCTCTTTGGGAGTCTTCCATATTGCCCTAGAATCCGTTTCTCCCAGCCTTGGGTTCCTTGCGGACAAGGAGCGGTGGACATCGCCTGAAAGTTGACATAATAATTTATCTGAGGGTTAAGTAAGGTCTTCTCTTAACAATGCATCCACTTGGGCTGGAGAGATGGCTGAGCAGTTAAGAGTACTGACTGTTCTTCCAGAGGTCCTGAGTTCAATTCCCAGCAACTACATGGTGGCTCACAACCATCTGTAATGGGATCTGATGCCCTCTTCTGGTGTGTCTGAAGACAGCTACAATGTACTCATGTAATATATATATATATATATATAATGTATATATGTATATATATATATGTAATATATATATGTATATATATATATATATATATATATATATATATTACACCCACTCTTTGTGGAAGATACAGCTGTTTGCCTGTCCTCTTTGCTTGAGTATGAATCCCCAGTTGGTTCTGATACTGGGAGGCCTGTATATCAGGGGAACTGGCTTGAGTCCAATCCAGGAAGAGAAGCATGCTTATGTGAGCCAATGTCGGGTTAGAAACCAACTGTGGTTGGGTTAGAAATGGCTGGGAACACCATTCTAACAGGACACAAGGAGCTTTCGGTTTCTTAGGGTTTCATAGCTTCACAAAGAAGTGACAAGAAGAAATGGGAGTGGGTATTCTAATCCCCAAGGGAATGGGGTTTACACAATTGACAGAGGTGACACTTTTTTCCCCAGTGGTCTTAGGGGACCCCTGTGAAGGGGCCATTCAATCCCCAAAGAAGTAGCGACCCATAGGTTGAGAACCCTTGCTTTAAGGCATACTAAGAGCTACAACCCATTGTGACTGAACTGGACTCTCAGAGGGATGTAAGAGTGCCTGGGTCTCTGTAAAGTTGCCGCATCCCTCATGTGAAGCTGTGACAAGCTGAAAGAGACTGGGGCAGGGGACCCTCCTCATGACAGAATTCTAGCTCATGGATACTTTACTAGGTCTAGATCCCTTCCTCTTGATACCTTGAAGGGAATACATAGGTCAGCCGTCCTAATCCCTGAGACATAGGGGAGGGCCAGGCCTGACGTGGGACTTCCTGGCACAGGGGAACATTCAGAACTTGCAGATCCAATGTGAGTTGTGGCCCTGAAGGCTCAGGAGGCCACTAGGCCTTGGTGGCAGCACCAGCTTTCAGTTCCCTGTGGCTCTTAGATAAAGGGGACTCTGACGTCATCTTCCAGAGCCTGCACCAGAGGAACTGAGGCAATGCTGTCCCAGTGCTGGTCTTCTGACTTTTGTGTCACAGCAACGGCCGTGACTTCTGCCATTCTCTGTGTGAAACAAAGTGGCAGAGAATGAGAGGAGACAGGGAGGGAGAGGCCGGAAGCGGGAGAGAGACAGCAGAGGAGGGGACCAGAAGAGATGCACCATTTCATTCTCCCTTTCACTAATCTGGGAAATATTTATTGATGGAGAGCCCAACAGGCACAGGCCCCTAGTTAGATACCCCACAAACCCCAAGCTGTTCCCTCCCGCTCCCCATCCCCACCCACTCTTGGATGGAATTCTGAGGCTGTGGGTCCAAGACTGCGGTTTCTCTGAAGGCCAGTAGGTGTCAATGTGTCAGCAGAAAAGCTAGGGGTCCCTGGCGTTTGAGAGCCACCTATGAACCGAAATTCCATTTCTTCTGAGTACCATTGTGTGAGGGGCAGCAGGCAGAACGCTTGAGGGTAAATAGGTTGAGGAACTCGAAATCTCTGTTTGCCAGAGTTTACTCTGCCTAAGCAGACAGTAGAACCAGGTAACAGTTATAAGAGACAGAAGGAAGAGAATTGGGGAGGCGGGCATGGAAGGCCTCGTGGGGCCCATCTCTCATGTCACAGTTGGGGGGACAGGCTCAGTAAGGGGAGGCGACTGTCCTAGGCCACACAGTAGCTCCCAACGCCAGCTTTCCTGACTCCTAGAAAAGTAACTACTCTTTCCATTCAGCATTCCTTCTTAGTAATTGGAGTTGCTTGCTATTCAAAATTTCACCTTCAGCTAGCTACAACTGTCCCTGCAATATGGCCCCTTCTGATGACTACTTGAGGCCACTAGATAGTCAATCGACGTCTCAGAGAAGGCAGCAGCCCTTATCAGGGGCCCTACTGTGCTAGAGCTGACTTATCCAGGCTCAGGAGGGCTCACACAGTTCTTCATTTCCAGGAGACAGCAAGTTGGGAGCTTGAAACCCTCCTTGCTGGGAGTATTTACACTATGGAAATTGGTAGCAGCTGCCCATCAGAAATTTTCTCTCCCAGAGAAATGTCTTTATGACATTTCCTTCTACCTATTCCTTCCTTCTCCCTTTAGCCCATAGTTCTTCCTCCCTCCCAGAGAGCTGTGTACTGCAGCTCTCAAAAACTCAGAGATGGAAACAGGGGCTGGAGGGGGAAGGTGATCTACTAATGAGGCATTGCTTCTAAGTGGTGACTCCTGGACTCCAGAGCAGGGCAGTGGGGACAGGCTGCTCAGAGATAAGAGACTTAACAGCTTTTGAGGTCACTTGGAAGTGACAGAGTCTAGGTTCATCCCAGGGGAGCTTACTCTGTGTTGTTCCACAGTGACAAAATAAAATATCAGAGGCTGAGAGATCTACAAAACAACAACAGCAAAAAACATTTGTTTCCCTGTGATTCTGTAATTCCAGAAGTTGTGAAGTCTAAAATCAAGGTGCTGGTGTCTGGTGAGGACTCTCACGCTGTGCCTTCCTTCCTATGTGGAAGGTACCCATGGCAGAAAGGCAAAGGTGACAAGAGAAACCGAAAAGGGGTCAAGCAGAAGTCATTATGAGAATGAACCCATTCTAGAGATGTCACCATCCGATATGCTCTGCCTCTGAAAGCCCCTCACTTCTCAATACTGATAGGATGACAGTTTCAACATGAGTTGGAAAGGGGACAGACATTGAAACCTTGGCACTAGACGCTACTGTGGCTGCTGTCCCAGGTAGAGTCATTGGTAGGACGGCGGAGCAGGAACCAGTTTGAGTGAAGAGGTAATGAACGTATCTAGCTCTAGATGGATTGGCCTCGAGGCCCGTTGTTGGGGAGATGTGTATGTTGGGGAGGTCTGGGCAAGAGACTGCAAAGGCAGAGTCTTGTTCTGGACTGAGCCACACGTGGCTGGAGACATTTGCCTCTGTTAGAGTAACCAGGCAAACCCACAAGATTTACCCAGACACACATACTCCTCTTATTCGCCACCACCCAGGAATGTTGGGAAACATTACTTACACTCACTCTCTAGTTCCAAAACCCAGCGAGCACCCCGAAAGTTTTAACTGAATAAATATAAACGGCTCATTTTTATCCTACAGGCATTTCTGTGGACCACCCTTTAAGAGCAAACCCATTTATCACAATAAGGAGATCCTCTATGCATTCTGGCTTCATCTGGCCATTGCAGGAATGTGGATTTGGGATCGGATTACCCCTCTAGCATCTCATACCTAATGGTGAATCAGCCATCACTTCTTAGAATGCCTTTGTCCTGTTGCTGAGGCTGAACGAAGCCCAGACACAAGGCCATAAACCCATCCATGGGGTGGGGGACTGCTCAGCCTTGGCGGCCTGTGAACCTGACCTGGCTTGCCTTGACTTGGTTAGTTTTCTCCACTTTCTCGGATTTGGCTAGCCCTTTGAGTTAAAGGAACGCTTGCACTCTAGTTCAGACTAGTGATCAATTAATGAGAAGCCTCATTTCTGGAAACTTGGGAAGCGCTGGTAAATCTATAGGTTACCAACAATATGCAAAATAGTGAACTTGGAACTTTCCTTCTGATTGGCCGAAGGGTCTTGATGTCACAAAGAGATGGGTCTATCCACTTCAAATGACAGTGCCTCTAGCCCCCAAATCTCTCTGACTCCGTTACTTGGCTTCCTCTCTGCAGAAGGAGATAATGGAAGCCCTCTTTCAGGCAGGGTCTATTCTTATGAAGGTGAATACCTTACAGGGTAAGAAGATGGTGGAGAGCGGGCTCCAGTCTGGGGACCTTTCCCTGTCCCAGTCATGGCCCTCCTACCTCCCTCTGCCGGCCGACTTGGAGATCCTGCAGCAGAAGGTGGCCGCGGTACAAAGGGAACTGGAGGACTTCAAGAAGGAGGCGCTGAAGGCCATCGGCTACTTGGAGGATGCCTTCTGCCAGATGAGTGGCGTCCTGGCACAGCAGGAGGAGCAGGCGGCGCGAGTGAAGCAGCGGCTGAGGGAGGAGGAGGACCGCGGCATCGTTCGCAACAAGGTCCTCACCTTCCTCCTGCCCCGGGAGAAGCAGCTTCGTGAACACTGCCAGCAGCTGGAGAACATGCTGGTCAGGAGCCGCGACCCGCTGCGAGTCATCAGGAAGAGCCAGGCCGACTGAACGGCCCGCGTGTGCGCCCGAGCAGGCGGGCAAGATTGTTTTTAATGGAAGGACCAATGCTAAGTCCCCATTTATTCCCCTTTCCCCATTTTTATTGCTTTCCCGCTACCAAAATAACACCATGCAGAGAGGCAAAAAAGACCTCAATATGGCTTTCGGGTGAAGTTCCGTTTATCCAGCCTCGTCAAGGAAGGAGGCCCCAGACACTAAGTCAGACCTGTAACCGTCACCTGGAACTGTTCCCCGTTTGTAATGGTACGGTTGCGGTGGCTTGGATGTAGTAGCATTTTTCTTGTATATTCTTAAACTGGTCGTGTTGAACAGATTTACCTTTCTTTTAATGACTCCAGACTTTCGTGATTTATCACTTAACAATTGGTTTACTGAGACCCCGTCAATGTGTGTTCTACACCGAGACAGGCTTGCCCAGATCCTGAAATGGACTCAGACAGCTGGATTTGTGTAATTCCTGCTTGCAAGGTTCCTTTCTTTTCCTTACTGCTTTGGTTCAACTCTGTTTCCTCTCCATTTAGTCTGGAAGACTGTGCAGCGCGGTGGGGTGAACCTTGTTAGGTTTCTGATGGTAGAACTCTGAACTCCCGTGCACAGGAGGTGACATCCATAAGTTTCCACAATAAAACAGTGAAACCGACACCCTTATTTGACTCACTGAACTATAGTTGCTAGGGTGTCTGGTCATTTATCAAACAATGTATCCCCTCCTACCTTCTGCCCCCACAGACACTTCCTGAGGGCTGAGCATCACTGTGTTCAAATGATAAACTAACCAGCAAAACCCAAACACTCTCCTATGTGTTCTCTCTGTGTTAACGAATGGCTAGTGCTCCAAGCCCAGGCCCCTTATGTGCAATCACTTACAGTCTTGCAGGCTTACAATCCCCGGAACCAATCAGACTGTTTTTGGACTGACTCCTTCTGGGGTACTGCAACAATCACGTGCGTGGCTCGAGGCCATTAGCAGTCACTGTGACTTGTGTTCACAATCAGGCCGTTTCACCGATTCATATATCATTTATTCAGCCCCTCCCAAAGGCTGCCACACATCAAGCCTGAGGGGTCTGGTGGCCAGAGGTGACACTGAGCAGTTGGGGGTCTCTAGTCCGGGGTTTGCAGCCTGGCGCCTGCCCTCTGACCTTCCGGTGCAGCCTCGTTCATTCTCTTCCTTTACTCACAGGTTCTCAAATAAGATCCAAATATTTGGGTCCCCTTGAGTCGGCCTCCACCAAAGGACCTTGTGACCCTTGGTTAAGTACAGTATTCAGCCATCAACCATCTTCCCAGAAGGGCTGTATCTCTGCTCTAACTATAGGCAACTTCTCCTCTACTTTAGCAGACGCAGCAACTGAGTTCATTTAGCACCAGTGATATTGATAATCCCACAGTAGCTTAGAGTCATCAGGCCACACACTTCACTTCAGCGTTATGAAGAAACCAAGACTTAAGCTGAGTAACTTGCCCAAGATCAAAGCTGGCCGACTGGGGATCTGAACCTAGCACTCGCTAGCTCTTTTAGAGCCTGCGCTCTTAGCTGTCCTGGAGTGTTCTGGAAAGCTTTATGGATGTCTGATATATGCTCCTTAGTGTAGGTGAAACATTACTGAAATCGCTGAGGTCAGCTCTGGAAGAAGGGAGTGTTTCTTAGAGGAGATTCCCAGACCACTAAGCCCTGGAAAGAGACAGACAGACAGACAGACAGACACACACACACACACACACACACACACACACACACACACACACACACCCCATATAAGAAACTGAATGACAGGGGTGTTACGTGTCTGGGCTCTAAAAGGCTGCCTCAGCTTACCTGAGATGTGAATATTTTGGAAAAACTTTCACCTTTAAAGGATTCTGGGGAACTAGTTTCAGAACCTTTGCAATATCCTGCCCTATAGACTATCTCTGCTTCTTCCCTGGGGCCTCCGTCCTCACCAGATGGTTTATGCTAACAATGTGATTTATGGTTAGGGCCCTAGATCACACTGTGTAGGTTTGACCTCTAGGGGAGCTGGAGACTGCAGAACCTAAGGTCAGCTACACTGCTGCTGTGTGCCTGAGAGATAAGCCACCAATAAAAACCCTGGACACTAATACCCAGAGGATTTGACCTGGTCGGCACTGCTTGACCCACGTTGCCACACACTGTTGCTGAGAAAATTAAGCACCAAGCATACAAATGTGCCAAGAGGCCAAGTGGAAGCCTCGAGGCCTTGACGCTGTCCTCTGGGTCTTTGCTGGTTTTAAATTGTGTTCTTTCCACAGGGCTACACAGAAACTACAAGGACAGCAGCTTGGCTTAGATTTCTGAGTTGTTCTAGGGGATCCTGGAACCTGAGGGTGTGACCCAGGGAGCCACAGCAGAGTCAGCTGCACCTGTTGTGAAGTGAATTCAGCACTACTAGTCCCATGGCAGATGAGGAAACTGAGGCACGGAGAAGTTATGAGTCCCCATTGACACCACAGAGCTTGCTGCTCTCCCATGACAAGGGAAGGAGCTTAGAGAATTGTGCAACGTGGGTGCTGTCCTATGGCTGAGCAAAGTGGAAATCGGGCTGGGAACTGGCATGGGTACACAGGTTCATCTCTGTGCTACTGGTACTCAGACCCGCTACCCTAACCTTCTCCAGCCTTATCCGCCTCGTGTCTGGTATCACCCCGGGAGTCAGAGTCTTGAGACCTCACAGGATGCTAGGGAAATACTGCAACTCCTCAGATCCAAAACAGGCAGACACTCTATTTAGAGATGCCATCACTGTCCAGGGTGACCAAATTGTCCTTATTTAACTGGGATTGTCCTATTTTAAAACTGCAGATCCCACATGCTCAGAACCCCGGCAGGGACAGTTGGGAAGATCCAGGTGAGGAGTCCCAGGAGGATGGGGCAGGAAACAGGGGGTTAGCGGTCTGTGCTGGCTGATGACCCTCTCTGTTCTGTTTGGAGCCAGAGGCCATGCTGCTTCTCCTGTAATAGGAAGGCCTTGCTTCCCCTCACCCTCTCTCCCCACAGCTCTGGGTATTCAGAAAGAGGCCTTTTTCTATGTAACTTTGGAGCTCTTAAAGATATGGAGGGCTTCTGATTAAGTCACACTTTATAATGTCTTCACAGACTAGTGGTCCTGGAGTTCAGAGAAGACCCCTGGGGGATGAAGGAAACAAGAAGAGATGGGGGATACATTGTGGTGGAATATTTGGCTAGCATGTGTGCGGCCCTGAGCGTTCTCTCTGGCACCATATAAACTAGGTTTAGTGGCACACCACTATAATGCCAGCGCTGAAAAATTCAAGGTCATCCTCAGCTACATAGGGAATTCTGGGACAGCCTGGCCTATGCAAATGTTGTGGTTCTGTTTTTATTTACTTTGAGTTTTAAAATCTTGTTTATTTTTATTTCATACACAATGGTGTTTTTGCTTGTACTGTCTGTATGAGGGTGTCGAATGTCCTGGAACTGGAGATACAGACAGTTGTGAGCTGCCAGGTGGGTGGCTGGGAATTGAACCTGGGTCTTCTGGAAGAGCAGCCAGTGCTCTTAACCGTTGACCCATCTCTCCAGACTTTTATTTATTTATTTATCTATTTATTTATATTCATTCATTCATTCATTCATTCATTCATATGTTTTTTTTTTCAAGACAGGGTTTCTCTCCTGGAACTCACTCTGTAGACCAGGCTGGCCTCGAACTCAGAAATCCGCCTGCCTCTGCCTTTGCCTCCCAAATGCTGGGATTAAAGGCGCGTGCCACCACTGCCTGGCATTTTTCTTTTTTAAAAGAGAGGAGACAGCTTGCTGCCTCCTTCACGCCAGCTCTCCTCCTGGCTGTGAACAATGCATCCCCGTTGCTCACTTTCTCCAAGGTTCTAGGGCCAACAGGAGACAAAATAACAGATGGCTTCCTCTCTGCCAAGAGCAGAGTTCTCAAAGGTGTCCTCCAAGCTGTGGTCCTCCGCTGGCCTTCCCGAGCACCCCAGCAGCCAGAGGCTACAGTCACTTCAAACATCGTTTCATTGAGTGAACCCTCAGCAGTTAGGGGTGCACTCCCCATGACCCTGGGGTCCACATCTTCACCAATCTGTGAATGGGACACGGCTGAAGAGCAAGGAAAAGGAATGTAGTCATGGAAACATATAGAGCCTTGGGTTCGATCCCCAGCACCCTACAAACTGGGCATGATGGTGCATGGTTGTAATCCCAGAAATTCAGGAAGCTGAATTGAGAGACAGGTGAGGGTTTAGCGCCAGCCTAGGCTACCTAGCAAGCTCTCAGGATAACTTGGCATCCACAGTGAAGGGCAGCCACAGCAAGCTGTGGAAGAGCTTGCTGCCCAGGTGATGTGACAGCATTATAACTGGGTGGCCCACCGTGCGGACAGCAGTAGTCGCTGGACCACTAGGCCATCAGAAGGTCGGATGCTTTTCAGGTGTCCTGTCTTGTATGTGTCTTCAGAAGGCATCACTGTAGGAGTGTGGTCTGATGCCGGCTTCCGGTCCATCTCACCCCTTTCCTTCTGATTCCTCTCCACAGCAGAGAGGGTCAGCATAGACAAGCTGTCTGAGCTTAAACAACCCTCTGCTACAGCTGCACAGCCTGGGGCCCTGGATGCATTGCCCCATAGAAACTGCCACAGAGATGGCAACGTTCTGTGACTCTGTGCGGTCAACATATTCGCCACTAGCCATTGTGAGTGAGGAGCATTTGGGACATGATAGATTTAGGAACTGAATTTTAAATTTCTTTCATTTGAATTAGCCCTTCATTGGTGGTGACTACAGTCCCAGAGCCTCAACTTCCCTGTTTCCCTTACCAGGACAGGGACGCTCCTTTCTAGGCGCATGGGGTAAAGCAAAATAAAATACCGGTATGGCAGAAAAGTTAACTAAAAGCTTTAAGTACAATTTGGTTTGCCAACCCAGGAAGATAATCTGTGTTTCCTGTCATGAGGACTCTTATCGGCTGTGCTCCAGAAATGACTGGGTGGCCCAGAGTACAGGAAACAGGAGCACATGATTCTGTATGAGGAGGTAGAAGGACCATGGTAAGAGAAAGGTCGTATGGGACCCTGGATTTTTTCAGCCCACCCTATGTGCTGGACCAACCATCACAGCAAGGTTCACTAGGGTTGAAGGTAAGAACCAGCTCCATGTTACCGGGCCAGAATGGGGATCAAGGAAGAATTACAGAGTGTGATGGCCAGAGCCTGAGAGCAACATCCCCAAAGGCAGCACACCAAGAGCAAACACAAGGGTTCATCCTCATGGGCCAGCAGCGGAACAGCGGCCTGCATAGAGTGGTCACCTTGGTGTATAGACCCCCACCTCCTGGGGAAGGTCCATAGAGGAACTCACATAATCCCCATGAGACATCTGTATATTTGACACAGGGAGGCAGGGCTCATCCTTGAGACTCGGAGTGAAGGACACTGGTCATGGTGTCCTTGTCTGTCACCATCCTGATGGTTATCACTTCAGGAGGGGTATGGCCCCCGCTTCTGAGCTTGACAGTTCTGAGGAGTCACCCACGTCTCCACTAAATAAGTTAGATCTCTCCAGGGCAGATCAATATTTAATGTGGGGCTTAAAAAGACTGACTCAGGAAATGAGTTTAAAAGCGCAGAATTTGCCTTAGGTAGCAATTTCTGAAATACAGTAGTGTCAGGGGACAGATTATTCAAGCCCCAGCCACGAATGGTATAAAAACAGTTGAACAAACCAGGTTCTGCTTCCTGTCATCGGTGACTCTGAATCCCCCGGTTTCTATCCTGGAGTCACAGAGGAGGATTGTCAACTTAGAAGGGCGCTCTGAGAGTGGCCACTCCAGGGATGGCTGATTCAGACATCACTAATCGACCCCAGCACGCTCTCCTCTCCTGAGCTAAATGCAGGTTCATCTCCAGGCAACCACCGTGCACTGATGAGAGTGGCACTTGGCGTGACATTTATTTTTCATCCCCATTAAACCCAAATTCTTTATTGGGCAGAGGGTAAAGCAGTAAAGAACAAGGCTACAAACTGAGCTCACGACTGAGATGGGGCTTTTCTTCTTTTTCTGAGATCTTTTTTTGTTACAAGAACGCATTAGAGGCTGAGGCTCCATCAGGGACCACTTGCTAAAGGGCTTTTCCTGAGTGACACTGACCATTTTGTTCTAGAGATAAAATGATGACATTTTAGAGCTAAAAATCAGCTTAGAGGTCATCTAGTTCCTCCTTCTCCGTCCTGGGGAAATGAACACTCAGGGAAGCCAAGGAACTTGCTTGGAGCCTTGGTACTGATCACTCCCCCATGTGAACGAGGTGCCTCGAAGCCTAGGGCTCTCGTTTAGACACAGATAAAACAAGCATTTGGGACTTTCATTTTCTATATAGAACTATTAACTAAGACTTATTATATATATAGCATATATTATCTGTAACATATAAAATATATTTTAATATATATAAATATATATTAATATATTAAAAATTATTTTCTCATACATTACATCAGACCACAGTTTCTCCCACCATATTTCTCCCTCCCTTCCCTCACCCAGCCTCCCCACCTTTCTTCTCCTCCAGATTCCCTTCTCCCCCCATTTCTCCTCAGAGAAGACATGGCCTCATAGGGCCATCAACCAAACGTAGCCTAACAAGCTACAATAAAGACCAGGGACATAACCTCTCACATCAAGGCTGGACAAGGCAACCCAGCAGGAGGAAAGGAGTCTCACTAACAGGCAAAAGAGTCAAGGACAACCCCCCCCCCACACACACACATAAGCTACTCGGCCATAACACATATAGAGAGGACCTGGGTTAGACCTCTGCAGGTTCCTTGATCTCTCAAGTTACCGTGAGTCCCTGTCAGTTGATTTTGTGGCTGTGTTCTCCTGGTGTGTCCCTGACCCCTCTGGTTCCTCCAGTCCTTCCTCCGCTTCCTCAGCAGGACGTGAGCTCCGCCTCATGTTCCGGCTGCGGTGCTCTGCATCCGCTCCCATCAGCTGCTGGAAAAAGTCTCTCTGGTCTCTTCAATGACGATTCTGCTAGGTGCTGGTTCCCAAAAGATATTTTTTAAGAAACACATAAAACTGCTGAACTGTGGAGACGGCTCAGTGGTTAAGAGAACCTGCTGCTCTTGAAGAGGTCCCAGGTTCCGTTCCCAGCACCCACAGGGCGGCTCACAACCACCTGTAACTCCAGTTCCAGGGACTCTGATGCCTGTTCTGACTTCTGCCCTCTGAAGCCACCAGGCACACGTGTCTTGGACATACATACATGCAAACAAAAACATATGCACATAAAATAAATAAAGTTTAAATAATAAATAAATAAATAAAATTCATTTTAAAAAAGGAAAGAAATATACAAACTGGATGTGATGGCTCTTCTGCAGTCTTACCTTGCAGGATGCTGGCCCAGGAAGATCACTGAGTATAATTTTAGGCTAGCCTGAACTATTCTGTGGATTATAGTGAGACCCTGTCGGCTTTCATAACAAAACACTAAGCAAAAACATTTGTCTATTTTTTAAAATAAACTCTGATATTTATGATATGTTCCTAGGTTTACTTTTTGGATTATATTTTGATTCATGCAAAAAAAGTGGCTTCTCTTTCCTTAACTAACATTGAGAATCTAGATTTATGCTGGCTATAGAGGGTTATTGAATGTGTATGTGTGTGTGTGTGTGGTATATTTATGTGTGGTGTGTACGTGTGTGTGGTGTGTATGTGTGTGTGTGGTGTATTTGTGTGTGTGTGTGGTATATTTGTGTGTATGTGGTATATTTGTGTGTGTGGTGTATTTGTGTGTGTGTGGTGTATTTGTGTGTGTGTGGTGTATTTGTGTGTGTGTGGTGTGTATTTGTGTGTGTGTGGTGTATTTGTGTGTGTGTGTGGTGTATGTGTGTGTGTGGTGTATGTGTGTGTGTGATGTGTATTTGTGTGTGGTGTGTATGTGTGTGTGGTGTGTATTTGTGTGTGTGTGGTGTATGTGTGTGTGTGGTGTATGTGTGTGTGTGGTGTATGTGTGTGTGTGGTGTGTATTTGTGTGTGGTGTGTATGTGTGTGTAGTATATTTGTGTGTGTGTGGTGTATTTGTGTGTGTGTGGGTGTATTTGTGTGGGGGTGTGTATTTGTGTGGGGGGGTGTATTTGTATGCATGTGTGGTGTATTTGTGTGTGGTGTGGTGTATTTGTGTGTGTGTGTATTTGTGTGTGTAGTGTATTTGTGTGTGTGGGGTGTATTTGTGTGTGTGTGGTGTGTATTTGTATGCATGTGTGGTGTATTTGTGTGTGGTGTGGTGTATTTGTGTGTGTGTATGTGTGTGTGGTATATTTGTGTGTGGTGTGTATTTGTATGCATGTGTGGTATATTTGTGTGTGGTGTGTATGTGTGTGTGTGTATGTACATGGAAGTCAGAGGGGGGCAGCTGGTACCCTTCTCTATCACTCTCCGCCTTATTTCTTTGAGGCAGTCTTTTTCTGAACCTGAAGCTTGTGTTTTCCAGCTAGGCTGGCAGCCAGCAAACCCCAGTAGTGCCCATACCCGCAACCCTGGAGTTCTAGGTGTGCCCAGCTTGTAACACGCGTGGTAGAATCTTAACTCAGGACTCATGTCTGCACAGAGGCACTCTTGACCACGGGCCCATCTCTCCACTGCTCATCATATTTTATGTGGAAATCCTTTTCATGATTTTTAGGGAGAGGGGGCAGGAAAAAAACATTCTTCTAGGGTGAAGGGGTGGGCGAGTGACTTTATGCTCCTAGGTTTAAAAACGATTTTGTGGTCTCTACCTACTTCCTGATCTACAAAATGACAGTAACAATACTAGTTCTCCCAGACCCAGAGGCCAGCTGTGGAAGTCAGAAGCCATGAGGCCTACGAAGAAGTTTTGAGAAGGAAGGGTTTTTCCTTCTCAAAAGGAAGACAGGTAAGGTAGGGGTAAGAATCAGCCCACTGAGTCTGGGAGAGAGGCTGTGTGCGGGGATGTGTGGGGCAGGGTGGAGGGAGACAGACGCTAGCGATCTCCATTGGAGCAACAGTGAGGATTCCCATACCCTCATGCCAGGAACTCTGTCAGATTTAAACCATCACGTGTGACTGTTGGAGATACTACAATGTTAGAGAAACAGCAGCCCACAGGAATGCCACCCTTTCAAAAGGTCCCTCTCCTGGAGTTGCCATTGGGTGTTATCTTTATGCCACCATTCCCTTATCCAGCTTCAAAATATACATCATATTTACATTGCCTCTGCTAAGCATATATTTTTATTTTACTGCTTACTGTGTGGGTGACATTTGGTTATTGGATATCTGGAGAATTGGACCCTGGTGCTTCCCGCCCCCCTTCTTCCTTTTGTAAGTGTTTGCTGTGATGTATTAATCTTTGCAGAAGGGATGAGACAGGGACACATAAGTGCGCACTCACACACACACACTAATCACATTGCCGTTTTATCTCACTTGGCGGGTGTGTGGCTACATTTATAAGAGCCGACAGATCTGAAATAGGTGGTCTGAACCGATTCAGGTGGGAGCAATGAGGCCAGCAGCCTCCTGGGGAACCGGAGGGGAGAGGGAGGAGGAGAGAGCCTTTTGTCTTCCGCTCGTGAAGGACACGCCAGGCAAGGAGCACAGGGGAACATCGTAAGTACCGGCTGGAAGGGACCCTGGGGGCCTATTTATATGTCTATAAAAACACAGACATATGCTTTATAGATATTTTATATCTTATATATCCATATATCTATATAGTATCTCACATAATTTTTGATCCTGGGCTCAATAAATGGTTATTGAATTAAAGAACAAAGGGATAGTTATATAAAGCACTTGCTGAGGTTGTGCTCTGAAGAACACTTTATATACGTTTTCTCTAAGCTGCCCTACAAAGTAATTTTACTTTAGCCATTCTTTTAAAAATACAGGAAATTGGGCTCTTCAAACAAGTCAAGCATAGGATTCTTATACAGTCTGGCAATTGTACTTTCTTTTGGGGAATTGATCTAAAGGAATTGGACATAGGTGCTCAAACAGGTAACTGCACGTTCATGTATACCTACTCTAGTAACACTAACCCAACGTGGAGGGCCCCAGATTCATCTACTGACAGTGGAGAGATCAACTGTGGCACACATATGGACTATTATTCAGCCATCAAAAAGGAATGAGGATAGATATATACTAGGTCTTTGGTGATGTAGCATGCACATGCACACACATCTTTGAAAACAATGTCAAGAAGCTACACATAATAAGGTCGCCCATTTCTTTTATATGGAATGTCCAGAGTTGGTAGTCAGAAAACAGATGTTGGCTGGTTGCCAAGGACTGGTAGAAAAATGGGGGGTGGGTAACTTGTAAATGTCACCTTATTTGGGGGTACTTAAGTATTTGGGGGCTATATATAGGTAATAATTTTTTATAGTAGTGTGGATGTATCAAATGCCATTCCATTGTTCAATTTATCATGATTAGTTGTGGTTGGACATGGTGGCATGTATCCAAGATCCTGGCTACTCAGAAGCCTAGGCAGGAGGATTACTTGAGTCCAGGAAATAGAGAGTTCTCTGGGCAATTGTCATCAATGGATTTGGGGCACAGTTCCTGGAGTGGCTGTCCTCAGAGAAGCAGCAGCGGCTTGAGCTGAAAGACTGAACTGGGTCCCGAGCAGAAAACACCAGGTCAGTCCTAGGCGGGTGAACGGGCGGATGGGTAGACAGGCCGCAGCGACTGCATGAGGCTGACACTCTGGGGACATCTGGGCAGACCTCTCTCTGCTTGTCAGTCCTTGACACACACACCTGAGGTGTCTGATAAGAAGCTGGTGTGGTACCATACCGTCAGTGTTAGGTGACCATCAGTTTTTGGATCCCGGGTGAGGGAGTGGTACTCTCTTCTTGGTCTGGAGTGTCTGAGAGGTTCTTGGTCTGGTTTCCCTGATATCCGTGTGCTTCTACAGTTTTAATTAACAAGTAAAGCTATAAGGTGACTTCCTTTGACTCCTAGGTATAAGTTGTTTATCGGTTTGTGATGGCAGGGTGGTGCCTGGCAGATAGTGTAGTTTCATGTCCACTCCAGAGTTACAGTCATATTCCTCTCTCAAAATGGAGTAAAAAAAAAAACTGCTTGGGAAACAGGGTCGCCAAGCCCAAGAAACCACTGTTTGTACAATAAGGAATAATTATGAGTTAGGCATAGACTGGTGACAATGACTACATTTTGAGACTCTGACTTAAAAAAATCAAGGAAACACTCTTCCCACCTCCAACACACACACACACACACTCTCTCTCTCTCTCTCTCTCTCTCTCTCTCACACACACACACACACACACACACACACACACAAACTACCCCAGATTAGTGTTTCTCAACCTGTGGGTCATGACCTCCTTTGGGGGTTCAAATGACCCTTTCACAAGGGGTCACCTAAGACCATTGGAAAACACAGATATTTACATTTTGATTCATAAGAGTAGCAAAATTACAGTTGTGAAGAAGCAACAAAAATAATTTTATGGTTGGGGGTGACCACAACATGAGGAGCTGTATTAAAGGGTCACAGCATTAGTAAGGTTGAGAACCACTGTCCTATATCTAAAGATACAGTTCAGTGGTAGACTACTTGCTTGGTTCATGGGAGATCGTGGGTTCGATTCCCAGTACCACAAAGCAAACCAACCAAACCCTAAAAGGTGAATTTTATGTTCTGTGAAATATGCTTTGCCTGGATTAGAGAGAGAGAGAGAGACAGAGACAGAGACAGTTATAGGGAGAGACACACAGAGAGACAGACAGACAGATGGAGGGGGGTGCAGCTGGGAGGATAGTGCAGTCAGCCGAGTGTTTGCCTTGAAAGCAATGAGAACCTGGTTTTGATCCCCAGAATCCATGTTAGGAAGAAAAGCCAAGCATGGGGTGTGAGTTTATAATCCCACTGCTGAGGAGGTGGAGACAAGCCGACAATCCCTGGGGCTTTCTGAACAGCTTAGCTTACTTGGTGAGTTCCAGGTCAGTGAGAGAGTGAGACCCCATCTAAAAGAAAGATCGGAGCTGATCCATGAGGAGTGACACCTGAGATTGACCTCTGATCTCCACATGTATACACCTGTGCACCCAATAACACATAAACACACTGGTGCACGTGCACGCACACACACACACACACACTCACACAAACTGTACTGGAAGAAGACAGTAGCAGTGGCGGCTGCGTTCAGAGGACACTGCAGGTGATTAGATGGAGAGCCTGAGCTGCCTGCCATCCGATGTCCCCTTGCCATCAATCCCATAGCCTTACAAACCTCTTCCACCATGACTTGCACCAATGTTGGAATGGTATCTCAGCAAACTGAATGCAGTCCCACGGGTGTCTGAAAAGCCCAGGACTGAACTGCCATCCCAGGAATAAGCCTGGGCTAACCTTCTGTAGGTGAATGACTACATGGAGCAAAGCCAGGCTCTCCCCTTAAAGGCATTGCAGACCAGCCAGCTAGTCTACAAGCTGACTGCAGACTTATGAGTGAGCTGGCCATGATGGGGCTGGCTCATGTCAGCAGAACTTCCTGGGCAACTGGGGACCCACGAGACACAATAAACAACTGTGGGTTTGGGCCATTTGGCATTGCAGTGGCTTGTCTGTAGTATTAGCTCAGAGATGCTGAATACTGCCTAGAACAACCATCACCCTCAGTAAGAAAAGGTCAAACTGGTTCGAAGTTCAGCTCTGAAGGCATCGCCCACTATACTTAGTGGTCACCCTCATTTTACAATAACACGGGTTGTACAAAGAGTGGGAACAAGAGTGTTGTCTGTGTATGAATGTGCATGTGCATGTTCATGTATACATACATGTGTGTGCATGTGCATATACATATGAGTAGCCTTCTCCTCTGTTCCTGCTAATGGAGGGATTCACCTGTATCCCCAGCCACCCTTCCCACAGACCGCACTCCTGTTCCATAAGTAGGTCCCGAGGTGCCAACCTTGGTTTCCAGTCTGTGTTTCTGCGGCTTTTGTCATTCTGGCGAAGCCGCTGTCCCTCTCTGCATGGGCTCTGCCTGGCTGACAGGACGGAGAGACTTGTCAATGTGCCATTTTCTCCTGAAGCTTTGCATCCTCCTGTCTCTTCAGGAGAGTTTGGTTCTGAAAAGCACAGAGTTGCTAGGACAATGGCTGCCTTAGCGGCCGTGGAAATGGTCCCAGGGAGAGCGCACAACTTATATTACTACATGGTTAAGTGCACCAGGATCCAAAACGATTAGTGTGGTATTCCAGATGCCCCCTCTAACCCAAAGAGAATCCTGAGGTTGCTATCCATCCCCTGACAAGACCATTGTTTATGCATCAAAGGGCAGGGAAGCTAGGAGAGGATTCCGAAAGTGAACTGGAGGTCCACCTAAACTTTTCCAGAGGGCTAAGGAGAGACCGGCTCTCCTTCCAGCAGGGTCGGAAGGAAGCAGATGAGAGAGGGAGGTTAGGTTATAAGTACTGAGAGGGCCTGCGAGCAGAGCCTCTTGTGGTATTCGGCTCAGAGAGGAAGGCCCACATCGCACTGGCTTCTCTCTCTTCACTGTTCTCCCAGGGAGCCACGAGGGCCCAGGCCACACCATTCATGCAACCCAATTCTACGCAGACCTGGAGATGGCCAATCTGTCGGAAATCTATCCGTAGTTCCTGCTCTGGCCACCAGGGTTTGTGAAGAGACTTAAAAATACGCCTGGTTTGAGAGACCCTTTGTAGCATATGGCTAGCGAAGGAACAATCGAAAGTAAACAGGAGAGGGCCGGAAACGTTGGACCCATTAGGGATCACAGGCCTACTTTCTGTGCTGCATGTAGACCTGGAAGTCCATCCAAACTTCACAGCCTTGGCCTAATCTTGCTCTCCAACTTCCTCAGCCCCAGGATCAGCACACTGCCCCTTCTCCCATGCTCCCAGCACTGACTGTCTCCTGAGCTCCGGCTTGTAGGTTCTGTTTCACACTGACCCACTTCACTTCCCGCTTCCTCCTAAGGCCACACCCCCAAGATCTTCTGGCTCCTCCCACTACTCGCCGCCACTCCTCTCTGAGGAAGCTTCCTGTGCCACCCTCTCTGCCCTGGCAAGAACCCTGGGCTGCCAGGGCACGTGTGCTCACCTGTTTCTGCGTCTTTCCAATACCCTATTTTGTTTGCTTGATCGCATCTACCTGTATGCAGCCGTCATACCTCATGCCCTTTAGAAGTTTCTGAGCTGTACTTATAGCCTAGCGCCCCTGCAGTTGGTACAGTGCAGATGGCAGATGATGGGTGGCGGTTGGTGGATGGCGATGGCAAGGTAAGTTTGGGCAGGATGTGTAGGAACCAGAGGTAAACCCGTGCTTCTCCCACAGTGTGTCACCTCCACATCTGAGATTTGAACACTCTGCGGTGGTGAGAGAGGTATGTGCTTCAGAGGTGGCTTTGCTGGGCCACAGGGACACTGGGACCTGTATCTGTCTAGGGCTGTGGGGCACTGTAGGATCTCTGCAGGCCAGCCCCAGAAGACATGAGAACCTGAAACAGGCTCAGGGCAAGCTAGCTGAGAAAACAGCTCGACAGAAGCCTTCATCTCCTTGCTGAAGGTCAAGGTTGCCCTGGCATCCTTTCCTTTTCCTCACCAATCTGAGGGCTAAGAATGGTGGCTGATACTCCTTCTTGCCACATCTACTGGTCCAGAGGCGGATGGCGTTGGCTCCTCCAACTGTCACGGTGCATCCATGCAAGTCCCTTCTCTGAATAGTGGGGGAGGTCTCCAGTATTTGAGGACAATGAAATCTTGTTCACAGGTGACCAAATGCAATGGCTGCCTGAGGGCAGGGGACAAGTAGTGGCTATTCCCACACTTACGGGGCACAGGGAGCCTCTATGACCAGCCTGATTTACTACACTCTCTTCTTCCTGGGGTTTGTTCTAGTTCTTCAAGATTCTGTTGGGTTGGGAACTAAGCTACGTCCTGTCTTGGTTTCTGACCCTGAGGTGTGGGGTCCCTAGGGACGTATCTCTGTCTCCTCCTAATCTGTGTCCTTGGGCTACACATATCACTACCCCAGGACCACAGCTCCAGAAACCCTCCTTTCAGGCCCATGCCAGCTCACACCAGGACTTCACTTTCTAGTCTCCCCGAGGCGCTCTCCCGAGCTCTCCAGCTTTGGGACAAAGAGCCAGAGCTTCCCAGAGTCCAGCCAAGCCCAGGACAGCAGTGGCAGGTGGCAGTTGTCCTCCTGCCTCAAACAAAAGCAATCAAGCCATCATCCTGATTTCTTTTTAAATCAATTCCCATGACAAATGTGTCTGTGAAAGAGGGCGGGCTGCCCCCGGGCGTTCACCACTTCAATGAGGACAACAGAAGGAGCAGGATTCATAAAACTATAATGTGCTATTTGAACAGATTTCCCAGTAACCTGACCCTGTAGTCTGAGAATCGGCTCGGCCTTCACCGGGTCCAGATGGAGCCCCTCTGCAGCCTCCCTGGGGGACAGCGGCAGCTCTGTGTGCCTGATTGACCAGGGGACACTTGTAAGGAGAGGAACAGAGAAGTTAGGAGTGGGCAGAGGGTCTGGGTTGGGGTAAACTTTCCCTAGTACTGGGAGACCCAGCTTGTCTGTCAAGTTTTCTTGCTCATGTGTACAGCCTGTGACCTTTCCTTCTGTGTCAAGAGTATACATGATGAACATAAACCTTAAGACATCATGGGAGATGTTTGTGAACTATACCAGGCTCCTGTGGGAGCACCGTGAGGCATGCTGGGAGCTGTCACCAGTCTGTCCTAAAGAGGATCAAAGCCAAATGAAGCTAGCCACACTTTAGACTTGACCTCCGATGAAGTCACCAGGAAAACTGCTGCCGCCCAGGAGTTGTCCAGACGATGGGAAATTCCAAGAGGTTTAGGTGCCCAAGGAAAGACCCAAGAGTTAGTGGAAGCCTAGCACTAGGCAGGCAAACCTGAGCTGTGACCGTCAAGACCAGCAGGTCACTTCGGGCTCTGGTGATTAAAGCTTGGGAATACAAGTTCAGGGGACTGGCACCTAATGGCCACTGCAGACTTTGTCCTTTCAGTGCCCAGCAGCGAACATGTGCTGGGGCTCTGCTGCTCACAAGGGGAGAAGAAAAGGAAGCATTTGAAATGCCCAGAACATTCTGTCTTTAGGAGAAGCTAGATGACCACAGCTGAGCCTAATCTAACTTGAGGGGCAGAAATAGCCAATACCAGGCGCTTCTAGCCCAATGAACTGAAGAACTGAAGGCCATTGTGGAGTTTACAGCTTGGGCCCAGGGGGTTGTAAAAAGGCTGTGACCCAGTCCTGGGGCCCCACTTCCGCAGCTGTGCCACCAAAGATGTGCACAGGGACAAGGGTCTATACACCACACTCTGAATCTCCCCAGGACCCGGACAGAGGATGTCACCTGAATTGTATAGATAAAGTGGGGTTCAGAGGGACAAGAGACCAGGAGGAAATCCTGCAAATAGCAAATCAGGAGCTAGGACCCAGATTGGGTTTCCTTGCCTATCCAGCAAGTAGCAGCAGGGGGTCTCCAACCTCCTCCACTAGCACCAGTCTCTTTCCCTAGAGAGTCCTCAGTCTCAAGCCAGGAGTAACCCTGGGCTTGGCAGGTGCCCTCAAATAGCTTCTTCCAGCTTGGCTCACGGAGGCCTCCAGGGGTGACTAGCAGGTTTGGGTCCTGCTGAGCTTTTCTGTGCCACACCTGTCCCTGTCCCCTTCTGAGGGGGGAGGGGAGAGGGAGCTGCTCTCATGTGCTGAGCCCCCTCTGAGCGTGAAGATGCCCAGGGAGGACTCCAGGCTCCTGGCCCAGCTCAGGGCCAACCTGTCTCCACGATGAGAGCCTGTGCCCTTTACAAACTGCTTCAAGAACAATCTGTGCTGCTTGGCAGAGGCAAAGAGACGAACCTTTACATCCTCTCCCTTAACTAGGGCAAGTGTAAGGAGAGAGCAAAGGGATTCAATGATCAGGCTCTGATGCTGGGCCATCTGGGTTCCGGTCCCGCTTGTGACTGTGTGACCTTAAGAAAGTTCCCTTGTCTAGGATTTTCCTTATTAAAAGCATGTGATAATTAAAGCCAGTTTATGGCTGGTTCAGGGGATGAAGAGGATACAATACACTAGGTCTTAGCTCCCGGTAGAAGGAGATGATAAACTCTTTATTAGTATTAGGATATTCCCCTCTGAGGCATCTTTAAAGGGACAGAAGAGTCCACCATAATGCAAGCGTCTGGTGAATGTAAGTCAGTTATCTGACTGGAAAAAGGAAGAGGCTACCCAAGCTCATCTTGAGCGGAAGGTTAACAGCCTAGCTTCCAGAGAGCCAGGGAGGGCCTAGCCCTCAGGAGGCTCCACCCTGTTACATTAGGATATTAGTGTTATAAGTTAGAAATGTCCTGACGGTTAGGATGAGCCAACTGAACTGAGAGCGTTATTTTCCTCATCGTCCAGCTTGACCCATCTCTCAGGGGAAGGCACATGAGTGACAAGCTATAATTAAAGCCTCAGTGTTGTTCTCATTGGTGAGGAATGATTCTGTGGTCAAGTGCACAGATGAGGACTGTCTGCAGACCCCTTCTCCTTGTTGCTCTGTCTGCTAGGATGGGTGACCCCTCTTCTCAGGACCTTTACTTGCCTGTCTCTAGACCATCTGGCAGGGTTTGAGCTCTGGGACTCCTTTGCACAGAGGGTCCAGGAGGATGTCTGTCTGGATACAATGGATCTGAGCGGTGGTACTCAGGAAGCTCTGCAGTCTGTAGTAGGGATGCGATTGCCCTCTCAGGTTACATCTCCCTGGTCCCATCTGTACTAGGTGCCCTGTGCCCTGCTACATTAGGGCAAGCCTGGGTGTGCATGATGGTGGAGGTGCTACTTGGTGGAAGACAGGTTTCTCTCTACTAGAAGCTGGGGTCAGTTCCTGCCATCCTAATGGCCTAGCTTTGCTGGCCCATGTACCCAGCCTGCAGTTGTTTTTCTAGAGGGAGAGGGTATTTCCCCCTCCCTGGGGTCTTACTCTTTCATTTGATCAGCAAATATTTATTAAGGACTTGCACTATGCCTTAGTAACAAAGGAAAGCAGGCAGACTCCCCGCCTCCCCCCGCACCTCCCCGCCCCACCATCCACAGAGAGGAGAGCCAGGTACCAACGGATTGTGTGGCTCCAAGCCACACGGAAGTCCCAAGCAGTGCAGGCCCCTCCCGAGTATGCTGGCTGAAGGGAGGAAGGCAGGGCCCACTTCTAGCCAAGGATCCAAATTTCCCTCTCCCAGTCTCTAGCCTATGTCATTGTCCTAGGCCGGTGAGCCACAATCTCATCATGTATGTGATCTTTTCCAGGCCATCTGGATGGCCTGGATCCCTCTAGTCATTCCTTAGCAAGGCAGCAGTAATTCTATTTTACACTTGGGACAGAGAGGCCTCAGGAGAGGAGAGGTGGGAAGGGACACCATATCCTATCTGCTTCCTGCATACCTGTTTCTTTGTTGTGTAAGAGGAAACTCGCAGGCCCCTTTGCCATCTTCCGCATCCTCAGGAAGCCAGGGTTCTCCACGAATGGAAACAGTCATTTAATTTCTTATTTTTTTTTCTAAACCAGCTTTCCGATGGAATTCTTGGGCCTGTCAGGTTGGTCCCCAATTGCTTTCTAGAGAGTAACCTCTGAGGTGGGTGTGGGAGCACATGCCTACAAACCTTCCCCCTACTCCACCCCAGAAGGCTTGGGCAGGAATCTTGTCATAAGTATGAGGCCAACCTGGGTGACAGAGGAAGACTGCTTCAAAACACCGAACAAAAACAACAAAAAGAGTACTGTCTTCGAGCAGTAGCCCTCGCTTGTCTGTGAGCACTTGCGGCATAGGGGAGAAAATGTTGGGGGTATTTGTTGCCTGGCTTTCTCTCTGAGGAACAGGCAGTAGCTGGGTCACCCTGACTGTCAAGAAGCGCCCCTCACTGCGGACCCCACTCTCCCTGGACCCCTGCAAGCTTTCCAGGGCTGTTCTAACAAGACATCGTCAACAGCATGCCTTGGAATAGAGATGTCTTCAGGGTGCCGGGGATAAGTCTTGGTTTTATCTTCACTAAAGTGGAGACAAGATTCACACATGTGCCTGCCTGTTTCACCAGGCCGCTGAACCCCACAGACAAGTGTGGGCCACACTCCATCCGAAAGCTTCAAGGAGATCTCACCTTCGGTGACTCCCAGGGTTCACTGACTATCCTTATTACTGCATCGTGAGCTGTGAGGAGAGCTCTCTCTCCTCTTTCTCTCTCTCTCTCTCTCTCTCTCTCTCTCTCTCTCTCTCTCTCTCTCTCTCTCTCTTTCTCGCTTGTCTGCCAGCGTCTGGGGCTTACTGGCCACCCATAGCATGGTGTGGTATGCCTCCATGTGTCTCACTTGCAGAAGTGGCATTTCAGACTGTTGTCATTGTCACACACCATTCTGCCCTCCCATGTCCCTCTCAATGTCTATTCTAAGGACACCAGTCACACGGATACAGATCCACCCACTCCAGGATGACCTCTTCAGAAACACGCTAGCGACAACCTATTTCCAAATAAAGTCATGTCATGAGACACTGGGGGGAAGATTTGAAAAGATCACCTTTGGGGACACATTTCAAACCTGATCTATAGTTGCCGGGAACCTCTGTCCCCACAAAGGCCACAGCAATGGCTAGTGTCAACACTGCCAGCGAGTTGCACGATGCCACAGGGATGGGCCGTATTAGTGTCTTCATCCTTTGATCTGACACAGCCAAAACAAAATGCAGTACACGCACAGTAAATGCTTCTTGATGTTGTTGGTGACAGTGTTTTGCTTGTCCTGGCTCAGCCTCGAGATCCGACCACAGAGTCACTCCTCAGCACACAATCTCCCCAGGGCTAGTTTCTCAGGGTCCAGTTTCTCTGTGTCAGCTGAACCCTGACATCACAGGCTCCTTCATCACCAGTCCTGGGAGAAGCCAGCCCCCCCGGACCTCCAATGGGGCCCTTACTTTTAGTGTGACAGCTATTTTATCCGGGCAATAGGGAAACAGAGATATTTTAAGATGAGTGTGTCGGCTGGGGTCAGTTTCCGCTTGGCTATCGCTGGTGCTGTCAGGAGGAGAGCGGGCTTGGCTGTCCGGAGGGAGCCCATCAATCACTCCTGACAGCCCTTAATCAGACAAAGGAGCCCTCACCACCGAGTTACAGAGAGGGAGAGACTATAGTATTGTTCAGCTCAACAAAGAATTTTGGACAGGAGTTTTAAGTTGTAAATATAATCTCTCTATCTTCCAAGCATTTAGACCCCTAAAGCCTCAGGTCCTCTCAGGTCTGAAGACCTCCTACCTTTCTTCTAGGAAATGGGTCTCTTTACTCAAAGACAGATAAACAGATACACACACACACACACACACACACACACACACACTCAACATTCATCGGTTTCCTCTGATATACAAGGTGCTTTGGGGGCAGTTTATCAAAAAGTCTATGGTCTTGGGCAAAGCAAGATGGCTAAGAGGGTAAAGGCACTTGCCACCAAGTTTGACAACTTGAGTTCAGTTCCTGGGTCACGCGTGGGGAATGAAAGAATTGACGTCTGCAAGTTGTCCTCCGACCATAACACTGATGCCATGGTGCATGCACACACGCACACACAGACACACACACACACACACACACACACACACACACACACTGAATGAATATAAATAAGAGCAGACAAAAAAAACATTAAAAAGAAGCCTATGGATCTTAATGGACGCAAAAGGCTCATGAAACAATCTTTTTCCCATGCTACAATAGGAGCACTGGAGCTACGGTGGCTCAGCAGGCTGGGGAAACTCAGAGGGGTCTCAGCCAAATCCACTTGTTTACACCTTGGTCTGACTGTTTTTATTCTAGCAGGCCCAGGACAGTGGCTGCAAGAGACACTGCGTGGCCTGTGAAAATAGTAATATAAATCTTTTGTTGAGTTAATGGTTTCCCTCCTCCACTTTGAAGGAAGCAGATGCTCAATGCAGAGCTGCCGCCTGAGCAAAGAAATGAGTTTAATGGTTACACAGAGCCTACATCTCATCTTATTGCTCGCCATCTCTTGGCTCAGTGTCCCCCTGCATCTGCTGTCGTCTCTCGGCCTGGGTGTGACAGCACTGACCTTTCAGTAAGATAAAGCAGAGGGCAGGGCAGGGCAGGGCCAGGCACTCTTCCTCTGTTCTCACACGATGGCTACTTCCCAGCACATAAATTCTAGAGGGTTTCAGCCTCATCGGGCAATGGAAGGTTCCTCTGCCTTCGGGTGAGTGCACTACCAGAGGCAATGGGAAAGGCCAAGGCCCTGCCCTGAACTCTCTGAGGTCTGAGGCAGAAACCAACAAAAAGCTCTGGAAAACGGGAAGAATGGTTGGCTTTCTCCAGCTCCAAGGGATGCAGCAGCGAAGAGGGAGTAGATGAGGCCGTTGTCTCCTTACCCTCATCCATCTCTCCCTGTCTGCTCCCCCACCCCTAACCCTCTCATCCATCTCCCCCTATCTGTTCCCCCCACCCCCACCCCTGAGACCGGTTTTCCCTGTGTAGCCCTGGCTGTCCTGAAATTCACTCTGTAGACCAGGCTGGCCTTGAACTCAGAGATCCATCTGCCTCTGCTTCCTGAGCGCTGGGGTTAAAGGTTTGCGCCACAGCTCCCTCTGTCTGCTCTTAAGCAGGCCTCACTCCCTCCTTTTTTTTGGCACTCTGTCTGGTTTGTTCCATGTTGGGGTGCGTGGTCCCTTCCAGCTCTAAAGCTTACTTTCCCATGTTGTAATCCCAGATGTCTGGAGTCTTCCTTTACAATGCCTATTTAGAACAATTTTGAGGAAAGCCTCAGATTTGGGACAACACACACACAGGCACACACACAGGCGCGCGCGCGCACACACACACACACACACACACACACACACACACACACACACACACACACGGCCTTGGTCCTCAGTCAGGGGCTTGAGCGCTTTGTTTGGCCTGGTCATGTGGTCATCCTGGATCTACGTGGGGCTAATATTAAGATAAAAGGAGTTGGTACACACAAGCTGGGGAGAAAGGAAAGCTCCCACGGCGGGTAGTGGTGCCCCAGCAAGTCAGAGGCTGTGAGCCTGTGAGCTAGGTGTACCAAGTAAGAGGAGTCTCAGAAAACTACCCAGGAGCACTGTGGCCACACGGGTACCTGAACTGTACAAAACCACTGCTAGGTCCAGAATCTAGAGCTGGGTTTGCTTACGTTCCATCTGGGTTAAGACTGTTCTAGAAACAGTGGCATGTTTACAAATGTAAGGCTGAAAGAAACGTCTGTCTGTCTGTCTGTCTGTCTGTCTTGTCTGTCTGTCTGTCTGCCCGTCTCTCGCTCTCACTCTTGCTCTGTGTGTGTTTGCGCGTGCATGTGTGCTCCAAAAGCGATCTTGCCAGAACCAACAAGGCTTGCTTGGTCGAGATGCTTATAAAGAGCAGGACAAAAAAAACTGAAGCCCCATGGGCTTCACAGGAACATGGCTTATCATCTCCCTGGAGGCATCTAAGGTGCACCGGGCTTCATTAGTCCAGTGTCTTCTGGACAGCCAGGGAGAGGGCCACCTCTGCAGCCCACGGCCTCTGTATTTGGTTATCTAATAACAAGTCAGTCAATACACCCACTTCCAGACCCCACGTGCTGACAACACTTAGAGATGAAAGACGGAGGGACAGCTATGTCTAGGACAGTGTTGCTGCTGCTGCTCCTGTTCCTCCTCCTCCTCCTCCTATTTTTGAAACAGGACCTCACACTGTAACTCAGGCTGACCCCTAATAGACAATGACCCCCTGCCTTGACCTCCCCAGTGCTGAGACCATATAGGCTTGTGCCACCGTGTCCTAGTACCAGGGCTTCTTTTAAACAAAGAGGAAAACTTTGCAGGGAACTTCCAACACAGTTACCCTGTGTCTCTTTGAATGGCATGTCATTTTCCAGACTATTACGCGGGGCGAACAAAAAAACCTGCTGTGATTAGCTTTGATGAAGCAAGATTAACTCGGGGCGGGGGCAGAGAGGGATACAGCATTATCCCTGAATTTGAAGTATAATTTCATCAGATATTTTACATGAATCACTGAGGCTGTTAGTAGCATCGCTGAGTCTCAGTTACCTCATCTGTAAAGTGGGTGAAAGGGGTAGTACCTTCCCCATACACATGTTGTTTATGTTATCTAATACAGTTTCCCAAACAATGTTTCATTTCCCCTTTTCTTGCTCTGAACACTAACTGGTGTCTTGCCTGGCAGTCACTTCTGCTTCCAAAGCTTTCTTTATCACATCTGATGCTTATGAAACATTTAAAGATACACACACACACACACCCCCGTAAGTGCAGGGATTTACATTTATCTTTTTTTTTTTTTACATGTTTTCAGCCCATTATTCTGACCTGTCAAGATACCTTTGAATCTTGATTCTGCCATTCTTTCTATTAACAATCCCTCTGGCTTTGTGTCAACTGCAAATTTGATAAGCCAGTCTTTCATTCTGCTTCATCCAAGATGCGGAGAAAAGCAGAGAGATGGACAAGGTCAAGGGATGAGCCTTGGAAAGGCCTCCTGAGCCGCAGCCTCCACCCTGCCCCCTCAGCACCCCAGCCTCCACCCTGCCCCCTCAGCACCCCAGCCTCCACCCTGCCCCCTCAGCACCCCAGCCTCCACCCTGCTCCCTCAGCACCCCAGCCTCCACCCTGCTCCCTCAGCACCCCAGCCTCCACCCTGCCCCCTCAGCACCCCAGCCTCCACCCTGCTCCCCCAGCACCCCAGCCTCCACCCTGCCCCCTCAGCACCCCAGCCTCCACCCTGCTCTCCCAGCACCCCAGCCTCCACCCTGCCCCCTCAGCACCCCAAGCCTCCACCCTGCTCCCCCAGCACCCCAGCCTCCACCCTGCCCCCTCAGCACCCCAGCCTCCACCCTGCTCCCCCAGCACCCCAGCCTCCACCCTGCCCCCTCAGCACCCCAGCCTCCACCCTGCCCCCTCAGCACCCCAGCCTCCACCCTGCCCCCTCAGCACCCCAGCCTCCACCCTGCTCCCCCAGCACCCCAGCCTCCACCCTGCTCCCTCAGCACCCCAGCCTCCACCCTGCTCCCCCAGCACCCCAGCCCCAGGCAGGAGGCAGGCTGCGTTCACCTCTTTACTGAGTTGGTAAGGTTTAAAGGAAGCCCTTTGTCAAAGGCACCCTGGTCCCTCCTCCCTAGTGGCCTTTCTAGCATGGAAATTCTGTCAGGCTTGGTGAATTCAAGCCAGTCACTGGGAACATTACAGGTCCTTCTCAAAGTCCTTACGTTAAGAAATATGCCATGATGGTAATCAAGCTTGCCAGTCTGTTACGGGAAGTTAATGTGGTATATTGTTCTACAATGAGACTGTGTGCTGTCAGTGACTCGGTATACCCGGGAAGCTTTCCATGAGGCAGCCAGATGGTGGGAGCTGCCCCGGAGCCTTGTGTCCAGACAAAGGAACCCCTGGAGAGGCCAGAGCTGCTATTCCCCTCCCCCTTGCCCCTGTGCCCTTCCCTCTGAGGGAGCGCTGACTGAGGAATGAGCCTGGGAGGAGGCTCTGGCCGCAGATGGGGCAGCGGGAGTTAGGACTCGCTTCTTCTTGTCCTGCCCTCACCGCATGGGAGGCTACTATGGTAAAACCCATCAAAACCATGCCAGGCAGCATAGTCACTGTTGAACCAGAAGGATGGCTGCCTTGTAGACCACTCTCAAAAGAGAGGGTCCACAGACACCCCAGATGGGGGAGTCAGAGGGGTATTTCCCCAGGATATCTCATTTGGGGTTGGTTTGCTAATGGTACTAGGGACTGAACCTAGAGTCCCACCATTATTAGGCAAGCAACCTACTACTGACTGAGCTTCATCCCCAGAGCCTCACCTCTTTAACATTTATTTAATGTATATGAGTGTTTTGCCCACATATGTATCTGTGTACCGCATGAAGATCAGTTGGGCACAGAGGCCAGAAGAGGGCATCAGATCCCCTGTGACCAGAGTTACTCATGTCTGTGGTAGCTGTGAGCTGCCATGTGGTGCTAGGAACCGAACCAGGGTCTTCTGGAAGAGCAGCCAGTGCTCTTAACTGCTGAGCCATCTCTCCAGCTCCCCCACACTCCTTTCATTCATGTATACGTATATGTATATGTGTATATATACATGTATATACATTTATATCTGTATGTATATCTGGTATATGTGTATGTATATATGCATATATGTATATATTAATATTAGTTTCAGACAGTGCTGGCCTACTATAACCCATATTGGCCTTGAACATTTCATTGTGCTGCCTGCCCTTGGCAAACAGTTAGGTTTCAGGGCTACACCACCAGCCTGGGACCCCTTAGGATATCTTATTTTAAGTCTTTACTTTTATTTATTATTATTAGGTGTGTATGGGGGGGCGTGTCACAGCACATGTGTGGTTAGAGGACAACTTTCCTGAGTCATTTTTCTCCTTCCAACTTTATGTGGGCTATGGGGATAGAAATCGGGCTTGTGCACTACACACCTTGACTGGGTGAACCATCTCACCAGCGCCCCCTATTAGATCAAGAAGCAAAGAGCAGAGAGTTGCCTTTGGGTAGACAGACAGAGCGAAAGAAAGAGGCTGGCAGAAGGCAGAAGGAGAAACGTCTAGGGGACTATCTGTGGCTGCAACACCTGAGGTGACCATTACCCTCTTCCCTCTTCTCCCTTCAGCTCCAGAAAGTTTGGTGTCTCCTCCCCCAACTCAGAGTGCTCCCTCCCACTCAGAGTGCTCCTTCCCACTCAGAGTGCTTCAAGATTGGTGACCAGAGAGACTATGTGAGCAGAAAAAGCCAAGATACTCTAGAAGCTCTCCACATAGGACAAAGGTATGACATTTGCTTGGCAAATGGAGGAGGATCAGAGACCTTGGGGAAGCTGAGGTCCAGGGAAGAGGCAGGAAGAGGGGTCAACAAAAGTAGAGGACTCTGGGTAGAGGACTCCAACAGAGGTCTATGAGAGCTCCTGGCTAAAGCCCTCATGGAAAGTGTAGCCAATGACAACGCAGCCACAGGTTAGACAGCTGGTCCACACCTTGCATGGACATTCTCACCTGGGAAACACCAGTGGCTGTCTCCATGACTACCCATACATCTATGCAGTCTTAGCCTGCTTCCTCACTCCTGCCTGTGTGTGTGTGTGGGGGGGGGTGGCAGTGAAGGCGAGTGGACCTATGAGTCAGCAAAGGTCTACTCAGTTGCACCTTGGGTGTCTCCCATGCCGTGTGGCTTCTCTGTATAGCCATCTTCAAGAAACCTGCAGTTGGTGATGTGGGGACAGGTACCCCATTTCCTAGATGCAACTACCCATTCTACAGAGCTGCCCTACCAGGCCCTGGCTCTGGCAGCTTTATTATAAGTTTATTACACGCTAATTCAAGCAAATAAATTTGCCCCAGCTGTGAAGCAGAGGAGATTAATAACCTCAAAGATTACTTCTCTGCTTTGATGAGTTTCTTGAGCAGAGTATATTTAGGGAGAGCAACTAGATTAGTCAAAACCCCCTTTAATTATTAGTGACACTGTGCAAACGACTCTCTATGACCAGAATACCAACGACTCAACTCCTTGACCTTCGTATTCAAATAAACACATCTTATCACTGCACCAAGCCTTGAATCCACACACCATGGTAACTGCTGTCCTCAGGACCCAGCAGTGGGACAGATGACATGAGTACTCCATTATAGGGGGATGACAGCCTTAAAGATGTAGGTATCCCTCTCTGTCTTTGCACCTGGGCTGGCTTGGGGCCACCAGGGATGCTCTGGGTATCCTGGAGCTAGGAGCATCAGTTCTCAAAGGAGGGGAAATGACTTGTTCAAAGTCTTACAGGGAATGAGCCTCCTTGTGTGGCCACTTATATTTTGAATTGGAATGTTCCACTTTCCAGATTGACAGTAAAAAGACTAGGGCTGCTTCCAGTGGAAGCATGAATGTTACCTTATCTGTTTCCAGGAGCACTTGGCTTTCACTGAGGCCTTGGTGTGGCTCTATCTTAGGGATTTCCATTTGCCAGCCTCAACTTGCTTGGTTTGAAGAATGATGTGGAACAGTCATTTCAATGGTGGAGCTGCCCTCTCTACAGTTGGAAGTGGGGTGGGGCTATCTACCCAGTGTTACTTCTTGTACATCTCAAGTCCTTACTGCACATCCTGACACATAGTAATGTCAGGAGCCTGCAGGAGGAAGCAAATGTCTATTGCTTGAACAGGTGCAGAGAGTAACAGAGGACAGGCAGGGAGGGGGCTGAGGGTGTAGCTCAGTTGGTAGAGTGCTTGCTTAGCATGCACAAAGCCCTGGGTTCAAAACCCAGCACCCCATAAGATGAGCCTTGTGATATAAACCCCTAATCCTTGAACTCAGGAGGCAGAGACAGTAAGATCAGAAGCTCAAGGTCAGTTTTGACTACGTGGTAAATTTGAGGCCAGCTAGGTATACTGGAGAACCTGTCTCAAGAAACAGAGGCTGGGGTACAGGCAGGGCTAGGCTAGATCCTCTTCTAATGACCTCACAGAACTGTGGAAGGAGGCCAAGGATACTCACCCCAGTGACCTAACAACACAAAGAACCACCTCCAGCTTAGCCCCAGCTCCCACGGGACTTCTCTAGGGACCACACATGGGACACTAAGAATGACATTGCTCTTATCATGCTGATCCCAGCACAAGACCCTCCTACAGGAGCCACTTCTGAATCCCACCAGCCTGGCTGTAAAGAACACACTGTCCAGCCCCTATGTTTCTGAGGTAGAAAGACCTGTGTTCAGAGAGTTTAAGCAACATGTCCTAAAATGACCTTTCTGTACTTGATCTGGAAAATGATCCTGGCTTCTCCTGACTCAAATGTCACTTCCTTTGGGGGAACTTCCCTGCAGGCTCCTCCCTCCACACTGTCCTCAGGTGACACTTGATGGCGCAGATGTGCTGACAGGCCATCTCTTTATTCTGTTGTCCCTTAAAGCAAGAATCCTGTCTCTTCATCCTCAGGTCCTGCCACGCTGACTGAGCCTAGTGCTCAAGCAATGAGGACAAGCATCTGAAGCTGTCAGGGATCCCGGTCATGTGGCTCTCTGTGTGAGGCCTTCTATCCCAAGCCTGGCCCTTCTGACTATTTGGAGAAAAAAAAAACATACGTAGTTCCCTGATCTTGTAAACTATAAATCTGAGTTGTACAAAAAAGAAACATGATAGAAACAAATTGCAGAAAAAAAATCATCCCAAGAGTGGCTCAAGGGGAGATGCTTTTCTCAGAGTTGGGATGAAGGTTGGATTTTGTAAAAGAAGAACTGTCCATGGAGACCTCAGTTTCCCCACAGAAGCTCAAGGCTGCTTTCTTTCCAAATTCTGACTATGTATATTCCTGGTTAGACACTCAAGTTCATCCCAAGCATTAAAGAGCATCATCAAAGTAAAAAGTCACCTGGTAGAAATGCTTGGTCCCTCGAACGTTTTAACTTATAATCCAGAGGACATGGAGAGCCATGCCCCCCCTTTTTCTTCTGTGTGTATTAAGTGTGCAAGTCTGATGCATGTTCACATGTATGTGGACCTAGATGCATGTGCAATTGTATGGGTGTGTGTAGGTTAAGAGGGTAAAGTCAGACGTCTCCCATCATTCCGTACCTTATCTGTTAAGGTAAGATCTTTCATTTGAACCCAGAGCTGTCCCGTTCAGTTAGTCTAGCTAGCCAGTTTGCTATGGGTGTGTGTGTGTGTGTGTGTGTGTGTCCCTTGGCTAATCCATGCGAGTGCTGGGATTTCAGAGAGGCCACCATGCCTGCTCAGCATTGCCCCTGACCTCTCCTCCCAGCCCTGTCTTCTTTACTCTTTACAGAGCGTCAGCTTTTGTTGAGCATCTGTTTTGAGTAAATGTCTCCCACTCTTCCTCACAGAAGTTGGTCAGTGGGCTACTCCTAGAAGTTGGGATTGCAGTTCCTGGGTTCCTTTCAGCAGAAGCAGCCTTCTTTTACCTTGGTTGCTTCCCAGATGGCACTGGGATGTGATGTCAGCTTATCCGGATCACAGGAAGGAGTCATGTGTTGTGAGTACCAGAGCAACAAGATAAGAAGTGACCGTGTTCCCAGGACAATGCATCCATCACCCCAACCCCGGAGAGCCTCCACTGGAACCGGTGAGACATCTAGACTGCTGCTATTTTCGGGTCTCTGTTACAGTCTGGAGTCTATGTTCTAGTGTTAGGACCCTTTGGTATGCACATAACTGAGAACTGCCATACTGCCCATAATGTAGACCCTTATGATTCTGCCTCAACTGAGCATTTGGGAACTGCTCAGACACCAGGGAAATGACACTGGAATCCTCTCCCTTTCCTCTCCCTCCTTTCCCTGCTCCCCCATCTCTCTCAGAAGCAGTCTCTTGCCCAGGTTGGAAGCCTCTCTCTCTTCCAATATAGGTGAGGAAGACTTGAACTTATGACCCTTCTGTCCCCGCCTCTCGAGTGCTGAATTACAGGTGGGCACCAGCACCTCCGATTTTATGTGGTGCTGAACTCAAACCCTGGGACTTCTGCATGTTAGGCGAGCACCTCACAAACCGAGCCACGCCCCTAGGATTTCTTTATAAGACAGCTTGTTTTGCTAGTGTAACTTTGGAGCTGTACAAATATGTTTTTAAAAAAAGCAAACCATAAGACATTTTCAAAGTTTGGAAATTGCGAGAAATGAAAACAAGTCCTCCTGTGCATGATTAGCTCGGCAGCAATGTGGGCACAGAGGGAAACTGTTCTGAGCCATTTCAAGACAAATTCAGTTAATTAGCATCCCACACGGGACATACCCCAACAAAAGTAACTGTGGAGTTCTCTTAAATGATTTATCAAAATGCATATTAGTGATGATAATGTTGGCATTGTCAAGTGGATACTGTTGGATGTATCAGGTTGAGACAAGGGACGGGAGTAATTATGTGTATTCATTGCAAATGGGGGTTGTCAGCAGGATCTACAGATGATTGTCCTGAAATGGACTTTGGGGTTACTTGAGAACTAATACGTTCTAGTTATGAGGCACAAAATGTACAGTGTGCCCGGAACAGCTCATTATTGAGAAGCCACCAAAGAAGGCCACATAGTAGCATCCTGAAGACATCAAAGATGGGACAATTTGATCACCAACATAAATAACTGTAGCGTGTAAAATGTGTTTCTGCCCATGGGTTCAGAATGTACTTTTTAAATGAGGAGAAAGAAAAATCATTTATTGTTCATTCTTGGAAGATGTAAAAAAAAAAAAAAGAAAATCTTACAAAGTAGAACTGGAGGGATGGCTCAGCGGTTAGGAGCACTTGCTGCTCTTGCAGAGGACCTAGGTTCAGTTCCCGACACCCACAGATTGGTTTCAACTGCCTTTGACTCTGGTTCCTGGGGCATATGATGCCCTCTTCTGGCTTTTGCAGACATGGCATGCATGGGTTACACATAGAGACAAGCAGAAATACACACACACACACACACACACACACACGCGCGTGCGCACACGCACACACACACACGCGCGCACACACACATACACATACAGAGAGACAGAAACAGACAGACAGACAGACAGAGGGGGTGGGGAGGGAGGGAGAGATAAAGAAGTAAAAAGTAAAAAGTCATCTAAAATTACAAATAGAGGGAAGACATCAATGTGCGCCTTCCCGGGATGCACCACCGGTGAACTATGTGCTGCATGCTATGAAGGAGGAGGAGAGAATAATATTCTACAGCCACTGAGGAAGTTATGGGGAGTCAGTTACCACAAGCTAGCTGATAAAGGAACACAGCCATACCCATGATTCATGAAATTGCACGTGTGTGTGTGTGTGTGTGTGTGTGTGTGTACAGTGAGGCTACAGTTAACAAAATCCTTGCTATGAAAAGCCTGCAGAACTAAGAACGTGACATTTCTAGTGAGCTGGACAGATACTTATACAAGGTGGGGTGGTAGTGAGGGGTGGAGTGGAGGTGCTGCTGGCATCAGTAACTGAGTGGATAAGAATGGCGTCCCTCGGAAGAGCAGGGGACAGCAGCCCAGGGTGAGGTGTCGGAGCCCAAGACCAGTGAAGTGAGTATCTATGTGCCATGATCCCAGGAAGGTGGAGAAGGGGGTCTTCTCTAGTGAGTGCGGGCTGTAGAGCCCTAGCAGAGCAAACTGGCATGTCTGTGGCAGAGGGATGTGCCAACCACAGATAGGAGTGTGGAGTCGTGGAGCCTGAAAGGGGGTGGGAGTTGGTGTATGGGGTGGGGGTGGAGGGTATACCAGCCGTTACCCTTATGTGGTATCTAAAACCCCAAGTAAGGTCCCTTGTGCTCTCAAAGTGCTGAGAGATCACTTACACACATGGGCCATTCAGCAAGAGAAAATGACATGGTTTAAGGAGCCTTGTATATCGGGTGGGGGGGGGGTCAGTTACCAGTGGAACACGGAAGGTGACAATGGGCTTGGTGGGTTTAGAAACTGAACTGGAGGGGTCAGTGTGAACTAGTGTTTTTTCAATGTATGTCTCGATGTGTAAGAACTTAAGCAAAGCTATCAATGTGGGTGTGTATACACACGCACGCGCACACACACACGTACACACAGGGTGTGTACGTGTGTGTGTGTGTGTTCTTTAGTTCTGCCCATTCAGAAAGCCTCGGAAAACCAATATTCCGATACCACTGAGCATCCCTAGTGCTATGGTTTAATTTCTGAGACGAATTTTCCACTCAGAAGGAGCCAGAACTCATTGAAGAGATGGATGATTCTGGGAGAGACACAGCAGAGGTTGAGACAAGAACATCTTGTAGCAGAAGAAAAGAAAGCATCCAAGAGTCAATGAAAACTTGTCAAAAGGACCCATCAAAGGGGTCCACACTGGCTGAATTGGGGCAATTTGAATATAACAATAAATATTGATGATAGCCAATTGTACTTATTTATTTATTTATTTACTCATTTATCCCAGGCGGGCCTTAAATTCACTGTGTGACCAATGAGCTGCCTTGAACTGCTGATCCTCCTGCCTCCACATCTGTAGTGTTGGGGTGACGGGTGTGCACCAGCTTGTGCAACAGTGTGGTGCTAGGGACTGAAGCCAGGGTTTTGTGAATGGTAAGAAAGTACACTACCCACTTTAAACAATGATCCCCACGTCCATAGTGGTGCAAATAAATACATTTCCCTTACAGTAAGATACCAATGGATGTGTGGGAAGGCAAAATGCCTTTCAAAAACCTCTTCTAGCACAGTAGTAATTAATTCAGACAAGAAAAATCAGCCAATGGTAAACTTAATAGGTGTCTTAGTTAGGGGTCTTATTGCTATGAAGAGACGTCATGACCATGACAATTCTTATAAGGGAAACCTCTAATTGGAGCTAGTCCATTATCATCATTGAGGGAAACATGGCAGCATGCAGGCAGACAAGGTGCTCTCGTGGTAGATGAGGGTTCTTTGTCCAGATAGGCAGGCAGCAGGAGAAGAGAGTGGCTTAGACTTCTGAAATCCCAAAGCCCACCCTGAGTGACACACTTCCTCCAACGAGGCCACACCTCCCAATAGTGCCCCTCCCTATGAGCCTTCGGAGGCCATTTCCATTCAAACCATCAAGTAGGTAAAAGCTTAATGAAGGCATGCTGTGGTGGCACAGGCCAAAAACCAAGAGGATAGCTGTCAATCTGAGGCCAGTCTGGGTCACATGGTGAGCCTTAGCTCAACCTGAGCTACACACAAGTTGGTCTCAAAAACCAAAAATAAGCAATCAAATATCATAAGGAAAACACGAAGAATGGGTATACACCTAATGCCAAAGTATCTTCCCAAAATATATCTGCTAGTTACAATGGAAAAAGGAGTAAATTTGTTAATATAAAAAATAAAACATAAATAATATATAATTAATACACGTTAATAACATAAAAGACGAAGTTTAGCCACAAAATCAAAGTTAAAATCGTTAGGAAGAGAGCTGAATGTGACGGGACACATAAATTACGCCAGCACTTAGGAAGTGGAGGCAGGAGGTTCATGAGAATGAAGCTAGCCTGGTCTACATAGCTAAAATAAGATTAAATAATAAACCTCTGGCAATGAGACAAGTAGAAACTGTATATTGCTCATTAGAATGCAAGAAGGACATACTGTCCTTGTGATGGTCCCACAGAAGGGACTCGCCTGACGCAAACCAGGAGGAAACACCAGGAAACCTAACCTGAGGGACTCTGAAAAATAATTGGCCCTCAATCTTACAGTGTCAAGGCCACAAGAGTCAGTGAGAGGTAGAAGCACTCTGCTTGAGGGAGACCAACGAGACAGGGCTGTTAACAGAAATGCGTTATGCCTGCTTGTGGCTTTAACTCTAAAGGACTTTATTGGGACAACAGATGACACTGGAGAGGGCATGGTCCATTCAAATTAATGTGGATATTAATTTCTTTTTTAAAAAATGCCTATTTACACTGAATGTGCATGGGTGTTTTGCCTGCATGTATGCCTGAGGGCTACATGCATGCTTGGTGTTCTCAGAGGTCAGAAGAGGTATTGGATGCCCTGGGATCAGAGCTAAAGGTGGGTGGGAGCTGCCATGTGGGTGCTGGGAACCAAATCTGGACTCTTTGGAAGGCAGTCAGTGCTAAGCCATCTTTCTAGCTCCAGATGCTAATTTCTGAATTCTGATGGCTATATCGTGCTTATGTAGAAGAATGTCACTATGGGAAACATACTAAAATGCTATGTGTGTATGCAAATGCATGTGTGTGCATGTACTGAGCATGTGCATATGCATGTGCAGGCAGTACATATATATGAGTATGTATGTATGTGTACAAAGATGCATGTGCACACTAGGTGTGTGTGTGCACAGACTGTGAGTGTGCATACACAGGGGTGTAGCTAGCACTCTAATACCTTACTAGCCTTCACTCTTAAATTTTTCCTGACTACCGTTCTTACAAAATCAGTTTTTACATCTGAAATTATTTCATTTTTTCAGAGACTTATTTATTTTTATGTGTATGAGTATTTTGCTTGCATGTATGTACTTGACCACTTGAGAGTCTGGTGCCCGTGGAGGTTAGAAGAGGGAGTTGGATCCTTATTCCCAGAAACAGGAGTTACAGATGGCTATGAGCTACAGGCTCTGGGAATCAAGTCCAGGTCCTGTGAAAGAACAAGTTCTTAATAACTTAGTTTAAAATAAAAAAGCTGCTTATAATGGTAAAAAAGGAGGAAACAAGTTAAAATCCATCTATATATAACAAAGAAAGGAAATGTTGTATGTCCAATGAAATGGAATATTACCTAACAATGAAGTGAAATTTGATTCATGGCCCAACATGGATAACCCCAGAAGAAATTACGCTAAGTAAAAGAAGCTATGAGCTAAGGACCACACATTGTATGACTCCACTGGCATAGAATGTCCCAGACAGAGGCATTTATAGACATAGAAAATAGGTTAGTTGTTACTAAGGCAGGGGAAGGTGAACAGGGGTGAGTTCTGGTGGTATCTTTGGAGGATGGATGAAAGTATCTTAATAGACTGTGGTGATGTCTTCCCACCTTGTGACTATACTAAAAGACACTGGATTGTGCTTTCTCATACAAACGGGTGAACCATATGGTTTTGGGGTTATATTCCAATCACGTTAACCAAGGGATAAAAACTGGATATGCAGAGTTCGCCATTGTTCACTCTTTCATCATCTCTAAATCTCAGTATAATCCCAACTTGGTGAGATTTATTAAGGAAGAGGCAAACCAAATTTAGTTAAATTCAACATGTTTTTGCTGAGAGCCTGCCCTATGCCAGGTCCTGGGATAAGAGCTTGCGATTCAGAAACTGGAGACACCTGACATCTTTGTCTTCCAGGAGGGTCAGCGCTGTGGCAAAGGCGACACAGCCTGAGGAGCCCAGAAGGGGATGCTCACATTTTCCTAGTTTGCTTAGAAGGCTTCCCCAGAGGCAGTGCTTAGACTTGAGCCACAGGCTAGAAAGAGTCCAAGGTTGCAGAGACACAGCATGAAGAAGCTGCTGCCAGGAGTAGGTGTAACCTGAGCCTCTGGACTGTAAAGTGTGCTCTGGGCACACTGTGGGAGTAAAGGAGGTTCTGAGTGGACAGAATCCACCTTAAAATAAGGACCATAGCAACAGAAGGTCATTAGAAGCTTCTAGAATATGAATAGAAGCAAGGAATTAGGAGGTAATTGACTATAGTACTCCCACTGGAGGAGAGCAGGTGGCTGTATGTAGTCCTGGCACTGTCTGCCCCACTGCAAGTTAAATGGCCCGAACTTGCCCCCTGCCGAGTGTCCCATACTAAAGGCTCCTCTGTCACTATAGATCATTCCACAGAATCCAGTCTCGGCCAGCTCAGTTCCCCACAGGGTGTGTGGCTGTCACTTGATTCCCCCGGTGGCTGGCTGCCTTGAGTGCTGGCGTGGAGGGAGAGCAGAGCAGGGTTCCAGGGACGGCTCTGTGTGGAGCTTCTGTCCCTCTGCTCCAGATGGCTGCCAGCCTCCTCCCTCAGCAGAACACAGGCTCTGGAGCTGGAAGCTGTCTCAGCAAGTTGGCTCACCTTGAAGGCTCCTGGGAGGAGTGGGATGCGGAACACAAAAGGCCCCTTTGATTCTCTGAAAGAGGGCTGGAGAGGAAGGCAGGAGAGCTAGGCGAGCAGTTTGTATCTCAGGACCACCCAGTAGAGAATTTCAGGACTTTTCCCCTATCCAGTAAAGCTTGTGGGACCTTTAGAAAACTTCTCCAGCTCAGCTACCCCAGTGCTGCGGACCCAGGGCCCCGTGCATGTCAGGTAACCACACCGCTGATCTGTGAAGGATTTCCCAAAAGAGAAGACAAGGCTCCTGGCTTTCAGCCCAGGAGCAGGGGGCTTCTGAAGCTTTGTGACTAATGCAGGGTACAAAGTGGAATAGGCTTGAAATCTCTTTCAACCTCAAGGAACCAAGAGAGGGGCTCAGGGATTCTGATCTCTACTATGGGGCCTGAGGACATCAGAAGAGGCGTCTCCTCAGTGGTGGTCTGAGTTCTGTCTCCAGATAGGCCCCTCAGGGAAATTAGATTTACCTTGATTTCCCCTTTAGCCCTGCTCCTCAGTCCTTTAGACAACTCTTGCCTCATCAGACATTTTGTCACAATGTGGCTTAGAGACTCTTCTGCTACAAGCATCGATCCCCTGTCCCGCTGAAGGGATACCAGAGCTGGTTTTCTGGAAGTAGATCCTTCATTAGCAAGTTTGCTCACTCAAGAAAGTTACTTTCTTTTTCTTTCTGTCCTTTTTAAAATTCATTTTATTAAATTCATTTTATTATTTGATGGGTATGAATGTTTTGCCTGCAAATATGCATGTCTGTGCACCATATGCATACCTGGTCCCTGAGAAGGTCAGAAAAGGGTATTGGATTCCCTGTAACTGGAGTTACAGATGGTTGGGAGCTGCCGTGTGGGCGCTGGGAACCGAACCCAGGTCCTCTGCAGGGGCAACAAGTGCTCTTAACCACTGAGCCATCTCTTCAGCCCCAGAAATTGTTTCCTTTTTATCAAGACAGGGTTTCTCTGTGTGGGCCTGACTGTTCTGGAACTTGCTCTGTAGACCAGGCTGGCCTTGAACTCACAGAGATCCACCTGCCTCTACCTTCCAAATGCTAGGATTAAAAGCAAGTGCCACCAGTGCCCGGCTTAGAAGTTGTTCTCTTACCTGAGAGAATGGCTTGACAGGGAGGGCTTCGTGGCGCCGGGGCTCCAGGGTTCTGGGGCCTTCAGACTTCTCTAACTTGTTTTCTGCTCCACTTTTTCCCCAGCCCCACCCAGATCCCATGTCCTAGTTTTGAGCCAGGTTAGGAGCCCTAAGCTAAGCTCCATGTTGCCTTGTAGCTCTTTCTTCAGCAGAGGGTGTGCGTTGCTGGCCCACCTCTATCTATTGTGAGGAAGCCAAACTAGACAGGCAGACAGTAGCTGTGCAGCGCCACAGAAATCTCCCAAGGCCCCTACAATGGCTTCACTGGATGTGGAGTGCTGAAAACTTTAATTATAAAAAGCAAGTTTCTATTGAATGTGTTCTTGGCAGATTGGACATTTGGATAATGGGGCATATGGATTGCTGGCCTGCTGCCATAGGAATTGACAGACCAATCCTATGGGAAAGGCAGCCTGGAGCTTCTGAGCTGAGTGGAGCAGGGGCATTGCCGTTCTGCGGCCCTTGGACTCTGGTGCATCTCTAACTGTGGGATGACTTGTACGGAAGGTGAGCTCCAACACCACACTCATATATACTAAACATATCATGCGTCCAGCATCCCCTGGGGCAGCCCTGCCACTGTGACTTCCTCCTATGGGGTTAAGGCTCACAAGGGGCACTTGCTTGGTCTCAGGCAGAAAGGACAGACCTCCAACCTGAGGGTCTGTCGTGTGCTTCAGGAAGCATGAGAGAGGGCGGCAATGCAGGTTTCGGCAGGGAGGTTGGTCAGCAGCTAGTATGGGGCACCCATGTTGTCATGTTATGGTGGTTTGTGTTATAGAAGCTGGGGTCCAGGGTGAGAGGCATAGGTAATGAGGTTGGAACAGCAGACAGGAGCTGAATGAGCCCACGCTTCTCAACTCTACAAGATGTAACACTTCATTACATAAACATGTTTAATGTTAGCTGGGCAGTGGTGGTGCACGCCTTTAATCCCAGCACTTGAGAGGCAGAGGCAGGCAGATTTCTGAGTTCGAGGCCAGCGTGGTCTACAGAGGGAGTTCCAGGACAGCCAGGGCTACACAGAGAAACCCTGTCTCGAAAAAACCAAAAACCAAACCAAACCAAAGCAAAGCAAAACAAAAATATTTAATGTTCTCTTCACTAGCCTGAAAGAAAATTCACAAGTAATTGATGGACACATTATATTAGTTGATCTTTTTCCCACTGTAACTGAGTTCCTGATAAGAAGCTTGTGGGGTCAGAGGGGATGGCTCTGCAGTTAATAGTGCTTACTGCTCTTGCAAAAGACCCAAGTTTGGTTTCCTGCAGCCACAGCTCCCAACCACATTCAGTTTATGCAGTGCTGGGGCTCAAACCCAGGGCATTGTGTATGATAGCCAAGTGCTCTACCTGCTTCTACCAACTGAATTACACCCCAGGCCCTGGGCTCACTGAGGGTACAGCCCATGGTTGCAGAGAAGGCATGGTGATCAGAGTGGCATGTGGCTGTGTGCTGGAGAGAGATGGGTCAGACTGCTTGGTAGTCTAGGAACCACAGATTGGGCAGAGGGCAAGCCTGGGCTATAAAACCCCAAAGCCCACTTCCTTCAATGAGACTCCATCTCCTAAAGGTTCTACAATCTTCCAGATAGTGCCATTAGCCCGGGACCAAGTATCTTAACATGTAAGCCTATGGGGACATGTCACAGTCAAACTATAAGGTATACATTTTCAAAAGTATAATGCAAAACACATAGTATAAAGAAGAAATAGGAAGCAATTATAACAAAATAATGTGTGTTTTGTTATGTACATATTTGGATGTGTAAGTATTTGGGCAGAGTCTTCCTCCCGTATTAGTCAGTTTTTCTGTCACGGTGACAAAATGCATTTCATTTCAGGGAAAATGAAAGCCAGCAAGATTTATTTTGGCTCCAGGTTTCAGGCTTTTTCAGCCCAATGATTGACTGATTTCAAGGCTTTTTGGTGGAAGGGGAGCCAGCCAAAATGGTAGGAAGCCATTTTGGTCACCACATGGTCACCAGAAAGTCCAGAGAAGTGGTGCAGTTAGTCTCACGGGGCAGAAGGCACGCTCTGACAGCTGTGGTGCACGGATGGGACAGGGGAGGAGCACCGCTAGCCACTGTGTCACCTGAAAAAGCATCCAAGTGAGGACACAAGGGACAGACCACTACCTGCTGCAGAGCCTGAGACAACTGCTGAATCACACAGGCCACTGACAGGTTGGGTTAAGGGGCGGGCAAGGATAGGATTTGGGCTCTGAGGAAAAAAAAGAATTAAATTTGGTCTGAGATTCCACAGAGCCACACCACTGACTGGATGATGGCGTCCTTGCTTCTATCCCTAGGTTCCTTATCGGCTGTATGACAACCCAATCCTGAATTCCATCCCCAGCTGGAAGGCGTAGCCTTGCCTGCCAATCTTCTTCTCCTGAGGAGGGAAGGGGCTGCACGCCACAGCAGCAAACACAGCTGCTCTGCACTCAGACTCGGGGAGTGAGGGCAGAGGTGCTGGCCCACCACCAGCTGGCTCTCATCCCTAGAATCGCTTCTGGAGGACTTAGAGTGTGCCAGTCCCTCAGCGGGCCTTCCCCTGACAGCTCCGTCTTCTTATTCGTGACTCCTTATCCCCATGTATACATATCCAGGTGACCCCGAGAGATACAGAGAAAGGCAATTTAAATCTTTCATGAAGTGGCTCAAAACCTTCACAAATATCTTTCAGCAGAGAGTATGCCTTACTTAGTTTTGCTCAGGTTTGTTTTGCTACCATAGACTGGGTGGCTTTAATGACAGGCAGTTTGGGAGGCCGGGAAGTCCAAGGTCAAGAAACTGGCCATCTGGTGTCTAGTGAGAGCCTGTTTTCTGGTTTACAGACAGTGCTTTTGTGCGGTGTCTTCCCATGGCAGGAGAGGAATGTGGGAGCTTTCTAGGGTCTCATAAAGGCACTAATCCTATTCCCGGGGGGGGGGGTTCCACCTCATGACTTACTCATTCCCCAAAGCCTTTGCCCTCCAATAGCACCACATTAGGAATTTAGACCTAGACATGAATTTGAGGGTGAGGAACGCAAACATTTCTCAATGAGTCCATGGCGAAGCCTGTGGGCACCATAGAGCTCACTACAACCTAATAAAGAAGATGCTGTTATCCTCATCTCTCTCTCTCTCTCTCTCACACACACACACACACACACACACACACACACACACACTTTATTTAAACTTCTGTCCATTTCTTCTTCTTTTTTTAATCTGTAAAAGAGGATTCTGTTTGGGTTCTTGGGCTTTTCCTGGAGTGGATATTTCTCCTCCTCTCCTTTCATTTAAATCTGCTCAAATGAGGTCCAACTTGGCAAAGACCAAATTCTCCCAGGGACTCATGGGAGAAAATGAGAGCCAAGGAGAGGTTGACTTTTTGAGTACCATTCTTTGCCTATGGCAATGTCAGCATTAACCAGGTGAAATTGTATCAGCCCACACTTCCCCATGCTCACTGACACACGCAGTCATACCTTTACTCTTGTCAAACAGACACCTGTGCTGGCCCCTGTCATCTCCTCTCCCCAATTCTTCATGGACACTTTTACCTTTGGTCGGTATTAACTTCTGATATTCATAACCACGACTTTTGATTAATGCGAGACTTCAAAGCACCTTTTGAATCATTAAGGAAAGATTAAATTATCTTCGGGATAGTTTCAGTATTAAGTGTGGTTGAGCTAATTCAGGTTCTCTGGAAATTGACAATATGATCCATTTCTACTTTATATAATCAGAAGACTCAGATTAAACTCACGGACGAGTCCAGCCAAACTGGGTTACTCCGAATAGGATGTGAGTCTACAGGAAGTCATCAGCACACAGTCACATCTGGGAATGAAGTAGAAAGCCAGAGTCCAATCCAGCCAAATGCTGTCACTACCTCATAAATCTCCCAGAATTCAAACAACCCTGAAGGGCTGCCCAAGTCATAAGTCAGACTTTGATGCTTTCTTCCGTCTCTCCGGGCTGGGCCATGCTCAGGGTCATTTGGCTAATGCGGGACTCCATCTTCATTGCCTCATAACTAGTGTTTAATCAGTGATGATTGCTGAGCCGGGATGCCCGCTTGCTCTTCCCTCGGAGAGTGCCTGTCGATATGTCATGGCAATTAACCAGAGACCTGTGGGAGGGGCGGTGAGGGCATAGGGGAGGCGGGCTGTTGGTGTGGTCACAAGCTTCACTCTGCCTCGCAGGGGGTCTCTCTGGCCCCACACCAGCTTTTGGAGGGCTGAGGAAGGGTGTCCACAAGCTAGGGGATGTCCTTAAAAAGGCGATGACTGCAAACACTCGCCCTCTCAACAATTCATCACCCAAGCTGCAGAGAGAATGACGAAGTGGGTCAGCCATTCCAATCAACTCTGACCATTAAGGAACGAACTAGACAACGGGGAGAGACGGACTATCACAGACTACACGACAGTATCTCAAGGTAGCTGAGATGGAGGCTTAGCGTGTGAGAGCATCCCTTAGCCCTGAGGAAGGGAACACAATTGGACAATTATACATACTTGTCTCTTCATATTCCAAGGCTTGGAAAGAGGTGTGAGAGTGTAGAAGTACACACACACACACACACACACACACACACATGCATGCATCTTTTAAAATATTTTACTTCTGGGGGTTGGGGAGTTAAGAGCACTTAACTTTGGGGGGCCCAGTAGTTAAGAGCACTGACTGTTTTTCCAGAGGTCCTGAGTTCAATTCCCAGCAACCACATGGTGGCTCACAACCATCCATAATGAGACCTGACACCCTCTTCTGGTGTGTCTGAAGACAGTGACAACATACTCACATACATATAATAAATAAAAATCTTTTAAAAATATTTTTTTATTTTTAATTTGGGTGTATGTATGTATGTATGTATGTGCATGTGAGCGAAGGTAGTCTTGGAGGGCCCAAAAGAGAGCCTTGAATCCCCTGGAGCGGGAGTTCCAGGCAGTTGTAAACTGTCTTTCATGGGAGCTAAGAGAACAGTATGTGCCCTTAGTCCCAAGCACTCTTTCTAGTTTCTAGATGCACTTTTTTTTTTCAAGACAGGGTTCTTCTTTGTAGTCTGGCTGTCCTGGAACTCACTCTGTGGACCATTAAATCCCAGATATCTGCCCATCTCTGCCTCCTGAATGCTAGCATTAAAGGCGTGCACCACCACTGCCTGGCTAAAGATCAGGGAATTAAAAAAAATTTTTTATTTATTTTATGTATATGAGTGGTTTGTTTTCATGCACATCAAACAAGGGAATCAGGTTCCATTATACATGGTTGTGAGCCACCATGTGGGTGCTGGGAATTGAACTCAGAACCTTTGGAAGAGCAGTCGGTGCTCTTAACCACTGGGCCATCTCTCCAGCCCTAGATGCACTTTTGATTGGACAATCTTGAAAAAGATTCTGATGAAGAAGAGCTGGAAAATGTCCATGGGGTGATAGTTTTAAGTTAACAAGTTCACCTATATAAAACTAACTCTCTCTCTCTCTCTCTTTCTCTCTCTCTCTCTCTCTCTCTCTCTCACACACACACACACACACACACACTGTTCTGTTCTAGAGTCTTTGGTGAAAAACTAGAAAAAGCAATTACCACTAAAGACTGCAGCAGGGTTGCTGAGAGATAGGTGAGAAGAAGCATTTTCTCTCCATATTTGGTAAGGTTTTGGGAAAATATCACTGTATCACCCATTCACCCTCAAATAAGTACACAAAAATGAAAAAAAAAAGGTTTTTTTTAAAAAAAGAGTTGGCAAGAAGGGCACAAGTCCAAGAGAGATTGAAGGGGGTGCAACGGTTTTTAGTTAACTTCACAGCATCTAGAATGACCTAAGTGTCACACTGAGCAAAGGAATCAAAGAACTTCCCCTGCGGGAGACATTTAACCAAGAAGGATCCCAGGTTTGAAATTCCCACTTCTGTCTCCTTGTGCCTTCCATCCTCCCATCTGTCCGTTGTGTGAGTTGGAATCTGCGCTTGCTTGCAGGCTGTCCTGTGAATCTGTCCCTGGGTCTGTCCTTAACAGAGGACTTCTCTCCCTCTTTGGTTAAACAGCAATGAGAGCATCACTTGGGGGAAGGAACGAGGGATGGGGATGCTGTACAGAAGTCTTTAACAGAGTTTACAAGGGGTTAAGTAACTGGCTTTAACCGACTCAAAGGGCAAACAGTGCCTCTGCCACCACAGTTTATCAAGCAGTGTATGCATGTTGCTTTTAACACTTATGGCGAATAAACATTTGTAAGATTCCTTTCAACCTATGTTTGGTGTTTTCAGTAAATGATTATCATAACACACAGACACACACACACATAGGCATCACTTGGGTTAGGCAAATGAGAGAACATACATAATTTAAGATTACAGCTATGCTTTAGCTTAGGTTGTAAAAGGTGATTAGATGGGAAAACCAAGGCAAGTGAAGGTTGGTTGTTACACCATTCACTTAAAGGCAGGTTAAACAAACAGGCTGAGTACACAGTAGGATAGCAGTCTTAAGTGTTAAGTGATTTCAAGTGTGTTATTAACTCTGGCTGTGAGGCCCATTCAAAGTTCCAGTCTCTAAGAATGTAAGAGATATTTTTATCATAATGCATTGCCACACCATAGGAGTCAGTTCTTTGCCTCCACCCTGTGGGGTGGGTCCCAGGGATTAAACTCGGGTTGTTAGGCACAGGGGCGAGCATTCTTACCAGCTGAGCCATCTTGCTGGCCTGGATACTTTCTTCTAACAGTCTAAACAAGACTAACTCAGGGAGTATCTCCAGACCTCATGAGAACCCACAGAGATTGTAAGCCAGTTCCTCGTGTTAATTTATCTCTATTCTTGTGAATTTACTTCTGATTTCCTGAGTCGATCTTGGCTGATTCACACAGCCTGGGAGAAATGGGAAGAGATGGTACCTACCAGTCAAGGTGGCCTCATCTTTGGAAAATGGAAGGGGACAAGCCCAGGTGTCGGCAGGTGTTGTTTTGTCCACTGAGATGCTCCAGTCCTCACCAGAGACAGGAGCCAGAGCATGGATGGTTGCTGAAGCATCAGAAATGGAGCACCACACTCAGATGGTCAAAGCTGGTGTTGGATGTGAGACCTTCAAGGCATCGATCCCACAGACACAATATGGTTCTCTTTGTTCTTTTACATGGACCATTCAGGCATTTCCTTGTAAACTTCACTGACTCACACCCCATTATGTCATATATGTAGTATCACTGGCTCCTGTGCTCTGACTCCTCCTTGCCTTGTGTGGTCCAGGGACAGGTCACAGCCCTCTCAATGTATTCTCCCTTCTCTGCCCAGGGTCTCTGAGTAATAAATCTTTGATGTTCTTCCCTACCGTGGTGATGCACTGAATGTGCACCTTCTACTCGAGGAACCAGAGAGGTACCTGAGAGAGGGTGTTCCCTAGGAAACACAGTCAGGTTCCCAGTGCCAGAATGATAACTGGGGTGGTGTAAACTGTATACGGGGCAGACAAGAGGCACATTAGAAACAAGTCTCTCATGTGAATGACCCTCTCCCCTTGGTCACAGGCAGGGCGACTAAGCATTAGCCTGTGCTACAGGTGAAAGTACCCTATGAAGGCACACTGTGAACAGCCATATCCAGGCCACCTTTATTTCCTGTTAGGCCAGGATTGACATTTGCTATGATACTATATAGTGCAGGTTGGTTTCAAACTCATGATCCTGCAAAGACTCAAGGACTGGAAATACAGGCATGCGTGGCTATGTCTGGCTTTGCCAAGGACCCTTGGACTCATGCTTTCCGTTCACAAGGCATTCATTATGGACTTTCTCTGGGTCTTTTTATATGCCACCTCCCTTTGTGCCTTCAGCATCTCATTTGTTAAGAGGACGAGAAAAAACAAACGAACTCAGAGGTTCCCTTTAGCTATAAGCTGCTGTGATTTGATAATTTTCTTCAGCAAAACCAAATGGGGTTCATCTCCACCCAACCCCCAATTTTTTCATGTTCTCTATTCTACTTTTGAGTTGACAATTATAGCACTTGGGTTTGGTACAAATTCACTGTACAAGGTATTCATTGTCCCTAAAGCATTGACCCAGGGCTCACTGTAACATAGAATGTGCACACTGATAAGGACCAGGGGTGAGGCAAGCATCCAGATGTATCTGGCTGGCATCGACCCATCAATCAAGTCAGGGTGTGCGTGGAATTGAGGAGCTGGGATTATGAGGAAGTGTTGTGGATGACGAGCTGCCCCAATCTGCCAACCCGTCAGGGTTTTAAGACTGTGATGGTCTCAACACGGATACACACTGAATGGTTTTAATTTTATTTGCATTCAGCCTTCCCCCAAAAGATATTTTACCTTGGGCTTGGAGAGATGGCTCAGTGGTTAAGAGTACCGACTGCTCTCTAGAGGACCCAGGTTCCACTCTTGGTGCCCACATGATGGTTCACAGCCATCTGTAACTCCAGTCCTAGGGTTTGTTTATTTAACTTTTTCAGTTTTTCATGTAGATTGGTGTTTTACTTACATGTATGTCTGTGTGAGGATCCCCTGGAACTGGAGTTATGGAAAGTTGTGAGCCACCATGTGGGGTGCTAAGAATTGAACCAGGGTCCTCTGGAAGAGCAGTCAGTGCTCTTAACCTCTGAGCCATCTCTCCAGGCCCAGTCTTACGACCTCTTCTGGCAGGGCACCAGGTACACAGACATACATGTAGGTAAAACACCTATTCACATAAAAATAAATTTTAAAGTGATGGTTAAGTTCCTTTTTTAACTATTATTAAGAAAAGATGCTGCCAGGCAGTGGTGGCACATACCTTTAATCCCAGCACTTGGGAGGCAAAGGCAGGGGGATTTCTGAGTTCGAGGCCAGCCTGGTCTACAGAGTGAGTTCCAGGACAGCCAGGATTACACAGAGAAACCCTGTCTCAAAAACCAAAAAAAAAAAAAAAAAAGAAAGAAAAGAAAAGATGTTTACCCAAAAGCAACAGAACTTCTTGCAGATATAAAGACAAAGCTTAGGAAGGATTTTTATCTCCCACGGAACTAACACTAGCTTTCAAAAGGAGGGAAGACATCATCCTGACTCACATCACCAATCATCATAGCATATGCATTTAGCCATTATGCTCTGAATCTAGTTGTGTTTTCTCTGTGTTTGACAACATTAACATGCAACACATAGTAGGACTGTATCTGTAGTTGAACTAGTCAACAACACAGAATGTTGGTCCTAAAAAAGTAAAGGCAGCAGATGAGGAAGCAAAAAATCCTAATTAACCAAAAATCTGTATTTGTTAGCAGTAAACACACAAACTCCCTTTTTCCCCTGTGTCTATAGAACCAAAATTAACACTACCCTTATGACAAGAGTCATGCCTGGTGAGCCTCTTGTGAAAGGTGTTGGCTCATGTGTTGGGCTGCTGACTGAAAGAGACATCACAAAAGTATATGTATAGTTAGGAACAATGTTTAGACAGCTTGAATGAGGTGATATCCATAGTTTTGGTCATTTGAGTATTTGATTCCCAGTTGGTGGCACTGTTTAGGGAATCTCAGGGTTGTGGCCTTGCAAGAGGAAGCATGGCACTGGGTTGGAGTGGCAGTGTGTGTGTGTGTGTGTGTGTGTGTGTGAGAGAGAGAGAGAGAGAGAGAGAGAGAGCGCATTACGACTTGACGCACTTCCTGGTTGCTCAGCTCTGTCCTTGCCTTCTGAAGATGTGAGCTGTCAGCTAGCTGCTTCAGCCACCAGGCCTGCTTGCTGCCATACTTCCCTACCACAATGGCAATGGACTCTTTAACATTCTGGAACCATAAATCCAGATAAAACCTTCCTTCTTTAAGTTTCCTTGGTCATGGTGTTTTATCACAGCAATTGTAAAGTAACTTAATACAAGAGGACTTATTAATAAGAACAGGGACCCAGCAGGTCATATATTCAATGAAGAGAGTCAAGAAAGTGCCATGATCTGAGTGCCTGCTTCCTTGGCATTTGGCATGAAATGGGAGGACAACTCCTCAGGTGTTTGATTAACTTAATCTAGTTAAGAGAATCATGCCTATTTAAGAAGGGATAGTTTTGTAAATTAGACACAATCTAGAATCACCTAGGGAGTCCAATAATTGTTTAGATCAGGTTTGCTTCTAAGTATGTCTATCTAGGCTTGGGTCCAGAACTATATAAGGGTGAAGAAAATTAACAGAGTGTAAGCATACATGCATTCACTACTCTCTGCTACCAATTATGGATGTTATATGATCAGTTCTCCCAAGATATGATTAACTGTACCCAGGAACTGTGAGCTTAAAACAATAGCAGCAACAGAAACAGTGACAACAACCACTCCCTTTCTCCCCTATGTTGGCTTTGGTAGGTATTTTATCACAGCGACAGGAAGAAAACTAGGATAGAGGGTTATGTTGGCTTATGTTACAGAAAGACAGGGCTCCTGACTCTTTGAATTTAGAGACTGTATTAGTCTAAGAAGGTGAAGTGCCTAGAGTTTACTTTCCTTTCAATTTACTTTCAAGCACATGGGTGTTTTGCCTACATCCCTGTCTGTTCACCAGGTGGGCCTGGTGCTTCCAGAGACCAGATGATGTCAGAAACCCCAGAATTGGAGTCATAGATGTTTGTAACATGCCATGTAAGTATTGGGAACCAAACAGTTGTCCTCTAGAAAAGCAGCTCTGCTCTTATCCCACTGAGCCATCTTTCTAGCCCTGGTAATCTCCTCCTTCTCTTCTTCCTCCTCCTTCTCTCTTCTCTCTTCTCTCCTCTCTCTCTCTCTCTCTCTCTCTCTCTCTCTCTCTCTCTCTCTCTCTCTCTCTCTCTCCCTTCTTTCCCCTTCTCCCATGTACTGCTCCCAAACTCCTTTTTACTTAAAGTTAAATTTATTTCTGAATATAGGAAACCATGTTTTTATTACTTAAAAAAAAATGTGTGTGACGATGGCACACATGCGGCAGTCAGAGGCAGCCTGTAGGAGGCACTTCTTTCCACATGAGTCCCAGGGATCAAACTTGTGTGTTCAGGCTTGAAAGTCGGTAGGTTCCTTTAACGCTGCACCATCTTGCTGGCTCCATGTTTCTTTTGAAGATCTAGAAATAACAAATAAGGCCAGAATCCTTTTGGTGACCTACTCCATTCTTCCCATTTAAGTAACCAAGATGGAGTCACCATTACTGTAAGGAGTGGATTCCCTCCTCCCCATCTTTCAGAAGGGCTTCCCTGAATAGCCCAAGCTGGCTTCCCGCTTCAGCCTCCTGTGTGCTAGGATTACAGGTGTGGGTCCCACACCTGCCTGGAGCAATAGCTCTCTCTTTAAGAATAGTTTTCTACTCCTAAACTTTAAAATCTTATATATGCTTGCTTACGCGCTTTAAATTTTATAAATACCCTATTTACATGATTTTTAGTGCACTCATCAGTTTCTTGGCATCTCTTCACCCTATCTTACTTTCAGATTTTAAGCCTTTCTCCCCTCCCTACCTCCACCTTGGTGGTTCATGTATTACCACCTAGTTTACCCTCCCTTTATGCTCAAGTAAACATGACGTGACCTATTTATGGGCCACATGTTTTAATCGCTATTTTTCCTTATTCAAGTGTATGTCATAAATTCTGACAATTACAGAAGGAGTTCCCTCCTCTGTCTTCTTGTTTGGTTTCTTTCGTTGTTTTTTTTTTTTTTTAATTATTTATATATAAGCACATTGTAGCTGTATCCGGACACACGAGAAGAAGAGGGCATTGGATCCCTTTACAGATGGTTGTGAGCCACCATGTGGCTGCTGGGATTTGAACTTAAGACCTCTGGAAGAGCAGTCAGTGTTCCTAACCACTGAGCCATCTCTCCAGCTCTTGGCTTGGTTTTTCAAGAAAAGGTTTCTCTGTGTAGTCGTGGCTGTCCTGAAATTGACTCTGTAGATTAGGCTGGCCTCAAATTTACAGAGATCTGTCTGCCTCTTCCTCCCAAGTGCTGGGATTAAAGGTGTGTGCCACCACCATCCTGGAGTCACTTCTAAATGGTATCCTTATTTTCTATGTGAGTGGATCTTGCTTTCTTCAACCACTTCTCCAGTGTTGGGGAGTTCAACAATTAATACAGAGCATATATATTTCTTATAAAACGTACCTGGAATAATTTTCCAATTTCTATCACTGGAGAATATTTTTTTTTAAACTGGAGAAGGGCTACTAATGTTTTGTGTGTTTATTTTGTATCCAGTCATCTTACTTTTACATTAACTAGTTAGCAATTTTATTTTATTTGGTTTTCTAGAGTCTTTCCAAACCTCTAGGAGACTAATTACAGGTTTGTTGCTATTCTAACTATTCATTCTATAGCCTTTGTGTTTGCACATGTGTGTGCATGTGGGGGCCAGAGGTCAACATTAGGTGATCTTCCTCTGGTTGTGGTCACTCTCCACTTTAGTTTTGGTTTTTTTTTTTTGTTGTTGTTGTTGTTGGTGGTGGTTTAGTTTTTTCAAGACGGGGTTTCTCTGCATAGCCCTGACTGTCCTGGAACTCACTCTGTAGGTCCTGCTGGCCTGGAACTCAGAAATCTGTCTGCCTCTGCCTCCCAAGTGCTGGGATTAAAGGCGTGCGCCACCACTGCCCGGCTCCACTTTAGTTTTTGATATAGGTTCTCTCAGTGGGACTGGTTGATTCTGTTAGACTGACTTGCCAGTAAAGCCCTAGATTCTAGGTGTAAACTACTAAACCTCTTTGGCTGTTTACGTGGGGTCTGGAATCAAACTTAAGTCCTTGTGCCTGCAGGGAAAGCAAAAGTCATCTACTCAGCCATCTCAATTCGTGTTGCTTTCTTTAGAAACATTAAACATTCACAAGCACCCTATGCCTGCCAGCTCCCTCCCTCCCCCTCCCCTCTCTCTCTAGTACCCCTTCACTCTGAGTTAGGATCTCTTGTAGTCCAGGCTAGCTTCTCACTTGCTATGTTGTGACAGATGACCTTGAACTTCTAATCCTCCTGCCTCCACCCCGAGACTGAATGAGCCACATGCCTCTTTTATGTAGCACTGAGGATCAAACTCAGGGCTTCTTGCATGTGCACGCTAGGCGAGCAAGTGACATTTGTACCTCCTTGGGTCTAGTCAATTTTCCTAGTATTAGATCTTCAGCTTCTCAGTGCCCTTCAGTTCATTCTAGTTTGCCAGTTTCTAATGGTTTTATTAATGTGTTAAAACATTTTCCAATGCCTCTACATTTTTAATGTGTTGCTAGGGTTTGTCACCTTCTAGTGTCCTTAAAAGATTGTGTCTTAAAAACAAAAAAACAAAACAACAACAAAAAAAGTGGGCAGGGGTGGTGCACACCTTTAATCCCAGCACTCAGGAGGCAGAGACAGGAGGATCTCTGTGAGTTCGAGGCCAGCCTGGTCTATAGAGTGAGTTCTAGGATAGCCAGCACACACAGATAAATCCTGTCTCAAAACATAAAACAGACAAACAAAAAGATTGTATCTTGTCATTATATGACACCGTTGGGTGCCTTTACCTTTGAACTCTAACGTGATATAAGCATTTTTAAAAGATTCCTTCCTTCTTTCTTCCTTTCTTTCCTTCCTTCCTTCCATGTATATGAGTACACTGCAGCTCTTTTTCGTCACACCAGAAGAGGGCATCAGATCTCATTACAGATGGTTGTGAGCCACCATGTGGTTGCTGGGATTTGAACTCAGGACCTCTGGAAGAGCAGTCAGTGCTCTTAACCACTGAGACATCTCTCTAGCCTGACATAAGTATTTTAATACTGTTTCCTTTTAAATTTTGCATTTGCTTATTTTCTCTTTGTCATCATTTACGTTCCAGCCTTCTGTGTGTTCTTTTGGCCACTCATAGTGGTAAGGCCATGTGTGAACGGCCTTTAACACCGAGTACCAGAACTTCCAGCACTAGCAGGGGTGACGCTGGAGCATCACGGCAACTCTACCGGCTTCCTCTCTGTTCAGGCTCCTGGGCAGGCGCTAGACCTTGAAATCCTTTGAGTTGAGCAATGTGGGTGAGGAAGATGGACTTTCTCAGGAGTCTGGCTCTCCCTGCTCAGAACTCCTGGGATTCTGAAATCAGGACTTAGTAGCCTTCAGCCTCTGTGGGATACCAGGACTGATGCTTTTCCTACTGTATGCTTCAAGGCTTACTCCTGGAAACCTGGTTGGGGTCATGAGGGAATAAAGGGAGGACAGACAATAATAAAGGGACGGGCACATGAGTACAGAAAAGTTGGGGTCAGGTGGGTCATGTGCGCCCGATGGAGGGGCACTAATTCCAGCAACAATCCTGACCCCACTTTTATTATGTGCACAGGGGAGGAGTTAGCTGAACCGTGTAGGTGTCTGTGGATGAGTGGCCTGGATTTGAACATTGAAAAAAAGAAAGCTGAAGTTGCTACTTTTTACATGCACTGATCACTCATTAATAAACTGTCTTACATGCTGTCAGCATTCACACTCAGCCCAGACAAAGGCTCCGCCAGTTTCTGTAGGTCTGATGCACTGGTCCTTGGCACGGCTGCACCTGTGACAATACACAGCCACTCAGCTACACTTGGTCTTTATACACTCTCTTGGGGTTTGATCAGCTCCTCACATCTCGAACTGTTTTGGAACATGGTAAGAGTTTTTTTGTGGACACACAGGAGCTGGGCCTTGCTCCACTAGGCTTCGGGTTAAAGCCCTTAACTTGAAGTGATAAGCAGGATACAGAAACTTCGAGGGACACAAGAGAACTACATCCCAGGAGAGGTGGTGGTCTGAATAGGAACAGCCTCTTATCTGAGTGCTTGGCCCATAGGGAACGGCTCCATTAGGAGATGTGGCCTTACTAGAGTAGGTGTAGCCTTGTTGGAAGACGTCTGTCACTGTGGAGACAGAACAAGGTCCTAAATGCTCATGGTAGGTCTAGTGTGGCAGCCTCTTTCTGGCTGCCTTTGGATCAAGACGTAGAACTCTCAGCTCCTTCTCCAGTACCGTGTCTGCCTGCACGCTGCCCTGCTTCCTGCCACGATGATAATGGAGTGAACCTGTGACCCTGTAAGTCAGCCCCAATTTAATGTTTACCTTTATGAGTTACCCAGTTCATGCGGTCTCTTCACAGCAATAGAAACCCTAACTAAAACACGGGACTATATTTCCCCCCCCTTAAAGCAGCTACTGCGAAACTCTCAGACTCACATTTCATCCTGTATAAACTTCTTAGCCCAGGCTGTTTACCTCCAGGGCCCCATAACCAAGGCATGTCGCCGGATCAGGCATGCCCGAGCTATTATCTGTCACTACCGAGACGTGGATTTGCCCCTGAGGAGCTGGGCCTCTGTTCTTGCTCTTTCTATAATGAGAGAGCAGCAAGTATTACCTATGATCCATCTTTCTGTACAGTTAGTCTGTGTTCCTAATTACTTCTATTAAGGCAACTCTGAAGTCCTAAAGGGCAGCTGTTCAGCATCTGCACCAAGCAGGGCAGCAAGTTAACTCCTGTGCCCTCCCTCTGTCTAGGCCCTGTGACCACCGAGGACCACGGGTCTGCCCACGGGTCTTGTGCATCTTTTGGTGTTCATTACCCAACTCCAGGTCTGCTCGTCCATCACATGACCAACATCCATTGTCACAGGGTATGACCCAATGGTACACCAAACCCAACAGCAGCTCTGCCCACCCCACCCTCTGCAAACGCAAGAACACTAAACGACTCTGTTCAAAACAGTTTATTTTATTATTTTTTTTGTCAGACAAACACATTGATTTCTGGACCACAGTAGAGGATGGAAACCTTTCACAAACTTATTTATTTGAAAATACAAATATAAAATTATACTTTCCACATCTGTGATGTGAGAGACTGCCATCCACATAGTAATTTTTTTTTTTTACAACAGGGCTTTAAGAAAGCCACACACAAAGACCTGAAAGATGCTTGAGATATATATATATATAGATACATATATATGTATATATATATAAAAAAAATACTCACTACCAAAGTTCTCATCAGTTTCATACTAAAGTATAAAAGTAAGGGTGAGGTCAGCCACAGTGCTAGGGGAAGTTTTATTTAGATACATTTATGTCCACATGAAACGCTTAGACTTGCATCCTATTACATATGGAATTCCGAGTTTATAACACCATGAATGGCAGATTGGCTAGCCCACGCTACTCAAGAGCACGTTCACAGACTCCACACAGGGTGGTACAGTATGTACAGAATACAGCAGTAGAAGCCTTCCCTGGAGGCTCTGGAACTGTCGCTCAGTTCCGCTCCCCTCCCCCCTCATGCCCTGCCTCCCGGAAATGAAATCCCGTCTGAGACAATACCTTTTGATTACTAAATAGCCATGTTTGAATTATGGTTGTTTCCCAGAGAGGGGTGGGTTTTATTTATATGCTTTTTGCTTTTTTTTTTTTGTATTTTAGTTTACGTTTTTCTTTTTTCTTTCTTTGTTTTCGTTTGTTTTTTTGGTGAAAGAAAAGAAAAGAAAAGAAAAAAAAAGGAAACAAACTCAAACGGTCTTAAAGTATTGCTTCTTCAGTTCCAGCATTGCCTTGTGTAGTGTCTGTGCCCAGGCCTGGGCTGAGCTGTTTCTTTTCTGCTCTAGCTGAGGCGGGGGGCTTGCCAGCATCTCTCGCTCAGTGTGCTCACCCGCAGCCTGCCCTGCTTCTCTACTCTCTCTCTGGCTGGCTGACTTTTGCCTTCCTTGGAGGATCTGGCTAGCAAAGCACACTCAAGGAAAACAAAACAAAACAAAAAAACAAACAAAAACTCCCCTCCCCTCCCTCCCCTGCCCTCCAATTTCCCCGGTCCCTGTGCGTCACTTTCAACTGATAGAGAGAAGTATGAGTTTAGTGTTTCTTTTGTAAACAATTTCATATGCGATATAATACAGAAAGCACGGCTGACCTTCAATTAAAAAAAATGTAGTAAACTATATTGCTTTATTCTTGAAGATGCTGCTGCAGTGGGTGGATGGCAGAGCGAAGCGGTGTGGTTGTTGGGATGGAGGCTATGTCCCTAGCCTTAGTTTGCACTAAAGATCAAAATAGCTTTCGATTTTTTTATTTGGAACCAAAAAAATATCCCCCCAAATAATCAAATTAAAAAAAAAAAAGAAAGAAAAAAAAACACCCCCCCCCCAATCCCCAAACTGAACACCTTTCAGGTCATTAGAACCAACAATTACCCAATGATTTTTATACTAGTCTAGCAAGATGTGTGTAACATTCACTGGCCGTGAATTGCTGTGCAGCGGAACGTTAAGTCGACAGCAATCGAGCGAGCCATGCTACCTTAAAGCCCAAGCTACAAGTTCAAATTAAGAGAATGGTCATGAAGGATTAAAAAACAAAACAAAACAACCCCCCCCCCCGCAAAGGCTGGTTGGGGTCTCACTTGAGTCAAGCCAATGAGCGATGGGGACAGAGTGTGAGGCTGTTTGGTTTTTCCCAATGGGTGAGAAGGCCACGAACCACACATGCAGAGGCTCCTGGGGCGGAGACCCAGGCTCGGTCATCTCCACCAGCCCCACATCCAGGCTGAAGTAGGAAGGGGACCAGGAGTCAGCTGCCGCTCCATCTCCCCTCTTGGGAGGAGAGGACCTTGGGGTCTCAGGCAGATGGATCTGGAAGCCAGAGAGTCCCCTGGTGGTTATTGATAATGCCAGGGAAGAGCCATTAGCCAAGAGGGTTTCTCCCCCAGGGAAGGTGAGAGGAGGGTTCCCACATTCGCTATTGAGCTTAACTGAAACGAACACAAAGATGGACATCAGTGCTGAAAGAATTTACAAAAAATTGTTTAAAATGGACTTCTAGATGGCGGTGGGATGGGGGTACTAATGAGGAACCTTAACCTAGGTAGCCACTTGAAAACATATCAGATGTTCACAAGATTTGTGCTATGGGCTACTGGGTCTCTTCAAAATGTATATAAACATCTAAAACATATTCACACAGATTATCAATTTCTTCTGAGCATCCTTAAAAAAATATTTTTCTCTTAGTAAAATCATTTTAATATACCACGCCTCCCTCTTTTAAAAAATAAATTAAAAAAATCCAGTTTTGCATATCTAGTGTTTGCATTTAAGGTAGTATGGCACACCCCGTCACAGATAGGGGGGCAGGGACCTACAAAACGCCGTAGAGTCAGCCGGCATTTGAACATTGTGAGACCTTGGGTTAGTTGAAACCACATCAAATCAGCAAAAATAAAAGTAAATTTGAACTTGGAAAAAAAATAATAAAGGAAAAAACTGCCCCCAAATTATTAGCATTTTTTCTTTTCATAAATAAGAGAAAGTTCTATCCTTACTGGTCCTAAATCTGAATAACTATGTCTATTTTTTTTTAAAAATCTTAATTACGTTATACCTATCAATATGTACTAGAAGAGGAGAAAAAAAGTCACTACGCTAGTACCAAGACAGCACACTTACAAGATAGCCATTTTATACATTATTAACAGACAATGATCAACAAAGAGCGTTCTATGAGGTGATGGGGGTGTGGGGGAGATGGACAGGGACTGGGGACAGGACATCAGCAACATGGACAGAAGAGTAATTAATTAATCCCCTTGCTAGACGCTGGATGGCTGGGAATCGAGTCTCTCTTTCTCTTTGTTGTTGTTTCTTAAAATAAAAGTTCTATTTTGTTATTTTATGACTTGAGTAAGTTTTGTATTTTAAAAGCATCCAGCATTTTTCTTAGTTTGGTTGTTTGGAAACTTAAAACAAAACAAACAAACAAACAAAAAACAACAGAAAACCACCTCAAACCTTACCAAACAACCCAGCATTTTATTTAAAAAAAAAAAAAACAGAAAGAAAGAACATGATTTCCTTTCTTAAAAAATAAAATAATAAAATAAAATAAAGTTGCACTTAACTAGAACGGGAGCAGGCTTCTTCCCGTCCTTTCTGAATTAGCTTTTTTGGAGACTTTTTGTTTGAAGATGCTTCTGCGCTATCATGTCTGTGAATGTCTACGTTAGTCTACTTGTTAGTAAAATTTATAAAAATAGGAGTGCAGCAGTTCATTGTAATAAATGTCGCATTCAGTGCCTCATACTGGCTGTGCCTTAAGTACCAAATTTATAAACGTAACAATTTAAAAAATATTAATAAAATGTCAATATCACATTTTAAAAAAGAAAAAATATATATCCATACTACAGTATGCTTTAATGCTACCTACTGAGTTGTACTTCCTACGGTTGCTGTTGCCGACCTATTACCGATATTTTCTTTAAAAAAACAAAAAAAGTTAAATTAAAAAACATCCTTCATCCTAAGTGTCTTTCCCCAACTGAGGACCATATATTATAACAGCCAAATGTCAAACTTGTGCAAACAGGAAGCTGTCAGTTTTTCCCACCAGTCACAGTGCAGTGATGTTTATATTTTATTTTTAAAATTCTGTTTACATCTACAATAAATTAAAAAAAAAAAAACACAAAACTCTTCCATAGCCTCTCTGATGATACTTGCAGCACTGAGGTATCAAAAAGGAAAAAAAAATATATATAGAAACTGAAAGGCTGCTTTCCTAATTTGTAAATAGAAAGTGAATGGAGAAAGGTTGTATTCACGCAGGCTTATCTACGCCTGGCCCATGGGTCCCCAGTCTGGGGGCGGGGGGGGGCGGGGTGAGGAGGGAGGCAGAGTATCCTAGGACCCTTTGGAGGTGCTGAAATGATCGGACAATATAAAATGATCAGATATTTAAAAATTAAGACTGAAAAAGAATGCCCCCACCCTGCCCCTCCCCTAAGCCAAAACAAGTGTGCTTTGAAACTTTAAATATGTCAAATATTAAAATTGTAGCTTTTTTTTCCTTTTAAAAAACATCTTGGGAAAAGCAGTTTTTCATATTTTAAATAAAAATATAGCTAGACCATAACATTTGAAGGTGTGCACAGAGAGGCTGGTAGGCTGGCAGGGTGCTAATGCGGCTCTTAGGTCTATCACACCAACAGCAAAAGAGTGGGGGTCCGGGTTGCCCTGGCAGTTGGGGGCTCTTCTGTTGTAGTACCGGCTTCGTCAAGATTCCCGCCCCTCCTTCCAGGGTACCTAACTGCCTGGGAGCAACTCCCTCACAAAAATATTTTCGATTCTCTCTTCCTTAATAGTTTCTATGTAGTTAATGGAATTATATTTACAATATTTTTTTTGTTTGTTTTTTGTTTTTTAGAATTCACAATTTCAAAAAACCTTATAATATGACCTCTTTGAACAGAAAAAAAGAAAGCACTCATAGAAAAGGAGGGCCCTCAAAACATGGCCGTCCTTACCTTATTGCCGAAAATAGATATACTTAGGTTAACAAAGAGACATCACAAAAATGAACTGCTAGAGAGTCTGTTAAGCAGCCAACTGTTTGTCACTTCTACAACACAGAATAGAGTCTATGCCCACCTCCTGCTCACAACTTCAATTCAGTGTGTGCTAAAGTCCCGGATGAAAAGTCTTACAGTCTCAGAATTGGTACCAAAAATGGAGAGCAACATCACCATCTCAGCATCCTTTAAAAGCGAGAACAGAATCAAAACAAAACAAAAATTCTCTTTAAAGGAAAAAGGAAAACAAAAGAAAGAAAAAACTCCTTAATATATAACAAGTATACTATGGTTAGCTTTTAACTAGATATTAAGCTAGGTGACTACCAGACTAAGTCAAAAATCACTATCAAATGTGATTGAGGGAGATTTAAAAGGAGGAGGGTGAGGGTGAGGGAGAGGGAGAGGGGGACCACCAAGGAAAACAAACAGAACCAAACCCAAATCATGGATTATATACACGTTTAAAAGCTGTTGTCTTATATTACAGCAGGTAGCCGATGGGTGAGATGAGATGTGTCAACCCTCAATCCAAGTGTGCCACCTCTGGTGAGGAGTGAGGCTGGTGGGGGTCCAGGTCTGAGGACGTCACCTAAACAAGGGGCCACTCAGAAACTTCGCCCAGTCTTGCCTGGACATCCAGGTATGCTCTGTAGAGTAGGGAGGTAAGACGTGTCCCGGAGAGAACAAAGAGAGGGGGTGGGAGGGAGAAGAGAAATGTCAGACACACATATGTTCATGACAAGGTCTCAACTACAAAACTACAGTTGTCAAAGACTAAGTTGTGTGACTGTGTGTGTGTGTAAAATAGCTGGGTTAATGGCTGATTTCCTAGCTTGGTAAACCAGATATCTAGGTTGTGCCTGACAGATAGATCTGACACAGGGTTGGAAAGTTCTGGAGATCCTGGAGGGAGGTGGAGTCAGTATAGGTTTCCACTAGTTGGTCAAATCACACATTGATAAAACAAAACCCTTCTGCTTAAATTTTTGTTTTCAAAGCTATGTTTAAGAAAAAAAATATTGCTAACCGGGTGGTGGTGGCACACACCTTTAATCCCAACATTTGGGAGGCAGAGGCAGGTGGATTTCTGAGTTTGAGGCCAGCCTGGTCTACAGAGTTGAGTTCCAGGTCAACCAGGGCTACACAGTAAAACCCTATCTTCAAAACCCAAAAAAGAAGGGATGGGGGAGAAACCTGTTGTTAACTATGAATAACTAATAATGTGAATCTGTACTAAGAAAGTATATACCGAGGGATGGATATAACTATTTAAAAAACAAACAAAAACATAAACAACAACAACAAAAATCCAAAACCAAATAACCAGTGCTGGTCCAAGAAAACCAAAACAGACCCAGGACTCAGGCTTGCGAACTGGGCTATCCCGGACGACCTGTGAGCCTGGGCTCTTCTGTGGATGGTGACTACATGTCAGAGGGTCACTTCTGCTGGAGACAAATGCTATGCCTCCTAGTCTTCCACAGCTGCTATGCAATCGTGTGACTTGACCAGAAGGGGTGGGTTTTGAACTGCTGCTCTCTGGGCGACTCTATCCTTATGTAGAAACTAAATTACGGCTGAATGACGGACATAGACTAGGGGTAAGGTCATAGGTGGCCTTATGAGGAGGGGGCGCTGGGGGTGAGGAGTAGATACTGACAGACCCAGTGGCTGGACTCCTGAGGGAGGACCTGCTGTGCCTAGGCAGTCTTTGAGTCCCTTTTTATTAGACCCTGAAACCTTCAGAGTTCTTGGCCCTATGAGCGCTCCTGCTTTCAGAGGAACCTCACTGTCCCCGAGTCCCAATATCCAGCTTTATTAGTAGCGAGTAGCTCCTTTTCAGACTGTTAGTGGGTTCTGGCTCTGGCCAGTGATGGAGGGCGATGGAGGGAAGGGATGGGAACGTTCATACACAGGGTTTACTCGGTTAAGAGAGGCAGTAGAGTTAGTGGAGCAGCGACAAAGGAGGGATCTAGAAGATTTGTGGAGCTCAATTCAAATGGGTTCCTCAAATGGTCCCGGTCTACTGAATCATGGTTGCTTCAGAGCTAGAAGATTCCCCGCTTACAAGAGAGAGAACAAACCCAGAGCTGGTTTTTCCTTCCCCCAGCAACAGGTGAAAAGTATTGGGATTTCCCAAGTAGGACCTATTCCTCAGCCGTCGACGTCCCTTAAAGAGACACATGACTGGCCGTCTCACCCTCCGATTTATATGTCAGCACAGGACAGATCTCCTCATCCATGGGGATGACAAGCCTCTGTCTGGCACACCTCCCAAGCATGACACTCATTTGTGGAGAATGTGGTAAGAAGATTGCTCGCTACCTGCCCAACCTCCCTCCTGCCTCTCCTACCACCACCTCTGGATTCCCATCAAAGTGATTTAAAAATGTTTAATTAACTTGAGCTCAGTTTAAAAGGTTAAGAAACTGGCAGGGATCCAAATTCACGTTAGGCAGGTGATGCTGTTAATTTAATTTGCTTTTTCGTGTGGTAATCTTGATAATTACTCCATAGTTAACTGGCAAAAAAAAAAATGTTTTCCTTGCACTCAAAGATGGAGTCAGGCCGGGTTGGCTGCACAAACCCCATTGGCTGAGAGCCCTGGCAACCCACAGGGGCACTTCCCAGGACGTTGAGAATGGGCCTGCTCCCCCATCCCGACCCCAGGACTGGCCCGAGACCAGTTTACCTGCCTCCATCCTTCCTGGAATGGACACACAATGAGATCACCTTCCAGTTTCCCACTCAAGAAAGAAAAAGATGAAGGTGGGGAAGATACAGAAAATGGAGCCAAAGAACCAAATCAAAAATGAGCAAAATGGGGGGGAGGGACAGGTGAAGGTCATGATTAAAAGCTGGAGGAGGAAATGAGAGAATAAGATATTGGATTTATTTTTAATCCCACTTCCTTGGAAAGGGGGTCCAGAGAGAGAAGAAAGAGATGTGATGTGATGTGCATGTGTGTACACGTATGAGCGGGGCACATATGTGTACGGACACGCGGGCAGGGCAGAGACGCACGGCAGAGACGGCAATACCTCATAGTGAGACGGCAATGGAAGCACCTGCTCAGTGGTATCCATTTGTAAAGGCCGTTGCAATCAAAGGTCCCTAAAATTGCACAATTGTTAAGGTCATCAGTGCGTTATACATGGGAACAGATTGTCAAATCCTGGGAAAGGAGGTCACCTCTAGGACTAGAGTTGGTGGTTGCCAACATGAATATGTAAATCTGAGACACCATGCCATGGGGAATCGGGGTGATCCTGTCCCCAGCTCCCTCCTTCCTGCCCAGAGATTCCCCCACCCACGCTTGTCTGCTTCCCAAGGGGAAACCATGAGCCGGACTCTGAGGGGCGAGTGGGTGGGAAAGTGGGGCTCATGCCTCAAACAAATGACCACGACAGTGGCCATGAACCCCACAGTGCCAAATACAAGGATCTCCGTCCTCAGTCTCAACAGATTAATTTGGGGGAAGAAATGTCCGTGGTGATCAACGTTGATGGCCTGTGATTATTTCAGAAATAAATCACAGTGTGAAGGTCCCAAGATCCAGGTTTTCAAGAACAAACAGGATGTGTGTTTCTCGCTGCTAAAAATGGAAATGAGTCGTGTTTTGAGTGCCCCCAAATTGATGCAGCTCCGGGCTGAATAACAATGTTCTGGATTTGGTACTACAGTTGATCCAAGGGGATTAGACTCATCAAACTACTGATTCAAGTAATACTGGCTTTGGAGTAGAATTGAAAGAAGACTCAGGAAGCACAAGCCGGGGTTGGTTGGCTGACAGGCACAGAAATGTGTCTGTGTGAGAATGTATAAGACTGTGTGTGTGCGTGCATGCGTGCACACGTGTTTTCAATGCCAGGAGGCATGAATGAAGTTGCCTTGGTTTTTCAGGGTCTTGCAATGGCTTTGGTCTCCCCGCATGGTCCCCAAGACAGATTTTGCCTGCTTTCTCCCAGATACAGAATCTGATGCAGTATGTAACCTTGGATAGCAGACACCTCCACCTCAACTTAAAACCAAACCGCCTCCAAAGGAATGAGGCTGGCTAGGGCAGAGACTGGCCCAGGTTTTCTGTTTCCAAAAATGGAGGGGGCACCAGCAAGTGGGCTCAGGCACATTCATGCTCACACACCAGGAGGGAAAAGAACAATACAATCTGAAAACAGCATGCAAATCTCTTAAGCAAATTTCCATTGCCTGGATTAGTCAGATTATAGAACCACAGAGCATCACAGATATCAAATGCGTCTGGCCTTTGGGGAGCTGCGGCTAAAGACTGAAAATAGGAACTTACTTGGAACCTGGAGGCTGGAAGAAACATTAGCAAAGGAAATGGTCTGGGAAGGAGCATCCCCTGCCACCTTCCAGCATCACTGACACCAGTGGACAGCAGAGGCGAGGGATATGGCATGAGGACTTAGGCTATCTCTGCTCATTCTCACCTAGGTTTTTTTTAAAGGTATCCTATTCTTACTTTGTATGGATTGTATGAGTTGGCTCAAGGTTGCAAAGCCCAATGTGATGGGAGAGGTTAACAGAGCTGTCTGTACACCTTAAGCTACATGACTGGGCCAGCAGACGGAAGCTTCAGCTGGCCCGGTGTTGACCGGGCGGTCACCCTGTCTCTTCCTCTGCCCTTAGCTCTGGACATTCCTCCCCACAGGCTGTGTCAATTTGGTGAGGAAGGAGGAGAGGGCAGTGAGGCATGTACTTACAGCTATGCCGTGGCCGAAGCCTGAGCCCGGCTGTGGGCTGGCCGCGCTTATGTAATTCCCCACTCCGGAGTCCTGGCTGGCAGGGCCGTAGAGATCGGCGACAGGTCCTGGGCTGTTGGCCCCCGGGAAGCCTCCGGGCCGCGCCGGGTTGGAGCCTGCCGGGGAAGCGGGCGCGCCAAAATTCGGTTGAGCACTGTAGCTATTCAGGACTGGTGTGCAGAGAATAGAGCTGGGTATGAGGCCAGAAGCCAGGCATGCACCGATCATTACAAGCCAAACATTCGAGAAAAAAAAAACAGCTGAGGCCCAACTTCTAACACTCAACCAAGGCCATGCGAAAAACATCAGCAGGGACTCAAGAATACTCAGCCCAGGCTACCACTAAGAAGCTTGGAGCTCCAGAAATAGATAGAAGAAAAAAAAAAAAACGATCATTCAACACAGTATGGCAACCAACCGGAGGTGCTTCAGTGCCCACCAGGTTATCACAATAGAAATAGAGATATATATGGAGAGAGAGAGAGAAAGAGAGATTTTTTTTTTCACATCTGAATTGACGCTCATGCAGTCTTCTAGGTTTGGGCACGTTGAGACAGCATTCACATCCCATGCAAACTACAAAGGAACTAGTTTTAGACTACACATTGTGTTAATATTGATATTAAAACATGACAGGAAACAAAAGCAATTTTGTGTGATTGAAAAAAAAATCTTTGGGAAAGGGATTTTGGATTCATTTTTTGTGTGTATGTGTGTGTGGGTGTTTCATTCCATTTCTCTTGGTTTTTGGATCCACTGAATAACGAATTTGTGTGTGGGTTTTTTTTTTAAAGACAAAAAGATCTCCATTCTGTATCCCCTTTTCTCCCCCCCTTCCCCACCCCCCCACTGGCTACTCCCTCCCTCCCACCCCTCCGTTTATACCCTGCATGAAAATTGGCAATACTGAAGTGGTTAGAGGATGGGCTATGTCATGGAAAGTTCAGGCATCTTAACATAACAGCAATGATGGCGGCAGAGTCTCTTTAGGGGTGCAGAGCAGGGATGGAGGGAGGGAGGGGATGGGGTGGGAATGGTAACTTGAAGGTTGGCTAAGGCTGGGGTGCTGCTAATGGTCCTAACAGGATACCCACACACTCACCTCCTGCAGGAGAAGGAAAGCGGGTGGGATATAAACTTTTTTTTTCCCTTTGGTTAAAAAAAACCAGATAAGTAATAAAAGCAGAATACTAACCGAGCAAGCTGACAGCTAACGTGTATCTGACCACAACGCATTTTGGTTACATTATCTCAGGTAGAAACTCCAGACTGGGGAAAAGAAAGCTTGGAATGCACCTTGGCTACTGAGGGAGACCCAGCATCCACATAGCCAGAAACTGTGTGCTGTGTCTGGGAGAGGGGTGGTCAAAGGTGACACTGCCTTAGGCTTCAGCTTAGCTTGCTTCTAAGACCGCCACACCTTCCTACTGAGAGCCCCAGCCTATCAAACAGACAAATTCTGCCCCAGCTTTTTACCCTTTAGTAGATTAAACTTTATTTACTGTTTAAAAAAAAATTCATCATAGGCCTTAGATGGTGATGTACACCTTTAATCCCAGCACTTGGGGGGGCAGAGACCTACATAGCAAGTTCCAGGCCAGTGACACACTGAGATCCTGTCTTAAAAAAACAAAATCAAAGGGGTTGGAGTGATAGCTCAGTGGTCAGGAGCTCTGGCTGCTCTTCCAGAGGACCTGAATTCAACGCCCCCCAGCACCAATATGGCATCTCACAACTCTAGTTTCAGGGGATCTGATACCCTCACACCAAAGCATATAAAATAAAATTAAATATATTTAAAAAAAAAAACACAAAACCCAGACACCCCCATCCCACAAAAAACCCCCAAAACGTCAAGCAATTTCCATCATAAAAGTAAGCTCTTACTGATTTTGAAACGTCCAGCAGCTGCCGGACCTTAGCTAACATGTTTTGAAGAAACTAGGTGATGGAATCTCGCTTGCCTTCAGCTTTAGAAGGCTCACTCCCGCCTCCCTGGCTCCTGTAGCACCACTCCTCTGCCCTGTAACAGCTGCCAAGAAGAGCATCTGAAGTGTACAGTGGAGTCCCTCTTGCCTGGGGACCTGTCGCTGGAGGCCCTCACTTCTCTTGTGGCTTTGAAGAACATGTAAGTGGATTTTTTTTCCACGCACTTGTCATAGGAGTGAGAAGAGATTAATGATACCGCACTTGAGGAGGGGCACGAGATCCAAAGTGGACCAAACCACGCTGGGCCTGGCTCCTGCCTGGGCGGAGGGAAGAGGGACTGTTGTCTCTGGATGCCCTTGGGCAGGATGCACCCCTCTGAAGCATTTGGCCAGAAATGAATAAACAAGACAATCAAGCGAGCGGGTTGGGGAAGAGGGGGAAGGTGGGGAGTGCTCAGAGGAAGTGAATAGCTTATTTGGAAATGTACTAGCCACAGAATCTTTTGAATCAAGAATATTAAAATGACAGATGACATTTGTCCCTTCTTGCTCATGGAGACAAATATTCAGCTGAGATATCCAAATGTGGCACCATCTTGGTGGACCACACCTTTTTCTTCTGGGCTCAGGAAACACAAAGAGCTAGGCAGGGGGCTCTCGGTTTACCCAGGCACCAACCCCTCCCTCCACAGAAGAAGGAACTAGCTTTGACTTTGGCAAGAGGATGGGGCAGGGTTGGGAAAATGTAGTGGGAAGATGGAGAGAGATATTTTTTTTTCAGCTTCTTTCTCCTCCGATAAGATGTGTTTCTAGGAAGATATTGGCCAGGCAATGAAGAGAAGGCAGGAGAGCCTCACCCCTGGATCCAGCTAGAGACAAGACAAGAGGCAGCAGGCTGACGGAAAAATAATGTCCAGAGAGCTCTCTCTGGAAGGCTTAGAAGGCAGGAGGGCTGTTGGTATTCGCCCTAACCCTGGCAACTTTCCTGGCTCCATGTGCACCTGCAAGCCTGGCACTTGACGTAGTTTTTACAAGAAGCTCATTTTAGGCCTACAGCGCCCCTCCCTGCTCAGTCATATTGCATCCAGTGACAGTGACAGCACTGTGGAGAAAGGCACTGTGTTAGAATATGACTTACTGCCACCCCCAGTTATACTGGAGTATGTACTTGTTCAGTCAAAGCCCATCCCTGCTCAAGGTTATATAGCAAGCATCCACTGTGGAGGGTGGAAAGCTTGGGGACTGAGTCCTCACCAGAGGGTCCAGTGGACAGGCAATAAGCACCTAGTTCTAGGCTCGTCTCCTTCTCCATGGACCGTGGAGCCTATGCCCACACAGGTTTGGCCACAGAGGAGAGATGTCCCTTTAAGCTCTGTAGTCAACACTCAGTCTCTTGTAGCAGAAGAACCACACCCCAGATAGCACCATAGGTTTCATCAGGCAAGATACATATGTAGGGACCCTGTTCAGGAAGGGATAGGGACAGGTACTTGGTAGCTGTTACTGCCTGCCGATAGCAGGAAGGAAGCTAGGACAAAGGAATGTCCTTCTTTGTGGAAATCAGCACAATTCCTCACACTGTGGACTGGCTGGCTACTTGATAACAGGGTCTCTTCCTGTGAGCTGTGAGAGGCAAAGAAGCAGGCAAGAGGCCAAGTTTCCATGAAAGTTCTTTCTGTGAAATGAAGGGCTCTCTTCCCTGGGCACCAAAAATCATGTGGGGGGGGGGTCAAGTGTGGTCCCCCAACCCCAAGAAAGGATATGGCATCACTCTTCATAGGTAAGGAAGGGCATCTTGACTATTGTGCGGCTAGTCTAGCTGTGTGTGTGTGTGTGTGTGTGTGTGTGTGTGTGTGTGTGTGTGTGTGTTGTAATATCTGGACATATCACGCATGTCAGCAGATGCTGAGACTGTTACGTGGCCTGGGACAAGGCCTGTGATACGTTGACTGGCAGTTTGGGAGCCCTCTGTGGTAAGCAGGCTCACTTCTGAGCAATGTCCGCAGCCCTGGCTTAATTCTAGAGTGGCGCCCCTTCTGCACCTGATCCCCAGCACCCTGGGCTTTCCCAGTCCAGGCAGTGCCCTCAGGAGGCAGGCACAATGGAGAGAAAGGGGACACTGGACTTGGAGTCAGAAGACCTGAGTTTGACTCTGGCCCTACCCTGACACCTGTGTGTCCTGATCCAGCTTTGTCCTTATCTGTGACACATGAGTAATGTGCCCCTTATTCAATCTGAGTCACTAGACTGGTGTGTGAGTGAAAAGGAGAAAGAGCTCTGAGACTTATCAGGTGTATGCAGAGCCCCACACAGGCCCTGCATGCATATTTAGCAAAATCCAATAGAAGAATATGCAATCCACTTGCCATACAGACCTGGAGATGATTACAAAAGGGTTCAATCCATCCATCTGGTGCATTTAATCACTCTGGACCTGAAAAAAGGGACTCGGGGGGAGGAGCGCCATGAAAAGCGGGGACACTTGCTGTACCTCAGAAGGCCAGCAAAGCAAGAGGAATGTATTTGAATGAGAGTTGGAGGTATTTTACATTAAACGAAAAGCTTCCTGTTGCTCAAGAAAACACCTGGATGGCTGACCCAATGAAGCCTTCCTATCTCATCTCATAGATGGGAACAGAAATTGGACCAGTAACCTGCACTGGGACTGCAGACCTTTACCTGGGGATGCTCAGCCAGAGCCTTCCAGGCTGCCCTTCCCCACTTTCTAAAGTAGGCGTGTGTGTGTGTGTGTGTGTGTGTGTGTGTGTGTGTCTGCTCACCTGTGGTCAGGAAGGGCTGGGCCAAGAGTGGAATTAATCTCTGGGGTAGGGAAATGATGTAAATCACAATAGCCTTACTGTAGGTCCAGGAAAAGATATGGAGTCTAGGTATTTCTCTTGTCTAACACTGGGTAGAATTTGAAGGGAGCAGCAGAGAAGGAGACCTACTCGTAGCTATAGCACCCAGGAGATGTTGCGTTAAGCCACTCAGTATCTGAACGTGTAGTCTCTTGTCTCCTTGTCCAGTTCTTTAGGGTCTGGGACCAAAATTAAATAGGCTGAAAAGGCTGAAAGCAGGTCAACTCCAGTATGATGTTGAGAAAGTCCCTTTTGATCTGTCTTTGAGGCACATCATCTTCCTAACTTACTAGGGAAGCAACCAGTATGGCTTTCCCATGTGTCCCACTTGTGGCTATGCTACTCATCGTGAAGGTCCCGTCCCTGCCTGTCCCAGCCATAGATCCCTTGTGTCTTATACGTTATGTTACTTCTTATATGACCAGTGCATATTTTTCTGTACTACAAACATGCTGCAGTACTATGAAATCCAAGGCTAGGACTAAAGGCTTAGAAGATGGTCTGGCACTGTATTCCAGCAATGATGAAGCTCCCTAAGAATCAGTGGTCAGCACATCCTTGTTACGAGTGGCCAGGCAGGAGATGTACAAGTAGCATACATGGCTGGGTCAAGACAGGAGAGCGCTAACGAGATAAAGAGGGTGCCAGGCTAGAAGGGCCACTCACTCAACAGCTTTTACAATGGGCTTCATTTATGCTGTGTAATAGATGAGCAAACTCAGGGTCTTAGGACTGAATGCAGTTCTAATCTGAAAGTACATGTGACTTCAGTTATGACATGGCTCAGGTGTCCCTCCTTGAATCACAGTCTGGTGCTGTAAACACCTCTCTTATGAGCCAAGGATCTCCCTGGGGTCAGGTGCTGCCTATGAAGACACAGGGGACTTCATCTCCGCTAATGACAAGAGAACCTCCACTGTGTCATAAAACAAAGGACTTTGTAGCAAAAAGCAGAAATGCAGTCAGTAAGTGGGCGAGGCCACTGGCCAAGCCCTTAAGGAGACTCTCACTTCTATCAAGAGCCTGGACACAGCGGGGGTCCCCAGAGAACTAACTCAGCCCTCAAAGTCCATCCCACTCTGCTGGGTCCTGTGGGGAGCTGGGACACCTTATGGCCTACTGGCATTTGCAGCCCAATCCCGTCTAATAGCATCTTGGCACCAGGGGATCCAGCAGCGGGTGTGGGTGGTGGGTGGTGGGTGAGGAGGGTATTCAGGGCATAGTCCCTCGAGAACCTGTACAGAAGGCTTTCCACTTGAGTAGTCCGTCTTTAATGATTGTAAAGGCGCAGGAGTTTAATCCATTTTTGATGTAAGCACTAATAGCTCCGTGTCCTTGAAGTTCAAAGCGGGCGCATACATGTCACTAATTAACCAAGCGCGGAGCCATTCAGCTCCCTCTCATGTTCCTAATTAGGTCTTTAATAACAAACAAACTCCGACCTTAGCAAAAGGCTCCCATTTGTCAGCCAGTCTAGGAGTATGACTGCTTTCCTGTTTACAGTTGTTCTAAACTTTTTGCTCCTAATCTCATCCTGGTCTCAAGGGAGATGGGAGAGTCACACCTCAGAGACAAGGACCCCTTAAGGCCATCTTTGAAGATGGTCTTATTGGCCCTGGTAGGCAGAAGAGCCCTGAGCCCACAGAGACTCTAGAAACTTAGGCTGGTGATTTCCCCTGCTTCCTTTTGGAGGGTGCTGGGTGCCTGTCGTGGTCAGGGATGGTATAAAGTTGTAAAGCCAACCAGGACTTGAGGTTACACTCTGACTTTGCCCAGGCTCTGATTTGATGGGCTTGACATATGGCCTAGCAATGAGGGAAGTTGAAAAACAACGCCCAGGTGATTCTAGCATGCAGCATAGTTGCAACAAATCTTAAGTCTGTCTTGCTCATTAGCATTGATGAGCAGGTCTTCTGTTATTGAATTTGTGTGGCGTGTGTGTGTGTGTGTGTGGCGTGTGCATGTGGAGTCCAATGTTAAATGTCTTTATTGCTCTCCACCTTAGTTGAGACAGGGTCTCTCGAGGAACTTGGAGCTCATCAATTTGGTTAAGGAGGCTGACCAATCAGCTCCAGGGATCTACCTATCTCTACCTCCTGAGTGCTGGGATTATAGATGTAGCTGTGCCTGGCTGTTATGTGAGCACTGTGGATCAGAACTCAGGTCCACCTGCTTGCAACAGCACACTTTTTACCAACTGAACCATGTCCCCTAGCCCCAGGTCTTCTGCTATTAATGAATCCTGTTCACAAAGACAGAACCACAGAAGCCTAAAAGGTCCCAGCAAGCACACTTAAGGCTTTAATACTGTTCTCTTGGGCACACCCGACACCTCCCTGGGATTTCCTGTCACTGGGATGCTCTTGGCTTTCTCTGCACACCGTCCTTAAGCCACTGTCATTTCCACTGCTTATGCCTCCTAGGACAAAGGATCAGGAGTGTTGAATGGAGTGGCAGTACAGAGCTGCCGGGGTTAATGGGACCTACTAGGGACTGTCACTCTTAAATCCTCCTTTAGTAGACTAGGTGGACACAGGCCAGAAACTATGCCCTGCCCATCCTCCTGTGGGGTTATCTTCTGAGCTATTTCTCACTCACAAGGCATGTCCTCTCCCAAGAGGTGGGTGCACCTTTTGGTGGTTTCAATATCTCCTTAGCTATTTGAACTCTGAAGGTCAAGACCTAGGGAATGGAGGTCATGAACTCAGAGAGACCCCCTAGAATGTCATTTACTCTTCAAGACAGGCAAACAGAAAAAGAGGCCAGCAGAGGGCGGCCATGAAACCTCAGTGGAAAGTTTAAAGGGTGTTTTTCTGGATTTAAAAAGACAATGTGAGGTCAAAGTCAGTATAAAGAGACAAGGAGGTTCTTCCATGTCACGTGGTTCCTGCTGTGTTTCTGGTCTGTTCTCTGGTGGGAGAGGGGTGGGTTAGTTTTGTGACTGACTCTCCAGGGTACCCACCATTCTGTGTGTATCTGTAAAGCTGAACTCCCAAGACCCAGGAAGCTCACCCTCTCCAAGACATAGCCAGAAATAACTTCCAGAAAGAGAGGGAAGCTGGCTGGGAAGCAGGGCTGGCATGCTTTCCTCACACATTAGTCTCTACCTCAGGCACCCAGGCACAAGCATGACATCCTCTATTTGCCATGGACCTGGACAGACCACTTTATTAATATTAATAAGTAGCCAGGAACAAAGGGCCCATTTATTTTTAGCCTTCTTTAATTGTGTAGTAATTACTCATCTACAAAACAAATGAGCCCCTGTTTGCAGTTGCTATGGTACCTGGTGCCCAAGCCTCCCTGAAAGAAGATTGGGCAAGGAGTCGGCTGCTCCTGTGGCCACACCCCCTTCTCTACCATTGGCCCAAAGCACAGCCCCAGCAACTGGGCAGCCAATGGCCTCCTTGCTTTAGGGCTGGGCAGTGTTTCCCAACCACTTTCCAGATGCGGTTTGTACAAGGCAAAGAAAGGGATGCTGACTCCTCCCTGCAGAGAAGTCTGCCTACACAGAGATTCCCTCCCTTATCCATCACCTCGGACTAACTTCCTTCAGCTGTATTTAACTAAAGGTTTCCTTCAAAAATTTCCCTTCAACCTGACTCCCTCTTGTTGGACCACATCTCTTCTGGGTCTCCTTTGTCTGACACTGGTCCGAATGGATGCAGGGACCAAATCAAAATGTCAGCCAAACATCAGCCAGGCAGAACCATGACGTGGAGTCCCAACAGCAGAAGCAGGTGCAAAAATGCAGAGTGTGCCTCCTGAGACCACTTGTAAATGATTTTTGGGTTATCGCCTCCCCTAAGGATAGGAAGAATTGAGTAGGAACAGCTGCACCTTTCTGTTGAGTGTTTAAAAGCTGCAGTCTGGCTCAGCCATCGCTAGACTGGTACAACACAGCCTGTGCGGATAGTGGCTGAGAGCACAGGCTGATGGGACAGGCTCAAATCCTGTCACTGCCACCTCAGATAAGCTACTATCTCTTCCCCGAGCCACAGTTTGTAATCTCTAAAATGGGAAGGGGACTGATGGCATCCATTTATGGCTTCAGAATTAAGTGGGTGTATGGCGCGTGGGCTAGGTGCACACAGCACTTGACTCGCATAATGTGAGCAACTATTGATGAATTGTTATTATTATTTATTAATAAAGTGGGGGAATGTCTCTAATACTCTCCTGTTAACAAGATATTCTTCTTTAAGGAAAATTCCAGCAGATGTGCATTTTGAGATGTTCGGTTCACTAGGTGTGGCTTTCTTTCTACTAGTCCGAGTCAGACAAGGACAATGAGAAATGGACCACTAGAAAGGACAAAGGCAGAGGCTACCGCAAGGGCAAAGAAATAAAGGAATGAGAGCTGACAGCCAGAGGATGGGAGTAGGTGACAACTTGTTCACTAGAGGTAAAATGGAGACATGTGTCTGCTCTGGGCCCCTGCCCAGGTCATCTTTCTTGGGTGGTTCTGTCTTTCTCAGTCTACTGCTATGAAGAATTTGAGCCAATCCCCAGCCCCACAATATAGACATAGTGACCCTGGCTGGTTTCTAGGTAGGCCAGTCTCTTTAAGTCTATACTGCACTACCCAGTAGCCAGTCTTCCATTCCCAATCTCTGAAGGTCAGGGCCAGGTCTCTCCTTACATACTGAGCTTTGCTGCCTGACCAGCACTCCCTGACCCATGGCTGCATCTCAAACTTGACTGTGTGATCTGTCTTTCCCAGAAGACTGAGTCTCATAGCACAGAATCCTTCTGTACCCTACCCCAGCCTCCACCACCATGGTTGAGACCGGGCTCATCAAGTAGAGGAGAGTATGAGACCTCCTACGTAGATATCTACTGATGTGCATTCAGAGGCTACAATGTCTAAGAATTATTTGTGACTTGTCCAACTCTTCCATGCTACCCTGAATAATGCTGCCTAGATATGTCAATCATGCACCTCTGGTTGCACTTCCTGGTTTGTGGTCTCCCTACTTGTTGCCCAGGTAAATCCAGGCTTCATGGCTAGGTACTTAGGGCCCTCCACACACTGGCCTTTCCAGCTCTCTAACGTCTCCGGGTGCTCATCCTGCCCCTACTGTATTTAATTCTCCAGCCACAGTTAACTGTTTGCAGGGCTTCAAATGTACCCTCTTCTAGACCAGTGAACCACATCCCATCCATGCTCCTCCTGTGCATGGAAGAGGTTTCTGTGACTGGGTTTTTGGTGGTATAGCGTCATTAATGACCTGTTGTCTTCACTCGAGGTTGGCTGGTTCTTAAGGGTGTGGACAGTGCTGGTGTTCTACCATAGCCCCCCAGGGGTGTGGTATGTGTCTCTGTTGTTACTACAATGTAATTTTCTTTCTCTTTATCAGACCCCAAGTCTTCCTTTGGCATGCAGTCCCTCCCCCAACTGTATAAAAGCTATTTGGTTTAGAAGGAGATAGATATTACGTTCAGTGATTGGTTCTTATAGCACAGGCTTTGGCCAATCAGCACAAAGCTCTTGGCTTTTGCTGGATTCTGGACCACCTTCTGAGTTGCACTGCACTGTGCCGTACTGCATTTGTGAAGCTGATCTCATATACTCAGGCTGGTTTTGTATCTGTTGTGTAGCTGCGGCTGACCTTGAACTTCTGGATTTCCTGCCTCTGACTGCTAAGTCTTCAAGTGTGTGCCATTCTTCTGGGTTTATCCAGTGCTGGTGATCAAACCCAAGACTTCGTGCATTCTAGGTTAAACACACTATCAACTGAAGTACATCTCCTGATCCACCTCCTTCTTTAGATGGAATAGCATGACACCCCACACAGCTGTAGCCGTCATGAGAAAACGCAGCTCATATAAAGAAGATACTAAAGTTAGGAGGGTAGCAAAAGTCAACAGAACTACATAGAAGGGTCTGGAAAATATGCACACAGGGAACCTACACCTCTGTGGTGCTTTCAGGTTCTGAGCCCTTAAGTCCTCTATAAAACATAAACATGCCAACCTTTCCAAAACAGCTAAAAACATCATGAATCAGGCCTAGCAATGTACCTGCCATGTCCAGTAACGATTATTGTTCCACACTTGGTATCTGCTGAGTTCAACTTTGCAGATGGCCTTGGCTCTGGCTCTACAATCTCCATCTGGAGGACTGGACTCTGTGGTCTTGGGCTGGAGCTGGAGTTCTTGGAATGACACACACCTAGACCTCAGGGCTGCCTGGGTGTTCCCTGTATTGCTGATTATGTGAGGGGTCTGGATGACAGGTCTATGGTGGCAGTTCCTCCACAGGGTTAGTTTCAGGAGGCCAAATACCTGGTGAGATCCAGTGTTCTTGACCTTGGCTCAAACCTTGTTTCCAGGTTACCAGGAGTGTGACTCTGGATAAGTCAAATAGATGTTCTGTAACCATGCTCTCTCAGGAGAAAGCATGTGAAACCAAACCAACCCTGCTTTTCTGGGTAGCTCCTAGCTTGGGTGTGGCTGTATATGGTTATCAAAGTTCTTTGGAATATATGGTACCACAATGCCTCCAAGCTTGTGTTCCTCCGACGGCTCTCGTCAACCCTAGGGGGTGACCGCCTTACAGGACTCTTACAACCCCTCCGTCTCTCCACCAGTGGGAGAGAGGGTCTCTAGGCCTAATGTGTTCCCCTGCTTGTGCAGTGCCCGAGAGAATCACTACACTTTCCGTGGAAGGCTTCTTGACAGCTGGGCCTGGGCTTTCCAGCCAGCAATCGAGCGACGCCTAACCCACTTAAGGGACAGTCAGGAACATGTCACCTACTGAAAAACATTCCACTGATTTAAAGACCATTAACATTCCCCTACTCCATCTGCTTCTAGATTAACTTAGACTTCAGTCTGGACTTTAAGGCTAGTCACTAATTGCTCTAGACTTGATTTATCAAGTGCATGGTATTTCTATTACAAAATTATTGATTGGAGCTGATGTATTGTATCCTCACCGGGGCTGGTCCGAAAGCCCTTGGAGAATGAATGGAGCCTAGGTCAGCAGCGGGAGCCTGTGCACATTATTATAGATTCAGTGAAGTTACTAAAATCCCATTGCCAGTCTTTGTGGTTAAAGCCCTGCCTCTCTTAGAAATGAAATTTGTAACGACAACCTGGGAAAAAAGGTGCTCTCCAGATCATAGGCCAGGGCCTGGAAGATGAATACTGAAGTAACACCGTGTGGATAAGCTAAGTCCAGCTAGTTGTGGTACCTTGTCCTGTCCCAGTGGGCCACACATTTCTCTCCCTCTGGTGACTACATTGATTCTACTTATGGCAACAGACACGACTGCGTCCTGAGGAGAGGCTCTCTCCATGGCTTTCCCCACAGATAGGCCACAGACCCCAAAAGGATGTATTTTTGCTAACATGAGGTTGAGGGGAAAGCAGAGAGCTGCCCTGTGTCTCCCCACTTCTCTTCACCCATCAGATCCTGCTGACAGAAGTGCAGAAAAGCTATTCCCAGAGATGAAGGCACACACTGATCCCCACCCTCACCCCGTGTCATGTATGCATGTATGCAGGTGTACGTACCTGTGTGTGTGCACGTGTATAGAATTTAGGGATGTCAGGTTTTTTTTTTAATCTTATTTTTTGAGACAGGGTTTCAAACTCGTGGCTGTCCCATGAGTTCTCCAGGATCTGCCTGTCTGTCTACCTAATGCTGGGGGGTGGGGTGGGGTGTTACAGGTGTGTGCTGTCACAGTCTGCTCTATCTGACTTTTCTAAATTTTAGGGCTCGAGGAAGTCAGATCCTCATGCATGTGTGGCAAGTACTTTATCCACTAAACAGTTTCCCTAGCTCACGTTTCCATTTTATAATGAAGCTGGAGGTGGTCACCATCCGGCCAGAGACTACACTGAAACAGGGAGAGACTCTCCTGAAAGCCACAAGATTTCTGCGTATGTGGAAGGATGGAGAGCTCTGAGACACTTTCACAAAGGTGGCTGCAGAGACCCGGAGCAACCTCTGAGGGGCTGGGAGGTCCATGCCAGTTTCTGGGCCCTAACGTCTGCTGGTTTAGGAGAGGCCTCACGGGGCTGTGGCAGGCAGCAGAGCTGTCCCAGGATGCAGGCTAGTAGCCTGGGGTTCTGCTCTCTGCTTACTGCTCTTCCTTGCTAGCCCTAGGTCAGTTTGCATCGGCTGCTGCATCCCAGCCATTTTCTGCTGCCTGCCTCCCCTGTCCCCAGGGAGACCATGCTGGAAGGATAGCTCCTCCTGGATTTTTCCACCTGGAGCCTCTGTGCCCTCATTCTGTCTGGCCTGGCGCATGCTTAGTTCTTTCGTGTTCTAACTCTGCCAGAGTGTCACAGCTCCCCCACACGCCGCCCACCCCCATGAGGCTTCTATTTCATTCTAGCATGACATAGCCTTTTGAGGATGTTAATGGACTCTGTGACTTTCTTCCTGAATTCTGTGCCCCATGACAGATGACTTGCATTCTGGGGATTCTGCCCTATGCCTGTCTGACCATAGGGTTTGCTCAGAGGCTCTGTGCACCTTGACTGGACATGCAGATTCTGCATAGTGAGTACTGTCCTTACTTCATATGGTCTTAGAAAGTTGGAGACAAAAGCTCTGAGGTCTCTGGTACTCCCTTATGGCTTGTTATACATGCAGAAAAGATAATGTGTCCAAAGATGGCTTGCTTACACATGTCCCAAGTGGAGGACAAAGGCTCCCTCCAGAAAAACATTTCTAGGGAGTGCTAGGGGGAACGGGTGGCTCTGCATTGGCTGTCCCAGGCCTATCATGCTTCTCTCTTCCCTGAGAAGCTATGGCAGTCACCACCACGAGGGCATCCCACAAGGGATGCCCGGGCCATCGCTCATGCTGCTGGCCCCTTTCACTGTCACAGCTCGTAAGAGCCAGTGTCAGCATCTATCACAGTCAAATGTACCCTCTGTGTGCAGGGGCTGAAGCTCTCGGTCTCTTCCTTACTACCCCTTACCTCCCTCCCTCCCCCCACAAGGAGCGGACGACACAGGCTGATCTTCTCATAGGGACCTGTGTCCCTGAAGGCAAGGAGAAGCTGGGCTTAGTGGAGCCTGGCTGATGGCCTTAAAAACAAGAAAAGATCTGTTGCTTTGGTCAAGAACAGCGTGGGAAAGATAAGAACCTGGAAGAACAGGATGACTCCTTCCAACTCTGGCTCCCCTGGCTTTCGCTATGGTGAACACGGGTCTTGCTGGACAGGCTAGAGCTGAGGGTGGTGGCCCAGTTCTAGACTGGGGGAGTGGAGAGCGTGAGGAGAGGTGGTGGTGGCTGATGGCGAGAACATGGATCCAAGCCCTTGGCGACGTTGAAAACATGGAATCCCTTCTCTTCCTAGTCCCCATGCTACCCTTCAGACAGCGGTGTTGGGCCGCGCCTTCGGAGACCCTGTAATATCAACTCAACAATGCATGTTCTACAACTACAGCTACAGCTACCAGGACATCTACTACAGTGCATGCATTTAGTTCAGTCCCACAGATACATACAATCTAAGAACAGGCAAGGGAGGTGTGAAATGTTTTACTAGACAACAGGTGTTTTGGAGTTTTAACTGATTAAAAAAAAATAGAAAAACGTAAAGTGTACAAAAAAAAAAAGAGACATTTCTCGAGAGTTGGATATGAGTTTGTTTCTTGAACTGTTTCATCTGAACAAGCAAACATGCAAACCAGCTGGTACTAACAGGAAGCTGGACACTGAGAGAGGGTTAACAGGTGTGGACAAACCTTCCTGCTGAGCGTGCTCAGAAGAGTGTCTGAGAGGACGTGTGCAGGTCCTAGTGTAAGAGAGGCGGGAAAGTATGCCTCAGACACTCTCACCGCAGCCCCAACCAAGCAAGAGAAAAGACAACAGAAACATGACCGCTCGCACTCACCACCACCGTCGGGAGCTTATGTCACTAGACTGGAATAAAGCTGGCAAGTATAAAGTACAGTAAGGGGTCCTAACTGGGGCCGAAGGGTGGGTGCCACCGGGGGAGGGGTGCTCTGCAGGCTCTAAGAGTAATACACGGACCCACCAATGAGGTCACCCCAAAATAAAAGTACCCTGAAAATTGGTACCATTTTTGTTTTTCCTCAGACTGGGGGCAGGGGGCAGGAGGTGTCAACGGTCCAACCGGATTTATGTTTGGATGGGACGTGATGGGGCGGTGCCGCTGGAACTGGATGAACACAATCAAAATAAACAAACTCTCGACTGAGCACAAGATGAGGTTTCAGACTACCGGGTGAACGTGAAAGGAAAGGAAAGTGACCACTGATAGTGAAGTTATCTAGGAGTCGGCAGAGAGGTCCCCGCCAGGCCTGTGCCCTGCTCACCTCAGCTTCTGGGGGGAGGGAAGAAAAGGTAGGCAGGCTAGCCCAGAGGAACAGGCTGAGGCAGAAACTCAAGGCCTCCCCCTGACTGCTTCAGTACCACAGCCCTGACGGATCCAAGTTGCCACCCCGAGAAAGATCCAAGCTGCCTCCCACCCCCATGGCCCTCAGCGGGTGCTTCCTAACATGGGAGCAGGGAGAGTCAAAACACAGGGGTGGGGGGAGCAGGAGAACTAAAACGGTGGGGCTAGATAAAAATGACCAAAAAAAGTTGCCTTCCCTAAGCCTTCTAATCCCTAACCCAAGTCCAGGGGTCCCTGGAAGCAGAGACACATTCCCTAGAGTCTGCAGTCACTGTCAGGTGTGGCACAGCACCAGGCTCCCGGAAGGTAATCAGTGGATTCTAAGGGGTTTGTACTCCTGATAAGGATGCTTGCACAGGAGGCTGGGGCAGGGGCATCCTTAGCTTTTGGGGAAGACCTGGGGGTAGGGTGAGGCAAGGTTTGAGGAGCTGGGACAGGGAAATCTAGATCACCAAGTGCCTGGGAACCCTGTGCGGTCTGGTGTAATACAGACACTCATGTACGGCTTTTCTCAATTCACAACAGAGTATTTGTCAATGAAGGGCCAATCAAAGGTATATTAACTGGCCAACCTTCCAGGCTCAGAGTTTGGGTCATCTTCTACAGAGAAGGTGACAGTCCTCTACTGGCCAAAATATGTTAAAAGAAAAAGGCAGAGTTCCCTTCCCCAACTTGATGGCTTTGATCCAAGTCCAAAGATGGGTCTCTGGGCTGGGCTTCCTGGTCTCCGTAAATAGATCAGGCCATGTTCTCTCTATGGTGGGCAGTCCAAGCCTACAGCCACTAGGCAGTGCTGGGGGGGTCTCCCCTTGGCTGGGTACCTCAAGCTGAGGATTTACTTCTTGTACTAACCCAGGCTGGGGTGGGCAGGGGTTTGGGAAGCGTCCTCCTGAATACAATTCACTAACAGTGCAGCGATGAACATGGCTGACCTTGATGGCCTGTGGGAGATTTGGCTCCCGATGGAAATGGCTACAAATAAAACACCACTGATCTGGGAAACAAAATGTGTGGTTGGAGATGACCTTGAGGGTTAGGAGTTAGAGGGATGGGTGAGTGGGGCTCCCGCCTGGCTGGGGAGTTGGGGGAGGGTCGTCTGTGCACAAGCAGAGTGGCAGAAGGGGGCACAGCCCGGGGAGACAGCTCTCAGGCTCACAAAGAATCCCATACTGCCCTTTAAACTTGCCATGAAGTCAGGGGGATCGGGGTGGGGTGGGGAGAGAGGCAGGGTTAATTTCGGGTTAAAGTTTAGTTTCATAATCCAAGTTATCAAAAGAAAGAAACTGATTGGAGAAAACAAACAACACTCACAAATTTCAACACTGTTCTTTTGATCTTTCTCCCCTCCCAGGCACAAGTAGGAATGAGGCTTTTTGCCTTTTTTTTTTCATTCTCCCAAAGCATTCAAAATAAAACCCCCAAAACCAGAAACAGGAAGACATGATGCACCTGCGCACCTGTCTTAGGGCCTGGGAGTGGGGAACACCAAGGGACACTGGCCAGAGGGCAAGGTGGGACCCTTACAGACTTGAGTGGATACAAGTTGAGAGGGCCCAGCTCTCTGGGCTTCCCAGTCTGCCTGTCAGTCACAAGCTCTCTGGCAAACTGCCCCTCAGCAGCCCCCACCTCAATTAATGCCCTACCTGGGCCACCCCCCCCAAACTCCAGTGGGTATCTTGGGGGAGGGGATCCTTTGTAGCTTGGAGGCAGTGCCAGTTTGCATGGAACGGATTTTCTCTGACATTTTTTCTAATGAGCTGTATCAGTTTGGGTTTTTGGTGTTTGCCTTCTGGGCCTTTAACGATCCATTTCCTGGTATCTTCACCAGCACACCCCCCCCCCCCCGCCCCAGCCCTGCCCCCTCTCTTCAGAGCCTAGTTCGGGTTAAATTAGGGCTCCAGAGCCCTGCCTGAGGGGGCAGAGTGTCAGGGCAGGGGTAAAAGAGCCTGGAGCCTAGCTGCCCAGGGGAGGGAAGAGCAAGGTGGAAAGAGCAGCTGACAGCAGGGGTGCCCAGTGTACGGCAGGAAGCCCTTGGCACTCATGGTGGGGGGATACACCCCAGTTCTGGCTGGACCTTATAGCATTGCTTAGAAAGTGCTCCCTGGCCACTGGAGGGCTCCCGATCTTTTAAAAGGTCGAAGGTCATGGGAAAAAAGGTCCAATCCCTTTGGTGGCTATCTGACTCAGAAGAGAGTCTGGAGCAACAGGAATTTAGGCCACAGCAGGCCTTATTCCTTTTCCTCCCTCAAGGATCGGTTCATTTCTGGCCTCAAGGGCTCCGGGAGTTGAGCCAGAGTAAAAAGCCCACCTTCCAGGCTTGGCAGGAGAGGGAGCCTACTTTCTACCTCTCTGGCCTGGTCAGAGACCCAACTAGGAAGGGAACCTTTTAAACCTGCCAGAACCAAGGACATCAGTGACCAGAATTTCTAGGAGCTGGGCTTAGAGACAGGGCCGTCCAAAGCCAAAGGGAAAGGTAGGTTTTCTTTGTTCATAGGAGCACAATTCTGCCTCCGGGGTTTGCAGTCTCCTAACTGTGACAGCCTCCTGCAGGAACTGGCCTGGGTGGTTGGGCGTTGGTGATGCCTCCCTGTCCCCGCCCCCTCCCCTGGGCCATGGGGAGAGGAGTGCTGGACAGACTCAGCCACACAGACTGGCAGGGCTTTTACCTTCCCCTGCATACGGACGAGGCATGCCTGGGAGACGCCTGCCCCGCACACCTTCCTACCTGATCCTCGAGCCGCTGCCACAGCTGCCGCTGCCACTGGTCCATAAGCCGCAGGGAAGCCTGGAGAGAAAAGGGGGGGCGGGGGTCAGAAAGCACCACTGAGGATCCCAGCTCTCACAAAAGACAGCTGGGAAGGGCGTCACAGACAGCTTTGGGGGATACAGATCAGTGGTCTCAGGCTTCTGGAAGGCACCGAATCTTAAGATGTCTGACTCTCATATACTGGTCACCCCAAAAGTGCATTCTAGGAAGCATACCACAGTAACTCTTTTTTTTTTGTTTGCTTTTGTTTGGTTTTTCGAGACAGGGTTTCTCTGTGTAGCCCTGGCTGTCCTGGAACTCACTCTGTAGAACAGCCTGGCCTCAAACTCAGAAATCCACCTGTCTCTGCCTCCCAAGTGCTGGGATTAAAGGCGTGAGCCACCACTGCCCAGCCACAGTAACTCAACTATGAGGAGGACCTCTGTCTTTGGAGAACTGAGTTGGGGTCTCTGTTGGCCCTGCATTGACATAAGATGATGCCCCGGGCCTGGCCTGCTACTCTGGACAGGGATCCTGGTGGTGGGGTCAGCGGGAGCTCCAAGGTAGGAAGTGCTTGGGGCTGGCCTCCATAGAAGAGGTGCCGAGGCCTAGAGATGGTTTCACTCCCGAAAGTTCTCCAAAGATCTGGTCATCTGAGCTCTAGGATTGGTCAAAACTTCCCGTCATCCGTGCCTTGGCCCGTGGCCCGAGGACGAAGCAAGTGTGTGTTTTAGGTGAGTATACACTCGATGCAAGACACCAGAGGGCTGAGGGGCTCCACCTGGGGTGAGCCCTGTGGTTCTGCGTGATCCCATTCTGTGTTTCAATCTTCCCAGAGTTACAATAATATTACCCTGTGATGCTAGGGATGGAACCCAGGGCTTTGATGTGTCAGGTAGTACCAGGATATGACCACAGACTATTCTAGCCCATTCCGTGGCAATGACAGGGAGGGGACTTGTAACTCCAGTGTATGAGGCTGCAGTCAGAGGAAGCCAGCTTGGAGGGCTCCCCAGCAGGGGTGAGTCCTGTCTAGCAAAGATAGGCCAGGCAGGGGCAAAGCTGAGGCTGAGCATTTAGCTGCAAAGTGTCCATCCGAAAGGAAAGGTAGGCTGAGTCTTTCTTCTCTCCTAGTGGCTCCTCTGACCACTACCTTGACACACATAGTCACACACTGGACTATAGACAGACATACCTGCACATACAGAAAGACAAATATCTTCTGCTACCAGGGAGACATTTGCAGCCTGACCCCAAGACCCATTTCCAGAAGCTACTTTTTTTTTAAATGATTCACCAGAAGCCCCTGCAAACCCGACAAACAGCCCCCCAAGAGAGCTGCTTGACTTTGGCCACAGAGCCTGTCTGGTAAGGCACTTCTATAGGACAAAGGACCAAGACATGCACCGGAAGAGCAGGGAGCAGAGGAGCAGAGAAAGGAGGGACATCCCCCACACAGAGCCAGCTAGAAGCCCACTAAAGTCTAAGACTATGGTCCAAGCTACATGGTTCTACGGAGGGCAGGACGTTCAAAAGGCAAAGAGCTACTCTAAAAAGGTCAGGCTAGGCTACTTAAAATGCCAACGAAAAGAGAACATACTTGCATTTAAATATGGTAATAGGGCTGTTGAAGGGGAAAAAGAAAGATCCAGGTGAAATAATTGTACACGGTTCTCCTAGGCTGGGAATGAGTCTCCCAGCGCCCATGAAGACCTCGCTGCTCCCTTCCCAGAGGGAGCCCGGGACGGGACTCCCCACCTAGTCCTTTCCCCAGCTCTTCCATGCAGGCTCTAGATTTCTGAAGATGGTGTTGGTGGAAAGTGCTGAAGGAAAATAAGGAAGAAGTCAGGTTATTTCTCTTTGTCCCAACCTCTGTCCACCCAGCCTCCTGCTGCAGGCCCAGGGCGGGGCTCAAGGGATGTTTGCAATGAAGAAGCAGCAGGGGGAGAGGAAGGTTATTCTTTGGTGCTTTCTTTTCCCAGACAGAACATAGGAGGTTTCCTTGGGAGCATGAGAAGATGCTAGTTGGAGGAAGGGAGTAGAGTCAATAAGATTTTTTGTTTTTTAAAGGTCTATTTTCTAGAGTTAAGCAGTTTGGACAAGAAGTCTGAGAGAAAGAGGAAGAATTTAAAAAAAAAATAAAAAACTTGTCCAAAAAAAAAATCCATTATCCTGCACTCAGATAAAGGCTTCTGCTGGAGATAGAGTACTCTGCCAGGGATGGAAGTTTCCTCAGGCTCTGAGGTAAACTAAGAGGGGGAGGTTATCAGAGGTGGCTGCAGAGGGAGCCACTCTGTGTGTGTAGGCTGCAGCCCCTGTACTGCCACCTCAGGCTGTCAGTTCTACCTTCTGAGACACCGGTCAGAGACACACTTCCACCACCCACCCCAGTCCTGAACCAAGCATGACTCATTCCCGCTGCTCTCCATCAGTCCCTTCCTGCTCTGGCAAGCTGTCCCACCTTCAGAGGTCACCCTTCACTCCAACAGGTTCCCCACAGGAACTTGTGAGGTGAGATGTAGAAAAGATGTGCTGTGTTTGTGGCGGGTATATGTAAAGGGATATGTATTGTGTTTGTGTTGACTATATATGTTTGTGTGGGGGAGTATGTATTGGGGGCCGGGCTATATGTATAGTGGGGGTAGGTATGTGTTGGGGTGGGTTGAGAATTCTAGAAGCCAAAGAACTGTCTGTCATACTGGCTACAGTAATTGAGGCACATCACTGTAGGTGTCTGAGTTCAAATCGGCTCAGCCATTCACCAACTGTGACTGCAGGCTAGCTGCTTAACCCTCTGTGCACAATTGCTAGCTATTCTAGTTCAAGGTCCACATATACAAAGTGCTCAGATCAATGTCTGAGAGTGAGCCAGTATAACAGGAGTAATGTCAGATCTTTTCCCAGCTATCAGCTTCGTGCTATGCAAGGCAGAACTCTTTCTAGACAGGGCCTATTCTGCTTTCTCTACAGTAGACATCATGGTCCCACGGCCACAAGGACATCAGGACATACCTGAGTTCCTTACAGGTAGTAGTGATCTACAGCCCTTCACTATGTCTTTTCTTTCTTGTTGCCATTTTAAAGCAAAATTTCCACTGCTTGAAATACCAGCACACATTCTGTTTATCTCTAATGATGATAATTGCCCAAGTGGACACGGTATGTTAGCAATGAATCCAGAACAAAGGGGAGGGGTGTTTTGCTGATCAAATCCCAGACGGGCTGGGAGCCACAGGCTGGCTATCTGTGAACAGGAAATATACCATGTTCCTCCTGCCTGGGAACTTTCCAGTCATAGAGAAAATGCCTAGAGACATTAGAAGCAGGCTAATGAAGGGATTCTGGGTGAGAAAAGGCTGTATCATGTAGCATTCTTGGTGGATGGGGTCAGAGCCAGAGAGTCATTCTTCAGCTCATTTGGCCTCCAGCCCTCGCTGACCCCTGCCTTGCTAGCTGTGAGACTTAGGCAGAGTACATTATTCCTCTCAGCTGCAAGACAGGCTGGCTGACAAGATGACCTTTAATGTTCCTTAGCTGCAGGCCCTGCACGAGTCTGTCTATCTATGAAGATGACAATCCTAAGTCCCCTGGGGTTGATGTCAACAAAACTTTGGGGTTAATGACATGTCTAAGGGAAAGACATCACTACAGGACTGACAGCAACTGACACGCTTTGATAGACTTTTGGAGTCATGACACCTCACTGCAAGTTATAAGTCAATAGTGTTTTAATTTTTGTTTTGTTTTGTTTTTGTTTTTTGAGACAGAGTTTCTCTGTGTAGCTTTGGTTGTACTGGCCTCATGGCTTAGTTTTGGATTTTGTTTTGTTTTTAAATTATGATACTGCATCTATTTTTTCTGCTTCTGCAGCACTTACTAGTTTCTGTATTACCTAAGCACAGCTATTTTTTTATATGCATATCTTATTTCTCTTGCTGAGTGACAATCTCTTCTAGGATAGTTACATGGTCCACTTAGCCTCTGACTCAGAGACTTCTCAAACTCTAGCTGCTGATGGCCAGGATGCAGGGCTACCACCTGTGAGTGAGGAGGGCTGCGAGTTGCTCGCCTGGGTCAAGTGTAGCCAAGGACAGCACTATCTGTGAGTCCAACAGCCTGACTCCCCTGATCCTCCAGCCCCAGGGCGCAGACTCACATACTCCCAGGAGCAAGGTAAGCACGGTGAAAGATGCAGTCTATGATACACAGGCGTGCCCAGCTCTGCCATACATGTTGGTTTTCAACCCTGGATTGAGAACCAGGTGGCATCACCTGGTTTATAGTATTTACATATGCTGATGTCCCTGGGGATCATAACCAGCTCAGTCTTTAGTAGTCTTTAAAGACCCTTTAGTGTTAGGGGCTTTAAAAGCTTCTAGGGGATAGTGGCAAAGTTGAGGACCTTTGGTGATAAAGGCAGTTGCTGGCTGGTGGAATGGCTCAATCGAACAAGCATCGCAGAACAAGCCTGATTAATTTCAGTCTGTGCCTCCAATGCTACGTAAGACTGGCCAGCTAGTCCACAGGAGGCCAAAATGAGATCTTCCCTCAACAAGGTGAAAGCAGAGGACTGACCCCTGAAAGTGGTCTATGTGTGACTTCCTATGTGTGCATACATGTACAACAAGTACAATAACATACCCAGCTGTACACTAAGTAACCTCTTCTACCTCACAGGAGCAAGGAGCCTCCCGAGAATATGGAAGGGAATTAAATTCTTGTGGTCAGTCTGATTCACAACAGTGGGTTCCCATCTTATCTTGGGGAGCTTTGAAATCTCAGGTTGTCCTGGCCATACCTTCATCAACAGAATCAAACCTTTCAGTAGTATCTAACACATAATGCAGACAGGCAAACCATTGAGCTAGAAGAAGCTGTGAGGTCATTGCTTTTTGTAAATACTGAAAAGGATGTTGCTTGGGAGGTCACAGGTCTTTTCTGTCTCCTTTCCCTACATTTGTTTGGAAGAGCTGTTGGTTTGGTGGGTGGTGCTGTGTGCGTGGGCGAGCATGTGCGCATGCCTCCCCCCACGCCCTGCCCAATCACTGCTGGAGTTCCAGTTGGGTTCATATTTATCTCTGTAACCTAGAATCCCCCAAAAGAAGAAGAGAATTCTGAAGCCTTGTATAGCTTTAGGAGGTATGACTTGGGGGATCTTTCTTCAAGTCCCACACGAACAGTCTCTTCAAAGGTTGCTTGATCAAGTATTCTTCTGCTCCCTCAGTCAGCACAGCCGGCCTCTCCCTATGAGCAGTTTCTATAGCTGGTTCAAACTGTCTTGGCTAATCTAATGTTGCTTCCCCAAATCCAAATACTAGAAAATAAGCCACCAAAAGAAGAAACTGTTACCCAGAATGTAGGAAACATGTCCCACATGAGTTTGGAAACATTGCCATCTGCCATTGTGGCTGGCCCAGGCTGCTCAGGCCTGCCTGGGGTGGCGGGGCTCAGCATTTTACAGAAAAATTCATAGCTCTGACTTCTGGGTGAGGCTGGAAGAAAGCTGGGCAGCACATGATTGGGGCTAGAGGAACCAGAGGTTCACATCAGAACAGAGGCTCCAAAGAGAAGGCGAAACTAATCACCAAAGGGGCACATTTCCAGGATCAAATGGAAATGGTCTGCTTTGACGGAAGCTGATGCGTGTTCATTTCAAAAGGAACAGAATAAGCCCTGAGCTCCTGGCATTCAAAAAAGGAACCTGACTCAAGACACACTGTTGAAGGAGTGAGACCAGCTTTTCCGGGAGATACCAACAGCTGTGCGGATGCCGTAAACAGGTGAGGGGGCCAGGAGCGGCTGCTGCTTGCGGCAGGGGGATGCTGAAGAGACCTGGGCTAAGAATGTCTCACTTGGCTACAGCAGAGAAAATACATAATTTAGAACCTAATAGCTGTCCCTGGGGAGGAAGCAGAGGGGCCAAACTGGGAAACTGAGGCTGTCTGTAGCCAACAGTGAGGGGTGGACAGTTTGGGCTTGCTCTCGTCAGGGTGTTAGCACCTAAAACATGGAAGGCAGGCACAGAACATGCTTCTGCACCATCTTGGCTAAGTGTTAACATAAATTGCTGTTTTAATATATGTTAACTCTTTACATGTTTGGGTGGGAATAAAGGAAGTATGTCACAATGCATCTGTGAAGTATCAGGAAGTTTGGACAATATTTTCCTTCGCTTTTTAAACACTGAGCCCAGGGCCTTGTACACCTACCTAGGCAAACCCTCTACCACTTAGGTACACCTCTAGCCCTTATTTTGAGGCAGGGTCTCAATAAGTTTGCTCAGGTTAGTCTTGAACTTGTGATTCTTTCCTAGGCCTCTCAAGTAGTTGTGATTATAGCCTGTCCTAGAGTAGGACTCTCTATATGGTGACTTTAGCCTAGCATCCTTCTCCTGAGCCTTCTCTACCCCAGGTTCTTCAGGCCCTCAGAGCAGAGAGAGATAGCAGTCACATTCAGGACACATGTTGGCTGAGGAATCTTCTAAGACATGCTCCCAACTCCTAACCTCTTGCTAAGAGTTTATTACAGAATGGCTGTTATGTCCCAAGCATTGTCCCAAGCACTGGGACCACAGCAGAGACCAACACTCATCATCCCTGCCCTATGTAGCTCCCAATGGGAAAAATAGGGCTCTATTCCCCAGATGGTGTTCCACAACTAGACTTGTAACAAACACACTGACTCCCTAGGACAAAGACAAATGGCAAATGATAAGCTGAGCCTCAGGACACTGTGGGGGTTCCTCATGCCCCAGAACCTTCCCGCTTGTGTCTTTTCAGGTTCACCACTGATCTTAAGGAGATAGCTGGCTGGAGATGGAGGCGGTAATCAGACAACTCAATCTTGGGGACAGAAGTAGGAGGTGGCCGTTCCATCTTACCTTCCTCTCCGAGGACAGAACAGGAGGGGAGGGAACAAATGAATCCCCATGGCAGTGAACCTTGATCCAGCCCCAAACATCTCCCCTCTTCCACAGAGCTGAGGTGAACAAACGTCTGACTTTTTACTTCCCGTCACCCAGATTTTCAAACATGTAATGGATAGAGAAAGCCGAAATCATGTTTTCTCCCAACCTGAGCCATTTTTATTTGATATACTTGGTCCTAGTTTCCTCCTATAGGGTTAAACAGACCCACCTCAGCAGGGCTCCCATTGAACCCTACTGAGCCACCTCTGCAAGTGCTGGACGCCCAGAACTTCGTGATCTCTGGAAGCTCCGGCTCTGACCTTGGTCCCATCACCAGCTCTGTAAATGGATATCTGGAGCTCCAGTCCCATCCCCTACAGCATGAAGACTGTCCATTCTGGAGTCTCCAGACAGGATGCTTTGGGTATCAATTCTGCTCAGGGGAGAGTCCAGAGGTCATGGGCATCTCTTCAAGGGTTCAGGGTAGCAACTTACCAACTCGAACAGAAACACAGTATTTAAAAATCCCAACAGCTAGCAGAGGGGCACCTCAGTTCACAGGCTGGAAGGAAGAAGAGCTTTCTCTCTGCCTTCCTATCCCTTGGCTATGAAAGGCCTGGCCTTGGCAAGAAGCCATGTTAATGACAATGGTCGTGTCTATTTTCTCTAGGTCAAAGAATTCCCTTGTGTCTTTCTCCCACTGGACAAGAAAGCCACGTCTGTTTCTTTCATAGATGAAAGCGCTGCAGCTGAGAGGAGGGAAGTAAATGAGCATGAGGCTAGGTAAAAGGGGGGAGACAGCTCAGGTGGCAAAATGCTTGCATTGCCAGTATGAAGACCCGAGTTTGATTCCTAGAGCCCACACTAAAAAAATAGTCAGCCGGTCATGATGGCACATCCTGTGAGCCCAGAAAAGAGGAGGTGGAGACAGGTAGATCCTGGGGCTTGTTGGGAAACTAGCCTAGTTTATTTGGCAAGCCCCAGGACAATGAGACACCCTGCTTCAATAAACCAGGGAGACAGTGCTTCTGGAAATGCCACCCAAGGTAAACACACACGCACATATGCGCACACACATACAAATATACAAACACACACACACACCTACCTCATGTTCTCACTTAACGCCCCTCCCTACCTCATCCTCCTCTGTGAGGCACAGTTACTAGTCAGTGCCTGTTCTGTGGAGCTGCCGTGAAGAGTCAGGGAGACGACAGTGTGAAGTGCTTGCCACAAGTGGACTACAAACTTCTATTCCTATTTTTTATTATTATTGCCCAAGGTAATGGCAACGGAGCTGCGAAATCCCTTTGGTGATTCCCATTCTAAAATCCTATTAATTTACGTGATTTGGCATTCAAAGGGCTTTCGTGGGTAACATGCATAATTTACTGGTGAGCGAAGAGCCGTTTTTCTCTCAAGTGTAAGCTTGAACTGTAGTAGGGCCATGTGACAGTGGGACAAAAAGACACTTGGAAGGCTCAGGCCTGGCCATGGTGGGTTCATCAGAGTTGTAAACATGGGTCCTGAGGCTTAGGGCTGAATGGAATCACCAGGATCAACTCAACCTTTTCCCATCATCCTCTGCTCTGAGATGCTACCCTCCTGTTATTTCTTGCCAACAATTTCCAGGATCTTAGTGGGGTGGGAAGGGTGGGGAGATATGTATAGACATATACATATATAATAAATACACCACTTTAAGGAAAAAAGAGAGAATCCAAAGAGTCTGCTAGGGCTGGAGAGATGGCTCAGTGATTAAGAGCACTGACTGCTCTTCTGAAGGTCCTGAGTTCAAATCCCAGCAACCACATAGTAGTGGCTCACAACCATCCGTAATGAGATCTGACACCCTCTTCTGGTGTGTCTGAAGACAACTACAGTGTACTTACATATAATAATAAATCTCTGGGCCTGAGCAAGCAGGGACTGAGAGAACAAGGTTAACCGGAACAAGCAAGGCTGACTGGAGTGAGCTGGGTTGACTGGTGTGAACAGAGGTCCTAAATTCAATTCCCAGCAACTACATGAAGGCTCAAAACCATCTATACAGCTACAGTGTACTCATATACATAAAATAAATAAATAAATCTTAAAAAAACAAAAACAGAGTTTGCTAGTCCCATGCCCCACCCTCACAAAGGGAAGATACAAGAAGAAACAGGTATCTGTGGACCAGGAAGTAGTTCTCACTGCCACAGTGAATCTACAGGTGCCTTGACCTCAGACTTCTCAGCATCTATTCCTTAGGACATAAATTTCTGCTTCCAGTTAGCTCCAGGCTATGGTATTGTTACTGTAGCAGGAAGAGACTAAGATTACCCTTCACAACAGTTCTCCAGCTACCGTCAAAGGCTCCCTCTATGCTCCCTGCTCCTGTGTATGCCACTATTGGGAACGCCCTAGCTAGCCACGCACAGGATGCTTCTGTAGGCCCTGAGCTCACTGCCCAGTGTCTCTGTGTTGTGAGACTCTCTGGCGCAGGTGCTGATGGTTGGACCGTGCCTTTTTCCAGCAGCCAGAGAGACAGAGTCAAGAGGCTCTCTCCTCAGTGGATTCAGACTAAACCAGACTCAGTTAAAAAAAAGTTTCTTTGTGGCTTAGATGGAAAGAGTAGTGGATACATCTTGGTCTCCTGCACATCCTTGGCTGATCCAGAAGGCATGAAATACTGGATCCTCAGGCCCTATATGATAGTCTACCCAGAGTTTCACCCCCCGAGTTATTCTTCTTGTTGTATTTTTGTTTTCTAAACTGCAGGCTTTCCCTTGGCTTTGCTGATAAAAATAAAAACTGAAGGCTGAGGAAAGGTGACAAGGTTTCCCATGGTGAGACTCAAAGGGGACTTTAAGGCCAGTGATGCAGGTATCTGAGAGGGTGTGGGAGAGCTGTGGGCAGCAGGGGGAAGAGATGGAGTTAGTGGGTATCAGCTCTCAGCGAATGAGGTACACAGCAGCAGCCTCCTTCACTGTTAACCCTGCCTGCTCCCACAGACCCCTCAGCAACCTGTGAGGCAAGGAGACCACGGTCTCTACTTAGTAGGTTTTTGATAGGTAGGGACACTGAGGCCTAGTGTCTAGGCAAGCTAAGGCAAGGACTCCACTCCCACCTTTCTGCAAAGCCTGTGTGTGGTATTGGGTGTGTGCCTGTGTGTGTGTGTGTGTGTGTATGCGCGCGCATGCGCGCCTGTGCACTCGAGTGTGTATGTGTATGTCTGGTGTGACCATGGGGAGCTGAGCGCTCACTTAGTTGCGTCCTCTCATTTATGCAGAGCAGCTTCGAGAGGCGCAGAAAGCTGATCGCAAGTGAAACCCGCAATTCCTGTCAATTCAGATTGCTCCAATTCATTTCTGCAAATGTTTATTAAGTGCCTATTAGGCACTGTGCTCTGCTTTCATCTGGGAATAGAGTCAACTCTTGATTTTCCAAGCCAGCGAGGATCGTGCGGTGATACTGCACACCCACACGTCCCCACAAACCTCCCTCTAGTCCTGGCTGGATTTGGGGTGTGCTGCTGACTTTCAAAGCGGCAGATCTGCTTCCTGACTAAGCTTGCCTTTAATATTCAAATGAGAGGATAAATCCCAAGTACACACAGGGCCAGGTGGCCGTCAGGCTGGCCTCTGGGAGCTGGCTTGTAATTTAAAAGCGCCTCTGTGAAGAGGTAATCTCTAGAGAGGAGTCGGGGAGGAGGAGGGCAGAGCCGCTGTACAGGGTTGAGATGGTACAGATGTTCAAGGCTCTTCCTTATAAGGCCACACCCTGCTTAGAGCCTTGACCCTGCCCCGGTGAGCGAATCCTCAGCTCCATCAATCAACCTGGGAGACGAACCTCCCATCCTGACATTTCAGGATCTGCCTCCTATCTGGTGAGAGGCCCACCCCTACTCACTGAGCCAGGAGCCAGGTAGAACCGGAGAGGTCACCACACGGGTACCACAAAGGTTCCCAGTGTGAGTCTTTCTGGGATGGGATAATGTGAGGGTGAGGAAGAGCCCTTACAGAGAGAAGTAGGATGAAGACGACGGATTAGGTTGACACTGAAGGGCAGGGCTGTCTGATTTCTGGGTTCTGAGATTCTACCAGGACAGTCCTGGAATGGCCTCTCTTGGCCCAAGGCTCTGAGCACTTGTCCAGAGAGTATAGAACCCAGGAGACCAGTGTAAGATCCAGTCCTGAGTGTATGCCCAGGGCTTCCTTTTCTGAATAGGGACAACCTTGAGAGTCTCTGTCACTCTGTTGGTCCTGAGAAAGGAGTGGCCAGAAAGGCCCCAGGGCTACCCCTCACAGTAGACCAGTGCCACTCTAGATAGAACAGGTGTTTGGAGAGAGAATTATAATCTGCTTTTCTGGAAACTTTGCAAAAATACTGTTCTCTGGGCAGCTGGTGTAAGTCACAGCCCTGTGCCCATAGCCAGGGTTCCTCTCTCAGCCTGCCCATTTAAGGAGTACTATCTCCTGGATACTCAAGATGCTTGTTCTGCCTCTGGGGGCTGACTGGCCACCAAACCGGCTTTGTTCAAAGCCTCAATATCTTCAACCAAGGTTACCTAGCAGCAGCTCTGCTGACAAAAGGTTATTTGAGGGCCTCTCCAGATGAACAGGGCCTCTCTGCGCTAGGGTGCCTTACCTCAGACCACCTCCTAAGGAGTACTGTTCAGCCAGCACCAGGGACTGTCATTGGACAGTAACTAGGAACAAAGAACTGGTAAGAAGTGGTTTAGTGGCTCTGAGTCCGGACAAGCTATCCCAAGGATAACTCAGCCTCAGGTGTTCCAAGGCTGGCACCCCAGAAAGCCAATCTCCATTTGTCACAGTGGCATCAGAGACCTGATCTCCATTGCTAAAGAGACAGGGAACAAATTGGCAACTTCTAGCCCCAGCTGCTGGAGAAAGGTCTCCCCAGCCTGGGACCTACACAGCCCTTCTCCTTCAGACACACAGTAGCTCAGGAGAGAGTCATAAAGGCTGGGTTACAAGACGCTGGCTTGGCTCTCCCAGCTGCCTGAAACACTCTGCCGATAAGATAGTCAATGAAACTTTTGGCGGTTGGTGGGCATATTAACCTTAGTAGTGTTGGAAGATCCCAAAGAGGCACCAGCCCACCTGAGGCAAGGAAGAAGAATGTAGCTGAGAAGGTAAAGCTGAGAGGATGGGGTGCAGACAGGAGGGGACATCTTTCTGGACCCACTCTTGACGTTTCTGTACTGCCCTTTAGCTCTGTACACTCTAACTCGCTATATGGAAGGCCGCCTCTATCATCCTCCACTGTAAACCCTCTTCTAACTCTTCTTTGCTTTGGGGCCTAGACTCATTCTGAAGCCTGATTCACACTCCCCTGCCAGTTCCTCACTCAAAGCCCCGAGGCCTGCCCTGGGGACTCCCTGCTTCCCTGGGGGAGGGAATCCTATGCCACTCCTATCACTGATAAGAAGATTCAGGCAGCACGATCTTGAGAACTAAAGATGGGAAGATCACTCTAGAAAGCTTACTGCATTAGCAGTAAGCTAATTCCATTCCACAGCATTTACCCATTTGCACAGCATATTCACGGACACACATGCACGTACCATCCCTCAAGTCTAACCCAACCAAAAAGTCACTTTCATTTTTCAGAGCACAAGGTCACCTGGCTAAGAAGTGGCCCTAGAACAACAGACCCACCCTTCACATTACCATCCAGCAACCTGTCTATTGCCCTTTGACCTGCACTGCTCTGGGGGTTTGGAAAGCAAATGGATGCACCAGCACAACTGGGCAGACCCACGCCTTATGCAGATGTGAAATGTTCTGGATGCTGTCTTTCTGTAGGAGGGAGTGAGAGCAGAGGGAGGGGCGGGGCGCTATCCCACAGCTGCCATATGCAGATGTTCTGTCTCTGCTCAAGGACAGATCACCTCCAGCAAAGCACAGGGCACTCTGCCAGGGGAGAGAGCTGGGGCCAGGCAGCAGCCAGGGGAAGTTGGCATGTCTCTACAAAATGCACTTGGTTGTGTTGGGTGCTGGCTATCTAGTGCGTCCACCTCCCCTGGAGGGAGAACAGGACACTCTCAGGTTAAGAGACTGGAGCACGCAGCATGTCTGTTATTTTTCTACCTCAGCTGCTTACAGGGAGAAACGTCAAATGGCATTAGGGAGCAGTGCAGATGAACTATTTACAACATCACTCATGAGAAAGCTCGTGGGGGGAAAAATAACCAAACCAAAAAGAACCCATTGCATCAGTTATCTTTAACCAGCGGAGCCAAACCGCACAGATCTCCTGCCACACTGGCCCACTCTATGAATACCAAGGATGATGATAGTCAGACTACAGATCCATTCACACTGGGTGAGTGAGTCAAGGAGAGCATGGGTCCCTCACTGTCTGAAACTCTAGCTTTGGTAGGTGCAGCTGAACTACTGTTACAGAAATGTGGAGACATTTCAAAGAGGGAATCAGATAGGGTCTTCATGACACGATCCTTCTGGGGAGGGCTGGCTCTCAGGGAGCTAGCCCTGAAATGTAGCCTTGATTTGGATGGTCCCAGGGGTCCTGTCCCTTCCCACTCTGGCAGTGCCATGGAGTAGGGGTAAGGCACATGAGGAGGCAGGGAGGTGAACCTGGAGAAGGAGAGTCCAGTGGACACCAGTGCCCATCGGTGAAGCACGTGGAAGGGCTAGAGTGACTCTGCTATTCCTTCTCAAAAAACAGATGAGTTTATTGTGGCAATAGCCACCAGAAGACCAGCCCCAAAGACAATGGAAACCAGACAGTGTTTACTACACCGCTGCTCCTTCAGATTCCATTTTCCACACAGTTTTGTAGAAGGGTGTGAGTGTTCATATTGCCACTGTGCATCATGGGACACAGGCGCTCCCTCTAGATCAGATAGCCGCAACCCCTCTGGGCCACCAGCAATTAAAAGCTCGCCAGGCAAGCCTGTCTGATCATTATTCTAAAGAAGCAGCATCTTCCTGTATTCCTCCGAGGAAATGAAATCTGTGAGCAGTTCTCTACATTCTGGGGGAGCTGGCCGGTGGCATGGGGTAGGTCTGGCCACAGCGCATTCAGGAAGGGAAGTGGGAGGGAATGGGAGCATGAACGTTTTCTGAAGCAAAACAAAGCAAAACAACGAGTTCTCTTCCAGAATTTTGAAACAGGAAAAAATCATTTTCATTCATTCCATCAGCCAGATAGGACAGATTTCAGTGGGCCCTGCCAGCAATCAGGGGCTCTTGTGATGCCTCTCTTAGGAGCTTGCTGATAACAATTGTATTCCCCCCAAATTGAAATCAGCAAATAATTTGAAAAGGGAAATAGGGCTAGAAACTGTTGACAGTAAATAGAAGGGAGGGGCCCAGAAGGCTCCTGGGCAAGGAAGCGGGCAGAGCGATGACAGGACCGCCATTCCAGACTCAACACTGATGAGAACACAGGGCTAGGGAAGGAAGACCCTTGATCATGACTATGAGAGGCAGGAGGACACCCCAGCCTTCCTAGAAAAGAGCCCCGATCCCAACACCGACAAAAGGCATCCAGCCTCTTTCTTACCCCACCTTGTTTGCTCTCAAAAAATCCAGCACGTGGCTGCAGGATTGAACCTGTTTAACACAGCTGTGTGGTCCAGGGAGATCTACTGGGACTACATATCACAGAGGTGGGGTGAGACCTGAACCCTAAACAGCTGGGATGGATGCAAAGGTTAGGACAGGTACAAAAACACCTTGGAGGGCATCAGGTTCTGTGCTGAGAAGGACGTAGGTTCCTGCTAGTGAGTGAGTGAAGGGTCTGAGTGGTTTGAGAACCTAGATGGGCTGTCTTCTCAAGCACTGCGTGCCTCTATGATGGACTCAGAAGGACTAAGAGGGGCATGGGGCCCACACATAACCTCAGAGGAGCTAGAAATGGGAAGTGAGCTCGGGGTAAGGCCAATGAGGCCACAAAGAAAAACCTTCAGGACAACTTGGTAGTGAAGAGAGCTGTGATGCTATCAGAAAGTTCCAGGATCCAGCCCCAGGGCATGGGAGCTTGTTCACTGAATCACCCAGAGGGGTGAGGAGAAGGCAGTGGACTGGGCTGCCCCGGTCTCAGAGGATCACTCTGCAGCCCTACTGCCTCCTTAACCACACCCACCTCCAACATCCCTACAGTGGGAGACAAGAGACTTATGTCAGAACATCTAAAGCTTCCTGCCCTAGAAGCCCACCAAGTCTTAAGCTCTGTGATGATGTCATGTTTGATTCTAAAGGGACTGACCATACCCTGAACTCAGGACTGAAGGGACACAGGAGTCAGCCTAGGCTTTGTGTCTGGAATAAGCAGGGGCTTGGCAGGGTGTTGGAGAGCAGAGTCAGGAGTGGGGTGAGCTCTGACCTCAGCCTGACTCCTGACATACTGGGAAGAAGGCTGCGTGGCTCACACCTCCTTGAGCTGCAGGTAGGCACCTCACTCTGGTTGTCTCTGACCAGGAGATAAAAGAACCCAAGAGGCTTCAAAGTGTGACCACAATGAATGGGAAACAGAAAATTTAGTGGCTGAGAATGGGCTACTCACCCTATGGGCCAGGGAATACTGTCTGTCTGTCTTCAAGGGTGATTTCTACCTCATTTAACCCTAGTGACTGGTCACAGTTAAGCTGGTGCCATGATGAAGATGAACAGCATCTCCAGGCATAGACACTGTCAAAGCTTTGACTTCCCAGAAGGGGACAGGCACCTGGGAACACCACTTCAGTTTGCCCAGTCCCAGCTTGGTCACTTTGGCATGCCTGTCTGTCTGGGGTAGACCCAAGGAGGTAAGCCATGGAATCAGAACACTACCAGATGTTTCCTGAGCTGGTTCAGATGAGACAGGAGTCTTAGCATGGGATCTACTTCATTATCTCCAAATGATGTCTCCAATTCTGCATGCATGCACCTCTATAGTACCACATCTGTTCTTTTAATCTCCTGAGCAACAGAACCCTTAGTGGGACAGGGAAGTCCTACCTTCTACTCTGAGACCAGCCACCACCCCCTCATGTGGCTGCGGAGCCACTGGAATTTGGCCCATGTGAATGTAAAACTCAGAACTTTTTTTCCTTTCTCCTGAATTTTACAGATCTAAATTTTAGTAACCAATGCTACCTAGTTGACAGATAGATGCTGGCTAACGGTGAAATATTAGAAGCTGGGACTCAAGACTGCCTGGATTCTTTTCTTTCCTCTGTGCCTTTAGATCTGTACCTGCCTGTAATGGGGATAACCCAGGAACAGTTCTAGCCTGAACTCTGGTCTAGGTTATTACAAGCTGTAGGTAGGCTGTGGGGAGGGCCCACCAAGGGTCCTTGCTGATAGCATATCCCAGATAGGGAACATGCCTAGGCTGCTGTATTCACCCTTCTACCTTGAACTGTCCTACCCAACATCCATTCACGAACAAGAGAAGCCAGACCCTGAGTGGATGACTTGCCACAGTCACTTGTCCAACTGGTTCCAGAGATAGGATAAGTGCGTAGGTTTCCAATACCGGCCAGAATCACAGGACATAGCCCTACATATCTTCTGTTCCCACTAGCCTGAGCTGAGGCTAGTGTTAGACCTTTCCTCCAACCTCCTGCTCCTCAGGCTTAGAAAGCCTTCCCTCAGGCCAGTTTTCTGTACTTTCTGCTCATCACTTCTCTCGGGCCTCCAAGTAGAGACGTGATAACTGCCAGGAGTAACCCCAAGTCTAGCCACCGAGTGTGACTCCCCCAATGCCCTCACCCCTTGCAGAGAACCATGGAGCACAGACTTCCTTACACCTGGACATATTATCTGGCCTGTGACTATGACGCAATAGGCACCCTAATATATTCTCATCTGTACTGCTTGACTGTGAGGAGGCTTACCTCACAATACCCCTAAAGCATCCCTTCCTGCAGCATCCTTCCCTTTTATCCCAGACCACACCCAACTGCTCCCTCAGCACCAGGGCATGTGTGGGCAGTGCCATGCTCTGCTATCTGTGCAGAGTAGAATGAGAACCTGTACCACTCATTCAGGGTATAAAGCACAAGTCTGACTCCTTGCAGCACCTCATCAACATACGTCAGGAAAGCCCGATGTCAGGGTAGTCAGGCCAGGTTAGAGAGAGGAAGAAGGGAAGGCAGGCTGGGAGGCATTAACAGGTAGATGAGGATAGCAGCAGGCAGCAGGGATGGTGGTGTGATAATAAGGCCTGGACCCAGAGTTCAGTCTCCCAGGAGAAGACCAAGAATAGGCTTGGGGGGAAAGGAGGTGAGCAGAGGGGGTTTCCCATCTCTTCTCTCCTCCCTTTTTTCCACCAGAATCAAGGAAACACTCTAGCCTATTGGAAAGCCCCAACTATACCCTTACCCTGGACCAGACGGGACTTGGAATGTAGCATACACAGATATGCAAATTGTGTTCTCTTTTGGAGCATCTATCTGCTCCTCCCCACTCCCTAGATGCAGCCTGCCTCTTAAATTTCCAAAACCCCAGGGTCTAGGCCACTCACCTGGGAACTGGTAGCCATAGCTAGGAGCGAATCCAGGGTAGCCTCTGCCATAGGTTGCCACAAAGTTGGGGTAGCCTTGAATATAGAGAGAAAGAAAGAGCTGTCAGACAATGGCCTTGGATCTAGGGTGATATTCCAGAGAAGGTAGCAACGACCATTAGCTGTGGTTAGTCTCACGGAATTGTGTGTCTCTGGGGAGGGTCTCTATCCAGGCCCTGACTCCCCTCTCTTGCGTGGCTGGGGATGTGACCATCAGTATGTTCATAATTAACCTGTATTTAGGCAGTCAGATTGCCCAAAGCCCAGGTACCAAAGTCCATGAACTTGTAGAGTAAATGCCACATGGAAGACGGAACATAGTGCCTGCATCTGGCTCTGACATTTGGAGAGCTTATCCTGAATGTACTTTACCTTAAAGATGTTGACAGTAGGAGATTAAAGTCCTTGTACTGCCTTCTTCTGAGGCAGTGGACAGGGGCCAGAGCACCATATAGGGCAGAGGTACTCTGGGATTGGCTGTTTAGGAGCCACACAGAGGGCTGCCTCTCGGCTTAGCAAGCCACAGCTGGGGGAGGCAGGGGCTGTGTCCCAGCACAGATACTGTACAGAAGTATGTCTTTAAAAGAGCAGGAGGGACTGTGTGAAACCACGTACCATGAATCCCCAGCTGAACTCTGAAGCCCAGGTATAGCATTTTCATGGACAATTTATGGTGGGTGGTAGCCTAGGGTGACTCTGAATTAAGGGGTGCTGAGAGCCCTCTGGTGAGTCCTGGAGGTGTAGGCCTGTTCCAATCTATGAAATAAGCTCCCATTTAAGAGGTTACCTTAGCACTGTCCCCTTAGTCTTTATGCCCCAGTCTTTATTCTGACTACAGTGAAGGTGAGTGTAACCTTCTTATACTTGGACATCCTTGGTCACAGCAGCCCCTTGGCTACCTCCTGTCCCTCTCCCCAGAGAGACCTACTTCCACCCAGTGTGGGCTAGCTCAGTATAATCATAACCCACAGATGTCACCAGTTCCTGTCCCCAGAGAGACCTACTCTGCCTCCTTCCACCCAGTGTGGGCTAGCTCAGTACAATTCTACTCCACAGATGTCACCACAATCTTTTCTACCAGCACACTGGCTAGCCCTCTGCTTTGGCCTCTGAGGTGGCTATCTGCTGGGTGTCAGGCCAGCTAGCATTTGAATGAACTCTGTGCCTTCCTGGGAGGCAGGCCAACGCAAACTTTCACAAGGACCTGCATCTAGAGCCAGTGGGCAGAGGATGGGCAGGTGGCTCAACATTTAATCTGGCATCGTCAGGACAATCCAGCACCCAGAGGTGCCAAGTGGCCCTCTGACCAGGCCACTCCTGGGCTGTGCCCTTGGCTGGCAGCTGGGCCTCTGATGGCTCAGGTCCCTATGCTCCTGTCTGCTCTCCAGGCTCCATTCCCCAGCCCTTGTCAACTCTGGGCACCATTGCTCCTGACAGTAACCTTTGCCACCTCCAGAAGTCAGAGGTATTTCTTCTGTTTCCACCAAACAGCAGGTGGAAAGCCACTTCAGCGGTGGACTTAGGCCAGGGAGCGGTGGCTACTCTTCACATGTTCTGTTCTTCTGACACATTACGAGCACAAGCTCTGGTGGTTGATTAGCCACCGTCCCATGGATTCTCATGAGTCAAACCAAGCACATTCTGACCCTGCAAGCCAGGGCTGTGGGTAGAGGCCCGCTCACTACATTTCCCCTTCTCCTCACCACCAACGAGCTGGGCTTTGGAGCTCTTCCCATTGCCAGCCAGTCAGTGTTTGTGCCTCAGAGGACCAAAGATAGGTGTTGGGTGGCTGCAGATGTTGGCGGACGGCTTTTGCCTGAGAACAGATCACCACTGGAGCTAGGCCACTCACGGGTCTGGAAGTCAGGAGACCTGGAATCTAGTCCTGGCCCATGACCACGCCCTTGGGCATGATTACGGTCTGGAGGCTTGAGTCTCCCTAAATTCACACTGAAATCCTAACCACCAACCAGATATACTGTATTAGAGGTGGGGCTTTTGTGAGGCGATTAGCTCACAAGAGCACGGTTCTCATAAATGGGATTAATGTTTGTGGTGGTTTGAATGAAAAGGGCCCTCATAGACTCAGAGAATGGCACTATTGGGAGGTGTGGCCTTGTTGGAGTTGGTGTGGTCATGTTGGAAGAAACATGTCACTGGGGGGTGGGCTTCGAGGTTACAGAACCTCAAGTCAGGCCCACCCAATGTCACTCACTCTCCTTGCTGCCTGAGGATCTACATGCAAAACTTGAAGCTACTTCTCCAGTACCATGTCTGCCTGCACACAGCCATGCTTCCTGCCCTGCTGATAACAGACTAGACCTCTGAACTATAAGCCAGGACCAGTTAAATGTCTTACTTTATAAGAGCTGCCATGGTCATGGTATCTCTTTATAGCAATAAACCCCTAAGACAATGCTCTTTTAAGGAAGGTTCTAGGGAGACCACTAACTATCTCACTATGTGAGGACAGAGTACTGTCATGACATCGACTATAGATGTCACCACTTACAATCGATCTTTCTACCAGTGCCTTCATTTTGGATTTCCTAGCATTCAGGACTGAGAAATAGATGTTGATTTGAAAGTTGAGCAAGACCCATGGGATTCTGTCATACAACTCTGCCCTGAGACAGGGGATTCCCCTTTCTCTTAGAGGCTGAGTCTTTCCACAAGTAGAAATCCTTACCGAGGCAGTGGGGGGCACTGTTGTACCTAAATGGTCAGCAGTGGCCAGCTGTGGTTCTTGCCACAGCTGGAGCCTTCCCACATGTGGGGTCCCACTGAATTCACTGGCCAACTGCATTATCTCTACTTCATCTGGGCCTGCCACTGGCTCTGTCCTGGTGAGATCCTCCCCGATGCCTCACTGGCAGAGGCTATAGGCAAGACAGAATGACTTAGCAGCTTCATACCTGCTGTTCTCAGAGAGGAAGGAGAGTCTAGGAGGCCACTGAACTCCTAATGAGTTCCTAATGGGGGAAAGGGAGAGGGAGAGTAGAGTAGTGGTTAGACCCCAGAGACCTTCATTGAACACATGAGCGATGGGGTGTTCTCTGGAATTTATTTCCTGGCAGGGCAGCTCAAGTTTTCCTCTAAATTAATTATCCACTATCAAACCAGATCTTTCAGACCTAGATTTCTTATAACACTGTTTCAACACTATTGATAAATGGATTATAGGTAAACGGTCAAATCACTACTACCTAGGTGCTTTCGTGATGAAAAATGGCTCCTTTGCCTTTAACTTCAGGGCAGGGTCCTGAATCTGAAGTTAATTTGACAGCAAGAGCAAGGACCCATGCATCACGTTCCCTAGATGTCGGTGAGGGATGGTGGAATGGCTAGTCCCTCCCTGTACTCAGACCTGATTGCATGCATTTCCCCCCACGCAGATCTTAAAATCTTCAACAGGGAGGAAGAAACGGACAGTCAAGTTCACACCAACTTTGGGCCTCACCCTAATATTGTAGTCCAGTATTATCATCGCCCAAGGAATGAAGACGAGAATCCCACACCTGCCACACTGGGGGATCTCATCTCCATACCCCCAATGCCGAACAGCCTCTCAGCCAGGAAGATGAAATTATAAATTTATAATACAACATTACTTCAATTTTCCTCTTCATTTGCGGCTGTGCAGCCCAGCTCTGCTCCAGTGGCTCAGGGCCCAGGCCGCACAGGGGAACCTGGCTGGCTGCATATCAATAGCACATTACAGAAGACCCACGCGAACGCTCCATCAAGCCACATTACAGGAGGATGACCCAGCCACCACTTCCATTAGCAGCTGGGCCCCTCCCACACTGGCCACTGAACAATTTATTTGCCCCAGTACTCTGGATGCCTGATCAATCCCACAGTAATTATCTCTTGTCACTAAAGGGGGAAAAAAAAATAACCCAAGCCTTCTGCCTGGATGAACACCTTCCTCACACACAGCCTTTCCATTGTGGCTGCCCAAGTCAGAAAGGGACAATAGAACTTGGGTGTGCTGTAAAGATCTTTCTGTGGCCCTCTCCTGGGGATGCTCACAGGCTTCTCAGGACTGTGGATTTAGATCTTTGTTCCTAACTGAGAAAGGTTTGCGTCCTACATGGGTCATGGCTTATGGTCATGGGTGATGGTTCTTACTCAACCACCTAGTTTCCTGGAAAAAAAAAAGGCTCTTAGCAGACCCTTGACTTTAACAAAGAAGAGTCATTTGTCCAGACTCTGCTACATGTGTGGCACCATGACAGAGTTAGGTTTAGGGTATGATACCATGATAGTCTCAGGAGGTCAAGCAAGTGCCAAGAGCCCCTCATGGGCAAAGATGTGAAAGCCAGTCTATGAAGACACACAGCCCAAGACTCCTCCTAATTTTTGTTAGGGATCCTCCATACCCACGCTAATTTAACCTTAATTAAAACTATCTGAAAAGAAAACTTCAGTCCTTTAGGGGGCAAGAGTCTCATCACAAATGCTCAATGGCTGGTGTGCACACGATAGAGGCATGACACTGGCCAGCAGACAGACGACAGTCTCACCATCTCAGAAGGCTCTATGGACCCATGGCTCCAGAGGGGCAAGGAACAGCTGGACTCCGAGAAACAGCTGCACAATGGGAGTCTTCCTTCAATGGACTCGAGCGGGTATTTTTGGAGGAAAGGTAAGCTCCAGTAGAGACTACAGACAACTCTGGGAAGCTAAGCTGTGTGTTCTAGCCGTATCCTGATCTGAAGTGTCAGCAGATTATGGCTCCCCAGGCCTTTTCAACATTTATTGATTGACTGATTGATTGATGGCCTTCAACCTAGAAGGTATTAATATTGGGGAGCACTGGATCAGGGATTCGTAAAGATCTCTGGCAAAAAAAGTGAAGATAAGAAAGTTTTGGCTAGTGGCTAGCTGGTTAGCAATTCTCTCTTCTCCCCTGGCTGCCAAGGGAAACCTTTCTGCGAGGCCCCAACACTGAGCTCTCTCTCTCCCATGTATTTAATAAATAATATGTGCCCAACCAGGCCAAGAGCATCAAAGGCAGTGGGATTAGGAGTCTGACAGCAGAGAAGGCCAAAAGGAATCAAATACACCAACAGCCATGTGCTTGCTTTCACTAGGTCCACTTTCATTAAGAAAAACTGGGTGACTCTGCAGGGCTGGATGACAGAGTGTATGCAGTGGAACAGGACTCAGGGCTTGCAAAACACCTGATGGCACAGTCGCTCCTGGTTCTCTCTGGCTCAGAAGCAAGAGGTGTGGCCTTGGAGTAATTCTCCTCCTCCCCTTCATCCCTCTATACTCTTGAAAAGAAATTCCCACCGTCTTCTATGCTGTTCCGTTAAAGGCTGTGAAAGCTAAAGTCAAAACATGCTGCATTTATTTTCCCCAAGGATGCTGGTAGCCACATCAAGCGAGATCAAGAAAGAGTGCCGTACTCCCATACGCTTGTCAGCCTCCCTTTCGTTTCATGAGACCTCCCAAAGGATGGAGAAAATCCTGAAGGATATGTTAAAAATTAGTCCCATGGTGCCCCAAGTCATGAGACCAGCATGCTGGCTGCTGTCTGAACTCCTGACTAGAACACTGGCTCCCTGGGACTGGAGGCAAGGTTCTCCGCTGCCCCCTAAATGTCTGGAACATTTACGACACAGAGTAGGCACTTGGAGTAGGCATATGTTGGATGAGTGAATTTTAACATTTCAATGGCTCGTATATTTTGCTTTGAAATACTCTTTTTGAGAAATTCCCTTTGGTAATGAATATTCGACAGGGTCTCATTAATTTGTTTCAACAGGGTCTCGTGATGTAGCTCAGGCTGGCCATAATCTGTGGTCTTGCCGCAGCCTCCTCATTGCACAGAATACAGCTGTGAGTCACTGCATCTGGTTATTATTATTTTTTAATCAGATAGGTTTTTATATAGTCCAGACTGCCTCGCACTTGCCATGTAGCCACGGATGACTGTGAACCGCCCGGCTTCTTGCCCCTACCGCCTATGTGCTAGGATTACAAGTCTGTGCCCCTATGCTTAGCTCTTCAGTGAATTTCAAAAGATTTTTTTTCCCCTGTAGGAGCAAAGTTCATCAGCCAAATTGTCAGGGGTGGGGACAGCATGGGTCTCAGGAATGATATGCAAACAATGCACTGTGAAGATGGTGATCCTACCCAAAGAGTAGACTACCCAAGGCCACATTACCACATTAGAGGAAAGACACCCAGGCGAAGAAGTGGTCAGGGAGTATGAAGTCTTCCTTCTGTTCCCTCCTAAAGAGCGAGAGGCCCAAGGACCACAATGCGCCACTGGTACCAGGAAGGCAATCCGGAGTGCCTATATATCAAGAGCTAAGCGCTCTGCCACAGACCAGCATTGTGTGGTCTTGACAATCATTTAGGAGTAATAATTATGGAGTGGGGGAGAGGACTTGCGGCACAAGTGTGAGGACATGAGTTCAACTCCTTAACAGCCACATAAAAATGGAGGTGGTGGCCTAAGGTGTCCCGTGCAAATCCAATGCTCAGAAGCAGAGAGGAGGCTCCTTGGGGACACAGGTGAGCCAGCTTAGTTGGGTTGATAAGCTCTAGGACCAACGAGAAGCCTGTGCTTCCCCACACATGTAGTGCACACATGCATGCACACACGTATGCACATATATCCTCTTACATGTATGCACATAGATCTATTGAGATTCTTAATTTCCTCTATCAAGTGTCTATCCTTACAGTTGATGATGGAGTTACACTCTGATAAACTTACCACTGACTGACAAACAGTGCATTCATTGTATTTACAGTACCCAATCTTATGACTCGCATAGCTTAGTGACAGCAGCACGCTGCATGCAAGACTTGCCTGTGTCCCTTCCTGACAGAGAGCATGGCTTGTCCTCTAATAAGCTACTGCTTAGGAGCTGAGCCTGTCTAGCTACTCCAGAGAGTGTGGCACTGTGTGTAAATTGCCAGCTTGGGAAAAGATCCAATCTCAATAGTCAAAGCAGTGCCTACTGAATACACACACTGTCTCGCCTCTGTTAAGTAGAAACTAGTGGAGTCAAGCCAGCTGGGGACAATCTTGTTTACCATAACACAGTCTCTGAGCTCAATATGCAGCCAACTTCTGAGCCCCTGCCTCCACCTCCTGAGTGTTAAGTGCCGAGTTCACTCAGGTGCACCACATGCCCAGTTTTACGTAGTACTGGGGAATTGAACTCAGGGCTTCATGTAGCTAAGCAAGCACCCTAACAGCTGAGCTACACTCCAGCCCTACCATATTGTTTTAATTACTGTAGCTTTATGCAGTGCTTTGGGATATAGTCAAAGTAATGTTTTCTTATTTCTCTTTAAAAGAAAATTATTTTCTCTCCCGCTTCTATTTCTAAGGTAAGTTTTAGGATCACACAGGCAGTTTCTAAGGAACAATAATAAGATTTTTCTCGTAAACTCTGTTAAGCTTAAAAAATTAATCTGAGGAGAATGAATAGATTGGCCATTTAAAAAACATTCTCATTGGCACCATGCTCTGTCTGTCTTTTAAGTTCTTCCATATAGCTCTACCTGCCCAAGTTATTTTCTCAGACAAGTAGATACAATTCTTTGTAAGAGCATGAAAAGTTTAATACATTTAAAACTAAGCCAGGGATGATTTAAACAGCAGCAAATCTGAAAACACATAAAGCGCTTATCAAACAATATAGAAGAAGGACCCTTAGCCAAGCCGAATGGAAACCCATTAAAACTAGGCAGCTCATGTGCCTGAATGGAATTTTACCATTAACGACCATTTATCCCATTTAATTAGTATTTTCCCGACACACAATAACTTGCACTAAAATACTGTTCTCTCGCCTTGAAATTTCTAATTATTGTTGCGACCCACACCATTACGCATCTCCTCCGCTTTCTCCATCCTTCATGCCATTTAAGCGGTGAGATTTTCAATTATCTACACAGGGCGGACAGAGATACCTTTAAGGAAAGGGGCATAATATGCAACTCAATTTCTCTAAAAGCCAGGAGAGATCATTTTTAGTCAGAACAAACATACTTTGTCTTTCATCATTTTTTTTTTTTGCAAATAAAGGGTAAAACAGGCTATTTAAAACATCCATTTAAATGCAAATTTTGATATCCTGAGAGAAAAATGTTAATCATTTAAATAGACAGGATTAGTGTCCACCCTTGCCACTCTTCAGTTCCTCCCCTAAGTTTTAGAAAAAAAGTAGCCCAAGTCCACACAAGTTACGGCAGCAAGGAATCCTCAGGTCGCAGAACTCTCACTGGGCCAAGAAGGCTGAGACAGAGACAGGTGAGTGGTGCTGTGTCGGTGAGGAAGGGGATGGACAGAGAATTTCAAGCACATCATGAGCTAGGCTTGAGGTGAGATAATGCTATATGCTCAACAGACTGCCAAGACCACCTCAAAGGCGAACCTATCGACCTGGCAGATGAGGGAACGGCAGCTTAGACAGGTAAACTGAAGCTCCGATGGATTCAGTTTGCCCAACTGCTGGTGACTCAGGTGGGTCACAGGTACAGGCTGCCCCAGCCCACTGTGCTCCCCAGCCCCACAGCTATGCAGACTCACCCAGCATCCCCATGCCAAGCATGAACGCATCCATGGTGTACGGCAGCCCCCGGGCCCGGCCTCTTGTCCCAGGTGGGAACATGACTTCTTTAGGCTGAGCTTTCTTACATTCTACCTGTTAGACAGAAAAGGAGGACAAATGAGATGCAAATGAATTCCACGGAAATGTCAGATGCAGAACCGATCCGGTTACGAGCTGTTATTTTTAGCCTTGCTCCTTACTCACTGTAAAAATAGCTGTGCTGAGTAAATGGCCTGCAAAATAAATATTTAAGAAACCACACCACTTGTGCAAATCCTGCTTTGGAAAAACCTACAAGGATGAAATTAGGTTCTGGAAGGGCAGTGAGGACACGGGCGAAAGATACACACGTGGGGCTGCTACCCGGTAGATGCAGAAGGCATGATGGCTAAGGAGGTGGAGACAGCTGATGGACGGGCCTGCAGATACCAGCAGCAGCAGCAATTATAATCACCTTCCATGGTAGTTTGGCCTTTCAGACAGATTCCGTGATGGTTCTGCATGCCAGGGACTCCTCACATCAGGCCATCAGAGACCCTCTCTTATGGTACAGAGAGGGCACTCAGTCATGGCTCCATCCCCCAGAAGAACACTGAACATCAGAGGCTCAGAAGTAACATACCACAGTCTACCTCTCAAAGGCCTTTCAGCCACATGTTACAACGGTCAAGTTAGCAATGCCACCATTCCCTTGGGATCCACACTACCACACTTCCGAAGGGAGTCCTGAGATTTAACATGCACTCTGTTCCTATGGATTGCTGGTTTTGCATCAGGCACTTATGTCTTTTAGTGGTTGCCGATCTTTCCATTCACCTTCTGCCTCCAAATCCCCCAATCCCATTCCGCTCACGCACGTCGAGGTTGCTTACTGAACACTCTTACCTATACAAAATAGAAACCTTAGGGCCAGGGAGATGGCTCAGTGGGTAAGGTCACTATCCACCAACCGTGATGCCCTGAGTTCATTCTCTGGGACTCACATGGTGGGAGGAGAGAACTAACTGACCCTTTACAGTTGTCCTGTGACTTCCGCGCATGTGGCACACGAGTTCCAACACAGATAAAGACAAGCAATAAAAACCTGAAAGTCTAGGAAGTAATTCTGCGGCCTGCTGAAGCTCCTGCCCGAGCAAGCTCAGCATTACTTGCTTTTAGTTTCCAGGTGAATTTAACAATTGTCATTGGCTGTAAATCAAGCCCATTGCTGATAAAGACGGGCTGAGCAGGGCAGAAACAGGGCACTCAGAGCAGCCAACAGAAACGGCCTAGGAGCCTGCCAGTGACAGAGGAAGAAGAGTTGGGTATCTTATTTTAGAACAGTCTGAGGACACATGGTATAGGAGCAAAAGTTTCACTTGGCTCAGCAGCTGCCAAGGGCATCGTCATATCATAGGAGACTGTGGTCGCTTATGGTGTGTCTGAAGCAGCTGGAGTGAGCTAGACTGTGTGTAGTATATATCGCTTAAGAGGGGAACCAACACAGAGGATCTGTTTTGGAGATACACTCGTCCTAGATACTCCAATTAAAAATACTGTAGTAATAGCCTGGTCTTTAATCGGGGCTCTTGGGAGGCAGAGGCAGGTGGATCTCTGTGAGTTCAAGGGCAACCTATCTACAGAGTGAGTTCCAGGACAGCCAAGGCTGCACAGAAAAACCCTGTTTTGAAACTCCCCAAAACCCAACCCCCAACACACAAACACACCTTTAGTAATTATAAAGCCAGAAGTGGTGGTGTATGCCTGTGATCTGAGTACTTGGGATGCTGAAGCAGGAGGATTGCACGCTTGAGGAAAGCCTGGGTTATATAGCAAGGTCTTGTGTCAACGAAGAAAAGACAGAACAGAACAGAACAGAATAGAAAGAGACATGCCCTCAGTGATTAAGCAGAAAACCTGACCTAAAAGAGTAACTCTGAAACCATCTAGCAGGTATTATTCTTGCTCTGCAAACAATGGTAACTACAAATGTCTTTAATAACAGACAAAAACCACTCAAAGTGCATGACGGATATGCTTACGTTAGAGTTTTTTTGTAGAAGAAATGAGCATGGTGAAAGAGAAACAGGTAAGAGATGGGAATGGTCAACTCACAAGCAGTTCGTGAAGGAACATGTATCTTCAAAATCAGGTATTTTGGGGAGCCAGGGGATGGTTCAGTAGGTAGAGACACGTGGACGTGCGTTCAAATGTCCAGAGCCCATGGAAGAGCTGGATGTGTAGCCAGAACATCTGTAATCCCAGCAGTCCTACTGGGGAAATGGAGAACTCCTGGAAGCTTGTGGGCCAGCAAAACTGGTGTAAGCAGGGGAAAGTGAGATTCTGTGTTTCAAACAAGGTAGGGGGACAAGGACTGACAGCCATGGTCATCCTCTGATCACCACACACGTGGTGTGTACATACACAGGATATATTTTCATCCATTAGATGGGTATCGAGGACAGCAGGGTTTGAAGCAAAGGTCCTGAGGGTGTGGGAAGAAGGAAGGCAGTGTAAGCAAATAGGGTTTTATTTTGGCTCACAGTTTGGTGGGGGAAGGCACAGCTGGAGTTTCGAGGTGACTAGTCATATTGCTTCTGTAGTGAGGTGGCAAAGAACAGGGAAAAAAAAGGGGGACTGGGCTATATAAACAGAGAAGCGAAGCCCGGGGGCTGGAGGGGTGGCTCAGGGGTTAAGGGTGCTTATTGGACACTGGGCGTGGTGGTTCATGCCTTTAATTGTAGCACTTTGGAGGAACAGGCAGATCTCTATGAGTTTTAGGCCAATTTGATCTACATAGTGAATTCCAGGCCAGCCAGGGCAGCATAGTGAAATTCTGTCTCAAAAAGGAAGGAAGGAAGGAAGGAGAGAAGGAAGGAAGGAAGGAAGGAAGGAAGGAAGGAAGGAAGGAAGGAAGGAGAGAAGAGAAAGAAAGAAAGAAAGAAAGAAAAGAAAAGAAAAGAAAAGAAAAGAAAAAAAAAAGAAAAGAAGAAAAGTGTTTATTACCCTTCCAGAGGACTGAATTTTGAGTCCAGGCAGTTCACAACTTACTGTAACTTCAGTTCTAGGGTATCTGGGACTTCTGGCCTCTGCCTGCACCTGTGTGTGTGTGTGTGTGTGTGTGTGTGTGTGTGTGTGTATGTATGCATGCATGAGCAAGCACACCCCACACCCCAAACAGACAGACAGTCAGACAGACAGACACACATATACACACACATTAAGAATAAACTGTAAAACAGTAACAAGGTGGCTTGGCCCCCAGTGACCAACTCCCTCCAGGGGTAAATCCCCTAAAGGTCCCTCAACAGTCCCACCAACTGGGGACCAAGTGTTTAACTATATGAGCTGTAGGGCACATTTCACTTTCAGTCCATGGCAGGGAGAAATCAGCACTTTGATTTTCCTGAAGGGCAAATGGAAACATATAAAAACCTTCTATTAGCCCATCTTTTGATTTAATAGTCCTGCATGTTGGAATCTGTGCTGTTGAGAGCCTATGAATGAGGCCACTTGCCATCCATAACAACCACCACCACCACCCAATAGCAGGGATTGTGGCTGGTGAGATGTTGACTCTGTGGGTAAAGGCTCTTCTTGCCACCAAGCTTGACCACCTGTGTGTTGTCCTTGGGACCCAAATGGTAGAAGAGAGATGCTGCAAGCTGTCCTCTAAGATACCCCCCACCCCCAGCACTGTAATAAAAAAAACCAAACCAACCAAGTAACAGGGCGGGGCCTAGAAAGATGGCTCAGCAGTTAAGAGCATCTGTTCTTTCAGAGGACCTGGGTTCAATTCCCAGTACTCCCATAGTGACTCACAGCCATCAGGAACTCCAGTTCCAGGGGATTCAACACCATATTCTGACCTACATAAGTACTGGGCATGCATGTGCTATACAGACACGCATGCAGGCAAAATCATTCATATACATAAAATTAAAAAAAAGAAAACACAAACAAACCACAAAACTAACCGGGGACTGAAGAAGCTGGGTATATGGCCCAGCACCAATGACAAGCACTGGGCATCTCCTAGGTCCCAGGCAAGCCAGGACACTGGTTATCTAATTGCAGGAAGACAAACATAAATGGCAGTGATCTTGTAAAGAAAACAAAACAAAACAAGTATATGTATTGTATTAAAAGTATTAAAAAGATCTACTAAAGCTGTCAGGAGTAGCTTTAAAAAGTACTGTGTATTTCGTAACTGTTTATTTTAAGTCTCCTGCTACCTACTGGCTTCGTGCTACATGTTTTCATAAAACAATGTAACGGCTTGTCATCAATAGGGTTATGGGGTGGGGGGACGACTCCTCTTGCACATAGGTGGAGAAATCTGATTACGAAGGAATAATCTCCACCACATCAGGTCTTTTAGATCTCTCCTCATGGCTCAGGCATGGTGATTAGCCCTAGTTCCTGCCTTTGAGACCCCATCCTGGGAGCTGGAGGCTGAGAAGTCTCCTTTGCAGGAAGCTGCCCCACCACAGGAAGATGGGCGTGCCCTGAGCAGGCAGGCAGATAATTACCTGCAGCAGACACTAGGACGGGAGGAATGCCGCTAACCAGCTCACTTCCTAACAGGCCTATCAGTGGCAATCTAGTGCTTTGTCTTATGAAAACCTGCTGCCTGTTCCTAGGCAACCCGATCAACGGAAATTTCAGGTTTATACAATTTTCATTTAGGGAACAGAAAGGTTAACTAACTGTAATAGAAGTATTTTAAACAAACCCACCTACTAACTCTTCCTAGCACTCACTGAGCAGGGCCTGCAGCGAGGTTGAATTCTGTTGTCTTTGCTGGTGGCATTCTGGCAGCACCCACCACAGGAGCTCTGTCAACTATCCGCCCTGTCACAGTGAGTGCACTCTAGGGCCAGAGGCCATGGCATGTGAACCCTCTAGAGGCTCAGCCTGTCCTGGGCATTTGAGTGACAGGAGAGGCATTGGACACAGCAGGGAACCTGGTCTGGCCAGCAGTGAAAATTCCGGAAAGTCTTCTCAGAACCAGAGGGCTGTTTGCACAGTCTGTCCCCACTCCCTGTCCCTGGAGATTCTGACTGATTTAATTCTGGGATGTGGGAGAACTCAGAGTCAGGATCCACTGATAAACAAGTGAGCCCCTGCTCTGAGAATTTCCATTCTGTTGAGACAGAGACACCCCCAGTTTCTTGTTCATCAAGGATATAGACAAGTGCTCTCTGAACACCAAACTGCCTTGAGTTCCTCCCTCCAGCAACCCCCACCCCATGCCTCTTTTTTTTTTCCTTTCCCAAGACAGGGTTTCTCTGTGTAGTCCTGGCTATACTGGAACTCTCTCTGTAGACCAGGCTGGCCTCGAACTCACAGAGATCCACCTGCCTCTACCTCCCATGTGCTGAGATTAAAGGCATGTGCCACCACTGCCTGGAGTTACTTTTAGGCTTGTCAATTCTCCATCTCTAGAGCCCACACATGTGCTGTCTTCTACTATACCAGTGGCAAGCCAGAGAGCTTGCCCCAAGACCTAGAGGGGAAATCAGAACCAAACAGGAAAACCCAATCCACCTCCTTGGTTCTGGTTTTAAACTCAGGTCATTTGGACAAGAGCCATGCAGACATCAACAACCATGCATAAAACTCCCCCAAACATAGTGGCCTTGCACAACCACTGATTATCTTTCTTGGGGCTTTGAGTTGATGTGGTTTGGCTGGGAACCATCTCCTACGGAGCTGTGGTCAGATGGTGGCTAGGACTGGAGCCAGAGAAAGTCTTGACTGAGGGTCCAAGAAGGATGATGGAGAGTGAGGTACAGTTTCTCCAAGTCACCTGGCTTTGTCACAGCATGAACATTCTCAGAGACTCTGCAGACGGTATAGGGCGCACACCACCGGGATTCACACCATGTAACTTCCGCCACATTCTACCGTGTGCCCTATGCCAGGTTAAAGCCAGTGAGGGAGGACAGGACACAAAGTGTAAACAGCTGGGACCTGAAGACCTAAGGGCCATCTTTGGAGTTAGGCACTGCCTGAGGTCACTGTCATGTGCGGGGGCATTCTACCATCTAACTGTCTGCCGACTGGGTTCTTGGGGTAATGGGCACTGAGGTCTGCTGATATCATAGAGCAGCAGGCAGAACATACAAGCTCCCTTCCTACTTCAGGGGGGGTGGGGCATGTAGATCTGGAGAAGCGTCTCCCAGTTTAGTCCTGAGCTTTTTTTTTTTTTTTTGGTTTTTCGAGGCAGGGTTTCTCTGTGTAGCCCTGGCTGTCCTGGAACTCACTCTGTAGACCAGGCTGGCCTCGAACTCAGAAATCCGCCTGCTTCTGCCTCCCAAGTGCTGGGATTAAAGGCGTGCGCCACCACCGCCCGGCAGTCCTGAGCTTTTACCATCACCTTTTGGCTACTGTCTGTCACTGGTTTAAGAGTGAGTAGCCTACTCAGAGCATGTGGGAGGCAATAGGCCAGTCTGTGTGGTTCTGTACTTGACAGAGGCCTCAGAGGCCCACTTGTGACTGACAACTCATTCCAGGAGTGGGCCTCTACTTCTGAACCCCAGAGATGGCAGAGCTATGGAACAACCTGCAGTCCGGGCTGAAAAAAGTGCTTTGAAATTTCATTCTCTAAATACGCTGCTCAGCTCAACACATGGACCTTGGAGGACAGACAAGTCTTTCTTGTATCCCTCAGGATCGTGGCTTCAAAATGAGGCCCTAAGAGAAGATTCTTTACCCCTGAGACAACAGAGGCTGCTGCAGACTCCTGGAGAGGACATGTCAAACGCCTAGTGTGGTTCACAGGGTTGCAGCATGTCTATGAAGCTTGTTTGAGTGAGGGACCACTTCTCTCTGTCATCCAACTCATTTCCTTCTTCTCCCCGCACCCCGCACCCCTGCATCTCCCCATTCGCAGTGGTAGTGGGCTAGGTATCACACCCAGGGCTTTGTGCATGCCAGGCAGATAGACGTTCTTCCACTGAGCTACGACCCAGTCCTATTGTCTCTACCTTGTTATTCAGACAGAACTTCAAACTTAAAAGACAGCTCAAAGAACAGCTGGTTTTGCCAACGCTGCTTCCTGTTAGCATTCTGTCACACTCGCCTCAGCATGTGCACACACTCCCTGTCTGTATCTGGAGGGGCAGGGATGGGTTTATGTCTTGAGTTTGAGAGCATGCTTCATACAAAAGGGCTGGACCCAGGACTTGGGCACTTAACACACATAAGGCTCTGGGGTTCCCCAGCATTCCAAGAAATGAAAATTCTAAAAAGCTTCTTACATGAAGATGAGCTGCAAACTTGGTGGTTTGTAAGCTCTAAACATAGGGATAGTTTTGTACGTAACCAGAACACTTACCAGTTTCAACAGGGACACAGTATTTTAATATAGCTTTATCACCGGACTCAACAATAACCCTTTAGGGCAATGCATCTACCTACTGTTAAAAAGGGGTTCCGCTTTGCTGTCCATGTACCCTGAATACATGATATTCTTGTTTTAGTCTCCTGAGAAGCCAAGACTATAAGCACGTGCCACTGTCTCCTGGATGTACTATGCTTTAGAATAAGCATGTCAGGGAGTACTGTTTTGGGAGAGTCAGCAGAATTTCTATGGGGAGGGGTTCCCTTCAGCTGCTCCTGTACAAACCAACTTGAAGATACTGGGTATCTGTGGGGGAGAGCCAGGGAGTCTGGGAAGGAAACCGATGATCTCTAAAGAATGAAAAGACTTGTTTTCCCTGCTTCTTTACCAACGGTTCAGTCAGCATGCAGTTCCAGGGCCTGATGAAAAGACAAGAGCTGTACCTGTGGCCTGATGTGCTACTCTGAACAAAGCAGGGCTCTATCTGACCCGAAGAGGCCAGTGTATACAAACAGATCATGTGAGAAACTGTTCGCTTCTCAAGGAAGCCAGATGCCCGGTTTCAAAGGATAAAATTCCCCAGTGCGCAGAAGCTGACCTTGACTGTCTGGCTGGTAGGACGGGGAGGGGAGCAGAGAACTCAGGGAGGCCGTCCCCATAGCTTTTATACTGGTGCCTGCTTTGTAGAGAGATTGTTGGCAGACCTGAGAGGCCTGGCTGGGCCTGGGGCCAGGGTCAGCTTGACCTCTTCCTTAGTCAACTGGCAACTCCCCTAGTTGGTTCTAGAGGATTCCAGGTGAACCCTGCTCATGTCACGTTCCAAACTAACTGCTTTGCTGGTATCCAGAAAGGGGAGGGGAGGGAGCATTGTACAGACCTAGGATTTTCCCAGAATCTGGTAGCCACACAGATGTTTCCACAGGGCAGGGGTAGATGGGCCCACCTCCAGAGAGCCCTTTACCCTTCCATACATAATCACTGCCATTCAATACAAAGACTTCATTTCTCCTAGCCACTGCCCTTCAGCCCTCTCTGTCCACCAGGGGCGTTTCTGAGGACCCCATGGAGAAAGCAAGAGCCCTGGTGGGGCTCTTGTAAGTATACGCAAATCCCAGAGGAGATCTAGTGGCTGAGCACTAGAGAAGCCAGCCGGACATGGAATCTCATCAGCTTTGAGGACAAAGAGGTTCTCAAGGACATGGGACCCTCGTGATGATTCAAGGGGGACAGCTACAGTAAAGGCAGCAACGGACACACCGACAGAAGAGATGATGGCAACCAGTTGTGCCATCTGCCTCCAGACACGTGCTGGACATAAATGACCTGGAGCCACGGGTAGGAAGCACCAGAATCCAGTTCCATTCGCAGAGTAGGTTCAGTAGGTTATTCTAGGGAAGAAAGGAACACAGCGTTCATGCGCCACTATCTGATACCTGCTAGGCAGTTACACTATGAGAGAGAGAGAGAGAGAGAGAGAGAGAGAGAGAGAGAGAGAGAGAGAGAGAGAGAGAGAGAGAATGAATGAATACTGTGTAAGATATTTCCATGGATTGTATAATAAACATAAAAACATAAAATAGCTATTCAGCAGAGTCTGTGACACACGGAATCCTCAATCAATGCTCCCTACTCTCAATCTCTTTCCTGCACATGGCTTCGTTTACTTGGTAGAACAGCCTAATTGGCCTCTTCATTGATAAGAAACTGAGGACTCAAGGAAAACAAACAAACCAACCACCATTTCCGGGAACAGCCAGTATCCAGTCACGGGGCTCCCAATGTCAAACCACTGCTCCCCTTTTTTTTGGGGGGGGTCCTGCCCTCTCTGCCCCCCCTTAGCCCTCTAGGGCCCAATCTGATGCTATTTCTTCCACAAAATCATTCCCAACTCCAGCTTCCAGAATTAATTTCCTCACCACTTATAGAATTAATTTCATCCACTGTTTCCCCTGCTTTTTATTAAAGCCAGCAATGGCAAAGTGAAGTAGGTCATAAACCACTAATATCGAGCACCGAGCAAGGCGGGGTAGCACGTGGACACAGAGAGGACTACGAGGGCATGTGACTCCTCTCTCGGAAGTGCTCAGAGTCTGAGCGATGGGTGGAAAAGAACCAGAGTCTCCAGGACAATGCTTTAGAGACATCCCCCCTAACATCGGCACCCTAGTCCCAGAGCAGGCTGAGCCTCTTGTGTCAGAGAGTACATCTTCCTCTCTGGCTCTGGGCTTTAGCGAGAACAGCTAGCTTCTCCGTACTCAGACCCGTCTGCTAGGCAGAGCCCGTCAACAGCACCTCTCCCACTGGAGCAAAACCTACACAAAGTCCTTGCCATAGAGAAGACTGTAACACCCTGCAACGTGCAGAACCTACAGGAAAACCTCTACAGAAGATAAAGCCGGTTCATACCTGTGCTCATTTTGATTCCAAAGTCCAAGACAGAAAGCCGCCGCCCCCCCATCCGCAGGCGGCCTGGCCCTATTCCTAATGGACAGTTCCGCCCCTGACCCCCATCCCCCAACCAGGTAATCCCAGCTCCCTACATCCATCAACAAGGTGTGCAATGGGAGCTGGCAGGCTGTACTATTTGAGGAAATAGCTGACGGCAGTAACAGCAGCTGTTCGTTCTGCGGGCACCTGCAAGGGCATTTCAAAGTGAAGTGGAAGCTTGGCCCTCGGCAGGTGTCTAGAGCTGGGTGTAAGACAGAGTGGGTGTCTACCCGGGTCCACGGCCGGCTTCTCTTAACCAGGCAACAGTCTCCCTGTAGAGACAACAAAGGAAGGTGCCCTTTCAGCAGCAGCCTGGAGCTCCATGGATATGGGGTGGGGCAGCTGCAGCAAGAGGTTAAAGAAAGGACCCTGAGACAAAAAGCCTGGAGAAGACACAGGAGGGCTTCTTCCAGAGGCCTCTGGGTGCTCCCTTCGCAAGAGTTGGTGGGGGTCCATGCCAGCTGAGCAGGTGTGGAAAATCCACAGGTTCAGTGTCCTGCCCAAGTTCCCTCTCCATCCACTGGTCTGACTAGAGGACCAACCAAGGGCAAATGGGAAGAGACTCTGACTGGGAGGCCACCTCCCTGCAGGCTAAATTACTTCTGCCTAAAGAGCAGCACATATTTCCCACGGACCACCCCCATTTCCCCCTCCACTTCTCCCAGGCTTCCCCCAGCACACAACTGTTTGGCTCTCATTAGCAGAGCCCTGTACACAGACGGGCGCGTGCGCACAAGCGTGTGTGATGCGTAGGGCTGGGGAGCTCTCCCTCTCCCGCGTAAACATGGGATTCGTTTATTAAATGCCTCTCTGCCATTTCCTTTTTTGCCTTCATCCTGCTTGTTTAATATTGCATTTGACATTCTCATTTTATAAATGGCAACAGAAGCAGAATGGATAGCTAAAATTAGCTCACGGGTGAGGGCGCCGCTGCAAATAGCATCGTGCGCACAGAAGCCCAGTTAATCCCACCTACCCGCCCCCGCACTTTTGGGCTGGTTCCTGCCTCAGCTTTCAGTCCTTAGTGATGAGGACAAGATGAGGACAACGCCTGGAGGAGAGGGTGAGGGTAGTGTCACCAGGCATTCTGCCAGAAGCCTGGCGCAGATGCTGACCCCTAGCCTCAGGGAGGTTCCAAGGGCCAGCTTGGCCCAGCACTGTCTGTGGTCCTGATTTGGAGAGGCCAACTCATCTCTCTCATGTCCCTGCTGGGCATGTTCCTCAGTGTTACCCTATAAGCCTTGGTCCCCCAAGTGTGCTCTGATCTGAGGCGGGTAGGCTGTGGATCTCAGCAAGCTTTGCTCTGGAATCTGTTCAAAGAACGACTCAGTCCAAGGGTCTGATTCAGCTTTTCTGGGACCTAAAGAACCCCGTGTCATGGGTTAGAGAGATGGCTTAATGCTTCAGAGGCTCTCTGTCAGAGGATCTGGGTTTCATTCCCAGCACCCACATCAAGAGCTCACAATGGTCTGGAACTCCAGCTTTTGGGTACCCAACACCCGCTTCTGGCTTCTGCAGGCAATTGTGCGTATATGTGCACAGAAAATAAAATATAATCTTAAAAAAAAAAGAATCCCATCTCAGGCCTCTGCTGCTTGTTCCAGAGGCTGTGTCACTCTCATCTCCGGGCAACCACCTCCGGTCAGGCAGCAGAAGTACCTACCTCCCATGGGGACTCAGGAACCAGTCCTGCCTGGTCCTGTAGCCTTCTGCCCTAAGGATCTCATATTTGCTCAATCAAAATGATTCTGAGAGGTGCTAGAGAGATGGCTCAGCAGTTAAGAGCACTGACTGCTCTTCTGAAGGTCCTGAGTTCAAAATCCCAGCAAACACATGGTGGCTCACAACCATCCGTAATGAGATCTGACGCCCTCTACTGGAGTGTCTGAAGACAGCTACAGTGTACTTACATATAATAAATAAATAAATCTAAAAAAAAAAGATTTATTTAAAAAATTTCTGAGAATGATGATAATGGTATGTTAAAAAGATCAAACACTATGAGGGAGCACGGCATGGCTTGGCTCCGCTCCCAACCTTACCTAATCCGGCATCTTTGCAGTCGTTAGTTACCTGTGGGTCCCATTCTTAAGAAGGGGGGACAAGCACAGAAGTTAACTTGCCCAAGGTCATGAAGCTAGTGTGTGTCAGTGCACTGTGAGATGCTCAGCAGGGAGGGTCACAGTGACATATGACAGGGAGGCGCAGGGGTGGACAGTATTGCCCTCTGACCTTTGCTCCTTTCTCTGCCTCGTCATGGTTGGGTGCTCTCCTGTGCATGAAGGCACTCAGACAGACCACTTCCTCAAGCCCCAGTGTCTGTAGGTGGCACCCTCTCTTTCTTTGCTTCACAAAGCACCATTCTATGGTAAGCCTGGCTTGATCGGTCAGTTAAACCCCTTTCCTCAGGACCCTGGAGGCAAGCATCACCCAGAGCTGGACTTGCTCTGAGCTAGTTTAGGCCTCAGTTGCAGATGATGGTCAGTAGGCCAAATCCAGCTGGCTGCCTCCTGTTTTTGTAAATTAGGTTTTATTTGAACACAGCCACGCCCACTCATTTCCATACTGTCTGGGGCTGTGTTTGGCCACAATGGCGGGTGTTGAATAGCTGTGACAGAGACCATATGGTCCTTCAAGCCTCAAATATTTACTATCTGGCCTTTTAGAGAAAGCTTGGCCCCTGGCTTAGGCCAAACAGAGGTCACTTGCTGTCACCTGCTGTCACGAAGAGCATTTTCAGGAGAGCTGGATTTCTGCCAGCCTTTCAGATTATAAATGTGACCACAGAGTAGGCAATGCCTCTGGGAACAGGAACAGAATCAGGGACTCATCTGAGCTATAGAGGGACGAAGCAGGTGCAGGTAGATGGCGGAGGATCACACAATAACCAGTAGTGAGTATGGGCTTCTGTCTCAGATTCCAAAGCTCTCAGTGTCTCTAAATGACCCAGCAGGTCCTCCCATAGTGACAGAAGGCACTAACCTCATAGTAAGGCCAGAGCAGAAAGGCATGCTTCTGTGGAGAGGAGACTGGGTTTCTGGGAGTTTCTAGGGCTAACTGATCTTTTTCTGACAAGAAAGAGACTGGAAGGTAATGCTGAGGGCACTAGGCTGGCGGGGGTGTGTGTGTGTGCGTGCGTGCGCGCCAAGTCTAGCCAAGTGTCCCACATACCTCCTTCTCTGTCACTGGGTGATAGCACAGCATCAGTGGTATCCATCATTAGTGGGCATCCTCCACTGCTGCTTCCTTCAAGTCTTTACTGTGCACACAAATCACTACCTGGCTCTTGGGTGCTAGGCTAGGAGGGCCAGAGACTCTGCATTCATCATTTCCTCACATAGGCTGCCCACTCTGGGACCACCTGCTGACGATGGTGCGAGGTGTCTTGCTGGGATTCCACTCACTCCAAGTCCAGGGCTCTACCTATACTCAGTATATTTCCGTAAGTGCTATACCTATACTTGGTAGATTTCTGTAAGTGCAAATGTCTTAAAGGAATAAGAAAAAAGGACTCTAAACTCTACCAGACAGAAACGTAGGCCTGTCTGTCTTTCCTAACCCCCTTTCTTATCGAGGTATGGTTCAGTGAGTAAACGTACCTGCCAGCAAACCTAACCATCTAAGTTCAATCCCTGGGACCCTTTTGAAGGCAGGAATGGACCCTTTCAATTTGTCCTCTGACTTCCACACATGTGTCATGGCGCCCTCACATCTATAAACGCACAACTAGATATGCTTTCGTGTTCTTTAAAACCCAAAATGGTTAAAACAAAAGAAAACAAATAAACAACCAACCCCCCCAAACTTCAACTCTACACTTATGACTGTCCATCATACAAGTCCTTCCTTCCCACTGAGCTCTGGTGGTCCTGTGGAGGGCTGGCAGTGCTTAGCTAGCAGGCCGCATGAAAGGGGGGTGGGCAGTGGTGTGCCTGTGCCTACACAGTACCAGCAGGATCCCTGGAGACACCAATTCCCTGTGAATGAGGTGTAGGAGAAGGCTCTACCCGGGTACCTTCCACATTACACCCTCTGTGCTTACCCAATCGAGGTTCCAACATCTCCCGACATAATTTTGAGGTGGGGGCTGCACCAGGCCTCTGATGAACCCAGAAGCTGGCTATGTGTCAATTCTTGCCTCCTTCCCTGTGGCTGCCTGGCACATCAGGAGGCTGCTTGCAGGCTGGGCTCTGGTGACTGACTAATCAAGCAAGTGTCCCTGCTGCTCTGGGCTGCTTCAATCAGGGGCAAGCCGCCATGGGAGGCGTTATTAGCTGCACCAGAGCTGGAGTTTGCAGAGTGGCCAGAGAGGCTTGCATTTGTGTGTTTACTGACAGGCACATCTGCATTTGCTCTGGTTGGGGCTGAGGCTCAGCTCTTGTGGGTTGGAACTTGAGCTTGAGTGGCAGCCAGCTCTCTACCATGCTCGAGGATCATGGGAAGAGAGGCCTGGACTGATGGCTGACCAGGACCCCTAAGCCTAAACGCAGTCCTCTTCCCTAGCTGGGAATCTGGACTTCAGTTCAGAGATCAAGAAACTACATGGGCTTGGGGGGGTGGTGGATGCTTGGTGGTCACGGGTGGCCTTATACGCCAGCAAGCCCATCATCACAGTCCTTTTTGGTCCACAGAGGGAGGCTGGCCTCATGGGTTCAACCATGAGCTCAGGAGCTTTCTGGTCCTGAATTCTGGGACTGCCACTTGCTGACTATGTGGTCTTGGGCAAGTTGCTTCATCTCTGCCTTGCCTGTCTCTAAAATGGGGAAAATGGTTTGATATCTTTTTTAATACTAGAAGGTGTGTGACAATCAAATTAGGCAAGATGTACCAAGTAAGTGTCTAGCAACCACAATGTCTACATTCTAAAATGTTAGCTGCTGCAACCTATAACAGAAAGTGCCACATAGAGACTTCCTGCCCAGACTTCTACCCCATCTCACCCTAGAGGCAATTTCTTCAAGGTTTCAAGAAACAGATACACAAGAAGCTATTGCATGATCTTTCTTGGGCCTTCCAGCCTGTTCTAGCTCCAAGATGCTCCAAGATATATATATGTGTGTGTGTGTGTGTGTGTGTGTGTGTGTGTGTGTGTGTGTGTGTGTGTGTGTGTGCGCGCACGCGCACGCGCATGTCCAAGATAGGATTTCTCTGTGTAGCCCTTGATGTCCTGGAACTCACTCTGTAGTCTAGGCTGTACTTGAACTCAGAGATTCACCTGCCTCTGCCTCCTGAGTGCTGGGATTAAAGGCATGCGTCACCACCACCACCACCACCAGGTACTGAAGAGCTTTTGTAAAAGCTTATAAGATTCACTAATCAAATTAGAGAAGAAACGGCTTTGGTTACTACATATGCCTTTGAGTTGGGTGGTTGGTTCCTTACCGGCTCCTTTAATCACTCCACAATTATTACTTAAGTCTGATGAATGCCAGATACAAGCCATTGAGTCAGAGGTCTTGGATTCAAGTCCCACCTCTGTGAATCAAGGCTGAGAGCCATCAGATCTTCAAACGTGAGAAAGTAGACGTACAGGTTCACTAAGGGGTCATGGCAAGGGCTAGAGGGTTGTCCTCTCCAGTTTCAGAGCACAGAAGGGCAAACCCTCCTATGTCTCTTTTAGCATCTGCCTGGGCTTAGAGATCTTCCAGTTTTGTCTTTCTGAGTGGCTCATTCAAATTCTGTCCATAGCACAGTTTAAATGCATTTCCTGTCTTGGTGAATCCAAAAAGTAACTTAGGCTACAGCCTCCTCTGCCAACCCCCACCTCCTTGAGATTCTACCTTTCTTCAGAGCAGGTTGAAGGAAGGGCACCTCTGCCATGACGCATCACTGTGTGATGCCCTTTGCCCATGCTGGCAACCCAGCCTTCAACAACCCAGGGAAGTGGCAGTCTTAGCTGCTTGCTGGGGTTCAGTGACCTCCCTCTGCCTCTGCTCCCCAGAACCTCTGATTTTTCCTCTGGGTAGGTCTAGGCTAAAAACTTCCACAGATACCTCAAAGTCTGTATCTGAACTCTCCTGTCCTTATGCCTTCCACATCTCTGTCTGCTTCCAATTTTGCTTATTGCCTATAGTACAAGCACAGTCCCAGATTGAAGGAAAATGGGAATTTTAGACCAGAGACATCGCGGAGCCATCGAGTCAGCACTACCTGCATAAAGAGCGGCACTGAGACATGGGAGAGGCCTAGGGAATGGCTGCCAGCATCTCTGGCTCCTAGACAGCATCTCTCTTTCATCCAACATGTCCTTGTCCTACTCCTCTGGTCACCTAGGGCTCACTCTTTCACCCCAAGCTCAGACAAGGCCCTGAGAACAGCTCACAGAGCGGTGAGGAAGCTCAAAACCTGGGCTCCTCCACAATGGGCAGCCCTGGGGCCAATCCTAGGACCTTGCTTCCTCTTCTGAGACAGAGGATGATAAAGCCTTTCCCATCTTGTATCACAGGCTTATTTCAAAGTCTGTCCACTGTCACACCGGGACTGATTTCTTGCCTGCACTGTGCCCTTCCTGATGAACTGAAGGACGGAATGGTACCTGCCTGCAGCTTCTGCTGCCCCTTCCACTCTCTGAGGCCCAACAGTCTTGGAGCCTGTCAAGAGCAAGCTCTGGAAGAGGCTAAAGGGGTAGGTTCTCCACCTCTTCAGTTTAGAAAACAGCAAACAGCAACCGAAGGTGCGAGAGGAGGTGCCAACTGGAAGACAATAGCATTTGGAGGACAAAGTCCACAAAGGAACCTGTGCAGATCTTCATCCATCTCCCTCAAACTACTCTAATGCCTATGCAGATGCCTCCAACATACACTATGCAAAGAAAGACTATTTTCATTTCAGATGCATATGATGGCTAGGAACAATATGAACAATATTATTTTAGTGCCCTGGGAAAAAATTAGCAAGTCAAATATTGAATCAAGCCTGCAGCACCACATGCTAAGCAGATTGCTTTGATCTTATCCACACTAAAAGCTCTATTATTGAATCTAAAGTTGGTGAACACATATCAGACCAATATATAATGCATATCCGAATGCATGTTTCCGAAGCAAGGAATGCTTTGACAAAAGGGAGAAAATATCAAAATCACAGCTGCGATCGAAGCCCAAATTTGACCTCCCAACCTCTTTTCTCTGGGATGGAGGCTTTGCTGGCCAACCAAAATGTTTGTGCTCTGGGGGACCTACAGAGGATCCAGAAACACCTGCTGAGCTCTCTCTCTCTCTCTCTCTCTCTCTCTCTCTCTCTCTCTCTCTCTCTCTCTCTCTCTCTCTCTCTCACACACACACACGCACACACACACACACACACACACCAACAAAGAAAGGGTTTGTCACCCCCCTACTCATCTTGAGAGGCCAATGGGATGGGAGAAAGAGCAGGCAGACACCACACAAGGCATGGCACCCTCTGGTGGCCACTTCTGTAGGCAGTCTCCTTGGCTCTACAGAACTCCCCTCCTCCTGGGGCTTCTTATTCCACCAGGAAGCGCAAAGGAGGCAGCAGATTATGAGGACAAAAAGAAAAGCAGTTCATTGACTCTCCTATCTAAGATCTGCTCTTCAAGGGCCTTCCATCAAAAGCATGGCTGGAGGATGCGCGTGGTGGCACACACCTTCAATCCCGGCCAAGACAGAGGCAGAAACATCTCTGTGAATTTGAGGCCAATTACAACTACACTACACAGTGAGACCCTAACTCAAAAGGGGGGGGGGAAGAGAAAAAAGGAAGGAAAGAAAAATGGCTGAAATTAGGGAGCTGCAAAATCCAGCCTGAGGACCAGATCCAGTGTGCTAGCCTTTTGCCTGTTTTTTGAAGGTCTAAGATTTGAAAATGCTCTTTTTATATTATTAAATGGTTGAAATATAAGAGAGTGAATTGTGTAGCAAATACAGAGGGCCTGCCCTGTAAGTTGGAGGAAAGGAGAGAGGGGACCATGAGCTGCGCGTATGAAATTCACATAAGTACGGCCTGTGGACGTGCTTACAACCCAGAGTGGCTGTAATGTCCAGATGAACAGATTCAAACACTGGTCAGTTTTTGTTTTTCTTTTTTTTAAACTTTTGAGACAGGGTCTCAATGACATAGGGCAGCCTGAATACTTAGTATTTAGCTTTTGGATTTTTATTAATTTATTTTAGCTTTGTGTATGGAAGATGCACATGTGTGCAAGCCAGAAGATTACCTCTGGTGTTCTTCCTCAGATGCACCACCAGCCCCCCTCTACTCAAGTGTCTCACTTCTCTGGAACTCAGTATAGGACAGGCCGGCTGGCCAGTCAGCCCCAGGCATTGGCCTATGTCCATCTACCCCTGCAGTGCTGGGGTTATAAGAGCACACTACCACATCCCTCGTGTTTTAAAGGGCGTCTGAAAATCAAACATGTCCTCTGGCGTGGGAACAAGCACTCCCATCTGAGCCAGCCTATTTCTGACTTTGGTTTCTTGAGTTAGGGTCTCTCTAACTAGCCTTAGCTGTCCTGGAACTCACTACGCAGACCAAGTTGGCCTCCAATTCACAAAGATCTACCTGCCTCTGTCTCTCAAGTACTGGGATTAAAGGTATGCATCATCATGCCAAGCCTATTTTTTTAGCTTGTTGAGGAAGGGCTTCACTATTCCTGCCTGGCCTAGAATTCACTCTGTAGACCAGGCTGGCTTTGAACTTGTGGTGATCCTCCTGCCTCAGCCTCCTAAATGCAAGTACAGATAAACATCATTATTCCCAACAGGACCTTCATTAAAAGAGTTCACTGGCTGTTGTTTCTCAAAACTATTCCCATTGACAGGCCTGAACTTTGAGAGCCTGGTCCTCATACCTCTCCTTATCTACTGCATGCACGACATCGATGCTGTAGCGACTCATTCCCACTGTCCCCCACTGGACAACCCCTCTAGACTTACCATTTTATTATTGATTTCATGGAAATGAATCTCACAGACTTTCTCCACGACGTCTTCATTCTCAAAAGTGACAAAGCCAAACCCTAAAGGAAGGAGAAACAGAGAGGAGGAATGAATTTGGCTTTTGCAGGGAAGGCAAGGTGGCCTATAGTCAGGACAGCTTCCAACTGGCCTGGGGGTGCGGTGGGAATGGGGATGGTGTGGTCCAGGCAGTGATTCCAGTTTATACTCAACACCTTTCCAACAGCAGGCAACAGTCAGGAGTCCACCCACATGCAGCAAGCCCCCTGAGGCTTACATTTGCCCAGAAGCAAACAAGAAATTTACTTGTCTGTTATTTACAAGGGTCAGAGCCTGCTGGCTCGGTGTGGAGGCAGGTTTGTGGGCTGCAGAGAGCCTCTTGGATCACTGCGGGGCCGCACTGGCCCTTTCTGTGAGCTTCGATGGCTAGCCCTTGGGTCGGCCTCCACGCGGAGGCGGTTATTGGTCCTTTTCTTCCTGAATGACTTCCTCTAATACCTCATCAGGACATCCTGAGGCCTGGAAGGAACTATTAAAAGTTGCAGGCCTCTGTTCTGTGCGGGCATCTCTTTGCTACTGCCGCTTCAAACATGCTGTGGATTTGGGGCAGTTTAAGACCGTCTGATGCCTGCTGTCAGCCCGTCAGCTATCCACTGTATTTACCCGGCTGGAGACTGGCTTTAGTAGACAAGCTGCACTAAAGAATTTTGGCAGGCGGCTGCCGATCAGCATCCTGCGTGCCTTTCTCCACCCTCCTGCCCCTTCCTTTCTTCTCTTTCCGCCCCCAACAGCGTTTCCAGCATGAGTCTCCATCTGCGATGCTACTCAGTAAGCACCAGGGTACCACGTGGGCCCACACATGGTGGTTCTACCACTTTGCATTGAGCGTAGCTGTCATGTTGGCACTAATGTGCAAGGGGACCTGGGCAGAGATGGAGATGTTGATGACGATGACGTGGAGGTCTGGTTATAGTCTTGCCTAGGCATACATAACCTGGGGATCTCCTTCTGTTCTCTGAACCTCTTGCTTTGCACAGATTCCCAGGGCTCTGCTATGGACTCTGTGTGTGTGTGTGTGTGAGAGAGAGAGTGTGCGTGTGTGTGTGTGTGTGTGCGCGCGCGCGCGCGCGCACACACACGCGCGAGAGTGTGTTGCGTGTTGCTGAGGGTGAAGTCTGGAAGGTGAGGATAAAACCCTTGCTTTGTTCCCTCTCCTGCCCAGTCAGGCTACAATAAGGTATCTTTCTGCAAGCCTGTAAAGGGGCCCTTCCCAGGGCCAACGATGCTGGCATCCTGACGCTGACATCTTGCTTCCAAAACTGTAAGAGACTTGGTGTTTACGAGCTATGACATTTTCTGACAGCAGTCCCAAATAAGACACTCTTTTCCCCAAAGACACGAACGGGCCAAATGCAAAGCACAGTAAGATGATTTCCTACTGGCTATTTCTGCAATATGATTATCAGTGCTTGCTATCAAACAGATAAGAGACAGATGCAGCCTTTTTTCAGATTCCGCATCTGTTTTGGGGCTCAGCCACCCAAGATAAAAAGAGAATCTCTCGGGTCCCTTCTAGTTCACTTTCCGAGGGCTAGCAGGGAAACAGCACCAACACACAGAGCTTACACATCAGTTTCCACAGCAGGCTCTAGAAGATTCTTTAGGAAAATGAAGGTCACTCCCTGCTCTCCAACAGCCTCCAGTAAAAGTGAGGACCAGGTCTACCACACAAACGCAATCATGATCTCTAGGCCATGTCATTTGTTACCATGTACTGAATTCTGTGCTGATGGTCTCCCCTGGTACGCAGAGCCTAGTACGTCACAGGCCTGAGGCAGGTATCTGGCACACTCTAAAGAGGACACAATTGTTGCACAGGTGCTTGAACTGGCAACATCTCTCAGTAAAAGTTGGGTCCTCAGGAAGCTGAACCCTGAAGCAGACGCCACACACAAGCTAAACTGCTGCTCAACCATAGCCTCTCTCACCAGGCTCAGACCTCCCGAGCTGCGTCCCTGGAGAGAACTGACAGCGTTTTCCAACTCCTCATTTGGTGTCTCCTTGTCCTTGGCCCTTAGCCCCATTCCTCACTCGCAAAGTTGAGGATAGCCACACCCAGTGGCAGAGAGCCCCAAGCATTTCTTTGGCCTCTCGGGTGTTGGATCATTGTCTTCTTTAAACACCTCCATTTTCCTAAGGACACTAGCTCACCACCTTCTTTCAGGTTGGGAGAAGCCTTCGATCTATCAGGTGAAGCTAACTATATACGCCCCCTCCCCTTGCAGCCCAAGCAGGAATCTACACCTCAATAGTTGATCTTTCTCCTGCGGTGATTCTAGAACTCCGATCCTACTGGACTCGATAAGAAGGGATAAAGACCCAGGGCCCCTCCAGAGGCCTCCAGGGTGGGTAAGTGCAGGGAGGTCACTGTAAGGAAGAGTCAGCACTGACTTTAAGCCAGGTATGTTCTGGACTAGTACAGGGCTGGGACCTTGCTCTCAGTGGGTCTCCGGGATGAAACAGCACCTCTAAAACACTATATGCTCAGAGCACGATGGACCGGGCAGACCCTGCCTTTATCTTGCCCCTTGCTTCCAGCCTCTGGCTCACATTTGCCTGGGAAGGCAACCCCTCTGGCCTGGACCCACCCAAGCACCTTGCAAGCAAAACAAGGCCGAATGAGCTAGGGTTTCCTGCTGCTGTTCTGTTTTACCTCAGTGTTATTTAGTGTGACTCTGCAGGCTGAAGATTTTACCTACACTGGAAGCCCTGGAGAAAGTGCGTCTGCAAATGTGATTTGGGAGCTTGGGAACGTTACTAGCTGAGCAGCTCTTGTCCTCATAAGAAGCAGCAGATGGGGAGAGAGACAGAGGAAAGGCCAAGGGAGGGGAGATGCAGGCATGGTACAAGTGACATAGCCACAACCAACCACCACATGCCAACAAATGGTCACCTACAACTGTGAAGGGAGTGAGGCCGCCACCTTTAGCACAGCAGGAAACTGACAGCTGCAGTTTTTAGCCCCCAAGCATGTGACATTTTGTCACAGCATTCACGGTCACGGTTACGGGACAGTCATACAGTGAAGGGTCAGGTTTCTGCCGTCTCTGCAGTATGGGGCCATTTCCCTCCCCCAGACAGGTTGCTGACTTGCCAACCACAGTGCCCTGGACAGAGGGCTTCAGTGTGGATGAAACCCATGCAAGCTACTAGGAAAGAAGGGAAAGCAAGTGACATCCCAGGAGGCAGAGGACATCCAAAGGTTTGGAGGGCCCTCATGGTTCAGCTTATTCACACTTGACAAGAGGCAGAGGATGGAGTCTTGTCACTGAAGTCACACCTGTAGCCACTTAATTCCTGGTCCACCACGGGAGGGAGTCGCTGCTTCCACTCCAGGTAGCTATTTCTGAGACCTGGGCTGGGCCACCAGGCAGAGACAGGAAGGAGGCGGTCAGCTAAGAAGTGCAGATTAAAGCACTGGGGGCTGTAAAGGAGCCAGAGGGCTCCGGGCATGCTTTTGGAGTTTGACTCTGAACTTCCCTTCATGGTCCCTCTTCCCTAACCCCACAGGACTCGAAATGTGTGCATCACAAAAAAAAAAAAATAAAAAAATAAAATAAAATAAAATAAAATTTCCTGGGGCTGAAGAGATTGGCCCTGTGGTTAAGGGTACTGCTGCTCTCCCAGAGGACATGGGTTCCAATTTCCAGCACCCACATGATGGCTCGCAACCATTTGTAACTCCAGTTCCAGAGGATCGGATGCTCTTTTCTGGACTCTGTTGGCTCTGCATACAAGTGGCAGAAATATTCATAACACATGAAATAAAAATACAGCCCTTTAAAAAAAAATAAAGGTTTTCCTGACTAAAGGAAGACAGCCTGGCTCCAAAGCCTCCATAACCTGGATGTGTCATGATTCAGTGGTGTCAAGACTTGTTTGCAGTCTTTTAAGCATCTATATCTCTTCAACATCCCTGTCTGTTTGGCCCAAACAGAGAAAACAAACTTGATTATGTCTAAAATATTTATTTATTCCATCTGGGGAAGCAAAGAAGCAACGAAACACTTAATTATCAATAAGTGTTATTTCTCAACATATAATCATTTTTATCTCACAGGTGCATTATCATTTCCAATGAATTAGTAACCCACTGGTGAATGGCGTCCTCTTCCCCAAGTAGATTAAGCCGCTGGGTTAAAGGCAGAAATAATGGGATTTGGAATTTGAGAGGGACAGGTAGTGAGTGGGGAAACACACTTCAGGCATATAGCTTTCTTCCGAAGTAAATATGTATGTATGTATGTATACCTATACAATATATAGAACACAAAACTTTCCATCTTAACCATTTTTTACATGCATAGCCCAGTGGCACAGCTATGAAGCCATTGCTACACCACCCATCTCTGGAACCTGTTTGCCATCCCAAACTTAAGTTGATACCCACTAAACGGCAGCCCTTTCCAGTCCTGGAAGCCTCCACTCCTCTCTATCTATGCCAATGGCTCTCAAGCTTCTTAATGCTGTGACCCCTTAATATAGTTCCCCATATTGTGGTGACCCTCAATCGTAATTATTTTGTTGCTACTTTATAACTGTAATCTTACTACTGTTATAAACCATAATGTTAATGTCTGCCATGTGACCTCAGAGGGGTCTCGACCCCCAGGTGGAGAACATGCAGCGATACATTCTAGGTATTCTCATAAGCACAGCCACAGAGCACTTCTCCTCCTCCCTCTGCTTAGTGCACTTGGCATCAAAGGCCTTCGTACCAAGCTGCTGGGTAAGCAGCCTCCGCAGAGCTTCGGGAGGGCTGGAAGGCAGGAAGCAAAGGGAAGGAAGTCACCCTTTATTTTCCCAAAGGAAAACCAGAAACTGCATCCCCCAAAGGCCTATCAAACCGAGGCATGAAGATGGATAAGAGAAATGTATTATCCTTATTCAAAAGCAAAGGCCAAAAGGTTGGGGGTTGCTCGGGGTGTGAATTCAGATCTCTAGTGCTTATATGAAACCTGGGCTTTGGCGATGTACAGCCAACTGTGTGCCAAGTGAGAGGACAGAGACAGGTGAATCCCTGGGGGCTTGCCAGTCAGCCACTGTGGCCAGTCAGTGAGCAACCATGGCCACCGAGAGACCCTTCCTATGTCTGTCTGTCTATCCATCTGTCTGCCTGCCCTCCTGTCTACCTAGATAAGGTGGATCGAGGAAGAACAGTCAACCTCTGACCTCCCCCCATGCTACACCTAACAACACAATAGCAGCAGTAACAATAAAAAGGCCAAACAATGAACTCTGGCCCCCTCTGCTGTGACCCCTGAGAGCGCCCTTGCTTTTCTCTCAAAAGACAAAGATGGATTTCTGAGCTGGTCTCCACCAGGGCCTGGCTTCTGACTGATTGTGAGACCACAAGAGCCTGTATTCTAGACCACAAGAGCCTGTATTCTATCAGGGTCCTGTGAGGGAGCCCTTGTGAGCAGCCCTGTTCTGTGTCTCATTTCCCTTGCTGAGGGAAGGAACGACCCCTCCCTAGGTGTTTATAATTACTCCAGCCACCACTAATAACAGAGAACAACCCAGGGCTGAAGCTTGCATGGCAACCGTAGAATGCTGCCACCTGCCCACTGTCTCCAAAAGCCTTAAGCGCACCCTACACTTCCGAGGGGGCTCCAGGAGCCCACAGAACCAGGACAAAGACAGTGGCAAGATGGTTCACCCCAGACAAAGGGCTTTCAGAATGGGCGTAAGTAGGGTAGCAGTGGGCAGGTTGCATTTACTGAAACTGGAGCATTCTCTTGAATGAAGCTATTATTGGAAACCAACAAGTCAAGACCCACTTAAGAGGGAAGCATTTAACAGGCAAACCTTTTCTCCCTCTTTTGTTCAAACGAGCAAAACTGAATATTCATCGGAATAATACAAGGCTATAAAAGACAGGTGAAGAGAATGAAAATATAAAAACAAGATGGCTCAGAATTAAAATGACCCGCTTTAAACACGGCCACCAAAGCACTTATGAGTATTTGAGGGCAGGGTATTAGGGAGGAGAAGCTAGGCACAGACTCCACCTAGCCTCAGAAATAAGTTTCTTTTCTTATCCTATAGGCCAGCAACCACTGAACGTGCTGCCCATGGAAACCGATGAAAGGCATAGATTAACGCCTGTGGCTAATGGAGAAAAAAAAAACTGAAGGAGAAAACTTTAGATTGTCTAATTTATGGTATGTGTCTTGGGGAAAATTTAAGGTATGTGTATGCAAGAATATTCAGAACTTATACAACCCTCCCCCCACAACCTGCACCCCAGAGGTGGAAGGAAGAAAAGAGCCAACTTCTGACTCTAGCACAAACTCAAACATGAATCGCTAAGGTATGGATGGGTGTGGTGAGGGCTTTCACACATGTTCACCCAGGCCACCTGGTGGGTGGCAGGTCAGGCTCCAGAGTCACTGCAGACAGCTACTCTGCCCAGTACTGGGTTGGCTTTCTCAACCCACCCCATGCTTCTGGAGATCAATGCCTTCCCTGGACCAGTGTTCAAAGATGGATTTTGGTGGGCATCTAGCTCAGAGAGGACCCTTACATACGTATCACATATGCTAGTCCAAGTTGGCCCAGGAACGTCTTCTATCCCCTGCCCACTACGTGGGCTACAGTGTGTATGGCAATTGTCTTGAGGTCCCATAGGAAGAAAATCTGAGGGGGAAAGTATAAAAACCGGCTCAGTGGGGCTGGGAGGTACCCTGTGTGCCCTGGATTTGCCTGGAGAACACTGATTGGTTCTTGGGGATGGTTGATGGGCGGGTGGGGACGAGGACATTGAACTGCTGTTCCAAGAGAAACAATGTTTCTGGTTATTGATTGTCATACAGGGCGCATGCTCTCTGTGAGATACCCTTAATAAAATTCAGTCTGGGAAAGCCATCAGGGTGTCGTGGACATTAGGCACTGTGCAGTGCCTGAATTGACATTGGCCCGGGTTCATTTTCAGCCTTCGTGCTAATATGTACTTCACTAGAGCAGTAAGGCCATTTCCCAACAGCCAGGGACAGGACTCCCTCAGTTACAGGCCATGCACGACCTCAAAGTGATTACTTAGAGTCTGCCTGCATTCTATGTAAAAATCTTGGGGCTGGGGCTATGACTAGGCGGATAGAGTCCTTCTTAGGCTTAGTATGTTCTTAGGTTTGGTCCCCACGAACACTGAAAGTCAAAATATACAAGGAAGGATAAGCTTATGGATGCTTGATGGACAGACAGCCTCCATCTGTCCCATGCTCACCTGGAAAAGGAGGAGGGATCATCCCCACCCTACAGACTGAAGCCAATGTGGACCCTGTGGCCAGTACAGTACTTCCTTCCTGGTGGGCCACTACACTCCAAACCCGTTCTGCAACTGGGCAACAGCCCCTCATCCTAAGCATCCAGCATGGGAGAGGCAAGGCAGTTCTACACTTGCTTCCCTCCCATGCTCTCTGGTCCTGATTTCTTGGCCAGAAAGGCACATCAGGGAAGCAGTGAAGCTTCAGCGATTCACCACCGAGAGGACTTTTAGATGGGAAAATAACTCAAGTGTCTCCTAAGTCAGTCAACCTTATAATGGGTACAGGGTGAAGGGCTTTGACTTCTTCGAGACCCCAGCCACAGACCTTCTTGAAGTGAGGCTGGGTTACCAAGTGGGATGCCTGGTTCTCCGGAGTCACGTGCCCTGGGAGACAAACGGGAATAGACTCACTTCTCTGGTCTTATTAAGAACAAAGAACAGAGCAGACACCCTGACCCACACTGTACACAGGACTGAGCCTCTGAGCTCAATGAAGTGACTCAGAACAAAGACTTCTGGTCCAGGGGTGGGGTCCATCAGAGGCAGGGGCTGACATCACCCCCACTCCAAATCCCTAAGGTTTCCAAAGAGGCTAGTGATGGATTGGAAAGGCCTGTAGACAGCTTCTCTCTCTCTTCTTTATGTCCTTCCTCTTCCCTGGCGTATCCCCTTCAGGGTGGTGTCACGGTCCCTCCAATGTAGCATCCTTCACGCACCTGCTTCCTCATTTACACCAGTAGTTGGCAGCTGGTTGCTGTAAACTATAATAAAATGCCTTTCCCCCAAAAATGAAGGAATGTGACCAGACACGCCAGACATCATGATATTAAAGCCGTGTCAATTAATTTCTCCCCCTGCTTGATAAATGAGCCCCATTCCATCTCTTAATAATGAGGAGAGAAACAAGAAAAGTTGACACTTAGTTTAATTTATTTTCTCAACTTGCCTGGTCATATTTCTTTCTGCTTTACAGAGCCGGCTGGGGCTGTAGGGAATTACAAGTGGCTGGCGTGCAGGCAAGGTGCAGATCGGTGTGAGTCGGCTCGGGCTCCCTTATTCCCTCACACCACTTAATCAGGAGGGGAGAGGGGACCTGGCGAGCCAGCTCACACCTGCGTCTCTCTAGCCACCTCTGGGGACTGAGGCTGGGAAGGGGAAACGGACAGCAGAAACAACACCATCAGATTCCCAGTCTAGGGTCACGGAACAGCGTAAGACTGAATCCCCCAAACTGATATTACGTTACATGGGTGGTGTTTGCCAGAAGGGAGCCCGTTTCTCAGCTGGAAAGGTGCTTTTCTTTCCTCTTAGGTTGGAGGATGCACAGGTCAACATATGACCTTGAAATGTGAAGAGAGATTTTCATAAGTCAGGGGATAACTGTGAGCCTGCAAATATACTGTGAGGATTTAGTTGTAAGTTAGTTTTTTCATTACAGACTATGTAACCCGAGTGTGTACAGATATGCCTACACCAAGAACTGAATAGGGGATAGCTACACACCCTGTCCCTAAACCCATGTTCTGGTGACCCTGCCTGAATCTCCTGTAGGGGAGAAGCTCTTAAAAAGCCTGCCCCCCACACTGGGTCGCTGTGGTGTGGCTTGGGCATGTTTACCCGGGTCTCTGAAATTCAGATGCCCACACATGCCTGACTCTACCTTATGCTTCCCAGTTCAAGCTAAGCCAAACCAAGGTTTTATTTAAAAGAATCTAGAACTTTCCAAAGACAAGAGGATGTTCAAGATTCTACCTTCCAGTGCCCAGATGCCAAGCAATTAATTTTGTGTGTGTTAGTGTGTGTACATGTACGTGGATGTCTGTGACACATGTGGGTGTGACTGTATGTGTGCCAGAGGCTGACGTTAACTGTCTTTCCTTGATTATTCTCTACCTTTATTTTCTGAGAAGGGTCTCTCAGTGAATCTGAGGCTTATCACTTTGGCTAGGCTGACTGGCCAATGACTGTCTGGGATCTTGGTCATTCCCTGCCCCCCCCCCCCCCCCGTGTCCCAAGCAGGGGCTATGAGCATGCATCATTATGCCTGGTATTTTATGTGAGTTTTGGGGGATCTGATCTATTCCTTATGCTTATACACAGAGACTTTATTGAGAGTCCTCTCCTTAGCCTCATTTGTGTATGTGTTGTGTGCACATGGGCGTGTGGGGCCATGAGTCTGTGCACACGCACATGGGAAGCCAGAGCCAAATGTCTTCCCTCTCCAGTCATCACTAACCTTTGCCTTGGGTCACAGTTTCTCACTGACCTGGAAGCTCACAGATTGTCTAGGCTGGCTGGCTGGACGGCCATTAGACTCTCAGGATGCCCCTAACCCCATCCCCATCCCACCCAGTGCTGAGGTTACAGGTACTTGTAGGTGTGCCTGGATTCGAATCCAATTCCTCGTGCACAACAAGCACCCTTTACCCAGCAAGCCCGTGGGAAGACACTTCTGATTTACATACAGGCCGGGAGATCAGGGCAACAGCAAAGCTGCTTCTTCAAGAATTACAAGCAGGTTCCCAGACTGTCGTGGTAGAAGCTTATAATCTTAGCTTCTCAGGAATCTGAGGAAGAACCCCAAGCCTAAGATCTGCCTTAGCTAACGTGGGAGTTCAAGGTCAGCCTGGTTAACTCGGCGAGACCATCTCAAAATAAATTTAAAAGAGGTCTGGTGATATAGTTCTGTAAATCAACCAACCAACCAAAAGAAACCCATTCATCCTAAAGTGTACTGGGCAGAGCTAGCTTCCATTCCTATGGATACCTTGGCTTATGAAACCCAAGTAATTAAGTTCTACTTTAGAATTTCAGAACTGGCATGGGGCAGCAGGAGAAACATTTTCTTTCTTTTTAAACTGGTGGGGGCATCCACTTGAGCCTGGGAAATTAATTACACAAGTGTATAGGGATATATATTATAGGAGCAAGGACAGAGAATTGGGGCCAGGGGAGGGTCGGAAAGAGATCGAGAAAAGGCAGAAGGAGACGGGAGAGACCTCCAACCAGCCCCAGATCGCTTTTTTCTGAGAGGGCTCTGTCATGAATACTGATGGTGTGATTTGAAAGTGCCAGAGGCTGCGGGGAAGGGTGCCTCATTCAGACTCTTGTTAACCAAGAGGGAAAAGGCACCTGTGGTCCAGGCCAGACAACCCCAACCTCATTTAATTCTGAGTGCGCTCCGTAGCAGCGACTCGGTGAATGACACTTGTCAGGGCAACAGATTAGCTCACAAACCTATTTTTTTGTGCATGGCGTTCCATCTTGGTTGGGGGAAAATAGTCAGTTCTTGGCGAGAGAGACACATATTACTGCTGTTAAGTGCCAATATAAACTCTGGGATGCAGTGGTAAATTCACCAAATTAAATCGCTAGACAACCGGCTCGGATCAGGACCCCGGCAGAAGGTGCCAGGGCTGCAGTGTGCGCCCAGCAGGGAGGAGGAGGCTGAGGACGCACGCAGCTGTGGCAAGGACAAGAGGATGTGCTGCCTCGGCTTGGAGCCTGCTCAGGAATGGCAGGGCCTGGGGAGGTCTGGGCAGGCTCCACATGGCAGGAGTGGGGCCTGTCAGGCTTCTCAGCCTCAGGGTTTCCTGAGCATAGAGGAAGCGGGGCTGCTGGAATCCGTTCTTTACAGGAGATGTCTGAGTGGGCTTCTTATCTGTCATCTCTCCAGAGTCAACTCCAGCCTCATCCAGACAGTGAAAAACTTGGGTAAGGGGGTTTCAGTCTACTTCGTGCCCCTCAACAAGGCGAGGTGGGGAAGGGCTTAGACTTTGGAGCCTGGCAGATATAAGATCCATCTTTGCCAGTGGGACTCCAAGTAAGTTATTTAACCACTTTGACTGTCAGACACTTCCTCTGAGAAATAGAAATAACAAGATCCACCCATTGCTCAGAATGGAGGCTTACAGTGCTCCACCTATGAGAGGTTAGCCCCTTCCCACCAGCAATCAAACTAGTCTTGATATAGCCTCTACCCAGCACCAACCTCTATCTTTAATGTGCCTACCCTTGCCTTTGCCACTTCCTACTGAAAATTCAACAATGTGTCTGAAGGAGGCGGCTACCTGGCTTTACTGGCTATCATGATGGGAACAAGATTCAGTACTCAAAGAGGTACCTGAGCACCCTTGACTTCTAGGACACTTTAGGAGTTTACAGGTCCCTAATATGCAATAGTGGCACGTGCCTTTAATGCCAGCACTCTGGAGGAAGAGGTAGGCAGATCTCTGAGTTCAAGGCCAGCCTGGTCAGTCTACAAAGCAAATTCCCAAACACCCAAGACTACACAAAGATACCCTTGTCTCTGCTCTCCTCCCCGCCCCCTACCAAGACCCTAATGTGTATGCATTTAGAGAAACACAAAGCTGTCCACTAGTCTCTGAGTATCAAACCCAGCAGTGAGAGACCAACCAGGGTGAAGTCACACTAGCCTGGCTGTTACCTTCTCTGTCTCCTCAGCATGCCAACTCCTCTTCTGACATGTTCCTGGGAACAGTTACTGACCACAGATAAGGCTCCAAACTTCAGAAAACCCACTACTTGGAAGCAGCTTTGCAAGCACTGCCACAAATTCTCTGTACTTTATAACATCATCAACTGACGGCTTTGGCAAGATGCCCGCCGCACCTCTCCCCATGCGTCACTTCTGCCAGGATCCCCAGACTCCATGCTATAGTTGGTAGACAGGTGGCCGGGCTACCTTGCCAATTTACCACAGGGTGGGTCTGGACTATTGTATTTTTTCTGGCTGTTAAGGAGCTGTTCTTGACATCTGGAAGCAAGGTTTCTCTGAGAAGTTGAGCCCAGCAGCCCAGCTGGAGTAACAGTTCTGCTGCAGGGAGTGGACATGCTCCAAGCTCCTCCCTCAAGGCCTGGGGTAAGGCTGCAGTGGAAGGGAACAGTATAGCTGCTTGCTGACACTCAGGCCGCTCCTCTCTGCAGGCTCAGACTGTTGCAAATGCAGAGTCTCAGGCCCCACCCCCTGGGCCTACTAAACTTGAGTCTGCAAGCTCCCCAGGTGATTTTATGCAAATTAAAGTCGAAGAGGCACTGGTCTGGAAGAGTGACTCTCTCAGCAGTGACTCCCACATCAGAATCACTTAGGAAATAAATTTGAAAATGAGGCTGAGGTCCAGGTCCCATCCTCCAAATTGAGGAAGGTCTGGGGGTAGCACTCTGGTGTTTGTGTGCGTGATGGGCCATGAGGGTGAAGAAGCCAAATATATCATTTCTATTCTACTGAAAACAACTTAAACTTCAGTAATGTTTGTTTATTTATGGATAGAGGTCTTACTAGGTTGCTCAAAAGCTGCTGGGCTCAAGCAATCCCCCCTGCCTCAACTTCGCATGAAACTGACACTGCAGACTGGACATACCACCAAGGTTCAGGCTCACAGATATTTGGCAAATGGGTTGAATAGTCCTGGTCAGAGAGACACTTATGGTAGCAGTATGAACTGGTGAAAGGAGGCAGAGGAGAGAGGTAAAGGTTCCTGTCGCCAGCCACACCCGACGACCAGAGTGCATTCCCTAGGACCCATACAGTAGAAGAAGGTTAACAGATACCCAAGAATTATTCTCTAATTTCCACACCAGTGCCATGGCACATGCACACCAGCACACATACGCAAATAAACAAATAAATGTGATACTATAAAAACGCCACTGAAGGGGGCAGGGGAAGCTATGATGAGACCAAGCACTTCATCTAGTCACTGCAAGGTACCAGCAAGCACAGCAGGTATGTTGGGTCATTTGTGTGAGACAAGAAGAGGTCATGGAGAGGATGAGACTGGCTTCAAGTCATCGCCTGCACCTCCACCCCACTCCCAGTGCTTCACACCCCCACACGGTGCTCTGATGAGCCTGGACAAGCCAGCAGCCAACTGAGCTCAAAAGACCTGTATCACAACCAGGAGCTGGAGCTGCAGAGGAAGCGCTCTCAAAAGCAATATTGGGGAAATATTGCCACTGTTGCATGATTTTGTTGTTAAGAATGATGGAACTGGGTCATCTACTGATGTTCTTATGTCTGCATACTTAGAAGGCTTCGAAACAGAACTATAAAGACTCATTTACAAAGGAGAGAGAGAGAAGAAAGAGAGAGAGAGAGTGTGTGTGTGTGTGTGTGTGTGTGAGAGAGAGAGAGAGAGAAAGAGAGAAAGAGAGAGAGCGTGCGTGCGTTTTCAGTGGATTTTGAACCCATTTGTTAAAAATATAAAAATGCAACACTTGATTAGTTTGCATGAAGACCTGATTGACGTCGGGGAAGATGGAAATTTACAAGCCGAGTCTCAACAGAATCCTTTGCATAATTGGAGGATGGGATTGGAAAATTAGTACCATGATTTAGTTAGCACAGTGAACGTGCTCTTCCCACTGGGATCTGTGAGCCTTTCGAGATGTGTTTTTGTCAGTTATACTGGCTGAGAACCCAGTATCATGAGAAACAAGGCAAACCATGATTGTAGCTGTATCACAAAGGGTTAAAATCTCCCCTCCCCCGCAAAGAACCCAGCCCATTCCATCTTTGTCTCACTAAGAAAATATGACTTTAATTATTAATAAATGAAATTCTAACTATGACTCTCTTTGTAAATGTATCCTATTAAATTCCTATTTTGGTAGGACTAATAAATATATGAGCTGTATTAACATAGTAGTACCTGTATATTATATTTATGGAAAATTAAGTAAGATAGATGGGAGATACATGCTTTTTAAAAAAAAAGATTTTTCTTTAAATTTCATGAATATTGAGTGTTTGCCTGCAAGTATGCATGAGCATCATGTGTGTGCCTGGTGCCCAGGGAAATAGAAGAGGGTATCAGATCCTATGGAACCGGAGTTTCAGAGGGGTGTGAGCTGCCATGACCAAAGAGAAGTCTTCAGATAAAACACTCAAGGAAACCAAGAATCAGTCTATCCTGAAATCCCTGGCCCCTCTGAGCTGAGCAATACCAAGTATTCAGAAGTACTGGGGGGAGGGGGACTGCCCTTGTAACTGAGTGTTCCCCACCTCCTGAACACTAACAGCAATACTACCTGCACTCTGATCTGCAATAAATTTTTCATAGCATTGTATCTTCATTAAAATTTTATTCTATTAGCATTCTGAATCCAAACCACTAAGTACATAATTGCTAAAACATGTGTTAAGCGCTGACTTACGAAATGCCGGCTTTATCATATTGTTAATTAACAGAAAGTAGGATTAATACATTCACAGATCATTAGAAGCATTCAGTTCAGTTTCACCAGCTCTTCAGTGGGGTGGGGGTGGCTGTCAGTGGGCAACCCCGAGACTTTAGAGCAAGGGCAGGATTGTTCTCTGGGCCTGACCCTCGGGCCCTTCTGTGGATCCGGAGGATGCTGGGAAGAAAGCTGACACAGTGACTCAGGCTTGTTTTCACTCAAGAAAACGTTTCTGAGACCTGGTTCCAAAGGCCCATGCAGAAGGAAGGGGGTGGACGGAAGGGAAAGTGCATTTCTTTAAGGAAGGGTGATGAGATGCTGTGGACTGGAAGAGCTGAGGCTCAGATCTGAGAATGTGCTAGAAATCTGGTAGTGCTGTGCACTGGCTGTGTGATTTGGGGCAAGCCATTAACCTCCCTAACCCTGCTTCCCCACCTGTGAAATAGGAATCAAGATGCTGACCTCACAGGGCTGGCTCACGGATTAAATGATAACTCGAGCTCCTGTTATCACGCTGGAGAGAGGCTGCTGGTCCTTTATGAGGCTTCAGTACCTGACACTGCTTGGAAGAAGTGGCTGCTAGCTGAGACTGGAAAATACCTCAGCTAGGAGATGTAGCTCAACTCATCAAGTGCTTAACAGTACAAAGTCTATGGTTTGATTCCCCAGCGCCACATAAAACTGGGTGTGCACTGGGTATGGTGGCACAAGCCTTTAATCCCAGCGTTCCAGAGGCAGAGGCGGGTGGATCTCTGGAAGCTCAGGACTAGCCTGGTCTACACAGCACTCCATCCTACTCCATCCTGGGTTATAATACAGTGGGATACAAACACCAAAATAACTCCCATAGCTACCAATCAGTGCTGGCTGTGTTGGTATGGGCTGTACCCCTGAGGTGACAAGGCCGTGTGTTTTGAACTCACCTTGTTGGTGTTTCCTAGAGAAACCTGTCACTAGACCCCAAGGCCTCTGCCTACCCTGTCCTGGGAATCACAGGTGTTTAGGCATGAACCGGACTAAATGTCATCTCTGTTCTAGCCGTCTAAATTGTTTTAACCTGACCCAGTGGTAGTGCCCCAGACTCTTCCCTTTTCATAATGAGGCAGGCATCCTGACTGGGCAACAAACAAGAGAGCAATGGAAGCCCTGGCTAGAAGAGCCATGGCAGGCTGAGGTTGAAAAAGGGCCAGGCATGGAACCCAAGTCCCATCGGGGGTTTCTGGAAGCTGGGGGCCAAGACAAGTACGGAAACTGGGACTTGGGTCAGGGGTCTGGTGAAGCCTGGGTCAGAAAGAGAAAGGCAGTCCGCCAGGAAAACACTAATAGGTTAGTGGTTCCTTCCCTGAGCCTTGTGAGATGTGTAGAGGCAGGGACGGTAACAACTACCACGGTGACAGCAAAATGTAAAGGCAATGGTAAATACAGAGCTGTAAAGACAGACTGGCTTCTGCCAGGCCCAAGGGAAAAGACAGAGAAGACAGTTGGCTGCAGGCCTTCTGTATGTGGGGTATTTTGGTGAAGTCTTATTTTTATTTTGGGTGTGTTTTGCCTGCATGTATGTCTGTATACCTGGTGTGTGAAGCGCCCTGGCGGACAGTAGAGGGTGGTGTAACTCCTGGGACCAGAGTTACAGAGGGTCGTGAGTTCAGAATCAAACCTGGGTCCTCTGGAAGAGCAACCAGTGCTCTGACCATTGAGCCATATCTCTACCTCTGTATGTGTGTTTTTATTTGGGGAGCTGTGACTGCCAAAAGCACCTCCCTCTACCTTTGGCCCCATGCTGGGGACTGAACAGGCTAGGTATGTGCTCTACAGCTCTGCTCCCAGCCGAAGAGCTAGCTCCTCCATTTGTAGGAAAAGTTCTAAGGGGCAGAAGCCTGGGTTTTGTGTTCAGAGGAGGCATTATAGTCTGGATTTGAAATGGTTGCCAAAGGCTTTGATTTGAGTGTTTGTCCACAGCTTATGGTTCTATTGTGATAGCCATTGTCTATTGTGGTGAAAGGCCTGACTGCTGGACCTCTAAGGGTTACCTGCCCCTAGCTCCGGCTACCTCTGTCATCTTAATTCTGCCAACTGTCATGGGAGCAAGTCTCTCCCACCACTATATACTAAGTGAGACTCTCAGCACATCTTCCCTAGGACCACGAATCCCTTTGAAGTGCCCCACTTACATCATTTCTGCCAGGTGTTTGGTTATGGGGAGGAGAGAAGCTGCTATTGGAGGGTTAAAGATCTCAGACTCACAAACCAGCAGCCTCTATTTTCTTGTCCACAAGATGGAGGATTCTGCTATGAGTGCCATACGGTTACAGAAGGGTTACCTGTGCCGGCACGCACAGAGCTTGACACAGTTCCCAACCCTCTTCATATGCTGCCCCTTTCATCCCTCTCTGGAGATCTGTTGCTCTGATACACTGCCTTGAAGAAATTATTTCATCATTTGGTCCAGTGGGAGAAGAGTTCCAGAAAACAGCTACCTTCCCCAGGGAGTGACTTATAGCTCTCAAGATTGGGACAACACCTTCTTCTCTGACTAAATGGGAACAGAGAAGACTAGAGACAAGGGTCCTGATGGCTGGCATGGCACTGACCTCGACTAGTGGGAGAAGCTGACAAAGCCTCCAGCAGGCTGCCGGAGACACCTACGGGCCAGGTGTGACAGCAAGGCCTGCCCAGGCCACCGCCTCCTCCCATCTTCCACAAGCATCGGTCTGTTCCAGAGTCTTCAGAGCTGTCAGTCGGGACAACAAAGCTTTCCCTGACTTGAAAGTCATAGCATACAGTGAAGCCATGGTGTGGCCATTTGGCCTGCCTGGCCTTAGAGGCCAGTAACTTCAATTTATTTGTGTCTGGGGCCTTAAGGAACCTCAGCTGTCATCCTTCCCTTAGTTTATTACCAAATTTCTAAAATATTACATTCTTTATTATATCCAAATTCACTTTATTGCACTTGACAATACAGATAATCACATACCATATGGTCTAATGTTTTCAAACCAATGCATGTTGACAGCAGTTTTTATTCATGATGCATAATTCCATCCGGAGCGCACAATGAGGCATCTGAGTACCCAGCCTGGTGGTAAGACTTATGCCTAATAAGAGATTAACAACATGCGAGTTTCCCAGACACTGTCCCCTCCTTTGCCATTTTCTACTTACAAAGGGGATGATATACCTGAGTTGAGGAGGCGGGTTGATGGGAGGAGGGGGAGAGAAAAAGGAAGGGAGGGGAAAGAGGCGGCCACTACCCACCCACCATTCCCAGAGGGTTTCTAATGAGTTGTTATTGTTCCATGCTTATGAAACTTGATATTAAAAAGAGGACTTGGTCTGGTGCCAAGCAGCCAGGCAACTAAACACAGCAGCCCACGCTGCCGGCCCCTGAAAACGCACAGCAAGATATGCCCAAAGCTCTCATTAGGGGTCTATCTTGTTTTGACTCTTGCCTTGCTACAAGCAAATATTCGTTACTCCTCTACCTTGGAGGGACCCTCCCCCCTCTCACCCCCTGGGCATCCCTTCTGTTCTCAAATCAGCCCTGAGCTTTCTGGTAAAATGAGCACAGTTGAGGATGGCACCCAGTCTCAGCATTTCGGCACGTCTCCTTCAGAAGGGCCAGGCTGCCAGAACCAACTCTGAGGTTCCTCCAGTGGTGTCCCAGTGCTGGGAGTGGTTGGAGCAAGGAGAGGATAATGCATCCATGATCCTCCAGCTTTGCAGAGGTGCCCTGAACAAACAGTGCCATTTCACGCCTCCCCTAACTAAGCGCTTTCATTTGCTTCAGAGAAGCACTCAAACAACTGTAAACCCATTAGGTCATGTCAAACGTGGTGAGAAAGAACTCCGGGCTGTCACCAGCAGAGAATCAACTCAGATTTACAGATTTGCAAAGCTTTAATATATAGATATTCTTCTCTTTCCCACCCCCACCCCTGACGATGGATGAGGGAACCTCGAGTGGGGCTGGAGGTGGTGAGAAGAGCAACCCACAGTTCAGTGGCAGACAGACTGGAGTTGTGCAATCATTCTCCCAGATAATGGGATTTCTGGACAGGGCGAGGGATGCTGCAAGGAAAGCCAGGGCTTTGCTTTGCCCAACCCTTGGCTGTTTTTCCAAAGTTCAGCTAGGCAGTGAGTTGGAAGGCAGAAAAGAAACCAAGAGCCCCTGGACAGAAGCCCCACAGGACCAAGACGCAGCTGGTGCTAAGGATGTGGACTCACTGATGTGAAGTAGGGCAGAGGCCTCTCACCTTATGTCCTGCTGTGATTCTGAGCAGTTTAAGCTTTAACTCTTTCATAAGGAAAACCCAACTTTCCTTCTGGGCTTACTCTCAGGTACCTGTTCTCTGTTTCTTAAACACCTCCGCAGGCAGGGACTCCTGTGTCACAGGATTTGGGAATATTTTTGCTATGTTCTTATCTCTTGCTTATATATCACATATCAAGTATGGCAGTAAATACTTGGTAACTAAGCGAGTATCTACTAGAGAGATCAGAACTTAAAAGATGTAATTTCACTTTTTAAAAAAAAAAATCTGCTTGAAACACTGAGATGGTTGGAGCCAGGTTGGGCTTTCCTAACACAAGATCGACCTTGACTCTGCAAGGTCGTCCTTGGTCCCACCTCCCTCCCTATCTGAGCTCTCTTCTCTTCTCTTCTCTTCTCTTCTCTTCTCTTCTCTTCTCTTCTCTTCTCTTCTCTTCTCTTCTCTTCTCTTCCCTCTTCTACATTCTACTAAGGAAAGAGATGGGAACCCCTCACCACTCTTCAAAGATGGCTTTCTGAAGAGTTGCCTGTTTTGAGGCCCGAGGACATTCTTTATGCCAAGGCTCAGTCTTGGTCACCTCATTCAGCCACCTAGAGTCAAAGCAGCAGTTCCTGGGGTCCCCTCCTGGGGTGGCCTCTCAAGATCCAATGTTGCCAGCGCTTTCTCCTTCCTCGTCTGCTCTGGCTTCTCTCAGTCTGTCTTTGATAACGGTATCCTTGCCAGTCTGAAGCGGTTTTCTGTGTCACTGTCCCCCTTAACCTGGATTCTCTGGAATGGGGGATGACAGTCTACATGGGGCCTGAGCAATATGGAGTAGCAGACACTAACTGGACATTGCCTTACACAGTCCCTGTGGCTCTTCTGGCAGATTCATCTAGCACAATGCTCAAAGAAAACTGATTCTGCCGAAACTCTGTGCATCGTGCAAACTCACTGCACTCTCAGGCTGCCCAACCTGCATTTGTTTGTCTCTTTGCAGGATAAACACTGGCTGTAACCCAATTATAAAAACAATGCTCAATCTGGCCTTAGAAAAGATGAAATGTGTTTATTCCTATAATAAACATTAATTAATAAACACTGGGCATCTATGATGTGGAAGAAACTTGCCTGAGCTATCAGGTTATGATGGAGAAGATCCAGCCTCTGCCCCCACGGCTAAAAGACAGCCCCTGTGTGATGTGTATGAGCTCCGGTCGGGCCTGTGTATTGCCAGCCTGGCTCACCACCATACCAACTCCTCATCAGTGCAGCCTCCAGCAGGGTGACTGGCTGTGGAAGATGATCTCTAGTCTGTATCTTTTCCTTACAAATGGATTTTCTTTTCAAATAGCAAGTCAGTTATGAGAAAAGACATCCAGGAACAGAATATCTTAGAGTTTCCATTGCTATATAATATTCAATATTCAATATTTTTGAATATATACAATATTTAAAAGAAACTGGGAGAGGAAAGGGTTTATTTCAGTTTACAGCTTGTAGGCCATCATCTAAGAGGTCAGGCAGGAAGCTGGAGGCAGGAACTAATGCAGAGGTCATGGAGGGATACTGCTTATGTTTGCATTCTTATGCTCCCCAGAATCAACTGCTCATGGGTGGCAATATCCACAATTGGCTGGGCCTTCCCAAATCTATCAATCTTTATTTTTTTTTAAATGTATCATAGGCTTGCCAACAGGACAGTCTAGTAGTGGGTGGGGATTTTCTCAATTTTGGTTCCCTTTTCCCAAATGATTTTAGTTTGTTTAAAGTCGACATAAAGCTAGCTAGTGCATCCCAAACATGAAAATTAAGAAAAGGAGGCCCAGGCTGCTTCTGTGGTCTCACAGTGACTTTCCTCAACTTCCACCCTGAGCCTGGTCTGGAGGGCAGAGTCTGCTTAGCTGAAGATGTGAAGACACAGAAGGTTAAGAGACTCTGAGGAAGGAAGTCAACTTTGGGACCCTGGGCCTACCACATAGAGCCATTTCCCCTCTCTGGAAAGCCCATGGCAAAGGCTGTGTAAGCATCCGCATTTCCCTAGGCACCAGCGGCTGGTAAGGGCGTTGTGGTGATTGAAAAGCTGAGACCGGGCAAGTGTGACTGGAAGCTCCAACTCAACACTGGACAAAGCCAAGTCAAATTTGGTTTTGTCACTTCTACCAACAAGACAGAATATTTCAGCCTTTAGGGCAATAGCACCACAGAAACCACAAATCAGACAAAGCTCTGGCCTCCCAGTATAGGTCTTTCCACAAATGTGCTGCAGACTGCCATGGAAGAGATAGGGCGCCGGAAGACAGCCAGGGCAGGCGGCTACTGCTTGGCTTTTTTTTTTTTTTTTAAAAACAATACAAAACAAAACCCAAAGAAGCAAAACAAAACAAAAGCCAGAATGCAACATCTCTGTCCCTGAATCCTGGGGACACTTGCTACCTTGAACTATGAGCATCATAAGCTTTGTTGTACTTGGTAGCTCCCTCCATCAGGTAGGAGCCTTGCACTGTCCTAGTGTTACCTGTTCCTGGGGTGATACCAGTATTGTGCCCCATATGTAGCACATTCTGTCTTTCTTTCCCAGGTGACAGCCCTCCATGAGGCAGAGGATGGCCCTTAGTATGCAGAGCAGAATAGCATTCCTAACCAAGGGTTTGTGTGTAGGTCCACGGCTAGCCCCTTTGCCCAGTGCCCGCCCTTCTGAAGGACGGGGTTGCAACATCCGGGGATCTGTGCTCTCCAGGCCCTGTCCAGGCCCTGTCCAGCACGGTTTCCTGCAACCAGGAGGCCAGATGGACACGCTTATGTGATTTCATTAGTTTGCAAAGGGATATAACCATAACCTAACCTTGACAGCAAAGAGGCTAGCAGCGGCAGAGCATTCAGCAAAGGCTGGGGAGACACAGGGAGTTAAGGAATGCCCTGGTCATCTATGGTCCCCAGTGAACCAGCAGTATGGCTGGGCTCAGCCAGAAGGAGACAAGACAGAGTGAAGCTGCCCATGGCAGTGGAGTGGGGGTGGGGTGGGGGATGGGAGGAGGGGAAGCTGCCTCCTCACAGAATCTCTTGCAAGGTCAGGTCAGTCTTTTACTCTCCTACCTAGCCTTTCTTTCAGCCTCGACATCAGCATCACACACCACCAACCACATCTTCTGCAGTAAGCCACACTTCATCTTTACATATTCATGACTGCTAATCCTTCCAGCTTGCCCTCAGGGCAGGCAATGTTATTTCATTTGGACAAACAAGGAATAGGAATACTGGGCAAAGTGAAGCCCACTTGCCCTGAGGCTCCTCTCCATAACTAAGTGGCTGAGCTGGGAGAGCTGGGACGCAGCCCAGTTCTCTGTGTGCCAGCCCATGTTTCCCTCTCCACTAGCCCTTGGAAGGGCAACCAGAAAACTTAGTACGATCACAGGCCTGCACAATTTGCCACACAGTGGAGGTCAAGTAACCTGAAGGCTTATTCCGGTTGGTAAGTGTCAGGCCTAAAATGCTGAAAGGGTCCAAAGGAGCAGTTCTCAACCTGTGGGTCAAAATCCATTGATGTGAGAGAGAGAGAGAGAGAGAGAGAGAGTGAGTGAGTGAGTGTATGTGTGTGTGTTGAATGACCCTTCCACAGGGGTCTCCTAAGACCATCAGAAAACACAGATATTTACTTTACAATTTATAACTAGTAAAACTATAGTTATGAAGTAGCAACGAAAATAATTTTATGGTTGAGGGTCACCATAACATGAGGACCCGTGTTTTAAATGATTGCAGCATTAGGAAGGTTGTGAACCACTGGTCTAGAGTGTGTGTGCACACGCCAACTCTCTAGTCCCACAACCCTGGGCTGTACCACCTCAGAGTAACTCACAGGTTTTCCACAGGGTCAACACTGTTAAAACCATGGGCTGAGATTGTAGTCTGCATGGTTCACAGCTGAATTCCCTGTTACTAGAACTTGCACTCAATAAAAAAATTGTCAAATGCATGAATGAATCTGAAAAATGGGAATCCCAGTGATACCCTCCCCATGTGTCTTATTAATAACACGGTGTAGTAAGTCATCTTCTACAAAGCACCATGCAGCAGAAAGGATCAATACTCAGAAATTGCTGGTTATCAATACCATTATGACTTATTGTCATACCATTATTGCTTCACAAGGTCATCATAAAGAACTGCACATTTGTAAGGTATAAAAGCAAACTGGTACCTCTGTACCATCCAGTAAAAAGAACAGACAAGACAGCCATCTCCAGGAACACAGTGAAGCCCAGTAGAGGTGCCCCAAGATGCTGGCCCCATCTTTTCATTGGATATACATGTGGATTCTTTCCACTGGATACAAGTGACCAGGATCACTGTGCCCATTTGGGACTCTCAGGCTAAAATGCTAGGCATGTCCTCACTCGCAAGGCAATTCCAGTGAGAAGGCCTCTAACCACTGCAAAGTCACCCAGTGCTTAACAGAGCAACCTCTGTCATCCCGCCCGGGTAGTAACAAATACAGAGGAGCTTGACAACAGAAACCTAAATCAGATTCCTCTAAATCAGGACGGCGAGGGAACAGGTGCTGCCCAAATGTGGAGCCACAGTGATGTGTTGAGATCATCTCTGGGTTCCACAAACTGGCAGACAGGCTGGGAACGGGACGAGAAAGGGTTTTTTGTTGTTGGAGGCTTCATGTCCCCTCCCTCCAGAACTAACCTCCTTAGATTCAATCAATACTGGCTTAACACCTGAGGCTGAATCAACCATGCCTCAAGGTGACAAAATGAGCAGAGATTAGCCAGGACGGAAGAACTAATTCCCGGCAGCTTTCTCTAAGGTTGCGGGTTACTTAGTGCCTTGGAGCTAGTGCTCTGAGGCTGTGCCCTACAAAAACTAGTAAGAAGCAGCTTAGGTTTGGGGAGGGGGAAGCGGGGCTCTACAAATTCCTCTTCTTCTGGAGGCTTCTATGTCAGGTCTTTGCTCTTTCCCAGGTTGCTGGTGCCAAACACCATCTTGCTTAAGCAGACTCACCATATTTTCTGGAGCAGGGTGAGGCTCAAAATAATTCTCTCAGTCAGACTTACTGGGACCTAAATAGCTTTGCTGATTAAACCTTTGGATCCTCATCCCAACCTGTGACATTCCTCCTGGGTGGTGCCAAATCCTTCCCTGGTTCCCAGCATGCTCTGGCCTGAGGAGTGGATCTGAGCACACACCTGCTAGGGTCGCTGACTTTGCCCGCCCAGCCTCATATCTGCTCATTGCTTCTGCTGGTGAGTTTTTCAGATATGGATGCAGAGAGAAAAGAGCATGTGTTCGAATGAAGCTCCCTCCTTTGGGGGCTGGAGAATAAGGGTAGCTGTGGGTGGGTCGGGATGACAGGAAGGGATACAAGTGTTTGGAAGGAGAGGGCTTTCGTCCCTCCTGATTTCGAGGGGCTCAAGGCTCACAGTCAGTTGTAGAGTGAGTATGGATTTCCCCATCCGGCATAAGCTGCCCACCTGCCCAGCCGGAAGCAGAGAGCAAAAGAACTGGCGACCGTCTGGATTTACTCTTGATGTGTCATTATTATAATTACTGTTATTATTCTACCGCAGTCTTTTCAAATCCATTCCCATAGGTTATTTCACTGTCCCTTGACAGTCATCCAATGAGGGACTTCGGAAGGGATTATTGGCCCCCACGTCAAGCCAAAGGGAAACAGAGGAGCAGAGTGGAAGCCCCCTGACCTTGTCCACAGGGTGAATCAAACGACAAGTGATTAAGGTGCAGACTTGAATCCACCATAACTCCTCCACCAGAGAAGTCTCTTGTCACGGACTGGAGAATTTTTCTGCTTTAAAAAAAAAAAAGCACGCTGCTCAAGGTAGCCGCTCTCAGATACATCCTGATGTATCAAAGACATCAGGGGAGGAAAGATTGCAAAGGCCCCCCAGGCCCCCCTCAGATGTGTAAGGCTGGGCCTGGGAATTGATATTCTTTAAGAGTCCTCAGGTGATTCTAATTCTAATGTGATTCACAGTGTGTATAAATTTTATAGCTTTCTTCATGCAATATTATGTCACCGCCATTTCACATGTCATTTAAAAACTCTCTGTAAACATCATTTTAATGGATGTGTAATAATCCATCATATGAACGCCCTGTAATTTCCTTTCAGTTTGCTTTTGTAAGTGTTCTCCTGAGCGTGCTCGCTCTCACAGGGCTCCGCTCCTATGCAGACTCAAGGTCTTTATCTATCCAGACAGGTCTGTTTCCCAAGCCTTCCCCTGACTCCTCCAGAGGTCGGCCACCCATGGGCTCACAGTGCAGACACTTGGGAATTAAGAATGGCTGATGTCCTGCTGGTTTACCTCCCTGGACTTATTTCCTGATTGAGGAACCCAGATACTTCTGCTGGGGACCAGGGGTGGGGGGTGGGGGCAGGAGACAGAGGGGAGAGTCACTGTGGCTCCATTCACCTAGAATGAACTGATGGGGGAAGATGGGCCCTGTAGTAATTTATTCAAACTCCTTGTTTTGAGATTCTCATGCAGTTTTCAGGAAGCTCACTGGTTATGGACAGTTATCTAATTAAAAGGCCATTCTGAAGCTTATTTTGGATCTGAAATTAGGTCAGGAATAGCCTCCTTATTCTTCTATACCGGCTCCTTCCTTCCTCTTGTGTCTTCTAAGCAGTGTGTGTGTGTGTGTAAGCATGAGAGAGAAAGAGAGACAGAGAGACAGAGAAAGAGAGAGAAAGGGAGAGAGAGAGAGACAGAGAGAGAGAGACAGAGAGAGACACAGAGAGAGAGACAGAGAGAAAGTAAATGCCCATGTCTATGTGCATGTGGGTATATGTGTACATATGTGTGTACATGTGGAGGCCAGAGGTTGTTATCAAGTGTCTTCTCTTAATCACTCTCTACCTTATTTTTTGAAGGAGCTCACTAATTCAGCCAGGCTGCCTGTCCAGCTAGCTCCAGGAATCTGCCTGCCTGTCTCTCCAGTGTTGAGATTTGCAGACATGAGCTGCCATGCTCAGCTTGTGTTAGGTGCAGGGGGTAGAAACTCCGGCCCTCGTGCTTGAACAGTGTTTTACTGACTGAGCCCCCTTTAGCCTCTTTTCTAAGTGTCTTAGAAAACCCAGTATCTCCAGAAATTGGGGGGGGGCTTCACAGTGCAGGCTTTTAAGGTGTTTTGGAACCTGAAGTTCATTTCGAGAAATTCAAGTCAGGTGGGTCAGGTCTTGCACAGGGAGGGGTCACTGGAGGGATTCTCTTAGTTCTACAGAGAAAGCCCAACTTTCAGATGAACCACCAGCAAAACAACCACCCGAGACTCAGACTGGGCCAGAGACACCCTTTCCGCATCTTCTCTCCAGATGTTCTGGGGGGGGCAAACACCTGGAGAGCAGACACTTCCAACATGCTACTGCTTGTCATCGGGGAACTATCACACAAGGCCTCGCCATTTCCCATCTGGGAACATCTGGCCAGCCCATGACCAGAAGCACATACTTGCAGTTGCCAACATGCTCGCCAGCTCGAGCCAAGCTCAGCCCCCTGAACCTGGTCTTCCCTCCTCTAATCTGCCACCCCACCTCACTCACCCGCCTCAACCTAGCCTGGTGGAGCTTCACTGCCAAACAGATGTTTCACCTGATCCACAAGCTCCCAGGCACACAGCCAGAAGAAAAGGAAAGGAGTCCAGGAGGGGTGTTAAAAAAGGTTGCAGCATGGAACAGTCTTCGGGGGCCCGAGATCACTCCGTGGATTTCCTCCTCAGTGCCTCCTTTTGCTAACCAGGTCCCAGTGTGCTCATTTCTACCTCGTGACCCTTTTCTCTCACCAATAAACACCATCACAGCTCTCTAGCATCCCAGAGGTTCACCTTGGTGTAAAGTTTGCCATTTCCCACTCTGCAGGCCCTACTGCAGGCACCTTCCTCCTCTCAGAAAGAAGAGAGATCGGTGGCGGTAGTTAGGTGTCAACTGTTAGGAGCTGGGCCATGAAAAGCCACTAAGAAAGCTCTAGAGTCAGAAGGATGCAATTACTTTCTACTTCGAGGGTGTGTGGGGTGGGGGTGGGGTCCTGCCTTCTATAGACTTCGTATCTCGGGTCAGTAAGAGGCATGACGATCTTTGCTACTGACCAGAGAGAGAGAGATTTGGGAACTGGAAAGGGTCAGCCACTGGATGACACAAGGGCAAATGTCTGCCCGGGGGGGGGGGGGCGGGGAGAAGGGGGAGGTCTTCTCTAGATCCCACTCTTGGGTCATTGTCCCATATCACCATAGATCATTCCAACACACACTGACACAACGGCTTTAGCACACTTCGCTTTTTTCATACAGCTTCCCCTCTCGACTCCCAGGCAGCTAGCTCTAGAATCGGAAGACCATGTTCTCACCCCTTTCCTAGAGACCTGGTGGGCTTCTGTTGAATCCTCGCCTGGCCTCCACCTTTCAGTTTGTCTGCCAGGCGCAGACATGATGACAGAAAATAGTTCCTGGAGGTAAGCTGAGGCCCCAACCGCAGAGACACCGCTCAGGGGAAGTGACTGACTCCGGATATTCACACTGCCTTCAGCCATAAGACAGGGCACTGATATACCTCTGTGGGGATACTGCAGGAATTCAGGAAGGGTATTTAATGAAATGTGACGTCTTCATCAAGGTGCCCCAGGGACATCTAGATCCCCCTTCCCCCTTCCCATGCCTCGCTCCTACTAGACAAGGCTGCCGGAGGACCAATTCATTCCGCCCTTCTTTGGGGACACGTAAGCAGATCATCTCTCAGGCAACGGCGTCATCCATTAGGAAGACACCCAACCTCCCAGCCAGCGGCTCAGCCAGCCTCAGAAGGAGCCCCACCATTCTGTCACCTCTGGGCACAGCCCTGTTGCACAAGGCAAAGAAGCCTTGCTCAAGAGATCGGACTGGCGGCCGCTGGTTAACTGCCTGGTAAGGCAGCTGCACTTTACAGTAACCCAGCATGGACAATATTATGAATGACACTCGCAAGCTGCCAGCCTGGGGACTCATTACAGTCAAGGTACAACATGGCGGCCTGCCAAGCCCCCGGCTTTCACACTCGCTATGCCAGAACATCCACACACAATTTAATTGCATTATAATTTCAAAAGTGCTTTTCAAACTGGAAAAAGGCATTCACTGATTAACCATCGAAGAGCAAAATTGTTTATGAAATTGAATACAAAAAGCTACAGAAATGTAATTGGGTCGTTCTAGCACCTAATTTTCAAGCCATTTTCCCCACTTATTTAATCACGAGATACAAAAGGAGCGACTGAATTGACTTCATACTAATTAGATTACTCCCCGCGATACTCTGGGCTTATAATCCAACTGGTTGATAGCAATGTTTTAAACGGGAACGAAAATGTCGCAGCGGCTTGACTGCGGGACAGAATGGATTGTTTGGAACAGACCATTCCGTGTATTGACGAGAATGAGCATTTGTCCACAACACCTCCCTGTGCCACATGAGCGTCCTCGGAGAGACATCCGCCCTCCTGGGTATCGATCAGAACAGTCCTTGGGTCCTTCTCTGCGCACCCTGGAAGGATGGGTCTGAGCATGCCTCTTCTATTAAACACTGTCGTCTCCTCAGCAGGCGCGGCTGCTGCGCAGACAGGCAGAGAAAGCCACACTCCTAATTGGCTCTACGAGGCCCTTGGTGTGCCTCTGAACACTTTTTCTTTCATTGTTTCATAAAACAGCTGCTGGCCATGACCGGATCGGTGGCAGCCTCACCAGCAAGCCTGCTTCTGCTGAGTTCTTGTCTCGTTTCGGCCCTAAGCTGCGTGAGCTGAGCAGAAGTCTCATCTCAGTGCTGGAGCAAATGAAACTGCTTTCAAAGCAAAGCTGCACTATGCTCTGTGTCCTGAAATGATACTTCAGTCCTGGCCTGGGAAGACACAGTAGACCCCTGGCCATGGTGTGTATAGACACCTACATCCAACTCAGGACACAAAGGGACTGTGTTACACCCATCTGGAGATTTTTCTTTTAATAGGTGGTTCAGACTTTTCATAGCTTTTTCTTTTTTTCTTTCTTTCTTTCTTTTTTTTTTTTTTGTGGCTCATTTTAAATTTTATCAGGAGAAACATAATTGATTATATAATCAAATGTAAAATGTACATTATCAAGATATCTCAGCACTTCACGGGCCATTAATCAAGATATCTGGGGCTGTGCCAAGAGGAATTAACTTACACGGAGCCTCAAGTATGCCTTGCACCGCTGTGTTTGTTTCCAATGTCTAAGTGGGTCTTAGTCCTGAGAATGGAGCCCATCCTTCAAGGACTAAAGATGCAGCTTCAAGTCTCAATTTCTCCAGGCCAGAGAAAGCCCAGAAGGCCATGCTACCTCGAACTCTATCTGTGAAGCTCCACCATCTTCACACTGCCCTGAAGTTCTTGAGTCTTCGAGGATACCTTTAGGGATCTACCCAAGTGTCTCAGCAAGAAACGCAAGCAGCTGAAAGGAGGAAAGGGGGTTTTTGCTTCCATTGGCTCATCATAAATTGCTACTCTCCCTGGGAAAGTAAACAGATGTTATTTTGGAGGCAACAGGGGTATCTCATGACTACAGCCAATTTTCACCAAACCCAGGGAGTCTGGGAAAGAGGAGAATAGCAAGAAGGGGACATCTGTGTGAAATGCCACCCCCTCTCCCTGCTTCGGGGGACTAGGCAGATACAGTGTTCGCTGCTCTGCAAAGCTGCTCAAAAGGAATCCCCACTTGCCCACTCCCAGAGCCAGGCTGTGGGGAGGGGTCTAAAATAAAGTGTTCCCCTGACATTGGGGAGCTCCTGCCCTTAGTGGGAGAGGAAGAAACAGTTCAGACACAAATCCAGCAAAGATGGGACAAAGGAAGGATGCAGGGGCAGAGGGGCCTCAGGCAGATGGCACCGTCCCCTTGGTCCATCCAAGTGGAGTATGGGAAAGGAAGTCTCCAGGTATCAGGAGTGGAAAGCACAGTGGGAGGAAAGAGAGGGCAGTGCAGAGTTGAGAGCCTCTTGAAGCATGATACTCAGAGGTAGGCCAGGCGACATGACATGACCCAGGAGCTTGGGCTGGGACAAGTGGTGCGGCTGGGAAGAAGGCTTGGAAGAGAATTACGAGGTGCCATTAATGTCCTACTAATCCCACAGATAATGGGAAGTCCATCACGATCTCTTCCCCTTTAAGAAGCATCCGTGCCACATGGGTGCATACGCATTGAACCATACAAAAACCTAGGATGAAAATAAAGCAGGGTGGTATAGTCCAAAGCCACGTACCCTGGCTCAGGCCATCATGGACACGCACTTGTGCAGTCTTTGCCAAGAACGACTCCTTGAGTCTTAAGGCCCTCACCTATCAGAGAGCAGTTCTGCGAGGAGTAAATAAGGCTCACATTAAATGTGCATAAGGCACTTCAGACAGCACCTGGCACAGTGGGGTTCTCCCATAAACACTTGTTGTTAATGAAATCGCTGAGACAAGACACACACACACACTCACATACACACACACACACACAGTGGTAACTAACGACCCAAGGCATTATGACTGGCACCAAGGGGCAACTGTTTGGGGAAAACAAGGTTGTACGTGAGTGCAGACAAGAGAACAAGCAGGGTTCATGATAGTACACACAGTGCCAAGGAGGGACCTGAACTAATAAGCACTTTCAGCATCAGTCACACACTGACCGAGACTCTGCTTTTCCACATAAGGACCACACTGAAACCAAATACCACACCTGGGCAGATACCCAAACAACGCCTGTTCCATCCTACCACAAAGACACTTGCTCAAGTATGTTCATGGCGGCTTTATTTGTCACAGCCAGAAACTGAAAACAACCGAGACGTCCTTCAATAAAGGAAAGGATACAGAAAATGTGGTACACACTCACACAATGGAGTATTACTCAGCTGTTAAAACCAATGGCATCATGAAATTTGCAGGCAAATGGATGGAACTAAGAAAAAAAGTCTTCCTGAGTGAGGTAACCCAGAAAGACAAACATGGTATGTAGTCATTATTAGCTGTTTAAGTAAAGGATAATCATGTTACAATCCACAGACCCAGAGAGGCTAAGTACCAGGGAGGGCTCAAGTGGGGACACATGGATCCTCCTGGGAAGGGGAAATAGAATGCATATTGCAGGCAGACTGGGAGTAGGGGGGGATGGGAAAGGAGGGATCAGGTCAGAAGAGGATGGACGGAGAGGGTACTGGTACAGACAAGTTTCCTCAATAAGAGAGTACGCCCCGGTAGGAGCATCACCTCCCAAATCCCCTGGGACTCAACAGAGATTCCACGCACCTATGGAGGGAGTCACACTGTATGGAGGGATATGCGCCTGGGGCTTCTCTTCTTGTCATCTTCCTGACCTTCAGTGTTCATTGGGGGTTTCCTATGAAGGCCCAGCAACCCTATATCTTCCCTACTGGGAGGACCCACACATCCAGGAATGCCCTAACTAAAGGAAAAAGAATCTGAAGTCACAAAAGCAAGGGACCTCTAAACGAGGCCACCACCATAGCAATTAGTAGTAGGAACCATGAGATGCCCACTTTCACCCAAGATGACTCTCTGGACTGTCCCAGGCCACTCCCCATAAAGATATCACCTCCCAGGAAGTTCTTAATTACTTTTACACCTAAACCCAGCCAGCCATCTGTGTTCTCCTGTGGCAAGAGACCCTCAAACATGGGGCGTGCCCCTTGCACAGGTGGAAAGGACCAATAGTAGGGCCACGAGAGCCTATGTGTCCTGAGACAACAGGGAAGCTGTGCAGGGAGACACTGGTGGAGGGGCTGCTCAGGAAGAATGTCCTGTCTGCTGCTGCATTCAGGAAATGTGACACGCATCAGAGGAGACACCAGGCCCCTTCTGGCTTAGGCGGGATGTTCAGTGGAGCGTGTAACAGGCCAGACAATGAGATCTTTGCCGAATTCCTTAGCGACTGCCTCCTCTGGAAGGGCATTGGGAGGATGGAAGCCACTGCCCCTGCAATCAGGGAGCAGTGCTCATTGGCACACAAAGTGGGCATGGTGTGTGTGTCTGTGCATGTATGTGCGCATGTGTGCAGACACACACTCATGTGAGAGAGACAAAGTGACAGAGAGATGGTGAGAGGGAAGGAGGAAACAGACTCTAATTACTAGTGGCCATTACAGGCATATTAAAATTGGGATGATCACAGGTCAAATCAGGAAAGAGAGGTGCTTATCTGACATGGTTGAGTTTCTGCCTGGTATTCTATATGTGCAATGGGAGGGAAGCAGGTTTGGGGTCTCCACGCCAAACTGAACTCCCTTCTCAGTTCCATGCTGGCTTTTCTGGAGACCTTGGGTAAGTGTTCTCTCCCCCTCCCCAACTGTAAAAAGGAACTCTCCCTTCCTGCTGCTGCTAGAGGATGGCAGGCAGGCTGCTGGGCTAGAACTGTCGTCAACATTCTTAGCCAGCTGTGGATCCCATATGCAACAGTATTTGCCTACTGCCCAGTCAGATGAGCGTGGTGGTGTAATAGCAGTCTGTTGTGGGGGTAGCCAACCATTTCCTGATTGGATCTGATGCCTGCTCCAAAGAGGCAAATCCATGTCTGGTATTGTAAACCTGGTTATAGGTAACTGAAAACTGCTCTTTTGCTAAATTGGACATCACGGTTTGTCAAGTTGCCCTCTAACAGTAACTATGTTTATGTCCACAGATTAATGCTCCTGTCAGCTTTGTTAGGAGAAGCTTCTTGCAGTGATCAGCAGTGACTTCGGAGATTCAGAACTGGTCAAAGTACAGAGACTAAATGACTGTTAATGGCCTAGCCAGAAGTAGGACATCTACAACTTTCTAAGGCTTAGAGAGCACCAAAGAAGAAAGGACAGAAAGAAGGTAAGAGCTAGAGATGGTGTGGAATGCTGACTTCCAGGAATGCCATGGCTTTTGGACTCTTAAACTTAAGGCATGTGCACAAGATCTGCAAAAGACTGGGCATGTCAATCAATGCCTGTCATAGAAGAGAGAGGTTACTCGGGGGCTGCATCCGACCCTAAGGATCTATCAGTAGGTGGTGGGAGAGAGAAAGACATCTTTCTTCAGTGGTGTAGCCACTAGTTAGGTACACATGTTCCTGTAACTAGTATAATGAAATACAAACACGCACACACACACACACACACAGACACAGACACACACACAGAAGAGGGGCTGGGCTAGCAGCTAGAAGAGGAAGGGGAATAGCTGGAGTGGATGGAGCACAAGTGAGGGTAAGCAAGAAATGATTATGACCAAAATATATTTTATATATATGAAAAATATCATAATGACACATATTTTGTAGAAGATGCTAATAAAACATTAAAAACAGGGGGCTCGCCCTCACAGGTTTGGGGAGACAAGCTCAACTGAGTGAACAGCCCCCAAGTAATAGGGAGGGGTAGAACCTTCCCTAGAAGCACAGGAGGAACAGTTACATTACTACATAGTAAAAGCCTGTAGGGTCTACATGAATCTGCATATTCTAGTATGAATCCACATAGAATTTACAAACAAGGTTTACCTATCCATCGTGCAGGCTGAGGGTCTGACCCGTGACTCCCAGCCAGCTCCAGTGTTAGCAGTGACTTGCATACTTGGATGGTGGTGAAACAAGAACAATAGAATCTTTATAAGAGATGCCTCTCCTTTACCCTCCAGAGAGCTGGCCAGCATGCATAGCAGGGGATGCACTCTATTGGAAAGCTGGCTCACCATCACCCAACATGACAGCATCGCTCTACGAAAGCCCTGCCATGCAGCTCTGTATGCCCACAGCTAGAGAGAGCCTGCTTCCAAACCAGGATTCATTTCCCAACGATCTGGGATGCCCAGCTCTTGGCACATAGCACTACTTACTGAATGTAAAGATGGAGGGACTGGCAGATAGAAGGATGGGTGAGTGGGTGGATGGATTAACGGATGGAGATATGGATGAAAATGGCAGCTACTAGCATCGGGCATGCCTACCCATCAGGCTCGTTATATATGCTCCCATTTAATCCATAGCAGCTATTATCTGAAAACAAATTCTTATCCCCATTTTACAGATAAGGACACCGAGACTTAGAGCAGTTAAGAGGACCACATACAGGGTTGGAGAGATGGCTCAGGGGTTAAGAGCACTGACGACTCTTCCAGAGGTTCTGAGTTCAATTCCCATCAATCACATGGTGATTCACAACCATCTGTAATGGGATCCAATGCCCTCTTCTGGTGTGCCCAAAGAGAGCGACAGTGTACTCAGGTACATAAAATAAATAAGTATTAAAAAAAAAAGAGGACTAGGGCTATACAGAGAAACCCTGTCTCCAAAACACCAAAACAAAACAAAGGAGGACCGTGTGTGTGTGTGTGTGTGTGTGTGTGTGTGTGTGTGTGTGTGTATGTGTGTGTATGAAAAGAACTAGAATTTGAACACATCTTTATTGGGCTCCAGAGCTACAAATTCAGATGATGAACGAACCAGCCCTCTCTGGGTATGAAGGTCCCAAATGAACTTCAGACAAATTTTAGGTATAACATCCTTGACCTATACAGACCTAATTAGAAATGCCACCAGACTCCTCTCTGGATAAAGAGGCGTTGTCTCAGAATGGTGACAAATGCCACCACTTTTTAGAGTGCTACTGTGTGTGTGTGTGTGTGTGTGTGTGTGTGTGTGTGTGTGTGTGTCCCACTTTTTGTCTGCCCCTTGGGTTTCCTACCTCTTGGTGTCCAGCCTATGACATCCTCACAAGTATGGCCTCCTACCCAGCCAGGATTCTGGGGAACTGAGAGATGTCTGGGCAAACAGTTCTGCCTGCTGTGTATTTGCTGCTTGGATGGAAGGCCAGGGGCAGGCAGAGGTAGGAGAGCTTCTGGCCCACAGGTGCCAGCACAGGTCATGTGAAATATCTCAGTACGAACAAACTGCAGACACAGAAACTGCATAAACCAGGGAGGGAGGGCAGCTAGAGCAGAGTACAGGTGGATGACAGCATCAAGTTCGATATCCATCCACCACCTTGGTGGTGCCCAGGTCCTCTTCAATGGCGTATCCTCACCTCAGGGTTCTGATTCACATGTTTTTTTTTTCCTTCTAAGTCATGGGGGTCACTGTACCATCACCGAATAGCAGGCAATATAAGAAAAAGGTTTCCATGCCTCATTCCCTAGATGTGCAAACCAGCCTGCATGCATAGAGGATTCTCACAGGGGAAACTGAGGTAATGGTCTCACTGCCATTCCATGTTTCTGGGCACCTGAGAGGTCATGTGTCCACCCAGCAAGGCAGCGGCTCTCAGTTGGCCTGATGGGTTTCCCATCTTCCCACCCCACTTCTACAGGAACAAGTAGACTTGCCTCCTTCCCTGAAGCCAACAGAACAGGGCTGCGTTATTCACAGGGAATTGGGTCTGAAAGACAACTTGCCAGGCAGGGCGGTATCTGAGACCTAGGTTAGGCAAAACTATAGGCACTAGTGCTGTCTTATAAACCCTCCTTCCTCAACTCACTCACTCCAGGACACCAAAAGGGAACCGATGATCTCTATTTATAACTCCACATTGCTAACTGGGTTTTTACAAAGACAATTCTCAGGCCATTTACAGAGGGCTCGTCTTCCCTTGGAAGGCCATGTGGTGCCCAGAAATGGCAGTGCTGACTAGGTGTAATTATAGAGGTGGTGAATATGTCGACCATAGCCATGAAAACTTTGTCATGTAAGCGTGTCCTTTTCCCTTCGCTTAAATATTTTATCAGTTCCCATACCAGCAGAAGGCAAGCCCAAAAGCCAGCAGTCACGGAACACAGCAGGGTACTCTGATAGGATGCCCACTGTTACATCCTTGACCTTCCTGACAAAGTGCAGCATGAGTAAGAGGGTGCTGAGGGCAGAGGGGGCTGCTGCACGGGGTACCAGGGCCTGCGTGGGGAGTCAGCTCTGGAATGGTGATTACCTGCTGACTCAGCAAATACCTGGAAGAAATGTCAGTGTCCAGGAAAACTGACCAAAACTGTGGTCTGTGGGTGTTTCTCCTTAATCTGTGCAGGCAATCGGGGTCTTGGCCAGCCCAAGATATCCTGTGAGCCTGTGCTTGGGTGCACACCCTGCCAGGAGCAGAAAGTGACTTAGAAGTGAGCTGGTTGTGTCGATATTACCGAATTAATCCCCAAGCATGTAAATCTTAGGAGAGACAGTGTCTTGGCCCCCAAAAGAGAGAGCCAGGGCTCCACAATGATGATGATGCCTTGACAAAAGCCTCTATTCCTTTCTGCTTTCTTTGTTGCTGACCCTTTTGGCTTTTGTTTATCGCTATACTATATCTGGTCTCAAAAGAGACAACCTGAATTAATGTAGTTAGCAACTCTTACTCTCTTCCTAGAGGGGACACATGTAGAAAGCACAAGCTCCCCTCCCCGTATCTTCAGCCTGGCTCTGTCTGTTGAGGAAGAGGATGAGTTCCAAGCACTGTGGGCCTGAATGATCTCATCTCTGCCCTCCCAGAAAGATGACGCACAGGTGTGCTGTCTATTTACGCCTCTATTTCTTCACTCCTCGGGTGGAGATGGGGTATGCTTCTGTAGAGCAGTCACCACACCCAAGGGTGGCCTCGGCTCTGCTCACCAAGTGACCCCTGACAGGACAGCCCATCATTTCTAGCTCTCTTCTGTCCACCTGGGATACAGGAAGATCACTCACTTGTCAAGGTGGCCAGGACAGTACACACCTGCAAACACCAATAAGGCCGACACAGTCCACTCAAGAATCAGGGAGGGGACACATAGAAAGGAACTTCAATTCTTTTGTGAGAACTATAAGCTAGGGTAACTGGACAGTGAAAAAACTTTGGGGATGGCCAAGCTTCTCCAATAAATGGGTAAAGAAACTGGGATTAGAGGTACATCTTTCTACTACCAACTATACTGTAGGATGAGCAGCGAAGGGTGTGCTTCAGGGTGTGCTAGCTTGGGCTGTAAAAGAAATTATAAATTCTTGCTAGCCTGTATAAAAGACACACGACACAGGTATTTTATTTATAAGCTGTAAGCCTAGATTGGGCAGGTTTTAGAGCTATTTTAACCTATATTCCAGCTGAATGGCCATTGTTACTTGCTGTTTCTCCTGGTCATGTGTTCACGGTCCATCTCCTCTCATGGTGACTTCCTTCTCCTTTGGTCTCTTCTCTTCTCCCTTGTGGTCCATGCCTCAGACCCCAAGACCGGAAACAGAAGCCTCACCTACCTCTCTTCCTCCCAGTTACAGGCTAACCAATCAACAATAACTTTGGGGGCAAGGTATATACAACAAAAGCCAGTATATGTTAGGATCTGCTCATCTGGGAGCAACCAGATATTGGGGTACAGAATGGAGCATTTGAATACGAGCAGCATCAGACCAACGCACTATGCTGGGCACCTTAGGGAGACCCTGTGAAAAAGTGGTGATGTAGCAGAATGGTAGGACAGTACCTAGTGTGTGCAAGGTCTTAGGTTTCACTCCTTAGTGTGGCCTAGGGAAGGAGGGGAAGAGAGGGAGAAAGAGGGTGAACATCTCTGGTTGATTTTTTTCCAGACAGGGTTTCTCTGTGTAGCCCTGGCTGTCCTGGAACTCACTCTGTAGATCAGGCTGGCCTTGAACTCAGAAATCCGTCTGCCTCTGCCTCCCAAGTGCTGGGATTAAAGGTGTGCGCCACCACTGCCTGGCTTTTTTTTTTTTTTAAGATTTTATTTATTGTTGTATCTAAATACACTGTAGCTGTCTTCAGACACCCCAGAAGAGGGCGTCAGATCTCGTTACAGATAGTTGTGAGCCACCATGTGGTTGCTGGGATTTGAACTCAGGACCTTCAGAAGAGCAGTCAGTGCTCTTAACCGCTGAGCCATTTCTCCAGCCCCGAACATCTCTGAAGGAAATGATGTGAATGTCTTCCTCAGTGCCACATGCCTCTGCACAGTTTTTCTCCTACTAGGGAAATGACCAAAGTACACTTGATGTCCCTGGCCACTTGGTCAATTGGAAAATCAATCCCTCAGAGGCCATGTGCTCGTTATTCCTGAGTCCAGTGACCAGGAGCCTGTGATGTCACACAATGTCCTCAGTTCCCTCCTGTTGGCAAGACAGAGGGTGGCGCAGGCATCTTCTACTCACAGCACCGAGTCCCTCCGACTGTCCACCTCAAGGAAGATGTATTCTTGCATTTCTAACTGATGTCTCAAGGAAATAATTAGATGTCACTACTTCAACATTACATTACAACTTCCCCACAGATCCTAGAGGAAGGGGAAATGAGTTACGACGAGCAAACCAAGCTAAATACAGTCCATAATTGAAAAAGTGGCCAAGGAAATCAGGAGGGGAAAAGCAAGCAAGCCAGACCTAAACGGATTATCAATCATTTCCTTTTAGGGCAAGCTCCGCTGCAACTTAATCAATTGCTATTGCTTCTTGAATTCAATGAGAAAACTGATACCGTGGGGAGAAGGGGAAGGAAGCCGATAAACAGCGTTTATCATTACATTCTTGATGGATGCTAGAGAATAAACCCCACTCAATTCTTATCCAATTCCAAGTTTATCAACTTAAAAGAAATTCACAAGCAACGAAACGCAGACAATGTGTTAGGGTGAACATTGAGGGGCAAATGTGAGGCATGATCTTTTCTACATGGTCCTGACATATGGTATTTAGTAGTCATGACTCGAAATGGCAAGTCTGAGACTGGGAATCGGGCATCCAGGTGGGGTTCAAGAAAGTGACTGTGTGACCTTGGCATCTCCAAAGGAGGAAACACCTGTTGTCATAGCAAGCTGGTGGGTCTGAATTACTCATCCAGTTAATAAGTAATTACCGAGCACCTACTACATCCCAAGAACTGAGGATGGAAAGATAGAACATGACTCCTGCCCTCCAGGTTTTACAGTAACCAGAGGGTTCAGAGTGAACAAAGATGGCAGGAGTGCCTGGTGGTACAGCAGGAGGAGGGCATACACCTTCAGGCTTTCAGGGGTTGGCCCAATGAGAGGAAGGGGAAGATTCAAAATTGAGAGAGAGGCTGGTATTCAAGGGGCAACCGAAACACAGGCAGGTGAGGAGGCAGCAGGGAGGCCAAGCTGGGTGCCTGCAGGGTCTGAGAGACATCTCTGAAAGAGAGGGCAGCCTGGAGGCAGGCTTGAGGGCAAGGTGACCTCCACAGCTGCAGGTTCTACCATGGGGGCAGATGCAGGATGCCACAGGGTGAATCTTTAGGTGAGGCCGAGCACCCTTCTCCCAGGAGGTGGGGGTTAGGAAGCTCGGGCTAGCAAGCTCACCTCCACTTTAGGGGGCCTGCTCTTCATCCGCTGTGCACAGAAGCCCAAACCATCAGTGTTTGGACACAGCAGAGGGGGGGACATTCCCGAGCAGAGAATGACAATCACCTAGGCAACAGGCACAGGATAGATCCGAGTCTACACAAGTCAGGAGCAAGAGCCCAAGCTTGGGGGCACCACAGACACATCTGGGTTCAAACCCCAGCAGTCTCAGTACCCACTAGAAAGTTCCTTTAACCTCTTGGATGCTCTGTCTGGGAAACAGACACACCTGGACCGACCAGGGTCAGCATGCAGGTGATGTATGGTAGAACGGGAGCATGTTCAGCCTGCTTCCCATACATGGGGGTTGCTTTCCATCCAGGATGGAAGGCAGGTGCAGAACAGTCTCTAGTACCTTGTAACACCAAGCAGTCAGGCAACAGAGCTTTCTCTCGAGTCCCAAGCGAGTGTGTGCACGCAGACTTATTGAAGAGGGGGAAGGTATCAAAGGACGCAGAGCTTCAGCCTCATCAGAGCAACTGGCAGCAGATGCTGTCAGCTCTTAGCAACGATGTTGCTCGCTGTACTTGATGGAGGGTGACTTTGCAAGCAACAGGGCTCTCTAGCAATGCTCTGTAAAACTATAAATTTACTTTGAGAGTACCAAGTCTAATTACCTCGCCAAGACTCTTTGCATTTTTAAGAACCGTTCCCCCCCCTTAAACTCTTGATCACAAGGACCCTCGTTAGCAATACTTGGTGTAGGGCTTGTTTCGCTTGTTGCCGTGGCAACAAGGCAATGTTTACCAGCCCTTCCAGGCTGGTACATCTTTATTAGCACCCGATCCCATGAGAAGCAGGAAGCAGTGCCGAGGTTTAAAGAGCATTAATCCCTTTAAGCTTTGCAAACCTCTCTAGTTAGGGAGCCCAGAAAGGGGGGGAAATTGAGGTCTCTGCCATTTGCAGGGCCCTCCTAGAATCGTTAAGCCCACATGAAGAACCAGATTGGAAAGAAAAAAAAACTTTATCTCTCTGGAGCTTCACTTTCAATTTCTTCTTCTCTTGAAAGAGACAAACTTGTGGGTTGCCTTTTCTTCACAAGAAAAGTTTCCAATCCGTTCATCACAGAAGGGCCGCGGCTCTTTCCTCTCGGCCTCTCTGGCCAGGCTGCTCTCACCAGATAAATGTAACTTTCAAAAGCAGTTATCTCTTGGCCAGGCGGAAGGGAAGCCACAAAGGCTGCTGGCTGAGCTGCCTGGGTACCCTCCTCCCCGGCCCTCTGTGACGCGAACGGACAGATGATCGAGAGCGAAGATAGACTCTAGTGTATTTCAGGGGTCTTGGGAGGGGGGGGAGAGGAAGAGAAAGCAGAGGGGAGGAAGAGAGGGAGAGATCGAGAGCAAGAGTGAGACAGAAGGGGGGGCGGATATATCTAACCTCAGAAAACAGCTGAAGGCATTCCACCCATCTCTTTACCCTTTGCCTGTCTTGGAAAGGTTTTCAAAGTCAGCACCAGGGCCACAGTGGAAATAGAGAGAGGAAACAGGTTCCCATTTCCCCTCCCACCAAATCTCGTTTATCTTTCATTGCAAAAAATCAAAAGCCAGCCAGGGAATCCAGGAAGACCTGTGGCTGAAGTTTGAGAAAATTATGCAAGTGAAAGCTGATATACTAACATCCGCTTCAGCTTCCCAAACAGCTTTCAAAGGGGCAGTTTTGAGCTAGCAGAGTCCCCGTGTCCTCTGAGGTCCTCGGCTCTGAACTCTCGGTCCAGTTCAATCACGGCTGCTTAGCTGAAGAGCACAGCCATTAGAAGCTAGCCTCCTGTGCGGGAGATGGGAGGGGAGGAGTGAACTGACTCATGGCGGAAGGCCTCCATTTGCAAACATGTGGTTTCTGATCCTACCATTCTATATACTACCTTCTATTATTTCCACTATTTCCAATGGGCCTACAAAATTGTTACAACAGTAGAAAAAAAACCCAAAAACCAGACAAACCACCTATAAATCACTGAGACCCCTTTATTTTTTGGGGGGGCGGGGGAGGAGGAATGAGTTAAGGGTTCTTTCAAAGTCAGTATCAGCCAGCCAAAAGGCAAGATACTTCAAGTTCCAAATTTGGGACAGCTCGGTTCTCCTATACCACCAGTCCTACAACCACATGTCACTGCAATGCTTCCACTAATGTCCCCACCTGCTTCCTACAAGAAATCCGATGCCTTCTGTGCTTATGAATGAATAAAACAGGGCAATCAAACAAACCAAAGCTATGAAAAAATGAATGATCACAGAAAGAAGAGGCAATAGGTATCAAGGAGTCAGGTCTGAGTAGCAGGGTGAGAGGTCAAAGGTCAGAGAGGCTAAAAACCAGTCACCCTCTGTCTGTAGACAAACTTCAAATACCAGGTTTCTGTCTGAACATGAGGAAACTCACCTGACTGTCTGAGATGGGAAGCTGTTTTTGGAGATAGAATTTAGACTCCTATACTCAAGGAAGCCCCTCAGTCCAGACCCTTCAGATAAAGAGGCCGAACACTTCAGATGGGTGACTCCTGGCTTGTCACTTCCGGTTTGGATGCACCAGGGCAGGGAGGCAGTTTGGGTTAGGGTGCAAACTCAGCTCCCAGGACCCTTGTAGAATGGACTTAGGAATTACAGGCCAGTGAACATGACTCGGAACTTAATTAAGCAGTGGTAACTCCCTCATGAGCTGTACTGGGTTATTCTGTGACACAGACAGTAAAAATCTCAAGGTCTGGTGGCTCAGTAAGGCTGGAACAGATGCAGTGACCTATGAAGATCATGTGCCTGGGTCCTCTGGAGCGAGGTGACGGGATGCTAGGCCTCTCTGTCGTGACATGAGAATGTTGGAATGCTCAGGGCAGTTAGAAGGACGGGAGCCCACACTTCTGGAAGGTTAAAGACCTTGGGAAGGTAAGATGTTGGCCTGACCACGGTGACAGGGGTGACGTGGGAACTGGAGGATACAGCTCTTGCTTGATCTGCTTTTTCTCAGGAGCATTTAGCATGCACATCTGGCCTGACCTCTAGCTGGAGATCCCACTGTTTCCAACCTTGCATCCGCAGCCTGTAAACCTCTCCACCTCTGGAGCCCGGCGGAAGACCCTGACACCATCAGACATCTTGTTATTAACGTCATAGTCCTGTTCCTGGAAGCTATGTGTGAAGCATCAGTAGGGTTGAGGGAGGAAGGTAAAAAGGCCCGCATGTGCGTGAATACCTGGTGGGTGCATCAAGAGTCAAGACACTGATCATCAGTCAGGGCTGCTGATGTCGACGCTGGGCTGAAAATCAGCTTCCAACTCAGCTGTGACCTCCCCTTAGGCGACCACCAATATGCTCCCCATCTACGGGCTTGCTACATCCCTCTATTCCCTCTTCCAGCAACTTCATGAGGCTCAGACCACACCCCTAGTCCACAGCCTACCAACAGTCTCCCATCAGAATGCAGTGTGATAGGAAGGTGAGCTCTTGCTTTATTTGCTCAGCTTACAATTTTTGGTTTCATGGGAAAATGCCATCCGAGCCAGGTGAGTGGTACATGGTTAAAATCCCTGCATTTAGAAGGCCAAGTCAAGAAGTTCTTATGTTGGTCAGCATGGGTTACATAATGAGATCCTGTGCATGTGTATATGTGTAAGAATGAAACAAGAGACGGCAGAGAAAGAAGGACAGAGAGTTGGGAAGTGGGGGAGGAAAAAGAAAGACATGGGACCATAAGACTGAGGCAAGAGGATCATAAGTTCAAGGCCCACTTGGGCAACTTAATGAGACCCTCCATCTCAAAATAAAATCATGAAAAAGGGCTAAGGGTGTGGCTCAGTGGTCGAGGGTGTGCCTGCTATGCAGGAGGTCTTGAGTTTAATCCCTAGTGCAATATAGGGACAAGGGGGTGGTGAGAAGAGGGAAAGCAGAAAGGCAGAAATAAAGAGGGGGGCTGGAGAGATGGCTCAGTGGTTAAGAGCACGGACTGCTCTTCCAGAGGTCCTGAATTCAATTCCCAGCAACCACATGGTGGCTCACATCCATCTGTAATGAGATCTGATGCCCTCTTCTGGTGTGTCTGAAGACAGCTACAGTGTACTTAAATATAATAATAAATAAATCTTTAAAAAAAAAAGAGGAGAGGGAGATTTGACAGGAGGCAGAAGGCTGTGAGGGGTGCACATGTGTATCAGCCTTGCAAACTGCAGCCCTGTTCTGAGCTCTCCAGCAAGAACGAATCTGCCCTGAGTGACTCCTGCTGCTAGGTGGGAAATTCCCACCATTGGCCAGCTAGGCTTCAGACTCAAGACAAAGACAAGAGGCAAGAGGAAGGGTGTGAGGAAAGAACAGAGAGTTCATTGGGGGTTTGGCCCTCACTGATCTGTGCTTATAGTCACTTCAGGAAAAGGCAAAAAGAGGCATACGATTCAAACAAAAATAAAGGAAGAAAACAAACCAGTTGCCTGCTCTGTAACTCCAAGAGACTTCAAACATGGCAGGTCGCAGGTGGCCCCTTGAAGCCCCACCTGGACCTGGTTTTCTCACACCAAAGACACCTGCACTTGCAGGGTTCTGAAGTTGGCTGGGACTTTACCCTCCCTAGGTTGCTGCTGTGTCCTTTGCCAGTCACTGTCCCTTGCTGTCAACCAGGTACCTAATTCCACTCTGAGCTCAGTCTAGAGGCTCCACCCCCCACCTCCAGGGCTCTCAAGATTCTCCTGGGTTGGGGATCGGCTCCCAGTCCTGGCGAGATCTCTGACTGGCTTAGCAGATTTGTGTTTATCAACTTAGGCCACTGATGGAGTGGGACAGCAGGGGTGGCCCTGGCCAGGGATGAAGATGCTGCCTGTTCAGGTGTCAAGAAGGTTTCAAACACTGAGCAACCAATACCAGGTTCTTCCTGGACCTCCCTCAGTTAGGGTTCCCACCTACTTCAAGACCACTTTTAAATTCCTTCCTCCATTCTGTAGGGCTTCCTTGTCAGCTAACCTCTAGGCCAACTGTAGGGGACTCCCCCAGGCACACATGCTAAAGTCCATCATGGGGTCAAGGAGTTACCATCCAGTGGGATTGCTTGGCTTCTAGTTAGTCTCTAGCTCTCACTTGGCTAAGTTCTCAATTTCTCTATCGAAAAAATGGAATGGTAGACTGTGGCTGTTAATTTCAGAATGTACACAGTCTGTCTTTCTCTCTTTCTCCTGAAAAGAAAGGCAGATGATTTTACAGCTGAGGAGGTGAGGCCAAAGGGAGGGCCAGGTGCTACTCTAATGAAGCTACGGCAGTGAGGAACAATCCTTCTCCACAGACACACAACCAAGACCTAAACAGCCAACAGTGCAGTGGGCGCCGCACGAGACAACCTATTTGTTGCAAAGCAGATGGCAGCTTCTTTTCTCAGACCATAAACACCCCTAGGGTAGGAAGCAGGCACATGTAACAGGCCAAGCCTCAGACGGAGCCATGCACAATTAGGCTCTTAATATATGCTCTGTAACAGCTCTGTCTTTGACCAAGTCCAAAGCTGGGGCGGGGGTGGGGGCGGTGAGGGTGGCTCTGTGTGGGCAGACCACTTCCAGGGCTGGAGGGAATTATCTACCATGAAGTCCAAACAGCATCTGAGTGGGAGATTATTTTCTTTTAAGTAACCGTAGGAAGTAGGAGAAATGAGGTGCACACATGGACGCCTTCATGTCAACACACTGCTCATTAGAGTGCCTTTCTTCCCCGGGGTTACACTGAAGAATCTTTCAGAAGGTCAGATGGCCATGGGACCCAGGAAACAAGAGACCGTGACTTCCTGCTGAAGAGCAGTCTGAGAGCATTTTTCTCCTTGCCAGCCCCTCATGTTCCCCTCAACTTACTGGGCCCTGGTGTTTACAGCTCACTACACCACAAATCTTTATTTCCCGTCACCCACTGGCCCAAGCTGTCCCCACTCCCTGTTTCTCCCAGACAAGTTAATAAGACGGAAGGCTCCCTAGAGGCCTGGAGCCGGCGAGCATTATCACTTGGAAGCGAGGCAGAAATCCTGACACACGGAAATGACTTCAAGCCTATTAATTACCCTTTCTTCTTTGGCAGATCTTTTGAAAGAAAGCTTGACAAATTGAAAGGAAGGCTAGGACCGCCTCTCTGCCCCAATTAAGCCCCTACTCCTACCCCAGGAACACAAATCTGATTTCTGCTCTCTCTAAAAACAAAAACGAAAACCACCAATTTCTCATACTAGTACCTACGCCAGGTCTGCCCTCTGACATCCACACGAGCCCCTCTTTACAGTAAAGACCTTGAAGCTGGAGACCCTCAGGAGATGAAAGTGAGTGGTGTGGACAGGGCTTTGGTCTCCCCAGGACCCTTACTGCCTGTGGAGCTCTCTGAACACTTGGAAGGAGGATGAGACCAAGCACAGTAATAGAAACGCAGCCATGAGCCTTGGACTTGTCTTTCCTATGACTGCAGTAACACTTCTGAGTACTGGATGTGGGGCCCAGTGTCCAATAACTCCCAGGACAAAATGCAAAAGACCATCTGGGTGCTAGAAGTGAAGTGCTTGGGGAACCAAGTGGGCCCCACATTTCCCTGTTTTCTACACCGATAAAGACTTTATTCCAACAGAGGGGCTTATTTTAATTCTCCAGAGACTTCTAGCATAGCCATCTATTAAACACTACCACGCGGATTCCACGGGTGCTTCAAACAAGATTTTCTTCTTAAAATCTATTCCACCAACTAAATTTACCAATGACACCATCCCCTCAGTTGCCAAGAGTCCAGAGTCTGAGTCGTAACCCCCTCACCCCATCTAGTCTACTGTAATATTTGGTCTTGCCTTTGAATTTGAATTCTAGTCCCCTGACCTCTCTGGTCCTCTCAGCCCCTGGAGCGCTCGCGCTCTCTCTCTCCCCCCCCTCCCCCTCTCCCTCCCTCCCTCCCTCCCTCCATGCTCTAACAGTGTGCCAAGTCCTTGCCCGTTCACCTCTTTGGAATGCCTTTCCGAACTCGAATGCCTCCTCCTCCAGGAGGCCACTCCCAAGTACCTCCATTATCTGCTGCATCCTCTCCTCAGCACTCAGCAGTACCACAAAGAGTTTCTGTTTTCTTTTGGTGGCAGTGGAGGCTGAACCCAGGGCCTTGCATATCCCGGACAAGCAGGTACTTATCACTGAGTTACAGCCCCAACCCTTAAATTACAGGATGCACATCCCTTTTCCCCAGAGGACAAGAGCTCACAGAAGACTAGGATTTAGTTTACCTTGTTCCTCATAGTACTGCTAGACACCAGTACCCCACAGAAAGTATCTAGTGCTCCCAAACCGAGTGGCTGTCTATAACACAGTCAAGGTAGCAAGCACAGGATGGATCCCTACAGTTGGAGCTGGGGTACCATTCTATCCCAGGCTACATTGTGTCAGCTGGGGGAAACCTAGAAGAGTACTGAGATGGGCCAGCACACACAGGCCCAGTTCCGGGGAAAAAAACAAAACAGCAAAAGCAACGTCAAGCTAGACCCATCAGACCCCCAACAACCCCAGAGAGCCCCTGACTACTGTCCCACAGAGCCTTGCAAGAGCATCTTGGACTTGTATCCCATGCCTGGTTTTGACAAAGGCAAGGGCCACCCACCAGGGCTCTATTTTCATGGTACACAGTCGCCATATCTCATTTTAAACTCTAACAAAATCTTTAAGCCATTACCTCGGAAATCATCATTAAATCATTTGTTCTTTTTTATTAGCATCCCAGTAATTAAAGAGAATCATATTTCAGAAATCTTTAACTGCACTTATCAAAACCCACCCTCCAACCAATCAATTAGTATTACAATAACCACGGTCCCTTGTTGCTGCCGCTATTAGCATTTTGATTGAATGTCTGCTGCAAAGTGACTGGTAACAGAAGATTGTGCTCGCAAAGTAACGTTTCTTTATTCGTCACCACTGAACCTTGTCTGGTTGTCTCTAGTCTCCACTCAAAAAGAGACAAGACGGTTCCCAAAAGCAGTCATTTTGGTCATGGGTTCTATTTTCATGAGGTGTTTGATAAACTAGCTTTCATCGCTCTGGAATCCCCAGCTCCACACAGGGGCCTCCCATTGGCTGTGGCCTCAGCTCTCAGGAGCTATACCCCAGCTGTCTCACACTAATGGGATGGTGGGGTGATGAGGGTCCCTTCTGCTGCCTTCCTGTTCCCTACTCCCATCACCATAGATACCACTTCATCACAACTGTCCCTTCAGGAAACTCAGATCTAATAATGTCTGTGCCAGAGCAGGCGGTGGCTACCATTACTGCCATGGAAGACCGTCATTATACACCCACTTCTCCAGCAGGCACTTGGGAACCTGACGTTCTAACATCCAGACTGAAGTCCTCCAGTCGTCATAATAATAAAAGCGCCAGTCAGTATAGAGATGGGTTAACGAGGTCTATTATGGGAAGAAAATGGCTGTCTTCAAGTCACAGGAATTGATGTGAGTTCATTAAATCACTCTCTCAGAATGTAAATGGCCTGCTCCACCAGATAGCTCTATGCACAGATGCCCCAAATCCCATCATGGATACCCTCTGTGGATAAGTAAGGATCACTTGGCACACCATGCAACCAAACCAACTCTGTAACCTTTCAATATTCCTCTAGTCAGCCACCATAGCTTTTCTGATGACAGGAGATACGCTTTGAACAGGGTAAGGCACAGAAGTAGGGATGATTGCTGCTGTAAAAGACACATGTTCCAAATGATAAATGTGGCAGCTGTCAAAATGCTATGTACCTGTCAATCTCTCTGTCTGTCCATCCCATTCATCTATCTGTCCATGCACCCGCCCACTCATCTATCCATCCACCCACTTCCCCAGACACTCATTTCATCCACCCACGCATCCATCTACTTATCCACCCATCTATCCATCCATCCATCCATTCTCCCAGTCACCCATCTATCCACCTACTCATCCACCCATCCATCTTCACTGTCCAGTTCCAATTCACAGCAAAGTATGTGCACAATCTTCATCTCCAGTGTGGATGACCTTGGCCTAAGGAACCTCTACTGTTCCAAGCTCTCCCTTTCCGGTCCCTGATAAAATATGCAACTGTACCGGGCATCGCAAAGCTTTAGTAATACTTCATTAAGTTTTTTTTTTTTTTAAGGCTTCTGCAATCCAGGGGAGAAGAACGAAAATAAAGAAGTGCTATTAGCTTCCCCTGATTCCTTCCTCTCAGCCCAGTCTCCTTCTCCTCCTCCCCAGCTCCTGTCTCTCTACCTTGGCTGCCAGCCAAGGTTTTATAATAGTGTCAGGTAGCAATTTCATTTTTAAAATGCTCTTATCAAGGATTTAAGGTGAAAGATAAGAGCAGTACAGTAAATCTTCATAAAGGAGCGTAGTGTGAGGCATAGTATTTTACAAATCAAAACAGTTAACAAAACGAGGAGGCAGGGACAGGGAAACAGTGAGTTTAAGCAGGGGCTGAGGAGGGGAGAGGTGGGGCCATGTTAAAGAGAAAGATCATCTTTCAGATTTCCAAGTCCCTTTTGGTAATGGCCTTGGCATATTTGCTAAGGACTGCGAGAACAGTCCAATTTCCATTTTAAAATAGGATGTTTTTAGATGGCATGTATATCATCAAACCATTATACACACTTAACTGGGGGTTTTTGTTGAAGTCATCTGACCTGCAGCATGTGTTGCTAACATCACTGCTTCATTATTTATCAGCTCAATTTCTTTGTGGAATGACTAATAACACCACCACAGCTGCTCTCCTTTCCTGCCCCAGCTGCTGCTGCCCTGGCAGAAGCAAGAGTTGCTAGCTACCTGCCACTCTTTACTACCTGCTCTGCTAAAGAACCTTAGAGGGGAAAACCAAATCAAACCAAACCAAACCAGAAAACACCAAAAACAAACTCTACCACCACCACCACCAAACCCAGCAGAGCTAACCTGGAAGATGCTTGTACATGGAACTACTCTGTGGAAGCCACTACCTAGGGGGAAGGCTAGCTGGTTCGCTGTGTACTAATGACCACGCAAGAGGATCTAGGGAACTCTCAGTTCTACAGTCAAAGAACCATAAATTTAAACTATGGCATACACAGATCAGGGACTGGTTGGTTCAGGCCTATCAAGTCACTCAGCACTGGGGAAGTTGAGGCAGGAGATTAGGAGATCAAGGCAAGCCTGAGCTACAAGAGACTCCACCTTAAAACTGGCCAATAAATGCAGGGAATGGCACTGCACACCTTTAATTGTAGCACTGGGGAGGCAGAGGCAGGCAGATCTCTAGGAGTTGGAGGCTAGCCTGGTCTACACAGTGAGATCTTGTCTCAAACACACAAAACAAAAATATGAGAGAGCAGAGTGGGTAACTCATTTGGGAAGGTGTTGGCCTTGTGAGCTCAAGAACATAATTTTGATCCCTGGAATCTGTGGGTAAAAAGCCAGGGATGGTGGCATATGCTTGTGCTCCCAGTGTTGGAGAGGCAGAGGCAGGATTCCTGGGGCTGGCTGGTTAGCCAAGCTAGCCTATTTGACAAGTCTAAGAGTAATAAGAGACCCTGTTTCAAGAGAAGAGAAGAGAAGAGAAGAGAAGAGAAGAGAAGAGAAGAGAAGAGAAGAGAAGAGAAGAGAAGAGAAGAGAAGAGAAGAGAAGAGAAGAGAAGAGAAGAGGAGAGGTTGATCTGAGGCACAATACTGGAGGTTATGCTTTGGCCTACACACACACACACACACAGAGAGAGAGAGAGAAAGAGGGAGGGAGGCGCAGGTGTGACTTCTTTTCTAATTTGATTTTTTTAATAGTATCTTTGACCGCAGTGTATTTTTTAACAAGGGCCACATAAAACTCAAAGGAGCCCCACCCGCCTTCCCTTTTATACAACTTCATTGGTCCAAGTGTACACCTCAAGCATCCTGTGGGATCATCCCACACCCCCCCAACTGCCCCCCTCCCCCAAGGCTGAGCTGCAGCCCCAAGGAGGCACCAAAGCTTTGAAATCTGGAAAAATAAAATCATGACAGGGGTGCTTTCTAGGTACTTGCCAGTCTCCTTGGGACGTACCTGCAAATTCACAGTAAATAAAAACATGCAATTAGATGATATCCTATTTGCCAACGAACAATTCAATTGTCCATTAAAACCCACCGTTCTAAAAATAGCGTCAAAAGAAATTATTAGGAATTGTGGGTACACGTGTTTCTGTTGTAAAACAGATTAGCACCGTGGGCAAAATACAAAGCTTCTTTTGTAAATCTTACCCCCTCCCCTCTTTTGAGAGGTAACACAGAATGGAGGAGGGAGTAAATTAAACCATAATTTTCAGGCTACATTTTTTTTTTTAATTGTCAGTCAGAAAAATTGCCAGGTGTTTCCAGCATCGTTTATATATAAACACACTAGCTGAATCAGGAAATCTCTTTCCAGGGCAAATGAATCAACTTAATTAAAAGGAGACTTCAGATGCCAAGACCAGAGAGATCTTAGGTCTATGAGGGCAGAACTTCCTGCCTGGTCTGGCAGGGAAAGCACAAAATCATTTTGAGCTGAGCACAGATCTCTCTGGCTAAAGCACACCTTCTTATGGGCCCACCAAGTAGACATGCAGACTGCAAGACTCAACTGTGTGTGTGCGCACACCTGTGTGTTCATGTAACCAGCCCACGGGCCAATGACTGGTGTCGTCCTCAGTCACCCCGGAACCTTTTATTAGGCCAAATCTCTCACTGTACCTGAGGCACAGTGATTTGGCTAGGCTGCCCGGCCAATAAGTTCCAGGGGTCTTCCTGTCTCTGCCTCTCCATAATTGGGGTGTACGTGGCCATACCCAACTTCTTACATGGGTTATGGAGGTCTTCCTGCAGGTCCTCCTGCTTTTGTGGCAAGCATTTCACCAACGGACCGACTTCCCCAACCCTCTAGTTTTATTTTAAAAACATTTGAGACTCCTGTCTACTCTGCGCTGTCCTTGCATTTATTCTAGAGCTGAGGATGACCTAGAAATTCTGATCCTCATGCCTCTACCTTCCCAATGGCAGCATTGGACATAAGCTACTGTACCCGTTTGTGTGGCACCAGGGATCAAACCCAGGGCTTTGTGCATGTGAGGAAAGCACTTTAGCAACTGAATTACATCTCTAGCCCCTGGGCAGAGTTTTTTAAATCAAACCAATACTTTCGGGCTGTTCCTTAAACTTGTAAGCAGCAGCCTTCCAGAGATGCCCAGGGCATGCCTTGTGCTTTTCTAACAACCAAGAACTTTCAAGGGCCTGTTGCTTTCTTTAGGTACGGGAACACCGGTCCAAACACGGACCTTGATTGACTACAGGGCCCAGACACAGACCAGGGCCCAGGATCTGCTTTGGTGAGTTGCAAAGCTGTAAGAGTCCTTGGGGAGTGAATGAGGCAAGAAGAGATCCCAGCCCTGAATGTATGCTAGTATCAGCTGAGGTAGTGATGGAAGGACCTGAGGCTCCCAGCCCTTAGGCTCACTGTATTATTGACTGATTGACCCAGGGTGGGACCCAGAAGTTTGGTGAGGCTTAGAAATTCTCCAGCCGACCCCAAGGTTGAAATCCCTGATCTAGCTCTAACCTCTGGCTTCACAGCCACCATCCATCATGCGCAGTGTCTCACAGTAAACTTGGGTTAACTTAAGCTCAGTGCTGACATGCAGGCATCAAAGCTGGCCCTGGGGTTAAGAAGCTCTTGGGTTATTAGTAAAATATGAGTTGCAAGCCAAAGGACTTGAGAGGAAAGCTGGACTCTGACGGAAACACATCCAAGTGCTCCTAAGGCAGTGTGGCTGACAGGTACCCCAGATGCACTGTGGTTCCGGCTCGTGCTCAGTGGACCCACAACAGCCGAGTGGGAGGTGGGAAGGAGCCTAGGGCTGGTGAGAGACACAGAACAGGGGTCATTCTTGCCTCTGTGCCTATTCTGGGCCTGAGTGGATGATGTCACTGCCAGCGGCAGTGGAAAGCAGGGCCATGAATCATCCATGAACCAGCCCGGCCCTCTGAGATAATAAATTGATGTCAGCGCTACGCATGTCCGCGGCAGAGCTGGTGGAGGACTGGCTTTGCCTAGGGTGCTGGGACACAGCCAGAGAAGGAGGTGCTTTCAATTATCTCCCGATACTAAGATGGGCAGCAAGCGGAGGGAGACATTCCTTGTTTGCAGGGAGTGCTCAGAGGCACACAACTCTCATCACTTTTAAATTCTGGCAGCTATTTTTGTACACTGCTGGGCTTGCCCGTCACACCTGAGGACTAACAGAAGCCTGTCCATGCTAGGGTGTCATGCCTTGCCCACCAGCTCCCTTATAACCAGAGATCTGTTAAGTGTTGCCCTCCTGACCTGCCACTGCACTGATGTAATTTAAAAACTCACTCCAGGATTGGCTCTGGGAAACCCTTACATGAATGGGTTTCTAGGACAGATAACATAGGCAAATCAAGAAGTCTTCATAGCAAACCTTGAAGTATATGGTTATTTTGCTGGTCCCAACCTCCCCCCCGCCATGGTGGGAGAGGAGGTATGCTGGGGTGCCAAGGAAGACTGCCATATACACCGACTTCCCTGGTTCTAACAATGCCCTCTTCTGTGCTTTATTTTCCCAAGTAGCCAAGTAGACAGGCCGCCTGAGAATCCCCCCCCCCAATACTGGTTGTTAGAGTTGGGGATCCTGATATCTATTAGCTGTGCTGGTCATTTCTTGGCTTCTAAAGAAATGACTGAGCCCTGTGTGCCACTAAACTAAAAGTTAAATCTCAGACTTTTTCAAGTGTTTTTTTTTCTGTACACAAAAATCCCTTTAACACTCAAATATCAATGTAGGGGTCTTAGTTAACTGGGTTTGTATTAGGTGAATCTACATTAGGATTGGGGAATGTGCTCTCTCTCAGCGATGCAAAAGGTCTCTTTTCCTCACTCCTTTATTTTTTTAAAAAAATATTTATTTAAAAATTAAAAATATTAACATATTCCAACATCATAAAATGATTTGGTTCATCTCTCCTTCCTTTCTTTTCCACAGAACTTTGTATAGCCCAGACTGGCCTCAAACTTTCCAGATAGCTGAGGATAACCTTGAACTTCTGATTTTGCTGGCTCTATCTATCCCCAGCCCCAAGCACTAGGATTGCACCATGACTCAGTGCTGAGACTGGAGCCAGGGCTTTCCATATGCTAGATAAGCACTCTGTGTTAACAGATACGCCCCCATTGTTATCTGTATTAACAGATACACCCCCATAGTTATCTATATTAGCAGGTACATCCCCACTCCCCCTTTCTCTAATGTCTCCAGTACATAATTTGATTGGGAAAGGTCATCAGCAGGAATGGTCAGAGGAAAAGAGTTACCCATGGCCACCAGGACAGCAGGGCCACCATAAGCAAGGCGACATGACAGCATAGCAAACTGCTTTGCCCTCTGTGTTATCTTCACAGTGTTTCTCAAACAGCACCGTAGACGGATGGACGGGGCAGGGGCACGGCGCTGAAAGTAACTGTTTATTCTATACCAGTTCTGGCAGCTAGAAGTCGGACATCAAGGCACTGGGACACTGGCAGGGCGGTGCTCTAAGGGAGGGTGTGCTCTAGGTGTCTCTGCACTCCTTGGCTTGCAGCTGCATTGCTACAGCTGTTGGCTCTGAGTAACAGACACCATTCCTCCTATGTCTTCCTTCATATGTCCCTTCTTACAGAGACACTGGTCCTACTGGATCATCTTAACTTGATTGTATCTTCTAAGACTCGGATCTACTTCCAAAGATGATCGTGCTGTGAAGTGGTTAGATCTTCAGTGTACCTTTGTGGAGAACCTGCCTCAATCTATCACATCCTCCACTGTTGAAAACTCCACAGTCCATACCAGGTCGGACAGCAGGCTGCTGCAGCTGGCAATCCCCAAGCAGTGGCCCTAACAGAATTCTTCTAGTAACAAAATAACACTAGTGGTGCTGGAGAGATGGTTCAATCAAGAACGCTTGCTGCTCTCGAAGGGGACCCACATTTCGTGGCTCACAATTGCCTATGACCAACACTCTCTTCTGGCTTTTGCAGGCAACCACACTCATGCGCACATTCCCATACACAAATGTACAGAGACACACAGACACACACATCTCACCATTTGACAATGGGGTGAGTGTGAAGCTAACATTTGCAAGTAGTCTCTTGAGTATCAAATGCTTGACACAGATGCCACATTAAGCCACAAGACCAGGAGTTAATTAACATCAACAACCCTTTAACAGATGAGAAAACAGAGGCTCAGAAAAGGTCAATAATGCGTCCGAAGTCATACAACTTGATGCTCAAATCAATGGTTACAATTTGAACCCTGAAGTGTGACACCTACCAAAGCGCTCACCTCTTCCTCACAGAAGCCTGGACATAACGCCAGTATCATTAAGTGGATATTTCCTAGACTCTGCAGCTCTAAACAAAGGCACAGGGGATGAGCCACCATCTGATGGCTGTGCCATGTCCTCATGTTACCTAACCTTCGAGGAGGAGGAGGAGGAGGAAAAGAAGGAGAAAGAGGAAGAGGGGGAGGAGGAGGAGCAGGAGGAAGAAGAGGGAGGAGGAGGAAGGAGGAGGAGGAAGGGGAGGAGGAAGAGAAGGAAGGGGGTGAGGGAGAGGAGGAGGAGGAGGAGGAGGAAGAGGAGAAGAAGGGCCTAAGTTTCTCCTTTACTTTAGAAGGCACTCTGAAATGTAGGGCCTCCCTGTTTTGGCCTCTCCTCTAGTCTTGGGTGAAATGAAGCAAACAGGCTTCTTTTCAGGCCAGGGCCAGGCCAGCCATACTAATAATAACCCGTTGTCTAGGACGACCAACAGCTACTAAGGAAATCCCCTCCACCCAGCCCTGTTTATGGAACAGCCAAAATAGAGGCAGGTCAGTGCAGAGGAGAAGATAAAGTCCGGTTGCATCAGAGTGTCGTGGAGTGGCCAGGGCAGAAGCCACCATCCCTCCCTCCGCTGAGTTTGTATACACCCCTAGTGTCATTAACTGGGTATTTCCTGGACTCTGAAGTTCAAAACAAGGACCCAGGGGATGAGCCTCTATCTGATGGCTATGCCAAGTCTTCATGCGGTTTTGTACAAACCGAGTAATTGCAATTGACTTTCAAAATATTTATGCAGACACGAGGACAGGTAGAAGAGACGGTACCGAGGGTGCTGAGCGGGGAGAAGTTTTCTTTCTTTGTTGAAAATTCTTTTTCATGTTGATAGCTGTACTGGGGTGGAGTTTAAAAGCAAACGTCTGACTAGATAATGAATGTACATCATGCATAAATTCAAAAACGAGAATACAATTAAAAAGTGTCCCTCTATCTCTGTATTTCTGGCCATTTAATCTCGTTTCTCAGGGGCAGAATGAGTTTTGATGTACATCCGTTTGCATCTGTGAGAACATGCGTATGCATGCATGCATGAAGCATGTGGGATGCTTTATTGTGGCCAAATGATGTAAGCCTCAGGCTAACCCAGTATCATCATGCCATCTGATAGATAAGGAATCTGTGTCTTACAGAGGTTACAAAACACACACAGCCCTGTTACAGAGATACCATTCCAACTCCATGGCCCGAGGGCCAGGAGCTTATCTCACCACCACGGCACTCCAGGAAACGTCCACACACCTGCAATTCGTGTTGTATGCAAAGAAAAAAAAAAACATTTTAAACATTGGGGTCTCCCTAACTCAAATCCGGATCTTTGTATGAGTAAAGAAAGGCAATCCATACTCTTATGGAGAGACAAGTGCAGGTTACTGAGCACTCCCCACTTGAGTGGGTACTCTGTTCTCTCAGCTAGGAACTCACAGAGCAGGTGCCGACCTCGAAAGCAAACCAGGCCAGGGCTCAAAGCCTGATTAGCTAGCTCATCGGGAGCCGAGTGGCTGCCCCTAAGCTTGGGCTCCTTAAAGACTCTGTGTTCTTGGTGGTACAGATGAGCAGGAAATCCTCGCACCCCTGCCCCTCAAACACTCAAAAGCGGCTCAGACACAGAGCTGTACAATTGGTGTGTGGGGGAGTGGGGGGTGGAGGGCTGCTCCCCTCAGAACCTCTGAGTTCACAGCAGAGTAACTTCCCCTGGCTTTCTGTGACCCGCGGCCCAGCCCTCCGGCCTTCAGAAGTGCACAGGGGTGCCAAGTTAGGAGGCGCTTTTAATCAAGTCGCCAGCCCCAGGGCTCCACTCTCTGGGGCCTCTGCACTCTGCCCTCCCCTTGCTCTTCACAGTCTCGGTCTCTGTGGGAACAGAACCCAACAAAAGACTCATTCTGATGCTCTATAAAAACCCACTTCTGGGTCAATGAAGTTCTGACCCCACGCCCACTCCTTCTCTGCTTCCACCCTGCCCCAGCCAGGGGAAGCAGGAAGGTCTATTAGCTCATAGCCCTTTTGGTGCCAGGGCTTTTGTGCCCAGGGCAGAACTTGATGATTTTTGCCTTGGGCAAAAGAAAACACAGCTCCCCCAGGAAGCCAACTACCCCTGACTCTGCAGGCCCCACTGGCCCTGGAACTTTGCCCCACCCTGGCCTTGCCACTGCCCTGTTGCTAGGGAGTGGACAGTTCTGTCCTTCAGTCTGCAGAGAAAGGCAGGTGAACAGAAATCAAGCGACTGTGTTGATTAATATCTCAAGAGACAGCGCCAGAATGGGCGCTTCCGGAATTGAGTTACCTCAGGGAAGGGAAAAAAAAAATCCAGTGTGCTCCTTGCTTTCCTGTCAGAAATAAAATTAAGGTCTCGGATCGATGTTGCCAGGGCTGGGGACATCTACCGGAATCTTTAATGGCTTCTTCTACATGTTCAAATTCACATTCCCTTTCAACCCTGCCCTTTTAATTGGTTATTTGCGAGGTCATGTTTGCACCAATTTCTCGGGAAGGCTAATGGTGTTTATTTAATGAGAAAATAAAATGTGCAGACAGCTCTGTGGCTGGTATTAAACAAGGGATCTGGGTAGGGGGTGTGGCTCGTTGTTAGGCCCTCACTGCTTCAAGGGTATATGGGCCTGAGGGTTAAATATCTGCTCAGGGTACAGAGGCTTACAGGGTCCCTCAGGGTAGGGACAGTGAGGGTATATAAAGCTATCACTCCCTCCTATGCCCTCAGGGTAAGGACATGCTCATCTGGATGCACAGAACCTTGGGTTCTGAGACTCTGGCAGGTCTTAAAGTGGGAGTTTATTCACTGCGTCTACTGAATTTACAGGTTCTCTCTCATTCTAACTAAACTGTACTCAGGTTCAAGCCTGTATGTAACTCTTCTAATGGAGTAGCTTTAAGTACCCAAGGCCATCAACTAAGGCTTACACAAGCCATACCTGGCTCCCAAGACCTCTTCTGTACAAGTTAGACCACAAGGGAACACTCAGGAACACCAAAATCCTGTCATTGTACTGACTCTTTCCTAGAGTCCTGGTTTGGAAATGTCTTCCTTCAACAGCTACCCACACTGACGACTGATGAATGGTTCACTCCAGGAAGAGAACAGGGTTTTCACGTCACCCCACTAGAATCAGATACTTGTTAATAGCAGCCAACTGGCAAGTTAGGGGGTTTCTTCACACTACAGCCCAGAATGAAAGCCCTGAGGGTCAGGCCCTGGCTGCAGGCATCTGTGACAGGTAACTGCCTGTCAATTACAGAATTAGTGTCAATGCCAATAATGACCAGCCACTGGTTTACAATTGTTCAATAAACCTGTCAATGCATCTCAAACTTTGAACAGAAAGTAAGAAGAGGAAAAGAAGAGGCCAGTGGGGTGACTCATTGGATAAAGGGGCTTGCTGCTCAAACCTGACAATTTTGAGTTCTGTCCCTGGATCTCAAGTAAGGATGGAAGAAGAGATCCTATTCCACGAAGTTCTCACAGTATGTCACATACAGCCACCCTTCCCTGCTTGCTTGCGCTCGCTCGCTCACTCTCTCTCTCCCTCCCTCCCTCACACAGACAGAATAATAAATCAAAAATTTTAGAAGGAGGTAGGAAAATACTACAGCCATAATTCTAGCAGGGCCAACAGACAGGTCCTGCTCTAGACCCCACAGGTGGGCACTAGTAAAACATCCTGCCATGTTATAATACAGCTGAGACAATGCTCATTTTTATGTTTTCAGGTCCCCATCCAACAGCCCTTCCCCCAGACCTGGCCTCCTTGCCAAACACCCTTCATACACACATGCACGCACGCACGCGAAGGCAAATAGAACTAGATAAATATAGATTTAAATTTATAGCTTTTACTATTTTATGTGTAGGAGAGTTTTGCCTTTATGAATATCTGTGCACCACAGGTGCTGTTCCTCGAGGAGGCGTTGAGCCTCTATGTGGGTGCTGGGAATTGAACCCAGGTCCTTTGCAACAACAAGTGCTCTTAACCACTGAGCCAACTCTCCAACCCCCAAACACTTTTCTTAAATACCAAGTCACACTTAAAAGCTTGTGAAGCCCAATTCTGCCCTCCCACCAGATAAATAAGATCAATTCCAGAATCTTATAAGGGGAGACACGCCCATATTACCATTTTGCTTGGCATCCTACACTAACAAACTGCTGCTTTTATTTTTATTTATTTTTAAACGGGATTTATGTATGTTACCCAGGCTAGCTTTAAACATGTAATCCTTCTGTTTCACCATCCTTAGTACTAGGGTTCATTACTACAGGCTGAAAAATATGCATTATCATTTATGCCTCTGTGAATTTCTTTTTACATGCATCTGGGTTTTTTTTTTGACAAATAAGCATCAATAAACAAATAATTACAGTACTACCCTTAATCATCTTTATATGGTGTATATAAAAGAGTCAATCTGGGCTAGGGAGGTCAATTTCAAAAGTGAGCATCTGGCAGATTTTCAAGACATTAAGTACTGTTTCTCCCCTTTCCCCCCTCCTCAGAAAAGCATTATCTTCTTCTATCATGGCTTCAGTTACATTTTCCTGGCACCATTTTAATAAACAAACTGCTTACACAAATCACTGAGACCTTAAACTTGGGCCAACTGCTTTTGGGGTGGAGACTGAACAGACTTTGAGAGAGGAGCCAAGGTCTAGGTACAACGGCCTTGTGGGCCTGCTGAAAGCTGTGACCTCTGGCAGGATCTGCCCACACTGTGCCTCTCAAGTTGCTACGGCGTACGGAACCCAGGGAAAGGACTTCTCAGTTCCAAGGCCGTGATGGTGGCTGGTGCCAAGGAAGGGTTGTTTTGGTGGGGCAGTGGCTTGTTTGGAGCTGTTGTTTCTCTCCATTGCCCTTAGTAAGTGACTGAAGCTGTTGGGAAGAGCTGTCCACCACTCTAATCTCGATTTTACTCTTGGTGTATCCTGTTCCCTTGCCTCTGGCAATGGTCCACAGCAAGCAGGCCTGCTGGGTAATGGTAGCCACAGGGATGCCAGGGCCAGAGACTACACCCTCTCCATCCAATCCTCCTGGCTTCAAAGACACCCCATTCATTTCCCACAGGTACCCCCAACTGACCAGTTCTTCCCCTGGAGGGACCCAGGGGTTCAGAGTTCAGGAGCCTAGGGTCTGAGGTCACAGGAAGGGTCTGATAAGATTTTCCTTATCACCAGGGGCTCTGTTCTCTTGGGAAGAGGTGAGTGTAGACAGAATCTACTTCAACAGCCCACATGCCTACATTCCATACCCTCTACAGGGCTGAGCTGTGGAGAGCAGAACGAGAGCTGAGCCACCCTTCTCTCCCTCCCAGCAGCAAAAGAGCAAATTGGAAGGACACCGTCTACGGCCTTCCCTACTTCTCCCTCAGGTGCCCACTGCAGCCCCACCCTGGGATCAATATCTAATGCTGACTTCAAGATCTTATCTGCCATTTGCAAGGATAAAGCAACAAACTCACCCCCACCCCATCCCTGATGATTAAACCCTTTGATGATCTGCCCAGTATTTTCCAGGCTACCTCTAACAAGCTTTAGAGAGCAAATGAAATGACTCTGAGAAAATTGGAAAGGCATCATTCTCTCTCTCCCCGGGGACACAGATCGTGTCACAGAAGACCATGGATGAAATGGCGGGCAGGAACGAGAATGGCTCCCCGCTTCTACCAGGAGCTCCCCCAAACTTCGTGTGAATTAGTTTCTCCCTCTGAAAATGAGGAGCGACAGGGACAACAAGAAGGGGTGGCGGAGTTAGAGTAAATTGTGAGGAAGCAGTCTAGACCCTCACTGAGTCTCCTGTTCGCAGAACTGCCGGGTACCAGGCCTGCCTGCAGAGTGGCTGTGAGCTTGGGCTGCAGGTCACACAGGCAGGGCTGATGTCTCAAGCTCTGCTTCCTCTTGGGCGCAGCCCGTTCACCTCTGGCTATTTGCCATGTGCAGCCCCTGTGCTGGCACCAATGCTTGCAGAGTACTGGCTGCTTCTACTGTGATGATGAACACAGCCTGTTCAGATAACCATGAATCTCTGACAGTAGAAGTCAGGGTAGGTGTTGAGACAGGATGCCCATGCCCACCTTCAGAAATGAAGGACGTCCTCTACGTCCTGTCTCTCTGGCTGCTGGGAGGGACCCCAGATCACACCAACTTCCTGAACAGAATACATTCATGGATGGCTCTTGTGGGTACAGAGATGACCTGTATTGGCTGGTTTTGTGTGTCAACTTGACACAGGCTGGAGTTATCACAGAGAAAGGAGCTTCAGTTGGGGAAATGCCTCCATGAGATCCAGCTGTGGGATATTTTCTCAATTAGGGATCAAGAGGGGAGGGCCCCATGTGGGTGGTGCCATCCCTGGGCTGTAGTCTTAGGTTCTATAAAAGAGCAAGCTGAGCAAGCCAGGGGAAGCAAGCCAGAAAGTAACATCCTTCCATGGCCTCTGCATCAGCTCCTGCTTCCTGACCTGCTTGAGTTCCAGTCCTGACTTCCTTAGGTGATGAACAGCTGTGTGGAACTGTAAGCTGAATAAACTCTTTCCTCCCCAACTTGCTTCTTGGTCATGATGTTTTATGCAGGAATAGAAACCCTGACTAAGATATGACCCCTCATCCTATTCTGGGCTTGGACAGACCTCCTCATTCCTATGCAATCAGAGGTCAGACTCTCCCTCTAGCCACCCAGTCAAGGTCTCTTCCTAATAACCTCCCTGTAGGCTACTCCTAGTAGACTTGATTCCCAGAGATCCCACCTACAGTAACTATTCCCATATACCCTACCTCCACCCCTCATCCCTGGTTGTCTTTTTAAAGGATACAAAGCTACAAGGCAGACACACTTGGTTCCTGTAGCTCCTCAATCACCTTCCTATATTCTTAGAGAAAGAAACTAATGGTCAGATGTTTGGCAGGTGGGAAGAAAAACCCTAGGCACCTCTCTGCTCCCCGACCCTAGTCCCTGAAGCTAGAGGAAGACCAGCTTTATCTAGGGATAACATTGGAGCACCCCATACTACATGGATCCACTGGGAGGCAAAGTCTAAACCCTCATCCCTAGGATTCTCTCCCACGGCAGTAGTGAGACCAGGCTGGCCTCTCAGCGGACAGAAGTCAACTGCCACTCAAATCTGCCTCAGGATCATCTTTTCTCCACAGGGAGCAAGGACAGGTGGTGGCAACTGGAAAGCAGAGTGGCAACTAACTTGACTTCTCCCTCCTACTGGTGACAAAGGCCCAAGAGAGCCCAGACCATGGGCCCACGTCTATGCCCTCTGCTCTGGCTCCTGACACACTATATAGGTCCATGATCCTGGGACCAGGGACCAAACACAGCCCAAGCTACCCAACAGTACTGGGCAAGAAGACAGAAGACTAGCTGAATCAGTGAGAGACCCTGCTTCAGTAAATAAAATGGAGTGATCACATAAGACATTTGTCATCAACATGGCATCTACATGCCCCACACGTTCAACACACATGTGCATGCATGTGCATGAATACACACATACATGGAGGGAAAGGAGGGAGATGGAGACAGAGACAGAGAGATGGGAAAGCAGCTCACTGCTCCAGACCATGGATTTGGTCCCAGACCCTGACACACATAAGAAAAAGACAGTTTCCATGACACAGCTCAGCACACTGCTGAGACTGTGAGTTCTGACACTGACTGCTGGGAGCCACATTTAGATGCCATCACTCACCCAGAAAAACTGTTCCTATCTGGGCACACAAAGAAAAAGGAAGAGTCTGAAATCCATAGCCTTGGGCTGGAAGCTACATGGAGGTTTTAGAGTCTTGGCTCTCTTGAGCCTTGGTATCTCAGCCATAAAATGGTAAAGATAATTATCCCAAAAGCTGATACTTATGCACACTTATTCCTGGCCTTAACACTTGCCAAACAACACTATTAAAGTAGGTGCTTGTCCTAGTTGGATTTTTTTGTCAACTTGACACAAGTCAGAGTCATCTAAGAAAAGAAACCTCAGCTGGGAAAATGCTTCCATGAGATTGCCTGGAGGCACGTCTGTGGGGCATTTTCTTGATTAGGGATCAATGTGGAAAGGCCCAAGCAGTCTAAACAAGCATGAAAAAGAAGCCAGTGATCAGGGCCTTGACTTCCTTTGATGATAGACCAATGTGTAAGTTGAAATAACTCTTTCCTCTCCAAGTTGCTTTTGCCATGGTGTTTTATCACAGAACTAAAAAAAAACCAAAAACCCAACAACGCTAGGACGCTGCTATTATTACTTTCACATTACAAATGAACAGGGGAGGCATAAAAAGGTACAGTTAATCCTCCCAAAGTCACAGGAACTCTGTGACTTCCAAGATGGCTGTAGAGGTCAAATTATGAGCGACACAAGAAAACTGTGCTTTAGCTTCTCATTTAAAAAAAAAAATATGTGTAGGTTTGTGTGTCTGTGTGTTGGTCGGCTGTGCATACAGGAGCCCGTGGAGGCTAGAGGTTTTGGATCTCCTCCAACTGGAGTTACAGGCAGTAGTCAGTGATTTGAAGTGACTGCCAGGAACCAAACTGTGGTCTCTGACACTGCAGCTAGTTCTCTTAACCACTGGGTCATCCCTGCAGCCCCTGTACATTTACGTTTTGCAGACAGAGTCACTTCACATTGCCTAGGTTGATTCTTCTATCTCATCTGAGTGGAGGAGACTACGGAGCCTGCGCTGTCACACTCAGTGCGGTACTTAGGCATCTGTAACATCACCAAGACAATGTTGATGATGACAGAAAATAATCACAAACTGTACATCACGGGCACACCTTCCTCCCGGCACCTCTCCACCTCCAGCTCCAGAGTAAGGGGAAAAGGGAGAGAAAGCCTTTATGTGTTTTCGTTCTCCTTCCTTGCCTTCTATCCTTGTCCTCTACCCTGCGCTGGTCCATCCAGTGCTGAACTCTTCATCTTGAGGAAAGTTGGGCATATGAAGACAGGATTTGCAGATCTCTGCCTGGCCCCTTCATTCCTTCCTGCCTTTCACTCGCTGCTTCCTCAGACAGGAGAGAGGCGCAGCCAGCACAAGTTAACCCCTTCTGATCACAGGGGACATCGGGAATGTAAACAACAACAGATGTGCAAGGAAACAGGTCTGTAGGTTCACTCAGGACTCCTTCCCTAGAGAACACTGCTCATTACCACCCCGTTAATGAGGACCCCAGAAACGTGGCACCTCCAGAGCACAGCAGAATACTGCACTAAGCCATAACCTCCTCTGACTTCTGTCTTAAGGAGGAGGTTCTAGATTCCTCCCCTTTTCCCACTCGAAGCAATGATCTGAACGTGTTCTTGCTGGCAGGGGTTGCTGAGAGTTCTCTTTGGCAAATCTGTTTAACACTAGGGATCCACTCCCAAGCTAGTCATTTAGCTTTCATTAGACATTGTGCTAATCATTGCAAAGGTTTGTGGACCCCAGGTTGAGGGAAACCCATTTTCTATAGCATGGATTGGCCAGGGGGAACAAACAAGTTCAGCGTCCCCCAAGCATTTCGAGTCTCCACAGGACCACTCCTGACCTGCAATTGTGTAATCAGCTAACAGATTCAAGCCAGGCTTTCCACCTCCCCTCACTCAGTCCTAGGCTGACAGGCTGCTCTCTGAGCCTCTTTTGATGCAAATTGAGAGTCCAATTGAGTAATCACTATGAATAATTTCCACTAGGGTCACTAAGTGCTGAGGTTGGCCAGGGACTAAGAGAGCCAGGGTGAGAGAGGTAAGTTGAAGCAGTGTGCCGGGCGTGGCTGTTCAATTCCAGTCAGGGCTCCCTAGTCAAGATGGTTTTCACTGTCTGATACCCAGACTCACTGTGCTATGGTGGCCCTCTGTTATTAACGTATATGCAATCTACTTGCTGGGTTCAGCATCTTCCTTGTACCTTTTGTTAATGGGTTGGGAGGTGAGAAACCCAGGAGAGGAAAAAGGGACATTCTCTTACAATGGGGCCATCTTACCTCTGTGCCTGTTGGTGGTTTTGTCGAACATCAGCATTGCATCCTCTACCTGAAAACAAACACAGAATAAAAGCTGCTTCAGGACTTTTCATGAATTATACAGAACATTACAAATACAGATTGTGTGGGGGTGTGGAAGGTGGTTTCCATTGCTAAAGTAATGGTTGCTCAAACAGAGAATGTTTGTAAAAGGGGGAGAGAATAAAACCCCAAAATTCCCTCAACTTGTCATAATCTTAGTTAATAATGTGTAGTTTCCTTTGGGGGGGGAGGGAATGAGGGGAGGGAGGGAGAGGAAGAGGAAGGGAAGAAGGGAGGGAGGGATGGAGGGCAGGGGAGGGAGGGAGAGATCATGAGTTCTCTGTGGGCACCTGTATTCACAAATAAATACTCCCCCTGCATATAATTAAAAATATTTTTTGAGAATCCATGCCTCTTTTAGAACTGTATTATATTGTATCATTTGCAGAATGTTATTGTCTTTTCTGTTGCATAAATGGCATTACAATATAGCAAATACTTCACCCAGGTCAATACAACGTGACAGCTTGACAGGGTTCCACAGAGCAAGAGGCCCCAGCTAACTTCCCTTCTAATGTATATTCAGCTCATTAGTTTATAGACAACAGACTCCAGTGTCCTCACTCTGATGGGCTGGACTGTGCTCCCTAAAACTTGTCTATTGAAGTCCTAATTCGGAGTTCTGTGACTGAGTGACTAGTCTTTATTTTTATTTTTTAAAAGATTTAAAATTTTTATGTGCATACAACGTGTGTCTGTGTATATTTGCAAGATGTATGTGGGTGCCAGTGGAAACCAAAGGCGCTGGATCCTTGGAAACTGGAGTTTTGAGTTTGTCTGATGTAGGTGCTGGGAAACCCAAGTTGGATCCTCTGTGAAAGCAGTCAGTGCTCTTAACCACTGAGCCATCTCTCTATCCAAACTGGGTCTTTAAAGTCAACAACATTAAGATGAGATCATTAGGGTGGGCCTTAATCCTGCCATATGAATGGTATCCACAAATGAGAACAGGAGGACACAAACAGGGCTAAGAAACCACAGGCCAACAAGACCTCAACCAATTGGAGGAACCAATCTCACCACTGCACAATCTTGGACTTCTGGCTTCCAGGATAAACAGACATGAGAAAAATATGATTTGGTTGTGGAAACTCTCCAGCCTCAGGTACTCTGTTATGGCAGCCCTAGCACACCCCCACCCCCCCACCCCCGTACACTGATGCTAGGGCTCTTTCAAGGCTATCAAGAAGAAAAGTACCCAGGCTGGCTTCTGTCTTTCTTCTCACATACCCTGCAACTCTTGTACATTTCTCGCTGTAGGATTCCACACAGATCTCAAGAAACAACATACAGTTCCTCAACCCACTCCTCTCATTTGTAGATGGAATCCTTTGGGTCACAAGACCTGCCTTTACCCTCAAGAAGGCTTTGCCGGGGTCAATCAGTTGCTGGCTTCATGGATTCTGGACTCAACAATGGCGGCTGAAATACAACCCAACCCATACGGCTATACACACTGTTAGCCAGAGCACTCTGTGCTTGGAGCAGTCTGGGTGTGTATGTGGCTGGAGCACTCTGATATGCTCAAAGGCTCACAAGGGAGCCTTCAGCTAAGCCACCCGAGGAGGAATCACAGGCCACTCATTCCTCACTCCTCCAGCGTGAAACAGTGACGTGAGGATTAAAACGGTGCCTCTGGTCAAACTGAACTTATTTTTCTAGATCCTATCACATAGGACAGCGGAGAGAGCAAAGTCCAGGCACGAAAGGAAAAGGCAGGCAAGCCAGTCTGGAAGAGATCTGTCTCACTTTAAAAAAAAAAAATCCTTTCTGGAGGCAGGGCCCCCTTTGTTGCTAAGCAACCCAGGCTGAACAAACAGGCTCTTGGGGCCTTCCCCTTCTGGTGCCCCCCACTCCTGCAGTCATTTGCTGTGGGGAGGGTATCCTTACAGGGAGCTGGCCCCCGCTTTCTCCCAGGCACCAGCTGGCAGGAGAGGCCAAGCTAGTTTGAGATCACTTGAACAGGGCTTCCTTCTCTGGGCTCTTCCTGCTCCCCATGCCTTGGCGGGCTTCAAGAGTCCCCCAGACACCTGCTGAGGCCCATACGCCTCCCATACACCACCCAAGCAAATCACCATAAGATCAACCAGTCTGTTTGTACACAGAGCAGTCACACTCCGGCATATGGTATCTCAGACTCAGACCTTGGGATGCCAGAAGAATTCAGATGCCTGGGGCGCGGGTGTAGGTTGGGGGCGAGGCCTGCTACGGGTGCAGGTAAATGCGACATCTGCTTCTTTGCACCCATCTCCACATTTTCTGAGATGTTTGCCAAATCTTGATTTTTAACTGAAAATGTCTAACAGTGAAGAAAACAGCCTCCCTTCTGTGTTGGCCATGTTTTGGTACTGAAATTCAGATCCCCGTAGGAAATATTTTGAATTAAAAAAAATTTTTTTTCCAAAGCCGTGTCTTTCAGCGGTGCATAATTGGCTCCCTGCTTCTCCTGGCTAAGTTTGCCTGCTTTCTTCTGAAGTCTTCGCATTCCCTCCACCCTGGTGAGCATTGGGGGGGATGGGGGGGATCTGAGTGTGTGTTTTGGGGACAAGCATTGTTGAGGAGAATAGGGCTCTTTCCCCTGCAGTCCGGCTGTACAATGGAACTTTCGAAGACCTCCTGAATAGATAAAAGTGTCAGGGTGCAAGAAAAATTCTATTAACGTTTTACAAAACACAACATCTAAGAAGTAGCTGGAGAGAAAGAGAAAGTGAGGGGTGGGGGGAAGAATCAATATGGATAAGACCCAGTGCTGAAGGGTGGGGGCACTTTTCAGTGGTTGCAAACACTTATTAATTCAGAGACGCCATCAATGCAATGGAAATCTGGCAGGGCAGCAAGAGCTGAAACCAGGAGAATTTGAATACACAAAGACTGAATAGAATGAAAACCGCGGCCTCACATACAGGGCCTATTTCTCACGGTTCTCGGAGAATCAAACAGAAGCGGCTTGTGCACGAGTCTCCATCATGGAGTCCAGAGAAATGAGGGACACAGTTGTGGTGTGTGGTGTCTGGTGTCAGTGCGGGAGCCAGTTGACTGACAATCTCTGTCTCCCTGTCTCACAGGAGTCCCTGTACATAGGGTCACACCTGAAACTAGCTCGAAGGAGTTGACTGTGCATCATAAGCCTCCAGGAAGGGCTGAGGAGGGATGCATGCTGGGGCTGGGGAGCTATAAGCTGTTGTTTTTCTGACCTCAAGAAGAGAATATCATTAACACCGTGGAATACTCCTCAAGGAACATGGTCCTGGACCTTACAATCAACACTTTGTGTGGGCAATGCCTTTGCATGCTACTGTACAGACTTCCTTGTACCAGAGGTGGCATCTGCAGGTCTAACCAGTCTTTTGAATCCCCTGAGGGAGAGAAGGGAGAAAAGTAGGTGTCTCAACCTTAGGTGGCTTTGTCCCGTGCCTTGGAACGAGCCTGGTCTATTTTGGAGAAAAGCTTATTCCAACCATGAGACGTCTCTAGGAATGACCCAAGGCAGGTCCACATGTGCAGCCTGTGAAAAGCAAAGTCATGGAACTTTTAGGACAAATAATTGGGAAAAGGATACTCTCTGACTTTGAGCCTGAAAGGTCTAGCATGTGTGTTTCTGCCTATGGAAGGTTCCAGTAAATCTCCCTCAGCAGGGCATACATATCAATGGAAGGAGAGCAACACTGATGGGCTCTGTGGCCATGACATATCAGACTTGCCCAGAGTCAGTTGGCCCACAGACCTTTTGGGCCCCCAGGATTTGTGTATCTAGCTAACTCTCAGCTCCTATAGGTACTCCTACTAGCCTGCGGCCTCACCATAAACAGTGAGAGCCCAGAACAAAGAGGTTGCTTTCTCCTCTAAAGACTATTCATACCCAACACATATGATGACCCCCTAGGGGACTGCGGACTGCAGTAGCAATCCTTCCTCTACATGGGTCCTTTCTTCTCTTGACCATTGATCATCTAACATCCTGAAGAGTTGAGAGTGGAACCAGGAGTGAAAAGATGACAAGGAAAAGAGTTTCTTTTTTTTTTTAAAACAATGTGTCATGTTGCAAAGGTGAACACTACTGTGACCTGCCGAGTGTGAGTATGAATCGTACTTGGCACACAGCATGCTGGAAGAGAGTTTCTTAATGTCAATCAAGTGGTCCCTGCCCTGGCACAGAACAAATCTAGCATCTCCCTGCACGATGCTAACTTTCCTTGTATTGGGTCAACCCAATCTTGACTTAAACATCTAGCCAGGGGCAACTTCATCTGCTTCTTCTACACATCCTACATATATCAGGCACTTCCTGCTTGCAAAGTATTAGCCTAAGTACAAACGAGGGGCAGGTCCCATGCTCTGTTGAATAGGTCACACTAATGACCCCACACCCAAAAATTTTGTAGTTTCTCTACCCAAAGAAGAGGAGTCTATTTCCTCATCCCTTTGACTTGAGCCTGGGCAATATAATGAGCTGGAGAGAAGGGTGTGTCTGTTTGGGTTCTGGCCTGAAGCAACTCAGCGAGCTTCCACTTGCTCTCTAGTGGACTTTGGCAATCACCATGAAAGGGGCATGCCTTGGCTAGCCTGCTGAAGGATGATTGTGCAGGACACATGGCACAGGACACCTGTGTCCATTTTCCCCAGCTGAGGCCCAGTTGAGAGCAGGAAGATCAGTCAACTGCTCCCCATGTACCTAGCCAGCAGCTACTATGTGCAACTGAGGCTCTGCAGTTTGTTACACAGTATCCCTGTAGCAGGGGATAATGCATATGCAACCCGAGTAAATGCACAAATCCAAAAGAACACCTTGCAACTTCAGAAGATGTGGTTTTAAATAACACCTTGGAGCAAAGGCAAGAAAAAAGGCAGAAGAAGGGGGAATGGTGAGGGTTCAGTATTAAACCACCAGCCAGGTTCCACGTTGCAAATGGAACCATCCAGATGGACACAGGTAAGACCTCTGCATCTAGGTTTTATCCCAGCAGCAAAGATGAAGACCTAGGTCCTAGAAAGGCCAAGAAAAGATGAAAATATGTTTCTCATCAAATGAATACTGTGAAGACTCAATAATCACCAACCAAAGTCAGTGGGGGAAGTCACTCAAATCCTGACTTCTTTAACGAGAGAACCCTCTTTCAAATGCCTCAAAGATTTAATATGAGCCAGACAGCTTTGCTGGGTGATTCTGAGGTGGTCAAACAGTGTTGACTGTATCCAAAGTTTAGACTGCACCTGCCCCAGCTCATGCTGGCCGAAGAAGCAACCTTTAAAGTCACAGTGCAGAGATGCCCGTGCAAGGGGAAGTTACAAGTTTTCTTTGTCCAGTTAGCTGAGCTCAGTCCCTTGGACTGTTTCTCTGCCCAGAACTTCAGAGAATTGCTTCCCTGGGTACAAAGCAGTTGACAGAAGGTGACAGAAAACTTGTTCCCAGGGGAGGGCTAAAGCCAGGATCAGCAGGTGATCAAGACAGGAAGTGTTGCACAGAGTCCAGGGAGGACCCAGATTCTCATGTTAGCTAGCTTCACAGTGTCTCAGGGAGTTCAAGGCACCTCCCTGTCTGTTCCCTGGTAGCATCTGAGAAAGGAGGGAGCTATATGAGGTAGCCTCTAAGTTCCCAGGGTAAGGATTCTGCAGAGGATGCAGAGAATGCTGGGAGAGAGGGGGGACAGGACAGACACTACGACATCTAGGAGCATCAAATTCCTCACTGAAGACTGTTTCCCTTTGAAAACTGTTCTGTGAGGCTGTTCCAGAGCTTTGCTGTGGTCAGTATACCCTAAGAAACTTCCTACTTCCTACACCTCCTGGGAGGCCAGCACACATCCCCACACATCACACCTATCAAGAACAAAGCAGGAAACCGCACTTCAAATGGTCCTTAAATCATCTATCCAGATGTGGAGGGGAACCAGGAAGAGGAGAAACCTCTACTCTTCCCCCAGAACAAACAATCCTAGATTTCTCTTCCTGCTCCTACATGGATGCTTCAAGAGTTAGTTTAAATCAACGCTTGCAAATGCTAGACTGGCAATATGACAGTGCACAGGGCTTAGCAGTCTTATTATGCTTTATAAAATCAAGGCACTGCGGCTATTTGATGTGGTGAGACCACCTAGGACAAAGGGCCGGAATCTGTGCTGTGTCAAGCATGGGTCACCTCTGCTCTCAACCACTGTATCTAGATGGAAATGGCTCCTGCCACAAACCTAAAGCAACTAGTCTTCTGAGGCTAAATTTCTCCCTTAGTATACAAAGAGAGGGTGGCGGTTTTGTTAACCATTGACAAGAGAGAGCAGGCAGCAGAGGGGGCAGCCTGGAAAATCCCATTAAATTCAAACTGCAATTTGCATTAGTGGTTTCAGCCTTGATGGCTCCCAGTAGCACCCTAAAGGCTGCTGAAACACCTGTTGCCTAGGCCACTCCCTCTGGACTGTTAAGGTTGCCTCGGCCACACCCTCACTCTCTAGGGGACCTCGCAGAAGGCCTCTTGGGCTCTCTTCAGTGATCTGTGTTCTTCCAAGGCAGAGAATCACTGTTCTAACTGGTTGAGTGTAGTGGGAGGGGCCTTACCTCCCAGCAGGTGTGTCAAAAATAAGCTAGCAGGCCTTAAGCTGCCCAGAAGTGGGCTGCTGGATGTAAGGAACAAGCACTCACCCAGTTTCTTGTCAGGGTTTTAGTCTAAGGAAACCAGGATTCTGTTCTGAAGTAGCCGGAAGGACCAACAACAGAAACAAAAGCTCTTATATTTTTGAGACAGGGTTACATGTAGCCTAGGCTGGTTTTGAACTCTTGTTTTTGGTTTTTTTTTTTTTTTTTTTTGGTTTTTTGGAGACAGGGTTTCTCTGTGTAGCCCTGGCTGTCCTGGAACTCACTCTGTAGACCAGGCTGGCCTCGAACTCAGAAATCCACCTGCCTCTGCCTCCCAAGTGCTGGGATTAAAGGCGTGTGCCACCACGGCTGGGCACTGGTTTTGAACTCTTATGTGGCCCAGGATGACCATGAGCTCCTGATTCTTCTACCTTCTAACTGCAGGTATTCTAGGCCTCTGACACCATTCCTAATATACTAGGTGCTAGGGATGAAACCCAGGGCCTCCTGCTTGCTAGGTAAGAACTCTTATCAAGTAACTGACATTCCTAGCCCCGAACCCAGACTTTTAAGACAACCTAATGAAACCACTACTCCTTCGACTTAGTATTTCTTTTTTTTTTTTAAGATTTATTTTATTATTATATGTAAGTACACTGTAGCTGTCTTCGAACACACCAGAAGAGGGCGAAAGATCTCATTACAGATGGTTGTGAGCCACCATGTGATTGCTGGGAATCGAACTCAGGACCTTTGGGAGAGCAGCCAGTGCTCTTAACCGCTGAGCCATCTCTCCAGCCCCGACTTAGTATTTCTACAATGTTATTACAGTCTTGGCCTTCATATGGCACATGAGAACAAGATTCTCATCAATCCTCTGAGCCCTAGTTTTCCCACCGCTCATCTTTAGGCTGGCAAGGGCCCCTGACTCAGATGCTGGTCCCCGAAAGCTCAAGTCTCTGCCCCTCCTCCCCATCTAGGTTCTTGCCTCCTTCCCGAGAGCTGCAGTCAAGAGAACTCTCTGCCACTTCTCTGTGCATTCAGCCCTGGAAGTTTCCAGCAATGGAGGTGCCCTCAGGGCTTCAGTTCTAGCCACTGCTATCACCTACTGCCCTTTTCATTCCGAAAGTCCAACACTAGCTTACACCAGCCCCCAGAACTTATTTATTTTGAGTTACCCTGATGCCTCCACTGAACAGCAGGAAAACAGACTGTTGGGTTTCTTCTACATCCTTTTTCCAAAATGTAACATAAACTTGGCCGTTTTAACCACATCTTTAGCATTCAGTTCACAAGCGCTAAGTGTATTTCCTGAACTCTTCATTAAAGGCTCTCAAGACCTTTTGGCTAGAATATTCTGCCCTCATAAGCAGGACTGTGTTCTATCAGTCCTATTTTTCTTACTTTTATGTTTTCAACCCTTGTGGAATCAATCCACTTTCTCTTTTAACTTAAATACAACCAAACTCCAAAGTTCATCAGATATGAGTTACAAATGTAATCAACAGACCCGGAGTCAGGGCTTGCTGAAGGGTGTGGGGTACCTACCTACAGGCAAGGCCTCCTGCTCAGCTGCTCTGAAGGCAGATTCTACTTATGAAATGCCCACCCTGCCCCACTAAATAATGATGAATAGTGACCGTTTACTATAGCTTAAAGGGAAATTTGCAAGTAGCTCTGGGTAGATACTATCACACCCATTTTGTAGGTGAGGAAATTAGAATTGCTAAGATTAAGTAACTTGCCTGGCATATCACACATAAGATACAGCTGAGTCAGGATTATGAGTCCCTGCAGGTCTCTGTCTCCGTTCACCGTGTTCCACTTTCTAAAGCCCCTAGAGCTTAGGTTAATGCTACCGTCTTCTGGATGAACCAACAAATACTACCTTAAAAGTTCTCCAAACAGTCAGAGGTGAGTAAGCTTAAAGGGAGTGGGTAGGTGGGAGGGAATCGGAGAGCAAATGAAGAGTTGAGGAGACCGGACATATAGGAGTGTCTTTCTTTGAGTCAGGCAAATCTAAAAGCAGAACACTGGGCTTCTCCATGGTCACAGAGCAAGAGCTGGACAGGAGTCCTGGAAGTCAGTCCAGAGCTCAGCCTATGAGAGTCGACAGGGTACTCTAAGCTTGCACTTAGAGCACGAAGAATACATACCATGCCTCACTCATCCTAGGGCTGGCAGGAGGGCTTGCATGATTGGCTGTTGAGTCCCTGGCTCAGAATACACCCAATTCACATCCTCCTGGGCAATTCTGCTGCACTGTGAACATGAATACACCTACATACCCACTGAAAAGTGGGTCACACCAAAGAACAGCCACTAAGATCAGCGTGCCCTTGGAGGGGCGGCGGGGGGGGGCAGTCACAAGATCCATCTTGAAAGAGCCTGAGTCTACCCTCTGAGGCTACGGTTGGGGTTAGGGCTCCCTGTCAGCTGTGCAGACAAAGACCTGGTCCCCAGCACCACCCAGAGAGGGAGCAGGAGGGACTCTCTGGGGTGATCTCAGGCAGGGTGTGGAGCAGAGGTGAAGGAAGAGAGGTGATAGGAGAGAGGCTGGCCGTGAGCTGTTGAAGGAGAAGCAGTTGGATCCAGCAGGCTGACAGCTGTCACATGGAAATGGCATCTGGCCTAATGGCCTCTCGTGTGACGTTCCTTCGAGTGGCGGCTGTTGTGCTCTGGTAATCCAGTCCCCGCTTTCAGGGCTGGTTGCTGAGTGTGTGTGTGCATGCATGCATGCAAGTGGGCTCTGGAGGAGGGGAGTGGCAGGCAGGCTACTGAATGTTCCTTTCTCCCTGTCTCTAACCTCTCCCATCAGGCCTCACCTACCGTGAAAAAGGCCCACACCTGCCAGCTCCAGAGGAGAGAGGCCCATCATTAGGGGAGCGTTGATGTGCCGTAACAGACTCTTGCATTCCCATTAAACAAATACTAAACTGCTAATTGCCAAAATGGATCTGCACGACTCTGACCGAACAGGGGAAGGGTTTATAATTACCAAGTGTGAAAATGCACAGCCTGTAAATAAGAACCTCATCTGTCCTAATACAGGCTGATATTGATGGGCATGAAATAAACATCAGGACCAAATGGAAAAATCATCCACATCTCCTGTGGCCAATGCAATCTCAGCCGGTGACAAGCGTGGCTGCAGCCATTCACTTGGGGAAGGGAATTGGGGGGAGGTAGCAGCATTTCGCAGGCTGGAGAAGTCCAGGTTCCAATCTGCAGTTCCAATCCCTCGGGCCATGTGCCACTTCTTTCTGTCTGCAGAACAGGGAGGGAAGCTACAAGGCTTGATGGTGGGACCAGGGCCTGTCTGCCTTGGAAAAGGAGTCCTGTGTGCATAAGCCTCCCACTACTCTGCTCTTTTACAGACAGGAACGGGCAGAAGAGGAAACAGGGAGATGACAGCTTAGCCAAGGTGGCCAAATTTGTCACTAAACCAGTGTTTATTGAGGGACCTCTGCCCAACGCGAAGTTAATTGAGGAGCATAATGGAAGGAGGGAGGGACCAGAACGACTCTGAGGCTTCCTGAGCCCTTGGGATCTCTCTGTGCCTTCCTTTCTGTGGGCTGGATGTGAGGCAGACTCCCAGCCTTGGGATTTCACAGCCATCCACTTGCCTTGATTACATGGAGCAAAGGAGAGAATTGCCACAGGCTCTAAGAGGGCCCCCGGCACTCTAGCAGCTTACTATTCTGATAAATTCAGCTCGATCTTCGGGGGAGTGTATACCTGGGAGATGGGAGGAACCTTCATCACTTTAGAACTATAGTCTTAGGGGTCATAGAGGTGACCCAGGGGTCACAGTTCCACTCCAATATAATAATCCTTTCTCCCAGGAACATCTGCATCCTTCTCTGCTCTAAAGAGTCAGAGCACCTCTCTCCTCCTCCTGGGATGAGCTGCTAGGTCTGACCTCAGCAGTAGAAGCACTTAGATGCCCAAAATAGAAGCTTCCTCTGCTCCGCAGCCCAGTTTTGGCAGGAGGCAGAATTCTGTGAACTGTGTGGCTCCAGGTACCTGAGTGAGTCCTCTAAGCACTGCTCATGCCCAAGTCCTTCATGAGTCTTAATGGAATTGGCTCCAGCATCCTCTCCCTTGGGCTACCTAACAGCCAATCACCCTGGCACCTAGCCCCAAAAAGTCCTGGGTCAACAACCCCATGGGTTACTCAGTTCTCATGCTGCCCCCTAGTCCAAAATTAGAAAATGAAGGCAGTGCTGACTATCTATTTTTAAAGACATTCTACATCATCACTTTAAAGTTCCCCAAACATCTTCAAATAATGGCTGCCACAATGTTGCCGAGAACAAAGTTTAAGCGTAGCTAAGACTAAGGGTCCAGTCGCTTGGTAAAGTCCTGTTGAGACAAGACCATAACTTCTCTAAGGCAGACAGGAACAAGAAGAGAGGAGTCCAGGCCACTCCTCACTTTCCAGAGGAACAAACCAGTGCTCAGTGATTTTGTGCCTAGAAGTGACAGAGTAAAAGGAACCTAACATGGCCTTATAGGTCTGGAGTTCAAATCTGTCATCACCACCCCGACCTGTGCATCCCTTGGGAAGGCTCTGCAGGACAAAAGAGAGCAATGATCATTGCTTTTCTTCCCCTCTGCATCGAGGAGTAGACATTATTGACGGAGAATCCAGGAAAGCATTTGACCAGTGGTCTGTTACTGCCATTAAGTATTCCAGCGCCAGGACACGCAGATGCTCACAAATATCTGTTAGGTAAGAGATGTGTCATGGACTAAGAAACTTTGTATTGATTATCACACAGTCCGATCTAGTGAAGTCAGTATGGATGAGTGACATTTAACTACACAAGCTCACCTGGCTTTAGGAACTATTCTCCAAGGATGATATACACTGTGTTTCAGAAGCTCAGAGAGAGTGGGGGTGGGGTGGGGTGGACGACACCGGTGCAATGTTCCTCGATATAAAAAGAAGCACATGAGCCACAATACACAGCTTTTGTGGATCCCTTGGAGGAAACTGTGCTGACGAGAAAAACAATATCCAAGGTTGGATGGTTCTATTTCTATAATGACAAAGTTGATGCACTGGAGCACAGCTCAGATCTGCGGTAAGGGTGGACTTGGTGTGTATTAAGAAACCAGTGGTTTTTGGTGAACTCAACAGGACAGTTCTGAGTATGATGATGACGGCCATTAGAATACGCAGATAACCAGTTTTCTTTCCTTTCTTTCCCCTTTTTCATTTTTCTGGTTTCTTCAGACAGGGTTGTGAGAAATGGGTGAAGGGGCACACAAGGGCACTTTGTAATATATAAATATATATTTGTATATATACATATATACAGTGGTATCTCATTTACCAAATAAACTGAACTTGCATGAAAGATAATTATCAATACTAGTCATAATGGAGGCTTCTGGCAGCACGGCCTAAATTATGTCTACACCTGCTACCTTTAGTTTAGCCTGAGGTACCCGAAGTGCCCAGTAAGTTTCCTTCGAAGTGATAAAGTCAACTTAAGGACCCCACTTCCTTCCGTGGATCCCCTCAGGTGGAAACTTCTATTCTCCTCATTAGGTCCAACCATGGCACGGGTCTTATTAAGTGAGTATTGTCAGAATAAAGATGTTTCCTACTTCTCACACCACATGATTCCCTAAAGGGAAAAGGAGGAGGAGGAAAAGCCGGTACCAACATCTAACCCCCCCAAAGCAGCAACAAAGTAGCGACTCAAGCTGCTTCAGGACCCAACAGGCAGCTTTCGCTTTCATTTATTTCTACATCAACACTCGAGGAGGAAGACTGCTCTCATTTCGGGAGCTGTCAATTCGCCTTAGTGCTGGGTTTTTCATCTGTTTTCCGTAAGAAGGAATTAGAAAGCAGCCAAATGAAATAACGCAGAGCAATCTAACATATTTTGGTGATTCAAATTGGGACCAGGGAAGAAGGAAATTAAACAACGATGACAGGCCACCCAGCACCCCTGTGCAAGGCCTACTGGCTTGGGCCCAACCCCCACTGGTAACGTTGGAACCCGATGACGCTCCGTCCTCTGCTGCCAACTATGCTATCTGCTTCACCCTGACCCTTCAAATCATGTATGTATGCTGTACAACTTATATGGTATTTTGCTTTCCGAAGCAGAAAAATCTTGTAACTGCGGGTGAACTGTCAGGTGCTGTTCCTTTAAATGGTCTGTGAAAGATCAAGAGGCCGGAAGTCCGTCCCTATTCATTTACTTCTCTTCCTCAGAAATCAACAGAGACACATGCTTCCTGCAAGCCAGGCCACATGAGAAACACTCACTGCATCGAACCTAAGGGTCTCATCTGATTGAAGTCTCTTCTTGGGGTGGTGGTGGTGGTAGAGTGATGCCTCCTAAAGATTTCTTGCAAATTCATCTAAATTTTTGGTTTTAACTAAATTGTTGCTCAATTGCTTAGGTCTTTCCCCCTTGCTTGACTGCAGAGCTGAAGACGAGCTAAGAAAATATTAGGAACTACAGGGCTAAGATGCTCTGCTGGCCTTTGGGGGCCATGAGGTACTCAAGAAACTGCCCCTTGACCATCACAGGTGAGGGGAGGGCAGAAGGTAGGTGACAGCCCTGGAGATCAGGTTCCTTTGAGCCATTGAAGTATAGGAGGCCCCTGTCCTCCAATCACCATTAATTTAAGATCAAGTGAGATTGACATCTGCAGAATGTATTCATGTGCCAGGTTGGCCAACCCACTTCTCCTGCTAGAACTAACTCCATAGGAAAGAAACCATGAAGGGCTCTGTCCTTTCATGGACAGAGTAGTGATAGCCTCCAGCAGTTCAAGACTGATCAGTATCCCCAGGTGCTGGTCACCACACAAAAATGGAGCACTAGAGAAGAGGTACCCATCCATGGCTGTGGACTGGTACCCAGTCTCCACCTCTGGGAGGGAGATCAGTGGAGCCAAGAGGAAAGGTGACCTGAGGGACTGTATGTAATGACCATTTGTATGTATGTATGTACACAGGTATGCTTGTGTGTGAACACATATTCACGTGGGTGGGTGTGTGGGTGGATGACTATTAGTGTGTGGGTACATGTGTGTGAAGGCCAGAGGTCAAGGTTGGGATGTCTTCCTTCATAGCTCTCCATCTTATTTTCTGAGATATGGTCTCTTACTGAGCCTGGGGCTTGCTGATTCAGCCAGGCCGGATAACCAAGCAACCCCTGGCATCTGCCTGTCTCTGCAATCCACCCACCCTAGTGCTGGGTTTACACACGTGCTGCCATGCCCACACTTTATAAGGGTGCCGGGTGGTCCGAACTCAGATTCTTCCTGCTTGCCTGACAGGCATTTTGTTGATGAGCCATCAGCCTAGTTCCCAAAGACCTGTTTCTAAAGGCATTGGCTGGAAACATGCACTGGCCCCAGCCAGCTCCAGCAGCCTGCAGCACGTATGTGGCTTTTTAAAAAGAAGGGCAGCAGATACATTTATGAACCATCCCAAAGGAACCAAGACCATTTTCTTTAAAATGATTAGGGCGAGTAGAAATGGGGGGGGTGTTCAAGGGTAGGGGCCAGCTTCTCAATGCCTACCCACTGCCATGATAAGGAAGGTTCCAGGAACCCCAGGGGCTACCTACTCCCAGGGCTGTCCACAGGGCTCGGTGGAAAATCCAACCACACAAGGGTTCAAAGCCCCAGGGGACGGCAACTGAGGAGGAGAGGAAAGCCCCGTGGGACAGAGCCAACTTAAGAACAGAAGCGACCACCAACAAATGTGAGCAGTAAGCCGCTGTCGCCTCCCGTGCCCAAGGCTGGAAAAGCAAGGCGAAGCAGAAGTTTAAACCAAAGGAGTAACTTGATGGGAGCAGAAGAAATGCCAGGACAGGAAAAATGGAGAACACAGTGGTCCAGCATTTAAGAGCGAAGGAGGCCTTAAGGGTGGGAATAGTTTAGGAAAACCAGAAAACCCTTGGGAAGGGGCTCACCCACGGGGACACACAGTGTTGCTACTGCCGCTGCTGCCAACACGGCTACCTCTGCTGCCGCCGCCGCGAGTCTCTCAGATTGCCCACAGCATTGGGCTAGACTTAAGGCAGAACCAATTCGTCCCCAGCAGGCACTGCGCCTCTGTGACTCCATATTTGCTCCTTTGTGGGTCAAGCAATGCCGACAGATGAATGCTCTTTAGAACTCCCCTAGCACCTTGGTTCCGCTCAAGAGAAAAATACGTAAGACAAATGTTCTCCAGACGACTGAAATTTCCCCCTCGCTCTCCACGTTTAGTTATTTATTAGGATGCTTTGGCGAGGTTATTTTCAGACTTCCACGTGAAACAGTGATACTTAGCACTTCCAATTCATCTCCCAAGCAGTTTTCAAATGTCAGCTCATTAATCCCCAGTCCCCTCGAGGAGCTGGGCTCTGCCCCATCACTCAGACTGGGAAGACAGAGGCATCGCTGCTGAGGACCTCTGTCCAGGGCTGATCTCAGTCAGGGGTGCTTTCACTGGACCTCAGGAACCATTTTCACTGCAATGATACTCCTCTTAGGGCTGGGTCTCAGCGACAGCCCCGTGGCCTCTTGTTACTGTAGGAGTTACATGAATCTTGAGGACACAGCTACTCAGCGCCCCCCAGAGGCAGGTGAGCACCCAGATGTGTGCTCTGCAGCTGCCTTTGCCTCCCTCTCAGACTTGCTAAGTGATCAGCACATCTGGTGTGGTGGGGGCTGTACTTTGCTGCCTGAGAACTATACCATTACTTTCTGGGAGAAACCACAGGCTTGGACTAGGTCTTCTAAAAGAGAGATGTACTTGGGGGGGGGGGCCCAAGGGGGGACTGGAGAGATGGCTCAGTGGTTAAGAGCACTGACTGCTCTTCCAGAGGTCCTGAGTTCAATTCCCAGCAACCACATGGTGGCTCACAACCATCTGTAATGGAATCCAATGCCCTCTTCTGGTATATCTGAAGACAGCAACATTGTAAAAACAAAACAGAGTCTGGCTTATTTCATTTGGGATGACACAAGATAGACACTTCCATTTGAGAGAGGGCAAGATGGTGAGAGGGCGAGAGAGTGAGTGCCCATGTCTAGTATGCAGAAAGTCCTGGGTTAGAGTCCAACACTGCATAAATAAGGTGGGATGCCAGCAGGCCTGCAATTCTAGCACTAGAGAAGTGGAGTCAGGACTATCAGAAGGACAAGATCATCTTTGACATAGTCTATTTCATGTACGCTGGGCTATGCGAGACCCTACTGAAAGAAAAAAGCCCAAACAAAAAGACCAACAGAGGCAGAGTGCCACACAGGAAAGAGGAGTATCGTGAGTTTGAGACCAGCCTGGGCTATAAAGCAAACTTCTGACTCAAAAATAAATAACATTTTAAAAATGAAAAAGAGAGGCATATGTCCTCTTGTGTGGCTTCTCTTCTCTTCCTAAAAGAAACACCTTCACCTATCTTTGCACCAGTCCCTAACCTTGACTGACCCGTGAAACACTGCAGCCCATGTGGCACTCCAGTGAACTTTTTCATTCATCGACTAACAATGAGACGGAAGATTCCTGTCACTTGAGTCACTCCTGGGACAAACAGAATGACTTTTACTGGGGCAGGACATCAACTTTCTCCAACTTCTAGGGCCCAGCAGAGCCTGAACCCTGAGTTGTCTGCACCCAGCTAGGACAGCAGATGAAGGGGTGGTACTGCCATGGCGTGTGGCCATGTGAATCACTGTCTAGCCCAAAAAGGAGGGCATAGATGATGAAGTACTCCGGGTGGCTGTCCCATGTCCTGGCACCTGGCACCCAATGTCCTGGCTAACCTGTAGTAGCTGCTCTGAAAGGACAAATTCTCCACTGCAAGTTAGTACTATTGCATGCTCAAGCCCTGACATTTCATCTGGTGTCAGCTGGCTTGGCCCCGTGTCTAATGTATAGTTAAGAGCCAGACAATGCGACTCTGACTAGGTAACTAAGGAACACATTGAGATTAGATACCAAATGCCTATGGTTCCCTTCAAGGGAAGGTCCTGGTTCCACTTAATAAGATTTGGATTTGAGGGAGGGAAGCTTTGTGGGGGAGGGTGTTCCCTACTAGTTTGTTCTCAAGCCATGCAAGATAACTAGTCTTATTATTTTTGAGTCCCATAACATTTAGATCCAAAACCAGCATACTCAATCTTGGCCAGGAGACATCTGGAGCTAAGGTTGGGGATGGTTTCCAAAACTCACAGCCACTTTCAAAGGCCAGAGATTTATCACCACAAGGAGACTCAGAAGAAAGTGCTAAAGTCTGACTCTGAGTTCACAGTGAGCCCTTTGAAAACACACAAAGCGGAGGTAGGCTCTGTGGAAAAAGTATGTAAAGATCCCTGCTTAGAAGAGGAGGTAATGCATTTGTAGGGAAAAGCCCTGGTCTCGATGCTTCTAGATATGACGGAGGAGGGGTTAAGAAAGGGACTCACAGGCGCGCCACATGTGCACAAAGAAGAGGCGGAGAAACAACAACCTGAAAAGCAATATAAAAGAATCTTAAATTCGAGGACCTCCTAGATCCCCATCTATGTAAGCAGCTAAGTGAAGTGGGGCTCATCTGTACCTCAAGGCTAAAGGAGCAGAGCTAGGAGGATCCCAGGAGCTTTGCTGTCTAGGTAAATTAGTGAACTCTAGGTTCTGTGAGAGACCCTGTCTCAAAAATAAAGATGGAGAGGAAGACATTTGTGGTTGACCTCTGCCCTAAACACGCGCGCGCGCGCACACACACACACACACACACACACACACACACACACACACACGCGCGCACACACACACACACACACACACACATCCACCCCTTTGCCAGGTACAAAAAGCAACCTCCATCTTTACTTAAGTTTAACCAAACAGGCTAAGCACACCCAGAGGCAGATATCTTAACATCTCTAGAAAGATAACAAGGCAGACATCCTTTGATTACATATCCTTTTCAAAAGGGCAGGCTTCTTTCTCCTCGATCCCTATACAGTCAGGGAAGACCTCTCAACACAAAATGGCTGCTTAGGGAACATGCCTAGGGAACACAGCATCAGCGACAAACCAAAGAGTGTACCCGCAGCCTGAGGAAAAGGCACTGTTTAGTCACTCACGAGACATCTGGAACTCAAACAGGCCACAAGCTGTCTTTATCACATCTCTGTGCATACAAATACACAATGGAAAATTACAGGTCCCTCTCATCTACCAAATGAGCCATAATAAGCCCACAGGTTTCCCTGGGTCCTTAAGACACTCCTCTTGGAACATTTGTCATGAGAGAAAAGCTTGGGGCAGATGAAAGGCAGAGAGTGGAGTGGGCATCTTTCCCAGGGAGGCAGCTCTGATCAAGGCTAATTGCCCTGTTGGGGTCCTGTGTGGCCAAACTCAGGTGAGCATGTCTTAAAAGAAAATGTCTCACCTCTTCAAGCCCTGGAGATAGGGAAGACCCGTCCACTGTCTTTTGTAAATGCCTGCTGGGTAAGTGTGCAGATAAGACCAGTATTACATTATGATGATTCTTCATGCATGAACGTCTATTTTTAAAGAGAGTCTGTGGGAAAGTGGCTCTGGGAAGCGGGGCACGGCCAGAGGACGGGAGGTAGAAAGGAAGGCTGTTGTAGTTAGAAAAGTCTCTGCCACAGAATAAAACCATGCCTTCCCCGGAGAGGAAAACTCATTAAAGTTCGTCTTCAGTTCCTACAGAACACGGTTGTTCTAAAGAAGCTGTCTTTTGCCTTGTCCCTCCACCCGACCCCACCTTACACACCAGCTCTTGAATGGCTATGACAATCCACCAAGTGGCATAGCACTGACTTAAGATTATTTACTTGCTTTGCAAAGCTGGGTGCTACCTCCAGTCATGGACCACCTGTTTAGGAAATTCAGGCAAGATGCTGGTAGACTCTGGCTCATCTAACTTATATGGAACCTGCCCATGTCTGACCTCTATTGGGGAAGAAACAGAATAGAGACCTGAAGAATCCATGAGCTTCCCTTCCCAGGCCTGGCCATGATGGCTAGGCACTTGGCCTTGGGCACCAGCAGGGAAGAGGATAGAAGTGAGACACAGGAGAGAAGGGGTCCGTGCGGGGAAGAAGCAAGCCAAGAAGGTAGTGGTCTAGTGTCAGCTACCTTTAAAAGTTAAAAATGGAAAAACAGAAACCAAACTCTGAGGAATCCAGCAAGTTAAAGCTACAGTAGCCAGAGAAGGAAAAAAAAATGCTAACTTAAAACCCCTCTGGCCTGAGCACTTCACTGCATAAGAACTATATAGTTCCTGCCTACTCTAACCTTGCCCTAGACCAATGGATCAGTGGTACTCCTTGATAGCTCTAGATCTGGAGAATTGGCTAATCGAGTAAAGTGCTTGTCCCTAGCACCCATGTAAATGCCAGAGGGAAACGGCAGCCCAGCTATAATCTCAACACCCAGGAGACAGAACCATCTGACCCCTAGAAGTTGCCTAGTGAGAACAGCTGAATTAGAGGGCTCTGGGTTCAAGGGAGAGACCCCACTGCAATAGAGCAATGACATGGAGAGTAAGCAAGGAAGATGTTTGATGTCAACCTCTGGCTCATGCGTGCACGCATGCACTCTCGTGCAACACACACACACACACACACACACACAGATTCAACCAATAACCAAAAAACATAAAAAGGAAACTCTAGGGACTAACCACTTCCTTGGACTTTAAAAATCCAGGATCTTGCTGATGCACACAGTGACACTGGGGTAGTTGACACAATGTGTGCTGTTAGTCTATCAAAAAGGGGCATGCAAACATTTTTACTTTTTAATGCATGCATCATTACATATGCATAGCAGAAGCCACTGAAGAGCAGGAGAAAATACCAGTTAATATTTTTTATAAATCTTCGTTTTTTACTTTCCGCACCTTTTCTTAGCGCTGTGTGCATGAGAGAGATAACATCTTTAATTTTTAAAAGGAACTATGCAGGGGATAATATGGTGAGGGACGTTTATTAATTTGCAACTCTTTGTACCTCAATTATTGAGACTTCATCCCCAGGAATACATAGCTCCTGCACAGCTGAATGCCAAGGAATTCCCAGACAGCCCTCTTTGCTTCCTTGGACTCGAATCAGTCTCTAAGCCACCCCTGAACTGTGATTTATATGACAGCTTGGGAGAAGCCAATTGGGGACAATCAATGAACAGACAGAGACAGGCCTGGTGAATGTGCATGAATTAAAAGCAAAACTCCATTGTAATAGGAACAAGATTCTAATCACTATACCTAATTACAAAGAGGAGTAAATCACGGGGAAAAAATTAAGTGTCTCATACAGAACAAACAAAGCAATTAGTCATAAACAGAAGCCCAGGGTCTGGTGAACAGGCTGGAACCCAGACCCAAACCTAGCTGTACATCTGCTCCCAAGGCTCCGTCAGCATCCTGGAAGGTAGATGGCAGCTGAGCACTGTGCTAAGGTGACAGGCCCCTGAGGTGAGCAGCCTCTTCAGAACCTTCTAACCCTAGCAAAGTCCCTGCACCAGATATAGGAACCCAAACCTTCCTGGATGACAAAGCAGTTACTGACTTAATGGGACAGCCACCTCTAGACACACCCCTTGGTTGTTAATGACTTGTTGATAAAAGCAGTGAATTCCTATTGCACTGGACGAGTTATCTGGTTCAAAAAGCACATTATGCCCTTGAGGGAGCCACTATTATCACCATCTGCATTTATTAACAAGGAAATTCATGTCCTGAAAGCGGAACATTTTGGCTTTGGTCACCCCATTTGTGAGGGGCAGAGTCTGGATTTAAAGGCAGTGGTGGACTTCCAAGCTCAGGCCCTTAAACTCAGTGCCATATTCCTTATAAAATGGGAAAAGTGAGTGATGTCTACATCTTGCCAAAATATCATGAAGAACTAAGTAGTGAGGGCAAAAGGCCTGATGTACACTAGGCAGGGCCAAAACACCCTTTTCTTCTATGCTCCCTCGCTGTGCCTTCCTCCTAGGGAACTGTGGGAAGACACCAAAGCCACAATGACCTCTCTCCGTGCCTGTACTTTGCATCCATCTGCAGTTCTGGTAGACAAGACCCTCCTAGTTAGGGGCTGGATAATCTAAATATGTGCTTAGAGCTCACATAATCTCTACTGTAGCCCCCCAAGATTCAGAGGTGGTGAATGACACACTTGCAAGGCTGGGCAACAGTGTAGTTACTAAAACTGTGTCACCTGAACAGAAAGAGCAACTAACTTCCCAAGAAACACAGCCAGGCAATGACTTAGGACTGAAGCAGGCTATTTCAAAGAGTATGTGAACAGTTTCCAGAATGGAAGCTGTTCTATGACAATCTCTCTTTCAAAGACCAACCTGGGTACAACTGATGCAGCCAGGGGGTAGGTTAAGCATCCTCATTCTTTGCTTATGCCTTCCAAAGGGTCACCCTGAGCACGCAGAATGTGCTGCAGACATCCCAAGACAGAGACCCTGGGAAAGATCAGTCTAACCCCGCTCTGGGTCCCTGGGGGCTAAGCCACCTTCTGAGAGCTGAATGAAGCCTGTCTTGGGGCCATGCATAGTGGGGAAGAAGAGAAGATTTCTGGTTCACACTGATGGGATTTCTTCCCTCAACCCTAAACTGCATGGGGGGGGGTGAGGGGGTGGGAAGGACTCTTGGATGAGTGCTGAGTAGCTGCGAACATAAAAGACTATTTGCTTTGGACAAGTCTAGCTCAGGCACTCGGATCCCTACAGCAGAGATTGCTGCTGATGGCTTTGGAGGGGGCTGCTCCTTCAAATTAAACCCCCCAGGGGCCAACTCAGTGGTCAAGGGATCTGGGCTCCAGGGTCACAGAGAATGGACTTCACGTGTGGTATGTCAGAACCCCACAGTGACCTTGGGAAAGCAATAGAAGAAGGTACTTAACACTCGAGTCACAGCCAGAAGCATGCTCTTTAGATGGGAATGAAATGGTGTCTATAAACAGGTACACATGGAAACATGCCAAACAGTAGCTTCTGATGCTGCCGCATCGTGACTAGTTAGAGTTGGTCAATTTATATAAAGGCCACTGAGTGCCCTCACTCTTGGAACTGACTGAGCAGGGTGCTGGGCTGAAGTCTGCTTGCTACATACTCCTCTATACCTATGTAGGCCCTTCCTTATCAGGCAGAAAGGCCACCAAGGGCTCACTTGCTTCTTTCCCAAGAGGCCATCTGCCCAACCTCTTCCTCGCCCAAGTCCACCCCACCCAACTCTTCCCACTGTACTCCTATGGTATTTGGGAAACCAAAGGCCCAACTCCTCTTGCATGTGACTCCCGAGTTTGACATTTGAGGCTAGGTTAGAAAAGGTGAAGATATGTCTTTCTGCCTCACCTGCTGGAACATCATACTGAAGCCCTACCTGCTGTGCCAGGCTCTGACTGCCCTGAGGCTGCCAGGATGCAAGGAAGCTCAAACCATATGCAAACAGACCACTATGGAGAAGTCCCTGCGTCACATCTGGCTGCAGTGCTCCTGGTTTGAGCCACCTGCAAAGTTCCTCCCAGGTTCCTACTCCACAGAACCTACCACTGATGCATGGTATGGTGACAGCTCTGCTTCAAGTCAACAGGTTTTCAGATAAGTGGATACCATGTATCAGAAAAATGTGCTGTAAACCAATGGGTAAATATAAAGGGCTATAAATGATATAATAACCTTAAGGATCATTTCTTCAAGTCTACCCTTGACTTTGTCTCTAGAATGGTATACATGCTAGAGATAGGGTAGGCAAATATTTATTATTTTACCTTTAAACTCTGAAAAAAAAGTACAATAATCAAATGAATTATTATAAATATGCAAAATGTACCCCCACCCTAGACAGGGTCTCACTGTACATCTCTAGCTGTCTTGTAACTCACTATGTAGACCAGGCTGGCCTAGAGTTCACAAAGACTCCTCTGCCTCTGCTGGGATTAAAGATATGTTCCCCACGCCTGATGCGAAATGACATTTTAATCCATTGGGGCTAAATTCCAACCATCACATATACTAAGCAAATGCTTTATCACCAAACAGCAACTTCAGCTCTGCTGATGTCCTGTAGAAACCTAATTCAGGCCTGAAGAGAGGGCCCTGTAGGTATTCAACGTTCTGAAGACAATTCTGGCGGACTGTTCAGGCAGCCATTTCTCTGTCATTTCTATAGCCTTGGAAGCTGCTTGCCTGTACTCCCTACTTACTCGGGTAATATTTATTCCTTCTCAGGTCTCTGATGGGTTTGAAGACTATAGAGAGTTATAGTCCCACAATTAAGTTTAAGATGTTTTCAGGTCTAAGAAGATGTTCTTAGGATGATGATGATGTAAGTTATGATAGAAAATGCTTTAGGTACAGAAATCTGAACTCAGCAAGGTAGGATAGATAATAGAATACTTTCTCCAAAATTGCCAAATACTTTCGGACTAGATATTATAATGTAAATCTTACCTGATATGTCTCATAATTGTTATTGCATATATTATGCTATTATAAGAGAAAGAGCCTTTTATTAGACAAAGGGGGGAAATGTAGGCATAATGTTTTTTGCGCACTGTGTAAAGTTTAGCCTTGTGTTATTCAAATGCTGATTTCTCTTCCCACAAATCTTGTTTCAGTCTAGACACTGCATTGTGATGTTTATACCCAGAATCTCCTGTCTCAAGTTTGTGCAAACAGTTTTTACCATGTATTCTCTGCCTTGTCAATAAATGCTGGGCAGAATAGAGAACAGGGCAGAAGCTTTGGTCAGCCAGGGGGAGGAAAGGGGGTTTGGGGGGAGTGAGTTTCAGTTTGCCATGAGGATGAAGAGAGGAGCCATGAGGAGGTCCAAGAAGAAACTGTGAGAGAAAACATCTGAAGTTCAGAGCCAGATCAAGAATAATATGCAAGTATCCCAGGAAGTGGCTGAAAGGGAGCCAGATTAGAATAGGGGCTAATATAATCATTTTAACTACCTGACGATTGAGGTGCAGCTTGAAATAAATCTTGGTTTCTCTGTGGTTACTGGGGATTAGCAAGGGTAAAGGAATATAGCTGCTGGATTAATTCACTGGATGAATTTCTATTAAAAACAATTCATTTTACACAGTCCGGTGGTTAAGAGCCCCCACTGCTCTTGCAGAGAACCCTAGTTCAGTTCCCGACATTCACCCTGGGCAGCTCACAAACTGTCTGGAGCTGCATCTCCAGGAATTCTGATTCTTTTCCGGCCTTCGCAGGCAGTGTACTCACACGCACACAAACCCACACAGAATGGCAAGTGCTACTGAAAAAGAATAGGTCTTGGAAAACAAAATTCCATGAGCTAACTAAAAAATGACGTATAGAGTTAGCCAGACCATTCACTATTTAAAAGGTGCTTGTCAGGCAAGCTGAGAGACCTGAGTTCAATTCCCGGAACTCACATATAAATGGAAGGGAAGAAACGACCAAGGGTTTGTCCTCTGACTTCCGCAAGCACATAGTAGCACTCCATACAACAAATACATCATGGTTCTCTGTCCCAGACCAGGACACTCCAAACTCCTCCATGAGAAGGAGGACAGATTGCAGGGAGAAATTAGAACCTAACTACCAAATCTGAACCTTCCACTTTCCAATCTGGGGCCAAAGTAAGGGGACATCGTCCAGCGGCCACCAACTATGCAGGAAAAAGCACAGCTTTCATATACATAGCCCTGCAGTTCCTGGGAGCAAATTGAGATCGCAAGGCCGTCAGCAGCCTGGGCGCTCATCATCTTGACAGATACTTAGCTATTCATTTAAAAACAAGGGAGAGAACAAGCGTCAGCTGTATTTTTTAATTACTCCTGGATAGAGCTGGGACCGCTCTGGCATAATTGGGGTACTGAGATTGCCCCCCCCCTTTGAAAGCCTTGTTGCAGCAAGAAAAATACTGTGTTTATTCTAATTAAAACCAACCCTTCTTTTAAATCATCTTAGCAATGGCAAGGCAAAGGGTGACATCTCCTTTGAAGTGGGCAGTAGGAGGAACTGCGCGGGGGCCACCTGTGCCATGAACATGTCCCCGGGCATAACTCTCTTTCTTCAACTATCAGTTCTCTCATTTAGGAAGCAGGAAACGTGAAGAGAATTCCATGTGTCCTCTCTGGCTCTAATGTAATCTGAGGCTACTGCTCCCACGTTCTGTCACTCAGGCCCAGTGGGGTGTACTGTGTATCTAGGACCCACTCCCTGGTCCACAGGATGATTTCAGAGCACCTGGTGCTCAAAACCATCCATCGTCAGCCTCTACGATGACACCAGGGCTGTGCCAGCATTGCCAGTGAGGACAGTGCTGTGGCTCCCGGCCACTCACCACTCCATGAAGCACATCTGGTGGCCTTGTTAAATACACAGCCCCGGGCTTCTTTGACAGTAGGACTCAGGAGGTCTAGGAATTCTCATCCTGGGCCCCATTATCTCTGACCAGACATTCAGAAAAGCTCAGGGCTAGTTAAAGCACAGCCTTGGAACACAGAGACTCTAGTCTCAAAGCCTGTCCTCCTGATTTCTTGGGCATAGGACCTCATGTGAGGCACTGCCTTGAAGGCTCCCTGTTCTCTCTATAGGACCACAGAAGGCAGGCAGGCATGCAAATCCTTGTCTGCTTCCCAGTACATGTAGTGGCCGGGCAAGGGCTATTCCTTTCCATGACTTTCTTTTAGTTTGGACTTTTATGAGATAGGACCTCATTCTGCACCCTAGGCTGGTCTGGAACTCATTATGCAAGCCAAGCTGGTCTCCCATCTCAGCCTCCTGAGTGCTGGGTTTGTAGACCTGAGCCACACTCAGCCTCTCCTTGGCTTTGAAAGGTGGGGCAATTTGAAAAGCTTTTTAAAACACCCTAAATGTGATAGCTGCTCGGAAGATAAATTTGACAGTGGGGGGGGGGGGGAAGCTACATTAAAAGGGGTCCAGGGGCTGAAGAGATGTCTCTGTGGTTAAGAGAACTGACTGCTCTTCCAGAGGTCCTGGGTTCAATTCCCAGCAGCCACATGGCATCTCAGTAATGTTTGTAACTACAAGATCTGACACCGTCACAGACATATGGGCAGGCAAAACAACAATGCACATTAAAAAAAAAAAGAGCCCAAAGGAAATAAATACTTCTACCATGTTTCTTGGAGTTAAGAGAGTGGAAGCTGAAATCAGCCACCAACAAAATAAGTTGGAACTGCGAGCCAGGCAGGGAGAGGACAGAATGACGACCTTGAACACTAGCAAATAGTGCTATACTGAAATTTCCTGCGTATCCCACCCCACCCCATTCTGGTTTGGGCTATCCTGTTCATAGGCAAGCCTGCAAGAGACTGGCAGCTTCCCAGACTGATGGAGAATGGGCTGGAGCTGGCAGGAAGGAGGCGGCTGCCTAGTGCCCCTGACACCCAGGCTGTCGGGCTTTGTCCTCGTGCAGCAGCTGGCTGGGGAAGTGGCTCACCTGAGTGCTTCCATTTGCAGCCAGACACCTGGGCTAGCCACAGCCGGGCTCTGTGACCAACAGCTGACAGAGCACATTAGCTCCCCCTCTGCTTGTCAGAACATTTAAGTTCTGAAAGGTGGCGGCCATGGCGCTGGGCAGAGAAAATGCAGTTGTCATATCAGCCTGTTCATCAGCCTCACGGAAGGTGTGACAAGCCGGGAGGGCAGGGAACCTAAGTGGAGGGAGGAGAGATCTGGGCTGCTGGTGGGACGCGGAGTCACGAGAAAACACAAGACAAGAACACAGTAGCCCCAGGGCATCATATAGCCCCAGATGGTTCTGCTGCTCTGAAGAGCAGGCAGCCGGCAAGGTGGTCATGGGGTGGGGTGGGAGTGGGGGTGGGGGGCAGCCCGGGCATCCAGCAGGTGAGTGACAGGCCAGCCCTCCTGCACTTCCGCTCCAGTAACTACCTGTATTATGCTAAAACGACACAAAGGACAATAATTAAGCCCAGATCTCTGTGGATCATTCGCTGTGATAATTCCACCTTTGTAATTCAGCTGCAGATAAACCCCTTTTGTTCTGCCTTATAACACAGATTCTAGTATCATTCAAGTATATTAACTGTAGCCTATTACTGTCACAAAAAATGCTCCCTGAGCCATAGCAAAAGACTCCCCAGACAAAACTTTATGTCATGTTAATCCAAGCTTTAATAACTATGAGGATATATAACTGTATTCTAATTGTGCTCTGCGTTCCTGCATACAAAAACAGAAGATATCAAAAATGACAGCCACAGATTTCCTCAAATAAAAAAAAGCATTAATTCCCCACTCTGGGTGCTAGGATGCAGGGGTGACGGAATCCAAGTGTACACGAGGGGGGAAAAATGGTGACTTTTTGAGAATAGGGAGCCCTTGAGGCTAGTACAGGACGGAGAAACTGAGGCCACCAAAGATGAAGGTTAAACTGTGTAGTATGGGGAAGCTGGCAGGGAGACTTGGGTGGGGAAGATCACAAGAGTGGTGATGACAGTCACTCTAGGGGAAAGAGTCAAGTGGAGACAGCTATGAGGAGAGCTTAGGATGCTAATTTAGTATGTCATTCCCACATTGAATCTGAAGAGACCATCAGACCCAACTGGTGTGTGCATCTGGTAAGGAACATCTCTCCAGGTCCTCTCCAGACTCGCCCCAAGCAGATGAAGACAAGCTGCAACCCCAAGACTCACCTTGACCACATGATGTGCGATCGCAAGTAACTGTGACTGAACGCAACCCTGAGAAGCTCTCCCTGATGGACCATACGGCTCCCCTCTTCTGTACCTGGCTCCATTTCGGTCATCTTCTAACTGACTCTCATCACTTCCTAGTGGGCCGTCATTTCTGTTTTTCTATCTGGTTGGCTGTTTATTGAATGTCTCCCTCCACTAGAATTTAGCTCTCTTAAATGACCAGGACTGGTTTCTATTCAACTCACTCATTTCTCCCTGGTGCCTCGGCAGGGAACCTGGCATACAGCAAGGACTAAGAGGGTTGTTAAATGACAAAATGGTACTGTCATGATCTGGCTGTGTGGCGGAAGACAAGTTTCTTTACCTCACCGAACTGAGTGTCCTCGAACTGAGAAGGAAGGAGGCAAACACCCGTTCTCCAGTGTGGAGAGGAAACAACCTGGAAGAACAGATGGTGAAGACCACGGAAGGGGCTGGTACAAGAGCGGTGCTCAAAGCGGCCGAAAAGTTGTAGAGAACAAAAATGCCCAGAAGGGCTAGAGCATAGCAATCACTGCTCAGACCAAAGATGGGACATGGCTCATCACTGTGACAACATTCCCTTCTAGGACCTCCATCCCTCTCTACTCCTGGTCCGCTGTCTCTCCCAGTGCCAGGAAGTCATCAAACCGTTAGGTACTCCGTGGGGTATGCTCCTCTACAGAGACTTCTGCATGCGAGTCTAGACTCGCCAACGTTATTTAGAGAATATTATAAACCTCTGACCTTAGAGTTGCCTTCTCTATAAAACCAGGACATTGGATATTAACAAGTGCCTCTTACAGCAGGAGGCTCACACTATAGCAAAACGAATATACTCTGACAAGAATTATTGCCTTCTGTTATGAGGGCACTGTGAACCTTCATTTCCTCATCTATGAAGGGTATTACTATAACCCTCACTGCCTTATTGCAAAGGGTGGTCATGAAGACTAAAGTGCTGGTGAATTCAGGCTTGCTGCCCATCAGGGAGTGACTAGAGGTATACTCCCAGGGGCCAAGAGCACTCTGGTAGACTCGAGGCATGGGCCCAAGTGTAAGCTCCCAGGCTCATGCAAACAGCCTATTTTCTTTAAAGGACCAATTTTAAAAGAGATGAAAACTTTGCAACTCCACACGCTTCGCTTTAATGCCACCTGCAAAGGGCGTGAAAACACTCCTGAGGGTAAAACAGTTTGGACAGTTGAAGGGGTTTCAGAAATGACAACGGGCAGATGAGAAAATCCCTTCCTGCCGGAGCTTCAGTCAGTTCCAGACCGTGGCCTCAGATCCTGAATGACTGTTCTGGTTGCAAGGACTCAGAGGACAAGGAAACAGGAGTCTTGACATGTTCTGCTGGCGCCCATCTGCCCAGACCTCCACCAGCCAAGTTCTGTCCATTGGCAAGTGCTCCTCACTGGGCTCTTTATCGATATTTTCATTGCACTTTTTAGCAAAGGATAAAGGAATCAAGGTGACAAGTGAGGGCGGAGGATTCATTCATCCATCTGTCCCTTTTTGTTTCCTATGCATTAACCATGTGATCAGATCATATCAACTATATAACCATGAGACAAAACAGAAGTTCCCAGAAAAACACAATCATTCCTGTACCTTCCTGAGAGGTGCAAGTGCCCACCCCACCCCCAAATTCCTGAAACTCTTTGCAGGCAGAGGAGGAGAGAAAGACCATAGTTCACCAGGACTCCAAAGTACCAGATGGTATTTCAAGTCCTCTGGTTGGCACTTAACATTTGGGGGCATAGCTGGGACAAGAGTCAGAACTTAGAATCTGGGGGAGGACAAGTCTGGCACTTAGAATCTGGGGAATACAGCTAAGACAAGAGTCTGGGCTTTGCTGGAGGTCTCTTGATGCCAAAAGATTCTATAGAGGGGCTTTATTTCTCCACCCTTCTGTCCTGGCTATCCCATTATAACTGATTTTTGTTCCCTAAACTGGAAAACTGGATGAGAAGTAGAAGGTGAACAAAAAAATATTGAAAACAGAGATGAAGGACCCGGTGGATTCTCCATCCACAGATGGGGCTGAGATACAGCACACACTTAGAGCATCACTCTGCTGCTGCAAGCGTTGTAACATCTCTCTGAACCACTTCCCTTTGTGCTTGTCCAACCCTTAGGTATCTATTTGAGGACCCTGAGTATTGATCAAGTCAAGCACCATAAGGTTTTCACTTCTTGATTTCTTGACCTTAAAAGGGTCCAGGAGGGGTCACCCTTTACCCACCCTAAACCACAACGCCAACATGAAGATGACCAGGGGGAGGGATAACACAGATTAATTTATACCATTGTGACTTCCACTTGTCTGTCACGTCCAGAGCTCATGCAGAATTTCTCTGACATTCTTCACTAGCTTTCCATGGGGATTAGAGACCCTAACAATGGGACAGAGCCTCACTCTACAGAGAAATGCTGTGGAGAATTACAAATGAAGGATTTAAGCAACTCCGAACATTATACATCAGAACGACTATCTTTTCTCATCTGTGCTAATGTGAGCAAACCTGGGGGGGGGGAGCCTTTAATCATGACTGATTCAGGTGGTATCAAGAGAAAATTACAACACTAATACAGCACACCAGGAGAGAAAAGTTTTAAAGGAGAAAATTGGTGACGTTCAGAGCATGGTTCTTCCTTTGGCCAGCTCTGTGGCTCATCACAGAGGGAGGGGCTGGGGCAAAGCTGTCAGGCCAGAGATGCTGAATAGGGGCAAAGAGGGAACAGGTGCCATATGCCACCAGAGGCGTAGCACAAGCAATCACCACCACCATTGCCCTGGTGCTGGTGCCGTCTGCTGTGGTCTTTAGTGGCTCTCAAGGTGGAAGGGAGAACAGGCAGCGGTTGGTCTCTGCTTCCATACATCTTCATGATAGCACGAACCCCAAGCCAGTGCTGTCTGACTCTTGTTCTTCCCAGGGAGCTCCTCCTCATCCCTGAAAAGTGCTGAGACCCTCTGGCTACTAGAGTCTGCATTAAGACTTGTGTGTCACATCAACCTTCAATGTGCTCTAGGATCAGCCACGAACCCTGGTCCCTAGACTGACTGTTTCTGTGGTCCAAGTGTTCTCCGGGCTACTTGTTGCCACCTAGGCTGCACTGGAAGCTTCCAGTGATGCAGGGCTACTGACATGCTGTACTGTGGCTATGGAGAGACCACATCCTGGGACCTCATGGTACCAGAAAATTAACCCCCATACATGGTACTTTGTCTAAACATGCGCTCTAATGAGCCTAAACCAGCTCTCAGAATAGAGAGAGAAAACAGAAGAGTGAGGTTAAGGGTCCTACATGGGAGGAGCACAGACCAGAAGAATCCCCTAAGGTCCCAGAAACCCTTCATCCTAGTGCGACTACAAGCTATGAGCACCACAGTCCTCAAGGGGCAGTGTGGTACGTCCCATCTACCTCTCCCCAGGAACTCTGGCCAGGTGCTCTGAGGATACTGCCAACTTGCACATTGGCTCCAAAGAGTCTGAGCCCTTTTTAGTGACCGGCTCCAAGTACTAAGCTGCTGCCTTTGGCTAAAGGAAGGAAGAAAAATGCACAGGGGTGGTGGAGGCAGAAGAATGTGGCCCCGCCCATTCCCCACAAGGCCTATAAGCCACTTGGAACAATCTGGAAGACTGGAATTGAGAAACGAGGGCAGATCGAAACATTTAACCAAAGCTCTTTGGGGATTTGCCCACTTCTGCCCCGCAGAAACAGAACACCAAGGGCTGCTCTCAAAGATCCCGGTCATCCTGGGCCTGAGACATCTTGAAACCTGAGCCTGCAGTTCTATTCCAAATATTAGCACTGTCTCTTTGCCTTGGAGAACCAGGACACTGGAGTGAGCTCAGCCCACCCCAACCATGGTCCTGGTTTTTCTCCCCTGCAAAGGCCATTCCCACACTCTTCCCAGAGGGAGGGTGGCTGTCAAAGGCCTCCAAACTCTCCAGGCTCTAATGAGAGGGTACCTATAGGATTCCTACCAGAGGGGATCTGAGAGGCTGAACCGCAGCAAGCTACCAGCCAAGAAGGAGCCTTTTGGCCTAATTTACTTGGCAAATTTCCTTAGGTATCAACAATAGTCCTAAACATACTGAGTTTAGGAGAACAAAAGAGAGATCTCTAGTGTCTGTTGTTGGATATTCTAAACAAGCAAGATAAAGGACTAGTGCCAGGCAGTTTTGACGTAAGTGACTCCCTACTTGGGGCTGGTTTTATTCTTTGCATATCCTTGTGCTAGTGTGCTATCTGTGGGACCTTGGGCATGCTAGGTAAGGGCTCCACCTCCAACAGTCATCAGGGAGAGGAAAGAGCTTGCCCAAGGATCTCCACAGCCCTCCATCTTTCTCCCCAACTTGCTCTTGGTCTGGTGCATACTTATGTCCCAGAGGCGGAGGCTAAGGGCACCGCCATCTAGATTTCAAGGTAACACAACGTGTTCCTGTGCTTTCACCAGGTGGGCATCGAATCACCCCTGCTGTACCCATCTGCTCACCCGGTTCCTCTTCCTTCCCAAAACAGCAATGCCTATTTTCCTACTCCCCTCAAGAGATGTTTGGCCTTACAACAAGACTCTCTTGTTGCTTTCCTTCTCCAAGTACTGTTTCTTACAAAGTCTTTACCATCTGCAGAATGGAGCTATCGAAGAAAAGAAGTCAACCCCACCCCAAGATCCTGGCTCCAACGCCCCCATGTCTTCCCTCATCCCAAGCATATAAAGATGAACACAAGGTTGGGTGGGAACAAGGACAGACAGGACTATGTGGTGGTGGTATCTGGCACAGTTCCCCGGCATACGATGGACTCTTCAGGATACTGTGGGGTGCTTCAGGCATTAGGGAAGGGGTAAGGGGAATGGTTTAAGAGTTGAAAGAAGAGGAGGCAAAGCTGGCTGAGCCCATTGGGGCTCATAAACCACAGCAGCTCTGGAAGAACCTGTGGGCGTGGTACCAGCTGGCCTCACTGGGCCCGGGCCATAAGTTTTTCTGGCCAATTTGGAATTCCAAAGTTCGTGCTTGGAAGTCCAGAGGCATTTGGCTCAAGTTCAGGGAAGCTTCTTCTCTGCTGGGTAGACCTGCTCTCCTCTGTCCTGTCTCCTTCCCACCTTCAAAGCACTTGCTCCCAGAAGCCGCAGCCCTCCTCACACCTCCCTGCCTGACTCATTTCTCCAAGTGGCTCATTCTCTTCTCTCCTGAAGTTCATCAGACACCCTGAGATGACATCCAAACCCTCTTTTGATAGAAGAGTGCTATCCAGACCTCAGAAGCCATGCAGCCTGCCCAAGGCCACTCAGCCAGTTGGCAGTAGAGCTGGGACCAGAAACCAAGGCTCTTAATGGCCTTTAATGGCTCTGATGACACGTAACGGAGCATGAAGCTAACAGAGAGACTGCCTCCGGCCTGGCCAGCTCCTGCCAGTGCTTCTTCCAAGAAGTTCCCTCGGGAAGGGCATGTGGAGCCCTGGGCCAGTACATTAGGTTCCCTCTTGCCATGTGTATACGCTGCCAGCTTCACTGGGCCACCATTTTTGCAGGATCTGAACACAGTCATGTTTGCCTCTAAAAAGCACAAGGCACACACACTGTACCTCCCCCCCCCCCCGAAATCACCTTGGATGAAGAATCAGCAAAGCTCTGGTCCACATACAAAACCCCCATAAGCTATGACATGACAGTAGTTAAGGGGGGAAAAAAACAACCTTGCCAAAGGAGAGGCAATTTCAACCCATTGCTGATTATCTTTCATTATTCCACTGAGCTTCCGCAGATGCTAAAGGAGGCGGATGTTTAGGATGTATGGAAATATCATTTCCTCCTGGGACAAGGAGGAGGGAGGTGGGGTGGCTATATACACAAATGAGTTTTCCCCTGGTTGTTTTCTCCAGTAAGCTTAGCACCACCCTCAGCAGAAAGGAGGCCCACTCTGGGAACAGCTTGATCATTGGGACAAATGAAGGTGGCTTAAGCTGCTGCTCTGGGCTCCTTCCTTTGGGCGCTCTCTACTTACTCCCACCCACACACACTTGCTGGGGACCCACCATGAGCCTGGCACAGAGCTAGGGATTGGGAAGAGTGCCCATCTACTAATAACATGATAGACAAGCAAAGACAATACCAATGAGGCGCTGGGCCTCAGGGACCGAGGAGATAGGAAGTATTATGGGAACAGAAGGAGGAAATAGAGCTCAGTGGTCCAGGTGGGGAAGGAACGAGTTACGAGTTAGCTGGCAGGTCCGCAGACATCTGCTGGTGTAGGGATGGATGTGCAGAGTATTCTCCAAGTGAGGACACAGCTCACTTAGAAAGACCATGCTGACAGAGTGCACGATATGCCCTATTTGGAGTGGCTAAACCTGGGCATGTAGGGAAGCAGACAGATGGGGTGCCCACGCTGAAGGACCTTACTTAGGTTTTCTTCTAGAGGGGGCAAGGGCCACAGGCAGTTGCTGGGCAGAGAAATGACACAGACAGCCCAGCCTCCTGAAACTGTTCCTCTGGCAGCAGATGAAGGATAAGCCAGCGGAAGCCAAGCCTGAAGGTCAAGAAAAGAGTATGGCCACTTCAAGGACAAGTGCAAGGAGAACAAGAGTCAAAGACAGTAATCAGAGAGAGGGGCAAGCCAAGCCATGTTTTCAGGGTGCAATGGAGAAGGTGACGCCTGTAGATGTGTGGGGACGGGGGAAAAAAGGAAGGCGAGGAGATGCCTTCTCCATTCTTAATCCCTGAGATGGAGCACAAAGGCACAAGATCTGACAACAGCCTGCTCGGGTAGGGCACATGGATCTAACAATGTGAACACAACCCCTGGATCGGCATCACAGCCCATCACACTGGCGCTGCGGGGTCATAAACTGACTCCAGAGCATAACCTTGGACACTCCACCAGATTCCACCAGATGTGGTCCTAAATCCTCTGCATTTCTCACATCTGTAACCTCAAGCCCCGCCCTAGGGCGCCCTAGGCTTCCAGTCTAGGCTCTCCCCTGCCTGGCAAGATTGGTTTTGCTCTCTTTTGCAATCACACAGCCCTAGGCATATGCATGGTTCTGTCCTTGAATTACACTTTCTAGTTCTGTAGCCAAGGACATGGATGATTTACCTGGGCTCTGGGCCCTTTGTACAAACTGGGGATCTTGTTCTACCAATACACTGCAATACCATGAAAGCCAATAAGCAAAGCTGAAGGCCTATTTCAGTCTGACTCCTACTTCCAGCCTCCAGATGGGGCCACTACTTACATAGTCCCTATTCAGGGTAAAGGAGCTCAGATAACTTACACAGAGCAAAGAAAAGGCACCAACAAATAAGCTTTCCAGACAAAAGTAGGTGACATAAACCCCACATATTCTTCGCATATAATGTAAGGAAATCACTTTCAAGTTCTCTTGCAAGAGAGAGATTATATAAATGCTATTTCTCGCGTGATTCCAATGACCCGAACTATTTTTGGAGTCTCATTTTGGCAGTAAGAATGCTTTGCTTTGGCTGGGCTGGGTTTTTGTTTTGTGGTGCCCTTCCCTATAGAAAGGAGACTCAGCTCATTTGGATTAACTGAACTGAAAAGAAAGCAGTATCTCTGCTCTAATTCCACAAGGCCGGCAGAGCCCCTTATAAATTCATTTCTGGTTCTCAGATAGTGTTTGTGAACCTGTTGATTAGAGGAAGGGTATTGCCTATATTGGCTAGGAGGGAAAAAAAAATCTCCCTGTGATGCCCCCTCCTTCACCATCTGAGCTGCTGAAAGCGCAGCTCCTACCCACGTGGGTGCTCAAAGTCAGAGAGCAATTTGCATGAGTGGAAAACTCATTTCAGAAGCAGCAGAAGCTGTTATTCTGACTTTGTATTCTGGGAAGGTGATTGAAGGCGTGGGTCTGGCTCGAGAAAACGAAGTCTCAAACCCTAGGCTCTCCAGAGCTCACACAAAGGGAAGCTGATCGGGAGCACTGGTGTGGACCCACTGCACTGACACAGACCTTGTATGCTGGGGCAGATCTAGGTATAACTGGTGCAATGGTATAGATCTGGGATACAGGTAGACCCAGTATACTACAGTGGAGCAGAAGCACTGGGGTGGGAGGTTGTGGGGAGAGAACCTGGCACAGTGGGGTGGAGCTAGCACACCACTGCAGTAGATCTTACGTACTGGTGTAGATTCGGTGAAATAGTATAGATCTGGCATATTGGTGTGGTATGGGCAGTCTTAGCTTATAAGTGGAGTATAGGTACAGGCCTGGCAGCATTGATGGCCTCTTCTCACCCTGGCAGACCAGAGTTGGAAAGCCTGCGGCTGATTGGCAACTTCACCCCTACGCTACTTTCGCTGAGACTAAAACAGTCCAGGCCTGTGTGTCCAAGGTCAAGCAGTCAGTTTGTTCTGGAATGGAAAATAAAGCATGCTCAGAAAACATATGAACTGCAAGTTTGTAGCTCGCTACAGGGCACCACGAAGCAGCCCATACGATGGACACCATGGAAGATTCAGCAACAGGGAGACATGGATCTGCTCCACCAAAGCTCACCCTCCTGCTGGTGGACAACACCGATGTCAAAGAAGCATGAGAAAATGACCAGGAAGTTTCAGCAAAGGGGGAGTATGTCTACTGGGACAACTAGTAAAGGCTTCATGGCATTAGAACTGCTCATCAAGGGCTGGAGAGACGGCGCAGCGTTTGGAAGCACTAGCCACTCTTTTGGGAGACCAGGGTTTAATTCTCAGCTCCCACATAGCAGTTCACAGCTGTCTGTAGCTCCAGCTCAGGGGGGCTTGACACCCTCATACAGATAAGCATGCTGGAAAGACACCACTGTACACAAAATAAAAATAAAATTCTAATTAAAACCAAAACAAAACAACAAAAAACCATGTTCTTCAAGCTGGGAGTGGTGTCTCACACCTTTAATCCCAGCACTCGGTAGGCAGAGGCAGGCAGATCTCTATGAGCCAGCCTGGCTTTCAAATATGAGTTCCAGGATAGCCAGGCCTACATAGAAACCCTGTCTCTAAAAAACAAAAATAAACAAACAAATAAAATAATACCAACTGCTTTTTAAGCGTGTGTACAACCTCTTTTTGTCTTTCCCTAGTCTAGGTTTCTGCTTTTGTTCCAAGCCAGGGTTTTCTGCTGTTTCTGTTGGCACAGCCAAAGATGACCCTGAACTCTTGGTGCTCCAGTCTCCACTTCCAAACCCTGGCACTGCAGACATACTTGACTACACCCAATTGATGTGGTTCTGGGAAATCAAACGCAGGGTTTCACACATAATGAGTTAAGTACTCTACCAACCAAATTCATCTTTTATTTTATTTTTTCCAGTCAGGGTTTCTCTCTTGTCTTGCCTGTTTTGGGACTTACTCTGTAGACTAGGCCAGTCTTGAACTTGGAGATCCGCCTGCCTCTGCCTCCCAAGAGCTGGGTCCAATTGCCGCTGGCTTCCTGGTAGGCTCTACCATTAAGAAGTGCTAGAGGGAGGCTTTGAGGCTGAAAAGGAGAGCCTCTTGTTTGGGGGAGGGGACTTTTCCTACCCACTTATGGTTCCTGAACATCAGACCCCAACATGATTCTGGTACTGACAGTCTCTCTCTAGATAGTAACTAAGACCAGGTAGGCTTCCTTCCTAAGCTCACAAAAGCAGTGACAGACATGTGCCACTATGCCTGTTTTATGCAGTGGTGGGGATCAAACCCAGAGCTCTGTGCTCTCTACTAGGCAAGTGCTCTACCAACTAAACTACCCCCTCATGCTTGTCACTAAGATTTTTTTTTTTTGATTTGGTTTGGTTTGAGTTTTCGAGAAAGAGTCTCTCTGTGCAGCCCTGACTGTCCTGGAACTTGATCTGTGGACCACGCTGGCCTCAAACTGACAGAGATCCACCTGCCTCTGCCTCCTAGTACTGGGATTAAAGGTGTGTGCCACCATGCCCAGCTCTAAGTTTTAATTCATGTAACTAGCCCTCAGTAAGGGAGGGGTGGTGCCTTTGTCCTTCAAGCACTGTGGCCACAGCACATCTTATAGCCCTGGTTCTCAGCACAGCTCCCAAACCAGCTGTTTCCATGTTGCTTGAAAACATTAAGGGACTATAGTGAAAGGAGGTATTTGGGAGTAGCACAAACTCCAAGGGAGTCAGACATAAACTAGTGCTGGGAAAACCACACTGGAAAGTCTCCTAGATAGTAAATGGCAAGACTGAGATTTGAACCTAGCTTTTGGCTCCTTCAGTGGGTACTCCATAACGCTATTGTCAGAGAGCGGTCTTTCTGCTGTGAGGCTTTGAGCCTCCGTTGGAGGTTGTCTCTCCTATACTGAAGGGCCTTACCCCCTGCCTCTTCTCACTCTACCTCCAGCCCTAACGTGCCCTTTATGTGAATGGGTCTCCACTTAAACCAGTCTCTTTAACTGTTCTTTGGAGATACTGAGTTTAGAAGCCCACTGATCTCCTAGATATCTCTGAAATATTCTGCAGATTCTTTAGCTCTCTCTTTACTTGGATGTCAGCCTCAAAAGCGCTATCCCCTCTTGCCTCCCCTGGTTATTTCAGATATTTCAGATTTGAAATGTGTTTTATTTAGCTGGCTCAGCAGCCTACCTACTATCTTCTTTCTGCATCTCTTCTCTACCCTGGACCATAACTGCCTCTTTGTAAGTAACTGGCATGGTTTCCATGCCCTGGCTAGACTCTAACACATTAAACAGGGATGACAGTAGCTGCTCACAGTGGTCATAATAGCACTTATTATCACCACTGCATTACAACCCAAAGCAGAAATTAAAGGAGTCAGGTGATGATCAATAGACTCAAATATGAGATGGTATTGGATCCAGTTATTGCTCACGTTCTTTCTGTACAAACCTTTAACATCTGATTGAAATGGAAAACACACACACACACACACACACACACACACACACACACACCAGAACAGAACAGAACAGAAAATATCTTCCTTTCAGGCAGTTCTTCCATGGACGCCATGCAAAACCAATCCATCTATCAAGTTGTCAGAGTAAGTGGCTAAATTCTTAATAATCTTCCTCAGAGAAAATGCCCATATAGTCCAACGCATTTAGGGGTGGGTCTGGCACTGACTTTCCAAATGCAGGCACATTCTGGTGTTCTTCAGGTCCTTCTAATGGTACTGTTCATGGAGTGAGTATTAACATAGATCCTAAGTACAGATCTTGGGATGTCACAGTGGGAAGGGACAGTCTAAGTCATGCTGCCCTAGTATCTCAGGCTACGGATAAAGCTGCGAGAACTTTAGAGAGGCAGGGGACTTACCCAAGGCCTGCCACTTACCACTGCCACTCCAGTACAAAGTCTCCTACCTCCCTCACTCCCAGCTCTATTAGATCTAACTGACAGTCTTGGCCAGAGCACCAGAATTTCTTGCAAATAATAATTTAACAAGACTACAAATGGGTGGAGGAGGATTAAAAGGTAAGGCTAGGAAGAGGTAAGGAAGGGCGTGACTGTCAGCAGGCAGCTTTCTTTGCCCATCAAAGTAATAAATGAAGTTAGGCATTCGCTGTGGCGCAGACGCCAAAGCAACAGTGTTTCCAGCCTCTCAGGAGACAGGCATGCCACTCGCGCACAATGTATTCATAATGTGTTCTTAAACAGATTCTGACTCAAACCCTGTGATGGCTGGGTCTCTTCCAAGAAACGTTAGCCACTGTGAGATATCTCTTTCTGTCCTCTCTACTAGATCTCCTTGGAATTTGCCAGATAAAGAGGCAATTTATCATGTGGCCAGCTGAAGGTTGTATGTAATGCATTATCTGCCTTCCTCCAGGATTGGTGTCTCTGTGTTCAGCCCCTCTTGGGCCAGTGGATAGACTGGCTTCCATCTTGAGGTGTCATAGCAACAGCAAAGCAAGAAGGAGCAAAACGTTAAATGAATAATTTACTGGTTTCATAAGAACCTGTCTAGCAATTTATAGTTGTATTATCTTTCCTCCTCATGTCTTAACTCCTTGTATAAAAGCTGCAATCAAGGTGAATAACATTTGGCAATCTAATGAGCACATACAACCCCATGTTCAAGCCGAGGTCTAGATTGATCCTGACAGCAGCGGAGTCCCTCTGAGGCCACGATCTACCACAGCGGCCGGGATTTCTTTGCCTCTTCTGCAAAGGGCTAAAAGTTAGGGATCTGACCTCCGGTGAGCTTTACGTTTGCAAACGGAACATTGCTCTTCCTTGGGATATTTGGATGCTATCAAGTTAGAGTTGAGTGGTTCTGAGAAGGGCTCTGTGGAAGAAAATACTTCTGCCACAATTATCAGCTGTTACTTTAAAAAAAAATAACTTCCAAGGAGATCTAGTTACTAGCAGAGGAGGAGAGAGGCAAAGTTGAGTTTCAGTGACAACTATGGTTATTTTCTAGCTCTCTCAGTAACAGTCATGCCATTTGAAGGGCAAAAGCATATGCTGCCTCTAGGTTTCAACATAAAGAATCTTTATGAAGAAGACAGTACCTTGAAAGCAGACTTATTTATTTGGATGGAATAGGTTGCAGGTTATTTTGGCCCTGTGCTTTGCAATGGAATGGATACATCGCTTTTGAAAAGCATTACCTGCCAGTTGCTATTCTGCAATCTTCTCCAGGAAATCAACCCAAGAGAAGCAGCTGCTCACTGCTTGAACACCCAGTTACTGAAGCCCATGTGTCCTTGCACACCGAATGGTTAAAGGGCCTTGGGAAGAAATCATAATTGTCACAAATCCTCAGGAAATGGCTCTTCCACTTCTCCAGGGCTGCATGTGCCTGACCGATAAGAAGAGTGCCTGGAATCACATGAAGTCCTTACCATCATCATCATCTTCATCCCAACATCATGGGCACCGCCATGAAGTTCAAAATGCCTTAGTCACATGTAGATATGAAACTGAAGTCACCACCTTGCTGACAGTCACCTAGTGTTCAGAATCACTGCAGTATGGCTAGTTTTATAGTAATTCACAAGTAACTTGTGAAAACTTCATGGTAGCCAGGGACAGTAAGGCATAGGGTTCATCCTAGCACCCCAGAGGCAGAAGCAGGAAGATCAAGGCCAGTACTGTCTACATAGTCAGTCAGTTCCAGACCAGCCAGGGCTACACAGTGAAAGACTGTCTCAAAAACAACCACGGCCACCATCACTACCACTGCTGTTGCTGCCACCACCACTGGAACAACTACAAAACCAAGCAAGTAAAAACCAGCACAGGCTCAAGACTAGGAAAGCTTGCCTTAACACATGGAGTGGATAGAGGTACTGAGAACATGAGATTTCTGCACCAAACCTTTTCCTCTGGCCTATTTATAGCACGTCATCTCTGCAGCTGAGGTCTGAAACCCAGACAACCAAAGGCAAGAGGTAGAGATAGGTCTGGTAAGTGTCCTGCTCACGTGACTCAATCTCAAGACTCTGAATCCATCACTCGATAGCTTGGGGTAGACACTCAGATGAAAGTGATAAGAATTCTCTTTTCCAGCTTCAAACTGCTTAGTCTGTGGCTAACACCAATAAGGATCCTGTTTGCTGGCTTAAAGACAAATGGGGTTCCCAGCTCTGTGGCTAGACTTGGCACACACTATTACAGTATAAGCTTTCACCCCATCTTTGCTTCACTTGAGAACCCAGACTCCTAATCCTGATACTCTGACATGTCCTTCCTGCTACAGTTCAAAAGAAACACTGAAATACCCATTATTAAATACATGGGTCGGTGGGTACTATAGGCACATAGTACACAGGCAATATACATAAAGTAAAATACAATCTTTTTAAAAATCTAAAAAATTAAATAGAATATGGCTCGGAGTTAAACTTTCAGTGTAAAAATTGAGTATATAGGACAGTACATTGAAAGAAGGAATGAGAAAACCAGGCCTATTCTATCTAGAAAAGACAAGATCATGAAGACTAATGAAAGGAGTTAGTGAGACCAAAGGCCAGTATTGAAGAGCCTCAGGGGAATCAGGGATCCCAGGGAAATATTCTCTTTACATCTCAGATCCCTAGTGCCAGGTGTGGAGAGGGGTTACCTCTCCCTTCACCCCAAGACTCAAAGCTCCATCCTCCAACAAACAGCTGGAGATGCAGCTCTAATCTCAGCTCATCCTAACTCCCCTTCCAGTCAGTTCCCCCAGCCCTCGGCGGCCAGGATGCCAGGTCACACCACCAGGTTCCAGCGCCCATCCACCCACCCCTCCAGCACTCTGCCATCCACCTCCTTTTCCCATCCCGCACAAACTGTTTGGCTAACAGGCTGGGTTTTGTCTGGTTTGTTTGGCGAAGCATCCTTAGTGCCCAAAAGGCCACTTGGCACTCTAACTGTTCAATGACTCTTTAAACAAACGAAAGAATAAACAAATAGATATCAAAGAGGGCAAGGAGTCACTCTCTCAAAAGGATCACACAGTTGAGTCCTGGTTTGTTTTTTTGTAAAGAAAACAAATTTGTGTTTTTAGTGACAGGAAGACGAAATAATACAACAAATGGGTTGGCCCCCCGCCCAAGGCCAAAAAGCCAGACTGCTTCACACCAAAACCTAGATAGGATCCTCAATTCCTTCCTGCTCTGAGGAGCATCCTGTACTTCCCGCCCAGGCATTCTGGAACCTCTCTGTGGCCCTTATCACACTGTTGGCTCAATATGAGAATTCAAATACCCAATGACCTCAGCGTTGGCCTTGAATATAACAAGAGACGTCAGCAGTAATCTGTCTATCTCCCTTTGGTTTGGGGACAGAGCTCTGAAAATACAGGCATCAGAGGCCTGTGGCCTTTTCTTTTTTGACTGGAGGAAGGGAGGGAGAGAATGTAATATATTTGGCAAAGTGTCTGAAAGGCTTCAAGTCCTGTAATTTGAAACAAACCAGAAGAATTAAGGAACAAATAAAGGTCTTTTCTACCACACACTGAACATGTCCTTATGTACTGGGGAAAGTAAATACCTTGAAGTTTTGCGCGCAGAAGTCAACTGGGCACAGAGATTTCTAGAACCTGGGCCATACTAGGCACCATCCCTTCAATGTGGTACCTCTCACAAGTCATTTCTTTATCTCCTTTGCCAACCAAGAGGAAGGTACTCTCATGAGCCTAGAAGGGGCACTACTCTCAGGGACTGTGCACTCAGGGCCTCAACCAGCAAGGCAATGTCCCCAAAAGTTCCCTAGGCAGGCAGGTCCTCACAGGACCAGACTGGCAGGCACTCTTGGGCCCTGCTCTCTAAATCTGCCCTAAGCTGCAGACAGCATCCTTGCAGAGAGAGAAGACAGAACAGCTGTGTGTCCCCTCTACAGCCCAGGCGGCTACAGGAAAGGCTGCGGAGGCCACTGGACTGGGGCCATGACAGCCTCTTGAGTCAGGCCTTCCACCATTTCTTACAATAGTCACACATTCCCAACCTTCCTGCCAGGAATCTCCCAGGAGAGAAAGGCACACTAAGTCCCCATCTATGAAGAGAGAACATTCTCTGAGAGCCCATGGGTCTCTGGGAGTTCTGACTGCTGCCAACCTGCCTGACTTACAACACAAAGAGAAGGGCCCTGCTGGGGGCCTCTTCAGTGAGTCTATGCCATGGGGTGGGATGTGCATCTGCAGGGAGGCCGGAGTCCATTCAGAGCCCCCGGGGGACTTTACTGGAATATGCACAGCCTCTGCAGAGCTTGGAGTGGGGTCCCAAGCTCAGGCTTCCTGTGGCTGTCAATGTCACTTTGCTTGCAGGAGAAGGAGGGGGCACAGGCATGGGAGGAGATGCCTAGGGTGGGCTCTGGTTAACTAGTCTCTGTTGTTTGATCAAGGCCATGTCGAGAACAGCACGGGGCGTCAAAAGGAAACCCATTTCTGATCAGCGGTGTCAAGCACAGGAACAGGCGGGCTCATTGGCAGTCGGCTTTAGGAGGAACTGCCAGACACAGAATCCATTAACAGGCAGTTGTGTCAGGAGAGAGGCCTGCTTGTCAAGAGACTCCTTCTGTGGGGGCCCACCTGCTGTGTTGAGCTCTCCAGAGGACAGATAAACAACTTCCCACTCTGCCCCCAAACACACACACACACACACACGGGGGGGGGGGGGAGCAAGAGCGCCCACATGCTCAGGATACAGACCTCTGAACCAAGCTAGAATTCTCCCCATGTCCTTCTGTGCCTTCTCAAAGCTAAGGCATGCCTCAGCTGCTTGAATTCCTCTGTCCTTACTCAAGAGCAAAGCCCCAAACCAAAGACCCACTAAACTAGGGGCAGAGGGCCACATAAAATAGGGCTTCAGAAAAGGAAGAACCCTGGCCACATTTTAAACGGGAAATAGGAAGGGAAGACAGAGTTACTAATGAGCTTCTGTAGGGTGGGTGGGGCTCGGGGGTTTTATATGGCCCTCGGGGGTTTTATATGGCCCTCGGGGTACCAATGCAAGTGGTCCCTGACTATGAGTTCCTATTTTCCCAATTAAAAATCGGAAGCATGTCTCATGGTTCAGTCGGACAGATGACAAATCTGAAAAACTTTGTTCAGTGTGCTGGCCCTCTGGCCCCAGCTACTACGGAGGTCCTGCTGCAAGGCTGAAAGACTAGGAATCCAGGTCCCTAAATCACTGCATGGGACAAGGGCCAACCAGGAGCTTCCACTTGGAAGAATCAAGAGAGCAAGAAGTAAACTTCTGTTGTGCCAGAGCAGTGGCTTCTCAAGCTTCCTAATGCTGCGAGCCTTTAATACAGTTCCTCATGTTGTGGTAACCCCCAACTATAAGATTATTTTTGCCGCTACTCCATAACTGTGAATTTGCTACTGTTATGAATCGAAACGTAAATATCTGTGTATTGCAATGGTCTTAGGTGACCCATGGGAAAAGGCTGTTTGACTCCCCATAGGGGTCTCAACCTACAGGTTAAGAACTGCTGTTAATCACTGAAATTGGAGGGTACAGTTAATTCACCAGCCAGCATCCCCCTAATCAGCACAGGCAAGAAGGATAGTGTCTTGCTCGTGACCCAAACCCAGGTACCTTTCTACAGATCCCCTGCTTCTAATAACTACAAAATAGCTTTAGAGCTGAGGGTTCCCACCTATGGAGGATCCCCATCTCCTGTGCAGTCACTGTATTTCTCTCTGCCCCACCCAACCCAGGCTCAGGGGGTTCCAAACAGCTGCAAGGCAGTGTGGATGGAGAGGCAGGAGAGGCACCTCGGTCGGGGACTCCCCAGGAAGCGTACAAAGCTATTAACCAGAGGGAGCTACTGATGCAAATCAGCCTAGATAGTCCTACTTGTAGTGAGTGGCAGGCACTAACCGTTTGCATGACAAACCTCCTACAAGATGCCTGCTAAACTGCCCTTTTGTGCCAATTAAAGATTCTCCAGAACACAAAGATTACACACCACTCTGCAGCGCTGACAACAATAAAACAATTTTAAAGGCTATTCAGATCTTCAGTTCACAGCTGACACTGTCAGAAGGGGGAGATTGTCTGCGGCTTTGTTCTTTGTTGTTGTTGAGTCTTAAGGCTTAACCAAGATTTCTGCAGGGGTGGGGGCAGTGGGGGTGTGTGCAGGCAGACAGGAGGAGTCTGACAGGAGTGGGGACAGGCAGACAAGAGGAGTCTGAAAGCCTACTTGGAGTGTTCAAAGGAGAAAAAAAGAACAACCTTGTATTCCTTTTGTGAGCCTGAATGTATCCATGTATGTGTAAGAGACCACACACACACACAGACACACACACACACACACACACACTCACGAGTCTTTCTCATTAACTCCTCTCTGGAGGTCCTCACTTTCCCAAGGAACCCATCCTGGTGTCTCTGTGGGTCTGACACACCCTGAGACATTGAGTTATGGGTAGTATGAAGAGATATTTTTGGCACCAATTAACTGAAACTATAAGGGCGAAGGCCCAGGAGCTTTGGCCTCATCTGTTTGCTTTAAAGGCAAATTTCCAAAAGCTATGAGGAATTTTAAGAAAAACAACTTTGGGTTTTGAAAGATAAGAAACACACTCAGGTCTGCGAAAGTAAACTGGCAGCTTGTGTTAGCTGACTCTACTGCCCACCAGCTCCTCAGGAGGAACGAGACAAAGCCGAGTCTCTCACCACTCCTGTGTGATTTGTGTTTCTGGAACACCTTCAACAGGCACCCACGGGACTCACCGTCCACTCACCCAGAGCAGAAAATGAACGAGCGTCTAGGACTCTCCAAGTCTGGGAGTCCGGTTCTCACTTGGCCTCACCATGAAGAGAGGGAACCTTGTCTGACCTTTCTGGAAACTCCCTTAGCTCCTAAGCGCAGGGCTCCTGCTGTGACTGAGGACCAACACCTTCTTGGGCCTGCACACAACAATCACTAAATATGTAGCTGCCACAAGTCTGTGGAGTTCATGTGGTTCCTCAGATATCCACTGTCACCTAAGTATTAAAAATGTATAAGGTAATGCTCCCACCCATAGGAACAGGATACGGGAGGTTCTCAAGGAGGGACAAATTCCCTTCCCAGAAGACTGACTTCCATGGTGTGTGTGTGTGTCTGTGTGTTGGAGACATGGACAAAGGATGCTGGGAGACATATAAGACATTGTCCATGGCAAAGTTCTCTATAGCCAGGTGGAAAAACCCTTGTTTAGGGTCTGATCCGCCAGAGACGCAAGTGTTTTGCACACTATTTGACTATTGAGATACGGCATCCGGATGTATATAATGAGGACATCTACTACTATTCTGTACACAAAATGAACGTAACCAGCAACTTTCTTGACACCTCAGAAAACACTGCTATGGCCCCCTGTTAAAGACAGAAAGGGTCAAGGAACAGCCTTGGATGCTATAGGTCAGCATACACTAGCGCTCTTTCGTGAGAACCTGTCTCTTCCTCTCCTCTTCCATGGTGAACTCTGTCCCCTGAAGCAAATTCATTCATAAAAGAAATATCTTCTCCATAAGGAAGAGGAAAGGGCAGGGTGGGGGGGACCACAACCAAATGGAGAAGCGGTCAAATCATAGTAAGTCTGGCTCTCCTCCTGTCAGCTGGTTGTGATCAAAACCACATTCATATTGTCTGCTGAGGCTAAACAGAAGGCTCAGACCATCTTAGGAATGTGAGCTCCCGGCATTACATCCCCCACCCCCAAAACTTACAAGTGGGAGTTTCCAGTAGGCCAGGGAGAATACATTGACCTCTGGCCTTCGTGGACACTTGCCCTGCCATGGGGGACTCAGCCACCTTCCCAACTTCAATAATGAGAAGGTTCTGGAAGAGAGGCCAAAGCCTAACTTCTACTCATACCCTCCCCACAGAAACAATTAGAGAGCTCAGGCTGTGGCTGCCAAGTTCCTCTGTCCAATTTGGTAGATATTTTAATAGAGGAGGAGAATTCCCAGGGGCCCCCAACGGAAATGCCCCATGTCAGGGAACGTTTGTTTTCATTTCCTTTTTCCATCAATGAATTCTACTCATGGTAACAGCTTGGGGCTGGATCAGATCCACACAGAAGCTAACCAGAAGCATTTGTTCCTTGAAATAAATCTCTCTTTGGGGAATGACTTATATATACATCCCAGGGAGGGAGTGCACACACATACTCACACACATATGTATTATGCATCACAGACAAACTACATGCACAAATCCCCAGGCAGGCTGCACTGTGCTCCTGGGAAGGGAAGGTGATCGGCTGGTTAGCACAGTTAATGAAAAGCTGTTTGGCGAGACACCTCAGTGATGGAGGGGCTCCTTGTAAGTGGATAAAAAGCAGTCTGTGAATGTGGAGCTCACTACAAGAGCACAAGGCCATAGTAGTGTGGGAAGATGAAGATGATGACCATAACAGCAGCTACAGCCATATGGTGTTGTTTATTAAGGCTTATATACACGGCCTCATTTCAGTCTTCCTATAGATATTATTCCCACCATCACTATCCCATTTTAGAGATAAAATAAGACTCGTAATTAAGGGATTCAAGATCACAGGGCTCACAGGAGATGGAGTCAGAATTCAGGCCCCAAAGGTGCTCCTGACCTCTAGGAAGATGCCACCCCACCCCACCTCCATCCATCTCATCACCTCTAATTGGGGAGGGTGGACAGACCTCTATCTGTCCTCCAGGAGCTCAAATGCCACCCCAGCACTGGTTGGACCTACAGGGCTTCTCCCTAGAATGGCCCATTAGGGGGAGGTCAGTCCAGGAACAAATGTCAGTGTGCCTGTTGAGTTACACTGGGACCAGTGTTCAGTCAAACCCATGAGTACATTTTAGAAGGCATCTTCTATGGGGTGCGAGTTCCCTCCTGGCTCATTTTTGGGGAGATCCATCACCTGTGTACTCAGCCTCGCTAAAAGCAGAGTTCACTGGCCGTGGGAGAAAAACAGCACTTTAACCTCGCCAGCACTCTCTCCACCCTGACCTGTCCCACTGGCCTCTGAGAAGTGGCGCATGCCTACCCAAAGGAGAAGGGTTCCCAGGGAGGAAAATGTCCAGAACTGAAGGCCTCTCTCCTCTGGTTAGATGCCCATAACTTCCCAGAAGCCTGGGCTTTGAGGCACGACTGAGCACCCTAAAGGCTTATAGCAGTATCAAAGGCTAGGAGGGAATCTGCCTCCACTAGATAAGAAGGATGCTCAAGAGCAGGTGTGTGTGTGTGTGTGTGTGTGTGTGTGTGTGTGTGTGTGTGTGTGTCATCTCCTACACACCTTGAATGAGTCCCTCCTTGAAGGAATAGCAAAAGTCCTCTTAGGTACTCAGGACAAACAGCTCATCTTTAAGTAGAGTGCTTGTACACAAAGGTGCTTCATAAAGATTGACTGGCTGGGTCCATCAGCAAACCAGCTTTACAAGCCTAGACTAAGCTATAAGAACAATGCAGAAGGTATAAATTCAAGTATTCAGAGCTCAGGCATCAATGAAACAGCGGTATACCGGTGGATGGCGTTGTCTGCTTCTCATATGGTCAACTGTGTGGCCAGAACTGTGAGCAAACAGTGCTTCCTGAAGTTCTCCACCATGACTACAGGCAATCGGCCGAAAGCAAAGTCAGGTAGCATGGATAGTCCAAAAGCACTGTCAAGAAAGGACCTGGCCATTGTTCCTAGAGCAGCCCCTGAGACAGACTGCCAACTCATTTAGACCTCACAACAACCCTGACTGATAAATTTCTCTTTCTCTTTGCGGAGAAAGGCACTGAGGAGGCACAGAACTTCCGAGATTGCCCAGGTGATGGTGGTGGTATTTGAACCCAGGCAAGCTGTCTCCAGAACCTCTTCTTCTACGGAGTTAGCTGCTTTACCTTCCCCATCCAGTGAGCTGCTCTGCTGACCTGACCACCAGGCACTCTGCCTCCATCCTTGTAGGATACATCCCGATCCACACAGGGAAGATGGAGTTGGACGAGGACACAGGGATACCTGCAAGGAGGGAGCTTGGGCTTTACTGAAAGAGACTGGTAGTTACCATAAGAGTGGTGCATGCCAAAATGAAGGAACCCCAAACCAGTGTGGGAAAGCCATGTCGGTGGGGCTCAGCTCTAGGGCTGAGGGGGGAGGTAGTATCTGACACAGAGACGGAGGAGAAAGGGAACAGACAAAGGGGACATGATGACAGAAAGCTTTGGGTAGAGGGCATATCATGGTTTGCAGGAAAGAAATCCTATGGGCTACACAGTTCTTTAAATTTTATGTCAGAGATAACAGAACTTACACTAGGATATAACTTAGATGTTTATATTGATTATGTTTTTTAGGATTTTTTCGGTTTTGTTTTTTGGTCATCTTGACACAAACTGGTTCATCTCGGCAGAATAAGCCTCCATCTGACTGGCCAGTAGGCAAGTCTGTGAAAGTCTTTTCTTCATCAATGATTGATATGGGAGGGCCCAGGCAACGGTGGGCATTCCACTTGTTGACAGTGGTACTGGGAGATGTAAGAAAGGTTGCTGAGAGTGAGCTTCAAGAGCAAGCCAGTGGGCAGCACTCCTCGGCGGCCCCGGCTTGAGTTCCCACCTCAGGGTCCCTGCCCTGCTTGAGTTCCTACTTTGGGTTCCCTCAATAATGGACCATAATGAGGCATGTGAGCCAAGCAAACCCTTTCCTTCTCAAGCTGCCTTTGGTCAGGGTTCTGTCACAGCAACAGAACCCAAACTAGGGCATGACCGCATCCTGACGGAACACCGATAATCCCTCTACCTGACCAACGTGAAGAAACCTTTGAGTGGCTGCCCCTGTGATCTGCTCAACTCTTCTCTGACCTTGAGCCCAAAGTGTGACAGGGCTCTGGGGCCAATAGGGTACTCCTGGGTAAAAATCTTAACCCTTTCCCCGCCGCTGCTGATGGTCATGTGCACCCATCAACTAAAACCTACTCGGCAGACCATGGGCTCTGTACCCTCGTCATCTGTGTCTAAGTGTAATGGAAAAAATTGACTGTTTGCCTGGTGCAATAGGGCATGACACTGTTTACACAGAAATAATAGCCCAACTGTGATGGGTTCTAAATCTCCATTACAGTGAAAGATTTGAAAGAGTAAAGCAGTTAGAAAAATAATTGGTTTTCTTGTTTAGTTTAAAAATCCTTTATGCTTACAGATCACAGACCTCACATCTCCCTTCTTAGAGGCTTTAAAATAAGAAAGAGCCAGAGCTGGGAGCCGGGGTAGGGGACCTAAACTTCTGTCTTTCTGGCAGACTCCTCAGGGGAGACAAGACCAGAGCTGTTCTGGATTTCAGAGCATAAAAGGGCTCTTAACACCCACCAAGGTTTCCTGAGACAGCTACCAACTTTGTACATTTGCACAATATGTACAATATACAGGTCTATTTCAGCCTCCAAGACAGAAACAAAGGGAGAACTAGTCCCAGGCAGCCATGTTGAAGGATAAATATAGGGCACTGTGCATTCTGTCTGCCGAGGAAAGCCAACTTTTGCTTTCAAGGATGAAGAAATCACCAGAAGGTAATTTACAGAAACAAAACACGAAGTCATAGCTCTTGCCTCTTACTCTCTCAGCTTCTCTCTTGCCCTCTTGGGCCCTTCCCTTCCCCTCCACGTGGTCATGGCCGGCCTCTACTTCTCTACTCTCTCCCTCTCTCTGCCTCTGCTACCCTCTTAACTCCCCTCCCCATGCTCTAAATAAACTCTATTCTATACTAAAAAAAAAAGAAAGAAAAAAAGCAAAAACAAATAAACAAAACCACAAAGTCATCTTGTGTCTCAAGGAGACATGATGAGCTACAGGCTCCTCTCAGGCCACCATCTACGGTATTGGCAGAGCGTGCCAACCTCGCACTTTCCCTAGGAGCCTTTACTCTCCCACCTTTGCTAATGAGAAATGGTTCCCAGCTGCACAGATGGGGAATGAGTAGCCACAGCTGGTTTCTAAGGAACATCGCGTACTGAACTCACAGCACCCTTAAGCACACACCCTTTCAGCTCACCTGAAATCACACAAGGCCTCTGGTGTCTGATCCATAGTCCCCTCTCCACTCTCTCAATATGGAGCAATTGCTAAGCTAGGAGACCAGGGCAGGAGGGAGGTGACCTTTGTTGACTAGGCCCAGGGAGAATACATCTGGTTAGTTAGCAGATACTGTCAATAACCATGTTAGAGAGCATCAGCTCACAGGTGCTGTCACAGAGGGAAGGGGCAATGCCAAGAAGATGGACTTCAGGGGACCAGTATGTTCAGTAAGTGACTTCACCATCAGAGTGGACTTGGAGGATCCCACTTATCCAAGGAGAACTGGGTCTATAATCTTCAATGTGAGTATATTGGGTCCTTTTCCTAGGCTTCTAGGAGCAGGTGCTTGGTCTGGGTACAGCATGAGAGAACATAACAGGAAAGCCAAGTATTTAACATTCTTTCTGTTTTTCTATCATCTGCCTGTTCTTCTATGTATGTATACATACATGTATGTATCTATCATCTACCTGTTCTTTCTATCTATCTATCTATCTATCTATCTATCTATCTATCCATCCATCCTTCTACCAATTGTTTACTTTCCACCCCTATTTCCTGTCAACTAATTCTTCTATCCTATTCTCTAATCCGTTAGTTCATCCATTTCCACCTGTACCTCTCCTCCATCCACTCTTCCTTCCCTCCTTCCTTTCATCCATCCACCACCCAAAATGCCTTTATTTACCCTTCTGTCTACACATCCTCCTTCCTTCCTTCCTTTCTGTGTCCTTCCTTCTACTCTTACATCAATACATGTCTTTCTTCCATTCACCCAATACTTGTGCAGGTTTTATCAACCAGCCACAATCACCTCTCCCTTGGCCAGCCATATCCTGGTTCCAGGACTTCTGGGAAATGTAGAAATGCACTCATACTTGACAGTTCTTCCTAGAGGTCAGTGCCTGTCTTCGGGAGCTGGTCTTAACTTTTCTATATATACACTCCATCCCAGTCTGAGGCCGGATCACATCTCTCCCTTCTCAAGGTGAACAGGGAGGTCTGGTCCTAGCTGAGGAAGTTTCTAGAAGTAGATATGCAACGGGCTCCAACCACATCTAAGCCATCAGTGGCCTCTGCTCACAAGGTAAGGGGTTCCTCTGAAAGGAGCAAATAGGAAGAAAAGTCACAGTGGCCAAGACTCATTCCACTCTGTAAAACTAGAGAGCAGGGACTTAGAACTCAGATGAAAGTAACAGACCTTAAGTCAGTCTGACTTAAGACCGGCATCTAAAATATGATTTTCATTTGAAAGTTGGACCTAAATGTTGCCAACAGCAAAAAAATAAAAAATAAAAAAAAAATCAATAAAGAAAAGAGGGGATGAGAACATAGTGGAAAAATGTAGGCGCTTATGAGTTCAAGACCCTGTGGGATACTCCTGAATATTTTAAATATTATTGGGGGGGGTGTGTGAAAACAATCTCTCCCTACTTAAAACCAGGCAGAGGAGTCTCTTTCTAGTGTGCAAATCCTTTGAGGCAATTCTTTAAATTATTTACCAGCTTTTTGATTATATTTATGGGTGGAGGTGGGGGGCAGCAGGGGGGTGGGGAAAGGGAATCTAGGTAAGAAGTAAATAGAAAAAACCTGCTGCTGACATTTTCAATATCTGCCTGGAATATTTTAAAGCCTTGTGGCTGTTTGAAATCTCGGTCTCTGGCAACAATGGCCCGCTGCCTCCCGGACTTCTTTAGGTCATATTTGCATACAAAAGAGCGGCTGCTGTGAGGCCATTATGCCGCACAGCCACAGCGGGCCTGGGAGAGGCAGGGTTACCAGCGAGTGGGAAGAACCCACAGAGACCCCATTAATTTTTCAAGAATTCTCAGGCCCTGGCCTTTTAAAGGCCAGTGGGGAGAAATTCCTGTTTGAAACCTCCCCACAGTGGCTGCCACTAAATGTTGGGTCCAAATTGAGAAATGAAGAGTGACAGGGTCCCTTGCCTAATTAGCGGGGGACTCCTGGCCCCCAATGGCCACAGAGAATAGTACCTTCATCCAGTGTGGTGTACGGTGTGTGGTGTACTGGGGAGAGGCCCCCCCTGTGTGCACCCAAGTCTCCCTCCAAGGTCCAATTTCGAGAAATTTATTCCAGTTGTAAGCCATTAGGTGGCAATTTTTCAAATCAACCTTATGATTCCAAAGCCATCAAAGCACTTGCTGCCTAATAGACCCTGGAAACCTTCTCCCAGGCTCAGAGCTGAGAGAATGGTCTCTAAAAGCATATCGCAATAAAACTGTATGTTCTTCAGCCTTCTCGGGCCTTAAAGAGAGTGATGTGCAGCTAAGTACAACCCAGTTTCAGGTTGCTTAGAGGGCCACAAACTTGAGAAGACTGACATGGGGGGGGGTGTCCACGGGGGTGGGGGGGTTCACGGGGGGGGGGGGTCAGCTCCATCAACAGGATGCTCTGGTAGCCTAGGCTCTGCAGTCTCTGCAAAGACAGGCCAGAGAAAGTAGCTGTCTCACACTGGGCTGCAGTCTCCTCCATGCCCATCTGCCTGTCTTCCGCTGGACCTGGGGAGACCCTAAATTCAATAAAGACAACTAGTTTTATCATAGTATAAACACCAAAGCAGCCCCTGAGGAAACCAGGACAATGGCCCACCTCCCCACTAAAGAAAGGAGCCCAGAGGATTTGTCTCTGTATTTTGTATCAGTTTGTTTAGTGTTTGTGTGTTTGTTTGAGGCTTGGTCAAGTGGCACTGGGGCTTGAACTCAGGGCCTCACACAAGCAAAGGCTCTACTGCTGAGCTACGCCCCAGCCCTGGAGCTCTGCCTTTGCAACTGGTGTCTGTGATATGCTGGCTCATGTCAGTATAAAATGCTTTCTCTGCGTCTTTGTTTAGGTTTCAGAAACAGTCCTTCATTGCACTAAGCGGAAAGACGACAGCAACAGAACAGGCAATATCGTTATGTTTAAAACTATTCCTGGAGACTGCATCAAAAAGGGATACACTCAGGTAGTCTAAGACAGGGGAGTGGGGACAGGGACAGCTCTCAGGGTAGGGATAAAATAGAAACTGCCAGCAGGAAGCAAGGAGACACCATTTACCAGGAGGATTCAAGACATTGTCACACTATCATGTTAGGGGTACAGGATCACAGGCTCTGTGTTGCCTGACAATGGACGGCTGTTCTAGTTCATTCTCTCTCTCCCCTCCCTCCCTCCTTCCCTCTTCCCCCTCTTTGCTAAGAATGAACCCTGTAGCCTGCTAGGGTACCAAAGAGTTCTACTACTACCAGGGAACCATAGTCCCAGCCAGCCAGGGAATGTTTTCCACTCAGAACTAAGGACTTTCTGGCAAGATACATCGTCTTCTTGTCAAGCAGGAGGTCCTTTGCAAGCTGCCCTCTGGACCCATCTCCAGAAAGAGAAAAGAGAGAAAGAGAAACACAATGGCCTACCACGAACCACCAGCCAGGAAGTTATTTGTACTGGTGATAAATCATCTGTCTCCTCATATCGTTCCTTAGAGAAATAGGTTTAGCTATGTTTAGTCTCTCTGATCCTCTTGTTTTAGAGCATGGCACTTCCAAAGGGGAAGTTTGTCTGCTTCTATCCATCCAGTAGCTCTGATGTTACATTGTATCCCCAAGTCTCTGCTTTCTTCCCATAGTCAAGTTCTCACCTGTTTCATCCTTCAATAGATCAACCAAGGAAACAGGACCAACCCAAGCCAAGAAGGTATGTATTGACTATATCCATATGTCAGTTAAACTCAACCAAACTAAACACTCAGGGAGATCAAGCAAAGGTATTTTGTAAGCCCCAACTGATGATACCCACCAGGGCTAGTTGGGGTGTCTAGATTAAGAAATCAGAAAATGACAAAGAAATAACATGGGAGTGTGGCCAGACATCCTGTCTGGGTCACAAGAAGGGTGACTAAACAGAATTCATGTTGAAGGCTGGAGCTAACTGGGTTTGACAAGCTTGGGCATTTTAGCCATGCTATCTGGGATTGGGAACTGCGATGGGACTGAAGCAAGTGGATGGCACTATGAGACAGAAGACAGAGGGAAGAGTAGCTAGACATGACTGGACTGTGAAGGCTAGAGGGCCAGGTGGAAGAAAGTGCTAGAAATTCTGACTCTGATAACCAGCCAAGGAAGAAAACGGGGTGCTGAGATAGTGGGGCCAGAGCCCTGGACTGGTGCATGACCATTAGGAAAGGGGCAACCTTGGCAGGGAGGAGAATAATCTCAGAAACAGAAACTGTGAGAGGCTTGGTAGAGACAGCTTTCTCAAAACCCCAAGAGCCTCTAACTTTACTCATACTGGAAATTCCCCAAGAGCCAAAGTCATCTCAAAACTATTGGTGCTAATCAAAGGTTCCCCCAAATCTATCTGCCATCCCCATCACCACATCCACAATGCTAGGAGCTCCAGACTCACTCTTCCCAGATGGAAAATGAGCCAAGGGTCCTAGCAAAGGTGGAGAACAACCAAGGTCACACATTTGTCTGGGGCCACCAAATTATAAACAGGGAGAGAGGTACTCCACTCACGAGGACTATAGTGAATTCTGAGACCAGCATGACCTCAGGTCATCGTCATCGCCGGGGCCAGGGAAGGAGCTGCCACAGAAGAAAGTGTGTTTGAAAGCATGACACCCACCCAGAGCAACAGAGAGAAGTGTAGCATCCTGGCAACTAACAAGGAAGACAGGAGCCCAGAGGCCTCTGCCACATTACAGACTTAATGGCCCATGATGCTGTGGGGGCCGACATTCCCCTCTTGCTGAATTCCAACTTGCCTAGCTCGGCACTGTGTCTGCATGGCTTGCCTCTGAGGCGGAAATGCTCTAAACGATAAGGCTCCTGCAGGAGATGTCCTTGCCCTGTGCTGGAAGCTTTTTTGATCAATAAAAGGAAATTCTCTCTCACGTATGCAGACTCACACAAATTCCTTTTCTCCTGTCCCCGCCCTCACTGCCAAGCTTGGAAGTATATTGTGGCCGGTGGACTTCTTCAATCTCTTAGCAGAGAATGCCTCAGACTGGAAGAGGAAGGTGTTTGGGGTTTGTAGAAACACAGCACTCACCCGTTGCAGAAAGTAGGGACAGGGCTGGCTCACAGAAAGGCATCAGTCCACTCACTTCTGCTGGACAGCAATGACCCAAATCCTAAGGTGGACCACAGAAGGGTGAGGGCAACAGAGATAGATGGAGGGCGTGAGGTGCACAGGGTGAGGGAATAAGGCAAGCTCAAAGAAGTCAGGAAGGCTAGACAAGCGCAGAAGGAGGAGGCTGGACCAGGTTGCACCGTTTCCTTAAAACCAGTCTGCTGCGATGTTAACCTCATGTCCCTCAGTTACGTGACCCTACAGAGTTGTTGAAGGTTTTAATTAGTTATGTTAAAATGAGGTCAGTGTGGAGGAGGGAAGGACCTGGATCTAATGGATCTGGGGTCCTAACAGGAAAGGTGGACTGAGGACACAGCTAAGTGCACAGAGAGGCAGCCACGGAAAGGAACCAAACCAGCAAAGATCTGAGCAACATGTCTACAAACCCAGGAACAGCAGTGACAGCCAAGAATGAGGCCTGGAACAGGGGTCACCCTAGGTCCCCAGTCTGCAGTGCTACTTCTCATCACTACCCTCAGGGCTGGGACACAAAGGATTTCTGCAGCTGAAGTCACAAATCTGTGGAACTTTCTACAGCACCCATAACAAACCTGGGGTGGGGGTGGGGGTGGGAGCTCAAAGCAGACCTGCACAGGGCCGCCATCTCCCAGGCTGTGTGGAAGGCTGGGCCTGTGTTCCTAATGAACTAATGAAGGCAGGCAGGGCAGAAACAATGGCCCTTGCACAGCACTTTCTCACCACCTGCCTTCCTCCCTTCCAGCCCCTCTGCTGAAGCTACCCCCAGGAGGATTAATTTTTAAATAAGTCAGCACTCCGTTTTTTCTGAAGTTATTAAAATTTAAGACAACAAGTCATTGGACCTGTAAAAGTTAGGGCTGACTAATTACTACCCAACATCTGCCTGGGAGTGACCAGGCAACCCCAGGGAGCAGACAGAAGGCTGTCCATGTGCATAGGCAAGAGAAGACTGGGTGACATCTGCCCAGTCACTCTGATCAGGGTCAAGGGCAGGGAGCAGTTAGCCATCCTCTGGGCATGTGCGCACACATCCAAGGAGGGGGTGTCACCAGTCCCATTGCAAAGGAATACTGAGGTGAGGGGATAACTCAGCTTTTGCTTCAGGTCCTCAGGACAATCCAACCTGCTTTCCCAGGATGCACTCATGAAGAAGCTGCATCTCAAGGACCTCAGTGTGGAGACAGCACATTGCCTTACCCACTTCAGTCACCCAAGCACGTTCCTGACTCAGACTGGGCACATAACCCAGAGGCCGCACCCCCACCTGACACATGCTACTTTCTTGGCCAATCTTAACTTTTGCCAACAGACTCTGCATGCTACCTAGAGAGCCTATGGAAGCCACACTCCTCTGGACCACTGAGACGTGGTTCCCATCCACTGCCCGCCTCATCCCCAGCCCTAAGCCTTGCTTCAGCTCTGGGTACTGTATTCTGCAATTCTTCAAATCCATTCTTTGAGTTGCCCTTAAGTCTAATCAGTCTGTGTTGCTCCTCCCCTCAGGAACCTTCAGCACAGTTCTGCTGGGGACTCTGACTTGTCCCTCCAGCCCCTGCTCAGGTTTCAAGGCCCCTTTGGCTCCTTGTACTTGGCATGATGCCCCATGGTCTGCATATTTTCTCTTGCCCACCTTGGGTTACCTTAGATCCTGGCTCTTCATGACTCTCTGTGTCCTATGGTGTCGGGCTACAGGTGTATAAATTAACATATGATTGCAGTGACTTTAAAAACTGTCTAACCAAGCCTTAGGGCTCCGTTCTAACCCCAGAGGTCGCTTGGGTTGGACCCCAGAGGTTGCTTGAGATAGCTTCCTGGAATCTGAAGCCAAGAGTCCGAGACCTGAGGACCTTCTGTTATTCTGACAACAAAGATTCAAAAGCACCAGATGACTCACTCACTCCTCCTTCTGTCTCCAGGTCGCTCCGTGCCCTTTAGTTAAAATGTTCTGACCTTGGTCAACAGTCACACATTGTGTCCTTCACCTCCTTATACCTCACTCCTTCCGGTCCCTTCTCAAAAATCACTGCAGAGAGCACCCTGACAGGACCTCAAGTTTAGCACAAAGGTCATTTGTTAAATGTCACAAGGACACTTTTGAGAAAGTCCCCAAATATGCCAGTTGAACTTTTGTACCAAAGAACCACCTCGAACTTTGAGCTTTACTCAGGAAGTTTTCTTCCTATTCATTAAACAGGAAGAAACACACACACACACACACACACACACACACACACACACACACACACACACACACACAGGGCTAGAACAGCATAGCTGGCTTCTGGGAAACTTCTCTCTAGCTCTTACAATGAGGCAGGCATTCTTCTGGGTGACACAGCCAAACAACCAGTACTGAGACTGGACTCACATCCTCCAGTGACCCTTAAAGGGGCTGCCACAGTTACCCAAAGCAAACAGCCCAATGTACTTGTTGGTGCCCAGCATCTGTGCACCAGAACAGGCTAGAGAATTCTCAAATTATCCTCCAGTGGCCTGCACAGGGGGCATCTTGCACTCCAAACCTGGCTCAAAGCATAGTATCCATAGCAATTAGCAGTCCAATTACACTCAGGAGTTTGCAGGATCCCTTATTAGTGATGTGGGTGGAGTCACTGGGCTTTTGGCAGATGCCTCAGAGGCAGGAACAAGGAGAAAAATCATATCTGGAGAGGAGTCTTCATCTAATCTAGAGGTCCTCAATCAAAGACCACAGATATTCTTAGACATGAGGAATCCAAGATTTCCTTACATTATTTCCAACCTTACCGTCTGGGCCAGTGGGTTCTCAACCTGTGGGTCTCAACCCCTTTGACAAACCTCTATCTCCAAAAATATTTACACTATGATCCTTAAACTTAATAAAATTACAGTTGTGGAGTAGAAACAAAATGTAATTTTTTTTTTTGGTTGGGGATTACTACAACCTGAGGAGCTGTATTAAAGGGCTGCAGCATTGGGAAGGTTGGGAACCACTAGTCTAGACGGTATCATCCAGTTTCTAAAAGCCAACCAAAACATGCACAATGACTCTACGACTCTTGCTTTTGACAAATCATCTTATAGTCTCACTGATGCTCTGCTAGCCACTGGTAGACCTATGTTATACAGTATATAGACTGCATATGTATGCGGATATGTGTACACATATACATAGGAACATACATACATTCAAGATGACCTATCTTATGAAAATACGTTTGAATACATGCAATATAATGTCTGATATATATTTATATAGAGCCAACATAGATGTATCTATCTGACTTCAACCTATGAAGTCAGAACTCCTCTTACTCCCCAATGTTTACTGAGAAATCCATTCTTCAAGAGGGAAACTGTGTTTGGAGGACCCAGGATCTCTAGGAGAAATTTAACTTGAGAAGTGTTAAAGACTTTAAGAACACTTGACTAGCTCCTATTGTGTACAGCCAAGGAAGCTGATGTCTCAGAGCAGTAAAAGACTTTTTAGAAGCTTCTCACAGAACACTTCAAGAGACATTAGTCCCATGAAACCCCCCCTTAACAGATTTCAGCAGTGAGACAAGCTCAGATAGCATTACTTACATCCCAACAACTGTGGGCAGACTGAAGGATCTGAGAAGTCCTCCTCCTGGGGGCGGGGGTTAGGGGGAGGTGGGGTGAGCACACAGACTGACTTAAGGGCAACTCACAGAATGGATCTGAAGAATTGCAGAATACAGTATGCAGAGCTGAAGCAGGGTTTAGGGCTGGGGATGAGGGGGCCAGTGGATGGGAACCACGTTCCAGTGGTCCAGAGAAGTGTGGCTTCCACAGGCTCTCTATATAACAAGCAGAGTCTAATTCTGCCCAGAGAGATGGTGAACTTGTAGGAGTGGCCAGCATGGCAGCATGATAACTCAAGGCCTTTAGAACAGGGCACTGCCATCCTTCGTTCCCTCTCCATCCGGGCAGTGGAACGAATGCCAGTCAAGCCATAAGGCTATGTAAGAAGATGATGCTCCAGTCCCAACTCCAAGAGCCTTGGCCGATTCAAGTATGCTCTCCTGCCAAGGATACTTAAATGGTTGCAAATGACCTAGAAGGCAATCATCGGCCTAAAATAAACTCTAAGATGATGCAGCCCTGGGAGCTGCATCAACATTTTTCAGGGAAGATTTGCTGACCTAATACAGCAGTCCTGGGATTTAGCTCTGACTGCACTCCCTAGCATGGCCTTTAGCGAGTCCTCAGTCAAGACCAACTCCAAAACCAAAGAGCCAAAAGCAATCATTCTAAGAGAGGCAGGGAGGCTCTAAGGAGTCATGAGAATCCAAGCGCTATGGGCTCATCCCCACGTGTCTGTCTTCTTTGTCTACCAGGAGCTCCCTGCCAATGACAAAATTTGCACATCATCTTGTGTCCCCCATGGATTGTATATGTGGTAGTCAGTCACTACTGCTAGTAGGGGACGGGTGATCCAAGCTATGATTCTGCAGCCCAGAGACTCCTCACTTTACATGCAGTGTAAGGTGCACAATGGAAACCTTCTTGGGGAGGTTTCGATCAATCACACCTCAGCTGTGGATATGGTGTGTGACTGTGTGCGGATGAGTGCACTTGTGTGTGTGGGGGTAGGGGGACAACACGTGGGTGCAAGAGCATGTGCATGCAGGCAAAGGGTGGGGTAAACCCCGAGTTTCTCCGTGGTTATCTGGCAGATCACCACGGCAAGAGACAGGCTCAGCTAAGCTCACGGTGCAGCCCTGCTTCTCAAGCACACGCAGGAGACCAACGGTTCACAACTGCAGCTGTGGGCTCCCCCACACTGTGGCCTCCGCTGCTCTCCTCCCCCACTGTCTCAGTCCCACCTCACCTCGCCTCTCAAGAACATGTCTGTTTGCTTTGGACTTGCTATACACAGAAACTTAAACACTCAGGGGGCACACAGGGGGAACTGGGCTTGTTTTAAAATGCTCTCTGTGACAGCTGTCATCTTTAATGTATAAGGGTCCCCCCCAGAACCAGGCAAGCAACGGACAAGGGCTCAGAGCCCCCTCCCTCCACACTTTCTAGGACTTAGAAGCACAAGTGGAAGCACAGGAAGTTGATTTTTACAAAAGCTAAAGAGGAAAAGATGCTAATGCAGGAATGATGGCTCCAAGCCCTCGTTTCAAGTCTTGGGATATATGCCAAGGGTTTCTAACAACAAACACGCCTCCCTACAGGAGAGCCAGGGGGCAGAGGATCCTCTGCATTATTCAGGGGGGTGACCACGGGATTATTTTTTTTGTGTAAATTGGCATAGAGAATAAGTGTTTCCCTTGCCAGCTGCAGTGGGCAGCTGGCTGTGTTCTAAAAGCAAAGAGCATCTTAGCATGGGTTCCATAGAAAGGGCAGGGAGAGAACCAGGTCAGAGAGCATCTCCTGGGAGTGGGGAGTGGGAGCGGGTGGGGGACAGGGACGGGGTGGGGGGACACAGGGCAGGTGGCGAAACCCAGGCACAGGCAGCTAGTGAGCAACTTCAAGATCCCAGTTGAAGTGGGGGTCCCAGAGATGGGCTGTAATCCCACATGGGGCCACTATAGCACCTCTTTCCAGGGACAGAAGGCTAGAGTAGCATAGCACCTTTCTGGCTTTTGGACTAGTGAGACCATGAAAAGTTGGATTGTGGGATCATGAAAAGTAGTCTTGTTCCCGGTTGGGCTCAAACTCCAGAGACCTTGAAGGGATGGCAGACATTTCGCCTGTTCCCAGGCACCAGGCCCCTGTCACTAGCCTCAACGCCCCCATAGATTTGTAGACATCAATCATGTAAAGGCAACACCCTAAGCCCCTCCACAGGTGGAGGAGGTGACCTGTGGTTCAAGACAGATCTCCATTTTAATGAGGTACCTAAAAGGCTTAGCCAATAAGCCTTCCTTCCCAGACACTCCTCCCTGCAAAAGGTATTTAACCTCAGGCCCACCCTGAGAAGTGGGGTATGGTTTTACAAGGACATGCCCCCATCCCCACAGGACCGGGCTAGATCCAGTCTGTGGGCCCCCATTCCGTTCTCAGCTTTTCCGAGGCTCCCACTGGAGCCTGAGAGTCCAAGAGCCTGAGAACCAGATGGCCCAGGGCTCCTTGTAGGCCCAGGGACCCCCTAGCCAGCTCCGACTGTCCAGAGCCTTAGACTACACTTCCCCACCCCTGGGCCTGCTCTACAGCCCAGCACCAACTCAGCGATGACATGGGGTAAGCACGGTCGACTTCCTGGGTCCTGCCTCCCTGAGGTTGAGTCCTGTGGCAGAGCAGATGTGGGACCCATAACCCTACAGCCCACAGTCCCCTGCACTATATACTTAATGCTTCATGACCAAGTTCCGGAAGTACACACAGACTCAAGCCAAACAGGTCAGAAGACATCATGGCACTGGCTTCTGGCCAGGGAGTTGAGGTAGGCTGGAAATATTCACAGCAGGCTTGAAGCCTCTGCATACCGGCACCAACATGGAGACACAGGAAGGAGGGAGGGGTCTGTGGGGCTACCAAGACATACTATCCCATCAGTGAATCCAAGGTTCCCCTGATTCGGTTAATAAACCTAAGAAAAATGCTCACAGTCCAATCAGAACTCCTATGGGACTACTCTCTCCACTCAGCCCATAGGTGGGGAGCTTTAATTTCACTAGGGTACACTCTATAAATGAGATGACATTATGGATGTCTGCCTAGCCATCAGCTAGCTAACAGAATGGCGAGCCATGAAGCCCTTTCCGCTTAATATCAGAATTTATCCAGCTTTCTGACAGTTCCAGATGAGGTAGAAGAAAGCAAGAACCCTGGGAGTCAGACAAGGTTGGGATCCTGACTCTATCAACCCTTAGCCATGTGACCCTGACCGAGTCACTTAACCCCTTTGGTCCTCCATTTACTCACTGCAAAGGGAGGCTAATAGGAACAGTTGCTGCTACAGGTGTGCGGCGAGGATGCCACAGAAGGGTCCCCAGCACAGGTCGCATCCTCTTCACAGCCAGGCACCTCTTGCCTGCTCTGAGGCTAGCCTTAAGCTTGTTTTGCCCCACGTACTGCTGACTGCTCCCCATACAGTAAATTATAGGGATGCAGTTCAATCCCAAATCCTTATGTTATATAATCATCACCTGGATAGCAAGTTTCAGGGCATGTCACAAGACACCTTAAAAGCCAAGACAGTGGCCGTGCAGAGAAGTGACACACCTGAGTGAGACGCCCACGGGCCAGACTGCTCTTCAGCCAAGGCTGCTCGGGCAGTTTGCTCCAGAGCCATCGGGTGGAAGCCCATTGCTCTCGTGCCTGAGTCTTAGCTCCCCACACAGAATGCATTTGGACACAGGCCTCAAAGTCACTAAAGGCAAAGGACACGGGAATGTGGCCCCCAGTGCTTCAGCCCTTGTGGACTGCCTTGGCCAGCCACTCATCCCCACCGACTCACTCTTAACAAGAGAGAATGCTCCCTGGACCCTGAGAGAAAATGAGACAACTGCAGATGCGTCACCACCCCCGTTTCCTCTTGTGTCGGGGAAAGGAAAGTGGGAGAGGGGTTTTGTGGAAGTCTGCAAAACTAACTGAGGCTCCATTATATTCTCTACAAATCCTGAAAAGAACATGGATAGATACACAACATGGATAGATACAGATCTCTGTATGAAGATTCCCAAAGAGACAAGGGTGGGAGGGGGCCAGGCTGTGCAAAGGGGCAGACAACTTTCCATGAAGTTTTAACTTTTATAAAAGATTTATTTATTTTTATTTTCTGTACTTTTGAGTTTTGTCTGCACATATGTATACAAACTGTGTAGGTGCCTGGTACCCACAAAGGTCAGAAGAGGGCATGAGATCCCCTGGAACTGCAGTTATAGATGGCTGTGAGCTGCCGGGTGGTGCTGAGAACCTGACCCAGGTCCTCTGAGAGAGCAGCAAGTGTTCTCAACCACCGAGGTATCGCTCCAGCTTCCAAGTTCTAATCTTTCAAGGAATACTAAGTTCTGTAAAGTATGCACTTTGACACTTCCCTCCCCCCTCCTCTCTCCTCTCCCCTCTCCCCCCTCTCCTCTCCTCTCCCTCCCCTCCCTACCTCCCTCCCTCCCTCCCTCCCTCCCTCTCTCTCTCTCTCTCATTTAAACTAAGAAATGCCATTTCCAGTTGCCACTTAGCCACACAAGGTAATAAATCTTTTTCCTCCCTCTCTGGTTTCATTTTGAAGAAGGAAAAAGAAAACCCTGCTCCCTCCGATGTTGGAGTCGCTGAAGGTCAAATTCTAGTACCTATAAACTTTGATAATGTCTCTGTAATTTACTCTTTTTTACAGGCTCTCTCGCTTTTAATAGCAAAGGCGAGTGATTTTTCTCTGTTCATCTGAAGCCTGTAAAGAGGAAAAAGTCTGTCGCGTCTGACGTGTCTGAGCTAACACACTTCATTTTCCTTTCCAGTCAGTACGTGAACTAAAAATTACTTCTTACAAATAGATGCATATGTCTATAATGGACACATAACATATGTGTCTATGATCAAGCTTGGAGAAAAACAGAATCAAATGAAAATAAGCCACTCAAAGTACTATCAACAGCGCCAAACCTCCAAGAAAGGCATGCTGTTTTAACATATATGTTTAAGAAACTTTCTATTACTGGCTTAATTCCTAGCTACATTCTAAAACTTAGACCCAAAGAGAAGTATAGCTCTCACCCCTCATCAAAGAAACCTCTCTTTAGAGCAATGGAAGAACATTGCAGAAAACCATAACAATGTATAGACCAACAGATGTGGGGAGCCAAGACCCAATGATAGCACAATTCCTGCAGCTAAGGCTCAGGGAGCATCAGGAAAGAGGGAGCAAAGGTCGTAAGAGCCAGGGGACCAGGACGTCTGCTGTGAGATTCTGTCCCTAGAAATGGCTGCCCAAACAAGACCTGAGTGAGCAAAGACCATATTAGTAGACTGGTTAACCTTGGGGGTCAGGGGTGGTGTCTCACACTGGCCCCACCCCTAAACAAAGAATTTTAGGCAACTAACAATGGCTGAGAGGGGAGGACTTAGCCTCTCCAAGGGTTGAGCTCACTAGTTAGTTATCCAGTACAAAGTGGTCAGCCCTGGAATCATCACATACACACAAACAACAAAAGCAGACTAAGCAAATTATATTTATATATTTGTGTGTGAATAATAATAATAATAATAATAATAATAATAATAATAATAATAAAAAAATAGAAAAAGGCCATCAACTTAAGGGAGTGAGGAGGACCTAGGAGTTTGGGGACATGAGAAGGGTTGAAGGGAGGAAAAAAAATTAGGGAAGTGATGGGATTGTATTTTAATTTAAAAGTTTAATTGAAAAAAGAAACTTCCAGCCATGATGTCAAAGATTTCTCAGGTCACCAAACAATACAAAATAAAATAAAATAAAATAAAAAAATCCCAGCAACTCTGGTCTATGTGCAGAAAAATCCCATGTTGGGGCCAGTAAAGTCACACCAGCTGGGATGGTTTATTCTGCACCGTCAACTTCGCAGATGCTGGCCTGAGGCAAGGATTAGTCCTGGATGTGGGTAGCACCTGAGGATCCAGATGGAGGGTGGGAGTTGGGGGAGACCTTCTCAATGATGGGCACTCTCCTCTCTTTGCTTCTGGTCCCATGATGATGTAAGAGGTTCTTTCTCCTCCTCTGTCATGATAGGCTAAACCCTCACACTGAGGGATCTGTCCTTCCTTAGGTTGTCTTTGGCTGGTACTGTCCTACTGACAGGCAGCTCTACACACTCAAGACTCGGGACAGGGCTGGAGGAGGTTCTGGGGCTGGGTGAAGCCAGGAGCAAGACCTGCTCCATCTCTAAGGAGTCCCCCACAGTCCCCAGCAGTGTTGAGTGTTCTTGCACTCACACAGAGCATTATGCCAACACCCCTCCCAAACAACTGTGGGGGATGCTCAGAGAGGAAGGAAGGGTGGGGATATCCAGGTACCACTACATCATCAAAGACACTGACTGGCCTTGGAGTTAGAATTTGTGTTTCAAGCTTAGTTTGGCCCCCAGTCAGCAGTACTGTTCTTAATGACAAAAGAGAATAATAAATCATGACTGAGCAGTCAGCACATGGGTGTCTGATACCGAGCTGAGGCACGCCTAGTCCTATGTGGTCCCTGTCACCAGTCTTCCATTCACACTGCACAGTTACTGTAGCTGATGGGTGAGGCTCAGGAACATTTAACACAGTGCCAGACCCGGGGTCTAGGCTACTTAGTAGCAAATGACACCACAACAATGTCATCATAACCCTACCTTCCTCTTCCTTCTCTCCCCTGCTTCCAGAGGCTTTCGGTGAATTTAGCCCAAAGCCAGGTTTGACCCTGTAAGTCCCAGAAGACTGGAGGAGAACCCATCCCTCCCGACTCTGCCCAGGTTCACTGTCTCCCCGGCTGAAAGAGAGAGGGAGTCCAGCCTAGAAGGTTGGCCATTAGCATTGGGAGTACCTGGACCCCTGCCTTCTGTACCCTGTCACTCTAATGGGATAAGGGCAACGGGAAGAAAGGAGCGCCACACACCTCCGGGCAGGCTCCCTGCCAAGTGGTACCACGTACCAGCTTCCTGTTCACTTTAACTTATGGATGATTTTTAAAGCCTTTTAATTGTCCTTAATAAATTACCTACAATGTGCACAATAGTTACAATAGTTACATTAATTTTTCTCAGTGCATCTAAGCTGTTTATCACAAGAGTGTTAATGGAAAAGAACAACATGTCCGGCAGGCTCTTTCTCACACGCTCTGGGCCTGAGTAAATGAATGCTTATGGGATTGCTTTCCCACAGCACAATTAGGGACATCTTTATTTCATCCCAGCTAATCATCCTTCAGCAAGGCTGGAGGAGTGCGCCTACTGGAGAGGCCACTGGAGAGCCCTGGGAGGGACCGCCAAGGAAGCAGACTCATGCAAGCCTGCTTCTGGTAAGCAACTTGTAGTAACTTTATCCACCAGTCTCCTTTGTCTGAAATCTGAACTAAGAGACCTGGGTATTCACAGCTAGGCCCAAAGGGAAGAGGAAAAACACATTGGTGATATTTCAAAAAGCTTCTTGACACAAGCCACCAGACAAACTGTTCAGGGCTGGAGAGTAGAGAGACAGCTTTCAATCCTAGAACAGCTTGGAACAGCTTCTAGCTCAGGTAAGACCACAGGCGACCAGCCACCTGGTCTTCCAGACACTAGGGGTATTGGAAGAGCAGCTATAAAACCCGAGACTCCCAACACTGTTGCATAGACTTATCTTCTGACTGGCTTGACTGGACAGCTGGGCCTTCCTTGTGTGACAAGAGGAGCCAGGATAATCACACAAATAAGCCAAGCCATCTATAACTGGTCCACCATATCCTTTCAGAACAGGGTAGTCTAAACTTGTCCAAGCTCTTTGGAAGTGTCATTAAGGGGACAGTTGGTTTAGTTAAAATACTGTGCAGCAACCCAGCAGCAGTCAATGTGACCGAACCCATATGACAAAATCACAAGCCTTAAGGACTGCCTTCTTCCCTAACACAGACTTCTTTCTTGTCCCATCAGATGATATAGTGTTCCTCCCACACCCTGACCCTTCCATCTGCACAGGTGCCAGAAAGCCCCTCCCATTTTCATCTGCTCTTTCCACCCCACCCCCACCCCGCGCCTCCTTCAGAACTGTGTTTTGTGTCCTCGGTAGTGGACTCAGGAAGTCCTAATGCTCCTCCAGCACATGGGCACACCACCTCGAAGAGCCCAGGACACTTTGGCAAAATACATGGTCAACTTTTTTCTTAAACTGGTGCCCACGGGGTTTCCATGAAAGCTCAAAACTCTATGGGGACCTAAAAACCTCCAGGAGCAAGTCACGATGCTACATGCTTGATGCTGTTGACACCGACATGGCAGAATCCCCAAGGGGCAGAGATAAGAGCCTCCCTTGCAGGGGGGCCCTTCATTTCTAGCTTCCAAATGCCCTGAGAATAAATTTCAAACTTTACGCCCTCCCCTGGCGAGCCTCTGGCTCCCTGAAGTCCTCTGGTCTATTGTCCTCTTTTCTGTTTTCTGACTTCACATAGTTTATTCATACCGTGGGCACTAAACAAACCATGTGATGTGCCTCGGAGAGACAGCTCTGCCAGGATGCCTAAGTCGGTATCCTCACGCTCCCTGCCCAAGCTGGTACTGTTCTTAATGTTGCTCAGAACCTGCCTTCCTATATTCAGTTTCTCGGACTCGGGTAGGCACCCCAGCATTAGAATGTGAGCTTCCTCAGAGCCCCAGTGGCCTAGGCCCCAACCTCACACAGCAGGGATTCCTAAGTATCCGACTCAGGAATGAAAGGAAGAACTCATTTTGTTGTAGAAGAAAGCCTGGTCGCTCTAGCGCCACCCAATGCAAAGCTCTATGTGGCGGGTTAGCTACAGGGAAAGCTCAGGGAGTCTAATGGATAGCATTATCTATCTAATGGGTGAAGCCTTGCGGACCTCAGGGACATACCTCCGGGGAGTGCTGGTAAACAGCACGAATTAACAAAAACTAGTTGCATGTTAATATATACTGCCTCCTCCTCAGACAGCTTATGAACACTGTAATTTTCTTCACTAAAACACTGTCTTACAGAACCAACTCCTCTAATTACAGGCGCTTGTATGCATTATAATCTTCATACAATTAAACCTACTAAAAAGAATAAATGGTTAAATGCCCCCTTGCCCTGTCAGTAGCCCGTCCCTCCCCTAACTACCAAAACACGCGCAAACAAAAACAAAAACAACACAACAGAAACAGACCCAAAGGTGCTGAGAGAGCACAGTTGGGTTGTCAGCAGACCAAAATCCTCGGAAATTGGAATTCAGGCTGACAGAGCTTTGTCGCTACAGGGGGCAGAGTCAACTTTCAACTTCAAACCCCCTGGCATCGGCGGCGGCTCAGCACCTGACTTCAATGTCACATGAAAGGCTCCTAGGTACTGAACAAAATGTCTCATTTCAGGAGCAAACATCTCCCTCACACAGTTCGTCTCCAGACACACACGTGGTCTGGTGACCCGAAACAGGCTTTGGGGGATCTTCTTCAAAAACTTACACAAAGGCATTTGTGACCAGGGGGTGTTTACCAGGAAGTCTGCGCTGGCTTCTCTGGAGCCAGGCAGGTTTAGCTGATAAACCTTTCTGAGACACTGCATCCTGGAGAAAACAGCCATCACAGGATCTCCACAACAGGCCCAGACACTGGCTACTGGACCAAGAACCCCGCCCTCCCTTTGTTTTGAAGATTCAGCACTAGGGTGAAGGGAGGGCTTCCTGCCCCATGGATGTAGTGAATCAGGGCCAGATATGTCACTCTGGGGTCTCATGGGGCCCTTTCAACAAGCTCTGGGTGGTAGGAATGACAGTTATCCCATTTACCTCTGAGAAAAGTGGAGTTCACAGAGAGACACATTTTACCAAGTACTGCTACAGAGTAATCATGTCTAGCCTGTAGCCCCAGGAAGCCTGAAGCTGTGACAGGCCTGGCTTACAGGGGTAGGAACAGGCTAGTTCAGATGGGCCTACTTTTCCATCGTCTTTAGGTATCCTTCCCAGGTACTGAACACTCCCTGCTGCACAGAGATGTCTTGTGAGCTTCCAAAGTTGGAGTGTCATATGCCTTCCCTCAGAGTAGCCTCTGACCAGGACGCAGTAGCTGCAGCAGCAGCAGCAGCACCACCACCACACCCCAACCCCTCTTGGGTGGCTGGAGCACGGGGTAGCAGGTAAAAAGCAGCAGTTCCGGCTGCAGCCACGTGCACCACCGAAGCCACCAGGAAGTCTCATTAGTCAGCACCACAGCTGCTGCCCCAGAACACATGGCCCCTGTGGAGCTCTGCAAGCCTCTGCCAAACCAGGGAGTGGGTGGAGAGAAAAAGAGAGCCAGGAGAAGCAAACTCTCAAACTCCCAAGGGGCTCCGCGTGCGCTCTCTCCTTACCTTCAGCTGAGGCCAGAAAAGAGTCACACGAAGAAGCCATAAGCCCCTTCCAACCCACTCCCCATTGCCCGGGCTTTGAACCTTCTAATTTTCTAACAAGGAGCAAGACCCAAAGGACCCGAACCGCCATGTTTGCCTGGCTAACCTTTGGCCAGGTGACTCATAACCCCTCTGAGGCTGGCCTGAAAGAGTATACCTCACGGCCAGTATGCCTTTCCTCAGCCCTTGGGTTTGGATTAGGACAGGGTTTTTTTTTAATAAGCACTCTCAGGTCCTCTCCTCCTGTCTCAAAGCATCAAATTTCCAGCCCTGTCTGCCAGAGATATCCTAAGGCCCCACGAATGCCAGCAGGGGATGCCATTCTATACACCTGTCAGGAAGAAAGGAAGGACTACATGGCCACAGGCCAGTGCTTCCTCATTTCCACTCCACCCTGGGGGCCTTTCCAGGGTCTTTTCAACATCCCTGCTCAGACTTCACCCATCTCACCCTGGACAATAGAATCCAGGGTTGTAGCTGTTTCCCAGGAGAGGAGACACATTGAACAAAACATCCATTCCTTCTCGGGAGAATGGGAGGCGAGGCTGGCTGACTAGTCAGTATGGAGGCCACCGAAGGAAAGCAAACTCCCACGCACAATCCCCTCCAAGCGTTTATATTTCACGGCAATTCCTCTGTAAGGGAGTGAAGCCACTCATGCTTGAAAACCAAGAAGCTCAACATTCTTTGAGGGTATATCAAACTCGGCTGTACTGATGTCTGAGACCATAATGTGATGTGGAACCTAACTTTCATGTCCGAAGGCGCAGACAGGCGGATGTGCTGGAGGAAGAGGAGAAGCAGTTCCTGGGTCTCCCCCTGAAGCGACCAGAGTGAAATTACAACAGAAATCCCTGTGTGTGCTGTATTTGCCAAGAAGGTGGTGAAAAACATGGTGACTACTACTGCTGCCTGTATACTCACTGCATGCCAGGCCACAGGCTGGGCACTCCTTATATCCCAATTAACCACCACAACAGGAGGGAGGTAGGAAGGAAGGCAGGCCGAGAGAAGGGAAATGCAGCACACTTATCATAGAAGGCCTTGCTCTCCCTCAGGGTCTCCTCCTCAAGTAGGCTCCAAGAGTTCAGAGGTCCAAAGAGCTAAAAAGCCCTAAAGCTGAGGTTCAAATGCTGTTCTTAGTCATGGCAGAAGCCTTTCTCTGTACTGGTACTTTCGTATTTATTTGTCTAAAAATCCCTGGCCTCAGGGGCTGGAGAGAGGGCTCAGCAGTTAAGAGCACTGACAGCTCTTCCAGAGGACACGAGTTCAATTCCCAGTGCCTACATAGCAGCTCACAACTATCTGGACCTGCAGTTCCAAGGGATCTGACACCCTCATACCAATGCATATAAAATAAAGTTAAATAAATTAAAACAAAAGACAAAACAAAACAAAAAAAACCCCAGCTTTGTCTCTGCAGCCCAAACCAGTGGAGCTCATACTGCAAGATTGTGAAGGGCTACATAAGAGTACACAGAACAAACTGCATATCTGACTCCTAGGGAGGCAAACTGGGATGTTCAGACTCAGGCCACTGCCACTTAGGGTCAAAAATTAGCACCAAATTGGCCTTGAAGGGAGGAGTATACACCCTGCATCTCCGTGCTCAGCCATCTTGTCCCTGTGAGTCACCAGCCCAGGCAAGCGAGTGGGTGGTTCTGAAAACCCATCCCCGTCAATGGAAACAAAACATAAAGGCTCTGTCCTCACATCCGTGGGTTACCAGCGTCACTGCCTCCCACCCACGAAAGGCTGCTGGGCCTGAAAACATTCTCTCCAGTGTGGCCAGGTGCCTGCTGTGACAGGGCAGCAGCAGGGGGCAGTGTTGACAGGAAGGAAAGAGATCCCCGAGCTCATTCTCCCATCCTCAGAAAAAAGACCTGAGGCCAGTTCTGAGCCTTTTGCCTCAGGTCTGGTCCCTAAAATGTCTCTTCAGCTCTGTATTCCAGGTATCAACTCAGCAGGCACAGAAAGTGTAGTTAGGCTCTCCTGGAGAACAAGAGATCCAGGACAAAACCAGTCTGCCCACTTTCCTCACTCATGATTACGCGTAGACACAGCCACATGGCATAGCAGAGAGCATACGCCAGCTGGGCCTCAGTTTCCAATATGTGAGCCTGCAGAGGCTGCCGCTCACTTAAGAACTGGAGAAGTCTGACAAATTATAAACAGGCACGCTGACTTTATGGAAGACAAGCTCCAGGGCAAAGTGGCCTCTGCCCTTTGGCAGTGACGTGGGTCCCCTACCTTCTCTTTGCCTCTTTTAGCTACATGCTAGACAGAAAGCCTAGCTCTGACTCAGCCAGACCAAGTGTACACAGGTGCACGCACACATCAAACCCACGGTAGGCCTATCTGATAAGGAATACCTGGCCGATGTTGAGTTGACAGATACAAGGGTCATAGAAGTCTTTAATCACGAGATAACAAACGCACTGTAACTGTTGAAGAAGAAAGCCCCGGTCTGGCAGCGCTTGGTCCCTGGAATCCCAGCTTTTGGGAGGTAGAGACAGGAGGATTCGTTTTTAAGGCCATTTTCAGACACATAATAAATTTTAGGCCAGATTAGAGGCTACATGAGACCCTGTCTCAAAACATTTATTTAATAAGGGGGTGGGGTGAGGTCTGTGGCTTCCCATCCCAAACTGGCCTAAAGGGGGACCCTTTATTTGCTCCTTTAGCCCTTTGCTTGCACACGGATGACTGTCACCACTCCCCTGGCTCATCTCTGAATGCCCTGCCTTCCCATCCAGTAGCCACATCTCAAAATGACTATGATGCCTTCCAAAGCAAAAAAACAGTCAACAGTAAATTCAAGGTCAAAATGACGCCCAAAATATGCCCAGATTTTGAGGAGACCAGCATTAAGGATCACTTGCCCCGTCCACAAAGCCTCAGCCAGGAAGCATTGTGGATTCTGACCCACACGCCCACAACTCAAATACCCCAGGCACAAGATTGTAAAGTACTTCCAGACTGCAGGAGAGAGGCACAAGCTTTCCTCCTCATGCTGGCGGACCTTTTGCACTCTGGGTTATAGGTCCCAATCCTTCTTCACCATTTCACCTCCTTTCTCCGGTTCTCGAACACTGACCCTAGACTTGAGGCTATCACAGGAGAACTTAATGACTAACTAGGAAATGACCCTAAGTCCTCTGGTCTGCAAGTCCTGTCAAGCCCAAGTTCCTGTCCTGCGGCTCATAGAAAATCGTCAACATCCATCTTGCCCTTGATAACGAATGTTACTTCCAGATAAGGTTGGGATTGGCCTGGCTCCAACACTCCCTCCCCTTATCAGAGAGAGAGAGAGAGAGAGAGAGAGAGAGAGAGAGAGAGAGAGAGAGAGAGAGAGAGAGAGAGAGACAGAGAGACAGAGACAGACAGAGAGACAGAGACAGGGAGAGGGAGACAGAGAGGGAGAGGGAGAGGAAAAATCCAGTTTCTATCATCAGTCAAAAAGGTGCTTCTGTGATGTCCCCCAGTCAGGCAATCCCACAGAAATGTCATACAGTCTCAGGGAAGCCTAATCTTCAAGCAGATCCACCAGGTCACACTCAGTCTTCCTTTTACCTGAGAGACCCCACAAAGCATAGCTCCTGAATGCTCAAGGCTTCCCAGCACCTGCTATATACCTCTACACATCTCAGGAATCTGACACTTAAGGAAGATGTCCACATCTTCACTGAGACTGGGGACTCAAGGACAGATACAAAATGCAATTAATTCCCTCTTGCTTTGTGCTCCGGGACCTGGTTGCTTCCTAATACTGGGTGGGAGTGGAGGTGTTTCAGGTTATCCCCCCTGTTCCAGGCTATCCTCTCTGTTCTTCTGATGAAAGCTTTCAACCTCAACCCACTTCCAATCTCTTCTACCCAGGAAAGACTGTATTTTTGAAAATTCCTTAGAGGGAATATTCTGTTTCCTTAACTGAACAGTGGCTTTCAAAATAGCCCTGACCTTCCTGCCCCTCCCCCGCCTCGTCACCGAGCAACAGAAATTAAATTGATTCCCGCTATCAGCACTCTGCATCTCAGCGATTATGCCCAGCCACCAGAAAGTCAGCTCTCTCTCCATCCCACCAACCAAAAGCCTGTTGCTAAATCCAACCCCACAGCTTGGGAAGGAGGGGGGATGGAGGAAAGGGGGGGCACCCCAAGGGTACAGGTAACAATTTATGCCCCCCTTGTCATTGTGGTCTTATCTCTGTGGCCAGCTCCTTCTGAGAAATGGCACCCGTTACTGAATCCCCAGAGGGTTGCCTATGGGACCCCTGCCGGTTGGGACAGGTGGCCCAGTGGGGAACTGAAAATTTGCTGTCCTAACTACCTTCCTTTTCCTTGTCCCTTTCTTTCACTATGCAGAGAGATGCATGGCTTGTCTCAGGGAACAGGGAACTGGTTCCAACCCATGACTTGGGAAAGTGCATGGAAGGCAGAGACAGAGGACTAGCTTCCCCCCAGAGGCCCCCCCGTGCTTTCTGTCCACAGCACCTAGGGCAATCTGTAATTACAAGTGGATTCATATCTGTGTAGTGCTGGTCTGTTAGTTTTCCCCTCTAGATTAGGCCTTGTGAAGGCCAGACCTTCCCTTCCACAGGGGTGAACACGTATTAAGCCAGGCCTAGTGATACAGACTCAGAAATCAGCTACTCAAGAGACTGAGGCAGGGCTGTCAGGACTACAGAGCTAGTTTAAGGACAGCCCTAACAACTTAGGGCTTAGACCCCATCTCATAAAGCAGGCTGGAAAGGGGCTGCAGCTCATAGATCACTCACCTAGCATAGCCCAAGGCCTGGGTTCAATCTCAACACTGTAAAAACAAGGCGGAAATGCTTTACAGCTGGCTACTAGAAACAGGATGTGAACTTTTTGGTAGGGCCCCATCGGGAATTGTTTGATCCACTTGTAACACAAGAACACAAAAGTCCTTCTCTTTTCTTTCCTCATACCTCTGGCCAGGAAAATGCAGCCCTGTCTCATGTGGCAGAAAAGAAAGAGCCAAGGACAGAGCTTTGAGGAAGGGCTTCTTTGTACAATGGAATCAGCTAGGTGCCCACCCATGAAAACCAACTTTTCTTTCTCTCCCCAGACCTTCACATATGTCCCTGATTCAACACTGAGGCCGCCCCACTGCCATGCTGAGATCCCCAGGAATAGCAGTCTCCAGTCAGCTCCTCCCAGATAGCAACTGTGAGTTTCAGTCTACTGGCACCCAAGAGGTCTGGCTCACCCAAGAGGGACTGGACGTGTCTTACAAAGATAACTTACGATATGATTTTTTAAAAAGAGAAAACAGTAAAACTGATGAGGAAATGAACCAGGATGGGAAATAACAAAAATTCAAAAGTTGGGTTACTGCCCAAAAGTATATCTCACCAACTGGCAAAGACACTCCCAAGAAATTCCAAACCCCACCCTGTGTAGGGGTGGGACGGGGTGGGCAATAATCTCCTGAGGTTCAGGGGACATGTCATCTGCCACACAAGTCTCCCATTCCACTTTGGAGACTCGTCAGCAATGTGAACAGCAGTCTCCAGGCTGTAAGCCTCTCTCATGTCCTGGTGTCAAATGGCTCTCAGCTAGGGAGAAGCAGGTGGCTGGAGTCCCCACAGCCCCACCCCAGGAGAAGGGAAAAAACAGGTGGGGGGGAATGTTTCCTTCTAAACCAGAGCACATTTTTGTGGCATGACGGTCCCTGTCTACCATTGGGTAGGGTTCAAGGCTCATCCTTCCAGGTCTAAAACTTAGGATTGTTCCAAAGTAATTTTGTGTGTGCATGTGTACAGTGCATGAGCAGACACATACCAAAGCATGCACGTGGGGGTAGAAGGACAATTAGCAGAGACGGTTTTCTAAGCTTGGTAGCAGGTGCCGTGACCACTAAAGACATTGCCTCAGCTTCAGTGATTCACAGTTGTCACAGAGGAGTGGCTTTACTGGAATCTCCACAGCAACCCATACCCTAACTTGTAGGGTTACACTCAAACTTTCTACCTCTGTACACTCTGGAAGGTTTCCTGCCCCAAACCGAGTTAGCCTGGGCTGCCCATATCTACGCTCATCTTTCTGGAACAAATCTCTCAGCTTCTATTTAACATGCCTGCCTAGTTCGGCCCTAGCAGAGCCAGGTCCACCCTGGATCCTTCTCCCTTCATTTGCAGGTTGGCTCTCATGGTTTTGGTTCCGTTTGGTTCCACACTTTGCAGAGAACCCAATACCCAGAACACCAGCACACCAGTTTTCCTAGAAATTTATGATCAAGCATTCTTCGTTCCTGTATCATCTGTTCCCAGTGTTCTGCAAAATGGCAAATATTTACCTAGTGCCCTTCCTTTGCCGAGTCCCTGACTGGGTCCCTTTCATAAGCTCACTCATTCACTCCTCGGCTGTGGCCCAGGAAGGCAGTGCCTTTATTATTCCTCCTGTCCCATGGGTCAGCATACTGAGACTCGGTGAGAGCCAGTTCCTTGTCCCCAGCTACCTCTAGATGCCTCCGCTGCTTCCACGATCCACTACAAAACTCTCCTGGTTTCAACAGCTTTGTCATCATTGGGTTAAATTTCCCCCTCCCCCAGGCATAGGCTCACCCCCAGAGCTGAACCAGTAGCAAGACAATACAGGAAATAACTTCAGGATTCCCGGCCTCCACTCTCACTCAAGACCCACAGCTTCTCAGATGTCCAGTCTCCTGTGTGCTGAGGGGAGCTAATAACTACCCTTTGGTGTCTCCCCAAGCATAGCTGAAATAACACAGTACTTCCTACACACAAAGAATTTTTGAGGAAGGGTAAGTTTCCTTACCCCTCAGACAATCCCATGTGAAACATAAATCCATCACTCAGTCCCACCTGAAGAGCAACGGACTCATCATAGAGGGCCTGGGACCTTCCCAGTGGGCTTCCCTTCGAAACAGAGTCACCCCAGCCTCCCTGGGTGGTGAGGCTTTGGACAAGTAAAAACGATTTTCTAATTAAGTGGTAAACATGCTATATTGACTTTAAGTGCAAAAGGAACTCAGGGGAGGAAGACAGTGGATATGAGAGAGAGAGGGAGGGAGGGAGAGAGAGAGGGAGGGAGGGAGGGAGGGAGGGACGGACGGACGGACGGACGGACGGACGGACAGACAGACAGACAGACAGACAGACATGCAGCACAAGGATTGGCTGGTCCTCAGGCCAGGTTGCCTCTAGTGGCCCTGAGTCTCCCTGACTCAATCCCGAGGGAACTCCGGACTAGGTGACCTTTAAAAACACAAGCCTTTGTCCTTTGTTTGCTGAGAGCCTTCCAGAGGCTTCCCATGGTTCTTAAAGATCCAGCTTCTTCCCTTTGCTCACAAGGCTGCTCGCGTGAGCTGCCTTCAATCTTCCCCATCACAGCTCTCAACACACCGGCTCTGCTTCTGCCTCTTAAACCAGCAAGTTTCATCCCATCCCAGGGGTCCTCAGTGCCCCACCTTCTGCTGAGAACAACTGTGCCCAGAACTTCACCAAGCTTCTGAGGGAGCCTTCCGGTCCACCCTCTACCACCACGAGAAACCCCAAACCGTATCTCTTACATGGTTCAGTTCTGCTTTATCACATAGGGCTCCCCGCGTGCCTGCCCTTTAGCCTTCTACTAACACGTATGATCCATGGACGCAAAACGGTGACCGTGCTAACGCAGTGTAGATGCTAGACTAGAGATGCTTAATCAAAAGCTGTGGGGAGCACTTCACTGTACTCCTATTTATAACAGCTAAGAGAAAAGTACTCATCAATGGAAAAGCAGAATAAGAGAGTGTATGTGTGTCACACACACACACACACACACACACACACACACACGGTGGTATTAGTCACCCTTTCTAAAAAAGGGAAACGCTGTCATTTGTGACAGCTGGGTGAACCCGAACCTACAGTGAAATAAGCCAGCCCCAGAAAGTCAAATACAACATGGTCACACCCCACACACAGAACTGAAAGAAGTTGAGACAGAAAAAGAAGCTAGGAGAACAGCAGCTGTCGGGGTGGGATGTCCAGGAAGGGAAAGAGGTTGGTCAAAGGGCATCAAGTTTCAGTCATAGTCAGGAAGAAGTTGCGGTGATTTCTCAGTTAGCACGGCAGCTACAGTTAACCAGAACACATCAAGCACTTCCAAACTGCCTACCAAGGGCCTGGTAAAGTCACTTACTACGAAAGTATGCAAGGTGATGGGCATGTAACCAGTAGGAATCCTTCCATAGTATGCACAGAGCACATCATGCACATACAAACATCAAGTAAGAATGGAATAACAACTGTTTGTATTTATTTTGGCTCATATACAGAGGTCAGAGGACAACCTTTGGGAGTGAATTCTCTCCTTTCACCAAACAGGTTCAGGAAGTTGAACTTAGACTCCCAGGCTTGGTAGGAGGCACCTTTACCCATGCAAGCCATCTCACAAGTAAAAATAAGTACAAATATATATTTTTTAAAACTAGGGCCTAATCCCAATCCAGTATATATATATATAATCACTTATTAACTAGTTGCCGTTGCAAAAATTCTACTTTCAACCTTATTTTATTCTACACAAAATAAATTTTGTACTTAAAAAAAAATTATGGGGGCTGGAGAGATGGCTCAGTGGTTAAGAGCACTGACTGCTCTTCCAGAGGTCCTGAGTTCAATTCCCGGAACCACATGGTGGCTCACAACCATCTGTAAAGGGATCCGATGCCCTCTTCTGGTGTGTCTGAAAGTAGCTACAGTGTACATACATTAAATAAATAAATAAATAAATCTTTTAAAAAAATTATACCAGCAAAATAATTTGCTAAGAAAGGAGATAAGAAAGCCCACCCACCGCTGTGACACAAAGGGACAAGTGTGCAGATGAACAGGATGCTGAAGAAGAGGTGCTTTGCTACGTGTAACTAGCTCTACAGATGGATGCTGAGGACCTTCAGGGATGATGCTTGCTTGGGGGCAAGGGAAACCCAACCCATGCTGGCAAAGTCCATGAACCAGGCAGGGGTGGGTCACCATATACAGTGGGAAGATTACTGGCCTCAGAACTCATGTCCCTGGTTTCAAAATGGTTTCCCCACAATACCAGTTTCCTCATGCTGTCGTGACTGCATAGCACCTGGTACCTTCAAACCCTACAACCCTGTTGACTCGTTTTTCTAGAAGTTAATATCAGTAAACAATGTGTTTACGGGGTTGTTTCCGTCTGAAGACTCTAGGAGAACCTTCACCGTGCCTCTTTCCTACTGTCTAGTGCTGGTCAGCCCTCCTCTATGCTCCACAGCTTGTGAGCACATCGCTCTCAGGCTTCGCAGAGCATTCCTGCCCACAGCAGGCCTCTCAGCCCAACTTCCATCCTCTGATAAAGCTATCAGTCATTGCGATAGGGGCTTGCCCCAGCCCAGCACAACGTCACTAATTATATTTGCAAAGACCCTATGTCTTAACTGTTAGCATTCTGTCTAAACTCCACTCCACAATTACCTGGCAACAGCCAGGTAGGCCTGACCGACTATAAAAGAGGCTGCTTGCCCCCTCCTCTCTCTGACTCTTGCTTCCCACTTCTCTCTTGCCCTCTTGGGCTCTTCCCTTTCCCCTTCCCTTCCCCCTCTCTCCACGTGCTTATGGCCATGGCCGGCCTCTGCTTCTCTACTCTCTCCCTCTCTCTGCCTTTCTCTGTCTCGACTACCCTCTTAACTCCCCTCCCCATGACCTGAATAAACTCTATTCTATATTATACCATTGTGTGGCTGGTCCCTAAGGGGGAAGGGATGCCTTGGCATGGGCCTGCTGAGACATTCCCTTCCTACACACCTCACCACACCCCCAAAAAACGTATCTTATACCTCTTTATCTTTTTATAAACACATCATTTTGTGCCAAGACTCGGATTCTGAAGTTCCAGGTGGGCATGGACTGGGGACGAGCCACCACTAACTCAGCATGCAACTTCACAGCAGTCACTTAACATGTCTGAGAAATCTTTCTGCTCAGTTCAACCACGGGTCCCAAATTCCTTCCCTAAAGCAAGGCTTTGGCAGGCACTGACTCGGACAGCCCTCATAGAAAAGGGGCCTATCTGCCTGTGCTCAGTCCAGGAGCCTGGAGATTTGTTGTGTCAGAAAGTAGAGAAGCGAGGCTCATCCAGGGCAGTCAGAGCCTGAGGGGGCTGTGCTGAGTAGGGGGGAGCACGGCTGGAGACAATGTAATGTGGCAGAAGCCACTCAGCCTGGGTCAGGATGGGGTCAGCAGGCAGGAATGTGGAGAACTGAACAACCGGAGGTGCTCGGTAGATAAAGTCAGGCTCCAGAGATGAACCAGAAAGAGCTGTCAGGAACACTGAGGGTTTCCAGGCGGGAATGTGGGGTGGGGGGCCAGACGGTAGGCAATGAGGTCCATCAAGGAAGAGTGGAAGAGTGGAAGAGTGACAAGCCTGAGCGGTCTAAACACAAATGCCTAGCAGTGGGAACATGGGGTGGGGGAAGAAGGCGGGGCTACAGGCAGAAACTAGACTGGGTGGGACGGCTGTGGCCTGAGAAGGAAGGGGCTCCAAGGGTAAATGTCTCTGGAGAAGGTGACAAGAGTGGATGGAACTCAAGACCTGTCTGCTTGAGCAGTGCATTAAAGAACGGTGTAGGAAAGGCCTGGACGTGAACAGCTCACCCCGCTACTGGGGGCACCTAGAACAATGTACCGGCCACACAGACCAGGACACGAACGGCAGCTGAAGACCTATCAAGGGATCACTAACCAGTCTGTGGCTCTTCTGGGCCTCACAAACCTTCCGCATCCCAGCTGAGAAAACTAAGCTCCCTTTCAAGGTTGAAAGTCTCTGGTTCCCGTTCACCAGAGTCACATTAAGTGCCTGGCGATTCAATAATTCAATTAAGAAAGCTCGATTTTTAACGTTTAACATTTAATGAAAGGGTTATGAAGTGCGACACAACTCAGTGTGATTAATAGTTACAATTAAAGGCTGAGCGGACTGAGGGGAAGAGTGTGACACACAGGGGTGCTTGGAGTGCTATGTAGGCAAGGGGGTGCCTTCTCTTTCTTCCTTGTTCAGCCTGGCCTGTACCATGGGAGGGGTCTATGGTTAGAATTAAATGGCAGGTTTAACCAGGTATACATGGACATTGCTGGAAGGCAAGAACATCTGGCCTTTTGTAGACATGAAGCCAAACCTTGTAGTCTCACATTTTTTCTGGCCCACTGAATCTTCCAGGGTAGGGTTAGGGAAGGAATGCCATCAACAAGGCAGTAAGATGAGAAAGCTGAGACTTGACAAACCATTCTAAGGATGGCAGGGACTACTGACATCTTACTCTTCTCAAGTCAAGAAGACCCACCACCACTCTAAGACTACATGTATCTCTGGCCTCTAGGCACTCATGTGCAAGGCACATACAAAGACGTGCTACCAGGCCATGCTACAATGTACCTGCCCTTCTACTCCTGTGACCAATTCCACCTGTCCATTCAAAGGAAGATGCAGATGATGGCAAGGTCAAGACTCAAGGGAAGGGCCAACCTTGTTTTAATGTCTGAGATTCTGACCCAGGATAGCCAAAGGTGTTCTGCTGGGATTTGTTCAACCTCAATCCATTTGTGATGGTGCCTCAACTGGCTTTCCATCTCCAGGAAGTGGACAGGGGAGGGAACGACCATCAGTTACTACAGGTGATATCTGAGCCTAAAATAATGAACCTAGCCACTCAAAGACAGGATGCATGGGGTTTCTGTTTGTGGTTCCTGGAGATACCTTCCCCATGCTCCCAAAGTCATAATCAGGACCCAATACAGGAAGAAGAGGTGGGCAGGGCAGCTGAGCCAGATCTACAGAATGTTCCCCTCTCTCTCTTTCCTTCATCCTTAAACCCAACCTCAGTAACCTGGCCCCACTTCCTCCACTTTCATAGCATGACTCAGTCACCCTTTGAGAAGGGGATGGGCTAAGTCTCCTTAAGCTCAGAGAACATGGAGAGTACTTGCCCTGCAAAGATGATAAACAGATAGAACCCACTGTGGGTAGTATCGGAGTCTCTTGGGCAGAAGAGGGTGATGAACATGAGAACCAACTAAAGAAACAAATCCAGGGAAAGCAAAGGCATTGCCATTAGAGTGTATGTGTCAAGTGAAGCCTTATGAGTGAGAAGTCAAACACATGGACACACACCCTGGATTACCAGCATATTTTGGGTCCCAATATACCAGAGAGTCAAGTACTGTGATAGTTTTAATTGCCAACTTGATACAATATAAAATTATCAGGGAAGAGAGTTTTAAAGGATTGTCTAGATCAAGTTGATCTAAGAGCATGTCTGTTAAGTGATTGTCTTGATAGGGTTTTTTTTTAAAGATTTGTTTGTTTATTTATTTAACATATATGTGAATACACCATCCTTCTCTTCAGACAAACCAGAAGAGGGCATCAGATCCCAGTACAAATGCTTGTGAGCTACCATGTGGTTGCTAGGAACTGAACTCAGGACCTCTGGGAGAGTCAGCACTCAGTCAACTGCTGAGCCATCTCTCTAGCCCTATCTTGATGGTTTTAATGGAGATGGGAAGACCCACCCACTGTGAGCAGTGCCATTCCCTGGGCTTGGGTTCTGGACTGTGTAAGAGTGCAGAAAGCAGGCCAGCAATATACATGCATTCAATTTTTCTCTGCTCTTAAACTATACTCTGATATAACTAGCTGTTTCAAGTTCCTGCTGCCTTGATTTCCCTGAAATAATGAAATTGTGAGCTAAAATAATCTTCCCCTCTATATGGCTTTCTATCAGGGTATTTTATTACAGCGAAAGAAAGAAAGAAAGAAAGAAAGAAAGAAAGAAAGAAAGAAAGAAAGAAAGAAAGAAAGAAAGAAAGAAAGAAAGAAAGAAAGGAAGGAAGGAAGGAAGGAAGGAAGGAAGGAAGAAAGAAAGAAAGAAAGAAAAACAGGTACAAAGAAGAAGCTACCATTCTTGCCCACAAGAAACATGGTCACGGGGCTCCACCCACACTCATTAGTGACACTGGAGAACCTCACAAAAGAGAGGGGAAAAAAACAACAACAAGTTGAGACTTGGCAGAAAACAAAATATTTAAAAGCAGCACAAATGAATTATAATCCCTGTTGAGAACTGTTTGCCGTTCACACCTAATTACTATGCAGCAAAAACACCAGTGTTTACCATGAAAAGTGTACCACTGTAACATCAGGGTGTGCTTTCTTTAATAGCAACAGAACCTCGGATGAACGGGCAATGTGCAGATACTTTTATTCACAGTCTTCTGTTGTTAGTGCAGGGCTCTGGAGGGTGAGCCACTCTTATGAATAATGAGACTCATAAGATTTAAATAACCTTTGGATTGAGCAGCTTCTTGCGTGGGGCCCCGTGCTGGGGACTTGCATGAATCTAGGGCTCCTACTCCCATCAAATACATTCTTACTGTACCACCCTTCTTTTACAGATAGCCCTGCTCAAGGTCACACAGCTGGAAAGTGATGAGGCCAAGAACTGCCAGCCAAAGCCACTCGCCTCCAGTGTCTGCGTGTTCATCACGAAGACTGTGCGCTGCAGGGCAAAGGAGCAAGAAAGAGTCTGGAAAGGCACAAACCAAAATGCTAATCAGGCCGGCTCTCCATGACACTAAGTACTTCCTTTTGCTCGGCTGTTTTTCCCCTAATTTTTTTTAAATAAACATTCTATAATGAATGTACTTGGACCTGAGGGTTTGTAGTTTTGGTTTTTTTGTTTTTTTTTTTCTGAGAGAGAGAGAGAGAGAGAGAGAGAGAGAGAGAGAGAGAGAGAGAGAGAGAGAGAGAGAGAGCGAGCTCTACAGTTTTCTAGTAGGAAAAAAAAAAGGTGGGGGTGGTGGAGCAAGGAAGGACATTGAAAGCTCTCGCTGGTCATCTGGGCCAACCTTCCATGTGCAGTGGATGTCCTTGCTATCTGGTCTCTAACAGATGGTCCTCAGTTCATCACAGCCTCCCCGGATGCTGGGTCAGAGGATGGAAGCTCCAAAAACATCCAGCCGGGAGAGTCCGTGGCAGAGAGAGTCACTGGAGTGTGACCGGGTGGTCGGTACAGACGTTGCCTTATGAAAATGACTTTCTGAGCATCTGATGGTGTGCCATCAGCTCCTCCTCCCCATACTGGGAGGTTGAAATGCAGGACATTGTCTTCTAAACAGAAAATCCAAAGTTTCCCAGATGCAGCTTCTCCTCTCGCCCCAGGAATCCTACCATGATTCGTTGTAGTTGGTACCTGTGTAAAATCTATGTGTAATGGAGGAATAACCAAGACTAGTTAGGTACATCTAGAAGGTACAAGCTACTGAGGCCAGGCCTACTGTAAACTGAGCTACAGTAAGAATGTTACAGGAAGAATGCCCCCCCCCACAAACATATACACACACTTCCAGATATTCTAGGAAAGGTGTGTACAACCACAAGAACGTGGCCAAGGTACTGCGTCACCGTGTGAAGTCCGAGAGTCTTCTGGATTGGGCTCTCGGTTCCAGTACCTAGTTAGCCCTATGCCTGACCTATAGAATTTATCACAAATAACATACATACTTGTGAACATACACTGAACAGCAAACAGGAGGCTGTCTGCAGAGTGCTGGCCACTAAAAATCATATTAAGAACTGAAGTAGTTAGATACATTTCTCTTAACAAATACATACTACAGAGAGGTGGAAACAAAGAAACCTCACAACTGTGCTGGAACAACGAAGGTTCCTGAGAAAGTGGGCAAAACATAAGACAAAATCAGAAGACCATGGTTTGAGAACACTCTGCTCCCCAAAGCTTTCTGTTTCTAAGACGAGTCACAGCCAAATACTAAATCTGTAAACAGGGAAACCAAGGGGCTCCAGCCACAGTTGTGGACCACAACTTCTTTTAAAGGTATAACTATCAAAGATGAGTCTGTGAGTTTGCACTTTCTGAAAGCCCTTTAAATAACTCTGATCTATGCCCATGTTTAAGAACTACTAAAAAAGCCAATTAGGATATGTTTCATGAGTCTATATAATAAAACATCAATATCTGTGTATATTAAAGAATCGTCCCAAGTACATATGTGAGAAGGGGAGTGAGCTATTTCTGTAGAAAGGCTCTGAAAACAAGATGAAAAACCCTGATCACCTCAAGCATGAAATCAAACTCCACTCCTGCACTATCACCAGCCTGTCAACAATGGAATCTGGTGCCCCGGGAAGTCAAGATTCCTAATAAATCAAATTTATTAGGGATAATGAAAAAAAAGGGATTCCCACATGGATTTCACCCTGATTGGACTAGCCTATGAAGAGGTCATACTGAGTAACTGTTTAATCAATGTATTGATAACTAATGATACCATTACTTAATTATCCCTCACTTATGTCTGACACTTGTACATGGGGTGCCTCTGTTAATCTTGGGGACCACACATTGAGAAAACTGGCTTTGCTCCCTTTCCTATTCAGAAGTCCTAGGTCTCTGCTCACACCATTTATACTGCAACCAGGCTTGTTGCAGTAAATCCAAATCCCAAGTCCATTGAGAATCCCAAGCTTGCTCATGTCTGTACTCAAGCTAACAAGTACCCATCAAAAGGAGATACTGCGCTTCTCTCCATCAGAATCCTTCCTTGGGCTGTCACATGCAGAGCCCTGGTCCTGTGGGCATCTGGCACTGCTGGCTGTGTCTTCTGTTAAGAAGAGCTTGCTTCCTCTTAATCCCTTCCCCAAACACTTCTCCAGCAAGTCATGCTTAACTAAAACCATCCCTCTGCAGCTGGAGACTGTGCACTGCTATGAAAAGCAGGGTTCAGTGAACTTTAAGGTCTTTCTCTGGAGAAGGGTTTTCTCAAATGCAGATGTAAAAGGTAACAGATGAGAAGGTAACATGTCCTCAGCACCCCTACCCATTCTTGAATGCTACCTTGAAACCCACTCATAGTCTAATGCTCCCCTGTCTGGAGTCCCCACAAGGGTGGGAACATTGTCATTACATAGTCATGGCAGTAACTGCTATATGAAAATCTCCTTATAGTTTATTACATTCAATAAATGAGAACGAGCAGAAGATCAAAAAGCCTGCCTGCAAAAGGGGTGGGGGTGGGGGGTTGACTCGGAACGCCCAATGCTAAAACTTTGTAAATGGAGACAAGCCAAATAACAGGCACAGGGCACCTGTGGGCGCAAGGTGTTAGGCTCCATCCCTCTAGGGGAACTCACAAAAGCAGCAGCCTGCAGTCCCTACTAAGCTGCAGGGAAAAGATAAACAGGTAGCAAGCCAAACATTTATCTTAAAAGAGCAATGCAAAATTTAAATTACAATGGTGATGCTTCTGCAAGGCAGCACGTAATTGCTAAGTGTATTATATGAAGACTGAAGGAAAAGTCACCATTTGTCTTCAGCTATATCTAGTGTAGCACAAGCCCGCTAGATGACTAGGAACAATGATCAAAACCCCACTTTAAAAAAAAAAAATCACAGCTAAACATACCCACTTGAAAACATTTTATCTTGTGTTGCTTTTATTTCAAGATGGCAATCTGGCCCACAAGCTCGGAGTTCATCCAGTAACAGTTCCAGGCTTCACGGATCATCAAGGACTAGAGAAGCAGTGTAAAATGCATTTAAAACTCAAGGTAAAACCGATTCCTCACTCTTCAATTTAAAGAAAAAAAAAGTTCATATGGCAAATTTCAGAGGGATGTAAATTTTAGGAAAAAAAAAATCTATGTATGAAAACCCAGTGACCAAAAGCCAGCACAGGGTAGACTCAGTCTTCTGCTGGGAGAAATGTAAATTAGTACAAACTCCCTATGGGGCAGTTTGGCAATGGTAGCAAACTGTAAAATGTATTATTATCTCTTTATTATAAATGAATTGCTGGGTCAGAGTATGGCAGGCACAGGGAAGAAATTCATTCACCAGGGCGGTCCTGACAGGATTGCTTATAATTCCAAATAACAATCCTAATGATACCAGAAACCATTTAAATGCTGCTAGCTGGGGGGTTGGAGAGTCAATCAGGGTATGGTGAGACCACAAAACAGGGTGGTACAAAGATACTTCTGACTTACTGTTGAATGAAAGATCTCATCTGGCAAACACCATGTATGATCCCAGCTGCATGAAAGTATAGGGCCCCATGTAAATTTGTGTGTGACAGGTCTCAGGAAGCTACAGTCGGACACTGCTATGTGTTGTCTCCTGAAGATGGAAGTCACGGGTCAGCTGTTTCCTTCTGTAGCTGGTTTCTGTCCAGCCTTTTTGTTTCTAACAACACCATCACACAGCTAAAAATACACTCCCGTCATTTACAGGCCATCCAACTCTACGCAAAGTGTTGCATTCTCTTCACCCTGAGCCCAGAAGCTCTGGTTCTGGAATATTCCAGAACACCTCCATGAAACCCACCTAACACCCTGGCCCTTCCCTTTTTAGGAGGCCAAGTGATACACAGGAGGGCTAAGAAGCTCTGCACCCTGGGAAGGCTTGCACAAACCCATGGTTTGCAAACCATTACACGTCTTTCCTGAATTCTTCCCTGTCTCCTAAGGATCAGATCATGCTAGACAACCAAACTCACCCCCAGGAAACAGGTAGAGCCCTAGCTGAAGAGGGGAGTGGAATTTCAAACATCCACACAGCAGATCAGCTATCTATTGATCCTAGGCACCGCCTCCAAGAGGGTCTGAAGGTCAAGTATTTCTTCTTGGTTATCAGCTATAGAGTCAAAAATGGGGAAAGTTCTGTCGGGCATGTTTATCAGGTATGGCCAAGGGCCGCTGAGGAGGGAGGCCTGTCAACTGACCATCATTCTATCATCCACTTCACAGGATATACTTCCTACTACCTGGCATCCCCCAGATGGGAGAATTGTTTCAGACATCACACAAAGCTTCCATCACTGGGGCATACCCAGAAGTCTGGAGCTCAGGCATGCATCACTATTTCTCAAGCAGGATCAGGGTGGGGGTTGGGGGTAGCTTGCTGTAGGGCTTACTAAATGCAAGGCCCTGGGTATATACTATCCTAGCACCAAAGGAAGATGAAACCCCAAAGCTAACAGTTCTAAAATGCTATGCTACCTGAAACCCAAGAAGCTAGGAGGATAGTTCTGTTTCCCAGCTTCCAACAGTTTCAAATGATCCTCAGAATAAGAAGGAAGGAAAGGGGTGACCCAAGCATTAGAACCCCCACTGTGAGCCAAACATAGACTCCTCCTAACAGCCCTAGAACAGACAGAATGGTGGAGCCCCACCCCATTAAGGTAACAAATACAAAAGCCAGCTCCAGGGCACAGTACACTAGTGTGGAAGAACTTGGCTGTCTGGGGCACAGGCAAGTTTATGTGGAAGTCAGGAAGGACAGTGTCTTTCTCCCTCTGCATTATTTTTCCTTCATACTTTGATTTTTTTTTTTTTTGGTTTTGTGAGACAGGGTTTCTCTGTGTAGCCCTGGCTGTTCTGGAACTCACTCTGTAGACCAGGCTGGCCTTGAACTCAGAAATCCACCTGCCTCTGCCTCCCAAGTGCTGGGATTAAAGGCGTGCACCACCACCGCCCGGCTCATACTTTGATTTCAACAGTTTAACAGAAGGTGGCCACTACCCAGGGTTCTTCTCCTCCCTGAATAATGAGCTCTAAGAACTCCCAAGTGAGTTCAGGGTTCACACTGCCCCTGAAGGGTTTCCAAGAACTAGCCCTCCACGACCAATTGGAACATCAGCGATTACCCTTGCAGGAGATGTATATAATAAAAATTGAATGCTGTAGCATGAACTTCATACATACTTGTCTTCTTGGTTTGTTCGTCAGAAATAATTATCTGTGCTTGCTTTCACGAGAGCACATATTTTATAGGGTACATTAAAATTTAATGGATTTTTAATAATATCATAACTACTGCAAGAGAAAAAGTAGAAAAGACCGCACCAAGTGTCTTTGTTGCATTTTGGTGGTTTGGCTTCAGGGCTGACCAGCAAGGAAGAGCTAATTTGGTGAGGAAGGGTAGGCAACAGAGGGTAAAAGAGACACTGTTGGAGTAGATGTCAAGACTCTAGGGTTGACTTCAGGCCTGAGGAAACTGAGTTGACTGACAGGAAATGAAGGAGGCTAAGAGACCCCTGTATGATAGATCCTGCCTTGATCTTGGGCAAGTAGGGGATCCTGACCAGACACAAAGGGAGCCAGGGCTGGAGACCCCTAAGAGAGACACCTCAAGCGTGGGAAATCACTTTCGGGGGCCTCAGCAGAGAGGATATCATGACTCTAGAGCTGGAAAAGATCTGGAATGCACAGAATAGACAACGAGTTGACGCCCGGTTCTACATTGCACAAAATTTCTCAATGAGGAGGTTTGGTCCAGGTTAAAAACATAGTTTAAATTGTTGAAAAGGGGTCTGCCCTTCAAAAACCTGCTGGGCTTCAAGTTTCATGAGTTCAGCCATGTCTAAAAACATTCAAGTCACCCCAGGTTGTTATTTTGCAGTGGATCACAGGTTGAAACAAGCATGGTGGTGTATGCCCGTGGACCCAGCACTTAAAAGATCCAGGAAAGGAAGATTAAGAGTTTAAGGCCAAACCTAGAGAATAATCTGATCTACATGAGATTTTATCTCTAATAATAGTAATAACCCACCACTGTATTAACTTCATTCTTACAATGGGCTACAAGCTCACATATGTTAACTGCTTACAGCATAGTATCTTGTCCAGAGACCAAGATGAGGTGGATCTCCTGGTGTCTGGTGATAGCCTCCTATACAAGTGACCAGAACCACTGGCCAGGGTCTCCAGATGTGTCACCAGAACAATAATCAGTTTCTGGCCAAGAAAAAGAACACGTGGTACCCTACAGCCAATCAGATGTCCACAGCTGGCTGACTCATCCACTCGTCCATGCACTGCAAAAATAACACCTTGCCAGGATGACAGTTCCTAATCTTTGAAAAGTAATATCCAAATTAAAATGGGGACGAGGGCTTAAATGGTAAACGATGACTGTGATTTATCGCCTACTGCCACATCTTGCTTGGGCACATTTTTCCATGACATCAGTCTGGGCCACAAGCAGGATTAGCAATGACAATGTCGACTGGAGAATGAGATGGATTTGGAGCTCATTAGCCCAGAACTGAGATCATCTTCCGCCTCTTGGCGGTGTGGATACACTGAGCATGCACCTACCTGCTCAGAGCCTCGCTTCCCTCAGCTGTGATGATGGGCCCAAGAACACCTACCTTGAAGGAGCGCTGCAAGAATTATATATTTATAGATCAATACAAGCAATCAGCTAAGAACCTAAGCACATAGAAGACATGCAATTAAACACTGCTGTTACAGACCTAGAGGTATAGTTCAGTGGTAGAACACCTGCCTGGCATATTCAAGGCCCTGGGTTCAGTACCTAGCACCACAAAAGATGGGGGGAGAGGGGTGGCGCGGGGCGGGGAGAGACAGTTGATGTTTTAAAAATCTGGTATGGGCTACGTTGATTGCTAAGTCAGCAAGGTGCTTGCCTCACAAGCAGAAGGATCCCAGTCTGGATTCCCAGCACCCATACGAAAAAGCTGGTGCAGTACATCCCTACAATTCCAGCTCCCAAGAGACACAGGAGGACCTAAGGAGACCTGTCACTCCGATGAATCAGTAAGCTCCTGGATAAGTGAGAGATCATGTTGGAGGCAGAGCAAGACACATGACTTTGATCTCTAGTCTCCAATGCACACATGCACACATATGCCTATGCACATACAACCAACATATACAGATGCAAATGTGAGACACACTAAGTCTAAACTAAGTGAAAACTGAGGAAGACATTCAATATCAACCTCTGGCCTTTGCATGTGTGCACGAGCACACGAGCACATGATCAGGTATGTAAAAACACAAAAGAAAATGCCTGGCACACATACAATTTTTAATTGTATGCACTGGCAAAATACTAATGCTAAATAACATTACTAATGCCCAACAGTTGACTAGTAAGCCAGTGTGCCTACTTAAAGCCCTGGAGACTGAATGCTGCCAATGGTCCTCTATGTCACCAAACTGTGATTTTGTTGGTTAATTCATCTCAGTGCCTATTTTATGTGTTTTGGGAGAGGGGGAAGCAACAAGAGAGAATGGAAAAGAGGAGAAAGGAAGACAGGAAGGCCAATACCAGTCTAGGAAGTCCTACGGATCTGGACCTGTCTCTTACTGCTTCTCCAGTCTCCTCACAGCCCTGGACACAAAACCAAGCCTCCTCCATGATCCCTGTCCACACCCTACACACACACACACACACAGCAACTAACTACAACTGAGCTAGGAAGTCAGTGTAATCACATGACCTCCCCGTGTCAACATGGGCTTCAGTGGAGGGCACAGGACTGCCACAGGGCCATTAAGCGAGGACATTAAAAACGTTGATGTAGCTAAAGCACATTAACCTGTGGAGGAAGCCAGGCTATAAGCTGCGGCTCCGCCGACATCATAAAACGTAAAGAGGCCTTCATAATGGAACTGATATTACAGCCATTGATATAAATTATACCTCAGAACAGGGGAGAAGGGGGTAGGATGTAAAAATGGAACAAGTTCAAACTTCTTTTATTGTAATAGTCTCCAGTTGAGCATAATCACCAAAGCTATAGTGTGATACGATTGCCAAAACTAGACAAACATCTGTGAGATGGATTCATCTCAGAGGGGAGGCCAACAGCTTGTTATCATTAAAGCGGCGATGCTCACTCCGCGATTGAACTGCAGGCCGCCTTGTTACTGCGCTTACAGAGGCAATTGTACCAGATGTTGGCAACCATCTTCAGATAGATGACAGGCACCTGCTGTTGGGGAAATTACGCTCCTCGTTGGCCTCCCTGATTTGGGGAGTTGGGGGGCAGGAGTGACCTTTGCACATGTCTCATGATGGGCACTAATTACATATGACCAAGAGATGGGATCAGCTTCCTGGACAGGAGTCTACTTCTCAAGTGTAGATCCAAGAAGGACCAAAGAAGTGATGGAGAGAAGGTAGGGATGTTCAGAAGGAATCTAATCCAGGCCAGAGACAGAGAGTGCAGTGTATGATCAACTCCCTCAGCAGGTTGCTCCTGGTAACGGTCTCTGAGCCTTCGAGAGATCCTAAATTTGAAACATGGCTATGGACATTAATCATCATTAAAAGCCAAACAGGCAATTTTCAAACCGTGTCATGCTGACTCAGATGGAGACAAAGGCCTGGAGAGGAGGGAAGAGCATGGACAAGAGAGATAAATATACCCATGCCACCACAGACAAATAAAAATCATGACGAGCCCATAATTCATTTTTCAGAGCATCCTCCGAGCATCAGCCAAGAGTTATTTGACAGATATGAGTCAACCCCTAGTCCATGCAGCTGACCCAGGACTACTTGGCTGAGGGTAAACTCAGAGAAAGGTACCAATAAAGATGTAACCAGAGGTTCTGGGTCCTAGAGAGGCACCCTGTCTCCTATGCTAAGGAGGGCAGTCCACAGAGTTTCAAGAACCAAGAGATACTTCCATCCTGGAGGACTAGCACTCCAATGACAAGGTCAAGACAGTGCTTTTGCAAAAACATGTGCTGTTCAGGCCTCTCAGCAGGCCACAGCATAGAGTGACTGCTTTCTTGCTTGCAGGTGATCAAAGCTGAACATGGACACCCTGCACTCAATACAAGGACACCAGATACTGACAGCTGTTCTTAGAGAGAGGTGCTGTCTGGGACAGGCAGGACACAGGGACGGAGCAAGTCTACAGCGACATTCCAAAGCCTGTGTTTTGTCTTGGCTCATCTCATCTCATACAAGGGTCTTGAATATACATACATTCCCTGTCTACAAAGAGAATAGCCCTAAATGGCCCTAGTCACAGTCAAAGAAATTAAGCAGCTTGCTACAAATTACTGAAACTTTAACAGATATATTACCCTCTACTAAAGGCCCCAAAGGAGCTTATTCTAATATTTAAATGCAAAGTAAAAGAAAGCACGCCTCTTAAACCTGCTATCAAAGTTGTTTCATGTCCCTAGTCCCTAACCAATCAGGACTCCCCTACTCTGTTGAAAAACAGAGAGAGAAAGGGTGCAGGGAGAGGAGTGGGCAGGGGGTGGGGGTGGCAGTACCGTCAAAGTTCCCAGCACAGTAATGACAAAGTTTCAGAGGAACACTTACCAGAGAATACAGAAATCAAGGCATCAATTTAATTTCACACTCTACCTGCCTTGGACTAATTTGTGTAAATTACATTTCATACGAAGAACCTTGGCCCACGTGACCACAATGGAGAAATGAGCAGCTTGCATCAAATCGAGGTTTTTTTTCCCCCAGGTATAAATACGTAGCCCTTTTCGGTGTGTGTTTAGCTGAATTCAACGTGGGCTTCATGTAACTATCTCCAAACTTTAGTTTCCACCTTCTCATCAGCCCATCAAGTAAACGTCATTGTTTCTTGGTTTTGTTTTTAAAAAAGCAGGCATATGGAGCACAAACGGCTCTCCAGCCATCCAGAGCCCTTGTCCCTGAACAGCAGCAATTCCTGGGACCATGCCCAAGCAGCAGCCAGGCCCTGACCTTTGCTCCTTGTCCACTATAACGAGGATGGCAAGGGCCAACCTTTCCTTTCCCCCACCCCAGTTCTTGTCTTTGTGGGTACTCTAGAAGATTTTTCCCAAACGGAATGCAAAAGTAGCCTCGACTGCTGTCACTGTAAGACCTATTATTTCAAACGATTATGCCCAGGTCCCCCAAATAAGCTTATAACTGACTGTAAGGATATCTAGTTCTGTGAAATCATTAGTTTGAGGCTCAGGGTGGAACCCGGGGAATGTGTCTAAGCAGTAACTTACAGCTACAGTCCAAATGCAGCCTGCTGGCTGGGTTTTGTAAATAAAACCTGGAACCCAGCCACCACACGCTCATTTACATATTGTCTGAGGCTGGTTTGTGCCTAACAGCAGAACCAAGTGACAGAGACGAAGACTGTGGTCTGCGGAGTCTAAATAAAGTATGTGCCGTATGCCTCTTCATAGGTAAAGCTTGCCAACCCTGGTGGGAAAGAGCAGGGTACTCAAGAGATCACATCCCCAAAAGAAACCACTTAATGAAAACTAGACTACTGAGTGTACCCAATGCATATGAAAAAATGGCATTTTGTTGTACTGTTGTTGCTGATGTTGTTGTTGTTGTTGTTGCTTTTAAAAGGGCAGGAGGTGTCCTAGAATTAATACATTTAATTGGCGAAACTTTATACAAATTTCTCTGATGTCAACTGTCACTCAGATGTCAAGGTGCACGTGAGGAGTCATCTTTGGCCATCCCCTAGATTGGCTGCCCAGTCTCTAGCAGATCCCACGTAGGTGCATGTAGGAAGCTGTAAGACTGAACAGTTTCCGGTGCCCAGTGCTAGGACGGAATTAATCAAGCAATCTTGGAAGATCACTGCTGGTGGGGGTGAGGCCTGAGCTACAGAGAGGAGACAAAATGGCAGGAAGGGAGACGGTTTCTAAAATGTGGGGCTTTTTAACAGGCAAGGTGATGGGAAGTTGCTGGTATCCGAGGTGCCGCCTTCACTGCTCTCTAGCCTCTAGCCGGTGACAAAGTAACACGTCTGAATGAGCAATCATGACTTGGCTCTTTCTGAAGTGGGCAACAGACAGGGCTGCTGTATCCAAGGTGCATGAGGCAAGTCACATCTGAGCTTCCTGCTGCCCTCTTGTCTCCACGCTGGTCCTCTGTGGGTCCAGAACAAAAGCTTGCCGCGGACCTTTTCCCAGATCAATGTTCAGGCTGGTGTCAGAGCCATGAAAACATACCCCACCTTTCCCAGGCTGCCCTGGGAAGGAGTTGCGGCAGCAGGAGTGAAGGACAGGAAGCTCGAGGAGAGGGCCCCAAGCCTGCCCTGTACTGCCGTTCACTTTCTGGTGTTCCACTCCTGAACTGCACATCCCTCCAAGGCAAGGAAGCTTGCCTTGTGGGGCTCTGAACCCCTGCATGATGCCTCCTAACTCCTGAAACAGGTTGGCTGAGCTCAAGTAAAACCACTTCCTCCCCCTTCCTCCAGCCTTTACCATCATCTCCAGCTCCCTGAGGGCTCTGGCAAGCTTCCCACCAGAAACATCCCCCCACTAAGCCAAGGTCTCCCTCAGCACAGGTCTGAGAGCGGCAGCTGGACTTAGCAGAAGTGGCTAGGAAAAATCCACAAAAGCACCCTGAGAAGCATTTACAACAGAGGCTTTCCAGGAGACTTGATGTGTAGTGAAGTCTATCCAGACACATCCTCATCAAGAAGGGCTGCTACTATGGAGAGCCAGCCAGGGAAAGAAGCCCAGCTTCTCTCAGAGTAGGTGTGTTGAAATAATCTGGAATGGAGTTACAGCAGCAGCTTTCTGAGCCGGGGTGGGGTGGGGTGGGGTGGGGGGGGGGAAGACTGCTTTAGGGTTTTCTCATGGCTCTTCACTGAGGGGAAGAGGTCCTCCAGGTGCACTGAGGAGTTTTAGCCTCACAAAGCTGCCTTCAAAGAACACTTTCAAGGCATCCACCTCAGTTGCTTCTCAGTACAAACAAATCAACAACACCCCACCTCCCACCCCCACCCCCCGCCCCCCACCCGAGGCCAAGCACCTTCAGTTCCCTGTGTCTAACCAAAGCCTCAGCTGCCAGGCTATGTGAGCACTTGGGGGGCATCACTGAGAAGGTGGTGGTTTTCCATAGAAACTTGGCGTTTATCATAGTGCAAAGCATTATCTTCTCAACAGAAGCTGACAGTGTGTCCCGCTCCTCCCTCGAGAGAATCCAGCTCAACCACATTTGCTTCCCTGCATGCTGTTTCTCCTATTACAACATTTCTTTGCCTGGAAAGAAAATATTGTGACTTCTTGCCATATTCACTTCATTAGCATAAGAGGAGAAAAAGCCAGATCCTCCCTGGGCCTCTCCCCCCCACCAATAGTAGCTCCAGCTGGGTTAAATCTGGCCGGATCTTAGAGGCTGCTCTAGGAGGTGGCAGGGAGGCAGGGCACCAGAGCTGCTACAAAACTAGAACCTTAGAAACTTAAAAAAAAAAAAATCCTCCACTTGGCACATCTGCATACATGAAGGCGGGGCATTTATCAGAGATGGTAAAGGCCATGGAAGTTGGAGTTGGGGGTGGAGGGATAGCAGGGACATCAGGGACCTGGGAAAGGTAGCTATGCTGCTATAATGTGGCTTAGCATACACAGGGCCTTGGGTTCCATCCCCAGCACCTCTCAAAAGCAAATATGGCCCATGCCTGTAAGCCCAGCACTCAGGAGGTGAAGACTGGAAAATCAGAAGTACAAGGTCATTCTCAAGGACATATGAGGTTCAAGGCCATAGTGTACAACAAGAGACCTTATAGGACTGGAGAAAAGGGAGAAGACTAGATGGAGAAGTGGAGAAGGAAAGAGGAGCCATCACTGGAGGCCTAAGTACCAGACACTGACTGAACTTGACGCTAGTCACCCTTTAAAAATTAGCTCATTAATTTAATGGCTACTTTGCCTGTATGTGAATCTGTGCAGTATGTGCATGCAGTGTCTGAAGAATCCAGAAGAAGCCCTCAGTTTCCCTGGAACCGGAAGTCAGAGACAGCTGTGAGCTGCCAGGTGTGGGTGCTAGGAATCAAACCAGGGTCCTGTGGAAGAGCAGCTTTCTCTCCAGCCTCAACTCTACTCACTCTTGCAAACCCTGTAAATGAAAGCATAGCCCCACTTAACAGAGAGGAAATCCGGCTCAGGACAATTAAATCAATACCTCAGGTTTGGGAACATCAATGCTCAAGCTTAGGTGGACCTGATGCCAAAGTCATCCAGTGTAATCTAAAGAAAGCCGGAGAGTCCTGCCTTGGTTGGCAGTGGTGCTCCTTTATTCTTTCCCGGGGTAAATGTCCCACTGACACATCCTTCCTGCCCCATTTGTATTTCCCAATGACAGAGATGGTCGTGTTGGGGTAAAACTGTACCACTTTCACTCCCAAGCCTAGCTGATCAACATTCAGCCAGACTCAGGGAGAAGTCCCAAATACCACCTAGTGCCCAACTCTAGAGGATGCATAAACCTACCTGGAAAAGTTGAGGCTTCTACTATCTTCTGAGACTCAGAAAAGCCACCTGAGGAGCATTGCCACACAAAAGATCAAGGCCTTTCCTTAGACCAAAGGCAGCAAGAGAAAACAGGGAGATAAGACTAAAGAAACCTCAGGTTGAGCCTCCTTTCTCTGGAAAAGTCAGGACCCGATCTGGAAGGGCCTTGCCAACCTGCTGCCACAGCCCGGGCATTACCCTAGCTCTATAAAGCTTGGGCTGTGGCTTGATACTGATCATTTATTTACTCTGGTCTGCAATGGACCAGTAGCATCCTCAATGGGAAGTGCCCCAGCTAAAACTGAATATACTAGCTTAAAACCCCATTTAAAAAGAGCCCTCATTCACTCATTCCTTCACTATTTACTAAGCCATGGGCTAGGTACTGCTGATCTTCCTCATCAGTAAACTGCTTGGGTCCCCAGCTTGCTAGGGATGTACAGGCTCATGGAGGCACAGAACATACATTAGGCTTACGGCTAAATAATCTGAGAGGCCCTCTTCATATTCTCAGGATGGATTTTCTTAGCTCCGGGTCTCTTTTCTTCCTGACACAATTGGAAATTATTTTTATTATTTTCTTGCTAGCTTAGAGTTTGTCCTTCTCCGGCTGGACTCCATGTAACTAATGGGCTACAAGGAAGCAGGGCTCGTGTCCATTTTCCTTATTCATGGAACAGTGGCTCCTAGCTCAGTGCCTGACCCTCAGAACATCCTTAGGTCCATGGAATGACCCTGGGAATAAGGGGAAGGAGTACACACAGCCGCAGGCGCAAAGCTTTCTGGGCCTAATGAGGAGGAATGGCTGCTTTCCTGCAGCAAGCACGCCCACAACACGGGGCTTTGAAGATCTAAAGCCCTTTGTCTTTATAGGGCTTTCTCCCTCCCACTTTACACTGAGTTTATTAACATCGTCCCATCCCTTAATATTTGCTGTAAATTCAAGAAAAGCCAGAAAACTAAGCTTATGAGAATCATATGTACAGGAAAAGGAAAGAAGACTTAGCGAGGATGTGAAAAGCTCTCCCATGGGGCCAAAAAAACGCAATAAACACATTAGTGGATCAATATATTTAAATGTATTTTAATAAACATCAGCTAAGTATTCCTGGGACGATTTCCAGATGATATTCTTTACCCCCACAAAAGGCTTAATCATTCAAAAAAGTTAAAGAGTTCATCCACGGGGTCCAGCTATAAAAATTTCTCCTTGGCCCATGACAAATCCTGTGCTCTCCACGAAAGGTGGAGCCCCCTGAAGGTCTTGGTCAAGAACTAAAAGCCCAGAGGTAGCTGGACTGAATACAGGGTACACCGCATCGCAACTACACGACTCATCTGTATGTCATGAGGATCCGGGAAAACTTCTCAAGCTGTGTTTGTCTCCAGGTCTGGTGAAAGAACTAAAGAGTTAAAATGACCCAAAGGACAGATGAAATTGTGTGTGTGTGTGTGTGGGGGGGTGCATGAGATTGCTGGCAAGCCTACTGCCATTAAAGTCAGGAGAGGCAATTCTACAGACCCAAAGGACTTGAGTCTCAAGGGTAGAAAGCAACTGCAATTCATGTTTCTAGTGTTTATTAAGCACAGGTTTTGTTTTTGTTAGGATGCTAATAACTACAATGCACTTGCTCCTTTAATCTCATGGCCATCTTATGTATAGTATGCATACATACTATACATGTGTACACTATGTACCATTATTATCTCTGTTTTGCAGATGAAGAAACAGAGGTCAAGAAGAGTGAAATGACTTAGTAAATGAGCTGAATCTGAATCATAAAAGTGTGGGGGGAAAAACCTTCTATGATCAAGGCAACATGCTAAGCCTGTGTGATGGCAAGCTACTGCCTGTGGTACAACCAGGCTGCCTCCTGGTTTCTATAAAGTTTTATTAAGACAAAGCCATAAACACTTATTTTCATATTGCCTTTGTCTCCTGTTTGGTAGAATGGCAAATGGTCTTAAAGACCATATTGGGTACTAAACTAAAACTAATTATCTGGCACTTAAACTTTACCAAGCCCAGTATTTTATCCACAAGGTCACATAAGGAAAAGGCAGACCCCTGTGACCAGAAATGAAGGTGGACATGGCCAGGAACTATTTCCAAGCAAACCAAAGACTATTTTTCAATAAGAAACACACAACTTGTGGCCTTCTGTGCCATAATATTTATTCTATATAACAAGTTTTTTTGTTGTTGTTGTTGTTTTGTTTTTCAAGACAGGGTTTCTCTGTATAGTTCTGGCGGTCCTAGAACTTGCTCTATAGACCAAGCTGGCCTTGAACTCATAGAGATCCACCTGCTTCTGCCTCCCGAGTGCTGGAATGAAAGATGTGTACTAATACCATCTGGCCTATATAACAAATTTTACAAATACAGTAATGATTAGCAGACCTCGGCTGTAGATCAATTACAGACTGAGTTCGGACCCCAGCATCACTTAGGACCAAGTGTGGTGGTATATAACTAAAAATGCCAGCATTTAGAGGCTGAAGGATCAGAAGTTTGAGGTTATTATCGACAACACAGGGAGTTTGCAGTTAGCCTGGACTAAAGCTCTTATCTAAAGAGTAGTGTCAGGGGATATTTACTGGAAGGCATGCCAGATGGCCAGTCGGACATCCCATCCTTCACCATGAGCATCTCACATGAAGCAACACCCCAGGACTTCTCACTGGAAAATCGGGGTGTGAGGCTTGGGCCTTCTGCCTGTCTGCTCAGCTCTGACATCATTTACCTTCTCCCAATCTCTCCCTAGCAGCTTACAACAGGGGATAATCCTATGGCGTGGGGACAACTGTCAGGCAAGTAAGGGTTAGGGGCAGACATGACAGGAATCCCTGAATCTGAATGTAATGTCAGCTAAATTGGAGCAACTACACTGCTAATAATCTCTCTTTTGTTTTTTTTTTTTACTAATTTTTTAAAAGAATGTTTTTATAAAAGATAAATATAAAAAAGAAATAATTGCTTCAGGTCTTGGAAGGCCTGCGGCTAGGCCTGCTCTCCTAGGCCTTCCACACCCTATGACAGTCCAGAAGAAAGCTGGAAATACAGTCAGAAAGTCTGTCTCTGATCAGTCCACACTCTCATTTATTTTTCCTTAAGTGAAAAGCACCTTAAATTGTTTCTTTGAATGCTAACACGCCATAAGCAAAGTCAGAAAATATTTACCTCTGCCTCCAATTATAAAAGGCCGTTAGCGACCTCAGCAACCAAAAATCCCTCATTATAAGTAATCCACTTGCAGAAATTGCATCTTCTACAGCAGACCACCTAAAACCACTTCCTGTAAACAAGCCACTCTGCTGGGCTTTTAAATCTAATTAAATCCTCACTTTGCTCTTTAACTACAAGAAGCTCACTTTTCACTGAGCTAGGGCAGAACTATTTTTTTATTATTATTTCCAGTGGTCACAGAAATAATCCCCAAGCAGGAGCCAAACAGGAGCCCAAAAGGGCTCTGCGCTCCAGGCCACCGCTGCCTCTCCTTCCGGTCCTCCCCGACTTCATACAGGTCTTGTGCTAACTCCCCCCCCCCCCGCCCCGTTGCCGGAATAAACCGAGAAGTAATAAACTGTAAAGAGGTGTGATGGAGAATCCCAGGACACAGTGGAAGGAGGATTTAAATCTGCCTAAGCACGGGATGGGGATCATACCCCACGAGTCTTTTCACAGGGTAAAAGCATCAGGCAGTGACTGCTTTGCCTCTTTCCTCCTAGGAACCGCTCTAGTCCTAGGTAAACAGTCACAGCTGGTCCTTCTGCCTTTAGCCAGCCCAGGTTGGTAGGGACAAGTCCCTACAACCAGGAATCGGTCAGGAACGGAACAGCATCAGGATGGTGCTCGCCCTGTGCAGCCTCCCACCCTTTCCTCTCTGCCATCTGTCTCCACCCACTCCAGCTGCAACAAGTAATCACCAGCCCTCCACAACAACAGACCCTCCATCCAGGTTCTTCCACCACGGAAGAAAACGCATCCCACAAAGGAGAAAGCGCGGTCGCCTAGGTGGCAGAGAGCATGTGACCTTTAAGTAAATCAGATCCCACTTTGCCATTAGTGATACACTAAAAAGATGACACAAACCGAGGGAGGAACGGAAGCGGCAGGGATGAGGACGGGCTCAAGCTCCTATCTATTTTATGCAAAGTTTCCCCAGTGTTCATTAATGCCTGCTTTCCCTCCACCATTTAATCTCTGCTTCCATTTCATTCTTAGGGGACTGTAACTATTCTAATTCAGCATTTGGATGACTTCATTTCCGCTCAAGTACACCCAGGTCAACTTGGATAGAAAAGAAAGAGGAGGAGAAGAAAAATAATCAGCTAAAAGCTATTAAATATCAGCCGCGAGCCTCGTGATTGGTTTTAAAGGCAGCAGTGAGGCTAGCAACAGTCAGAAACTCAAGTCTCCTGCCTCTTCCTGCGTATTAACATTTTCCCTGGGTCTTTTCTCTTCCGTGGCTTCGAATGTACATAAAGCACCTATTGGCAGCCCACTTGGGGGTTAATTCACAGATCTGGGGAGCCTCAAAACACAGAGCTGTAAAAACTTACAGGGCAGAAACTTGACAAACCGGGCCAGTCTACATAGGCTATTTCTACGAGGACAAAGGAAGGGGGAAAAGGAGAAGAAAAGGGAAGAAAAAGAAAAGCATACATGACCCATGTAATGGGTGTCCCATTGATGGGGTGGGGGTGGGGCAGAATCTCCATATCAATGCTCACTCACGGAACAATCGGGTTGGATGGCTGTGCCAAGTCGTAATGAACTGGACTTTCTCTCCCTGAAGAACCACCCCTTGCACCCACTGGCACAAGCCTGGGCCGTGATTTCTGGTGCTTTTTCAGTTCCCACTGAAAACCATCTTGGGAGAGAAAGCTTTCCATTCTCATGCTAACAAGTCCTTTGTAAGTGACCTCTTCAGAGGCCTCCAGGAGGACTCTGGGAAGGTGAGCCCCCTGGAAGTACTTCACATTCCCTCCCATCCCCACCACTGGCCTCATTAACTCCTTTGCTACCAGGAGCTCCCTGGTTCTGCCTTCTTTCAAATGAACTAAAGCTGAACCATGCAGGGGCAGAGGAGAGCAGCATTTACCTAGCATGCAGATAAACGTGGCGTTTGATTAACATAATCTCAAAGTTTGCCCAGCTTGGAACCCAGAAGGCATGGGGATATTTTTCTATTTGTATATTTTAAAACACTGTTAACGGTGCAATGATAATGTCTGATGCCTTTGCCTAACAGCTGGCTATATTTTGTACACTAAGAGGGAAATGGGACGCCTTCCTGGAAACCTTCTATCTATTTTAGGAATTCTTGTTTGAAGCAAAAACATGAAGATTTAGGAGAAGTGAGGCTAGGGAGCTGAATCTATTTCTAAACTCCACTGGCCAGAGCAGAAACAAGGTTGGGAGGCTGAGGTGAGCAGGAAGACACAAGACTTTTGTGCACAGGAAGGATTTACGGCGCAGCACACCGACCCTGTTAACTGGTGGTGACGCTGTTTGCCACCGGGGCCTAAATGGTGGATGTTGGAAATGAGGCAGCATTTTTGCTGTCCACTTACAGAAGGTTGTCCCCTTTTCCCTTCTCCATGGGATGTGCTTCTGAAAGGAGGGATTAACACAAACCAGACGGAGGACAGGAATGATGTGGGGACAAGGTTGGCTTTGCATCAGGCTATCGCAGGAAGAAAAGAGAGCTTAAAATTCCACCTTGGCTTGCCAGTGAGGAGGAAATGAGCCTTCCTGGCCCCACTTAATAAGCCAAGATAGTCTAAGGAACACTCTAGGCCCTGGAAGATGCCAAGCAGGTGAGTAAGGAGCCCCCCTCCCCTCCAGCCAGCCCACCTGCGCAAACCACTTCAGAGGACAAAGACCCCCATGGGAGCACGACAGCTACAAAGGACACATGCGGATTTTTGTTTTCCAGGCTACTTCTGAGAGAATCACACACTGCACAGAGCTGTTTATCTGTGCCACACATTTGGGGGTGATAAAAATCTCCCCCAGGATCACAGTCCACTTTCAGGAATATGGTAACTTGACCCTTTATTTCTCATAAATCCCTTGCTTTTTCAATTTCAAAGGCTTTATGTCGGGGTTTTTTTTTTTCCTTCTTCTTCTAGGTACGACTCTCCTCACACTTTCTGAATCAAAAGGAATCCAAACAGAGGCCACAGCCACACCTCCATATACCTACCTACAGCCTGGGGCTAAGGAACAGGTTTACATGCTCAAAACATGCACCCGCCAGAACCCCACATCAATGGAATAAAGAAGGAGATTCCCATGTGAAAAAGCCAGTTTCATTCTGGTTTCAAACTGTTTTTCCTATGAAGTTTTCAAACACCACTCTTTGGAGCCTTTGCTAACTTTCTCAACCCCCTCACACAGCCCAGCTCCTGCAGAGGGTGCTAAGAACCCCCACCTTCTTCTCAGAGAGCTCCCTTCCCTGGGAACTGGGTGGGAAGCCATAAATTCCCAAACCCCATTCTTTCTTGCTGTCTCTGGCCCTCACCATCACCACGACCAGCTGGCCCACGAAGGGGTTAAGGCCCTCATATCAAACCACAGACTCAGGCCCAGGCCCAGAAGGGACACGGGAACCAGGGCAGCGGGTGATAAAGGCTGGATTGTAATAGCCCACTGGATTGGAAATGACTTGTAGGCCTAATGAAACAGAACGTTGGCAGTAAGACAGAATGAAAGGAAAGAGACAATGGACAGCAAGACAAAGGGTGCAGAGTCGGTTCAGCTCAGCAAAATGAGCTCACTTTGTTGTTGGGAAAAGCCAAAGCCGATTAGGATAAACCAATGACTAAGCATAAGTCTTCCAAACTAATTACACAGCTCGCCCTGTGAAGTATAATTGGAAGCCTCCATGGCTCTCACTGGAGTACCGGAAAGTCAGCATCACCTAGCGAGTGAGGTGAGCAGAGCTGGGCACTGGAGCTGCCCTGGTGCCTTGGGAGAAGCTGAGAAGTGCGAAACTTTCTGCTCCATCCAGAACAAGGCAGAGGGGTCAATTTTGCTTCAAGTCCTCTTTGATCAAATCCCTAGCATGAATGTAAGTAAAAGAATGGAACTTGAAGGAGGGGCCCAAAGGGGAGTGGGGAGAGGAGGAAGAAAAAGAGGAGGAGGAAGATAAGGAGGAGGAGGAGAGGGAGGAGAGGAAGAAGGAGAAGGAGGAGGAGGAGGGAACCCATGTGTGAGGAGGGCTTCTGCAGCCCAGGGCACTTTGTTAAGAGACAGGCTCTTTGGAGTGGTTCTGCTACAGCATATCAGAGCATCAGTCATCTGCCAGCCTTTGGAATGGTCTATATACATCATTGCTGTATGTATGAAATCACAAACACAGATAATGTCCACCAAAAAAACCAAGGCAGTTAAATAAATTACTGGAGATGAGTGGTTTTTGACAAATGAATAAGTCGTGTTCCCTGTGCACAAGAGTCTGCTGACTGCCTAAGCAGCAGGCAGGGTTTTATCAAGAGTGCAGAGAGCCTAGCTTGGGCCACAAGGGCCCACCCGGGCTCTATCCAGCCCTGGCTGTGCAAACTTGGGCAACTTCTTTCTCATCACCCACATTCCATCCTGGAGATGCCATGTGTCTAACTTAACATCCTTGAAAGCACATTTTAAAATGCATTCAAAAGCTCAGCACCGAACACATGTAACTGTAAATCGGAAACATCAACACACAGTAAAACCATCTTAAGATGAAAGTTTGAATGTCACAAGTTTTGATCATTCAGACCTCGCCTGGAACAGGAAGACTGAAAGTAACTTACTCAGTTTTTCTGGGTCTTACTCATAGGACGACGATTCCATCTTATAAATAGTGCCCTTTTCCAAATAAAGAATGCAGTCTCCAATCAAGATGCACTATCCCTGCATCACGAATCCCAGAAATAAATTGTAATGTGGTGAAAACTGTTTTGCTTACTACATACCACGCTCCTACTGTGAGCAATGTATTCTTTTGTTAGTCTATAAATACCTCGGGTTATAATCTATCTACTTCTATCTAGACACTCTTTACAGGACTTTCTCAGCTTAAAGACCAGCCTTGGAAATAATTCAGTTCAGGGGTCGATGAGACAACGCACAGGCCAAATCTGGCTCTCTGTTTGTTTTTATAAAGTTTTATTGGAACACAAGCACAGCCATCTGTTTATATACTGGCTGCAGTTGTTTTCACCCTACAATAGCAGAAGCTACAATAGAGACCATATGGGTTGCAAAGCAATTCACCAGCCTTCACAAATCTGTCAACAGGTTCCCCAGAAGAGAAACTGAGGCCAGAACCAAAGTCTGTCAAGATATTGCTAGAGGCCATCCCGTGGTCAGGCCCAGCCTAGAAACCTTGGAATACCGCCTACCTTGCCATTCTCCATGGAAAGCACTAAAAAACAGCCACCAAGTGGGGAGAGACAGCCATCTAAGTTTGCTGAGTCCTGTGCTGGAGACTTCATTCCATGATTACATTTTAATATAAACAAGCCTCAGCATTTCTAACTTGCGGGTGGGGGGGTGAATCTTCTTCGAGGAAGGTGGGGAAAAAAGCAGAAAGGGTAGTGAAGCCTCCAGCCTGAGCTATTTAAAGCTGTCTGTGTGTCATGCATACCCACGCCACTCACGGCAATGACATATTTAAACTCTCCTTAGCTCAGTGCCTTGAGTGCAGCCATGCCCAGGCCAACTGCCCCCTGAAACAAACAGCTGGAGCAGCTGCCACCTCAGGCAAGGTGGAAAAGGAGAAAGCCAGTAAAAGATGGTGACTGAGATCCAAAGTGTGGTACGCCCTGCACGGAGGCCAGCAGTGAGATGGAGAGTTCAGACCCGGAAGCAGAGAAGCAGCAGGGTGAGATTCTGGCTCAAACTTAACCCTCTATGGTCTCTACTATCCTCCCAACCAAGGAGGCTACCCAACACCAACCTGGGCACTGTCCTGTGCATACTGAAGAGACACCATGCCTTCTTCTCCTGCCAGCACTAAAACCCCAACTTACGGCAAAACACAGGGGTGCCACCATCTCCCAGAGAAAAAAAGTTTAATAAGTAAATGGCCCAACCTGGCATTTGCCAGTTAGTAGTACTCATTAGGTAATAAGCTTACACTAATTTGTCATTGGCTTCAAGATAGCCCCAAATGACCTCACACAAGCACAGTGTGTGCTGTAGGCTGCTATATGTATTAGTATATACCTTCACAGCCCACCCCCACTTCCACCCACCAGAATATACTCTAACAAAAGATAAGGTCAGTCTGTCTATCTGTCCATTCCCTCCTTCACAGTGGCTGGTTTTACTCATGCCCCCCAAGGCCCACCAGGACAGTCTCCCTACTTCAACCATTCTGGATTCAAATGAACAATACCAGAATCCTGAGAGGCAGTGAACCCTGCCCAGGGGCTCACACTCAGCACACATCAGACTCCAGCAAACCACAAGTAAGCTCTTCGGAATACAAGCCCAGATAATATTCAAGCATATGCACAAAATGAGCTGCTAGCTCGTCAACAGAAAGTGTTACCAGTTTTGACACAGCCAAAAGCCTCCCTAGTCCTTTAATAAAACACTATGTAAGTTTATGCATCCTGTCAGAATCCCCAAATATTACTGCACGATTAACTGGGCAGCATCCGACCCAGCAAGTGTCATGTTAGGGAAGGCGGTCTATGACTGATGCCGAGACAAAGGAACAACTGTTCTCGAGATGGTCCTGGAAACTGTCATGGGCATGGCAAAAGCTTGCAGAGTGTCCCACTGCTGACCCTCTGGGTCACAACTGTAAGTGCTCATGAGAAACAAGAAAGGAAGGAAGGGGGAGGGGGAGGCAGGAGGATCTGAAAAGCAAGCAAGCCAGCCAGCCAGCCAGCAAGGTTGAGATGTGCAGATGCGCAGTCTGCAGCAAGTATAAGCCTGTCTAGAATACACTAACAACTCATCTAGGCAGCGGCAACCTCCCTGACATCTGCAAATGGGCCCATGAGATTCCAAGGCAGGTTATGGCTCGGAAAAAAAAAATCCCACCTCATGTTTGCAAACACTACCCCTGGACTCAATTTGAAGGCAGAAAGACATTGAAGAGGCCCACCCTCCAGAGTACAGTGCAAGAAGGACTTGTCTCATTTAATTACTTCCAATCCCTCTCCCTAGGCAGGGGTGGGGAGTGGGGATGGGGGAGGACAGAGATGGTTACCTCCCCCTTGTACCATAAATCTCTCTCAGAAAGAGCAGCCCTATAACTCTGGTGGTCAGTGGGTATCAGCACACCTAGCTTTCCCTGTGGGCCACCCAGAATGAAATCAGCCCCGAGATGGGAAGGAAGGCCAGGAGGACTGTGAGGAAGGCTGCTTTCAAAACCTTCCTGGGTGGGCAATTCCATGCCCTATCAAAAGCATAGCTGAACTCGAAGAGGCTGGCTTCTCCTTGTTGCATGGTCTCCCATCCATGCAGAAATTGATTAATACGAGAGAGGGGAGCGGGGGAGATCTTCAATTCAAAGCTAAATAAAGGTCATGGCCCTCGACTCAGGCAGTGGCTCATGAAGAGACACAAACAGTGATTAAGTCATGGCTGTCCACTGCCCTGGGCAAGCAAACAAAACACGGAACCTTCAGGCCAACTAGTGGGTGGCAGTGTCCTTGTCCTGGCCTATGCCATCGTGGGAGTAAAGGAATAAGAGCTCAGAGTGGGCACTGTGCCTTCCTCCCAGGGTGCCACAGAGCTCTGCCATGTCAGCCTTTCAACAGGGAAGACACAGACTGATGGAAGGAGCTGATCCCACGCGTGGGCTCCCATGACAACACCTACAATTACTCCAAAGAAGCAGGAAGTGAGAGATAGCTCGGCTACTCACCTGCCAACCTCCTTTAGATCTATGGCTTCTGTGGAAGCCAGAGAAAGGAGGCCACACAAAGGCCAACACAGGGCAGCGTGACATCTGAAGAGATTGCTACTGGCTCTCTTTCACCCACTAGAAGGCAGCTGACAGACCCACCACCCACGGATGCAGCATCTCCCATGTCCATCTATCCATCCCCCGTACCTTCTCACCCTCGATGTTTCCTGACCAAGGAGGACCTCTAGCCCTGACAGCAGACCCCAGGGCACTGGTTTGCTACTGTCTCCTTGGCACTCAGGTCAGAAGGATGATGGCCAACATCTTACCCAAGTCTCCTTGGATACTTAACAGGGAACTGTTCTGCTGCCAAGGGGCCCCAGAGATCCTCATTTCTGAATGTCATTTTCCAGAAAGACAAGAAAGGAGGAGCCCCCGCATGGGCCCACAGGCCTTTACCTCTCACAGTTTCTGTGGGCGTCTGTGCCCTGTGAGTCACAGCCCCACATCCTTCCCCAGTCCTGGCCCCATGTGGCTGGCGAATGACAGCAAAACAGTACTGAAAGGCCACTCTGTGTGCTCCTGAAGGCACACAAGGCACCATGCCAACCATAAGCCAGACTCTTCCACTGCGGCTCTTGGAATTGCACATAAATACTGATGGGGAGGTTCAAGACCCCGCTCTAGAAACTGCGACTATAGCAGAGTCCTAGGTAACCACATCCGAGGATCCACCTACACCGGTGGATGGGGTGGATGGGTACCGTCCACCCATGTGCAGCACTTACCTTGCCAAACTGCTCGAAATACTGCTTTACATCTTCCACTACTGTGTTCGCAGACAATCCTCCTACGAATATTTTCTTTGTTCTTGTGACCATCTGTAAGAGATGACAAGAGGAAGGGGAGGGTTAACTGGGCTATCAGAAGCAGGGCTTCAACAAGGCTTCAACAAGCCTTGCTCTATATTCTTCTAGGAAGGCAGTTTGCGACCTGTGCTAGCCTTGTGGAACAGACCACCAGACAGTTAAGGATGCTGGTCAGCCACTCTGCATCTCTTAAGCATCTATCTAGCCTGCCAGAGCAGACTGGAATGGCTTGACAGCTCAGGGGCCCCCAGGACCTCTGTGGCCACAAAACATGACTTCATTAGCATATAGAGAAAAAATCCCAAAGCAGACCATTTTAAAATCTAAGAGACACCAACAAAACACAGATAGATATAAAAACACAAAGTAGCCAAAACCTTGTGCATTAAGATCACATGCCCACAAAGAGGTGGGCAATAGAAATTGCTCTTGATAGAGTTTAAAAAAAAAGTTGGTTGGGCAGAAAAGGGGGTGGAGTTGGCAAGAGTTGTGGGAGGGGGTATACCCATGATCAAAGCATGTTGCACAGAGCTCTCCAAGAACTAATAAACTGGTTTTTAATTGAATACATAAGGACCATGGGTAGCTCTTGTTTCAAATGCTCAAGGCCCTGGCTCGATTCCCCAGTACTTTAAAAAAAAAAAATTGCACACACAATCAAATGAGGTGTGGACTTTCTCTGCCCAGCTGCTCTCACGCTGGTCTATGCCTGAGGCTAAGACAGGTGCTGACCCTGCACTTACGGACCACCCTGCAAGCTCTGCCCTCTGGCTTGCCTGCGGTTCACCTTGATCAACCCTATGGCTGTCCCAGAAATCCCCAGGTTTCCACACCTTTATTCTCACGGGTCTTTCTCCTTGAATGCCTCTCCACTCCCAGATCTTCCCATGGCAAGTTGCAACGATCTTCCAACTTTCCATGACCTTCTTCTAACTCCAAAATATCCATCTGCTGGCCCAGCCAACCTGAGGTCAGTCTCACCTCCTCTGAAGTCATCTGACGCAGCTCATACACACACTAGGCCTTGATTCACACTAAACCACTTTCTCCTTCGAATGTCCAGGCTCTGGTTCTGAAGGACCTCTACAACACCAACGGGGTTGAGCAGACAAGCTAACACTGAAGTTCAATGAGTACAAATACGGCCCACATCCTAGACTCCTATCAACATCAAAGGAAAGGAAGAAGGAAGCCACATCATGTAAACTACTTAGGGCAAGACCAAAAGTCCTGTAAGAAGAATAAATAATCAAGGAGAAGACTTGAGTTTGGAATATGTGTTAGTAGGGGTTTGATGTCCAAATTTAAAGCTAAAGGGTAGATACGGTGGTACACAGCTCTGAGCATGACACTCAGGAGGCTGGAGGAGGACAGAGTTTGAGACTATATCAGGACTGCATAGCAAGATCCTGCCTCAAAAAAAGTAAATACAATAATTGAAAAAAAAATAACAAAAAGTAGGAAAATCTAGTGGGTAACAAGTATCACCAGTTTGACTTAAAATAGTAAAAAAAAAAAAAAAAAAGTGACCTATGCTATTATAGCTGAATGCAGGATACTGAACAGGTACCACACCTTTCCTGGATAGCTGTCACATCTCCACCAGGTCTCTTAATATAGACGATGAGTGAATGAATGAATCAAATCATTCACAACAAATCACCCAGGGTCACACTGCACAACCAGGGCACACTGCTGACATGCTGAAACAGAAGCGACAGTAGAAATCCAGCTTCGGTGTCTCCCTTCACTTGTGACTCCAGATGGCACTCCCTCTCTCCTCCACTCCACAAGGTGCTCCACCAGGCCCACCTGCCGCCCAACCCTCATGAGTCTAAGACTGGGTTGCCTGAGTCAGAGAGAGGTTTCCAGATGTCAGGAAGCTGCTGGTGGGCACATAAGCCACGTGGCCAACGGCTGGCCCCAAACTAGAGCACAGACTGGGCTTCCTTCATGGTTTCAAGTGGACGCTGTCCTAATGGCCACGCTCTGCCAGCTGCTTCTTCCTGCTGCATGGGGGATACTATTCATCTAAAACTGTGGTTTACTGGTTTTCTCTTCTCCAGTGACTAAAGGTGAGAGGGCATCACATGCAGGGCTCTCCTGATGAGTTAGTTAGTTGGCTGTGACTTCTTGCCCCTGCATTCATCTCCTAAGCTCCTCTGGATACATCAAGATCTCCTGGAGAGTCAAACTCTATCAATGCTCTGTAATGGTTTATCTTGAATGTGAACTCAACTGGACTGAGAGAGCTGAAAAAACATCAGTAAAGAACGCCACTGAGTGTCTTTGAGACCATTTCTAGCGCCGACCCACCCACTGACAGGTACTAAGCAGCAACTAAGGAGAAAAGACCTGCCCTGGATACAAGTAGCACCATGCCAAAGGCCAGGGGCCCAATGAAAAGGCAGGAAAAGGAAAAAGGTAACCCAGACACATTTGTTTATTCTCATGCTCATTCATACACCCTACAGTGTTTGTAGGTCCCCATGCTACAAGCTGGTCTCTCCACTTAACTGAACGGAAACCTCAAGCCAATAGGAAATCCCTGCCCCCTCAAGTTGCATTCAGCCATAACAAGGAGCAAAGCTGACTAATATGGGCCCTCTTCGGATTTCAATCTCTTCCCTTACTTACTAATGGTCAAATTCTACTATCCTAACTCCCCTAATGTATTCACTCAACAGACCCATTAAGTGCTGGGCACGGGAGCGTATACTCTAAGAGAACGTGGAATCCAATCCACTGTAAAATGGAGATATAATAATTAGCTTAGCACACAAGAACCCATGAGGCCCAAGTTAAATACCATATGCCAAAGAGTCTGGTAGGGCATGCTGAGGATGACAGCTAAACAGTCCCTGTAACTGAGCCCGGAGTCAATTAGTAAATTCATCCTTGACACTTAAAAATAAATGTGCAGCAGAAAAACATGCTTTACAAATAGCTCCTTGTAAAGAACCAACTCCTACCATCCCATCCTAAACCTCAGTAAACTTCAAAAGCACTGTTTAGCATCTCCATAGAATATCTGATAATTCTATGTTTTAACTTAGGGTTCCTCTCTTCCTCCTTTCTCCTTTTTCTTTTTGTAAACTCCAACCAAGTAATTAAGTACCGGTAAAGAAATGTTAAGATAACCTCAGACAGCACCTCTCGTGGGATCTTTCATGGAAGAAATCCTGTGGCCTCCTCACTGCTTACAGAAAGGCGACACAGAGCTGAGGCCCTACCTAGATTCCAAACATTCTTGGAAACCCAGAGAAGAAAAACGACCACCCTGTCTTCATCCAAACTACTGCAGCTCAGTAATTGGCTAAATGAAAAGATCTCTTCATACCCCATCCACTGTTGCCTGGCAGCTGTGAGCATGCCAAGACAGAGCCCTAAACAGGGAGACAGGCAACCAGCTATAAATCTACACGGTCTCCCCCAGAAGCCTTAAAAACCCTTCCCTTTTTGAAAGGATGAGAAAATCCAGGCCCCAGACAATGCACCAAAACATCTGAGTTACTAAAACATCCTCTGTAGGATCCGGCCTAGATAAGCAAGGGCTCCTCTCTCACTCCTCAGCAAACACTAAAAAAGAAACTAGCTTCATTAGAGACTTCCAGACATAAAAAGGCCAGAGGGGAAATGTGCTTTAGGAGAGGGGAGCACAGTTAGGGGACAGTGGCCTGTCCATCATGACCTCTCCCATCAGGGCCTCTGCAGTGGGCATGTGGGTGATCTACTCAGGGAATCTTAACACATTACCACCAAATAAATGGACTGTAGACTGCTCTGTAATTTGCATTCTGGTAAGGGACGAGAGAGGCAGAGGACCTGCAATCATAGTCTCAGTCTCAGTCTCTCTCTCTCTCTCTCTCTCTCTCTCTCTCTCTCTCTCTCTCTCTCTCTCTCTCCCTCCCTCCCTCCCTCCCTCCCTCCCTCCCTCCCTCCCTTCCATTTCCATGGCTACTGAGGAAGGAGGGCAGGAAGTGGAGAGGGCTAGGATGTTGGGCTCAGGCGCCCTGTGGAATTAAACAGAAGTCTTCACATTCACCATAAGCACCGTGCAATGTCTGTGTATAGGTTTGTATTATACGTGTATGCACAGGTGTCATAAAGCATGCTGGCGTGTGCTTAGGGTAGCTCTAGTCTATCCTTGAGTCTGGGCTTCTATTTCCTCAAAACTATCCAGTAGCCAGCCGAACTTTAACCTTCTTCTGACCTTGGGAAAGGTGAACAGGAATGCCCTGGTATGCACTGGTCTCAGGCTCTATGCTCATCTGAGAAATGAGAAATCCTTTCCACCAGTGAATGAACCACCTGTGTCATCTTCCTGTAGCCTGGACATCAGCAGTCTCCACACAGAAGTCTCGAACGCTGGCGACTGCACAGCCAGGTGATCAGGGGCTGCTGATGGTTCCCACTGGGCACTGAGATGGAAAAGCCACTGAGAGCTCAAGGCCCCAAATCTCCCAGTAGTTAATCTTAGACTTCCGACAGTTGGGGGTTTCGACGGAAGACTGCAGGAAACTTTTATACTGAAGAGTTTTACACTATGGGGGACCCGAGGGACCTATTCAAGAGCCCTGTACTCTGCAGGATAAAAAGGAATACAAGGTTTAGGGTGTCCCTCTGGGAAGATGGGGGGGGGGGCAGGAGAGAGAGCGCACGCTTGTATGCACACAGGAAACCAGGACATGGTCAGGCTCCCAAGGCCCTGCTGTGAAGTTTTGCATCTAGACCCATAATTTAACTAAACACCAAAGCTCTCCACACACCCCTTGGCGCTACAAAAGCCCCAGCATGCATGCCAGTCCTGAAAATTGCTGTTTACACGTGGCCTGAGCCAGCTGCTAACTACAGCTGCACAGACGCCCCACCTTCCTGCCTCTAGCTAGAAGAGCTGGTGTGCTGGGTTGAGTGGATTTTGTTTTTGACTTTGGTGAATATTAAAAATTCTCTTTTAAAACAACATGCTTCCATCTGAAATGATCGCTCAGAGCGAGGGCCCACTTGTGGGTCTTTTTCCGCAGTCCTGGCTTGAACTTGGGGCAAGCAGTTCTTCTGCCTCAGCCTTCCCAACTGTGGGGACCACAGGCATCAGTCATCATGCATGGCTACTGCTTATGATTCTGCAAAGGGAGATCAATCAAATAGTGTATTATGTGTGTGATGTGAGGTTAAGGGAAAGAGCATTTAAGAAGACACAAAGGGGGAGGCTAGCTCGAATGCTATTGGCCCAAAGATACTAGGTGATCACAAAAGCAGAAAGTTCAAATATGTCTTAAACCAAGCAAATGAGAAGGCAGAAAGTGGCTCTGGACGTCCCTCAGCGGGTTCAGGCTCTGAAAATTCAAATCAACTCTCTTGCTACTATATGTTCTGGAAAAGAGTTCAGAGACCCCTGGGTAGAAAATATGAAACCATTTGCACCACCAAAAGTCTAGGCTCCTCTCCCCCATATCCTCTCACCCTGGGGAACTCTATGATAGAGAAAGCCTGGGATAGTTTGAATGCTAGTACAGTATGGGATCCAGTCCATCATCCCCATCACATGTATAGAAAAATCCAGTCCCAGCAAAAAGAATCATCTTCAACTCAAAGGCAAGGTATGTACTACGGAGGACTCCTTCAGTAGGACACAGACCAGTTCTCTATCCATTAGCCCAAGTGATTAAAGGACAGCGTAGTGCTCTCTGAGTCCAAAGTCAAGGATGGAGTACTCCACATGGAGACCATGGCATAGTCCCCTCTACATTTGAGAATTTGACTCAGGCTTTACACTAACAACATGTGAACAGAGGACACAGGACAATCCCAACACCACCCAGGCCTCCGGGCCCATTCCCCAAAGTATTCCTCCAAGGGACAGCCATATTTTGTTGGGGTATGGATGGGAGGTGGTGGTTTAAGACAGTGTCTCACTATGTAACCTTGGCTGGCCTGGAACTCACTTATGCAAACCTGGCTGACTCAAGAGATCGATCTGCCTCTGCCTCATGAGTGCTGGGATTAGAGTTATCCATCACTACCATTCCCAGCTCCCCAGAGTTTTTCCACCTTTCTTTACATTCACCACTCCAAATACTACTCTTGGAATCACCACCACCATCAATATTTCTAGGGTCTGGGCAGAAAATAGGCTGGTGGACAAAACAGGGTCCCTCCAAAATTCACGTCTACCCAGGACCTCAGAGTGTGACTTTACTTAGAAAGAAGGTTTCTCCAATTATAATCATAAAGTTCCTGCAGTGCTAAAATCTTGGATTTAGTTTAGTGACTGCTACCCTTACTGTGAAGAGGATACAGGGGAAACAGGCAGCTGTATGAAGAAGGGGAAAGGTAAGGCTCATACCAGCGCGTACCAGAAGCCTGGAGAGAGACATCTCTGGGATGTCACCCAAAGATCAGACTTCTTATTATGATTTTTTATTTTTATTTAATATGCATTGATGTTTTGCCTGCATGCATGTCTGGGTGAGGTTGCCAGGTTCCCCTGGAACTGGAGTTATAGACAGTTGTGAGCTGCCATGTGGATATTGGGATTTGAACCTGGGTCCTCAGGAATAATAGCCAATGCCCTTAACCGATGAGCCATTTTTCCAGCCCCAAAAATCAAACTTCTATACTGTGAGAGAATGCATTGCATTTCTGTTGATTAAACCACCTATATGTAGTCTGTTTATACACACACACACACACACACACACACACACACACACACGTGCGTGCCTGTATGCCCTAAGACAAAGGTCCACTCAGGAAAGGTCTAGAGTACTCCTTCTTCATTCTCATATTTTCTGGGTAAAAACAGAATTAGATTTTGCCTGAAGTTTTCCACCAATACTCCATTTGTGTGACCATCTAAAGAAAAGCAGGGTGCCATCTCCAAAGGAAAACCGGGTAAACCCACAAATAGCATCTGTCAAAGGTGCCTGATGGGATGGTGGTGCAGGGAGGGCAGAACCAAGGACTATAAGGAAGGCAACCCAGGCTCTGAGCCGGGAGGCCAATTCCTGGAGAAGGCCCACGAGAAAGGAAGAAGGTCCAGCGCCTGCAACTGGGAAGACTGCTATCACTCAGGAGAAAGGTTCTTGTGCTCCAAGGCAAGCCTTTTCGGGGTGTCCCTTTCCAAGCACAGAGCTCTCTGTGGGTCTGGTCTGGTCTCTGCCCTTCCCACAAGATACCTTAGAAAGTCCTCATGCAGTCCAACAACAGGCCTCAGCCTCTCTTCCCAGCTAAGGACATGAGGTACCCAGTGCCAATGCAGAGTCAGAGTCCCTCCCCTCTGTTCACAGAAGTCTCTGCTCCTTCATTTGTGATGTTGACTTATTTTCCCCCCCGAGGGCACCATAAGAAACAAGTCTGACTCTTGGTAGCCTTAGCCAGTAACTCACTCGGTAGACCAGGCTGGCCTCGAACTCAGAAATCCGCCTGCCTCTGCCTCCCAAGTGCTGGGATTAAAGGCGTGCGCCACCATTGCCCAGCCTAATTTTAAAACTTAAGATACAAAAATGACAAGGTTTCTGCTGATTCTGCTGTCTTGCGGAACAGGCTGGCTAACCTTATCAGCAACTCCAATCTTAGGTCCATACTCAAAAGAGTCTAAAGCACCCTTCCAACCAAAAACTTTCACACACATATTTGTGGAAGTCCCAAAGCAAAGACCCAAATGTCGGCCAATGCATGGGTGAACAAAATGGCGGGATGGCATTTGGCAGGAAGAAGAATGGAGCAATGACAAGGGCGGCCTACAGGAGTCTTGAAATCCTCACACTAAGTAAAAGACAGTCATTGTCATAGACCACATACAAGAGACTCCATGCATGAGCTTCTGTAATGGGGAACTTGATAGGGGCATAAGGCCGACTGGGGAGAGGGAAGTAAGAAAAGCCAGTGATGGCCAGAAAGAGTTCAGGATTTCACTCTGAAAATTATGTGAAATTGATTGTGGAGGTGCGTGGTAGGTAGGAGCATTTATCAGTGAATATACTTTAAACTGCTGAGTTGTTTGCCTCAACATTCAATTTGCATGGTATTTGAATTCCAGCTCAGTAGAACTGTCCAAATCCAAGCCTGAGGGATCCCTAACCCGAGATCCTGAATGCAAACAGGTTAGAATCAACCCAAGCACCCAAGGAAGTGTTCTCTGTGCTCCCCAAGCACCCAAGGAAGTGCTCTCCCTGTGTTCCCTTCTGTTTGTCCTCATTTAGTTGTAAGTGCCTCAAGTCACACCCACAGTTACCCACCTGGAGGGAAAAGTGTAAGTAACAATGTTTTATGTTGCCTATTTCAGAAATTAATTTAATTTCAGGAGGAACTAATTACAAAAACAACCACCAATGTTTCTGTGCTCTCTCTCCCTCCCTGCCTAGAAAGACCTGCCAGAGAGCACTAGGGTTCAAGCTACAGTTTGGCATTCCCTCTAAATAGCTTTAAAATTGGAAGGGGGGGAAAAATAGCCTTCATCTATATGGGGTTGGAATATAATTTACACACAATTATACAACACAGTCAGGTTACAACATTACCTCTGATTAAAACAACAGTAGCTCAGTAACAAGAGGAAGTGATCTTATAATGCAATGATGAGGATGCTTTCCTGGGGCATTCACACACACCCCCACCCTCATTCCCAGAAACCCTAGGGCTGCAAGGCTCCCTCCCAGACTCATTTTTTAAAAATACTACTTCCTCTTACCCCCGGGGGAAAGCGGCAGCTGCAGGGGTGACCTGTCCACAGATCATATCAGAGAGTAATATCCTAGACAGTGGCATTGAATCAGACTGGCTGCGGGCCGTAAGAGAAAAGGCAGGGAGATGAGTATTGCTTTGGAGAAGCACAGGAAATTAAGGAGCGTGATCCACACATCAACTGATGTTGAGCGAGGTGGCTGGCTGGTCCTCATCCCTGCCACCGGCGTCCAAGCTGCTCGGTACCCACAGACAGCTGCTCCATCCTTGGGAACGTCCCCCGCCCCCACATACCCCCAATACTGTTCCTCGGGTTGGACTCACTGTGACGAAGACACCAGGACTTCCTCCTGTGCTCCAACAATGACTAATACATTTCTGTAATTAAAACCCATCGTCTTTGGAGCTGTGTGGCATTAGACTACATCAGACAAGGGCTACACCCTTTACTGTGGTGAACCAGCAAGGAAGCTGTGCCTGCCTGCATACAAGAGGCACCTCCAGAGCCCCAGTCAGGCAGCCAAAGGCTGGGAAGAGTGGGAGAAGAGAAGCCAGACAAGATGGCGGACTGCTATAAACCCCTCCTAGGGCCTGTGCTCATGGATCCCTCTGTACCCACCCAAAAAGAAATCCTTCTAAATATGCCCAGTGTGGTAGAATAGGCCTAGAGTGAGTCTGCAACCGTAAGAACAAGTTTAAACTACCACACGTCAGTCTACTCATGCTTGCCTTTCTAAGCACAGCCCTGTATAGTATATACAAGGATGAATGAAGTTCCCTAATAGCTTTGAACTTTACTTTGGGTGTAAGACCCTAGCCTTAATAAGACAAGTTGAGACCACCTACTACTATGAAATTACAACTGAGCATACACCCCCCCACACACACACACACAGGAGAGGGGCAGAGAGAGAAATTAATTGACTGATGATTAATTGACAATTTTTGCTTCCTCTAACAATAATAGTAAGGAAAAACTACCTCCTGACTGAGCCAGCATATACACAGCCTCCCTGAGATCTATCTCCCCCATCCATCACCTCTCTGCTCTGGTCTCTCAGTGTCTATTTTAGTGTCCAAACTGAACCATGTCAGAAGCTCTCCTCGCTGGAAGCTGGACCATGTACAGGTATCAGGATGTACTAACACACAGCCATGGTAAGCTCAGAGAATCCATTTCTGTCTCCCAAATAACTCTTCTCCTAAACACTATGTAGATACCACCAGGGTTGAAGATGGTTTCCCACATGGAAATCAAGTTTCCAACCGCTTCACAATCAAAAGTGCCTGCCTACTCCTTTGCCCAGCTCTGCGGTGGGTCTCCTTGTCCTCCACGGCAACCTTTAGGAACCGCCAACAATGAGCTGAGAAGCTGTGCTGGGAAAAGTCACATCACTTCCACTGCAAGAATTACAGCTACAATGAGCCATGCTTCAGTAGACGCCACTGGGCCTGGGAAAGACAGCCCAAGTGAGGATCTGGGAATCATCTTAAGAACAACCACCTGGTCTGCTCCTCTGGAGACAGAATAAAAACTTTGCTGCCTGGCAGGTTCTAAAGCCCCTGTACCCCATCCCCCAAGCCCTCCAGTTGATTTCATGAAAAGAACAAATGGCAGCCTTAACCCTTAGCCCTGATTACCATCATTACCATATTTTAGATGTGCGTGGCAATCAGCCCCTGATGAGCCCTGCTTTACCTAATCCACTGTGCTGAGAGCTGTGCATTGGTGACCCTGTCCTGCAGATGCTCGGCCCTGACTGCCACCTTAGTTCCAGTCGACCATGCCCAACCTCACACTCAACAGTCCTTTATACACTCCCAAAGGCTAGAATGTGCTGCTGAGACTCGGAGAAAGGCTGCTTCAGGCAACCTCAGGGAGGAAAAGGGAGGTGGGATAGACGACGGACAGCAAGGCTCTTTCTACCATTGCCCTATCAGGACACAAAGGGAAAAAGATGAACAGATGAAGCAGAAGCCATCCATCAGGAGGCCACTGTCCTGGTGCAGTCTTTTACCTAGCTGTGCAGTTTCAAGTGGGCATGTGTAGGTAGAAACAGTATCTCTGGGAACTGCTGCAAAAACCACAGAAGACATGCTAAAGCATGGAACACTCTCCAGAGATGTGTACTGATCCCAGTAGTGAGAACACAGACAAGAAGGTTTAAAAAAAACGGCCAAGGATCATCTCTGGTAGCAAGCCTTCTCTGCCTTCTCTGTCAAGTGTGTTTAAGGACCAAGCTCTGTGTTAGGCTTGGTGGATGAGATGCTCACAACAAGTAAAGAGGCTGGACTTAGGAACACAAGGTTGAGCATGACCTGAAGCAGGAAGGTCATCCAGGAATACCTAGGAGAAAAGGGCCTCCAAGGCAGAAGCCTGACTAGCCTCAGTGGCGAGCCTCAGCTGGTGGCCATTAGTCTGGAGTAGAGCGCAGTCTAACAGGGCAGGTGAGACAGGAAGGCTCTTCCAGGCCAGGCCAGGCCAGAGAAACAGAACCTCCACGGGGTTTAAGCAGGGGAGGGGCTCTTCAATCCTGTGGTTAAAGAGAAAAACACATCTATTCCAAGCGGAGAGGCAGACCAAATCATCTAAATGCTAGCAAGAAGATTTGGACAAAAGGGAAGTATGTGAATCAGGAAGGAGATACCTGGATACTAGGACTACTAACCAACATGCAATGGGGGGGGGGGGGTCAGCTTCCACACCCCAAGACCCCTTCCTGCTTCTGCCGCTATCCTGTTCTAGAAACACCCTAAGAGGGAAGGTGGGGCAGGGGTTACATAAAGAGAGATAAGCACATTGCACCCTTGGCTCAGTGGTCTTTGAAATACCCAACCTTCTGTTAAGTCATAAATTTAAACTGTCTTGGGGGAGGTGGGAAGTCAACCTCTCTTGTCCCCAGAGGAAGTAATGGTGTGGTTCCCCATCTTCTACAAGTAGGGGGAAGAAGGGGGAACCCAAAGAAATGTTTGCAGTTAGACAATTTTTTTTATTCATTTATTTTTAACCATTTCACCCTTCAAAAAAGATGCAAGGTGACTTTCCTAAAGCCATGAGGGTTGCTGAAGCGCTGATAAAGGGATCTGGAGAGTGGAGGGAGGGCAGGAGCAGGCGCCCATCCCAGGACCTGAGTAGGCCAAGCAGGCAGCCCAGAAAGAGCAAGAACTTCCACCATGGACTTATGAAGTGACCTCAGCAAGTCGCTGAGTTCCATTTTCTTCTGTACAAAATGAGATGGAAATCAAGTGTGCAGGCATCAGGTGAGAAGGCACCAGAAACATCAGCAAGCTAGAATCCTTGTGCTCCAGAGTCTGTAACAAGAACGTGGAGAATTCTAGACCAGCCCAGATAATACAACCAAAAATTGTGTGTGCGCAAACACACATGCACAGTCCTTTTTTAAAAAGTTGGCAGGTGCAAAATAATCAGCACATGAAGCATGCTTAACCCGGGACTGGGGCTTGAAAGGCAGACACGAATTCCTCCTCATTTGTCCACTCCTTATCCTTCCTTACCTCTGCCTGTTCGCCAGGGAACAAGGGTCAAACCTTCCCTGCCTGCCTCCTGCGCCAAACAGAATAAAAGGCACTTGCAAAGCCAAGAAATGTACTCCATACACTAAGTAACCAGTTACACAAACTCCCTTTCTGCACACAGCAGCCTGAATGGCCCACACCTGGCAGTAGCCTTTGGCAACCATTTGGGAGGGTCAAAGATACCTCAGTATGAAGAACACAGACAGAGTCTATGGGAGGCAATGGTTTTATCAGCCGTCACCTCCACAGCTCCTGACCTTCTGAAGAGGAACAAATTATTCCCCATTAGGAAGGTCATTCGGTGGGAGAGATAAAGCCGTCTGTGCCTCGGAGGTAATATTTCTCTGCTACACCAATATCCGAATACATCCGTGTCCTACTCCTGCCAGGGACATACTTCTATAAACTCTCACATAAAAAGAAAACTTGATTTTTCCAGTGGGGTAAATGGAGAGAGGAAAAGAAGCAACACTCTGAGCAAAAATCTTACCAATCAAACAGCGCTGGGCCAGCCAGGAGCGTGGCTAAATGTGCCACATCACTGATGTTTTATAGCCACGAGGTCTGCTCCATTGGAAGAACACTTGCACTAGGTAAACCAGATAGAGAAGCCTCGCGCGCCTCCCGCTAACTGGTCTGGCTGTCTGTTTACTGGGGCTAAGAGGCAATTGGGGAGCCATACCTCTCAGCCAACACTCAGGGAACTCATTGCGGACTCACTGTAGAGGGACGGCTATGAAGGTGGTCACATGGTCCAGGTACAGTGCCTAGAAGTTCTCTCTGAGGAGCGCTTCTGACAGGAAGGGCTTGTGCTTGGAAGTGAAAGCAGCTAAAGTCACTGCCTTCCATGAGCCATGGCTATGACCTCTCGATAGAGGGATCTTCAACCCTTGGAATGGCACTTGTCAACTGCTCTGCAAAATCAAATCACTTACATCGGAGAAGAAAAAACCGTTCATCCAATTAAACCTCATTCACAATGCACCACTCATTCCTTTTACACACACACACACACACACACACACAGGTGCTGAAATAGGGACTCAGTCAAATATACCACCTAGAAACAATACTTCCAAGGACAAGACAGTGGTCAGTTTACTCCAGAACAGAATTAGGGGTTTTTAATCTACTTGGCTCACCCCTATACTAGGAGTTTAGAGAGAAAAGCAATCTGCAGATGATTCCAAGTCCCTGGATACTATATTCGCTTCCTCTCTTGTTCTTGGGTAATCCATGCGTTCCTTATTGGGAAGCTGGGCACGAGCTCTCAGGAGATAAAAGCCTTTGTTCCTAAGGAAAACAGCTGGCCAGAGTTCTGTGTAATAGCCATAGAGATGCAAGCAGAAAGCTCTGTGATAGACAGACAGGTCTGGCTATACTGAGTCAGACAAACCCTTCCCTTTGCTACTACTTGACCATGTGATGAGGCATTTTGGTATGTTCAAAGTCTGCCAGTGATATCTGATAAGAAATCAATAGTATTCACAGATATATTGGCAAATTCCTAGCACCTATGTCATCTGCTGATAAGTCCTTAATACTAATTTAAGGATGAGCATCATAGAAGTACCAGGCTCTGGAAGATACCCCTGGACACAAAAGAAATGGAGGGAAGGGTCATGTGCTGGGTCAGAGGCACAGAAAGCTTCAGAGACGAAAGAGATGCCAGACTAGGGTTCTGAAGGCTGAACAGAAGTTCTTCCGGAAAACAAGTCATGTTAAGCATGGAACATCATCAACTTGCTTCAGTCATTCTAAGTCTGACAAAGCGACAGAGGAAATCAAGTGGAAAAGAACATCTGTTGAGAGATAAGGGCAGAGACACAAGCAAGGGTGACATCACCGGAGTCTTGAAGACTGTAACCAAGGAGACTGGACTCCATCCTGCGGGCAAAGGCTCATTGGTCATTAAGTTCTAAGCAGCTGCCTGAACCCAGGCAGATCTGCAGCCTATTTTAAGAGCCTTCTCTTGCCCTTCACAGAGGCCCTCCTTGTCTTCTAAGCAGAATCCGCATTCTTGAAACCCAGAACACCTCTGATCATCGCGTGCAGCTGTTCTCCAAGTGGCATCTGTGGCTCATTTTCCGTTCAGCCCTCACGCTTGCTGGAAATAAGGCTATCCTCCCCTGGACCACAAATCTTATCATTCACTGTCTTCCTCTGATGCTTCCAAGCCTAACCACCCCCTAAAAAAAAAATCGCTTTCTGTCCCCAGCAGACCCAGGACAAATGAACATGTGAAAGCTCGGAGAAGCAGGAAAAAATGGCCTGCTCCAGAAAGACCTGGAAACAAAGCTGAGAAAACTCCATGATCAGACGCTTTCCCTTTCATGGCTGGAGGTCTCGCTCAGACTCTCATGGTCCCTTAATCATCGGGACTCTAGGAGCAGCTACCTGGAATGAATCTTTATGAAAAGAAGAGAATAATTGGGCCTATTGTCCTACAGGCAGAGCCAACACCTTATATGAGGAAGACACACATGTACAACTGAGCCAATCACCAGCACACCCCCCTCAGGCCTTCCCTGGCACTGTCCCCACCCCCAGCAATGACAGGCCTCCTATCACAACTAGCCAAGACCTTGGAGCCCAAATAATCTCACTCATACATTACCTTCACCACTAGACTTTCCTTGACTGCCCTGAGCGGGTGTTCATTCCCCATACCCCCCACTAACTTCTCATCTTCTAAAAGACTCTAAGATTTACTTTTTCACTTGTCATCCAAATTTTGTGAAGCCAGATGCTTTCTTTCGCCTGAAGGTGCATTTCCAGAACCTGGGCTGTAATGGACATGCAGCTAACCCTTGCCGAATGAAAGCACATTCCACAGCATCCTCCTTTTCTAGAGGATGCTTCTCTGTATCAACCTAGGATGCAAACTGATCCAGATGGGTGGTCCTTCCTATCAGTGCCATTAAGAGTTAAGTTCCTTAAAGGCAGAGACCATGTCTTATTCATCTCTGTATTTCTAAACCATCGGTAGTCCTCAAAGTATATAACCCATTAATTTAAAAATCAAGTTTCCATGGAAAATAGGCAAAGAATATACAAGCTACATCAATCTAACTCTATACCTACGAGGTTTCTGCTTCATTCAGCAGTACAGTGTCTCTGTCAGGCATTTATGATGGGCAGAGCCCCATGCCAGGGCTTTTGAAAGGGCAAAGACACTCAAGACTTGCATCTGTAAGTGACTGACAGTCACCGGCCACTTGGGGTGACTGAAACTCAAGTTTAGATTAAAATCAAGTACCATTTCCATTCTTTACTGGTGATAACCACATTTCAATATTCAGTCCTGCATTGGGAATGAAGTTTCCTTTCTACAAAAAAGTCCAGGAAGGGGGTATATTACTAGCTGGCTCTGAGAGAGGCAGCTGAGAACTATGGGAACCGAGAGAGTTGCTGCTGCTTGGCAGGCAAGGGGCTAGGGGTCTGGAGAGATTTGGAAGAAACATCTTCAAAGTAGGAGGTTTTAAACAGGCTATCAAGAGCTGGAGAGATGGTTTGGTGGTTAAGAACACTGGCTGCTCTCCCAGAGGACCTGGGTTCAATTCCCAGCACCCACATGGCAGCTGACAACTGTCTGGAACTCCAGTTCCAGGGGATCAGACATCCTCACACCAAACACTACGTAGGGCGCAACTTGGTTAACACCACTGTGGGCGGCTCCAGAGAGCCTTGGGTGCATTCCACCAGACAGCTAATAGGATCAGTAGATGGGGAGTTCGGCAAAACACCAATGCACGTGAAATAAAAATAAATTAAATCTTAAAAGTGGCTATCAAGAGACTGGTGTGGTGGCACATAGTTGTAAATCCCAGCACTTTAGGAGGCAGAGGCAAGGCCAGTCCAGGTTACAGAGTAAAATCCTGTCTAGGAAGAGAAAGTGGGAGGCAGTCGCAGAAGACCTGAAGAACTACTGCCCACATTGGAAAAGGCTCCATGCAGCCAAAATGCTAGTTAAAGGATTGCTTTATATTCCTGGGCACACATGAGCCTAAAGGGAAGCAGAGAGGCCGCCAGAGAGGAAACTTCTCTCAGTTGATAGACGAGGGAACGCTCATCCGAACAGAAACAAGTAGAAAGACAGAATGCTCATAGCAATGGCAGTTTGCAGAGATACGACTAGGCTACTCCTTACTTGGGATAGGACATGTGCGATTTCAAAGGACCAAGGGCCCTCACAAATACAGAACCCTCTGCCTTCAAAGATGTCAATAACCAAAAGACAAAACCTGCATTCACTTAGTGTTGTGGGGACTTGAGAACTACCTTCCCCAGTGGCTCACCCAAGAGGAGTCTGAAAATCCACTCTGAACAGACTCGGGGTGCCTGCTGAGCACTTCTGGGCTTCTCGGCCTGTTCCCAATCACCCTCACTTAGGAAAGCAGGAAGATGAAGAGTCTTCTATGTTCCAATGCCTTTGGGGAGCACGGCTCCCAGCCAAATCAAAGAGCTTTGAAGCAAGGGCCACATTCTTTGCTCATGTCCCACAGCCCTGCCTTCCCAGTCCTTCCTGGCCACCCATCATGGGTTAAAAGCTTCTTTTATGCACACTCTCAGTGCCCAGCATGGACTGATTCCAGCCACTGCTGTATCAGGGCCCTAACCAGGCGCTTAAGATGCAGGGCACAACTTGGTTAATGCCATTGTGGGTGGCTCCACAGAACTTTGGATGCATTTCAGCAAACAGCTAATAGGATCAGTAGATGGGGAGTCGGGTAAAGGGTCAATGTGGTATTTACTGGGGTTCATCCTCACCATCCCCCACCCCACCATGCTTGCATAAGAACCTGCTCCCATCAATTAGTCTTTCTTGAGCAGTCAAGACTCAGTATACGGCCCTCTATTTCAAGAACCTTTTATTCAACAGGCACATACTTTAAGAAATGAAAAAGGAAAACCAAAGAGGGGGGTTCTAAACCTGCCAGGCCAAAAAAAAAAAAAAAGATAACGGAAGCACTGAATCCACAAACAAAGAAACCCTAAAAGGCCCCTGCCTGTCCCTTCCCACTCAGCAATCCCGAACTGACTGTGAGATGCACATGTGGCCACTGAGGGGTATCGCAAGGTGAAGGGCCACACTCCTTCCCCCACAGCATCCCATGGCCCCTTATCACCTGCCTACAGGACTGAGCAGGGTCCCTGCTTGTTTATGGACTGTGGCAAGAGGCCAAAAAAAAAAAAAAACCCAATTCAAGAAATAACTTCCTGACAGTCTGACAGCTGACATTCTTAACTGAACACAGGATATGCGGAGAAATTATCAGGCCTGGGTTTGCTCTCACTGATAGATGACAAAGCAAAAAAAAAAAAAAAGAAGAAGAAGAACAAGAAGAAAAAAAGAAAAGAATTAACAGGGGTGGAAGAAGCCAAAGCCAACTGTAGCCACACGTCTCATAAATCACGACTTTTATTGAATGTTTCACCACATAATAACAGCAGTCAAATTGAATAAAGACGCCCTTCTGTTAAGTTCCAAGGGAGACCGTATACCCCTCCAGATGGGTCCAGGGTGTATAGAGGGAAAAAAACAAAACAAAACTTTGAGGAACTAAGGCTTTGGAGAAAGCAGATTCAAAGGTAGAGACAGAGAGTGGGTTCTATACATGGCTTATAAAACATGGGAACCCAGAAGGGATAAATCGAGAATAAAGACTGAGTACAAGGCACACTGGACAAGCGGATGGAGTAACCACTTCTGACGGGTCTATAGAGCATCTGTAGACAGGCAAAACTCATGACAGGGCCCATGTCCACGGCTGACCCAACTGGAGGACTGTCAAATCATAGGGACGAGTCAGGAGTTCACCATGGTGGTGTCTGGCACACAAGTAAGCCTGATCATTCACTCACTTAAGGATATCAGTAGGGTGCAGTCAGTCCTCATAGGAGGTTTACTCTGGAACCTTCTCTCCCAACACCCGCACTCAAAGCCTGACATGCCAGCATCCCTAAACTTGGAAAACTAAGCAAGAAATAGAGTAACTAAGACAGATTTCCAAAATATTTCCATTGGTGAGGTAGGATGAGGAGTCTTAGGTTTGGTGAGGCTTTTGCCCTCCTCCATGCCTCCACCACATCCCTGGAGTACATGTCCTTCTCATGTCACTGGCAAAGAACAGAACAATAAATAAAGGTGTGCCATTTCCTGAACCCATGGAAACGCATTTACTGACAAATACACATAATAAAGTTCCTGTGGCCACCAGCTAGGCACACAGTTCCATGCACAGAAAGCTTTCCATAAACATTCCCAGGACCTAAGCCCACTGTCTCTGTGCTTTCCCCCACCAATAGCAGGGTCCATCTAAGGAGTCAGGCACTGTGAAGCAATGAGAAAGAGTGATATAACTGGGCCGAAGCTCCTCTAGCGACATACTTTGGAGAATCGGATGCCCTGATCCAAGTCAGAATTAAAGATTATCAGACTACCTGAGTTCAAGCTTGGTTTATTCCTTTCCTCTTCTACCCTAAGCCGAGGACTTCAAGAAAGGTACTCCTGAGTAAAGATAGCCTTCCTTCCACCCCCTGGGTCCAGGGAATGAGGCAGAGTGGGCTAACATTCAAATATAGTCAGCTACCACCATGCCAAGGCACAAAGCAGAAAGTCTTGAATATGGAAAGCAATTGGGATGCCCCATTTTCCAAAAGATGAAGATACTATTCCCAGTTGTGCCAGCTGTTTGCTTGAACCAGAAAGTTCCTTGAGGGGGTTGTGGGGGAAAAAAAAATCACTGAATCAAACATCTAAGGAGAACTAAAAACCTCAACCTCAAAAAAACAAAAACCAAACACCAGTGACACCAGGTTCAGAAGTAGGTCAGGAGAGGGTAAGGTCTCACATGCCTGCTCTGAATGGCTGTGCCAGTCCTTCTCAGGGACTCTCTGTGGGCAGAAAGAATCTGAGTGATGGTAGCTACAACAGTCTCTGGTATGGTGTGGTGATATACGGTACTATGTGTTGTATGTATGGTGTAGTGTCATATTGTGCAGTGTGATGTTTTACTGTATGTGTGCTGTTGGGTTGTGTGGTGTGCTATGGTACTGGATGGCATGGTACATGTCTTATGGTGTACTGTCTTGTGGTACTGTGTGGCATATGGTATAGTGTTATGTGGTACTTCGTGTTGTATATTTTTGTGTAGGATGTGTTGTATCACTGTACTGTACAGTACAGTAGGTGTACTGTAGGATATGGTGAAGTGGTGTGTGGTGTTTTATGGTACTGTGTGGTGTTGTGTATCATTTTGTATTATTTGTGTGGTATCTTGTATGTGTGTGGTATGTGTACTGTGTGGTATTTTATAGTATTGTGTTGTAGTGTATCATATGGTACGGTGTTGTGAAAGATGCTACCACATGGGTTTCGCATTTACTGAGCTGAATGAATCAATAATAAACCCTTACTGAAAAGCAAATTAAAGTAGACAGACTTGGCCCAGATCGGGGAGCAATGAACTGGATCAGATCCAGACTGGACTCACAGCTCGGCTTGACCGAGTTGTTCCAGTTGCCCCGACCTGAGCAAGACACTCACCTCTGTGAGCCTTAATTTCCTCATCTATGAAATGGGGTAGCATTCTCAGGGCATACTGTAGTTTCACACCGCAGATCCAATCAGATCATGTAAATGCTTTGCAAAACTGCAAAGACATTGTCACTGATCAGTTACAGAAACCTGCTAAGCAGCTCATCCAGCACTTGGCCCAACACATGCTTTTTCCATATCAATCAACCCCTAACAGGGCCGGAGGGGGAGATGGACAGAAGTAACTCTAATACCACGCTGGCATCAATAGCTGATCACCTAAAGAGAGAAATCTTCTCTGGGGAAGAAGAGAGAACCCAAGTATCATGTAATTAAAGCAAGCAGGTAAGTTCAAATGTACAGACAGGACAGGCTGACGCAGGCAGCTGCTCCTGGGTAGTCAGAGCCAACACAATCAGCAGAGAGAACCTATGGAGATAGGTGTCTTCCAGGTACAGAACCACACACATAAGAGGAAGAGGGGAACTGGGAGCACAGCGCCCCATTTCTAGCCTTATCTTCTGTTTACTCCACATCCCTCCCTCTTCCTACCATGCCACTGCATCTAGAATCCCCCAACAAAATCCAATCTGAGTGGCCTGGATGCCCTGATTCTTGCTGGGTATCTGATCTTGCTGGGATAAAACACCATGGCCAAAAGCAATGTGGGGGAGGGAACGGTTTATATTAGCTTACCGTTCATAATCCCTTGTGGACAGAAGTCAAGGCAGTAACCTGAAGGAAGGAACTGAAGTGGAAGCCATGGAGGGCCTGCTGGTTGGTTTGCTCAGTTACTAACCTTTCTTATTGCAACAAAGACCACCTGTGGCTAGAGATGGCACCACCCATAGTGGACTGTGCCCTGGCACATCAATCATTAGTCAAGAAAATGCCCTACAGTTTGACTAAAGGCAATATGATGGAGGTATTTTCTCAACCAAGTTCTCTTCCCAGATGACTCTAGCTTGTCTCAAGTTGACAAAAAATTAAAAATTAAAAAAATAAAGTAAAATAGGAAAACAGAGGGGAAAAAAAAGTACTAGGACACTGGGCATGCCTTCAACTCCCTTTCTAAGTCAGTACTGAATTCCTAACTACGTGATAATGTTTCCTCACCATGTTTTGCTCATCTTCAACTGATCCAAGAAGTTCTGCCTGATTAATGGCTCTGCTCCCCACCCCTTGAACCCCTGGCCTCCAAAACCACTGGGAAGTCCGAGTCATCTGGAACCCACCCAATCCTGTATTCTCTCACTATTTCAACATGCTCAGAGACGATCCGGCGGCAGAGTAGCACCCACAGGACCAGAAAGGCAAACCGTTCTGGAGGCAACAGGGCACTTCCAAGGTTTTCTAAGGATTTCTCTCTCCAGTCCTCGATGTATAGCCAGGCTTGTCCAACCATTTCACAATGAAATTGTCACTTGCAAAGTTCATGATTGAGAACCTTGCAAATGAGTTAACCTTAACCCTCCAAGGGAAAAAAATAATTCCACATGTGAAATAAGTTTATGATTTGGCTACTCATAATTATCCTGGACTACATGCGCCTGAGCCCACAGGTTGGACACCCCTGTGACCACAATGAAATGCTTCAGACAGCATCCTACTGACCTACCTGACCAGAACAAGTCTGGAAGGATGCTAGTCACCTGCAGCCAAGGACTTACATGTGACGCACCTAGCCACCATCTCCAAAAGTTTGACCTTCTATCTACTTTTCTCTTCCTCCTCCTCCCATAAGCCCTGTCTTTAATTTAATCATGTTGGAGGTTTGCAAATAACATTCCTGGCCCAACATTAACCCAGTCAAACTTGAACCCCATGTTGTAAGATATCACACACTAGGCACCCAGTGGCAAAGAGTCCCATCTGTATAGAAATGTTCAGGAGCACCCAGAAGTCTCACTTGAAGGGGTAGAGGTCTGGAAACCAACATGATCATCCTATAGTATTCAGAGACTTGTGTCCCAGCTGCCAAGTCTAGCCTAAAGCTTGTGTCCCAGATGCCAATAGCTCACAGAATGAATGTTAAGCGACATCCCTGGGAGGTCTGGGATAACCATCCTTTGAAAGTTTGGACATGGAAAAGCAATGTAGACTCTACAGCCTGAACACACACATGAGATTGTCTGATCTCGGAAGCTAGCCAGGCTGGGGCACAGTTAGTAGTTGGATAGGAGAAGCAATGTAGGATCCTCCCATAATATCAAGGAAATTGACCCAGAAAAACAAGTACAGAGTAAACAAAACCAAACCAAAACACTGAGGAAGTTCAGGATAGAAGTCCACAGGATTGATGGGAAAGCTTTAAGCTTTTTAACTGGGCTGGACCTAGACCTGGCCCTGAACTTCAATTCATCCAGGTTTGAGCTATGTTACTACACACCACTCCTGTTAAAGGCCACAAAACAATGGTTACTGCAAACAGCATCTCTTGAAACAGTATAAAGCAGTGCCACCACCCTCTGACAAGACAGTTCCCATACAACTTTGTCTTCTAAATTCTCTAGCTGATTAATTGGGGAGTGCTTTTCCTTTCCTAGTCTGTGTACACAGTTTCTGTTGGGGGTGCTCTTCCTTGTTTGCTAGTCTATACCATACATGGCTGTAACACAGGAGGCTCATGCCTATTTCTTATCATCTGGTCCCTTCCTCGGGTGCTGACATGGTGAATTGGTGCCCTTACCCGTGCCATCAGGCTCCCCACAGGCCTTTCTGTTATGCAAGATCTGAAAACTGGAGAGATCACTCTTCAGGATTGCCCTGCCGCTTGGTTCAAAAGGGGAAGTGGCGTGCTCTGGGTTTTGTTTCCTCTGGCAGCGGGGTCAGGGAGGTGTTTGGCTATTTCAGTAGCAATATCCTGTGTCGCCGTAGAATCTATTTTTCTGGAATGTTCAAAGCAAGGTTGTGGCAGCAATGGAGATTTCCTGATTGAGACAGCATGGCAGCCTCTGCTCCAGACACAGCAGCTGTGGCCTGTCCTCTCTGACTCAGAAGGACTTCTCGATGCTCGGGGAGTGGTAGCTACCTGAAGCCCCAGACCTGCTGCAGGGCTCTGAATATGCAGCCAGGAAGGTTTCTCTACCTCTTCTAATGTTTTCTACAGGTATTTTCCCATTCCCCAACACATTCCTTACTGGCTTAAAACTGGACAGGATCGGGCTCAGCTCTCTGCAACTGAAACCAGACCAGACCTCTGTGCTTGTGTTTAAAAACAGATCATTATCGTCGCTCAAAAAGACATAAACCAGAGCCTGACATTTCAGTTTTGGTTCTCGCTAGCTGCCTGACCTGGGACAGGCTAGTGCTAATGCTTACTGGGGCTCAGCTTTCTCACCTAGAAAATGAAAGAGAGAAGCAAGACAAGGTCCATGGTCCCTAACTCTGCTTAACATTGGCTGACCTTAAATCCTGGGTCCTAAATTTACTACTCAGAATTCTGTCTTGGTTTGGTTGGTTGTTTTTTATTTGTTTATTTGTTTTGTTTTGCAATCAGTTAATCAATACGTGCTATATATATTTAGAAAAACTGTCCTCATTCTTGAGCAAACAATTGCAAACCATGATCTGAGACATGCCCTACCTGGAACTGAGTGTGGCCTATGTAAGAAAGGACCCACAATGATAAGAATAGGCAGGCAGGGTGAAGAACCTCTCAGAGTGTTCCTCTAGAAACAGGTAGCAATACTGGTTTCGGTACCATTTATATTTTTAACATCAGAAAGTACCTGTTGCTTCTTTGTATAATGAAATAAACAGAGAACAGGTGTGATGTGCTTTTCTGTTTATCTGAACCTACTACAGAAAGGAACTTCAGGAGGATGGAAATATACTGATAAACTCGCTGGTAGTGAATACAGGAGAGGGGGGAGTTATGGGGGTCGGGGTGGAGCTCCCCTCAGCTCCCCACTCCCCTCTTCCCACACCCACCTGAGTGAGAGCTTTCTTAGGACAGTTACACTGGAAATTCTGATTCAGAGGAAAACTATTTCCAGCCATGATCTTGGATAAATGTTAACCATGTAAGATACTTAAGCACGTAGGTTAGTGTTCAGAAGATAAGGTAGGTCAACACGCCCGAGAGAAGCTCCCAAACACATAAGAACACACAGTGGAAAGTCGGGACCAGGGACCACGAGACTCCAGAGACTCCAGACTGAAAACCCAGCCTTCCTTGCCCTCGGCACAAACAGCACTGTTTATATGAACCAGGAGCTCTGGTTTTTCTTGGGCTTTTGTTGCCCTCCCCCCCCCCCGGGGGGGGGGGCTGGGAATCAAACCTATAGCCTAATGCATGCCGGGCAAATGTTCTACCATTAACCCTTAATGTTTTTAGAAATACTCGTTGATATTTTTAAAAAGTTAAGTTATGTGCTGGCTAGTTTATGTTAGTCTGTTTGGTTTGGGTTTTGGTAAACTTGGGTCATCTGGGAAGGAAGAATATTAAATTGAGAAAATGTCTCCATAGGACTGGCCTGTGAGCAGGTCTGTAGGACATTTTCTGGATTGATGATTGAGTAGGTGGACGAAGTTCACTGTGCTGGTGGCCCTGGGTCTATCAGGAAGCAGGCTGAGCAAGCCACGGAGAGCAAGCAGCACCCCACCATGCATGGCCTCTGCATCAGCTCCCAGCTCCAGGTTCCTGCCCTGTCTGAGTTTCTGTCCTGACTTCTCTCAGTGATGGACTGTGACCTGGTGAAGTATGAGCTTAAATAAACCCTTTCCTCCCAAGCTGCTTTTTGCCATACTGTTTTATCACAGCAATTGAAACCTTAACCAAGCAAAGTTAATATCCCAAATTTCTGTTGAGAGTATAAAATAGTTCCTTTTTCCCTACGGGAACAATAAGATCTGAAAATATATATTTAAAGATATTACATATAAACGTACATATTATGGGTACTTATGTTTTTAAAATCACATATTAATGGTCATGTAACTATTACCCACTCATACTGCATGTATACACATACATAAAAGCATCTGTTATATAAATATATTCACAGTGGCTGGCATGGTGGCTGAGGCAAGAGGATTACTTCAAATTCAAGGCCAGCCTGACCTACTTAGTGAGATCCACAACAGCCAGGGTAACATAGTGAGACCTGTCTCAAAAACAAATGAACAAATTAGCCACAGTCTTTAACCGCGGCCAGGTCACTTTAGACACATACTATAAAAGGTGACAGGTATGTTAGCATATTGATATGCCAGTGTTATTCATAAGAAACTGTTAACAAGTTAACCATTCAGTAACAGGAGTTGACCCCACCAAGTATAATCAAGTATAATCCTAAATCGTTATACCATTTAGACAGTAAGAACTTTGTCTTTAGAAAATGCTGAATTGCTGGGCAGTGGTGGCGCACGCCTTTAATCCCAGCACCTGGAAGGCAGAGGCAGGTGGATTTCTGAGTTCGAGGCCAGCCTGGTCTACAGAGTGAGTTCCAGGACAGCCAGGCCTACACAAAGAAACCCTGTCTAGGAAAAAAAGAAAAAGAAAATGCTGAATGGGGCTGGAGAGATGGCTCAATGGTTAAGAGCACTGAATGCTCTTCCAGAGGTCCTGAGTTCAAATCCCAGCAACCACATGGTGGCTTACAGCCATCTGTAATGGAATCTGATGCCTTCTTCTGGTGTGTCTGAAGACAGATAAGGTGTCTATAGACAGATTTATATAAGTACATAAGTCTATAAGTACATCTTATAAGATATAGTGTACTTATATAAATAAAATAAATCTTTAAAAAAAAAGAAAGAAAATGGTGAATGATATGCAGAAAGATTCATGATACAGTTATGAAAGCAAACCAGCAAATGACGTGTGACCACGCATGTAGACAAACACATATATTCATTTCTTTTTTGTCTTGAGAAAAAGAAAGAAAATGCACAAAAACATTAAGAATAATTGTGTCATAAAGGTAAATGGAGGGACTAAGGGCATTTTACTTAATACTGATAGCTTCTCAAAGTTTTCCCCACATTTCTGTAATTGGTAAGAGGGCAGAGGCTGTAGTCAATAGTCTAAATAAACAAACCGTGGGAGGCTCTCTGCTCTGTAAATGCCGAAGCTGGATTCGAGCCTGTTCTCCCCCTCACCGATGGAACTCGTAATGTGACCCCATCCGCCATGTGAATGGAGCAGACATGACGCACTTAGCGCGTTTGTAGGCAGGAGTGGTGTGTTAAGCTGTTTTTTAATTAATTAATTTGAGTCATGAGCATTTGAAAGTGACTATTTTATGGAGCTGAAATTTACATTTATCTCCCATTTTAAAGCCCATTTAGCAAATTAAGAAAGAAAACGGGAACCCTCTGGGAAGTTACTGAACCTGCCTGTGTGCTTCGTGTGTGAGAGAGCAGTTCCGCTGAGGAGCGAATAGGGTTGCTCTGCAAGACCTCTAGAAACTAGCAAGCGCTGTACAAAAAAGCCTCTGTGAAATACTGTTCGCATCAACAGCCTAGCTGCCTGCGACTCCGTCCGCCCAGACCAAGAGACTTCCTACGAAGTTCCATGGAGTTGAAGCACAAAAACTTACTCTGAGTAAAGGGGCCCAGAGCATTCTGCTGGCTCCACAAGCCCGGCCAGGTTAGAACCAAAATGTCTAAAACCATGCCACAGGTGCCGACTCTTAACCCAGTTATCCAAACAGGTAAAGGAAAGTCTGCTTAAAACCCTCATAGGAGGCTTTAGAGATGGCTCAGTGATTAAGAGCACTGACTGCTCTTCCAGAGGTCTTGAGTTCAATTCCCAGCAACCACATGGAGGCTCACAACCATCTGTAACAGGATCCGATGTCCTCTTCTGGTGTGTCTGAAGACAGCTGCAGTGTACTCATATATATAAATAAGTCTTTTTAAAAAACTGTGTTAGAACCCCTCATACACATGGTGTAGTCACTAAGCCATCACCCAGTGTTATAAGAGTCTCAAATCAGAGCAGGTGGTCAGGGGGGCCTTCTGAGAACCTACCCCTGGACCTTGGTCTCAAAAGAAAAACGACACACTAAAAGTATTCATCAGAGCCCTTTCTCCCACTGGACTGCTGGGATACTAAGACCATCCTTTCAACAGGAAAGAAATGTGTAATCCAACTCTTTGCTGGTTCACTCTGGTAATTCTCCAGAATTTATCTGAAGTGTGTGAGGTTTTGCCTAACATTTAGGATATTTTGATTTAAAATGCAAACAGCACCATTGATAAAGATCAAGGGACCAAAGCGGGCCTTCGCAGAAAAGGGCCCACTGACTCCCCTTCCACTAACCCTGGAGCTCACAGCTGCCTCTGCTGAAGGCTTGAAATTAACTCATTCAGTTAATAATTCAAAGCCATGGGCTGGACAAGTTTTAACGCATCAATGTTGGTTTACAATTAACCCAGACCGTGGTGTTCTAAGGTGTTTGACTTTTAATTAGTCTATTGATTAATCAGTCTGGTTAACAATTATTTATTTCTGGGGCCCTTTATTCTGTCTTCTTTTCTTGTTAAGGGGAGGGTGAGGGTTACCCTGGTTCCTTTCTCTCCTGAACCCCTCCAGATCACAGTCCCACCATTCTCTAGGGACACTGTATATCACAGTATCAAGACCAGAAAGGAAACCTGACACCTGCATGTCCTGACATAATCAAAGGTGCCTCCTTTTTGTTCATCTGTTAACATGGGTTAACATATTCTGCTCACAGGAGCACATTAAACGAAGGAACTCAACAGAACAGCGCCGGACCCAGGCACAGACTGGGCCCTCTCATCCCTTCCTTCCTGGTTCAGAGTTAATTGACATCTAGTGTGAGCATTGCATCATGTCCCTTTGCAAAGCCAGAAGCAGCTGAGAAGGTGCTACACCCCCGTGGACTATCTCCCAGGGGACAAACCCAAAACAAATCACTCAGTAATGGGAGGGAGGCCCCTCTCCCCGGCAGATGTACATGTTCAGTAGTTTCTTGCCTGCTCTATTTGTAGGGGTTGCATGGGAAAGAGAGGTCACTTGTCCTCTCTCAGGGTTACAGTGCTGTGTAGCATGCGGCTGGTCAGAAGCCATGCTCCCTTTCGCCCTGTGACTGAGGAGGAAGCACAGTTAACAATGAAGCCGGTGACGCCTGTTGCCATTCTGGTATATCCAACATGGGAGCCTCCCTCAACGGTCACAAAAATTAACCCAAAGCACAGTCACTAACAGTCCACCAAGGGGTTGAAGCAGATCCTACCTAGGACAAGTTTTCTCAGCATTGAGCAAAATTTCACCAAATGACCAAGGAGGCAGCCCAAGATGGAAATCCTTGGTAGAGAGTTCCTCTGGAAAATTCCACTGTATACATATCCATGAAAGAACGACCAAATCTTAGAATTATTATGGAAACAAAAAAATATCTTTACAGATCCCATGCAAGGGTGTCATGAATAACCAAGGGTCCTGGACCACAAAACAACTCTACTGGAAGATTCATTTATGGATAACTTTGTGTTGCGGGAGCCGCTTGTGGTTATACAGGCCATGTCTCTGAGCCTCTGGGGCCCGGGTGAATTGTTTTCTCCCTCTTTAAACTCAGCTAAAGACCTGGAACCCTACAGAACCCAGTGTAGATGCCAGTCGTTGGATGCTTGCGCCTGCTTGCTGCTGGTACCAACCACAGAACTGCCCAGGCCTACAGGGTGCCACACAGTTGGCGGAAATGCAGGGACCTGTGTGCCCAGGTCACGCCATAGCAACTGCATCCTTAAAGGAAGTGTCAGATAAAAGCAACTGGGGATGAGCCTTGTGTGTGCAAGGCTTCTCCCTGGAGCCTGTCAGGTTGGGATTTGGAGTCTTCTGGTAGCTACCCACACATCCCTTTAACAAGCCTCAGGGGGAGGGGGACTAGGAGCCACAGACTTCCTAGCCTACAGGAACAGCCTCGGGCAGCAGCAGGAAGGGCTGTTCCAGTCCAGGAAGCTGTGTCCTTTCTGAAGACCTAGGCTCTTCACAGAACCCTGGCCAGGATGGGAGTCTCAGAGTCCACTTGAAATACCCTGGGAAAACGTGCCCCCAAACTACATCTGTACTCCGCCTCCATCCAACACAGCCTTCGAGTAATCCCCACCACCTGCCAGTTTCTCATTTTCTCTCTTGCAACAACTTAAAATTTAAAAGAAAAAAAAATTTAATCACAATTCAGGAAAACACACCCACGCAACTTGCTCACTAAGCGTGAAAGCCACTCCCTCGCTATGCTCAGTCTCTGCTCCACTTCTGAGAGTGGAGGGGAGAGAAATGTCATTTTACACCAAAATGCTGCCTCCCTCTCAACCTGGAGGCCCCACCTGCCGGCATGTTTGCAAGGCTAATTCCAATCTCACTATTTGAATACACTTGCAAGCTGGGAAAACAAGCCAATAGTTCAGAGGATCCAAGGCAAACTCCATCTGACAGCCCCAGCCCCGATGGCTGCCAAGACTGATTGACTGGCTGGTTATATTTAGAGGTGGAGGAGGAGGAGGGGACATCAAACAGTGTTGGGCCTCCAAACTCAAGAATGCTGTGTTGAGAACGACAGACTAGCAAATAAACAGCCGACAGCCATTCCGCTACATCATCTGGCATCCGCAAGGCACGGCGCTCGCCTCCATAAACTACAGGGAATTTCAAAAGCCACCCACGCCATTGCAAAAAAGAAACAACAGGCAATTACACCAGGTTCTGTCACCGCATTCTCACAATTCCTCTTTGGCAATAAGTAAACAAATAAATATGATCTGATCCTTGCTCCCCATCACCTCTGTATGCCCGCTCTAAGTCAACATGATACGGAGAAAAGAAAGATCAAGCCAAGGTGCCATGGGACAAAGAAAAGCTTCTGTTTTAAACTTAACCCTACCAGGATATGCTAACAGTTCCTTAATCTCATCCCCCACAAAAGGCTAAGGCAGGAGGGTCATGAGTTCAAAGCCAGCCTGGAATAAACATAGAGATCTTGTCTCAAAATAATAGTAATTGTTGTTGTTATTATGATTATTATTAATTAGGGCAGGGAGGAGAATTTAGTAAAGTACTTGCCTTACAAGCACAAGAATTCTATCCTCAGAACTGTGGGGTTTTTTTTTTTATCTTTTTGTTTTATTTATTCACTTTTTTTTTTAAAGCTAGGAGTGATGGCTCATGATTGTAATCTCAGAATTGGAAAGCAGAGATGGGTGGATCTCTGGAGCTCACACTGGCTAGTTCCAAACCAGTAAATGACCCTGTCTCAATAAAAAAGTGGAGAGTGTCTAAGCAAACACACCCTCTGACTTCCACACACGTACAAACACATGTGCACATACACGTATGTGCACAAACAGCTGATGCACATACATGATCCCATTAAAGGCCAGTGAGGGACAGAAAGGAGTCCAGCCCATGAGGACAGATAGACTCCAGCATAGAAATGGAAGCCATCAGAACCACAGCCCTGACTCCAAGGTCAGTCAGGATAGTATCCATCAGAGAGAGAGGGTCTGTTCACTCAGTCAGCATCTACCAAGACGCTTCAATGTGCCAGGCACACCCTCCAGAGGAGGCTGCGATATGGCTAGGGCACAGTTCAGTAGCAGAGGCCTAGTCTTGCGTGCGCAGAACCCTGGGTTTTATCTTCAACATCAGGGAAGAAAAAGATTCTGACACATATAGAGGAATAAAACAGAGAAACGAGAGAGTATAAGAAGCTCCCAACAATACCAAACGTGCAGGAAGTGCTCCAAAGAATGAATCTGCTATGTTACATTGCAGGTTTCTCCCCATGCCCTGCCTTTGACTCTCCTAGACTATGAGCCTGCCAGCAGGTGCTTCTGTCCAAGGGAGGAGCCTCCGCATTCATGCTAAGGTATGCCGCCGACTTGTTGATCTCACAGATGCCGCTGGGCCTGGCTCTGAGACCACCCCACATTCCTCTACAACAGCAGTTCTCAACCCCTGGGTCACAATACCTTTGGAAATCAAGTAACTCTTTCACCTGAGACCACTGGAAAACACTACAATTCCTAACAGTAGCAAAATTACAGTTATGATGTAGCAATGAAAATAATTTTATGAGGGAGTGTCACCACAACATTGGGAACTACATTAAAAGGTTGCAGCAATAGGAAGGTTGAGAACCACTGCTCTAGAGTATCTGTGCCAAGAGGTACCATCAAGGTACCTATGGCATCCGTGATATTTGTCCCCATAGTCCCGGTGCTCCATGTGACTTCCCCTAGCCTCTCCAAGGTCCCCTGAGCATCCCAGGAGCACAGTGAGCGTCCACGGACACTAGCTGGGATGAAGGAATACCCACAGCTCTGTGTGCCTAAGGGTCTCTCTCTGCTGTGCCTCCAGGAGGACAGAGTTCACAGAGTATGCTCCAAGGGAACTCTCCAGAACCATACACCTCAGATTCCCCATCTGCTGACCTTCAAGGGTGTGTTTGTGTGTCCTTGAGTCTCAATAGGGGATTGGTATCTCTGAACATAACCGGATCTTTGCAAACAGCAAATGTTTTCTCTTAAAATGAAAAGTCAGTTCTCTGGATATCAACTGCTGACAGACAGGAAGTGCTTGCTACAAGGCCTGAAACCAGACAGGCTCTGGGCTGGGTTTTTGTAAACTGTTTTTGTTTTAATAAACTGGGGCTTTTGTTTTGTACACCCCCACCCCCAAAATCTAGTGCTCCAATGGATAAAAGCCAGCAATGCTAAAAAAAAGAACGGGGGGTGGGAGGGGGAAGAGGATGACGACAATAGAGGGACAGAGAAGGAGTTGTGGAAAATAAATGGCCCAGGCAGATCTGAACAACAGACCCTGGTTAACAGAGCAGAAAGAACATGCAGGACCCAAGTGTTCCCACTGTTCTGTTGTTAGGACAAGACCGCCACAAGTGGGGGCTCTGGGTTTGAAGGATTGGGGGAGAGGGGTCACTCACACTCAAATCCAAGGACCCAGCAGATGCTGCCCCTCTAAGGACTAACAAGAGGAACCTCGAGGATTCAGTTATTTGGTTTCTTTCTCCTTGAAGGCCTGGAGGATAGAGAGGGGGATTCACAGACGTGGCGGTCAGCGCACGGGTGGGAAACTGGGCTTAAATGCGAAGCCATTAGAGAAGCCTAACTTTAATTTATCAATTAGACACCATCTGTGGATTGTGCTCCTTGGAATAACTGTTGAATCTGACAATGCACTGCAGCTTTACAAAGTTTCTGCTGTCCTTGATGCTGTTTAATTAAATTTCTGCACTTAACTCTGATTGCACGGCAAGCCTGATGCCTTCCCCAGATTGAGTTCCTCTGCCACCTGCTGTGCTGGGGCCAAGCGAGTTCCCAGAGCAGGGTGAAATATGTATTTTCTTTGATTTTTTTTTAAAGCCTTGTTTTTTGTCAACCTTCACCCGAAGGGTGGGCATTGTCATCCGTCAGCCCAACCTTAGGTGTACATGAGATCTTTCTCTTCTGTTTATCATGTCTCATTGAGTTAACAAAATATAGTCTTAGTTACCAAATGCAGGGAGAGGTGACTTAAAATAGAAGCCAATAAGTGAGCACGTAAGCCAACAGAGAAGGCAGGCTTCGAGTGGCAGCTGCTCCTGACCCTGGAAAGGGGAGCGCAGATCAGCTCGGGGTGGAGCCTCCGTGCCCCGCCCACGGTGCACCAGCAGGCTTTAGGGTGCAGCCTTATGAAGACAGCGATCCCACCACCTACACAGGACTCTCCAGGAGCCTTTGCTTATTATGTTTTTGGTGACAATATAATATAGCAGTGGACCGCACTCTCACTTCCTGTCTCCACAGACCCCAAGTTTCCTTTAGAAATCTGATAGGAGGGGAGCCATACCTGTGACTGTTCCTTGCACTTAACACAGTCTGCGGGATTCTTTTGGATGGTTCAATAATACTCCATCCTATATGTTTGGTTTATTTATTCAGTGGATGGATATTACCTGGTTTCTACCTGTGATTACTACAAGCAATACCGCAATGATCACTGATGTTCAGAAACCCTAGTCAAGTTCCCGCCTTCTTCATATGGTGTGTATGTGTGAACATGTAGCACATACATGCCATATAATATCTCTGTGCCCAATTATTGAGAAAACACCGTGGCCGCACCATTTATATTCCCACCAACATCAGGATGCATTCTGACAGCTTTGTTCTTTTTTATTTTTCAGTTTTCTGAGATTTATTTTACTTTATATGCATGAGGGTTTTTTGCCTTCATGTATATATGTGCATCATATACATGCCCAGTGCCTATGGAGGGCAGAAGAAAGTATAAGATTAAGATTCTCCAATACTAGAGCTACATGTGTTTGTGAGCTACCATGTGGATGCTGAGAATTGAACCTTGGTCCTCTGCAAAAATAGCCAGGGTCCTTAATAGCTGAGCCACCTCTCCAGCCCCTATCTTTCTTTAGATAGAATCTCTTGCATCCCAGCCCAGCCTCAAACTACTACATACTGAAGAGTGACCTTGAACTTGTGACTCTCCCGTCTCTACCTCCTGAGTTCTGAGATCACAGGCACGAGTCACCTTATCCAGTTTATGTCTTGTTGGGATTGGGATCCAGGACTTTGTACCTCCTAGGCAACCACCGCCTTGAGCACTGAGCTCTACCTCCAGACCTTTTGTGGGAGGAGGAGACGAGGTCTTCACTTTCTGTTGAGGATAACAGCCAGAGCCTCAGTCACCCAAGTGCTGTACTGGCCTACACCCCGAGCCTGGCAGCTCTCACTATTTAAACAGATACTTTGCAATTACGATCAATAATCTTGAGCTGAGCAGGGCCATTCACAGGCTCATTTTGAACAAATATTCTATGAATGGCACTGTATGAAGACAAATACTTTAGTGCAAGCTGTAGCATATAAAAAGAGGAGAAAAAGGGGATGATGGGCCAGGCCCTGTGAACATGCATGAAAAAATAAACCTGGCACTCTCCCATCCCCTATAACTGCACAGTTCCTCCAAGTTAAAACCTCAACTTCAAAAGATTTATGGACTAAAACTTCAGAACTATAAAATAAAACATGCAGGAAATGCAGTTGCAAGAGTCAGTGGATCACTGCAACAGTCACTTACGGAGCCAGAAACCCACAGGGCAAACACAATCGGATCCGATACTCATTTCCTCGGTGGGCCAAGCAGCTAGAGACACCCGATTCAGTCCCCCACTTCCAGACATGGGGCTCAGGGGAGCTTTCATCCTAAGAACACCCTAAGATCCTCATTTGAAGGATGAAGTCTTTTGCTCCTCAAAACACAAGCAACACCACAACCCTTCAACCTGTCCCCATCCCAGAACAAACCTCAAGAGAAATGGAGCTGGCCTGAGCTGGCTGTTTCCTTTGCTCCCAGAGTTCTCAGCTCCACTGGGATGCAGGTGATGCCATGGGCCACACCCCAGCCCCAGCCCAGGTACAGGTTATAAGACTTGCTAACTTCCAAAAGCCAAGACCAGAGCCAGAGGGGCATACACCCTTCCCAGGGGCTAATTATCCTGACATCTGAGACATACTGTGGCTAACTTACAAAGCTTTCCTATTTATGTCATTTCCGCTTTTTGACAAGAATATAATCTTCTGAATCTATAAGAAAATGAAATCCATTATTCTAACTTTGTAAAGCTGACCACATGTATAGAAAAACTTGAACCAAGATCTCCTGGGATTTTACATTAAACCATGTGTTTCAATGTGGGAATTCAGCTAGGGGTTACAACTCAGGGAAAGCACTTACCATGCCTGAAGCTCCGCTTCAATCTCGAGTGTGTGTGTGTGTGTGTGTGTGTGTGTGTGTGTGTGTGTGTGTGTGTGTATGTGTGTGTTGGGGGGGGGGGCGGGGAGCACTCTGAAACTGCAGGTCCAGAAAGTATAGTGACTATTCTTGACACACACTCCATTTGGTTAGATGATACCACAGACCTCCCTCACTCTGAGTTAATATTCCACTTGCTAAAGTCTGTAGCAAATTTTTCCGGACAAGTTCAAACCATCAGAATGATGTAGCTCAGATCCATGTGGCAGCTCCGCACCCGGTAATTAGCCTCTGCTGAATGAGTGAGAAGCCGGATGGAGGTGCAAGGGGTCGAGTACGCCACCAAATGAAGAAAAGAGAAGACGCTTGTCTAGGCCTCTGGTTCTGACTTAAATTAACTTTTAATATTGAACAAAATGTTATATTCACTTTTCCCAGTCTCTAAAATCTTCCTTCTGTGGAAGTAATAAGGTATTTTTAAATTTTAATAAGACTAGGAAACGAGAGAGAAATCACTCCAGAAGTGCTGACGCCAGGTCTGACATCTTCTCTCCGTGCCTTCCCAGGCACGGCCAGCAACAACATGCATCTCTGTGGTACCAGGGACCCTATGGTGCTGGAGGCATTCAAGGCCATGGGGCTCAGTACCCCTGACCAGAAAGCAGAAGCAGAGATTCCCTCCTCTTGCCAGCCCCCATTCCACCTTCAGCTGGGGCCTGGCAATTGTTCCCCGGGAGCCCAGCCTAGGCAGCAAGTGGCCCCTGGGACACTGCCAGGAAGCTGCTCCCAACCAGGGCCTGGTGGCACAGGCTGCTCTTCCAGCCTCTCAGAAGGCTGTGGCGGAAGAATCACTGAGTTCAAGGTCACCCTGGCCGGTCAAAGGAAATCTAGGCAACTTAGTGAGGTCCTGTCTCAAAAAACAAAAACAAATAACCAGGGCTGGAGAGATGGCTCAGTGGTTAAGAGCACTGACTGCTCTTCCAGAGGTCCTGAGTTCAATTCCCAGCAACCACATGGTGGCTCACAACCATCTGTAATGGGATCCGATGCCCTTTTCTGGTGTGTCTGAAGACAGTGACAATGTACTAACATACATAAATTAAATAAATAAATCTTTTAAAAAAAAAAAGCCCACTAAAACAATGACTGGAGACATAAGTTTGGTGGCTGAGGGTTTGCCTGGCATGTGTTAGGCCTTAAGTCCAATCACAAAAAACAGTAACAATAATAACAAAATCTCTTCTCATGATCTGAGGTTCCTGAGAGTAGGAAAAGGCAAAGATATGAAAGAGAAATGGTTTCGAACTTTACACCCATAATCCTCTGTAAAGCTAGACTGAGTATGAAGTCCACTGAATGGAAACGGAGTGAGTATGGCTGCCATGTGGCAGACCCTGAACCCTAAAACATGGGTCTCCCAGAAACGTGAAGCTTCTCCAAGGGTCTGTGTCCAGCTTTTGAAGGCCCCAGAGCTTTCATCCTTGTCTCAAGCCACCATATCCCTACCAGGCTCAAAGGCAAAGAGCTTGCTGGGAAAGTGTCCCCGGCAATTCTCTGGTGCTGAACCAGGGTGACAGTGTGCAACTGTCTAAGTGGCATGGTGAAGGGCCAGGGTCTCACACGTTTGCCCACTGCCAGGTCACAAAGGTACAGGTGGGGTGGGAGGTTTAAGTGAGGCGCAACGCTCATGGTAGCAGGGGTAGGGCAGCCCTTTCCTCACCGCAGAAGAAAGAGTGAACCAGCTGCATAGGAAAGGGTAGTGGGCTCCGCTCAAGCCACAGCAGGAACTTCCGGACACAGGAAGTAGGAGAAAGCCCTCTGTGTAACCTGGATGTCTGTCACCAGGAGACCATAATACTGCAAAGCAGATGCAATCCCCCCAGACAAGAGTGGGCACAGAACTGTCAGACAAAACTACCAATAACCACAATCTCAAGACCATGGGGGGGGGTCTACTTTACAAATGAATAAGCTAAGGTTGAGACAGGCATGTCCCTGCTCAGAGCCCCAGATGCTGGAAGCAGGGCTTGGAAGCCTCGTCTCTCTGTCTTCAAGTCTCTTAAGCTAAGCTATGAGTCTACTCTATATCCCTAGTAGCTGGATTTGAAAGAAGTAAATGACCAGAGAACCATGTGCCAGCCATGATGGTGACTCAAGTCACTTCTACCTGGCTAGCTCTGGGTTTCTCAGCTCCCTAACTCCAAGCAGTGGGACCCAATGTGTCCATGGAACTGGAAAGGGTAGAGAATATGCTAAGGCTCCTTCTCCAGGAATGTCTAGAAAATAACACTCCTAGGACAACCTGTCACTCACCAGCAGAGCTGCCTGCATTCTGATACCTGCTTTGAACTGCTCTCTACGAAAACCAATCTTAAAGTATCAAGAGCATCATCAAAGTACACCAGCAAGGGACAGTCCCTGACTTTACCTACATCTTCCCCTTAAGAAGTATTTACATGTTGGTATGTATGACACCTTAGGCATCATCCCTGTGCAACTGTTGGAAGCAATGTGAAAATCACCCCTCCTTTATCTGATCTACAATCATTTCACATAAGCCCAACTTCTGGTATTCACAACATCCTTTAACTTCTCCGGGCCAGCTTCCTAGATCCTCTCTACCCTGGAATGATCAGGATCCCACATCTCAGGTTCACCCTCCTACTCCAATCTCATTTCCCTGAACTTAAGTGACGACTTCCTAGCATGTCCATGGCCCTTATGGTCCTAACTCCAAAGACACAGCTTAGCTTCAGCTGCAAATCTGGACTCCTGAATGTGATCCCCAGGCAATCTTGAATCTTAAAATAAAGCTATAGTCTCCAGAAAAGCCATAGGTCACAGGCTACTGTAAATGACCAGAACCAGCCTAGAGAAAAACACCAGGAAGAGTTTTTCTGGTTTTGCAGGTACAAAAAAAAAAAAAAAGGTTATCTATAAAACAAAACAAAACAGAGAGAACAAGTTTTCCTTTTCCTCCCTTTGTCCTCAATTTTTCTGGTTTTTCTGCTTTCTTCAGAGGTAAACAGTTACCACAGTCTGTAGCTGGGAATCAGGTGGTATCTTTTGAATCCAGGCTTGCCAGTGGGGGAGTTCCTCCAAACAGCAGTCTTTATAAGATGTTCCAGCAGACTGACCACTCATGGTAGAGGCAGGAAAGCAGGGGTGTGACCAACTGGCTCACAAGAAAGATGGGTGGCCAGCAATCATGGCCGCCTTATCAAGTCTGTGTCAGGGGTGAGGCAAACACACACTTGGCTGAGGGTGATGGTTCATCCAGGAAAAAAGCAGATTATTTCTTAATCTTGACTGTGAGCAATCCTCCCGGAGCACATTCATTTCATATTTACTGATGGAATCTCCATAAGTGATAACACAGTCCTTTCACTGGAGAAACACATAAAAACCCCTCGACGAAAAATTAAGTCCAGCAGGTTGTGATTTCACACTTAAGTGAACAGGATGTGGCCACAAAGGCCTGGAAAGAGAGCCGGTGGCGAAACTGCACTGGCGTCACTGTTACTAAGCAAGCGGAAGTGGCCTATGCAGAGCATCCCTTGTCCTGGCAAGTGCAGGGACCTGGACTAAGCAAGCACAACCCAGTGGGGCCTCAAAGGCACAAGGTCCAGCATGGATCTGAAGGCCTCCATCTTCCTGCTAGGGCGTGATGGGGATGGCTGTATCCAGCTCTGAAAACTATAGTCCTTCACCTCCTGGCCATTGCCCACCTAATGCTGCTTTCCCCAAAAGTAGCTGGACCTGGCTGCTGGGGTAGGGGGTGGAAGGTATTGAGGGAATCCGAAGGCTTAAGCTTTCTAGGTGCTGTCACCGAGAACAGAAACCCCCAAGAGCAGATAGTAGTTGTAGCCACCACAAACTGCAGCTCTTGGCTGTCCAGAGAGGGCCTAGTTCCCGGCTCCAAGAGAAGGGCTGCCTTTGTGGCCATAAACAAACCTGTCCCCTAGGAGAACAGGGGCCAGGGCGGCTTTGTTTCTCAGGAAGGCCTGAATCATTAGCGAGAAAGCAAAGCTAAACAAGCTAGCTAAGAACAATTCAGCCTGGAGAATTGGGGAAGGGTCCCCCTGAAAGGGCCAGGGCAGCTGGCAGGGCGGTGATGCCTGCCTCTCAACCCGTCCAAAATAACTACACCAATTTGCACACGAATAAGCACGCACAAAACCCAAGGCGAGGGCATTCAAATCAAAAAGGGGCTACTAATCACCTGTTTTAATTTTTTTCCCCTCTCCTTAAATTAGCTGCAACTAAGAGTTTTCAAACTCTCAAATACAATACACAGCTTAGCATTTTCATACACCTGTAAAACCACTAAGTAAAAAACCCCATTACAAAAGACTCCAACTTAGAAAGAAGCAGTTCAAATACAGTTCTTATCAAATAGGAACAATGGAAAATGATTTAGGCAGAGAACATCAGTCACTGGAAATTAACATTTGAAAAAAAAATTTTACATAAAAACCATCTGGGTATTGAGATGGTACACTCTGCTAAACCTCGAGCATAATTAAAGAACCAGGAAGGAAGGCGGCCCATGGTAATGCTGGAAGTTTTGTGTGTTTCCTATGCCATCTTTTAATTTCTCCCTTTTGAGTCTTACTTAAATCTTATCAATATAGAACGTGTTGTCCTTTCCTCCCTGCAAATCTAAAATACTGCAGATGTCACATTGCTGAGAGCATCATTGGCCAAAAGACAAAAGACAACTTAATCTGGAGTGGGTTTCCAAGCCAGCATCCTCACCAAAGGACTTCTACTCAAGATCCAATCAGGATGTAAGAGCATAATAAGAGAAGACAGATATGCCCTGAAAGAAGTTATACAAAGAAGCCAGAAATGGGATGTGCACAGAGAGAAGGTTCAAAACAAAATGTACCATTCTTCTCGCTCCCAGCCACTCTTCCTGTACCATGCCTTAAAGACAGACCAATAAGCAGCTGTCACCCAAATGGCACTCTGCATCTTCCAAAGTGCCCAGTGACTATCTTGTCTATACAATTCAGTGACCTCAGGGAAGGAAGCTAAGTCTCAGAAAGGTCAAGTGGCATGTCCAGGACCAAGGAACAGTTATTAAGAAGCAGAACCCATTCAGGCCACTGTTCCCAAATAAGTCTTGCCAGAACAGGTAGCATGGGCCAGGCCTTGGAGCAAAAGAATCATGTGTCCTGAACAACAGTCACCAAGATCGTGTGACTTGTCCTTCACTGGGGCTCTGTTGAGGGTAAAGAAAGACACAGGTTTCACCAGTGTGTTGGCATGCTTCCCCAAGTAGCAGACCCCAGCTAGAAAAGGAAGAGAAAAAAGGTTAAGTGATCCAAAGAGAAAGACACTAGACACACACTGTCCAGGTCTCAAGAGGCTATTAATGAAAACTGGTCTAAGACGGGTCTGGGATCTCTACAGGACAAGGTAGGACCAATCAGTAAACTTCCCTGAAAGGGTAAGCAAATGTGAAAGAAAGATAGCCAACAGAAAAGTTCCCTGGAAAAATGTGCAAATTGGGAGGGCAGGGACAATCACTGAACTTACTTGCAACTGGTATGTAAATGCAGCAAGAAAGCTGTACTGCAGTTGGAATTCCCAGGCTACAATATGAACTCAGGATCCTAGTGGCCATCTTCCCTAGCTCATGGAAAGCATTAGTATATGAAAGATGTATGTCTTCATTATTTGTAGTTCCATTGCTAGGCTAACAAGAACTTGAGGCAGCTGGTTGCACTGCATCCAGTCCAAAACAAAAAAACAAAACAAAAACAGGCAGTAAAGAATGTCTACACCCAGCTTCCAGCTTACTTTCTCCATTCTGGAATGGAAGCCAGGGAATGGTGCCACCCACAGTGGGAAGGTCTATCCACCTGACTTAAGATAACCTCCTAGGGGCATGCCCAGAAGCCCTTCTCCCAGGTGTTTCTAGATCATCTCAAGCTAACAACTGAAACCATGGCAGTGGGAAGCAGACAAACCTACAGAGAGGAGAGGGATGAGGAGGGGCAGAGAGCCATGGTGGCAGCACTGAAGCCCCTGAAACCTCCTGCCATAAAGCCAGGAGAACCTTGCACAGCACCATTACAGAGACCACCATAGTGGCCCCCTTTCTCCTTGAGCTTCTCTACACTGAACCACTTAAAACCAAGGAGATCCTGACTTATGTCTAACCCAGAAAACAATCATAACACTGACCACAGGCTCCACAGTTTTCAGAATCTATTTGCAATACTCCGTTTTGTGGCCCCATGAAAACCACTTCCACTTTTACCTTCTAGAGTCTTCTCTCGGCCCAGCAACTGGAGCAATCTTCTCTCAAAGTGAGGTATATTATATCATTCTCTGATCCCAATCTTTCAGAGCTGTGTCCCTGTCACTCTAAGCCCTCTGGACCATAATCCTGATCTCTAGCTCGTTCTCTGTGAGCCTCAAAGTTCCTACACCTGGCCCCTGCCTCCCTCTTTAGCTCATCTCCTACCCATCCCCCACCAAATCCTCTCAGGTCTTCCCACTCTGCCTTCCTGCTAATTTCCTTCACAGGCTGGTTCCTTCCTGAAAATACCCATTGGCTTGCTGCACCCAAAGTTCCAGTGGTGTGTTCTGTCTCTTAATTCCTAAGTCTATCCAAATGCTATCCTAGGCCTGATTACTATTGCTACAACAAAATAACTGTGATCCTGTAATTTATAGATAACAATTTATTTGGTTCAAGTTCTCAGTGTTTGGAAGTAGGAAGCATGACCTTTTATTGCGTCTTGGTCGGGCCTTCTTGACAAATGATAGCGTGGTAGAGGGCTTCACATACCAGCTCTGTTCTCGCCACTGATGCTGTCTTATGAGGTACCATCTTCACAAGTTCAGGAAATGAAAATTACCTCCCAAGGGCCTCATACCTCCAACTGTCATTAATGCATGAGTCTGGATTGTACATTTTTAAACACATAAACTTTGGGGAGATACAACCATAGCAACAGCAGAGACCTCCCTAAACATCACATGTCCCACTCATCAACAGCATGTAGCACTAGCTGGAATCATATTTTCTATTTACTTATTATCTACTTACTTATCGTTTCTCCAACTAGAATGTAAGCTGCCTCAGGGCATCTACCTTAACTACCCAGCCCATGTCTGTGTCCCCAGCATATGCCCTCTCTTACTCGATATATTAAGTAAACAAAATTCCCATAATCGAGGTGCAGAATGGAGTCCTGGGACACTCTACATAAGACCCACTCCGAAGCCAAACTCTCTGGAATTTAGCCAACAGTATAAGCCACATCTGGGCTGCTCTTCACTCTTATGCGCTCTTCAGACTCAGAACAGTTCACAGATGATCTTCCCAATGGTTTTGACAGCAGAAAACAATTGCTATGAACTTCAATTTGGCAAAATGCCCCTCCCCCACAATAATATCTATTCTCATGACAACGATGAGTTATTGAAAAAAAAAAGTACTTTATTATTGTTTTATTTCAAATTTCATCCACGAAAATTTTGTGTATATTTGTTTTCTCCTGCTGTGGTTATGAACACCTATATTACCACCTCAGGATTGCTTCTCAGCCGACAAAGAGTAAAATATTGATTATGTGGCCCCTCTACAAAAAGAAAGAGTTTGCTAACTTTTACCACAGACTTACAATTCATCACATGGGGAAAGAGATTATGGGTTCCAAGCACCATCCAAGACTAACTAGGACTAGGGAAACAACAGGACCAGGTCATATGCCCTTCTACATGTTCTGAGATGTAGGGAGTGGAAAAAAAAATCAAGTTTGTCTTAATCAGGATTACTACTGCAGTGATGAAACACCAGGACCAAAAGCAACTCAGGAAACAAAGGGCATTGGCTCACACTTCCATATCAAAGGAAATGAGGGCAGAAACTCAAACAGGCTACCTAGAGGCAACAGCCAATGCAGAGGCCACAAGAGGAGCTGCTGGGTCTTTCTCCACCAATGACTAACTTAGAAAAATGCTCTCTGAGCTTGCCTATAGACCAATCTAATGGAGGCATTTCTCAAATGAGGCACCCTCCTTTCCAACGGCTCTAGCTTGTGTCAAGTTGACATCAATTAGCCGGCACTAAGTTACACTGTTGAAATCCACTGAGCACATGAAGTGAGCTGCTCCCAGGTGAAATGTCAGTGACTGGACTCCATCACTGTCACTTCCAGGTTAAGAAAAAGATGCTCTGCCGGGCAGTGGTGGCACGCGCCTTTAATCCCAGCACCTGGGAGGCAGAGGCAGGCTGATTTCTGAGTTCGAGGCTAGCCTGGTGTACAGAGTGAGTTCCAGGACAGCCAGGGCTACACAGAGAAACCCTGTCTCGAAAAAACAAAACAAAACAAAACAAAAAAAGAAAAAGAAAAAAGAAAAGCAAATCAAAGAAAAAGATGTTCCTCTCTGTCCCAAATCCTGTCATGCATCAGTGCACCAAGCCTTCCAATAGCCGCCCACTCCTAGAAGGTCCTCCAATAAAATAAATAAATCTTTAAAAAGAAAAAAGAAATAAAGAAAATAGGGCTGAAGAGATGGCTCAGCAGTTAAGAGCACCAACTGCTCTTCTAAAAGTCCTGAATTCAATTCCCAGCAACCACATGGTGGCTCACAACCATCTGTAACGAGATCTGACGCTCTCTTCTGGAGTGTCTGAAGACAGTTACAATGTACTTTCATATAATAAAATAAACAAATCTTTAGAAGGTCCTCCAGTACACATGCATCCTAACACAAGTCGAGGAAACCCAGCAGGGCTTTGTAGCCTGGTCAAATCCATCCTTGGACCTCCAGCCATTGAGGAAGGCACGTCCATACCTGTTCCAACATTCCCCACAGCAAGAGTATGGAGAACTTAGCAGGAACAGAAGGCTGAAGCCAAAATCCATCCTGTCTTGGCCAGTCTAGGTCCAGTAATAGGCTGGGAAACATAGGCATCCAGACTCTCCCTGAACTGGCAAGAAACCAGTGGAACAAAGTGTGTCTTTCTCTGGAAGAGAACACACTTTCGGGAGCCGTCTGGAGAAAGATGGGCCAGTGGGCTGTTGATACTCAAATCATTAAATGACTCAGCTTTCCAGAAATAAAAGGTGTCACAGTGGGAAATTCTCCATCTTGACTTCTCATTTTAGCTTCATCACAATAAAGCCGAGGATCAGGGAACCAATTACTTTTAAGCATTTCTTTAAAATGACAAGACTCCCCTTCACCAAGTCCAGTCATTACTAATTTCCTGCTTTCCACGCCCTGATCCTTTACACCACACTGTGAAACTGCAGAGATTCCAGGAAGGTCTAAGAACCCTTAGAAGAGGCCAAGGAGGGGCCCTTCTGGCCAGAGTGACTGCTAGCTTAGGGACGCCATCCAAGTTAAATCCATGCAGACCAGGAAGAGGCCAAGGATCCTGGACACATGAGATGACTCTTCTAGGGTCAGACTCCAGGCCAACAACAGCCACTGCAATGTCACAGTCATTCAGGGATCCCACACCTTTCCCCTCTGCCCTTAGCCCCTCAATAACATGTCCCAGAATCACATCATGCATGAGCACAGAAGAGCACGAGGAGAAACACCATGCCGCCTAGTGGGCAAGGCTGTGCATACAGGGTCCCATGAGGAACAAGGGCATCTAGGAGCCTCCATTCCTGTCTGTCTCTCTTCTCTTCTCCAAGGCACTAAGGTCCTATTTCTTCCAACTCCCCCAACCCCTGTCTCTAAATCAGAGAAGCAGATGGAATTCTCGGTTCAGAAATCAAAACACACAGTAGCCCTGCTTCGGTCAGTGTTCCATTGATGTACTTTTTGTGGTTTCAGTTTCTACAGTCAAGTCTGGCCCAAAGACAATACATGAAAAATTATAGAAACGACTCATAAGCTTTAAATAACTATTAGGACAGTGTATTCTAAAAATTACCCGTGGTTTTATTCATTGTTACTTTCCTACTAAATTTATAAATTAAACACACACACATGGTTAGATAGAGATCTATGAGAAAAACTATATATACTGTAGAAGACTTTCAGGCATCTGAGGATCCCCCACAGGAAAGAGGGGTCTACTAGAAATAGAACTGGTAGCCATAGATTTCTCTACCTGGGGAAAATATCAAAGAGGTCCTAAGTCCCCAAAAAGAGATGGTGGGCAACCCACAACCTCACAACTGCTGAATCTCAGAAGTAGTCTGGTAAAGAAAAATCTATCTTGGTTCAGGTTCATGACTTAATATCCAACCAATCACCTGATGAGTATTTGTTGAGGGCCTACTATGTGCAGGTGGGTGCCTGTCAGTAACAAAACAGTTAATACATCAGGTCAAGAAACTTGAACCTTCTTGGACTCCTTCAGATGCCTCCCATGCTTTAAGGCTGAGAGGGGGCCACTGAATGAGAGTACAACTTGTATTATACCTTTCTCCCAGTGTCCCCTCACTCACCCATTCATTGTATCAACACAAACTGTGGTCCAGGACTGACTTAGTGGAGATGCCAGGACTTATATGAAGAAGAAACCCAGGCGATTAGACTTCTAAATGGGAAGGGAAGGAGGTTGGGAGTTCGTTTTGAAGCTGCATACGCACTCTGACTTTGCTAGAATGGCACACTGATTTCCAGAATGGGAGGAACTCATATAGACCAGAGCGGGGTCAGTCCCAGCATTCCTATGACTGGGACAGCCAGTGAGCAGAGGTGACTGTTGTGACTGCTACTGGTGTAACCCTCCCAACAGAAGTTATGGGGCTGTGGTGCCCATACTCAACCAGTTCCTCCAGAACATCCTCTACAGAATGGGGCTCATGGTCCACCAGAGTCCCCAGCTTCTGTGTGGGCCTGGCAGAAGTCAGCATCCAGAGAAAGGAAGAAGAAAAGGCTGAGGCTGGGCAGCGGGGTCCAATCACAAGCCCTGCTTGCTGGGCTACTTGCTTCTTCCTCTGCACCCAGAGCTCCTATGTGGGGCTCTCCCTATAACTCAATTCTAGCCATGGCCCTTTTGACAAAGGGGCTGTGATTACTCAGTACTACTGGGCTTAGCTTCACTCCTTGGGGAGCACCAACTCCTATCTCCACCTCGTAAGCCTTGCAGGTGACCTGTTCTGTGAGTCATATGCTCCGTACTGGCACTCTGACTAACATGAGGTAGTTAGTGAACAAAATCTCATAAGCACTATGGGTGAAGACACGAATGACAAGGTAGAAGAGGAGAGGCTAAAGGCAAGGGCATGCCCAAGCCAAATAAGAAAGCTGGATATAAGTGTATCCAGCCCAAGAAGTACCTTCAGCAATGACACAGAGGTTTCCCCACACAGCAAAGCTAACTGGTGGGTGTGAAGAGAAGTAGCTGGAAAGGAAGGTACTGTGTGACCACAAGCCTTACAGGCAGGGCTATTTAACTATCCTGGAGCAGTCTCTGAGGACCAACTGCAGGGTGAGCCCAGCCAGGACCCCTATGTTTCCAGATACATCACTTTCTTGGACATACTAGAAACTGGCATTCACTCAGGACAAATAAGCATAAGCCTTAACAAGGCTATTCCAGAGCTCTGCGCCTGGAATTGAAGTCAGAAAATAACATAAAAGCTATCAGACCATGAAATATGGCACTATCCTCCTACAAGTGGGCACACACAAACATACACACACACACACACACACACACACACACACACGCGCGCGCACAGGCACTGTTTACAGACATTGGAGCAGTCACAATCTCAGGTGGAAACACACCAGTCATTAACAGGAGATTTTGTGAAGATTATACCCTAAATAACTATTATTGGAAAACATAAAATGCTTAATACCAAGTGGTTCCATATGGTTTGTTTATAATTTATATGGCACCAGTCAGCAAGAATTCACTAAGAGGATATCCACTGAATCACTCAATGCTTTAATTCTTCTCAATGGGCAACAAAGGAGGGATGGTCAGGTATTATTGGATTCTGGACTGCCCCTAGATTTGAAAAGTAAATTTTTGGCTTCCTACACACTTTGGGTTTCTAAATATATGTGCTCCTCAAAAGGCCTAAAGGGATGTATTTTCTGCTGTTCATCTGCTCAGTTTAACCAGCATTAACTACATACAGGCAGGCAAGCTGCAAGTCAGGCCCACCTGTGCACTAACTTGATGATAGTACTAAAAACTGATAAAAAGTGCTCTCTTCGTCTACTTAAGTATTTATAGCACTGTTATTCACCCCACGGTGCTTGGACACAAATGTACACAACTCACCCTGGTAAAGCTCTTTCCAGAGCTTTCTCTTCCTTTCCTCTTCCCCTGGTCTGTCAAGAGCCTTCCTGTAAATTCTCTAATCACTGTCGGGATCACTCAAATGTTAATTAGGAGGAAGATTTAAATGTTCCTCCCCAGCTGTGCCACATGAAGGATGCCTACCTTTCCAGGCTCTCCCTGCTAGGATATACTCTCTAGAACTGGTCCCCCTTCTCTGACCAGCTCAAGAACACATACTGAGGAGTATCCTCACAATGCATGTAGGCGCACACATGCACACATGCGTGCATGTACCTTGTAGACCCCCAGTTTTGGAATCAGAAGGCAGGCAGCAAAGGTCATCACAAGGAGAGGAAGTAGGTGAGCAGAGAAGAGGGTAACAGTCATTGAACTGGTTTCCGGGTCAGCATGAGAAAAAAAAAAAGGAATGGTTGGGAGCCGTAAGGAAGGAACACCATGAGACTGACTGCTCCAGAAACTTCAAGGTTTCTCTGTGCCCCCAAATCTCTCTTTTGGCCTGCTAGCAAGGACAAGAAGACACTGGGCTAGAAATGAGGCTTTCAGTCCATCATGTGGGCTGGAGACTTCCAGACGGCACCTCCGACAGTTAACACAAATGAGCACTAGCAGACCTGTCCTGACTGAAACGGCGGCAGTGGCAGAATGCGGAGAAGCCACAATACTGAGAAAGGAGGTGACCTGAGGTGCAGAGGGAAAAACCAACTGAGTCATGCTACTCCTCCATGAGGTGACTTCCCTGAGTCTAATCAGTGGCCTCTAGCCTCAGAGGACAACTCAGGCATTAACAGTCACCTGCCCATCTCCTGGGACTCTCAGTCCCTGGTCACTTGGGACCCTGGGAATGCCCAAGCTTGCTGCAAGACCAGGGAAGTGCCCAAGCATACCAAGAGCTTACCATGTGGGGGACTAGATGGTTCTTTCCTACAACAATGCTACCTATTTCCCTTTTGTACTACAATGTCTGTACCCAAAAGTCATTGAGAAAACGTGCAGCAGAGTGTGGAGGAGCTATGCACACCTCTGTGCACACGGTTGTGAGCTGCAGGAAGAAGAGACCAAATGGGCCTTCTGTTGACTGCCATACCTTAGCTCACTACCAGCCATGAGCCACATGCAGGGCCTGGGCTAAGGATGCACGGTGAACAGAAGAAAGAACAGTCAGACTAAGAAAGACCAAAGGATAGCTTGGGTGACTTGCGGAGGAACTGACTGGTAGCAATGTTACTGTGGGAAACCAGAGACAAACATCCCCTGCCAAGAGAGAAACTGTAGACACATGCCTGTGCCTCTGCTTCCAGCCAGTGTTGGTAGAAACTCTGTAGAACATCCGAGTCACAGCCACGCAGACAGAATGACCCCAATTAGAGAGTCCAGAATCACCAGTGAGACCACAAGTGGAAAAGTCAGAGCTCCGCCACACTGCCTGCAAGAGTGGCTCCTACAGTACAGGGACAGGTCAGAGAGCAGAGTGGCCCAGGCAGGCCTGGGCATGGAGTTGCTTCTTCCCTTCACTTACAGTGTCTACAGGCAGATGAAGCACTGAGCATGCTCAGGGTCCCCTGGTAGCCCAGATTAGTATCAAAGTCATTATGTAGCTGGAGATGACCTCGAACTTCTGATCCCCCCACCCACTCCCACCCTCCCCACCCTCCCACCCCCCCCCACCCCCCACCTCTGGGATTCCAGGCATGTACCACCAGCTGGTTTCTGTTGACCTGACAAGTGAACCCACAGAACTGTGCACGAGAGGCAAGCACGCTACCCACTGAGCTACAGCCCAGCCCTGCATTCATTATATCAAAGCAGTAGTTAAGGTAACTTTTTAAAAGGTATCATGGAATATAGGTTACATAATTCAAATATTGATAGGCTGACATTGCTTGAATTCCTTTTATAAACAGGACACTTTGCAAAAAATGTCCAACTCATGATTCAAACAAGAATGAAACATGTCCCGGTCTTAAAGCCAGACATGGTGCTGGACCCCTATCGCTTAGCACTCTAGAGGCACAGGCAGAAGGACTGTTACAAGTTGGAAAAGCCTACAGGGTCAAAGGTGGCAGAGGCAGGCTCTTTGGGAGTTCACACAGAGACATAGGCCAGACTGGTTTACAGAGTGAGTTCCATGACAGCCAGGGCTACACAGAGAAACCCTGTCTCAGGAAAACAAGCTAAGAAAGACTCGGAGAGATGGCTTGGCAGTATTTGCTGTTATAGAGGACAGCGTTCAGTTCCCAGTACCAACATCTGGTGGCTCACAATCTCCTACAACTCCACCCCCTAGTGATCCAATGCCCTCTTCTGGCCTTTAACAGCACTGCACACATGTATACATATCCCAAAACACATACACACCTAATCAAAAATAAAACAAATCTTTTTTATCAAAAAGAATTGATACAAAACAGGGTACTTAGAGGCTATTTCAAATGATTGTCATTTTTACACAGCTTTCCAAGAAATACAAGTGGGTACTGAGTGAGTAGTAGCAGGGTCTCACAGTAGTGATATGAAATTTCCTTTTAAAACATTCTTAAGAGCCAGTGAGATGGCTCAGCAAGCAAGTTAGGTGTGCAAGTCTGAAGACCTGAGTTCATTTCCAGAACCCTCAATGGGGGACAGAAACGACTCCAGGAAGTTAACTTCTGACCTTCACATGTGCACCCAGACATTGATGACCTCACAGGCACACGCACACACCATATGCACAGAATAATAATTATTCTTACAGTCATAATCCAACAGAAACAAGAGTATTACGTAAAAACCAATGCAGCTCACTTAAGAAAACCACATTTTAACTTGGGTGAAAATCAGAGACATGATCACAAGTCTGAAACCATCAACCAACCACTGCTCACCTCTCACCTATAACCTTTAACCTTTCTCTTCCTCTTCCTCCACCACTCATTCATCTACTGCCAAAAGATGCAGCTATCACAGCCTACAGGAAGCACAGGGCTCTGCAGAGACAGGCTTACTAAGGGCAGTGTGTGCGCACTGTGGGCTGCTCAGAGTCCTCCAATAGAGAAAGGGAGGTGGGGCACTGACTCAGCTGTGTCAGGAGACTTTAAGAGCAGAAACTCTGCTGCCTTTTGCAGAAGGAGGGGAATTAAGACTGATGGAGAGCCATTTATCTGTGCAAAATCAAATGCAAGAAAACCAGGAGCCAGAAGTGACCTGACTCAGGGGAGAGGAAACGGGGAGGAGGGATGGGATGCTGGAGGAACACCGCTTTCAGCAAACTCTTAAGTGGGTGTTCATGTCCCGTGTAACAAATGAGATGAAATTAGCAAGGCTAGAGGAGAAAGTGGGCAACCCTATAGTTGAAGGCAACCCACAGCCACAGTGAAAGGTGGGGGGTGGCGGGAAAGGGAGAGTCAGTCCAGGCCTACGACATAGTATCTGCCTGGACCCTGTGTCTTCTGGGATAGGTGGGGTGGCCTGGGGTCAAACAAGCCCTAAATACTTTTCAACAGGGCAGTCTTTTGTGATAGCACAAGCAAGCCACCACATTTCTACCTAGATGTATGTGTGAGAGGACTGTGAACACTAGTCAGCTCTTAAAGCCAAGTGCTAGGGCCCTCAGGGGAGGAAGGGTCACGCATGCACGCACGCACGCACACACACGCACACAACTATGGAATAAGCAGACTTGTTGAACCAGTGTGATGTGAATGAGTAGTTTCTGAAGGATGTATGCTTTTCATGCATGTGTACATGTGTGTGCATGGTTGTGTGCACTACCCCTCATACTTCCTGGATTTCATCACTCAAACAGCCTGGAAACAAAGGTACTCCAGTAACTTGTGTCTTGAACTCTGACTCCAGCCCCCACTAAAGGGAACCAGCTCCTCTGCGACATGGCCAACTCCAAGTCTAAGGCAGAGTAGGCACAAGACAGCTTAGCACCTTTTGTTATGAAGAGGAAAGTTTTAAAGGAAAGAAGTCTTTTTAAAATGTTTGATAGCCTCTGAAGGTCTCCGTTGGCCCAATTTGGGGCAATCTGAGCACCAAAATTATTAAGTATAGTAATGATCACAAGCCAGTAAGATACCAGGATCTGGTGAGCTGATTTCTGTAGTAAGATGTTAAGTTAATGGGAAGAAAGGGCTCTTTCGTACCGCAGAATTCCAATGGCCAGCTGGTTAACAGGAGGAGCGAAGAAGTTGGAAAAAAAAATCATTCTAGGGCCATCAAGGTAAATACCAGCTCAGGCAAGAATCTTAAGCAAATGCTAAGTCTGGTGGAGATTTTGATGAGTGTTCCTCCAAAGACAGCTTATTAGCTCTTTTAAAAAAAAAAACTTATAATAACTACACGCTAGAGAAATCAAACAACACCTTAGCCAGGTGATCAAAAGATAAGCAGATGGACATCAAGTGCAAATGCTTCCGGATGGGAAGGATACGAAAGAAAAACATCAGACTCTGTCCAAGAACACAGAACTTGATCCCAACCAGGAGGCCATTAAACAAGAGTGTCTTCTTCAAGTTGTTCTCCACCTCATTTTGTGAGTCTCTCACTGAACCTGAAGCCCGCCATTTTGAACCTGAAGCCAGACCAGCTGGAAAGCAAGCTGTCAGGATTCACCTGCCTCTGTCAACCCCTGTTCCCCAGTCTTTGGTGTTCTAGACACCCACACAAGCTTGGCTTTATGTGGACACTGGAGATCTGAACACAGGTCCTCAAGCACTTTACCCATCGAGCCATCTCCTTAGCCTGGAAGCAATATATTCTTTGTAGGTGATAACGTCAGGAAGGAAGGCGACTCGAGACTGTGGAATTCCAGATTCAGTTGACAAAGAAGGCATAGAAACAGGTATCACACCTGATCCTCTATTCTCTCGAGAGCTGGAGGGGAAAAGAATCCTACAAAGACTTAAACAAGGTTGACTGACAAAAATCAGAATATATGTGGTAAATTTACACATGAAATGAATTGCATCAATGCTAAGTTTTTGGTTGATTGGCTTTTGATGCAAGGTCTCATATAGTCTAAGCTAGCCTCAAACTCACTATGCCAAGAATGACCCTGAACCTCATTCTGTCGAGCCTGCCTTTTACCTTCAGATGCTGGGATCCCGAGTATATACAATCATGCTTGGCTTATGTACTGCCAGGGATCAGGCCTCATGCAAGCATTCTACCACCTGAGTCACATCTATAGTGACAGGCAGATATGTGAGTAACCCTTACATTCATTCACAAAACTGTAATTTGGCGTGTGATTTCCTGTAACTTCCGAGTGATTTCCAAAGTAGAAAGGAACGGGACGGTGTTGGGTAGACAGAGCTAAGGACTGCACCCTCGGACCTAGGACATCCTGCCGCTCAGCTCCTCCTCCTCCTCCTCCTGAGTTCTGCCTCCCAGTCTGCAAAGTGGGTCAGATAGCTCCAACCCCTTCCTGACCTCTCAGGCTTGGCAGAAAGATAATGTAACAAACGTACAAACACAGCATTATTGATATCTAGCATGGCTTTCTGAGGACAGGCATCATGTGCAAAAGCTTCCTGATCTGGTATCAGATTCTACAAGATAATATCGAATGACTACAAATTCAGGTGACCTCAAAAAAAAAAAAGTATCATAGTCCCAAGTTCTTTAACTGGTATTATTAAACAAATATTTGATTAAATACAAGTCCCCGAGCAATCAATGTATTCTTGAATCATTTCAAAATGTGTACTTAGAGAGGGACAGCTCAGGAGGTAAAGAGCTCGACTTGTAAGCACAATGACCTGAGCTTGACTCCTAGAACCCCGGTTAAAACAGCCTAGTTAGTGTAGGAGTGTTGAAAGGAGAATCCCAGTGCCAGGCATGTGAAGGCAGGCAGCTGTGAGACTCACCCGCCAGCCAGACTAGCTGACGTGGCAAGTTCCAAACCAGCAGGAGACCCCATCATTTAAGAAAAAGGAAAAAAAAAAGTGCTTCCTGAGACCAGAGGTTATTCTCAACATATATGTGTGCAAACAAGACTTATAGCAAAAGCTGGGAGCTGTTCAGAGAGACATGAGCACAATTCATTTTCCTCTTAACATTTCCAAGTCTATATGGTAGCATTTATTTTCAAATTCATGAAGATGGTTTTGCGGTCAATCAAACATTCCCGAAAGTGTTCATCCTACCATCAGACACCTGGGAAATTCAGAAGGAAAAGAAGTGCATGAATGACTTAAAGAAGGAATTTCTGTGCGTAGGAAGAACGAGCAATACAAGGTTCTCTCTGTCTCTCTCCTCTCTCTCTCTCTCTCTCTCTCTCTCTCTCTCTCTCTCTCTCTCTGTGTGTGTGTGTGTGTGTGTGTGTGTGTGTTTTCAACAGATTCCCAGGTAAAGGTACCTGCTGCCAAGCCTGATGACTCGAGTTCAATCCCTGGAATTCATACAGTAGAGGAAAACCAACTCTTGAAGTTGTCCTGTGAGCTCCATTAGTGAACCACGGAAGGCACACTTACGCATATAAGCACATAAATAAAAGTATTTTTTTAAATAGGTTTTTCCTGGTCCAGATTTAGATTTTCTCTCTCTGACCAGAGTTGGTTGGGAAGGGAATCATTTTAATTTCAACATCCGTGGCAAAATTCCCCAAATTAATGACGACCTGTCCTTTCACTAGAATCCAGTCACCAAGTTTCTACTGACCTTTGCCCTCCAGAGCACTTGGTGACAACTGCCCATGTCTCTCGTTATAGCAACCTCAAGATTTTGAGAATAACTCAAAGCTCAGGGTGGCTCCGTGGGTACATTCAACCAAGAATCAACAGAGTTCCAGTGAAGCTTCTTACTGCCTATCCTCCCACGGGGACAGAATGTCCATGTCCCAAAGAGGTGTTCTGCCAACAGCCCTCAGATTCACATCAAATACAATACTCAAACCAATTACCTCAGACAGCATCCCAAGGACAGCAGCATCTCCCACACCCTCATCCCAAGGGCCATCCTACTCAATTCCTAATGAGAGTGGTGGATGACACGGAGGGCTACTTCAAAACTTCTTTTTCCCTTAGAAAACAGATCTCCTTTTGTTCTGGTTAAACACCAATTACTCTGCTCTCTCTAACATGCAAATCAACCAAAAATAGGGCGAGCCACAGCTCACTCTAGTTCTACTACAAATCTGAATGAAGAAAAGAAAGAGGACACGGTGGAGGGAGAGGGAGAGAGTGGAAAGAAAGGGGAGAGAGGAGAGAAGAAAGATGAGCGGCAGAGGCAAATCCCTGGGGGTTTTCAATTCCACGTGCTTTGTGCGCAGATAAAGCCCTTCTCAAAGAGTTGTTTTGTATTATCTGTGCTGCTACCCACGAGCGGTGATTTTGCCATTATCCAAAAATAAATAAATAAAGCAAGAAAAAGAAAAAAAGGTGGGGGGGAAGCACATTAAAGTGTACAATATAAGCAAGAAAAGCGAAACTGTCCAACAAAGCTATTTACCCACAACTCCCACCTGCTAAAAACACTCTCCCGAAGAAAAGTAATGGCCCTGGGATGACACAGCAGACTGGGGACCAGAGACAGGAGAAAAGCTCACCAAGGAGCCAAACAAGAGGACAGGAGCCTCCCACACCCAAGTCCTCCTGTGCATAAACAGTCCCCAGCAGGCAGCTGTGCCTCAGACCAACCGAGCGAGAGCTCCCAAGCTTCCTTGGCTGTGGGCTTGGCTTGGACTCACTCTGATCAAACAACTCTCCATCCGCATACAGGCCTCTTGCTCCCAAGGAAAGGAGAGACAGCCAGCACCACTTCTCAAGACTTTTTGGTGTACTGTGCCACCCTGGGGGAGCTGAGAAAGCTAGAGATCTGAACCCCAGCTCTGCCCCCCAGTCTGGGCTTACTATAGCTGCAATAAGATCCCAAGAAATGCTGGGACCACCCTGAGTCTTCAGTGATCCCCTCCTAGCTTTTGCCTCTGGTCTCTGTATCCTTCCAGACTCAGTCCTGGTTCTTAGCCCATTCCCTTGGCCAACTCAACCATGTTCCTTGTGGGGAATGCACATAGACCAGCCGCACTCTAACAAGGGGTTTGGAGGGACACACTGCTCCCCGGGCACCACCTGAGTGTCTCTGCAATGTCCCCACACCTGAGCACACTGGGAACAGAATAGATGTTTCAGATCCAGTGCAGACATGACCTTGTGTTCTTGCTGAAGCTCCTTCTAGGGACACGGGCCAGAGTTTCAAGAGGAGTTCCAAGATGGGTTATTCCTTGCCAGTCAGTGATTTCTTCAACATGGGGCCTGTGAGAGATCTCATTAAAGTGCGCCCCTACGCTAGTCCACACTACCCCAGAAGCAGGAACACCACATCTCTGCTCTGATGAGGCCCATCTACAGGACAGCTCTCAGCAACATGTCCCTGCTCCAGGAAGCAGTTTCCCGACCCTCATTCTACCTTCAGAACTGCAATGCGGGCTGAAAAGACCTCTGCCATCAAACAGTCACCGGTAATGAGGGAGGGAGATTCCCCGCAGTTTCCCTCTCTAGGCCTGCCTTCTTCCACAGAGGCTGCCAGGCAGGGCATGAATGTCTCTCTGTGTCTTTGCCTCTCCCTGTCCTTGGGACAAACAAAATAAAGAAACTCAAATTTGCCCCGTCTATTACATTTCATCTCATTTGGGCTCTGAAGAGAAAAAAAAAAAGCCTGCAAGTACGAACACTGTCCCTCTGTTTGGTGGCAGAGACGAGACTGGAGGTGAACACTGGAGAGTACTGGTAAGTCACGGCATGGCTATGGCTGCCACAGTGTAGTAGAGGGCAGGGGCAGAGCTGGAGGCCAACTCCATGGGTCTGCCTGGCAGACCATCACCTGCCCACGGTCTGAGTTGCTTTAAGTCTAGTAAAGGTGGGTAAAACTGACGCCTTTCTCCAAGGCTACTGCAGGAATATCCGAGACATTGCGGAGTTAGGATGGCCAACCTGTGTCACAATCACAGGTAGAATTACTTATTATCACTCAAGGTCAATGAGGCAGAAAGAGCTGGAACCCATACTTGAACTCAGCTAGGCTGGCTTCTAACACCTTCACAACCTGGTTTTAGACCTTTAAGGGATGGTTATAATGCCAGTTTCCTACGGCACCCTTGAGAGAATCCTCCCCCTCAACAGGCCTTGGGGGAAGAGTTTCTGCTAGGAAAGGCCTCTCAAGACCTTTGCCCAAGCACACACTGAGAAGGATCCCAGGAGTCAGGAGGGCCTTGGGGAGCGGGGCACTCCCGGGGTGACAGAGAGCCACGGGCAAACAGAAGCAGGCTCCTCCCTATCACTCCCAACACACGAAGCCAAGAGCTCCATCTCATACAGCAGCAGCAAGAGTCTTTCCTTGGTACGCACTGGCAACATGATGGGATATGGAGAAATCTAGAAGGCAAGAAGCAGGCCTACTTTACTCTCTATAGTCTTCACTGCAGACAGCACACCAAGCCCACGTCAGCAACTGTGGGAGGGGAAGGAGGGGGGCAGAGCAAAGCAAACATGGGAGAAAGAATCCCACATGAAGGCAGAAGCTGAGGCTGATGAGCTCAAGAAGATGTGGAAAAATCCTTTACCTTTCCAGTGTGTATATAAGATGTGTCCAAAGTTATGTAACTTTAACATTTTTATTATATTTAGTGTGTGTGTGTGCGTGCATACATGTATCATTACATATATGTACCATAGTACACATCTGGAGATCTGATGTGAGAGAAGTGGAGCCTGAGAGAGAGTTAGTTCACTCCTCCCACCATGTGGGTCCCAGAATTGGCCTTAGGCAGTTAGGTTTGACAGGAAGCACTTTTCCCCACGGAGCTTTCAAAACAGTCCTGAATCAATCAATCCATGAAGCAATGCCCTCAATATCCCAACCCTCTACAGCAGTGGCTCTCAACTTTCCTAATGGTGTGACCCTTTAATACAGGTCCTCATGTTCTGGTGACACCCACCCCCCCCAGCCATAACATTACTTTCATTGTTAGTTTCTAAGTTATGCTACTGTTATGAATCATAATGTAAGTATCAGGATATGCAAGATATGTGACTCCAAAAGGAATCACGACTCACAGGTTGAGAATGGCTGCTCTAAAGCCACTGCTCACAGAACCCCGGGCTGATACCCAGGACTTGCCATGTGCCTGTCCTAGTAGTCTTATGTAACAGATAATTTGAAGGAATGCCTCTATAATCTGTATTGATACCATCCGTCTCTTTAATACATCAAATATAGATAATTGTATCATTCATTTTAGTAGGAATGGTTTTCTTCTGCAAGCTACCAGAACTGAGTCTCTGCTCCTCCCTTGATCCACTTACTCTTCTTTAAAGCTCTAGCCTGGCACCCCAGATATATCATACCAATCAGAAAAGGATGCCAGAAGCCATTGAATTGTAGATAAAGGAACCTTCTGGCAAAGGAGCCAGAAGGAAAGAGGAGAGCCAAGGCAGGTGTGGATTCCTCTCCCTCCCTCAGTAGCTCTTGGAGGTGAAGGCAGAGAGAGGGAAGACAGTCACCCCACAAATTGCTAGGTCCACACCATCTACTTTGCATTAAGACTCAGTTCTGTACCCAGATACCCAAGCTATGAATGAAAGGCTCACGTAGCACACAGTCCTGTGGAGAGATCTACAGGAAGGCTGGCCAAGTGAGGCACTGGAATCATGCCAACCAGACCCCCAAGGCAGAGCCTGACCAAGAGTTATGCAGCCTTCAGGGTCTCTAAGCAACTAGGGTCTAACAGCTCTGCACAGGATCCGCCAGGCTACTTGCCCTTTATTTATGCACCCCAGACACCTGGACAGAAATATGGGCATAAAACGATCACATGCCCCATATTTCACTGCCAGTGAACCTCAGAGACACATCCTCTCAGTAGGCCTGCCCACAGACTCCTGTTTACTGAGAGATGACGCCTCCATCACTGCCTGCTCTGTGCTCTCTCCTCTGTGCTTGGTGCCCACCCTTGCAAGTAGCAGGCTGCTTGTGAACAGGTTTCCCAGTCCCCAACAGGCGGGCAAGCCATCCCCACTTGTTTAGGGGGCAAAACGTAGCCAGACAACAAGGCTGGATGCCTGGGCCCCTAGCTGCAAACCTTCAAGAATCACAAGTTGAGCCTCAAATTTGGATGCTTGGTGTCCCCCCCCCACCCCCACCGTCAGACCCTCTCCTGACTTCAGTCATTCCTCCCACACTTACTTCTTGAGCACCATAGGCGAAAAGGTGTCACGGGTACTAAGAACACACCAGACAAGGGCAGAGGCTAAGAGGATCAAAATAAAGCTGTTTATATGCCCCCACCTGTGAGTTCACACATCCAGAGTGGGGAGTCAGGCCACAATCATCCCTCACTTCTAACTCAGAACAGGGCCTCTCTTGTTTTCCCTTCTAGAGGATTCAAGATACCTACTAGGTTTCAAGATACCTACTGTTCTTCAGAAAGAATTTCTCCCTTATGACCCCAAGCCCTGGTTAGTATCTGACCTTAGTGCAGCTCCTTGCCTAGTGCCTGCTGCCCTCTAATCCCCGTCCTCAAGAATCCCAGGCTGCCCTTGTCTCTTTCACGGTTACAGCCGAAGCCATCTCTGTCACACCCAGCTCTGAGCCATCAACAACCCTTCACTTACACACACACATCAGCTTTCTTGACATACACACAACCTCCTCCCAAAGGTCTTCCAAAGACGGTGATGTTCAGAGCACTATGTTAGAGCTGATTCCAAAGGAGTAACTGTGAGATTTCTGTCAGGGACGCCGATATGGAAGTAACAGAACCTGGGCCTTCAACAAAAATAATGGAGCCCGCAGCTTGTGGGGCATCCCTATAGATGCAGTTCATTATCTCACTACTGTACACACAACTGTAAAGCCAGCCCTGTTCCCCCACCCCACATTACCGAAAAGGAGGTCCCAAATTTACCTCATGTATCCGAGTGGCAGAACTGGGAGTCAAACCCAGGTCTTGTAGCAGTAAGCTGCATCCCTCTCTTCTCTGTGCTATCTTGTGCGGCAGAGAGTTAAATCATAGCACGCACATCTTGTCCTTGGCAGGGAGGTGCATTTAAACTCTATATTTCACGTTAAGATGATAGGATGTTATACAGCGATTAAAAGCCATGTTGTTACCAACCACCTAGTGACACATGGAAATTATTATAAAGTACCGTTAAATGAAGATGCTAAACACACACACACACCACAGTTTAAGTACAATTCTGAGGTCCCCCCAGTACAGTTTTTAAATGTATATATATGAATACACAAAAGTGCTAAGATACAGAAAACATTAATTTTTAGCATTTTAAAAATGTTTTTGAATCATCTATCAGGAGCAGTCATTCCTTCTCTAATTTAGAAAAGCATATTAATAATCCTTTACTTCTGAAAAGAAAGAGCCACTGTTCTGGCTTGGCCACAGACCAACTCATGCCACAGAGTGGGGGGCCCCCAACCCAAGTAGGTGCCTGGCCAGGGACTCTAGTCCACAGTGCCAACAGCAGCCACTTGTTGCCAAGGCGGTAAACACAACAATGACAGCCGCCAGGGATCCTCACTGTCCCTGAACCCCATGGCTAACAAGCAGCCTAGACTCCAGGCCTTCCCTACGGAGCAATCTGGCTTCAGGGATGCCGGCCATGAGGGATGAGGCTAAGAAAGAAAGAGACAACAAAGGGTGAGCCACCGCTGTCCCATCCGACAGTTGGAAGGAAACGCCGTGACCCAAATGGGTTCCTGGGGGCAACTCCAAGACCAGTTTTAGAAAAGACAATCACCCACTGTGGGCCTCTAGAAGAAACCTGGGACTAGACAGTGTTACCAGGGACAGGGTCCTAGTCTCAGCACTGGCTTCTGGTAACGTCAGGTAAGTTAACCAGTCTCTCTGAGCCTGGGTTCCTTCACTAGGAAATCTGCAATGCCAAGCCTAGAAAACAGTTTTAAGAGTTGGAGGAAGAGGTAGTTAGGAGGAAGCTCTGGAGAAGACAGCTGGGATACTGTAAGGATCGTCCAAGCGGCCCCGACTGTGGAGGGGCCCAGAAGCAAACCCTCCAATACGGCCAAGCCCTCCAATGACTAAAGGCCAGAACTTCAGCTTGACCTCCACCTCATGAGTACCCCTGAACCATCCAGCTTAGAAACCCATTCTACAGGCCTGTGTGAGGAAGAAAGTGCACGCCAGTTTATGTTACCTAACTCCAGACTCTTGTTACACAGCAATAGCTAACCAACACATGTTCCAATTCCTGGCACGAAGGAGCCGAAATAGATAGTTCCTGTAATATTCCCTCAGTTTTCTGGATATTTAAACTACCAGAAGGTCCAACTTTCAAATGCAACCAGACTTTACAAATATCACAACGGAAACAATGATACATAATGATGTCCTGTGAATCAGAAAAAGCTAGAAACTGGTGATTTTTGGATACTTTCATCAAGGGAATGATAAATATGAGATGTAGATATATTTACACTAACATGAATGCTTCACACTGTATCATAGAAATATATTTTAATGTATCTTCTTTAAATGGATTTAAATGTTTTTCTCCCTTTTTTTTTTCTTTTTTGTCATTTGTTACTCATGATGGGTTTCACATACCCTCTTGCCTCGAACTCCCAGATTGCTGGGATTACAGACATGAGCCACTACTCCCAGCTTTCATATATATATTCATAAATGTTCATATATATGTACTATATATACATATATATGGACAAGAACGATGCCTCAGAGCCTCAAGCTTCACAAAGCTGAGCATGGATTGGCCACGAAGCTGAGAGCTCAGGAGGCGGTCAGTCAATGCTCCATTCACAGTGAACCACTGAAGGAAACCCAAGTCAGCCCAGGCTGCACCAGGGTCCTGGGGTATTCCTGTAGAGAGCCAGCTGGTGTAAAGGAGGGGAGTGGTGGGCTCACTTCAGTAGGCGAAGACCTACGATTGCAGTAGCCCTGCCTCCCAACCCCCAGGCTCTAGAATGATATCACCCAGTCATATATGAGTTTATCCACTTCAGAGGAAAATCTGATAATTCACCTACTGACCTCTCAAGGGAATGTGGGTAGGAGGGGCCAGATATACCCACAAAAATGGACAAAATATGCCTGGAGAAATATAACACACATGTAGGCACATTCCCTATGACAGACAAAAGATCAGTCATGAGCATCATTCTCTATAACTCTGGCATAGGAGCCAGTTAGCAGACAAGAGCTGTGCTGACCTTAACCACCAAGAATAGTGGTTAAGCATACAAATTATTTAATTAATTAATTAGGCTCTGGCATAAACCTTCCTGTTTTAATCGCAGCTAAATCCCAAGCTTGAAGTCTTTTACCAGTTTCTGTTAACTCGTTTCTCTTCCCAACCCCTGTTGCTGCGCTCTACCGGAGAAAGCTTTCCCATGAGGCCTTCAGTCTCCACCTGTCTATCTTTGGGAGCAAAGGAGCTGGGAAGTCTGTCACCCTTTATCCAAACCAACAAAACGGCAGCAAATCCTTAGTTTCAGACAGTCCTCCACTTTGTCAGCATTCTGCCACTGTCAAGGATGGGGAAGAAACATGACTGGAACCATTCGATCCAAAGGCACGACCGGCTTTTCAATCCTGCTCCCTGAAGACAGGCCCAATGAGCCTCCAAGGCTTAAAATCTCCACCCAAGGGATACAGGATAGAATCCAACTTCCCCAGAGGTGATAAGGAAGTCGAATGCACCCCTATAGTACTGTAGGAAAACTAAGGCATAGAGAAACAAAGTGACCTTCCGACGGAACAGTCCAGGATGAAGCCACCACTGCCAAGCCACAGGGATCAGTGGGGCTAGTCAAGGCCCAAGGTACCTAGAGACATAAACCTTGTCATCTTTTCCTTGGTCCCCTGAGAAAGTGTGCCAAGCCTACAGGAGAAGTCTTCTCACTACAAAATATTTAAAGGCATAAGCAGCACCCTGGCTAATGACACCCAGAAAAGGCTGACTAGGGGGGAAAGAAGTCAAGAGTGGGAAGCCTGGGAGAGGCCAGTCAGCCATCAGCAGCGACGTGGCCTGAATGCCGCCAATGGTGAAATCGAACAGGATGCATCCATGAGCTATGCACAGTCCTTAGGCTAGGGTTCTATACATTAGCTCAGTTAATCCTCACAGCAAACCCTGAGGCAGGAGACAGCCCCATTTTACAGATGTGGAAACTAAATGACACATAGATCAGGCTATATCCAGGTCACACGGTCAATAAAAGCACAGAGTCAAGATTCTAATCTTGACAGTCTGGCTCGTGGATATACTCTTTTAAATAATACGATAGTATCTGTCCACCTGCTTCAGAAACTTTTCCCATTCTAAAGCTTTCCTCATGACATGAAGATTTCCTCAGGCTGTCCCCTATTTTTGTTAGGTAATTGTTTGTAAAGGATCCTCAACTCTCTTCTTTCTCAAAGGCTCGGAGATGACCAATAAAGAGACGTAAGACAATCAAACTAAAGAGTCTTATCACAGAAAGGGGGTGAAATAAATCTGAAAACACGAATTCACAGAAGCACTGTGTCTCTTCCCCACGTTGACCTCCGAGTCCCCTAGACACCTCAGTAAAACAGGCACCATGACCAAACTCCAAAGTGTGTGTGCCACAAGGAGAAAAGCTTACTGAGTACATTACATATTACTAAATTACTATACAAGAGCCGGGCGGTGGTGGCACACGCCTTTAATCCCAGCACTTGGGAGGCAGAGGCAGGAGGATTTCTGAATTCGAGGCCAGCCTGGTCTACAAAGTGAGTTCCAGGACAGCCAGGGCTACACAGAGAAACCCTGTCTCGAAGAAAAAAAAAAAAAAACCAAAAAAATTACTATACAAGAGAAGAATATGATGCATTTTTTCAGTATGATGTTAAACAAAGTCAAGTGTGTAACATTCAAAGCATTTGAAGCTGCTGCAGTCCCGGAAGTGCTAAGGTAACATCATCTCCCTCCTGAGCCTTTGCTTTCCCAGTACAGAGTCACAAAATGGAGAGAATAATAAAACCTGTTCACTTATCCCTTCGGGGCATCAAGAAGACTTTGGAGAAGCCTGAGACGTTTACATAGTGTTTACCAAGAAGGGCCATGTGACATGGAGCATTAGGGCACTGGAGCTCCATGCACCTGCTGCAAGGTCCCTCCCAGTTTCGGGGACTCGCTTAGATGCGCAGAACTCTTGTACATCCCCTGCAGGGCTCAGCCCCAACAGTGTCCAGACAACTGACCTACTCAGCTCTCGGGCTCTTCTTTCTTGACATCTCAACTCCCCCCCTTTTATTCAGCTTTTGTAGAAACTTCTAGAAACCCAAGTCACCTGACCCCAGCCAGATACCTCAAAGCAGGTCTGCCTGTGGCTGAGGGCTCATCAGGAAACTGCATGGAAATACAAGCAGGAAGACAAAATTGTATGTCCCGGGCCAGTTCAAAAAGTTTCATTATGCAGTTTAAACTGTTCTAGACACAACAGAACAGTAAGACTAAAAAGCCTCTTCAGGCAAGGAAAGCAATATAATTTCATCCCTTATCTGATTAGAAATAAGAATTCAAAGACACAGGTACCAGAGCCTGGAATGCTAGGGTCCTACCTGGCCTATGATAATCCCTACAAAAAACACACTGGTATTCATTGCTCTGGACACCATTTACTTACTCCCTTAAATATTAGCTAAGACCAGTGGATGGAGAGCCCCCCCCACAGGGGCCCCGGTAGACTGTCAGCCATAAGCATTCGCTTCACTTGTGTACTAGTTAAGAACCAATTAGAGGCTTTGGGGAAAGAGTGGATAGGTCCCAAGAAGCTGAGAGACTGGCCACAGTTCACACTCAGTACACCCCGAGTGGCAGCACAGCCTGAACGCTGACGGCACAGTCCCTCAAATGGCCCTCTGGGCACGGTGGCCGTCGAGACTGATGCCTCCCATCCTGCTTGCTGACTGAAAGGAGTTGGAAACCCTACCACCGGCCCTCCTGTGTCATTATTCAACAACAAACAGAAACTATATTTAGAACTGTTTCCATGAAGGCGCCACGGGCAAAGGCCACTCAACCTCGGAGACTCAGAAAGGTGAAATGAGGTTACCCACCCCGCTCCCAGCCATCTAGTCAACACAGCGGCTCATTTTATAAATGGACCTTAAAATTCACAGGAGGAAAAAGACAGTTTTCCCAGGAGCCACTGCGTCCATTCTGCAAAATTACGTAACTCAGAAAATGAGGGTTGTGATTTGATTATGCCTTCAACAGCCTGGTGCCAAGGAGACCAGCTCACTGTGCCCATCAACCGCTGGAAGGGAACAAAACACCGAAGAGCAGAACAGCTCTAGCTAAACCCTTCTGCACTAACCCACGTAAATAAGTCTTTAGCAAACCTCGTGATACCCTCAGTGGTCCAGGTTTGCCGCACCCCACCCTAAAGCAAACGCCACGGTGGGTTTTTTGGCCCACCCAGTTGGGCAGGAAAGCACACAGCTCCAAGCTTGGGCTGACTGAGTAGTTTGTCCTTATTGGAAGTTTATACTTGCCTCACACACAAGGGGTACTGTTGGAGGGAATCAAATAATTTACTGTTGGACATTCTGGTTTCAAGGACAGCACATGACCTTGAGAATGTAAAATGTTACCATTTACCATCTTAAAAATTATTCGCCTTTCTTTTCAAAGCAAGTCAATGGAAATAGGGCTTTTTCAAAATGCAGTTTGAGGTGCTGAAACCTCCTGTTATAAGCCTCCTTCTGTTTTGTGGAGGGAAATTTAAAAAAAAAAAAAAGGAGTTCTTAAGGTGTGCTCCGGTGTCCTGCAGGTGCCCTGGGCGAGGAGGTCTCCCCTCAGCCCACAGATCTCTACCTACACTCTGAGGACCACACAGGTTTTAACTAAAGCACATTTATTTATCATCTTAACTGTTCTTTGTCCTCTTCACTGGGCTTAATGTAGACAAAACAGGGCTAATTGTGTCTATTTCGCTGGTAAGAGTAGAGGCTGCTTTCATAATCTTGTCACAAAAACCAAGCCACTTGAGACACCCCAGAGGTCATTCATCTACGGTCTGTGCTGAGGAGACCGGGATTCCTGAGCAGGGAAGAATATGTCATCTTTCTGTGCTCAGGACAAGATACTCGTCCTTGGCTGTAAGTGTGCAGCCAGGCCTTTCTACACAGGCCCGAGTGGATAGGCTCCTTGCCTCTCCAGCTGTGAACTGCTCACAGACCCAGGTCAAATGTCCCCTCTCTCAAGTCTGGGAATTCATAATGCAAAGGCACAGGAAGGGGAGTGAACCTTTCAGATGTTTCCGTTTTTCTCAGCAAGGTTCATACTCTAAAAGCAAAATGCACTGGATTCAAAAGGAATATAATGACTTTTTTCATGACAAAAACCTTCCCCAGTAGCAATACCTCTGGCTTTCTTTCTGTCCATCTACCTACCCACGTTATCCACCTCATCCACAATGTCTGAGTTCTCTTGTGTGTACAGGACAGAGTTCAACACTGGGTGTCTTCCTCTATGACTCTACACGTTTTAAAAAAAAAAAAAACCAGGGTCTCTCAATGAACCTGGAAGTTCACCAGCTCGGCAAGACGCAGCAAGGCGTAAGCATCTTTCTATTTATCTCTCCGCACCGCTGGGGTTACCATGACACACTGTGGCACCAGCTTTTTACAAGGGTGCTGGGGATGCAGCTTGGGTTTCTCATGTTGGTATGCACATACACAGCAAGCACTTACCAGCTGTGCCATGTTCTCAGACCCCTAGGTTTTCCAACTAAATCGTGGATGTAATTTTGTATATATTTTTTCTTTAAAAAAAAAAAAAGAAAGAAAAGAAAATGGGTATTATACATTTATATCAAATCTAAAATGAGACTCCATTACAAAAAGTTGGGTTTTCTGTGTGGTCTCCAGAACCACTCCACCCAACTACTGGGAACCTCTCAGCACTGATCAGCAAGCTCCGCGGGGGCAGAATATCAGACGGACACAACCCAAATGAGCTAAGCCTTAGGCTTGGTCAGCTAAGTTGCTCAACTGGCCTATATAAACAGTGCCACAATGGACATCCTTGAATAAGTCCTTTATTATTTAAAAAGAACTTTCTTTGATTACTGCCTGGGATGACATTCTTCTAAGTGGAACTCTTGGGTCAAGGTTTCTGGGTTTGTTCTTAGGAGAGGGACGAGGGATGAGGAGAGCTGCTGGTATAATTTGCTGGTATCATGACTAAATGTCAGCTGAATGACTGAGTCAAAGGAGGCATGTATTGACTAGAGAGCACACTGCTGATGTCAGAAACACAAGTTACAAAGTGGAAGGGCAGCTGGCACACTAACCAACCAAGGCTGGCATTTCCACAGTGACAGGCTGAAAGCCACACATCGGCCCTGCCCTCACTTCTGGACGCCACCCTGGAGCCTGAGAAAAGGCACCGTGGAGGATGATTGGTCTGGGTTCCTTGGACAGACAATGGCTGGGTCGCTCCATCTCTCTGGGCCTCACTCAGGCTTGTCCTGTTTACATGTGGGACAAGATGAGCATGAAAGAGGCCATTCCTTTGATGTGAAAAATCGGTTTCTCTAAGTGCTGGGTTCTACTGTGCTCTGTAAGCCACTAAATGGAGATTTCTTCTTTATTAGTCCCCATACCCAATCACTCTGTCTCCTTACCCAAAGGTCTCTCTGACCAAGTATTCCAACTCTTGACAGTAAACATGCAGAGCCTCCTACAGTGAGGCAGGGCAAAAGGCCTTCCCACGGCTTCCAGGTCTGCCTCCAACCGTGCAGTTGAGTATAACACCTACACTCCCTGCCCAGACAGTCTGGCTGGCACTTAGCACTCAGGCTTCCTGAGTTCAAGCTACAACCCTACCTCCCAGCAATGAGACCTAAGATAGCTCCTGAAGCAGCAGGTACCTGAATCCTCCCATCATTGGGCCAATGAGTGTCTTCCTCACACAACCATCAATAAGTATTGGGTGGAATTATCCATTCAGTCAACACACTCTTAGGGGTATTTGTTCTTACATTACCAGTTGCTCCTGAGGACGCTAAGGAAACATAAATCATTGCTCAAGACATGGTCCATGATCCTTACTACAAGTGGGAAGATGCCAACTTGAACAGGCAGTCTAGGATTCTTTACCCAAGGCTTGCATTTGGAGTTTTCTGATTTCAGACAAATAACAGGATGTGTGCCTGTTATACAGCACCCACCTTCCTGCCCTGCCTGCTTCTACTCAAAGACACTGGAAGTTTTTCAGAAAAATCCATGCACCATCATATTCAGCAAGATGAAGACGCCATGTAATCTGAAGACAGGCAGGTCAGATTCTGTAGCCCACCAAGTTATAGAAAAGCTGCGGATGGGACACACTAGACCTGCAGTCACGTGGTAACATGGAGGCAGGAACTATAAAAGGAAGACTAGACAAATAACTAGGGTTATAATAAGGACAGATCCAGTTAACACCTGAAGGAGAAACAAGAGCCTCCTGAGAGGTAGGTGACTCTGGCAGAGGCAGCAGCAGAAGATGCAAAGGGAGTGTAAAGGAACGTGCAGAGAATGTTCTAGAAAGGCATCAACTATGATGGACACCCAAGAGGGCATGCTGGAGCAACAAGAGGGCTGACAAATGAGGCTAGGGTCAGAGTCTAGTGACAGAGACCATACCAAAGACCCTCCCCTTAGAACTGTGCCTCAATCGTACTTTAAAAAGAATATGACTAGATTCTTTTTCAGAAAAGCCTTCTGGACAGCCAATAGGTACATGGGCAGGAAGAGAAGAAGTATCCAGACAGGAGACCTGTCACGGTTCAGGCCAAACATGAAGACACCACCAACTTGGGCAGAGAAGGGGTACAACTAAGGAACAGTGCCTCAGGGTTGGGGAGGTGGGGTGTGGGACAGAAGCACCCTCATCAAAGTATAGTACAAGAGAGAGTGGCCAGGTCCAGGAAGACAGCCACAGGAAGTGCAAGGCTCAAAAGGGGCCCTTTCAACATCCTTTTTCTGGCAGTTCAGGGGCTCGAACCCAGGACCTTATGCATGCTAATCCAGTCCTCTCCCATTAAGCTACATTCCCCACCCCTTTTGACTTTCATTTGGAGGCAGGATTTCCCTAACTTGTTCAATCTGCCTTTGAACCTGTGAAGCTTCTGCCTCACAGAGCGGATGGGATTACAGGCAGGAGTCACCAGGCCAGGCCAAACACTGCTATGCTCCGGCATGCCCATCTCAAACCTGCTCTTCATGGGTTGTGGCTGTTCTAGAACATTCATTCTCTGCAGGTTCCTCTCCCCTACCTTTGCATTTGAGTCACCCACCCTGAGGTACCACAACAAAGTGGCTTTTGGAACCACTCTTCAAACTAGGCAGTACTTCTTGCTGTCTTCTCAACTGTCCCTTTTCTCCTCCGTGTCACACATGGGTTGGTAAAATGCACCAGTTAAAGTCTCTAGGGCCCAGGTCTGTCCCAGCCCAGCGACTCAATGAAGCAAGTGGGGGATATCTATCAAAAGAGGGGACAGCACCAGCCACATGCTGTTCTGAGCCAGAGTCAAGAGAGGTGACAGAGAGACTGGAAGAAAGTCCCAGAAGGAATACAACTGAGCTTCACAGTTAGCTCTGAAGCAGGATCTACAGCCACCCACTTGTGAAACACTCACTACTCCTCATTCAAGCCGAGAACATCAGCCTAAAGAGAAGCTTCAGGCGCTGAGAAAGAGCCTGGTGCCCGTGTGCCCTCCACCATCTTCCTCACTGTTTCCTACTGGAACAACCAGAGTAAGAAAAGCAGACAGTGAATGGCACAACTTTGTTGCCAAGGGCACGACAGACCAGGCAGACTATGACTCTTAGGATCACTGAGTGACTCAGAGACCCCAGAGGCCACCTCTACTCCCAGGCCTCAAACTCTTCCTCTAAAAATCTTACTATATGAACTTGATCTGTAGACCAGACTGGCCTCAAACTCACAGGGATCCACCTGCTCTTGCCTCCCGAGTACTGGGATTATTGGTGGCTGATAACATCACCACCAGCTAAAACCTCACATTTCTTAAGGAGAGAGTACTGCTGTACCCCACATAACAGATGCAAAGCAAACTGGCCATCACCCAAAGACAAGGCCATCTCATATGACAGGAATGTTCCTCCCAGAGCAAGAACTAATGAAGGCAATGAGCCAATGATAATTGCAGAAGATAATTCTCTTTAAACCTGGGAGCCCCTTCCCATGGTCACGGTCTCACCGTGGTCCACCACCCACCCCACCACCTCACCCCCAGAGACCCTTCTGGACCCTACAACACACGATTTCTCTGCTTCTACTAGAACCTCCTGCTCTGGAGAAAAGCCTTACCTACTGCAGCCATAGGGCTGGCTTGAGCCACCAGCCCTCCACACGGCTGGCAGAGTAGTTCATGCCAACATAGGTGCCGCTGTCCCTTAGGAAGCCAGAACCTAGCACTGCCAGAAAATCGTGGAAGGAGCACCCCAATGGAGGCTGAAAGGCAACTGTTATGGGTGGTCCTGATGCTACTTGTATTCTGATGCTAATTCTGCTTCCTCTAGAGGGGTTGCTCCTCCCCCCTCCCCCCAAAGTGTGTACTCAGGTGATCTCCTGTGACAGCCTGTGATTGGGCAATGAAGTGGAAAGGTGGAACAGGAGGTCTTTGAGAGAGAGAGTGGGGGCAGGGAGAGAGGCAGAGGAGGATGAGAGGGCAAGGAGTGAGAATAGAGGAGGAAGTAGCCATGATGGACCAGAATCACGTGGCCAGGAGAAACCGCAAGTAGCAAAGAGTCTTATAGCTGGGGAATGAGTTAGTATAGTGTTAGATCTACCTAGTCTAGGTTTATAGCATTCAATCGTAGTAACTTGATTTTGTGGTTTTTATATGGGCTTATTGGGGTTGGAAATTCCAGCAACAAGCAACAACTCAGGAAAGCCAAGCCTTAAGAGTCTAGATAGCTTGTCCCCATGGTGTCCCCAGATGTCCACTGGCACAGTCTCGCCCATGCCGCTTCTCGGACATGGATCTCAGAAGCCCATGGGAGAAGTTAAACTTTCTGAACTTAAAAAAAAAAACATTATTTCAGATTTACTTGTTGCAAGATTTAGAACCGGAACTCCATAGATTCAGAATCTAGTACAGAAAAATCAGACCTCCTCAGAAGCTAAATTTGAGTCAGAGAGGTGTATCTTGGCCTCAGCTGTTTCTTCGCCTTCTCCTAATGGGCATGTGCAAACTTTCACAAAAGTGATGAGCCTACTAATCCCACCCTGCAAACCTCACCCATTCCAGCCACCCTGCCCCTTGCATCGTGTACACACACACACACTCATGCATGCACACATGCGCACACACGCACTGCTTCCCAGCAGCTGGATTATTCTAATCAGCTGATTTTTTTCACCCAAGCAACCCACACAATTCACAGTTTGTAAATGGCCTTTGCTCATACACTCTCTCTAGTCTCCACCCGGAAGCCCTCCCAAGTGTCACCTAACCCAGGGACTGCAACTGCAGCACCAGAATTCCCAGCCAAAAAAGTAGAGGAGGAGGGAAGCCCAGAAGGGTTGGTGGAGGGATCCAAAAAGCTGTCTGGTGCCAACAAGGACCTTCTGAGGAGACCCATCGCTCCTCCAGCCCTAGTGACTATGTCCTCAGCCCAGCAGTCAAGCACAAAACCTAGGCGGGTAGTGGAGCCGCCAGCTCAGTGAGGGAAGGGGACTTGTGGCCTGTTGCTTCTGTTTGATTAAAGGTTGGTTTATGTTTCCTTGGGGAGTTTTTATTTCTACGCTGTTATTTCACCCCTAAAATTTACAGTGCCTGAATTCTTCCGCCCTGCTTGAATCAACTCAGCCCCTCCTTTCTCTCTGGTCTGAGAATGGCCAGAAATAGTTTCCATTGTCATTGACTTAAATTTCCACTTTGATGATGGGAACAAATATTTTTCTTACCCTTTCCTGAAACAGGAATAAATTTTTCCATACAGGTTCTTCTAATTGGACTCTGAGGTTCAAATCTTAACAAAAAGAAAGAAAGAAAAGAAAAGAAAAGAAAAGCAGCCAACATTCAAAAAGGCAAGAAAAGGGCATCTGCCTCCTTTCTAAAGAGGCTGACACTGAACCTCTGCTTCAGAGCCACCAAGGGAGGACCCAGTCCCTTGGGGCATCTATAGCTTCCTCTATACTCTTGGGAGTTTAGAAAAGCCCCTGCCTGCCCCACCCTCAAGAAGCTTACATTTCAAACATGGAGCAAAGGTATCCTGCCCAACACAGGATCTCTCTGGAGGCTTAAAAAATTAAAAATAAATAAGAGTACCACTAACTCAACTCCTCCCCTCCCTGCATCTCCGTTCCCAGCTCTCCCACAGCCTCCCCTTAGCACAACGGGAAGGCTCCTCAGGTGAGCAAGCTGCTGGAGGGGGGTGGGTGGGGGAGCAGATACAGAAGAGGAGACAGCTTGACTCCTTCCTCTGCGGGGAACTCTGTGGGCTCATCCAGGGGAAAGGTCAGCATGAGTTCTGGTGTAACAGAGCTCTCCAGAGAGGCTCGGGTGTTTCCAGAGTTAATATTTACAAGGCTACACTGGGATTCCCAGCAGGAAAATGGGGTGGAGAAGGAGCAAAGCACAGAGAGGGGTAGCTGAGTGCTCCAAAAATTGTCTGGTGCCAACAAGGACCTTGAGCCCAGGGTGGGGGTTCCTGTCACCCTTCTCTAATCCAGACCTAATACGCTGAGCCTCTTGCCAATCAAAGCTCAGGACAGTTCTTAAACTGTTTCTAGTGATGATCCCTATAGGTTTGTAGCAGTGACTGGAAGCCTGGGTGGGAGGGACAACACCCACCCAGTGTCCTTGAGAGCTGTATGAGGAGACCTCTGGTTGCTTCTCCTGGCCTTGGACCAGGCCACATGCAGAGGGGACAGAAGCATTCCGAGCACCCATGGAAAGCTGACATTACACCTTGCCGCCTCAGGCCCCCAAATCCACTGCCCCTGATAATGCCTCAGAGTCAAGGGAAAGCCAGTGGGATGCTCTGATACCCTCTTCACCGTGGTCTAGACACAGGAGCAGCAGCAGGGCTGAGCCCAAGGCAGGAAGGAATAGGGAGGAGCAGGGGGACATTTAAAGGGTGATTAGATACACAGCCCCATCTCTAGAGAATAACTAGCAACAGCAGCAACGACCCTGGTGCCAAGTTTCTCTTCCTCGACACAGGCAGGGCTCATGGTTTGGCTGCAAGAATGGCAAGATCTGTCTAGAGTTTCCCCTTCTCTGCATCAGAATATTGGGAGTAGAGGCGACCCTCGACCAGCCTGCCTATTCCAAGACAAAGGAAGTGGAGGAGCACAGGATGCAAAATTCTGGAAGAATCATTCTTTGCCTTTGGGCACCACGTAGCTCTTTGATGAGTCTCTAAAGGTAGGAACCTCTGACCCTCCCCAACTGTCTTAAAATATTGCCTCCCAGCGCTGTACAAACTGGCAGAGAACATCTGACAGTCCCTCCCCTCAGGGTTTCTCCCTGGAGGATTCCCCCCCGAAAAGCTCTGCATGCCTAGCCATCCTCTGTAGCCTTCTGCAAATTGGCTTGCACCTGAAAGAGACCAGGTGTCACTTCTGCTCTGATTTAAGTCCCCATGTGAATGTCTAAATAAAAATCCCTCCCTCGCCAACAAAGGCAAAACCCAACTACCCCAATCCAGCAACGGAGTCAACCACCATCCCCATCCAAGACGCCTTTCCAACCCTCTCAGAGAGACACTCCAGGCAAGTATTGAACAAGAAGGCAGACTGCAAGTGTTCACAATTGCCCTCAAGCTTCAGAGAGTAATTGTGTTGCTTTCGATCGGAACACAGTTCAGCAGCAAGTGTCCGGGAAACTCGTAGGCAGCAGCTTGGTGACCACTCAAAGCAAGGAGCCATTGTTGTTCCAAAAGATGCTGAGAGCGAGACATAGCAGGGAAAGGCAGACTGGCAAAGAGCAGGACTCCTAGCATCAACTCACTTGACCTGACACTAAGCAACAATCCAGATGTCCCCAAGCTGCAGCCCGTCCCATCCATCCATCTTCAAAAGGAAACACCGGGACTAGCCAATCAGAGAGCCCAGGACAGATGGAACTAGCTCTATAACTGCCAGCAGGTAAACTGAGGCAGCATTCCAATCAGACACCAGAGTTGAAAAAGCTACCCAACAGACTTTGATTTTGTTTAGGATTACACTGAGCAAATGTGTTCAAAGCAATCTGTACACTATTACAGCATCCAGTAGAAAGCAAGCACTCCATCAAGTCTCTACCCCATTTGATTGAACCTAAGGCCTGCGAGTTTCATCACTGTGATCCAATGCCGCCCACATGTAAGTCATTGCAAACATAAAAGAATAGTATCTTGGATTTAGGAAATTTAGCATTTCTGGTAGAAGATAGGGTATTCATGTTACTGTCCCAACACTACCACCAAACTACTTGTGTGATCCTGAAGAGGTTAGTCTGCTTCTTAAGAGTCTCAACTTTCCCTGGTGTGAAGAGACAGATATGACAAATCCAGCACTGAAAAATGCTAAAAAAAAAAAAAGGGGGGGGTGGCTCTTGATGATGGCATAGGCTTTATCCCCTCCCCACTATTTCTGAACACCTCCACTGTCACCATCTAAACCCTCAGCCCATTCAGGGCCTATAGGTCCTAACCATTATCACCCAGGGCATCTACAAGCTCAGAAAGAAGGTGGCAAATCCTCAGCTACAATCCCTTTCTGAAAGGATAATGCTCCCACACCAAGGTGTGTGGTCTGACCAAGTCAGACCGGCGGCCACCATACCACCAAGCAGAGAGGACAATCTCTCTAACCGGCCTCCTGTTTCCTTTATGCAACACACATTAGGAAATTTACATCTAACAAATCAGCCGCTACATCCTGAGGAGTCCAGATGCTCCTGCAGGGCACCATGCTCTGCACTTAACAGGCAGAACACCACACAAGAGGAAAGCTTACAGTGCGGAGACGCTATCTACTCAAGGATCTGGAGTCCAGGGTGGGCTGTGGGGGTTCAAGTCTACCAGCTGTTTCTCCCCCAGCACCTTTACAGAACTGTGTTTCAGACAAGAGAGTCCCATATCCTAGCTCTCCAAGATCTTATAAATGACAAGAGAGTCCCAACCTCAACGGTATAATCCACAATGTCTCTAACCAGGTCCTCATGGCAAATAGAAACCATCAGTGGGGTAGCCTGGAAGTAGAGAAGGAGCTATGTCCAGAAGGCTCCCACAGGAAGACCCAAACAAAATCGTGGAAGAGTCTGGGATGTGTGGAAAGATCTGGTGAAGGAGGTTCAGAGGAGGAGCCAGCTGCAGTGAAGACCCTCACTATACCCTACCTAACCTCATCCCTCATCAAGGACTTCTGTTGCCTGCCTTTCCTCATCCCACTTGAAAGCCCTTCCTTCACACATCTTTCCTGAGACACACAGCTAGAAGCCAAGACTTCCCCCACCCTGAGTTTTCCCCAAAGGCGTGCTGTCCTAGGCTCTGTTTGCCAGCTGCAGAGCCTCTGAAACAAATCCTATCTCAGTCTTCTTTATCCACCCTTATATGCATTTCTGTGCTACTGACTCCATGAGTCAGGCTATAATCTGGGATACAGTGGAACAGGGCAGCTTTTCTTACACGATGCTAATGATGATAATTGAGAATATTGAGGCTCTTCTGGCACTAAGTCATCTTTGTGCGTGTATTCTGCCTTGCTGATGAGGCTATAATTTTCCAAAGGACAAAGGTTTATGCCTCTTTTTCGGAAATGCCTGAAACAGGATTCTCCACACATGATCATCTCTGTGGGTGCCACGGACTGAAGATATGGCAACAACACAGTGTACGTACGCAACAACACTCACACCTCAGGGATCAGCAGTACTCCAGGAGGGAAGACACTTCCAAACCACTGGAGTGACAGATGGGGCAAAATGGCTTGTTCAAGCTGGCCAATCTATGTGATGTCAGATGGGAAAAGATCCTACTGAGAACAGCTCTCAAAGTACAGCCCACCTCCACGAATGGCTTTTGAGCACCCCTTTGAGGGTCAGAGACAGTCTGAGTCTATCTCCTTAGGCCCACCTTCCCACCCCCTTTCTTTTTTGCTGATCCAAAGCCTTTTGAGAAGGTCAAAAGGATGTAAAATATTGAATTATGAGTCCTGGTGTCACCTACACATGGTCTATAATCTGTGACACGGGAGAAGAGGAACAAAGGGCAGGGCTTGTGATGAATCCATAACTGGACCCCAGGCTGTCACTTGGCGTCTCCAGTCATCTCTCAAATACCCATTCAATCAGACTATCCTGCACCACCCTTTACACCAAAGCAGCCAAAGCTGCAGCAGGCCGCGCAGGAAGGACAAGGACACCTGGGAAACGCAAGTCATCTTCCAAATTCCAAAATAGATGGCTCTAGGCCTCAGCTTCTTGAGCTTGTAAAATGAGGGCCTAGCTAAGACACTTCCTAAGGGGTTGGTGGAACTGCATATTTATTACACTGCATTAACCCGCTGCCTTGTCCCCCAAATAGCTATCCCTTTTGTGCTAATAGGACAGCCCAGGATTGACAAGGCAGCCGGACATTGGGCTGCATTTCACGAAGTGTGTAACAAGCCCACCCTGCAGTCACATGATGCCTTTTCTCTGTGCACTCAGTGGGACCTCAGATCTCCCACACTAATGACGATGATGACACGCGGTGATTTCGAAGGCCTCTCTTGTTTACCGTCTAACGGCCTCTCGGCGCCCCGTGTGAGTCAAGTCGAGATTCCCGCATCCCTGTGTACACCCTCCACCGCAGCAAAGACCTAATTTAGACAGAGGCAAATTAGCTCTGTGGGGTGAAATGCATTAACCAAGTCTCCCAAACAGCACAAATCTAATTAACTGAAAATCAAAATTGCAAAGCTGCCGAAAAAGATTTCCATGGGAGAGGTCTCCTAAGGATTGAAGGAAAGTTGCGGGCCATGTGACCTGCTTAATCCGAGTCTCAGCGCTAAACTGGGATAAACGCTGTTTGGGTGATCGGGTTTGTTTGCCTTCTCGCTCCTGTTTGTTTGCTCTAGATCACCTGTCTCACCAGCGGGCTTTGGAGGGCTTATCTGGTACACGCAACAGCCATGAAAAGCATCCTTCCCTAGGAGTGGGCCTAGTCTTCCAGAAGCTAGGGGACTATGGGAAATAAGTACAAAGCTTCCAGAAACATGGCAGGGAATGTCTCTCCTCCCCTCGCATGTGCTCCCTACCCCCAGCTTCACCTCCACCAGGACCCCCACTACCCCACAGAGGTCACCAGCACCACCACCAATGTCTTCTACCTAGGGCCCTGTAAATGGCAGAGACACTGAAGCCAGAGGCTCCCTCTGATGATCAGACAAAGCTCTGGCTTTGTCCTTCCCAACTCTGACCTTTCCAAACAAAACAGCAGATAACACCTGGCTGCCTTGGGCCCTAGCTCTTGGGGGGGGGGGGCGTGTTTCCATGCGTTCCACCCCACCCAAACCCATACACACCAGCTCATCTCAATACTGGCTGTAATGGAGGATCATTCAGGGAGCCTGCAAACCCTCCCAAAGCTTACTGCACAGCCAGACCAAGGACACTAGAACCCCAGAGGCTTGACCGTGCCTCCCCAGGCAATGCTGTCTGAAGCCAAGGCAAAGACACAGAGCTCCAGATCGCAACTTCGTAAGCTGCAGTAGGTTCCAGATTCACTCGGGGGAATGTTGTTAAAATGCTGGTGCCTCACTGAGCAGCTCTAGGCTGGGCCTGGGATTCTATACCGCAGCCAGGCGCCAGCTTAACATCCTAGGATCAGCCTATACTGTGCGCCACCAGGCTCCAGACCATCAGTCCCCAGACTCCTCAGCTTGATGCTCAAGATGGTGATCTATTTTCTTCCTGCTTTCCCTTTCCCATCTCTTGCCAGTACCCAACTGACATGCCACACAGTACACACAGCCCTCCAAGTACACACAGCTCTTTCTGTACTCTATGGCTGTGCCTAGCTGTTCCCTTGAGTGAGAATCTCCTCATTCACCATCCTCTCTGCCCCAGCCTCCTATCTATCGTGGGCAGAACTGTGCTCCCTGCAAAAATGTTTATGGTAAAGTCTTAACCCCCAGGACCTCTAAATGGGATCATATGTAAAGACAGGATCTTTAGGGGGTATTTAGGTTAAAATGGGGTCAGGGGAGTGGGCCTTCATCTGACATGATTAGTGTCTATATTGGGTGGGGGGCAGTAAACGCATATACATGTTTGCACATGTACAGTGTAGATACGGGGAGAAAATGACCATTGTAAGCAAAGGCCCAGAACTGAACCTTTCTTCTGGTTTTTGAAGAATCAACATCCTGAAACCTTAGCCTTGGACTTTCCCAGCTCCCCAACTATACAAACAAGATATTTCTGATGCTGAAGTCACCCAGCCTGTGGTACCATATTACTTCGATCCTAAGAAACCAATACCCCACACATTTCAGACTCTAATCTAGTCTCCTGCCCTGGGAGGATGTCCTGACTCGCCCACACAGACCAGTCTCCTTGGTCATTCTCTGGATGGACCACATTACCTGACGTTCTGCCATTTATAATATTCTACCTACCACAATGTCTGGGATACACAAGGTGTGCATCAAGCTGCCCTGAGGACAGGAAGTAAAAGTAATCTGACTTCACCTGCCATCAGGAGCTTCCCAGAGAGGTCTCTACATCTGATGATGCCTGTCTCTGCCAGGACCTGCTCTTCTTGTGTCCCTCCAGGCTACGAAGAAAGATCACTGTTTTAAACTGGTGTGTGTGTGTGTGTGTGTGTGTGTGTGTGTGTGTGTGTGTGTGTGTGTTTTAATCTACCACATTGAAATGCAAACCAAACTGCCAGGTGTTAAAAATGCTGTCCCCAACCATGGGGGCAGCTGGTTTCCCCACAGACTAGCATTTATCATATTTGAAGTAAATACACAAAAAGGTCTTCCATTCAAAACCATGACTCTTTTGTCTAACGGCACTGGTAACTAAATGCTGGGCAGAGCGTGACGCTGATGTGGACTGCTGCTTTCCCAACCCGGGTGTGGACTTTCACGTGTGTAGACGTGCTATGCTAGAACAGGAGACCAAGGTAACTGTCAGACGGATACGTCCGACGCAGCGTGCAGCCAAGCTTCACTGCTGCCCTGAGGAGGGAAGGCGACGTCCAGTGAAAACATAAAAAAGAGCATCCACCTTTGTGAAGGGAAACCTTGGCCCTCCTTGGAACGAAGATGGTGAGCTAGAGCCTGTGCTTAGTGAAGACAGCACTGTAGCAGGTCCGTTCATGCCCACAACTATAAAATCCAGAAATCATTCATGTTCAGAGAGCAGAGTGGGGAGCTCCATTAAAAGTTAGGGTGTCCTCCGTGCCAGTAAAGAACAGCCCAGGCACCTTCTTGCTATTTCTTTTTTTCCTTTTAACATAGAACCAGAAGATATGAAAGGGCCACTTTCTCTGCAGGATGGGTTTACATCTGGAAGACTGTATGTTCTCCTCTCCTAGCCCAGCCTTGAAACTCTTGCATAGCATTTCATCTACCACCAGGCACCTCCCCAGGGCTAGGAGGCAGAGGCTTACATAAAACAGGGTAGTCGGCACCCCGCCCCCACCTTAGGTGCTACCACACCAGGTTTCCTCACCTAGAGATTTCGATGGTGATCTTTGAAAAGGGTGGAGGCGACTGGAACTGCTCTATAACCCTAAACAGGCTTACGACTTCAGTCACTGCCGAACAGAGTTGCCTAGAGGCACCAAGGACAAAGTTCTTGCAGAAGCCCTTTCTCCTGAGAGGCAGCAGGGCAGTCCTCCACCAGCTTGTGCCTGAACTACCTGAAAGCTTTCAACAGGAGGCTTTCCCTCTCTCCTCCCCAAGCTCCTCAGCTTCCTGGGTTCAAAGCTTACATCATCAACTCTTAGCCTCCCCTCCTGGTACAGAAAGGAGTTAGTTAGTCCCTCACTGCATGCAGAGTCACCTCGAGCCCTTTTTAACAAGTGTCCATTGTAAAACAAGACCTCACAATCCAGACAGATTTGTCCCTGTCAAAGACACATGTCTGTCCCCAAACTGTTCAAGAAAAACCCAGAACCCCATCATTATCTGCTTCGAAGTCAAAGATCTGACGCCCATCACTGACCTCCACAACGAAAATCTTCCTTCCTACACTCTGTGGAACCAAAACCCTCTGGAAACATACCTGCATGCAGGAGGACCAGGCTCCAAAGTCCTGTTTCTACAAACAACAGTAATAAGAGACACAGTGTACGTAAGCGTCTGGCCGATCCGGGTACTAAAGGAATTTGATATTTCTGTGTCGTAGAGAAACTCACTAAATCCTTACAACAATAGTCAGGAGCAGTTATTCCCACCCAGTCAAAATATTGCATTATTCCTCTTATGCTAGTAAGAAAACTGAGCATGAGAGAATGCAACGACATACCCATAATCTCTATCCAGGAAGAGGTAGAAAGGGGTTTGAACTCAGGTCTGCCTGGCCTCAAGTGCTCTCTAAAGTATGACAGCCACAGAACCTCTTGACCTCTATCCAGCCAAACACGGAGAGGCAAGGGCACACACTAATGTCCCCACTGTGCAGATAGACAATCTCAGGCCAAGGAAAGAACTAAGCGTCCCTCTCCCTTCTCTTGGGAAGAAAAGACAAGTTCCTTTCTGTGTTTCATATACAAGAGGACATGTCCTCAAGAGACGTGGTTTCCATGAGCCCTGAGTTCTCCAGCCTGTGTTGCCACCACAACACAGAATGTGTTCTAGCACATTCTGAAGATCAGCCATGTGTCAACTACTCCGGAAACAACTCAAGACGTAGCCTATGGATTCCTACCTGGGGACACAGAAGCAGAATGCACCTCCAGGCAGGCTAGGGACCAGAAAGGAAGGAACCATCCCCAGGAAAGGTGTGGCTCACCCTCTCCTACCCCGGGTTCTTGGCTCCCCAGGTCTGAACTGACACAAATACCCATTCCCTCACCAAAGCCAAATCCGTCCCACTCACTACTCTCAGTCACTACCGGTAGCCAGGCAGGAAGCAGAGGCCCAGTGGACAGCACCAGACTCTTATCTGTGTCTAATGGCAGACCCAGGCTGCTTCCGAGCCCCACAGATCTTCACTGGCGCCTTGAGAGTCCTCCTGCCACTGAGCTGTGGCTTCTCGATCCTTCCCTCTCCCCTCTCGTTGTCACCCATAGACATAAAGAGCCCCAGCCAGGGACTCTGTCCCCCAACTGCTCTTGGTACTGCTACCTGACAATCTAGACTTGCCCTTAAGGACAATCAAGTCACAAAGACCAAGTTACAAGCTCATTTCTGCAGATGTTTCCTAATAAGCACAGCACATACCTCTGCACTAACCTTGACCACAGACACAATAAGTCTATGTGCAAATGAACCTTCACACTGTAACAGACACTCTCCCGGAGTAGGGCCATACAGCAAGAGGGTTAAACCACGCGTTCTCTAAGCCCATTCTGGGAAGAACTGGTGATAGGAGAGAATTGAAGCTGTGAGAAAGCCCAAAGCAATTTCAGGATAAAACTAGCACTAGGGAGCACCATCCAAGGAACAAGAGAAGCCCGCTCTGAATAGCCTCCAGCTCACAGGTAAGACAGGGGCACTGCAAAGTTCCTTAGCTCTCAACTTGAAGCTAAAATCCCCTGTGATGATTTGGCCCAGGAGAACAGAGGAACTACAGAATTGCAAATGTTCAGCGTCTCAGCGGGGCATTCTGACTTATTGAAGAATATTAACATTTCTTTTCAAAGGCTTTCTCTGCCCATAGAAAACCTGGCTGGCATTCCTAAGAAGACTAGTTAGTCTTCGCGGCATGATCTCTTTCTCAGGGCTAATAGCTGAGGAGGTAGCCTCTCCAGCTCAAGACAATGAACACCACTACCTGGAAGGTCTGTCTGGAAGCAGCCGGACAACCTTGGGCATGTACCTCAGCCTTAGGTGCCAGTTTTGTCAAATGGTGCCAGAGAGCAAATAAAAATAGCCCAACTGGACCCCAGGTCCTGGTACTATTGAAATTTTCCCTTTGTGGAATCTTCAATGGAAGTGAGGAAAACCTACCAGCCTCAAGGATAATATGGAACTGAGAGGAACTGTGCCTTCCTGTGAAGTCAGCCTCAGAGAAGTCCCTCAGGGCTAGAGGGTGTAATGTTGGGACCTGAGGTAGAATGAACATCCACAGAGAGACAAGGGGGCCTGCAAAATAGCTCAGTCAGTGAACTGCTTACCATGTAAGCATGGGCCTAAATTCAATCCCTAGAAACCATGTCAAAAAGCCAAGAGCAAGAGTCTGGTCTGTTTATCCCAACACTCTAGAGGCAGAGGCAGATCTCTGTGGGTTCAAGGCCATCCTGGTCTACATAGTACGGTCTAGGCTAGCTAGGCAAGCATGGTGATGTTTACTTGTAATGCATCTGCATTTATGGGGACCACTGGGGTTCCCTAGGCAGCTGACCTAGCCATATCAACAAATATGCATCCAAGTGCTAGGTAACCTGGGGGCTCACTGAAGTACAACCCAAAGAATGCCCCATTAAGACCATCTCTGAAGGGATTGGAGAGATGGCTCAGCAGTTAAGAGCACTGACTGCTCTTCCAAAGGTCCTGAGTTCAAGTCCCAGCAACCACATGGTAGTTCACAACCATCTGTAATGGAATCTGACACCCTTTTCTGGTGTGTCTGAAGACAGCAACAGTATACTCGCATATGTAAAATTAATATTCATTTTTTTAAAAAAAAGACCATCTTAGAAAAAAAGCCAATAGAGCTGATATAAATCATCAGAACAAGTGACTTTCTGAGATTTCTATAACCCTGACAAAGACAAGTTCCCTATTTATACACATAGATCAAAAAAAAAAAAAAAACTTAAAATTATTTTTGAAAAAAATAATCATCTTCACCTATCAGTCAGAGTTGCAATCTACAGACGACAGAAGCTGGCGGTCCCCAGTCACTGCCATGCACCCAATGTCACCTACTTCATGCCAGCCTCCAGTAGGCTGAAAGAAACTACCTTCTTCTAGTGTCTATAAGCAGCCCCACCCTAGGGACACAAGGACCAGTTTTTATATTTCCTCAGTGGTCATTAACATCTCCTAGCAACAAACGCGCCATAAGACCTGACTTTTTACAAAAAGGAGGCCAGCATGGCCAGGGTAGATAGAACGAAGCAGGTGGACAGATGAAAAGCTACGAAAGCTCTCACCGCACTGTAGGCAAAACAGCTACGCACTCCGAGAGTCGGTGGGAAGGTAATCACAAGGGACTCCAAGGGAAGACACCACAGGGGAAGGACAAGGGCTGACCCACCAAGGGTCTGAGCCCAACTATTAATCAAGCAGGCCATCACGTGCCTAGTGAGTTCTGTGTAAGACAGAAATGAGCCAGGTAATGGTGCTGCAACGCCTTTAATGCCAGCACTCGGGAGGCAGAGGCAGGTGGATCTCTTTGAGTTCGAGGCCAGTCTGGTCTACAGAGAGAGTCCCAGGGCAGGCAGGACTACACAGAGAAACCCTGTACCTGGGGCACTAATCGGGTGTGATGGCTCACACCTATAATCCCAGCACCAGGGAGGCTGAGACAGGAGGACTGCTGGATGTTCAAAGTCAAACTCGGATACACAGCAAGATATTGCCTCAGAAAGAAGAGAAGAAAACTGTTTCACAAGACAGAAATAGAAATTATATTGAAAGACACGGCTCACGAAAAAGAGCTTGGCACTTGGAAGGGAACCTTCACTTGTGCCACCCCATTATGTTCTAGAACAGTGGTTTTCAACCTATGGGATGCAATCCCTTTGTGGTCAAAATAACCCTTTCACAGGGGTCATCAAGACTATCAGAAAACAGATATTTACATTATGATTCATAATAGTAGCAAAATTACATTTACAAAGTAGCAATGAAAGTAATTTTAGGGTTGGGGGTCACCACATCATAAGAAATTATATTAAAGGGCCGCAGCATTAGGAAGGCTGAAAACCCATCTTCTAGAATGTTCTGTTCACATTTCACATTATATTTGAAGCAACCTTGCAAAATCTCAACAGTGCCAGAAGTGGTTGGTAGGACAGGCTGAGCAGACTTTTCAAAATTCTTGGCACCAGAAGTTTTAAGTTCCTGTTTTGTTTTGTTTTAATATCAGCTATCATCCAGAATGAGATGTCTTTGAGATAAAGCCCAAATCTATCAATAGCATTCATTTATGTTTCATGTATACCTTGAACACACAGTAATCTTAGGCAATATTCTTAATGTGCTCTGATTTGACAGTGGCCCAGCACAAGACCATGTGTGGAATTTTCCAATTGTAGTTGTGTAGGGAAGACTTCAAATTAGGGATGTCCAACCTAGGCCACCCCTGGTGTTGCATTAACTCCTCCATACCACCCCTACCCAGCATATACCCCATCTCATTCACTCAGTAACATCAGCTATGAGGCAGAGGTGGTCTCTGTGTTACAAAGGAAGGACCCTGGGACCCAGAACTGATAAATGGTAGAGTCTAGACCAGTCAGGTCACAAAGCAAAGCCATTCACTTGCTCTTCAAATACTTACTGAGCACTCCTGTGTATCTAGCTCTCTGGAAGCACTTTAGAAGGAGATGAGAATTAGACAGGTACCATCCCTGCTGTCATACTCTCCAACAGGAGAAAACATACACATTCTCATATTCTCTCTCCCTCTCCCTCCCCCCCCTCACACACACACACACACACACACACACACAGCACAATTGCTCTGATTGTGGCTAACAGAGCTTTTAAGAGAATCAGAACCTACAGGAGATAGACAGAGACTGACTGTTTTGGTTAGTTGACTGACAGACGAATGGATGGACAGATGAATGATGGATGGATGGACAGATGGACAAACGAATGGACTGACATAATTTTATCAGAGCTATCAAGTCTCAAATTTTTCTGCCAGGCCGGGGAAGAGCTGATGTTACAACCTGAATCATAAACTGTGTCGTCAGGCCGACAGCCTAGAAATAAAGAGAAGGTATCTGGGGTCCAGTCCTTGGGCCCCTCCTAGGTTCCCGCTTTAGGAAGCTTCATTCCGCTCTTAAGGCCTCCGCCCTCAAGAAGCTATAGTGTCCTGCCATATTAAGGAGAGAGATTCGCTTAGTGTATGGCCAACAGCCACCTGTAAATGTCAATCTCATCACAGAGACCCAATCAGCAGCACCCATTCTATGGCTGCCCCACACGAGGGCACCATGAGCCAAGCCAGGCTGACAATGGAAAAATTAAACCATCATGAGGGGCTTTGTGGAGTATCAGGAAACACGGCAGGGAGGTTGGGGGGACAGGAGGAGCTAAGGACTTGGGAAATACTGGAAGGCCCAAGGAATAAAAACAAAAAACACTAGTAACTCAAATTATTCACCAAAACTACAAACCAGGCAAATGAGATGGTTAGAGGCACTTGCAGCCGATTTTGACAACCTGAGTTTGACCTCCAGAACCTACAGGTTAGGAGGAGAAAAGTGACTCCCTCCAGATGTTCTCTGACACCCCTCCCCCCCACACACACACACCTACAACATCAACAGATATGAGAAAGTCCTTTTTTTTTCCACTGCCAAATTCCCTTCTCCAAACCCTCCAAGCCTGGGGTTTCCCAGCTGAAAGTGTTCGGGTTGTGTGTGCCTTGGTAGATTCATGCCATGTTCTCATACAGGAAAACACAGTGTGTGCACTAAAGGAATGTCAGGCCTGGTAACTAAGGACTGAACATGGTGACAGGCCAAAATCAAAGGAAATGTACACATCTAACCAAATACCGGAAGCTCTGCAGATAAGGGACACACAGTCTCCTTCCTGTCCATGTACTCGGGATTTCTTTCCTATTTTAGGGTTACTGGTGCTGTATGAAACACCATGATCAAAAGCAACTTGGGGAGCTGGAGAGATGACTGAGCAGTTAAAAACACTGACTGCTCTTCCAGAGGTTCTGAGTTCAATTCCCAGCAACCACATGGTGGCTCACAACCATCTGTAATAGGATCTGATGCCCTCTTCTGGTGTGTCTGAAGACAGCTACAATGTACTCATCATAAATATAGAATAATTTTTTTTTTAAAAAGCAATTTGGGGAGGAAAGGGTCTGCTTCATTCAAAGTTCTGTATTATAGTTTATCATTAAAAAGCAGGCAGGCAGGAACTCAGAGGAAGGAGCTGATGCTGAGACCATGGGCGGGTGCTGCTTACTGGCTTGCTCCTCACCATTGGCTCAGCCGGCTCTCTTACAGAACTCAGCTGGCTGGGCCCTCCCTATCAATCACTAAGAAAATACCCTACTTGGCCTGCCTACAGTCATTTCTCAATCAAGGGTTCCTTCTCTCAGATGACTCTAGCTTGTATCAAGGTGACATAAAACTAGTCAGCAAAATACACCACCTTCCACCTCATTATCATGTAGGATGGTTGTGGAAGCTAGTCTAGAATTCAGATCCACAGCTGAGGCACAGGGGAGAGCTAGGGCAGGAGGGAGGTACCTACGCTTGCATAATGAGCTGGGCAGGACACTATGGTAAGGTCATGTATGTGCTCAAAGTGTAGTTGAATCTAACTTTATAAGCAGCAGGTCTCGGTAGGAAGTGTTCATTTGCTCTCATTAGCAGGCAGGAATGGTTCTTCTCCACAAGCTGCATGAACCTGGAGCCCCAGAAGGCCCGCAGGTGGTGAGGGACAAGCAGAGAGAACTCAAGAGGTGACCAGAAAAGCTCTTCCCTCATTGAATAAAACAAAATAAGTAAGAGAGAACCCTGTGTCCCCAGAGGCACTTTGTAGACACTGGGGGAAGCAGGAGCCAGGTCTCTCTGTACCCTCAAATGGTAAGAAAGACAAACACCTACGGAAAGGTGCTCCTAACCCTAAGAGAGCGTCAGCATCACATCCTCACTGCCTGTTTTGTTCCTGCAACTGTTGGTTTGTTGTTGATTTTGTTTGGTTTGAGATGGAGTCTGGCGATGTCATACAGGCTGATTTCAAACACCGACAAGAGCTCCCTCGACTTCAATCTTCCAGAGCCCAAATTCCAAACGTGCCCAACCGTGCCCACCAATGTCAGATTCCCTTTAAATACACACAGCGCAAATGCTTTGAAATCCGATGGCAGAGCTGGGGCCTTCCACACTACCTGCGGGCCCACGAGGTGTTATCAACAATCAGAGGAGGACAGAGGGAAAGTCAACAGGAAAAGACAAACAGAATCTATAAGCCTGGCCTCCACGGACTCTCCAAGCCAAAGCGAGTCAATTTCATTCAACCTGCGTGTTGGGCTCCCTCCATGACATGGGAGAGCATCCTCAGAGGTGCTGTGAGGGAAGTCCCACAGTCTGGATCCATCTTCCTTCCTCCTTCCTGAGCTGCACACGCTAAGGAGGGCCCGATGTCACAACAATGGACATGTGTTTTGACTCTGTCAGCTATGTCTCTGGCTCCAGTTGCAAAGGCCTCTCCAGCATCACAGCAGATTCTCTTCCCAGAAGTCTAATTTATTAACTCTTCATAAAAGCTATCTGTTAGGGAGGAGCAGGCCAATCAGCTCAGGGTGGATGCCTGTTGCTAAGGGAAAGAGCAGAGGAAGCAATTCCTCTCCTACTTTCCTCTCAACACCAAGACTCCTGGGGATACCTGGTTTTCTCCGAACCCTAACTACGACCCCAGTCAGTCAGGCTCCTCCTCCAGCACCAGGGAGACAGCAAAAGCCCCATGAGTCAGCTGGGGCTCCCATGGGGTATCTGGCAGACCTACATATCCTAACCTGGAATCCTGACCAAACGCTGATCCCAAAGCCTGGGTTGCTAACCACCTTCCAGAACCTTAAGTCTCCACCCTGACCAGACCTCCCCCACCTGGACTACTATCTCCCTACCTCTTTGCCCGCCCCTCCTGAGAGGAAGGGCTTCCTCAAGTCCAAGCCCCAGCCAGCCCCATTCCTGCTGTCTCTCCCTAGCCCCTCAAAATACCTTCCACACACTAACTATCCAGTGCATAGTCATACTGGGATCCCTGAGAGTAGAATGCAGAATCTTTGTGTGCCACCCCCCCCGGGGGGGTTGTCCTCTTTTGACAAGTATCATGTGTGTGTGTGTGTAAGCGGAGGGAGGGGGAGGGGGAGGGGGAGGGGGAGAGGGAGAGGGAGAGGGAGAGGGAGAGGGAGAGAGAGAGAGAGAGAGAGAGAGAGAGAGAGAGAGAGAGAGAGAACATGAACACTACCAGGTTCCATTCCATGTTCAAGGAGACCTAGCCAAAACTAGCTTAATGCTCCAATGCAAATGGTCAGTACTAAGGTCAGAATTCTGAACCAGTGCTTCCTAGATACTCTTTTCTCAGAAGTACAGGCATGTATGATATATGCATGCTATATCCCCTTTCTAGCTTCTCCCCATTGGATGTCACTGCATTGTCTCTCCTCCGGGTCCTCCATGTTTCAGGAACATGGACACAGACAGACAGACAGACAGACAGACAGACAGACACACACACACACACACACACACACGCATGCACACGTCCTCCAGAAAGCCACTGTGGCTACTGACTTCCTTTAACAACAAACTGGATCCCACCTTGTGTGATGCCCATGGCTCCAGAGATACTTTGCATTCTAGAATCCTGCAACAGTGCCTGAGCTTCAAGAAGGAAAGGACTAGAATATTCTTTATTAAATCACCCAGCCTAACAGGAGCACAGTGAACAAATAAGCTAACAGGCATCCACGGTACCCAAAGTAACTACAGACCACACAGTCTAGGCTTATGGTAAGAAGAATCTTTTCCTCAAAAAATAATACAGGACATTTTTTAAAAACACCCACTAACTAACGCACCAGACAAATAATATCAGTGATTATTATTTGTACAGTTAGCACCTTATACCTTGCCCATACAAGCACAGGTGGTGTTTATGTAACTGTATCCCTACTACGAACGTGTCATCAGCCCCTCTGATCATATCCCCTCAATGCTGTGCCTCTAAACACGTCATGCAAAACCCCAAGCCTGTACTCTGTCCCTCCACCGCCCTCACGGGCTCCGAGCGTGCCCAGCCCAGCCCAGCCCAGCCCGTGCTGAGAGCACAGCTCTATTCTGCCCTCACAGAACATTTTTTTTTCCTGAGGCAGCTTCCCTTTTCCAGGTGCTAAAGCAGATTTTCCTTCTCAGTTCCCAGGACATCAAAGGTCTATTTTCACATAAAAGTGCTCAACTGAACATATAGTAAAACAAAGGCTGCCCTTCCCCAAAGCCTCAGACACGCCGGGATTCTCCCTGCCCAAAAGGTCCTCCTTCCAATTTGGGGAAACACTTTATGACGCCTAAGGGGATCCAGTGCCATGACCATCTTCCTAGCCTGCTCTTCCCACCATCATGACTTACCACGCCCAGGTCCCTAATCCCTCCTCTGTCCTTGGACTAACCCTCGCCCACCAGAGGGCCCAACAGACACCTCTGGGGCTTATGTTTGCTTGGGGCTGTTCCCAGTGCTTCCCTGGAACCATTCCCTCCACCAAGGTTTGCAGTCACCAAACCCTGGGGACCCTCCTGAGCTCTCGTTTGTCTGTTTATACTGAAAGGAACAACATGGCCCTATCAAGCAAGAAGGGACAGAGCTGAACCCAGCTCGCTGTCATCCTTGGGCTCTTAACAAAATAAGGAGTCAACAGGAGCAAGCTATCAGGCCAACTCTCAAAACAGCACACACAGAGGCCAAGCTAACAAACGCTACCCAAACTCTCACGGCACGGACGAATGGAGTCTGTTTCTGTCCCAAGGCAAGACACAGTTGGGGTTTTGTGGCATCTAATGTGTTAGTGTCCAGACTCTGCCCGAAAAGCAGGATGCTGTTTAACCTCATTAGTGATTGGTGAAATGCAAATTAAAGCTACGAATTGGGTACAAATGAACAAGTCTGATGGTAGTAAGGGGTAACAATAAATATAAGGGGTTCTGGGTGTCTACAGAACAGTTTCTACCCAAACATTAACTCCCACACACATTGTGACGCAGCAGCCCTCCTATCAGCCATGGATCCTAAGAAACTCTCACACGCTCCCCAGATGAGTACACCTGTCTCAGAGAGCCACAGGAGAAGAAATGAATACTAGAGCTGAAGAAACGCAAGATTCTCGACAGAGCAAGCTCTCCACGAAGGAATGCCCCAAGCCTCTATCTGTTCTTTTTCTGTTTTGGTAATTTTTTTTTTTTTTTTAGCAGGATCTCACTGAATTGCTTGGGCTGACCTGGAACTTTCAATCCTCCTCCCTTCAGTCTCCCAAGTGTTAGAATTAAGCATCAGTCTGGATTGAAAAGAAAGTTTTCTTCTGTAGGGTACAATGTAGAGATCTAAAGCCAGGCAAGGCTACCAAGAACAGTCTACCTCAGAGCACATGGCAAACAGGGAGGTGCTCCCACCTTGCATGCTGTACGGTACATATCAATATCATGTGGATAAGGTGAGATATTAAATTAAGCTCACCGTGTTCTTCTCTTAGTGCCAGCCTCCTTCCGGGGACCTCCCATTGTCTCTGTAGAAGCCCTGCCTGCTAAGGGCTCTCACTACCACCTTTGGAGAGTTAAGCAAAGCGTCTGTCGGGGAAATGCAGGGCCAAATGGGAAATGCAGCTACTCACATCACAAAGCAAGACTTAGTCTAGAGCAAGCTGTTATCCACACCACATAGTTAGTGAGGGTTGGAACCACACAGCTAACACTTCTGGGACGGTTTCCTCAGTAAGGCGAGTAAGTCTGAGCAACCACACCATTATACAGCCCACGCCCCCACCTCCAGAGAAGAAATGGGACCTTCCAGTGGCTTCTAAAATCCAACAAGTTTGTGGTAGAATCACCCCTCACCTACTGATAGGATGTGCTCAGAATCTCCTTGGACAAGCTTTTCCTGTGGGTCACTGCTATTGGACACAGAGTCTGCCACAGTTTGGATCTTGAACAGCTCCCAAAGGGCCCTGTGTCAAAGGATAGGCCCTTGGGAGGCACTATTTAAAAGGTAGCAGAACCTTTAAGAGGTAAAGCCACTGGGATGGGTTTAGGTTATCAGGGGCATGCCCTAGCAGAGGACCGTGGGACCCCAGTGCCTTCTCTTGCTTCCTGCCCACAAAATGAGAGGCTTTGCTGCCCTATGCAGTACCGCCCTGAAGTGCTACCTCCACAGAAACAAGCCTTTCACTTTGTATGCTGATTACCTCGGGTGTTTTGTTACAGTGACAGAAAGCTGACCAACAAGGGTCCCTTCTTCCAGAAACTCTGGAGTAAACCCAGAGTCCTTTCTGCTTGGCTCATTCACCTCAGGCCACTCTTCCCTGCTGCTCCAGGAAGACCTAAGAGTTACTGATGGCCAAGGATTGAGTGTCCCCTGCCTTGTCCAAACTGCTGTCCCTCCCTCCACCCCAACCCTTCTGTCCACCAGTGATTTCACTGATCCACACTCTGAGGACACACTCATATCTCAATCATCCTGAACTTCCAGAAAGTGACCTCTTTTCCCACCCTTGTCTCCGTTCATACAAAGGGATCTGTCCCATCTCCACCATCCCCTCCCCTTTCCCGGGACACTCACCACTGCTCCAAGTCTGTCTCTAGAATCCTGAGGCAGCTCCAAGAATCTGATCACAGCTTCTGCCTCCCTCCTCTCCTCCTCTCCCTCCTTTCCTCCTCTCCCTCCTCTTCTCCTCTCCTCTCCCTCCTTTCCTCCTCCCTCCTCTCCCTCCTCCTCTCCTCCTTTCCCTCCTCTCCTCCTCTCTCTCCCCTTCAGTCCCTCCCTCAATCCCAGCACTACATTACAAACCACCCCTGCATCTTCTCTCCTCACTGAACTCCACGTGATCTGAATGAAGTCCTACCTGCTCTGAAGTGACAACGGAAACAATCCCCACTTGTTGCAAATTTACAAGGCAGCTGACACTGTGCCGGGCAGCCTAAAGACACTCATGCAAGAAGAGGAATAGTTCCCGTAAGCAGAGCCACCCAAAGGGACTGTGCCAACTAGAACGCATACTACAAAATGATAGTCATACTAAGAACCTGTCGTTGTAAGCCTCAAGAAATATTTGTGGTACAAATATTCGGGATGGGGGAGGGAGGGGAGGAAAGAGGAAAGGAAGAAATAGGGTCTAATTTGTCACCAGGGTGGAGAAACCCTGGGAACCTTCCCTGGAAATGCTATAAGTTCTCTAGTGGTTAATTTTTAAGTCAAAACTACATACAATTTATGAAACAGGACCATTTTTAAAACAAAAAAAGACGACAACAAAATTCTACTCAGAAAGCTTCAGTCATGGTTCTAGTACAAACCTTTATACTCATGGGATGAGAGAAAACAAGTTTTTGGTTTTGAATGCAATTATCTGGTCCCCACAAGAGAACGAGCCGCTAGCTGTCCACTCTGGCAATGAATGCCAGTGGAATCAGGAGACACACTGGCTGCCATTTTGCAGAAGAAAGGCATGAGCTAGAGAAACGAGCTCTGCTATGGGGCACAAGCACTGGCAAGCTCCTTGGTCGTTCCCCGCCACCCCCCCGTCCCCGCCCCCGCCCCCCGTCTTATTTTTTCCAGTCTCCAGAGCAGGAATAACCTGCCCTCCCTACACAGAGACCATTCTCAATGCATGGAAACCAAACACACTCTCAACCAACTAACTCCAAAGGACTATGCCAAATCTACCTTGAATTTTCTTTTATCTTAAATATAATTTGGCAGTAACAGAAGACTAAGCAAAGGCAGTTTCGAGAGTCCCCTGCATGTTCGACTCTGCTACCCCTAACGTTGCTAGCTTTCATCCCATGCTACCTTGACCACGGGATGAAACCAACGCCAGATCAAAGCTACTTACTGAGCGAACTCTAGACTATTCAGATGTCACCAGCGCTTTCACCAGCGCTTCCACCTGACGTGCCTCATCAGTCCCAGGCTCTACCCCATACTTAACAGAAACTGCTTTAAAACAAGCAAGTGTCTTATGATTATCTATTCTGCCTTGGGAAAGAAATGTCCTGGTACTAGAGGGAAGCCTGAATCTAATCCTTCTCCTCACCATCAAAGCCGGCAATCTTTGACAGGATCTCCAAGGGAACAGAATTTGATCTACAGTGAGATTAAAAGACCCAGACAATGATGACCAAGCCTCTTAACCCTCCCCTGGTCTCTCTCGACAGCAACTAGCCTGGCATTTAAAAGTAGTTTATGTTAATTGCAACCGGGCCTATATGAACACTACAAAGCAAGCTGGCTTCAAACAAAATAGGCTCAAGAGAGTAGCCTAACAAAAAATTAATTTTGTAAAAGACCTATTTCCATTCCAATTTGTTTTTAAATATATGTTCTGAGTCACACGCCATTAGCCATCTCAATTTATTAATAATCTCAGGGCAACCAACTATCTCAGATCACACAATGATGAAATCTTGCATAAAAAAAGAAAATGAAATGTCTGCACGAAAACATTAAGCAGGTATTCAGCTGTGGTGACTAGGGAAGATGAGGGTTTTTTTTTTTTTGGGGTTTTTTTATATAGACCAGAACGTGGCAGCTCAAACAAGATGAAGGCAGTGTAAACTGGTAACTCAAACTTTGTGAAGAAATCTCCTCCACTGAGCATGAGATTATTTTAGAAATGCCCGGTTCAAAGAAAGTTCCCTGGAATTCCCTCCTCCTCCCGCCCCTCAACAAAGGTTTTCGATGGGCAATGATGCCCCCCCCATCACCTCCACCCCCACCCCCTGAGGCTCAAAGACCCCCTTCTCTTAGCTAAGGAAATGACAGGGCTGTGCTGGCATTTTAAAGCAAGAACAAATACTTGAGCTATAAAATCCACTTTGTAGATTGAATCAGCAAGACAGCTGTTTATACAGGAGCCTTTCCTGCCCCCCCCCCCCCGCCCTCCAAGCCCCTCAGCAATTCCTATCAGTTTAAAAAAATAAAATGGCTAGAACAAAGAAAAATGGAGTTTACAAACCAGGGAGAAGCAGCGGCACCAAATGCCTGAACACTCACCTTTCGCCTGCTGCCCTGGGTGACCCCTCATCCCACCTCACTCGTAAATGGAGCAGGCTCACATTTGTGGAAGCGTTTGCTTGCTTGCTGGCTGGCTGTGTGGTGTTTTATCTTTCTTTCTCTTCCCTAGGCTGTTCTTTTTCCAGCCTGCAGATTCCCAGGCCCCTTTGCTATTCTCCTGGCTAATTGTGAGCCATCTCCCTAGCAAGCAGGGTAGCAGGGCCACCACAGGCTGCTAGGCAAAAAGGTGCACTCGTTCTGAATGACAGAAGATGGAAAAAGACGGGTGCAGAAACCAGGAAGTCACTCAGTCCCTCTGGACGATCCATGATGGGGAACAAAACCCCCAGAATCCTGATCGCCCCGAAGGATGAGTACTCCCTGATTCTCAGACCCTAAATCTCTTCTCTTTACCCTCTAAGGCCCAAATCAACTAATACACCTTAACGAAGCTGCTAAGACTGGATCTCATCTCGCTGTCCCCCAACCCCTACCCCTGTCAAGGTCCCATCAACACCCTCAGCATCCTACACCTGTGTATTCAGCGCCTCCCCTTAATGACCTGCCTTCCCACACAGACAGCACACCCAAAGGCAACCTGGCCCCATCTCAGGAACTCCAAAGCCACACCCTGCACCCAGCCCACGGGCATGGGATCAACAAATGTTTGTTCAATGAATGAGTACGACTCAACCGGCCCTGGCAACCACAGTGCTAAATGCTAATTACCACTAGCTGCATGAATAATGAATAAAGAAATGAACTAACAAACTCTTTCTTAGCCAAGTTGCAGGGTCCACGGGGAACACCAAGAAGGAATAAATTGGCTTGGTGGCTGTATAGCAGGATGGTTCAAAGGCAAGGTGGCTGTCTTGGAGGGTATGTGAGATTCGGGGAAGGAGGCAGGCAAAGCCCTGGGGGGTGGTACCCATTAGCTTCTGGACTCCTGGACTCACTTTTTCACTCTGCTTCAAGTTGATCTTTGTATGACACGCTCATACAAAGCTGGCGTGGCTCATGACAGCTGGCACGGGTGGAGGGTGAGGGCTGCTCCATTCCTTCTCCCACCACCTCCACACCCAACGTGGCCACTCTCCCCGTGCTCATCTGCCACAGCTCCGGAAGCCAGTACTGCCCCTCGAACCTGCTGGCACTTCAATATCAAAGGCAGATGTGCACCCGGCACCCTCTAAAGTGCTACACTGAGCAAACAAGGAGGCAAGATTGACGATAGAGGAGGCTGCGCTCACAGCCCTCAGCGCTCACAGCCCTCAGCGCTCTCTCCGCTCCTCAAAGAAAAAGGTCACACGAATATTCAATTTGTTGCCAGTCAGAGCAGGATAGTTCCCGGTACAGGATTTGTTCTGTCCATCAAAAATAAACAAGTCTGCTTCCAGAAGCCTTCCTGAGGGTCATGGGCAGAGCTGTTTCCACCTTGTCTCCCTCAAATCCCACAACAGGAGAGGAGGGACAGAACCATGATGAGACACACTTTAAAGTACACTTAAAGGTGACAGGGGAACTTTTTCAGTCCCTGAACGAGCCTCAGAAAAAGTAAATAGATGTCATCTACCCATCTTCAACACCTACTGAACCGTGGACCATGAAAATAACCAAAGCACTGATTGTATATTTAGGGGATGTGTTCTCTATCCACTAGGAAATTCCAATCAGACAGCTGAATCTTTTCTAATTCTGCAAATGATCAGGTGACCAGGCCCTGGCCCAGGCTGAAGAGTCAGCAGACCAACCTTAGACCAGGCCTCCCTCCAGACCACCGAGCTACAAACACAGCCCCCACCATGGCTTCTCACATAGAGCAGGACTCTCCCCTAAGTCTCGCCTACGACCCCAGGGTTGAGATTCATCCAGGAATGGCTTGGCTCTGAAAGCCACAGGTGCTCAATGCCACTGACCAAGCCTTACCCAGAATAAACTGGGTACCGTAGTTGATGGGTACTATAAGCTACGCAGTGAGTTTATGAGTTGCTGGATACCATAAACTACGCAAAGTGAGTTTATGAGTCCCAGAAAGGGACTCCTGCAGGAAACAGTTTCATGGTTTTAGAGCCAAAAGATCAGTTTAAAATGACCTTACTCTGAAACCCTCAGAGGAGAACAACCTCTCCCTGACCTATCTGTCTTGTTGCTACAGTTGGGATGTTTGTCCAGTGGCTTTCCTCAGATGGGATAGATTCCTCAATGGACCGATGAACATTGCCACTTCCATCTGACAACCCAGAGAAACACCCCAAACCAGCGTCCCCAATCCCCAAATCGATCTGTGGAATATCTTGCTCACTTTCAAGGGAACCTTGGCTCCACCTCTCCTTGGGAGCCACAGGTCCACCATCTTCTGTATCCCTCTGGAGCCCAGCCACTTTGGCAGCTGAAGATCTTAGCGAGATCCATCTACCTCCAGTTCTAACAAGTACCCAGAGGAGAACTGACACCACTATTGACTGAGGGTTCATCTAACTCTCTCCAGGTAACCCCCACTCCACTGGTGTCAACATCTGTGAGACAGATACTCTGAATGCCCTGCCATCCACATTGACTGTGCCTGGGCCCCCGGCCCAGGTCTTTGTCTCCCACAATGCTGTGAGGAGCTTTCATTGAAATATATAAATTCTGATCCTGTTCTTGCTCACTTGCATCCATGATCCCATAAATCTCCAAGCAAACTCTCCCTACAGTAAGCCTGAAACACAAATCTATCTATATCACTAAGTCTCCTGCCAACCCAACTCTTTCACCCAGGATACTGTCCCCAAACTCTGCCCTGCCCTACCTTCAAAGGCTTTCCTAGTTCCTAATGCACTGGGCTCTCCGTCATTCTCCTGAGCATCCCTGTCTCATGGCTTTATCCCCTCCACTATTCCCTAATGACATCCCCCACTCCATCTCTTCAATCACGCACCTAACAGTCTGACCCTTTTACCCACCCTTAAAGATGGAGTCTTTGTTTTCTATTTCTAGCCTGCCTCCCATCCCCAGCCAGGTGCTCAGGCAACCCTACCAACTGGGGTTCAATTGGTAAGTTTATTCTGTGTATGAACCTTCTGTTGTCGGGCAAGGTTAGACTGGGATGCCAATGAGGCCAGGGGTTCGATCCCACAGCCTCCCTCTCTTGTCCCATTCTTGGCAAAAGCCTGTTCAGAGGTTAGTCACTTGATGACTCTATGCAAGACACAAGGCCAAAGTGTAGGCATAGCTCAACATAACCCAGTCCTACCAGGGGCAAAGCAATCTAGTGCAGGCCCCACTAACATTGGGTCAGGTGAGTCATTCCACAGTGAGAGACACAGCAGAACGGATCCTTCTTTCAGCATCCCCTAATAGTACTAAGCAGCGTGTTTAGCTGTTATTTCAATAAGCCTTATTAAGACCCAATTTTCTTGGGTCTTCTTTCGGATTCTGCAGCATTTAAAAGCCTCACTGCTTAATTACATTAGGAGCACCTGTATATATTATGTGCAATAAATCAACTTTAATTTACCACCACACAAGGCTATTCATCTTCCCTGGGTTATTTATTGCTCGGTATTATTGGTGCTGAATTGTATCCTCTTTGCTGTAAGAAAGAACAGTTGGGGAAAGAAAAGCGGAGGCTGTATTGCGGAAAGCTCCGGGATACTGCAGATCACACACGTACACAGCAAAGGGGAAAGAAAGAGAACCATATAAGCGAGTCTTGGCAATCTGCTCCGTGCTATTTTCCTAAAACACTCCCCAAACATTTTGATGTTTTCTTTTGCATGCACACACATTCCAGTTTCCCGATGAAAGGACACAACCTGAAAAACAGGCCTGAGGCTCCGGCTCCAGCAGAGCGAGAACTGGGTGTGGGGGTGAGAGGCCCAGCAGGAAGCAGGGACAGGAGGCTCCAAAGGCTAGGGAGACAGTTCTTCCTCTGCCTGAAGTCAGGATAGCAATCAGCAGCCTGCAGGCAACAAAAGGCCTAACCCACTGGCAAAAGGCCTTGTTCCTAATAACTAACTCGAGCACCTCACTTGTACCTCACTTGAGGAGGAGCAGGAAACACCGCCATTATGGAGTCACGAGTCTATCTGTAGACAGGCCACCTTCGGCATAACCAGGAAAGGACTGGTAAGAACGTTCTGCACAATCAGATTAGGAACCACTCTGCTGGACCAACGAGCTCAGTAGGTAAAAGGGGGCCTGCTGCCAAATATGATGACCCAAGTTCAATCCTCGGAACCCACATGATGGAAAGAAAGAACAAACACCCATAAGTTGTCCTCTGGCCCCCACAATTTACCATGGCATGTGTACACTCACATATACACATACGAAATAAATGTCATAAAAATACTTTTAAAGACTCAATGACCCCAAACGTCAAGAGCACAGCTAGTCCATCCACTACCTCAAAAATACCACAGATTAAAACAGTGACTTCCTTAACCCCACCAGCTCTCAGCTCGCAGTTCCCACGCCTCACAACCACCCAAAATAGGCACTGGTATTCTCTTCCCCATTTTATAGATGAGAAAACCAAGGTACTAAGAGATTAATTAACTGGCCCAACACCGGATCTTTATAACTCCCTGGAAGGTCTGTTCTGTCAACCAGCAACCTATAGTGCCATTCCAAGGCCAGATTCCACACACCTCCCCCTACTATGTGGCAATTTACTGGCACACACAGCTCCTGTCCCCAAGCTTCCCACAAACGCGGTTCACAGTTGTGCTTCCTGCTCCAGCTCACCAAATACTAGAAAACCAGTGTGGTGTACTGGGCCAACGGCTGCATTCCTGTGCCCGGGGTTGCCAGGCCTCTAGGACTGAAACTAACTAACGTGGCCGGGAATCTCAAGGCTCCTCCCACCAGCAAGGAGCTGCTATGGAATTCACGGCACACACCTGACTTTTATATTTCTACAAGCACAGCAGCAACACTTAACTTTCAGTAGATAATTTACCTTTAATCAGAGCCTCAGTCGAGCCCTGGCCAACTGACACTCTAAAGCCTCAACTGCTAGGCAGGGGAGGGAAGAACTGGGAAGAGGGCAGCAGAGTCTGACAAGCCAACCTTTTTCTGAAAAAAATAGTTCATTTTGAATAAAAGTCTATTTAGCATGTTCAGGAAAGCCACGTCCCACAAGTGATGAATCTGTGTGTGCCAGTGACAGCTTGTGAGCATGGAGCCAAGTGTTGGAGGCACCAACACTGGACCAGAGTAATGTCACTCTAGCAAAAGAAAAGTCCTGCTCTGAAACACTGCAGAGATGGGAGCGTGAGTCCAGGATATGACTGTCCCCACCCTTAAGCTACAGAGTGGGGGTTGTCAGCTAAACACCATACAACTCAAGAGCACTTACCTGGTCACCTGAGGCAGCCCAAGCTTGGACCATGGTCCATGCGCATTTCCAGGTGGCCTCCCGCTCTTGAACTCTGGAAGCAGGCTCTAATCTATGCGGAATGGAGCCTCAGAACCCATTCAAGGATCCCCTTCTCAAACAGAAGCCACTTTAAGGGGCCAGATCAATGATTCTCAACCAGAAGGGCATGACACCCCCCGCCCTCCAGGAGACACTGAGAGCCACACAGAGAGGGGAGGGTACACTGAAGTCTCAGGCCAGAGACCAGGGACACTGTGCTTCCCAACAGAACCCCTGCCTCATATCTCTTCCTTCCCATACTACACTATAGGTTTACCTGGCCCCAAAGGTCAACAGCGCACCACGGCTGTGAAACTTTAGGCTAGGGCACTGCAGGTAATTAAACATTAACGCTGTAATTACCCCACAGCCTCCCCCTGTTCCTACTATTACCACTTCCCACTTCCTATCCAAAGGAGCAGGAATCACCTGCAGTCGATGCCATCTTGCACAGATCCCTCCCCAGCTAACGGTCTAAGCAGCAACTGGAGCCAGTGGCCCAGTGCACACACCGCTCAGGGACAGGACCCAAGAAAAGGAGAGTGACTCAAGAGAGGCTGGGACTCAGTAAATCAGTCCTCCATTCCCCAGACACTGGAGGCTAAAGAGATCTGCCAGAGAGGAGAGGAGAGGAGAGGAGATCACAGTTAAGGACCGGAAACCAAACAGCACACTGTGGCTTCCAGGCCCAAATCGCCGAAGTGACCAACTGAGGGAAGTTTGGTTATAACCCAATCTCCCTGTCCCAGCAACAACAGCTAAATCCAGACTAGCTGAAAAAAATCAATTCTGGCTAAAGCCCTATTGGATGGCAGGCTTTGCCCAAGGTTCTCTGAAGAGTATATACCCTTTCCAGGGGCCACTAAGTCTTATCATCCTTATTTTACAGGTGGCATGTATGAGAGGATCCAAGGGTTCCATCAGCTAGCCAGGTCACACAGTCAGGGTTTGATCCCAGTTCACACCACCTGTTCTTCTTAGAAGGGAGAGATAATAAAGCAAGTCCAAACAGCTCCTGAGACCAGCCCCAGCCTACACTCCACTCCACAGAAATAACCTGACCAGCTTCAACTCGCTCACCCATAGGGCATGGACCACTTAGAATCCTTACATCACAGTGGTCAGTGGTGCTGGTCTAGGTCATATGCAAAGATGATCCCATCCACCACTCCAGGAACATGTATCCTCCCCGCTCTCCCCTCTACATAAGGGCTGGCAAAGAGTCCATTCAACTGCTGATCAACCACACAAAGGCAGCTAGAAACCAGGGTACCCGGGACACTGAGAAGGCTGAGGCAAGAAAAGGCCCTTTTGATGTTCCTTTAAGAACAGAGGCAAGAGGGCTGTATGACGCTTTCATGAAGAGCAGACAGACAGAAGGTGCCACATATCCTTCTTGGACCACAGTTCCAGCTTCCCACCTGTGACCGGACCAGAATTCTGAACCTCAACACACTCCAATAACCAGACTTGGGGGTGAGGATACTGGCAGTCCTCTACCTGCAAAGCACTCCCAGTTGCTCTTGCCCCTACACACCTCCTCAAGGATAACTGAGCAGAAACCATGGAAGGAACAACCCCAGCTCCGATATGGTGGGCCCTCCAAGGTCAGGTGGCCCAGCCAGGCTGGGTGTTCCTAAGGACAAACTGGCTTGTATCACCTTCCACCCTTCCTCCCTGATTCTACCAGGTTATTCCTGGTCTCAAGGTTTTATAATAAAGGCTTAGTTCAGCAGGGAAAAATAAAAGCTTCAAGACCCCTGATCTGAAGAATACTAGGAAAGACAATGGATCTGGAGGGGGGGAAGGAGGTTTTTCTTTTTAACATTCGATGCCAAGAGAAGTGCTGCTTACGAAGGCATTGCCTCAGCGGCCTGACCTTCCTGTAGTCTCCACCTCGTCAGGTCCAGCCGTTCTCTGGGCATCTAGTCTTAACCCAGTAACTGCACTGCACACAAGCCTAACCCCAAATAGGTATTTTAACAAGCGCCCCACGCCCCTTCCACACCGCCCATTCCTGCCCATTACTCCAACAGAACATACCTTGCCATCATTTTGTTTGTTCTCTTTAAAAGGCCTGGGCAAGTTTACTGGGAGGTCATTTTGCCTCAGGAAACAAACAAATTAAATTGAGGCCCACAGAGGGCTGGGAAAAGGCACTCCCCATCACTGTGACGACCTTGGGCCCGGCAGTTTTAGGCAGGAAAGGTCACTAGCATGAGGCCCTTTGTTTATGGAGTCCGGATGCCCGGTGATGTGGTCACCTCCAAGGTGTACAATTAGCAACAGCAGCACGCCAAACTCTTTTATTGGTTACCTCTGAAACACTGCAGAAGTCTGCCTAACTCCTCAAGGAAGGGACGGAAAAGAAAAGTGCTCTCAGCAGGAGGGGGAAGTCAGGGGCTCAGCTTATGAGCAATTAGCAAATCAATGATTTTCAGAGATGCCGACTTAGACCAGCAGCTCTTATTAGGACCCTTGAGGAAAAGGCAAGGACACATAGCTTCCAGGAGAAACCGACGTTTAAAAGAGTTAAGTGCCACAAACTACCTTCAGAGCTTGCCCAGCCAAAAACACTTAAAGTGTGCGCTCAGTCTGAAGATTAAACGCTATTTCAAAGTTAGCTCCTTAAATGTCAAAAAACAACGGAGGCTACTGCTGGTAGCCCATGGAGCTGCATGAAATTATTCCGTGTACATAGTAGGATCTGGAGAAGGCGTCGAAGAAGAGGAGAAAGGGCTTGTACAGAAGGTCCCCCTGAGCCACATGACCCTTCACTGACCCTCATCAGAAAGGGAGGGGCATCACACAGGTCCCTCCTCCCACTCCAATCCATGCAGGATGAGAAAATATTGATCTCCCAGACAAAGAGCCTACAGATTATTTTTTAAAAAATAAACCCCTTCACAGTCCCAAACACCTGTTCAAGAAATCAGATCTACATGACAGAAAGCACTCTCGGGGCCTCTGCTAAGGGGCAAGCAATGAGAAAAGAAACCATTTCTAAAAATACAGAGGCTTGCTGGGAAAACCAGGGTCCCAGGGCCACAGAAGTTCCGCAGAAACACTTCAGGAACTGTTCCTGTAACTGCGCTTAAACATCTAGTTCTAGACCACAGAATTCAAAGCAGCTACATGCAAAAGCTTCCCAGACAATAACTGGGAGTTCCCCGGGGCCCTGTCCACTGATAATTCACACTTACACAAGCCTTTCCCTGGTCTCCCTGGGAAGTCTCCCCAGACTCTCTCCTTCCCATCTGATTAGTCATTTCCCCGGACACCCTGAAAAGACACCCTCTTCCCCTCCCTCCCCCACTCTTTTTTCTCTCCCTTGCCCACCCTCCTCTCTGTACCAGGAGAAAGAAAAGTAATGATTTAATGTGAAAATATAGTCATGCAAACCGATCCTAAACTGCACTACTGTTGGGTTGATCTGGATTTTGCCATCTTGCTCTCCACTCTAAGCAGCTGAGAGACAGGGCAAAAGCAAAAGAGAAACACTTTCTTTCCAGGAACTTGGGAACATCGGTAACCCTGAACACTCTCCCCAAAAGACAATCTTGGGACTCTGTTAGCTCACCTGGGTAATGAAATGGGGGCCAGCTCCAGCCCCTCCAACTTCCTCTTCCCAAACTGAACCTTAATGTTTCATGCTTATCTCAAACATGAAGGCACTGTCTCCAAAAGTGGAGAGAAATACTTATGAGAAAGATTAAATAAGCCCTAAAGGAGACCAGACTTAGTAGTTTTAACATCAATACACTGTTACCAACTTGCCTTCCCAGGGTAAAGGAGAGCTTTGCATAGCAGATGACTGAAGGCAAGTATTAAAATTCTGGCCAACTTTAACTTCTCTCTGTACCAGCAACAGGCTGGACCTGACCAAGCTCAGGTTGACAGTCAGTCCCTGAGAGCCAGCACACTCAGTGGGAAAGATGATATCACTGAGCCCCAAGTTCTTATCTCCATGGTGATGGGGGGAAAAGAAAAACTAGAGCAGGCAGAAAAAAAAATTCCAATAGATGAAAAGACTTTCTTTGCATTATCTCTTACAGTATTTTCAAATTCTGTTACTACGGTTATGTATATGGAGGTCAGAGAATGACTTTCTGGAATCAGCTCTCTCCTTCCACCTTCATGTGGGTTCTGGAATAGGACTCTGGGGTGGCAAGTGCCCTTTATCCACTGAGCCATCTTACCCTCCCCTCCTCTTACAGAGAAATGCTTTTTAATAATGCAATGATTTTTAATTTAAAAAATTACATTATGGCGTTTGATGTGTGGTAACCGTCAAATCTCGCCTCTCTCCCCTCCTACTTACCCTAGTCACTTAAACACAAAAAAACTTTCCAGATCTCAAAACAGTCTGTGACTGCACAGCTGTAGGGAACAAAGTTGTCAAAAAAGCGCACGTACACACCTCAAAAATACATACGTAGAACACCTGGATTTATTTTTTGTTTGGAGTGAGAGACATATCAGTTCAAGTAGATTTCTGGCCCAGCAGCTGCACTGCACATGTCACAAGGGGGCAGAACAACGCAGACCTTAGCCTCAAGGACAGCTGAGCTGAGGACTACCTTCAAAACCCTGCAACCCGGCAGGCAGTGTCACTAGGACAACCAGGCAGGGTTGAGGGCAGAGCCTGGCCAACTCTGGTGACTCGTGTGGTAATGAGGAACCTGGACTGGGTCACCGCTCGACTAGAAGGACTGGCCCCCTTTTCAGGATGAAAAAAAAAAAGAAAAAGAAAAAAAGAAAATATATCTTGGGCTGTGCTGATCCAGGAACTCAAAGCAACATGTTTCCCTGTGGAAAGCCTGGTCCTCTAACACACTTCATTTCCCCTGAAGGTGGCTATTTTTCTTGGTACTGAGTCCCTTTAATTTTTTTTTTTTAAACAAATACAGAGCCTGCAACATTTCCTAACTGAAGGATCGCTGGGACCGGAACACAGGCCCACTGAAACACAGGAATGCTCCCTGCCTAGCCAACCATTCCAAACTAGGATCCAGGATGGAAGCCCAGCCCAGCTGGGACAGGAGGAGAGTGCTCCCTGTCTATCCCAACACTTCCACCAGGAGTCTGAAACATACAGACACACTACCAAGAGCCTACCCTTCCAGGAAGGGCACCATGTCCTTGGCTCTTTTGACAACTTTCACAGGCCAGGTCCTCCCGCCCCAGCACTTCTCTCTGTGGGGTCCTTCTCTGCCTGGGTTTCTCTGTTCCCGGCCTCAGGGGATCTAGAAGGGCCTATCTCTTTCCCCCTTCCCTCTCGTCCTTTCTTTCCTTTGTATATGCTTGTGCATGTTCCTTAAGTGGGGCTTCAGGCTTGGCATTCGTCTTAAACACATCTATAACGGATCAGGAGCTTGAAACCTGTTTCTGGTTATGACAGACAAATCAAGCCCCCACCCCCCCAAAGTGGGGGCGGAAGGGAGTGGGGAGGAAAAGTTACAGACTTTTTAAAGCGTCTGTGACATAAACCCATTGCTGGGTACTACCCATAAAGGAAGCACTTCAGCCCCAGGGGCTGACAATCCAGACTGAACCCAGGTGGCCTCAGCTTATAAATGTCCCAGCCACTCACTTGGGAAAGTTCTCCAGAGGGGATACCATCACTGTTGGGAGAGTGCTTTCTACCAGCCTTGATGAGTGTGAAAGGGAAGAGGAGAGGGAGGATGGTAAGACCCTCCTCCCGCTCCTCCCCAAAAGCAAGCCCCACACAGTGCACACAGCTGCAGGAAGAGTAAAAACATTTTATTGTTTAATGAATAACAGAGGGTTGCTGGACATGGGCAATTTAAAAATCAAATGCAACTCCTGACACAGCCATTTGCAGTTAAAGGTGAAATGTGGTCCTTTCCAAAGCAGAACTGTCCCTACCAGAAGGAGGACTGTGCGCTGAGGGACCCAAATGCTCACCTAATTATTAAAGCTGTCAGCTGGCCACCCCAAGTGAGTCCCTTGCGTGGATAGAGCTCCCTACCTACGAGGAAAAGTCTCGCCCCCACCTGGAGCATACGGAAGATTCTGGAGCGGAGTTGAGTAAGGTCTTGTCATCAAAGTAAAACACTCAATTATAAAACATTCCAATAGATTCTCTAAGAACATCTACCTACGTGACAGAGATTTACACAAACCTGAAAGACAAGCGGCAATATTTCCCTCTACCTCCTCCCTACACTTCCATCACAGGAGAGGGGGAGGAAGCCGGGAGCAGAGATGACGCTGTCACACAAAATCAACTGTGAGACCCAGTTACTTATTCCACAGTCCTGAGAGACCAGCTGGACGCACACAAGCACACTGGCATGAGCACACACACTTCTTTATTGCCTCGGCAAGAATTACAGCTCAAGAGGCCAGCACAAATTTTAGTATCAGATTTATTATACAGCAGGGGGCACAAATTCGTCAGAACTGTCCCGTCTCTGTATATATACCTTACAGACTGCCCCTTGGAGAAGCAGTAAGAAAAATAACAGAGAAACCTCCTGGTTTACTAATGTCATCCCCAATCCTCGGGACCTGCAGCTTTAGACCACCAGCCTGCTTTCTGAGATCATACAAAGCCCTTTCTGGATGTTCCTGAGGGCTCCCTATGACTAAAGCACACGCCCCCCTTTTTGTTTAAAATATGTCTGTCAACCCAAGCAAAGACTGGGAAGCCCAAGGTTGTAAAACAAAGGTATCTCGGTGTGGTCAGTAACTGAGCCTGAGTGTCAACTCTTTCCCATCTCCTTGCTTTGATCTCACGGGAAATACAAGCAGCAGGGAGGTCAGCAGGGGGCAAACTTTAAATGCTAATGCCCTGTTGATCTCGGCAACCTTGGTTCTAAATGGACGGAAACTAGAATTTCAGCCTGTTTTATCTCAGGCTTTACTACCTCTCAGTTCATCAGTTCAGAGAATCCTTTTTTTTTTTTTTTTTTTTTAATTTGGCCCTGACTTTTCCCTGAGCTACCCTATGGTGTAGACCACACTGGCTTTCTTGTTCCCCGCGCCCCTTCCCCTTTTTTCCCAAAAGGCCTGGTAGGGAGGGACCAAGTGCCGGTTTTTGCCCCAGCCGCCTCTCTGGTGTAAAAGCAGTGTATGTTCCTCTGGAGCAACAGTGACGTGCAGCAAGACTGAGGTGTACTATGTTAAAAAGAGAGAGAGAGAGAGAGAGAGAGAGAGAGAGAGAGAGAGAAAAGCTTTTCAAAGCATTCTTTGAGGGCCCGAAAGCCTGTCACCAGGGCTTATGATCTAAGTTGGATGCCTGGGCCACACAGGTAAGAAAGAACCAACTCCACGAAGTTGTCCCTGGCTTCAACATGCATCCTACACCATGCAACCCCCTCCTACAAACACACATCACAGACAGGCGAAATAATAAAGTGTTTAAAATACGGAAAAATAAAAAGTAAAAAGGGCTGTGCCAACATCCAGCTGAGGGGTTACATTCAATCCCGAGACAGGAGCATGTCTCCCTTGTGCACCATCACTCCTGGTCTCATGCAGGCAGGGACCAAGTCCTGGCTTTTGACCCGACCACCTCTCTTGTGTAAACGCAGAATGTGTTCCTCTGGAGCAAGGGTCACATGGGGCAATGGACACAATTAATCCAAATGGCCTCACACCTTCAACACTCCCTACTCTGCAGCCAAGCAAACCTCCAACTTCATCTGACTCACAACGCGCCTCAGATCCACCTCCCGGTCGACCCCCTCCCTAGCCAGCACCTGTGCTTCTCAGACTGCTGCAGTAACTTTCTTCCCTAGCACACATCTGCCTGGGCTTCTCACAAGACACTCACCACACAAGACCGTCAGACTAATCTTTCCCAGATTCAGACCGGCCTATCATCTCCACACCCACCTCCCAATCCCCTCCAGCCCCCCACCTATACATAGCCCACCTTAGCCCTTAAAAAGATCCAACCAACAACAGTTCATTTCCCAGCCTCGTTGCTAATCTCCTGCCTCCTCACCCTGGGCAGACCAGACACCCTGACTTTCCTCAGTACGTGGGACACCCCTTGGTCCTTCCTTTCCCAAGTTCGCCCTACCATTCAGTCTTCCAGTTCAGCTTTAATGGTCTTGTCCAGGAAGCCCGCCAAAACCCCAACAGGATGTCTGTCTCCTTGTTATGATGAACATCTTTGTAGCGTTCATGGGAACCGCAATTCAGTAAAGAATCGTAAGAAAACTTGTTTCATAAACACAGGTTTGCAAACTCTTATAGGGCAGCGATCGTGCTGAACCATAAGCAAGCCATCTTTTCCAATGTCCCCCTAGTCCTACCACACCCCACCCAGTACATGTTCTACTCTAGCCTATAATAAACTAAGCACCACACTCCCTAAGAACTTAGCACCACCATTCCTGCTTCCTCTAGACCCGGGAGAACTGGCTACCCTGCTGCAGCGAGCAAACATCCTCTGGTCTCTCTCTGTGCAAGCACATTCCTCTGGCGTCTAAGCCCAGCAACTTCCACCCAAAAGCAGGGATGGGCGAGCCGGGAGCCATATTTCTCACAATGGCTGAAGCCACCTCATCAGGCAACCGAGGTCTAGCCTGGTTTCTAATTAATATTAACCCTCCAAATCAGAGTCACGCTCAGAAAATCTTGGATGAGGAGACACAGGGCGGGGAGGGGAGTCTCCAATTTTCTTTTTACTTCATCTGGAAAATTAAGAGCACTGCTGATTTGAACAAGAAATCATCAAGGAAAGCAATCACAACCCCACACGGCCCATAACTCGGTGGACTTGGGACGTGCAACCTGCCACTTCCATGAACTGAAATTAGAGCAACTGTGGCCACGAATAGCAATGGCGGGCGTGGGTCTGTCTCTCCCCTCCACTCTTAGGAAACGTTAAGACGCCCGAGGAGCCTGGAGGAGAGACCCAGCAAGAGTGCTTTCCTCTTTGTCACCATAAACCAGTCGAAAACTAGCCAATGACTTTCCACAATGGTGCCCCCCGGAAGACTCCCTAAAAGGACTATGAATGAGGCAACGGACTTGGAGTAGCAAAACAGGGAGGGGCTCTCAGAGACCCTCCACTCCCAACCTGACACTTATTTGCTGTTTCTGTATTAATTACAATAAGCTGCTTCATAGCCTGGCGACCACTTAATGGAGCAGCAAATATGGCTTTTTCCCTACAATTAGTCAATGTAATCTGCTGCTATTCCACTCCTCCTGGTCACCCCCTTTGGCTTCCGCATACCCTACCCTTCCCCCCAGAAACACACTAACAACCACATCCACCTCACAGAGTGCTGGGAGTCCACTTACAATTAATTACTCCCTGGACCTGGGAAATGCCACCCAGTGGATGGTACACAGAGGGCCTAACACGGAAGAGAGCAAGATTAGGACCGCACTCCAGAACCCTAGGACATCCGAGGCTTTCCCAGCCCCGACAGGAAGTCTCGAGGGTCAGCATCTCCCAGACCGCTGGCTAATGACCGTGGTTATTTCTTGAGTTCTGACACACTTACCCGGCTCATGTGATAGGGTTCGTGGGCTTGCAGAGCATAATCCCATGTCCTGTGTCCCCTAGGACCCAAACGTTGCCCATCTCAACACTGGCCCTCATCCCTGTCACCTCACTCCCATCGCAGATCTCTTTGTCCAGAAGCTATTGTCTCCTTCTAAGCTGACTCTCATTAGCTCTGCACTTCCCGTTTGCCCCCAGCGTCCAGGAAGTAAAAGCACTGGGCAGGGATGGAAGCGCCATCTGAAAAATTCTAAGTCATGTCTAGACCCTGGAAAATGGGCTTTATGTGGAATGAAGACCCTGGGACAGCCCCTTTTGTTCAGATTAAGAACTCTCAGCCTGGCAGTGGTGGCACATGCCTTTAATCCTAGCACCTGGGAGGCAGAGGCAGGCGGATTTCTGAGTTCGAGGCCTGCCTGGTGTAGAGAGTGAGTTCCAGGACAGCCAGGGCTACACAGAGAAACTCTCTCTCAAAAAAAAACCCCTCTCTTTCACCCCTTAGAGACTGATATTATCAGCTAATACCTGAGGTGCTTATCACCATCTGGCCACTAACTTTGCCATTTTCTCTTCTTTCTTTTTTTTTTTTTTTTTTCCTGGTGGTGGTGGTGGTGGTGGTTTGGTTTAGGTTGATTTGGCTTGGTTTTGGGATTTGGGGTTTTTCAAACCAGGGATACTATGTATCCCTGGTTGTCCTAGAACTCTCTCTGTAGACCAGGTAGGCCTTGAACTCAGAGATCTATCTGCCTGCCTCTGCCTCAAGTGCTAGAATCAAAGGCATGTGCCACAACCACCTGACTACCTGTCCCATTTTCAAGACAGCTTTGCTTCTCTTTTGGATACTGGCTGGCCTCAAGATAGTTGCAGAGCTGAGGATGGCCCCCAAAATCCCAATCCTTCTGTCTGCCACTTACAAAGTTCTGAAATCACAAATGGATGCCACCATGACCAGCCTTCAAAATGGACTTAAGGGACTAGAAATATGGCTCCGAACTTGAGAGTACCACCTGCTCTTCTGGAGGATCCAGGTTCAAGTCTCAGAAGTCCCACGGTGGCGCCCAGTCCCAGGAGAATCCAATGCCTTCTGGCCTCCCTGGATACCAGACACACACACACACACACACACACACACACACGTAAAACTCTCAGACCCATAAAACTGAAGCAGCAAAAATCTGAGCCTTTGGTGACTTTCTCTAAATACAGTTTTTTTTTAAATTGCTTTTTAAATAAATTTTTCCTAGTTATAGGAGCAAAGAATTAACATTTCCTAAGTGCCAACCCGATATCAAATACCTTATTTATACTGTTTCTTTTTAATCCTATACAACTCCATTATTCTCATTTTTCAAAATGAGAATCAAATGTTTTGCGCCTTCCTAATAAGGCCAGCGTTAGTAGCAGAGCCAAGTTTCAAACTAGATCCACAGTTCAAAGCCCCCCACAAACCCAGGACTCACCTGCTACATCTCAGGCAACTGCAAATCACACTGAAACTTTGACCAAGTCACACATGTTTACAGTTATACACGCATGCATGCCTATGTTCCTTTGTACTTCTCAAGAATTATATAAAAAATATGCAAGAGAGCAGAGCATGGCACATGCAAACAAGAGTTAGCCAAACCTGTCAGGGGACAATGCCCTTCCTAACAGCTCCTAACTCACAGGGGTCCAGTTTTCCAAGTACTGGACCCACGCTAAGCACTTACTAAATGAACCCAGCTCATCCTCGCCACATTCCCTGTGAAGGTCTCTGTCCATTTTAAAAATGACACAACTAAGCTCAGAATGCCTAAGACATGTGCTTGGGACCTGGGTACACAGGGAGCAGGATTGCAACGCAAGAAGCCTGATTCAGGAACGTAGGAGGCAGGAACCTCTTAAACAGAAAGTGAAACAAGCGATAAAGTCCAAGGTTTAGGAAGTACAGGGAAAAAGGAATGAAGAATTTACTCTTGTCTTTTCTGCCAATAACCAAGAGGAGAGCCGATAATGTCAGGGGAGCCTCTGACCAGCTTTTCATAGACCCTGCACACAGGATGCTTCAGTTCCAACCCACGCGTGCTCTCCCTGGCACGTGAAGGGTTGTGTCTGCCCAGTTCCTAAAGTTCTGGAAAGGAAACCATTTCCTAGAAACACAACAAGGCCTTCTCCGGGGAGGCCAGGTGGTCTGCACACCCTGCCTCTGCCTCAGAGGTCATACCAACGGTGGTTCAACTCTACCCCAGCAGGATGAGGATGAAGAGGAGCAGCCAGGAGAGATGATGCTGGGAAAGGCACAGGCACTGAAAATCGTCAGATGACGCAGCGATAAAAGATAATCGTGACATGCCAAGGTGGCACCGTGCCAAACACAGGCTGCACGGACAGCAGCTGCACTCTTGAGAACTTGAATTAAATTCTAATGGTGAGTACGGCAGAAGACATAACAAGAGTCACCGCTCACCGCCCCACCATGGTCGCCAGCTCTACGGCTGTCTGAATACAGTGGAAAAAAAATAATTTTTAACAAGGACACAGGACATGAAGGGACAACTTGCCCATCACGTACTGCAGGAGAAATACATGATTGGATTCCAGGATTTTTATTTCCAAAGATATTCTGCCACTGTCTACTTTACTGCCCCTATTAGTATAAGAAAACAAGCCCTGATCCTGGCTCCCTGGTGAAAAAATGCAAAATGTGTATAATTAAAATTATACTTGTGAAATTCAAACACACTTTAATTTCCTAAGGGCCCCCTAATCAAGTCAGAAATGCTCACTAAAACCAATTATCTGCTTTGAAAGTCGACGAGGAAACATACACTGACGCAGTCTGGGGGAGATGCTCTGCCCAGGGTCCAACAGTCTTATTTGATCCACTCTCCCAGGTCGATGGGACCAGATAGGAACTGGCAGACTTCTACTAAGCATTATCTTACCTAAGTTGAAACCTTTTTGTTTGTTTGCCTCCAGCTACAAAAATGATACATTGGGGAGCCAGCCCCAAGGGAAAAGCGGGTTGAAAGGTGTAAAAACAGGCTGCGCTGGTTAGTAAACGCTGTTTCCATCTACCCCACCCAGGCCTGGCAGGCTCTGAGCCCTAGGCGCTTCTAGCAGGTTTTCCAACATTTGCAGGTCACTCTGAATAGTTCTACCCCAGTGTCATTGTGAAGATGAAGGTACCTACTTCCTTCTGCACAGGTTGACAACAAAGCCAGGCGACACTCAAGGGCCTACCCACAAAGTCAGCATCCCTGAAGCCTCTCCCAGGTGAGCTACCTGTAAGGCTGTTGTTCTCAAGTAGTGGGACATTCTCCCCCAAGACTAGGCACGAGAATGCAGAACTCTCCAAGACACTAAATTATGTATGAAGCATGCGTTGCAATTACCCATTCACGTCACCAAGTGTTATCAGGGTAGAACCTTTCTGGATCTTTAAAATAAATAAACAAACTAACTCACAGACTTGCTCTGTAGGCTAAGCTGGCCTCGAACTCACAGAGATCTGCCTGCCTCTGTCTCCTGAGTGCTGGGGTTAAAGGTGTGTCCCACCCCCTGCTTACAGGTTTTCTTTTCCCCCTCCCCCAGTTAGAACCCTTTTCAAAAATGAGAACACAAATGGGCTTTTCACAGTCTCCCTGCCAGGGCACCAACAGTGTGCAGCTCTGTGATGGGGGCTTCACAAGTTACCACCCATCCTGGCTCCAGCAGGTGACCACAGAGTAGAATAAAACTCCACCTACTTTAAAATCTGACTTCTAGGCTGAACAAGATGGATGGGGGGGGGGGGGAGACGCTCACTGCCAAGTCTGCTCATCTGAGTTTCAGCTAAGACACTCACATGGTGGAAGGAGGGAAATAACTCTTACAGGTTGTCCCTTGACCTCCACATGCATACCAGGGTGTATGAGTGCACACAGGTGTTTTCTCTCTCTCTCTCTCTCTCTCTCTCTCTCTCTCTCTCTCTCTCTCTCTCTCTCTCTTCTTCTTCTTCTTCTTCTTCTTCTTCTTCTTCTCTCACACACACACACCTTTTTCTTTTTTCTTAATTTCAAACTCGGCTGGGCAGCAACTGGAAACAGGAGGCACCAACACAGCCAGTCTGGGTGCAGGCCACCTCGACACACTACAGGCACTCAAACCCACACTGAACAAGGAAGAAAGCAAAAATGCGTGCATGCACACACAGAGAGAGAGAGACACACATGCATACACACAAAAGTGCACGACAAGTTCAGCAGGAAACAAATCATGGGAACTGCGACTTGGCCGTTTCCTTGTCTCCTTCCCGCCACAGTGGTCACCTCATTAATGTCACTCAGCGTCCCATTTTGCTACACTGTGTCTTTCTGCACTCAGTTCCAGTAGGCAGCCCAGAGGCCCGCTTCCATTGTAAACTTCTGTTCTCTGGGAAACTATCAAAAGCTTTTGATTGGAAAGAGGAAGAGATACCTCTTCCAGAGCTCCCACACACTCAGCCCCCTTCCTCCAGTGGCTTCTCTTTAGTGCTTTATTCAACATCACTGCACACACAAATCATGCTCTGTAAGTCGTTTACGGTATGTCATCTTAGGATTAAAAAAAGAGCACGGTGGCCGTGTGTTTGCGATTGCCCAAAGAGAATAATTCATTTCAGTGGAGGCTATGGATGAAGCCCTGAGTGCTTTCCTACACTGGTTCCTGCCCTTCAAAACAATAAAAATGTAAAAACCCAGATGAAGCGGGCTTGGAGGGTGGTGGGAATGACAGTCTCTTGACCCCCAAGGAATTTATTCTCCAGAATCTTCTAAAGCACTCTCCCCAGAATTCATCGTCCAGACCATTTTATTAGATTTTTCTAAACCCTTGAAATTGTCACATAATTGAAACAGAAACAGCAATTTGGAGTTCTGAATGGATTTCTTAAAAAAAGGCGACTCTGTGCTCCCCCGCGTCCCTGGGCTGGCCGCTCTTGCCCCTAACCTAAAAGCTAGCCCCTCGAACACAAAACCCTATTTATCTTTTAAATCCTCCCCTACCATAAAAGTTACACATTCCCCTAATGCCATAGATTTCAGGACATTTGGGAGAAACATCCCAGACAACAGGCTAAAAAAAGAATCCATTAGCATTAACTTGCCTGTCACAGTCAGTGACAGATAAATGAATGTGGGGCTTTCAGATCAGTCATTGGTGAAACTACCCCCAGGCAGATAAAGACCAGCCCTGGGAGGGAGGAGGCTCTGGAGGAGACCTCTCACAGTGGGGTCTCAGCTTGTCCCTAGCTACAGCCTAGGACTTTACTCTCAAAGGCAGGGAGAGAAGAAAAAAAAAAACCCACAGGCATCCTACACAGAGAAGGAAATGAATTCCTCACGCCCGCTGAGCATGGCCAAGATAAAGGGTGCTTGCTATCTTGCCCCGAAAGCCAGGACCCCATGAGCCAGCCAAGCCTCTGCCATCAAGTTTCCCCCGTCTCAGTGTGCTGGACCATCCATCACCTCCATGCAGAGTAACCATGCCAAGCTATCTGCAGGCTGCTGGGTACAGTCCTCTTCTGGTGTGGCCAGTGCCATCTCTGGGGACAGGACTAGGTAAACCAATGCTTCCATTTGTACCCACAACGTGCAGTCACCCAGAGGCATGGCCTCTTTCCATCCCCTCTAACACGCCTAGGATGAGCTACTGAATAGATGGCCCCATTTCACAGAAAAAAAAAAGCGAAGTGTCATTTCACTAAGCTAAGCTAACAGGTTCTCAGACATAAAACAGCCAGTGGAAAATACCCTGGACCTTCCTGGACAGACTGTAACAGATACCCTCTGCCAGTCTGGGCACTTTCTAATGTTCAAACAGTGTGGAAGGAGTTAAAGTCTACCAGAGGTATCCAACTGTTTGACACTGAGACATGACATTGTCATCTATAAATATGCTGGGCTGCATTCATAGCATGGAGCACACGTGGAGCGCACAGGCCACATAGGATGAAACAGAGAAAGTTTAGTATTTAGTGGAATGGGGCTTTGGGATTCCCTCGGACTTGGGTCTAAGGGGCAAACATGATTCTTGCTATCTCTGTGTCTCCGACAAAGCTGTTTACCTCCACAGGCCCCGGCTCACCCGTCTGTAAAGCAGAGGTTCTACAAAGGATGACCAAAGATCACTGGAACAGTTAAACTAAAGGAGTGAAGGAGACTGGGGTGTACACTCTGCCATAACAGCCTAACTCAGATACTAGTTTCAAATCAAACTTTCTTCTTCTTTCAGAAGATGTTAAATCTCAAGACTAAGATGGGCAAATATAGTGCACCCTGAAAAAAAACAGACAAAAAAGCCCTCCCAGATACTTGGGAGTTTGGCAGTATCCAAGAAATAGGGGAAGGAGGGAGGGAGGGGGGGAGGGAGGGAGAGGGAGACGGAGACAGAGACAGAGACAGAGACAGGTGTGTATGTGTGTGTGCGCGCGCACGCACACACACACACACCAGGCAAGAGCCTGCTGTACTTAGCACCCAGAAAGACAGCTGCCCAGCTGGACCAACATCTCAGATTTCTATTGCAAGAGAACAACAGGCACGTGGCCCAAAGACCACACCCATTCACCCATCACACCACACAAGGACAGCAGAAATGGAGAGTCCCAACACAGACTCCCTTCCCTCTAAGCAGCCACCAGGCAAAGGCAAACATAAGGTGACATGACCTATGAAGTCACAGGGTCACTGTTCTGAGCAACAGCACACAGGCATCACCAGCAACCTGTGATTTCCATATGGAAAAACATAATCTCACTATTCACACAGGGGAAGGTCATGATCACGGCTTAGACAAGGGCAGAGAATAGAACTCTACAACGTGGTCCACATTACAGTTTCTTGTTAAGAAAACAGAAGAGGCAAACGTTAAGAATGGCAGACTCCCTGTAAGCTGCCATTCACCCCCAAAGACCTGAGGGGGTTTCTGCCAAGAGCCTCACATGTGAAGACAGCCTACAGCCCTGGAGAACGATCTGAATTTCCCCTTAAGCATAAGCCCCAAGTCCAACATGCGGTTTTTCTCCATGAAACAGCAACAGCCACATTCTCAATAACCCTGGCTTCTCTGGGAGTCCAGAATCTCAGAGCACCAAGAGGAGCCCCTCTGGGAGCCTGCACACATAACAGGTTCCCAGCCCTGACTCCCACGTATATTACTTTCCAAGTCCTACCAACACATCTGCATGATGCACACTCCCTGCCTGGCCAGACAGCATCCAGCAGTCTTCTTCCTTCTTGTTCTTCAAGAGCTACATCAAGCCTTCTCCGCAAAGACTGGAATCTTCCTCGACAGGCTGCCCCAACCACCATTTCTATGCAGATCATATCCTGTCTTGTCAAACAGGTCACTACTGTGTTCTCAACTTGGAGCAGATGCTATGAACCACCACCCCCAAACCTGTGTCCCCATCATTTCTCATCAATTCTATTTAAATTGAAGTATATGAGGTACAAAGAGGTTTGGCTAGCCATAATCAAGGCTCTTGTACCTTCAGGGTAAGACTTGAACTTAAAATACTGTAAAGCTCAGAACAAAACACTTTGGTAAATAATTATGGAACTACTGACAGTAGCAACTACACGCTTTAATGAAGGGATGGCCCCTCCCCACTCCACTATCGCTCTGTCTTTGGAGTTCACATTCCTGACAAGACGTGGCTCCCTTACCTGTTTGCTCCAATCTTACAGCCATGCTTGAATGCAGATGGTTCTGGGAGCACAGAGGCCCTGTCCTCCTGTCCACACCATCTCAGAGCCTCAGGGTGGCAGGCAGGCACTGGGTACGCCGTTAGGAGTAAACACTCGAATGCCTACCACAGCCTCCAGTGGGTATGGGTCCTCCATTAGATGACAACCACTGGAAGAACCGTAACTGAGAACAAGCACTAGAAATCCAGAGTAAGAACTGAGTTCCATGCCATTTTATTTATGTTTTACATTCACACACACACACACACACACACACACCAGGGGTCCCTGCAGTGTATGCTGCCCAGTGACACTCCATCTATCTTAGCTTGTGCAAGCACAGTATCCTGTGGTGTGTGTACCATGACACCACCTAATAAGGCATCATAAAAGAGTATAGGACTGGGCCTCATGAGGGAGCTGGGCTAGCTCGGGCCATGCAATGTGTCAGGGAGAAGGGCATGGATAGTCCCAAGGCCAAGAAAGCAAGAAAAGATGTGATGTAAGCTGCAAAGAGATCCTGGAGCACGGCTCTTGAAGGAGACAAAACCTAAGGCCAATGCATTTTAACTCCTCCATTGGCAGTGGGAAGCCCAAGGAAGCACTGAGGAACTCTCAAATCCCCTGCAGCAGAGCCCAGAGAGGCAGTGTGTTAGGATCGTATGAGCTGAAGTGTGGTGAGCGGCTTGAGCAGGATCTTGGGGCCAGCCATTTGCTCTTCCATCACATGAGCTCGTGGAAATGAGCACTCTAAATTCAGTAGGAGGTGGAAAATAAAAGGGTCACAGATCCCTGTATTCTCGGGCTTGCAGTCGAAGAATTTCCAGATATGAAAATCTAAAAGTAGACATTTAGAACACACTATATTGAGGGGGCCAAAAGATGGGCCCTCAGAGACTGCTGGGGGTGGGGGCAGGAAGGAGGCTCACCTGTTTACCAAAAGCCATATGACATGAGACACAGCTTTGTCATCCTAGCAGACTGATATGAACAAGGGAATTCCAGCCTGGAAGGAAAGGCAACATCCAGGGAGAGGACATTTGTAGGACAAAGTGTCCCTCTTTCTTGAGCTAACACCTGCTAAGGTCTTGGAGCACAGGAAAGAGCAGGGCTCTGGGACAAGCAAGATGCTAAGCCATTAATCCTCCAAGGCCTTCGCTGGTGGGGGAAAGGGCCACAGAGGCACCCCCACATCTTTGCAACACAGGGAAAACGTCTAACAGGCAGGCTGCTTGAAACTATGGCTGCCGAGATACAGCTGCAGAACATCCAAGACGGCAAGATGCTGGGTGACCCGACCTACAGCAGCAAGGGAAGGCCAGATGCTGGAATCTCACCCTTCGCCCTTGAGAAGCTGCCAAGAAACCACTCCCCCAGAACAGGAGGTGTGCATGGGCTGCCACTGCACCCATCTGGATGCGTGATTCACAGAGAACCTCTCAGGACCCTGAAGCAATGTCTAAGGACAAGACAAGAAAAGCTGGTTCAACCCTCCACAACTTAACTGTTGTGACTGGAAGCACCCAACAGAACATACCTGGATAGTGGCTGTCTCAAGTGAGGAAAAGCCAAAAGCCAGTTCATCTCACTGAACACTGACCACCAATAGCTCCAAGCAACCAGGGGGCTTACATTCTGATTAAGGTGGGTTTTTTTGGTTTTGTTTTTGGAGGGTTTGGAGGGGGTGGTGGTTGTTTGTTTGTTTTTACTCTGTAATTCTGAGTTCAGTTGGCAGAATGACTGCCCAGCAGGCATGAAACCCTAGGTTCCCTCTCCAAGTACTGCAGAAAACTGGATAGGTCATCCTCTAATTTCAGAACTTGGGATGTAAAGGCAGGAGATTAACAGTTCAAGGTCATCATTAGCTATAACATGATTCTGGGGCTGGCCTGAGATACATGAGATCTCATCTTAAGAAACCAAAAAAATAATTCTGTAAGAGTGTCGGCAGACGCCCGCTGGGTGCCACTTGTCGGTACACAGCCCCCCAGAGAACAATCTGCATTTATTTCCAAAATAACATGGTGAGGATCAGCATAGCATAGGAAACTGAGGCTTGATGAGATTTACATGGAGTGTTCACGGTCACCCAGCTGTCACTGAAGACAACTGGAAATAGGTGGAACAAATGACCTCTTGAGACCCAGCAGCTGAGGTTTCAAGAGACACAATGAACATACACACGAACCAAAACAGTACATGGGGTGTGTGGGGGGTGTGGGGTGTGTGTGTGTGGGTGTGGGTGTGTGTGTGTGTGTGTGTGTGTGTGTGTGTGTGTGCGCGCGCGCGCGAGTGAACGACACGTGTGTGACAGTGCCTGCAGAGACCAGAAGTGAGAATGTCTGAGAGCCTGGAGCTGCTGTTACGGGTGGTTGTAACCTTATGTGGAAGGCTGGGAACAGAACTTAGGCCCTCTACAGGAACAGCAACGTCTCCTCCCTGTTGAGCCAACTCGGCAGCCCCACACGGTTTCAAGATGTCAGTGCGATGTTTATGTTTTTTATGTGTTCATTAAAAAATAAAGTCAATTTGACTAGAAGAAATAAAACTTTTGGAAACAGTGATCAGAAACTGTTTTTTATGCCAAAGGTTGGTAAGGACAGAGGTAAGGCACGCCCTGGCTCCCCTCTCCACCCATAGATGCTAAGGAGTCTGTAGGCTCCTCCATAAAAGGAAAAGAAGCCACAGGCTAGAACAAAACTCTCCCAGGCAGCTGACACTTGGACCCAAAGGAGACAAAGAAAGGACATTGAGTGATTGATCCATATCAGCTCAGGTTTGTCACAGCTTCACAATAAGTCTTTTTTTCTTTTTTTTTTTTTTTTGAGTATCGTGACCATTTTAATTTTTAAAACGGTGGAGGTGGGGCAGAATCCTCTTACGTAGTTTAAAAATGAATTGCCCCAGTGAAATAGGAAGACATGGAACAATCTCCTCTCTTCCTGATCAAAATGTACTTCGATAATGGACGAGCCACTGGCCTCCAACACGTAGTCCCTGGGCTCCCTAATCAAGCCACGTGAACATCAGCATCACAAAGGGTGAACGGCTGGACTCCGCAGCCTGCCTTCCATGCTCATTAAAATTCTGGACAAGACAGATTTTTTTATTTATACAAGACATTAAAGAATATTATGACAGTACTCATATGAAATCCGTTCGTCACTGCCACAGATTTTCTTTGGTCTCAAGTTACAGTTTCTTTCCACCCGGTCTTGTTTAACACCTCCACGGAATATTTCTCTGGCAAGTGTGAGCAGGGAGGGGCGGCCAGAAAGCAAGAAAAATGAGTTCTAACTGAAACACAAGCTGACACTTCATTTACAAGTTCCTCACTCAGTCCACACAGAAGGGTACAGTCTGGCCTGTCACCATGACCCACACACACACACACACACACACACACAGACACACATGTTCTATGAAAGGAAGATAAATAAAACATAAATAAGGCTTTACTCAAAGTTCTAGACTCCTATCAGCCTGGGGTCTCCAGAAGTCACCTTGGTCTGGAACCCTGATGGCCAGTTCTGTAGGAAAACAACCAAAAAGGGCAAATCCTTTCCCTACCCTGCTCCAGTTCCCAACCATGGCACAACTACACCTCAACAACTCCTGCTTCCCTGGGCTGGGCAGCCCCAGAAGCACCTGAAAGGATATACTCCAAGGAATCAGACAGAGAACACATGATAGTGTCATATAGTTGGATGACGTCACAAGAGGGAGGAAAATGACCAGAACCCCAGACCCTGGAACTTCAGTAAGACTGACTTGAGTTCTTCTCTCTGCTGACCTTAGGGAGTCACGTCTCCTCACTTCTGACAAGGAAGCAATGCGCAGTGGTAACCCAATAGGACCACACAGCAGTCAACACTCCAACTGCGGAGGCAGATGCCTAGGTGTTTTTTTTAATATATATATATATATATCACTACACAACCAGTCAATGTTTCAGCTGTCTCCTCTGTCCAGTGGAACTGACACATCACCCCCCACGCAAACTGCCTGGGACACACATTCAGTTAATGTTATTCCAGGATCTCCCAGAGAACTCCTGTGAGGCCCTAATAAAAGTAAGAGTTAAGCAACAGGAAGATTTTAAGTTCAAGGCCTCTCTCAAAATTAACCAGTAATAACATGTGGATCGATCATCCTTGGGCATCAGCAACTGTCAGACCCTGCTAGGAGTGCATTTATTTCACCAACAGCAAACTTAGAGGAAGGGACGGACCCTCAAGGAAGTTGCGTGATTTGGACCAAGTTCCTAACGGTTAATGACTGGCACAGCTGCGACCTCAAACCAGGTGGTCCAACTTGCAACCCGGCTCCATCATAATGATGATTAAAACAGCCGTGACAAAGTGGCGAGGATGAGGAGAGAGGCCCTCACCAGGACTCTCTCCGTTTTTTTTTTTTTCATAAAGACCTTTGTGGAGGAGCTAATACCATCACTCCTGGTTCAGAGATAAGGAAACTGAGACAGGGCTGGGATGCAGGTGTGGATACGGGACAGCAAAGACCTTTACAAGGTGACAGACATGGCATTAAGTGTTTTAAGAAACAAGGGTCCCATTACTAAATCCCTGAATTTTCAAGGCCTTTGGTCTTTTTCAACTAGTTTGATACTAACACACATCTGAGAACCCACGAACACCCCAGGCTTAGGCTTGGGCTGCAAAATGGGGACAATCCATACTCCTTTGACAGATCCGAGACATCATCTATCTTGTTTTCAAACAACCACAGCACATTAACGCGAAATACCACATTCCTGCTGAAGAAGAAAAGTCGGTGAGAAGAGAGAGAGGTGGAGGGGGCGGGTCTGAACCCATGGTTTCACCAAGTCAGATTTTCCCAGTTTCCCTAAAAGGAAATCTGGTCCAAGTTGTGAGTGCTCCAATGACTAACCTGGAAATTTGAAGATTCACACTAAGGAAGAAACAGCAATTCCTCCAAATCCAGGCTATACTGCTGGTGTGGAGGTGGAAAGACTCACTCACAAGCAGGAAAAGCGACTCACTGTTAAATCAACCCCAAAGGTTAGGCCAGGTAAAGGAACCTAAGCCCTTCATTAATTCCTGTGATCTGTTTAAGCGTTAGGGGAAAAAAGCTACCTTCAAGTATGAATTTCTGCTGACTTAAGGGATACCAGTTCCATCTTTTTAAAAAAAAAAAAAGAAAGAAAGAAAGAAAAAAAAATCACTTCCTCCTTCACATAGCAGGTTCCAGACCTGAAATTCTCAAAATACAATTTACAACAACCACCCTTTCCTTTGCTAATGTGCAAAACTATTTTCTCTTCTACCCAATTAGAGGCTCCACTCTGAGAGCCTCTGCTGAAAAGGAATAAGCTGAATTTCCCATGAGCCACCATCCTTGTTCTCTTCCTACAATGAGAAACTTCGTAGCCCTCTTCCCAAGAATGTCAAGCACGTTTTAATGCGGTAGGTACAGTGGACAGGAGGGCAGATGTAAAAGGTACGAGGAGGACCAGACGGAGCTGCATGCAGGGCTGCTGCCCACAGCTGCCCCCTAAGAGCCACAACTGGCAGGCACAGGGGGACGCTGTTAACTACATACTTTACAAAAGCGAAGTGCCTCTCCATTCCCTAAGTACATCGTGCAGTGCTACCCCTATGGGGTCACCCCGGTTCAGAATCCTCCTCCTCGGCTCCAGCTCTCTGAACTCAGAGGCTGAGCAGTGTTAGTTTCTGAATGATCCAAAACCTGAAACTGGGGGCCTCCCTAGCTCCTTCCCCCGCAGACCTACAGCTTTAGGGGGTTCTACAGAAAGCTTCTTTCTTTCCAAGAACGGATAAGCTGTCTGCTGAAATTATCCTCTTCTTCCAAACCTTCAGACTGTTAAGACCTCAACAGAGTACCCTCCGCAGAAAAGTATAAGGAAATGTTCAACTTTTCCCAACAGGATCTCGGCGATGTTTTAGAATAAATAGAACACTTGCATAAATCCTGCAGTGGGCGGTGCCGCGCCCTCATGTGAAGGACCACATTGCCCCCCTCCTGGCCGGATGCTGACTTGGAGGAGCAGGGTCATCGAACAGAACTGTTCATCTGGGCTTTTCACCTCCCTCGGCTGATATCCTGGAGACACAATCACTAGCCTCCAAACCAGTGCTCGGTTTAAAATGAGAAAGTCTTGTTAAAAATCCCACCCATGGCTCTTCTACCTACTTACCTTGGGTTGCGCTCGACGAGGAAATGCAACTTTTGGGTCAATCTGGAGAAAAAAAAAATTAAAAAATGAAGAAGTCAATGGAGTAGTTTGGAGAGAGGAGGGGAAAACAAAAGAATGGCCAAGCACCTAATTATTAATCACTCATTTCTCAGGCTTAGAGCTCAGTTTTTAGTAATTTCTTGGTTAACTCAAAAGCCCCCTGAACCCTGATCTCAACTTTTGCCATCCTTCTCCCTGTGGGACCTATAAGGTTCACTTTCTGGAATGTTCTACCATACATCTCAGGGAGTGAAATGCTTTATAAGCCAGAGCTCATGCATTCTTACTGAGACATAGGACGTCTCTTCCACAGACCCTGAATGTTACCCAGAGCTAATGTGCCGTGTGTCGCCAGGAAAAAAGAAATAGACACAATGGTATCTGAAAGAAAAACAAAAATCACTATCTCAAAATTAAATGTTCTTCCAGCAGTAGTGATTCTTTCTTCTCCCTGGCAAAGCAGGGGAAAGGGGATTCAAAAAATACATACATACATATATATATATGTATATAAAATCAACAATATCTAAAAATTCTCCAGTTATAAAATACTACACTCGAGCTCAGATTAACTCACTCGTGTTAGCAAAATAAAAGTCACTCAGGATGATTAAAAAGACCTTTTATAGCCAGGTATGATGGCTCACACCTGTAACCCCTACACTTGGGAGCCTCAAGTAGGATCACTGAGGTGGAAGTCCCTCTGGGTCACCATAGCCTGGGCTACAGAAGGAGAACCTGATTCAAAAAAAAAAAAAATCACTTGCATTTGCCTACTGATTAATCTCAGAGAATGCAGATATCAATGACTATGGGGCAAACTGACTTGCCTCTTTTTTTAAAAAAAAATGTAGTAAAAGGGGAAAAGTAAGGTGCATATATGAATTAATCTACATGGATTTAAAAAACAAAACCCAGGGGTGAAACTACATGAATGAACAACTCAAAGTCCAAATTAGAAGGGCCATCGTAGGAGAGTTAAAAGGAGAACGACTGGACAGAAGTGTGAATCTACTCGAGTATTCCTCTACCCCACCTCCACCCCAACGGAAAAAGCTCCCCCATTCTACATCAGCCGCCTGCTCGCCGAGCACATGATTCTCAATGAGTGGCTAGCTTTACAATTCCCACAGAAGCATTTGAGTGTAACAGCTGATGCGAGAAAAAAAAAGTTACTGCCTAGATAGAAAACAGGGAGGAATTTTAAAAATTTCCATTGCCAGTCTCCATTAGATTTCAAAACGTCACAAATCTATAAGTTAACTCGGAGGATGTCGTAGTTACTGCTACAAGTTATTTATTTATGAGCTCTGGCTTCTGTGTTAGAATGTCCCTCTTTAAAGAGTACATCTGAACCTCATGTTGGTCCTGTCACTGGAGAAAATAATAAGCATGCTTTGAGAAAAACTCAAAGGGGGTGAAATATACACAACATATCCCCCCCCAATCCGGAATCCCTGGGCTCCCTAGAGCCCCAGCCCGTAACACATACAAAGATAAAATCACTTTTATTAATGTAGCTTCAAGTCCTAAAACCCTGCCTTGTGCTTTCTACCGTTGAGCATTACCTGAGAAATGAGAGATTACCTTGCAAAAACTAAAACAGACCAAAATCTTGGATCTAGGAAACTACCCTTTCATAAAGATTAATATTACTGCATCTACAGGTGTGCCCGGCACTGACTAGAGTTTCTCTACAAAAGAAATACAACAGGTGTGGATTTCCATTCTGTTGCCAAAACCAAGACAGATGCTTGTCTTTGTTCAGTCAAAAAAGAAAAAAAAAAAGACGCCCTCCCAAGGCTCGAATTGATCTGACCAACACACAGGTGCAGTGGAAGTCACCTTGTCTGTGTGAGAATAGATGCGGTACAAACCAGGGAATGGCTGGGAGCTGGTTTGAGAAAAGTACAGGGAAGAAAATAAAGTACTAAGGTTAAAAAAAACAAAAAGAAAAGTAAAATTACAAAACCAAACGCCAATTTGAGACTGCATTGTGTGTGTGGTGGTGGTGACATCAGAATGTACTCGGAGATCAGGGTTCTCGCCCATGTGCAAAGTTTTCCACACTGAGACCTCCAAGGCCTAGGAGGTGGCAAGGCAAGAAGGCAAATCCCAACCTTTTGCACATCCTAGTCAATGAGAGAGAGAGAGAGAGAGAGAGAGAGAGAAGCTACCCAAATTAAAACATTAGTTACTTAAGTACACAGCACTAGTACTGGCTCTAGAGTCCTCTAGAAAACACTAGGGTACTATTTTGGATGCGAATGGCCTTTACCTAAACAAAGCTTTTAAGGGAACAGTAAACAAGATCCTCGTTTCCATGTCAATAAACCAACCGCTTCTGCCTCCTGCACTGAACGTTGAAACAAAGTCAAAAGCTAGGTTATACTAAGTAACAGCAACCAAAACATGTCTACAAAACAAGGGTGGAAGAAAAGCCCAAGGCCCAGCTGCGGATACTGAGGATAGTGAAGAACCTGACCAGCAAACACCCTTTAATCCCAAACTCCAGATCTCCCACCCAGGCAAAAGGTGTGGATGAGCCCTCACAGATCTGCTCTGAATTTTTCCTGCGAAAGCTTCCTAGCTTTCTAACGCGGCTAGCAAAGTCAAGGGAGAAAAAAAAATAAACTGTTCAGACAGTCCTTATCACCTTGTAATGATTATTCTTGATATTAAATGATCTGACAGCATGAACAGCCTGGGCTGCAAGCTCTGACACGTCTAGGACAATTAAAATGTGACTTAAGCGCCTGAGGTTTTTTGGGGGGGGGGAGTAAGGGCAACACCTGACCTCCTTGATCATAAACAAGAGGGTGAGTTTGCAAAATCAATTCAAGTGCACCAAAGGTTACCCGGCTCTCTCTTTCTCCATTCAGAGTTAAAAAGTCGAAGGGGCTTGGAAGACCCTTGCTTTCTGCTGACTTTACAGAACAGGGGACTGAGGGTCAAGTTTACAGTGGGCAGCTGCCTCACCCCGAAAAGCTCGCCCCAGAACAATAGCATCCTATGCAGCCAGTCAAAGCCACATATCACCTTGAGGTCTCTGCCTTAAGCAGTGGTATAAATAAATAAATAAATAAATATTAAAAAAAAATCCTGGTGAAATTCTGGTAAGCAAACAGGGAGGGGAGGAGAAGCAGGAAGTCAGCGCAGTAGCTAAGCAAACCACTGGGAACTCCCCAGTCTCCCCCATTACTGCATCTATTATTCCAGACTGACATTCCTCCTCCCCCCCCTTATTCTCTCTGACCTCCACCTAAGGACTTTCACCTCTAAACTCTGGATTTTAAAAACTTCTAAGGCTGTAAAAGTATCCACACACAAATGAAAGACCTGAAAAGGGGGTGGAGAGATTCGCTTTGAAACCTAAGGTTTATCAGCTTTCAATTTGATGCCATCTAGAGTAAACCCACTGGATGCCGAATTGCCTCTGCCTATATCTCCCTTCCTTTCTCAAACCACATCTCAAATCACTAGGAGTCCCCAGTGAAACCTGTTGCCTGGACCTAAGATGAGCGCCCCCTCCCACTGGCCCCACCCCTGCCCCCTCCACCGGGAAGCAGGCTGTGCCTTCCTTCTACAAGCCAATCCCAATGCCACAGGCTGTGCTCGGCTGACAAAGAAAGTTCCATTTGCTCTGCGGTGGAGTTTCTTTGCAAGGTCCCTTAGTGGGAGGCTAACCTCTCAGGGAGCCCACCCCCTCCCCCCAACCTTGGCTTGGAAGCCTCTGAAGCTGCAGCCGGACCGACACTAAAAAGGAAACCCCCCACACCAGCCACCACAGCAAACTTCTGAGCCAACTCAGCTAGCTGTTTAAAAGTACCCAGTTCTAGTACAGAAGCAAAAGAAGGCGCTGTCCCTTTAAACAGGGCTGTCAATGCCCAGACCGGTACTGAAAAGGGGCAAACAACAACTATTAAAAAATAAAAAAAATTTAGAAAAGCAACCTACCGTCTTGGAATCTAACTCATGGTGGGGCTGACCTAATACTTTATCTACACTTGCTGGGTCTGCGAAGGTGACGAAACCGAAGCCTCTGGAAGGAGACAAAGAGGGAGAAAAACAAACAAAATGTGACACCACCGAACGCAACAAGGAGAACCTATATGTAGATTGGGGTACGAATGTTGCCCCCACGCACCCCCATCCCCACCCGCTCCCTCTATTCTCCTCTAACCCACAGCCCTCTGCCTTGCAAGGAAAAAAAAAAAACCAAGGTTAGTGGGGGAAGCGGGACGAGGGGGCAGGGCGGCTGGAGGTAACTTGGAACAGGCTGGTGCCCGCCTCAGTTTCCTCTCCTCCTCTTCCCTTTCTTAAGGCTTTGTTTTATTCCGAAGGAAAACGGGCACTAAGATATTCATTCACCTCCCCAAGAGGGGACTTGAGAGTTTGGGAGTGTGGAGAAGGCATACATTCAAATTTTTAAATTAAAAAAAAAAAAACTATGTGGAAAGTGACTGAACTGAATGTCATTTTAAGCAAGAGAACAAGAAGCGACAGGAAAATGACTTCAAGCAGGAGAGATGGGCGTCTCTGAATCCAGAGTTCGGCCCTAATTAACAATAACCTTTGGGGTTATGGGAGGGGGGGAGCGACGTTCCAGCCCAGCCATGCGCCTGAGCCCCATTCTAAATCCGCTTAGCTACTTCCGAAGACACCTCCAAAAATAAAACTAAAACTTTGTTCTAAAATAAAGGCAAAATCGAGAAGGGAATGCGTTACCTGGAGCGTTTCGTTGTGGGATCTCTCATGACCATACATTCTCTAATTTCTCCAAATTTGCTAAAATAGTCTCTAAGGCTATCTGTAGAGAGAGAAAGAGAGAGATGGAGGGGTGGGAGAAGGTGTGGAGAGGGGGTAAAAAGCAATGCAATTTTTTGATCAAGGACAAAAAGCAAAAGTAGTTTTCTGTTGTTATTCTGTTTTGTTTTTGCAATATTTTTGCACACGCGGGGGAAATTCAGCAACAGAGGTCGCGTAGAGGGCTCGGAAAGGATTTGCTATTTAAAAAAATAACCTTGCACAGGAGAAGTGGGGAGCCAATGGCGGGGAGGGGGGGCTCTTACACTGGGATAACAAAGAGCAATAAAGAAGCCAAGAAGGGGGGGACCCAGGCGTCCCCCCCTCCCTCCCTTACCTGGTGAGGTCTGCCAGCTCAGTCCACCGATAAACATTTTACTAGAGGGAGAAAACATAACCGAAGTGAGCACCGATGTCAGATCGGCCATTTTGACGTGTAACTTACAAAAGCTAAAAGGAAAGCTGGGGGGGAGCGGGCGAGCGCGAGCCTGGAGGTGGGTTGGGGGAGAAGGTGGCGGCCCCACGCCACCCCAAGGTGCGCGAGTGCCCCAGGGGTGCGCGCGGGGGCGCGGGGGGCGCGCGGATGCCCCGCTCCGCACCGTCGCCCGCACAGCCCCGAGCGAGCCCGCGGCGGCGCGGTGGGCAGCGGCTGGAAACTTACCCGGGGTCGTGCTGGGAGTCGTTGGCGCTGCCCGAGGTGCCTGGGCTCCCATTTGCCTCCATAGCGGAGCCCCCCCGCCCCCCCACCCCCGACACACCGAGCCCCACAGCGAAGCGGAGCGCAGCGGCGGCCGGCTCCGAGCCCCAGATCTCCGTCCCTCCTCCCCCGCCTCCTCCCCCCGCCCGGCGGCTGCGAAGCTCCGCGAGCGCCGAGCCGGGCCAGCGGCGAGAGCCCGTCACACGTGGGCTCGGCTCAGCTCAGCCCCGCCGCCTCGCACACCCCCCGTCCCCGCCCCCCCGGCCCATCCCCACCTCTCCCCCTCCTCCTCCCCACCCCCATCTCCTCCTCCTCCTCCCCCCTCCTCCCCGCGCACGTGGGGCGGAGTTCTAGAACGTCGTGTAACCAATGCGGTGACGTCACGCACCCCGTTCGGTCCCCCGCCTGTCCGCGCGCGCACACACTCGGCCCCCCGCGGCAGCGGGACCCACCAGGGGCGGCGCACGAGCCCCGCGACTCGAGCAGGGCCCACGCCAACCGGGCGGGGAGACGGGAAACGCACCCCGAGTCGGCTCGGATCACATGGGCTGGGTGTGGGGGAGGGGGAGGCGCGGGGAGCTCGGCCCGGGCTGTTCGCGGGGCGGGGAGGCGGCAGCGCCCCCAGGACCCCCTTAGTTCGCACTAGCCATTCAAGTTCGCGGGCCCCCGCGCTCGATTCGGAGGTGGCACCCGCCGCCCTCCCTGCCTCTGTGCCCCGGTTTCCAGTCACCGCGCGGAAATTTAGGTCAAGGACGCCGGGAGCACACCCACACCCTGCGCTCCCAGGGCAGTCCTCGAGATCCCCGGGATCTGGGGGCTTGCGGATGGAGGAGACCCTCCTGCACAAACACCAGCCACAAGTTTTATTTTCCCTTCGCGCGGCAAGTTCTCTGGCACCCGCTCCACACCGGCACGTCCTGCACGGCTGGCTCCCCGCCCTTCCCCGGCAGAGGTACGGATCCCTGCCCGCGAAGGTTATTTCGGAACTTTGAGAAACTGACGCGATAGATAGCAGGGGGCGAAGAAGCAACCAGACGGGGATTGCCCTACTCAAACCGCGATTTGAAAATATAATAAAGTGGGGTCTTAGGGGTCAAGGTCAAATGATTGGGGTTCAAAGCAGATTGTTCATGGAGAATGAGTAGCAGTTTGGGAGCGTCCCGAGGGTGGCTAGGATAGGTGCTTTTTTCAGAAAATCCCTCGACCATTCTTCCGTTATCTATTTTATTGTATTTAAAGTTACTAGGGTTTCCTCTGTAGAGAGTATAAGTGCCAAGAATGAAATGGCCCTCTATCTCCCAAGACCTGAGGTAGGTCTTTGAGATAACAAAGCACCTTACCCCTAGTTTTTGGAACCATTAAGTTACCTCACAGATTCTGGCACGCAGTAGGTGTTTAGTAAAAGTTCCCTTCCTCCCCTGTCGAAAGTGTAAACTCCGAAAGATTGGTGACTGTAGATTCCCGGAGGAACTGCACACTTCGTAATTCCAGGCTGGCCAGATTCAGGCTGTATTCAATTTATGGAGTATTTTAAACAGTACGGATACAATTATCCTTATTGTTTTAAATTATTACAATAAACCAAGTTAATATGGCATGAGGGGCAACATAAAGTTGTGGTTCATCAAATACCGGATTAATGTTAAGCGCACATTGATGCCCAATTAACACTTTCCCATTAATTTTCATAGAATTAGGAGACAATAGAATTCACTCATCACCAAAAACTGTGCCGTGTCCATTGTGGGTTTAGGGACATTTAGAAAATCTCAACACAGCCAAAGCATTGAGTGTTCAGACTGTCAATCTCCCTGTCCCCTAAATTGGAATGCCTCTGTGACAGCATCGATGGGCAGAGCATTTGTAGTGAACAATATAACAATGTCAAAGTCCCTTTCTAAAATTTCGGACTTACATGGACTGTATTTATTATGACTTGTTAGTGAATATGATTTTTAGAAGGCACTTCATAAGACTTCAAACCACAAACCCTGCTGTTTCCCAATACTCCAAACAAACTGATTTTTGAATCATCTGGGGTCCCACTTGGTAAAGAGCTGCTTGTTATGATGGTAATTGTTTCTTTGCGATTATTCTCAATCACAAAATAGAATCAACACAGCTAATTGGATTATATTTTGGATTTTTACAGCAGAACCACAGACCATTAGACCTAGAAAGGCCTTTCTTTATCCGGCTCCTTCCTAGAGTATGAGAGTCCCAAAGGTGCTAAGCTGTCAGGCTGCCTTCCCACCCCAACCAGTTAATCCCTAAGAGGGGCTCTGGCCATGGTCCAGTGCCCTTTGGTTCCGTAACGTGCACATTCATGCTATCCCTCACTAGGCAGAAGTCGGTGGCTACCTTCCTGATGTAGACTTGAACAGTTAAGTGGTGAGCAGAGGGAAGAAGACCTGGAGGGGGCAGGGCCCCCAGCTCTGCAGTGTCCAAGCCAGAGACTGAGAAAGGACTACAGGAGAAGGTCAGTCACATCACTCCGTTGTTTTTACTTTGGTTGGTATTGTTGGAGTTGGGCTCTTGCAATGCAAGAACCCAGACAGGCCTTGAACTCGAGAGATCATCCTGCCACTGTCCACACCACCACCACGACCACCAAGTTTTATTTTCCTTTCACCGATTGTGTTGTTTTGTTGAGATGGTGTCTCGCTGATGGCGAACTCCATAGATTGCAGAGGGTGGCCTTGAACTTTCTGATATTCTTGCCTCTGCTGTTGCGATTATAGCTTTGTACCACCATGCCAGGTTTGCAGTGCTGGAGATCAAACCCAGTGCTTGCTAGAAAGAAGTTTCTACCAACGGAGCCACACACCCAGCCTTCTGCAGGTTTTTTGCTTGTTGTCCCATCCCACCGCCCTCACCACACTCCAGGTGGCAACACCTTGCCTACAGGCCTTCTTCCCCTGCTCTGTGAAGTGATTCTGAGTTTTGACAGATGTACAGATTGTATGGTGACCATCAAGATAAACACGCGGGACGGTTTCATTGTCCAAAACAAACACAAAAACCCTCCCTCCTACCACCCTTTGCACTTGGATATTAGTAAGAGTTGCTGATTCAGTGCTCTTCTCCAGCTCAGGGTACCAGTGGTGGTGCTACATAACTCACTGCCTTGAGGACTCAACCCCCGCCCCGTTCTGCCCTGGCTCTCCTGGGTCCTCTGGTCCCTGGCTAACTTTCCTTTTCTATCTCTGGGTCCTCCTGCATCCCTACTTCTCCTTTAAACACTGGTCTGCTTCCTCTGCCTGATGCTCTCCTCCAGCTACATCCTCTCTGGGTGACCTTCCGAGCAGGATGGGTTTAAAACACCACCTCCATGCTGCTGCTGTTCCCCATCTCCAGCCCTGACCTTGCCGGAGTGCCAAGGCTCTGCACAGTGTCCTTTTCTCTCTACCTCTCCACTTACCTTTTCCTCAAGGTATTTCAGACACAACGCGGCCAATGCCGCATACATACTGTCTGTTCTCCCCTACATTTGAACCTCTTTTTTGGAATCTTCCATCAGTGAATAGACTCAACCAGCCTGGAGGCAACATGGTTGACCTCTGCCCTTACCATGTGCAGCTCTGTAGAATCCACCTTGTAAATTTCTCAAATCTGTCTTTTTATTATTATTTATTTATTTATTTATTTATTTAAGTTTTAAAAGTTTCATTTCCATGGTATGTGTGTGCACGTGTGATCATATGACAACTTTCAGGAGTCTGTTCTCTCTTTCTCCTAGGTTGCAGAGATTGAATTTAGATTGTCAGGGTCAGGCTTCATCAGCAAGCATTTATACCCAAATGTACCATCAAAGCCATCTCTCCTGCTACAGTGTACCAGACCTCTCACACCTGAGGCCCTGAAATAGTCTCCCACCGCTGCCCACAAGGACTCTCAGTCCGTTTATATGCCTGGAAAGCTTTCCCACACTTCTCTAACCAGGTCAGATGTCTCTTGATAGACACTTAACCCACTGGAAGGTCCTCTGTGTACCTTACCTTGTGTGATCATTTGCTTTATTGTCCATCACTGCCAGGCCGCAAGCTCCCATCCATTTTTGCTCTCCTTGTACCAGTACAGTACCTGCTAGTTCATGGCTGACAATAAATAATTTCGGTGGGGAACAGATTGATAGATGACTGAGGGCTGCTGTGCTCGCCCTAGGACCTGTTTTGTGTGGTCATGTTCAGAAGTCAAACTGGCTGCAATTTCCCCTTAACGCTGTTGTCCCTTTATATGGTCTCCAAACATGGTAAATGTTGCTTGCATTCTTTTTGGGTTTTTTTTTGTTTTTGTTTTTGTTTTTCCGCTTTCTGGAACAGTGTGATAAAGACTGGAATTAGGCCTGGCCTGATGATACACATCAGCAATTGGGAAGCAGAGGCAGGAGTATCGCCGTAAGTTCAGAGTTAGCCTTGTCTGCAGAGTACGTCCCAGAGCAGACAAGAATACATAATAAGACCCTGTCTCAAACCAACAGCAAAAACATGCTTATTTATTCTAAAAATGTTTTCTTGAATGTTCTGGTAAACTTCTGGTCTGGGATAGACATTTCATAGGTTGATTTTAAGGATAGACTCCATTTCCTTACAATCTCAAATTTCATCAGGTGTTCTATTTCTATATTTTTCAAGGAAATTATCCATTCCTTCTTCCTTGTTTATTTGGTTGGTTGGTTTGGTTTGGTTTTTGTTCGGTTGGGTGGTTGGTTGGTTGTTTGGTTGGTTTTGTTTTTTTCGAGGCGTGGTTGTTCTGTATAGCTGTGATAACTGTCCTGGAACTCACTCTGTAGAACAAGCTGGCCTCAAACGCAGAGATCCTCCTGCCTCTGCCTCACCACCACCACCACCACTACCCCAGTGCAAGAGCAAAGGTGTGCCCCTCCACACCCTGCTGCTGTCTAGGTTTTCAAATGTACTGACAAAATGCAGTTGACAGTTCTCCTGTAAGATACTTTAAACTCGCTTGTGTCTATCTACAATGCCCGTCGTCTGCTTCGTTCCAAATATCATTTCACACAGAGCTTCCTTTATATGGATGATTGAGCCAGAAGTCTGTGTTGTTTTGTGGGGAGGTCTCGGGGAGGCAGGGGTTGGTCTTCATCTTATTTGTAGAGCTGGGCATCAAACCTAGGGCCTGTATATGCTCTTCCAAGGTCTGTGGGACCTGAGCTGTTTTGTTATTTTGTTTTGTTTAAATTATGTGTATATTATAAACAGTTTTAAACTGCCTTCTCTGTGCTAGGACCCAAACCCAGGCTCCTCTAAAAGAGCAGTATTTGCATTTGCTACCCTCTCTGCAGCCCCTGTCTGGGGTTTTAAAACTGGAGTTTACATCCTACAAGTGTTTTCAAAAAAATCATGTTTTGACTGGGCAGTGATGGCGCACGCCTTTAATCCCAGCCCTTGGGAGGCAGAGGCAGGCAAATTTCTGAGTTCGAGGTCAGCCTGGTCTACAGAGTGAGTTCCAGGATAGCCAGGGCTATACAGAGAAAAACAAAACAAAAGTTGTGTTTTGGGTTTTTGTTTGGTTTTTGTAACACAATTTTTTCTTTTTTATTCTTTTTGTTCCTGTTTATCTTATTTTTTTACTACTTAAGAATATTATGTTGCATAGCATCTTTTTTTTTTTAAGTGTCTCACTATGTTGGTCTCGCAGGTGCTAAGATTATATATGTGTAACTCCTGAACAGTATTACATTCTTTTAGCTCTCCAATGTATCCTGTTACCTTTTTCCCCTTTCTCCCTGCTCCCCAGGATTGAACACAAAGCCTCATGCATACTTGGCAAATTCCCTACCACTGTGCTACATTCCCAGCCTCAGGTGGCTCTTTCTTAGTTTCTTGATGGGTTTTTCCATCTTATTTTGATTTAGTTTGGTTAGGTTTGGTTTTTCTGCGACAGTCTCTTGGAGCCCGTGTTGGCCTTGAACTGCCTCTAGACTTCTTAAGTACTAGAATTATAGACATATGCTACAATGTACAACCTAGTTAATTCATTTTAGGCTTTTGTTTGCTGATTTATAAGGTTACAGACTTCTTTTTAGGTACCACTCAAACTGCATTCCCCAAGATATATAGGCTTTTTTTTTTCAAGACAAGTTTTCTCTGTGTTTTTTTTATCTGTGTAGCCCTGGATGTCCTGGAACTTGCTCTGTAGGTGAGGCTGTCCACAAACTCACAGAGATCCACCTGCCTCTGCCTCCCAAGTGCTGGGAGTAAGGGTGTGTACCACCACTGTCCAGTGACATTTAAATGATTATGTGGTTAATAAAAATTAGAATTTCTAAGATTGAAAAATATTTGATACTATTTTTATTAATGTTTAGCCAGACTGATTTTTTTATAAAGGGCAGTTTATACATACATCAGAAACTTTGTGACTTACTAAAGCTTGCTTTGGCACATGATCAATATTTTATAAATATTTTGTGTATTTCTGGAAATAATATATCACTTATTGTTAAGTAATTTTCTAGATGGTTCTCATCAGATTAAACTTGCTATTTGCATTAAGATTTGCCTTTAATATATCACCTTTTAAAGGAGTACATTAAATTTTCTCTCTGAAGTCTGGCAAGATGGCTCAGTAAGTAAAGGCCTTGCTGCTAAGCCTGAGGACCCAAGTTCAATCTCCAGGACCCAAATACAGGGAAAAGGACTCCTGAAAGTTGTCCTCTGACCTCCACACGTGTACTGTGTTGCTCCTCCGTATGCAAGCATGCATGATACTAATATAATATGCAAAATAAATAATTTTAAAGCTTTAAATATTGTATATGCCCATACTTGCTAATTTCTTATACATCTCTCAAAGTTTGCTGTGTCTATTTCAAACATATGTTGCCAGAGGCAGCAAAAAGAAGCGTTAAAATCTCTTGACTATAGCTATGCACTTTTCTGTGTCTTTCTTCCTCTTACTTTTTGCTTTGTGTATTTTTTAAAAAGATTTGTTTATTTACTATTTATTTATTATACATGAATACACTGTAGCTGTCTTCAGACACACCAGAAGAGGGTGTCAGATCTCATCACGGATGGTTGTAAACCACTATGTGGTTGCTGGGATTCGAACTCAGGACCTTCAGAAGAGCAGTCAGTGCTCTTAACTGCTGAGCCATCTCTCCACCTCCAAAATGCTATTATTTTATGTGTAGGGGTGTTTTTCCTGTGTGCATGTCTGTGTGTCTGTGCACCATGTACACGCTTGGTACCTGGAGAAGGCTGAAATGGCAACGGATCCCCCAGAACTGCAGTTAAAGGTGACTGTGAGCCACCATGTGTAGTTTTACAATTTTTAAAAATAGAGTTCAGGTTTTCATTTTTATGGGTACCAGTGTTTTGCCTGCATGTGTATATGTGTACCATGTGCATGACTGGTACCCTTAGAATCAGAAAAGGGTATTGGACCCCCTAGAACTGGAGTTATACATGTTGTGACCCACCAGGTCAGTACTGGGAACCAAACCAGGGTCCTCTGCAAGAGCAGCAAGTGTTGGTAACCACTGCGCCATCTCTGCAGCCTCTAGTGTTTACTCAAACTAGTAAGTGTTGGAATGATTTGTTACGCAGCCCAGATAACTAACACAAAGAGCCTGCAAGATGCGCTTTCTCTAACTGTTTAGAATATAGGTTTGCAACAGGATTCATATGCTAACATTTGTAGAATGCTTTAGTTGGACCCTGAGCAAATGAACTACAGACTAGCTCCAGAATAGCAATTGCGTATTATTAATGTCGTCAGATTGCAACACATTTCACGTTCAATTAACTGAAATGCTCTTTCAGGAGCATGGCTTGGCTCATCTTCTCATCCCTACTGCATACTTAGAAAAGGTCACTGTCAAGATGGAAAAGTATATATGTGATTTAAATGTCTTGACTCAGTTGCTAACAACCACGAGCGTGTTTTCAAACTGGAAAAGCAAGATGAATTTCAGCTTGCTCTTTTTCCCACAATGCTCTGTTTACTTTCTGGTATTGCATTTCTCTGCCATGCTGGGCGCCTGGCTTATTAAAGAGTTTGTTCATTTATCTGCCTCCTGGAGTCTCACAAGCCTTACTTTTCAAAACAGACATGCCAGACTTTGCACCCAAAATAAAAGTGAGTTGTATTTTTACTAGAAACCATTTAGTGAAATGCGTTTTTATTCATGAAAGCTTCACCAAGTATAAATTCCCTGTCGAAAAGTAATGGGTCCTTTGTATTTTCCTTAAGTAAATAAATAGTTTCTTTCCTTGGGAACCATGACTACTGAAGCCACTCTTGAATTCAGGGATAGTCTGTGTTCCTCTAATAGAAATTAAGCATGTATATAGAGATCCTAAGTCAGCCCTTGCACGGACACTGTATAATAAGGGAAAGTCACTGGAGGTAGGAAGTAACTGGAAAGAAAAAAGACTCAAAAAGATGGATATGAGATAAAGCAAAATTAAAGTTTTTCAAACACCGTTACTGATCTGACACCTTTACTTATAATTATTTTCTTCTAACATTGTCTGATATGTTTAGATATGCAAAAGCCTATTTTAAGTTCAAGAGAAAATGTTTTGTTTTTTTCTAACAGGGGAAGAGAATACAAAAGCTTTTCTGGAGGGTAAAAAAGAACACCTAAAATATATTTAGCCAGAGGTTTTCTTTTTTTCTATTTTTCATTTTCTTTTCCATGTTCACATTGGACGGAATTAGACTTCTGGTGTTCTGGCTAAAGAGTTGCGTTCCTTTTCGCCTCTTATAGCTCTCCTTCCTCACCTCCAGCTCAAAAATGACCGCATGCAGCCAAGGTGCACCAGCTAGGCTACTCATGAATCAGGAGGATTTATGGACCGACCACACGAGAGGGACGACCTTCATAGGTAGTGGGGGCAGGCCTCAGAAAGAGGTGGCCTGGGAGTTTGACTTTGGCCCCCCCCCTGAGCTTCCAGGGCATGGTAGGTATAAGACTTAAACAGGAAGTTTTTGTTCTTGAAAGAAAGAAAGAAAGAAAGAAAGAAAGAAAGAAAAAGAAAATGCCCCAGGGCTGCTCTCTGGTGACGGTTAAACTGCTTAACTGCTGCCTGCCTTTCTGTCATTGCTACGCTATTCTTATACGCGGAGGTAAATATTTTATTAAACATCTTCAAGCCCTCTGCTGCCTAGGCCTGGCTGTCGCCCAGCGTTGCCAGGGAGGGGGACGAGGGTAGGGCTCGAGGCTTCACAGAGGACCTGCACAAGCTCACCACCGGTCCGTCCAGTACTTTCCCACCTGGAAACCATTTTCTCCTCTGGCCTCTCAGACTTAATCTTCCATCTCTTCTTTTTTAATCAGCCACCAACTTCGTCTTGATGAAAGGGGCCGGGCTCCCAGAAGAAAATAGCTTTGCCTTTCAACTCCACCTGGAAACGGTTGACATGGGGCCACCGCTACCTTCACTTACGCCTCTCCACTGGCCTTGGCGCTTCCCCCATCTCTGCCAAGGCTGGCGCCTGCCAAACCTAGACATCACAGCTGGAAGGACAGGGTCTCCCCCGCACACAGCCCTTTCTCCCACACTCTATACGGTGTACCTGGGGACTTTTCAACATTCTCTGTAGTCATTCTGAGCACCTGCACTCTGCCGGTCCACCACAGACCCACAACTACACGTTAGTTTAAAAAAAAAACAAAAAAAAAACCTTTGTTCCCCTCTTTACACAATACAGGAGGTAGCCACAGCAGCCCTACACCGCATGGCAACAGTGTCACTCCGTCATGTGTTTGTATCTCCGGAAGGCCAGTCCAACAAAATCTCTGCAGACGTTTGTGAGAAACGCGCACTTTGGAGGACTGTAGGTGAGAGCGCCCTCTACTGGTCATCAGAGGAAGCGCCTTTTACTGTAGGTTTCCTCTTCTGGTGGAGCAGGGGAAAAAAATGACTCTGTCCCCTCCCTTTACAGACTCTCATTCCAGAGTTCAAGTTCCTGCTCCCAAACTCTGACATCAAAATCTCACCAATTTAGGAGTTTCCTGTAGCTGATGCCAAGACCCACCACGATAGCCCGTGCTGCAATTTCTACAATTACTACCAATCAGCTGAAAAAAAAAAACCTAAAGGGAAGGGAACTTAACTCCAATAGGTTGGAATCGAATCTGCTTAGGCAAACATGGTATTGACACTTACAAAAGGACAGAGGGGGAGAAAGGAGTGAGAAAGAATAATTGGGTGTAACGAGAACAAAGGGTAGACTGTAGCACAAATCACTTGCTGGGCAAGACGCTCCTGCTAAAAATAAAGCTGCCTGAGAGGACATAACAAATAAAGATGTGCTGTGTCCATGGCAGAAGGAGCCAGAGGCCTTGTGAATCAATGCTACAACTAGAGCAATACCAAAACGGGACCATCATCGAAGGCAGGTAGGAATAAACATGGCATGAATTTAAAGTGAACCAAAAAATTAATGTCGCCATCCTCTTACTTTCGAGGGTGGATGACGCTGGGGGCCTCTCAACAGAGACCGGCCCCACTTCTGGGTTCTAAGCAGGTTCTCGAGGTTCCCGTCATCTGCTCGGCCAATGCCATGTGAGAAAGGAAGGCAGGACCTGGTTTTGTCTACTAGTGTAGGTCACAGATAATTGAAAGTATTTGGGGAGGGGGGGAAATCAATTGCCCAAGTGGCTGATGGGAGGCCTGGCCTGACAGAAGGCATTCATCAGAAAGGCCCTTGTGGGGTGTGTGTGTGTGGGGGGGGAGGGGTAGCCCATCATAGGCTTGATGTGAACCCACCGCACAAGGAAGCTATGGAGAACCCAAATGCAATCTTCAGCACTATTAATAGTATAGCCGAGTGTGCAAGAAGGGAGGCGGTAGTTCCAGTGTGTGTACCAGCAGGTCAGGCCACACAGAGTTTTATGCTCTGTCCTGCAGGTTGTGTTTTAAGAGATGCTGGCAAATTTAAGCCTCTCCAGACAATCTTGAGAAGGATTGGACTTTGGTCTTTAGACAACGCCACGGTAAGCCTCACAATCCTTTCACAATGGGCAATAGCAGAATGGCTCTGCACCAAATCCACGGCGCCTCGGGAGCCAGGACCTGGAATCATGTTTCTGGTATTTTGAGCTTTGGAGAGGAGGGGCTTCCCTATCCATATAAAGGGACAACAATTACCCAATCTACCTTCAACATCATTTGAAGAATTGTCTGCTCATTTGAGCCAGTGTGTGCAGATTATCTACGGGGGTGGGGGGTGGGGGGATGGTCCACTGGGCACCAGGCAGGGGGGACATGAAGACAAGCCATGCCGTTTGTATTTGTCATTGAGGAGCCTTAAGTCCAATCAGGACAGACAAGCCCTCACTTTGCGTCCAGTGTGACAGACGAGGATGGGCACGTTTATTTGTTCGAACTGTGATGCAAGTAATGTCTTAAAAGAGTGATAGAGAAAACCAGAGCTTTGGGGGCATAGGCATTTGCAAATACAGGAGGAAAAGGAGCCACTGGGTGTGAGAGGGGAGAACCCAGGAACGAGAAAACGTTAGAGTCACAGGCTGGGAAGATGGCTCAGTGACTGAGTGCTTTAGTGTACAAGCATGAGAACCTTAGTTCGAATTCCCAGCATCCATGTAAGAAGTTGTGATTACATGCACCCACTGCGGGAGTGGAAATGGGAGGATATTTGGAGTTGGCTGGCTGTCAGCCTAGCTCCAGGCTCAATGTGAGACCCAGTGTTACGGGAATAAGAGAAGAGGGACAGAGAGGGACACCTGATGTCCTCCTGTGCCCCTCCCCATATATTCATACAGGCAAACCACACATAACACACACACACACATACAGAGAGAGAGAGAGAGAGAGAGAAGAGGAGAAGAGAAGCAGCTACCAGTGTTGATGTTATCAGAAAGATGGGGAGTGATGGGGGATGCCAAGGTTGGAACCACGACTCAGCGGTTAAGAAGTCTACTTGCGACTCTCACAAAGAACCTGGGTTCAGTTCCCAGCGTTCACATCAGGTCACTCACAACTGCCTGTAATTCCAGTTCCGGGGATCTGATGCCACCTTCTGGCCTCCACAGACATCTGCACACACATGATGCACATGTATACTACGCTCAGACACAGACACACAAAATACAAAATAGACCTTTAAAAAGAAAAATGACATCATTGAGATAAAGGGCGAAACCCTTCTAGTCCATTCGCTGGAGGGAGAGTGTCCTAGTTGGGGTGACTGCTGTGATGTAATGTTATAACCAAAGCAACTTGGGGAGGAGAAGTTTACACTTACGAGGTGACAGTCCATCACTGAGGGAAATCAGGACAGGAACTCAAGCAGGGCAGGAACCGGGAGACAGGAGCTGATGCAGAAGCCATGGGGGAGTGATGCTTACTGGCTTGCTCCTCATGGCTTACTCAGGCTGCTTTCTTCGAGACCCCAGGACCACCAGCCTGGGGATGACACCGCCCACAATGGGCTGGACCCTCTCTCATCACTAATCAAGGAAATGCTCTACTGGCTTACCTACACCCCAATCTTACGGAGGCATTTTCTTAACAGGGGTTCCCTTCTCTCAAAGTACTTTAGCTTGTGTCAAGTTGGCATAAAATTAGCCAGCACATAGAGATTGGAAATTTCATCCACAGTGGGTCAAGATTTCTCATAAAAATAGCACTAGGTGGGTGCTGCGTGTCCCTAATCCTGACATTCTGACAGCTATGGTAGGAGGACCCTGTGCTCAAGGCTTAGGGTGTAGCTCCGTGATAGCAAGTTTACAGGCCCTGGGTTCAATTCATAGCACCACAAACAAAACAAAACCCTTCAGAAAACTAATGAAAGCAGAAACGGATTTCATTTAGAAAGTTTGTGGAAGTGTTGATGATTGATTGACTGATGGATCGATTGATTGATTTTTTTTCAAGACAAGGTTTCTCTATGTAACCCTGGCTGTTCTGGAACTTGTTTTGTAAACCAGACTCGTCCTCAAACTCAAAGATCCACCTGTCTCTGCCTCCCAAGTGCTGGGATTAAAGACATGTACCACCATGCCCAGCTTGGAAGAATGCATTTATTAGGCACCTATTACACACCCAGAATATTACTACACATTATGAAAGTTCAAACCGCTAACAATTCTGTTGGACTCCACTTCAACATTAGTGATAAGCCTAGCACCTTTATGACCGCTCAAGAATAGTGCAAAACCATGATGTGGCTTGTGCAAATGAGGAAGGCAGCCAGGCGGTGGTGGCGCACGCCTTTAATCCCAGCACTTGGGAGGCAGAGGCAGGTGGTTTCTGAGTTCGAGGCCAGCCTGGTCTACAGAGTGAGTTCCAGGACAGCCAGGGCTACACAGAGAAACCCTGTCTTGAAAAACCAAAAAAAAAAAAAAAAAATGAGGAAGGCAGGCAGAGTGGCGTTTCAGTGGCCAGTGGCTCTGATCCTGGGTGACATTCCTTACAGTCACACAGAAGGGCCAGGAAAAGAAAAAAGAATGTCATCTCTGTGATGCAGGTACGGTGACCTCCCGTTGACCCTTCCACCTTGTTTAAGGGTAGTTTCCAGGAGTCCCTCTCTAGCACATTTCGTGTCTTCACATCCCTGGTGTTTGCTCCCATTTTGTTATTGACCAGTGGGATTAATATTACTCTTTACTCTGCTCACATCCCAGAGCCAACGTGCACTGGTTTTTTTCATCAGTGGGCTTGTGTCGGTTGATTAGTTATTCATGTATAGTGTAAGAAGAGCTATGGTACAGAGAAATGATAGTGGAGAAGCCAGCCGTGCCAGCTCCGGGCTTGACTTCTTTCTTCCTGCTCATCTTTGCAGGAGTGAGTGGATAGGTGGCTAAGTGAGACAGATTACTTGCATAGATGGTTAAAACTTTCCATTAACCAAACTAGTGACTGGAGCCAATTGGAAGGAATTAAAACAATAGCCCTGAATGGTACCTTCTCTCAGAGTCCTCACTCTGCACCTGAGATACTCATCAGCTTCTGGATGCCACCAGCCCAGTCTCGAACCTAAATGTTCCACATCCCTGTCTTACTGTTTTCTTTTGGGCACGGTACTGAAGAATAAACCCAGGGCCTTGTGAATGCAAGTTAAGCACTCTGGCCCTGAGCTGTTCAGTCCAGCTCCTGGTGTACCCCGTGTATCCTTTGTGTGCTGGTTTCTTTCATAGGTTGAAGTTTCACAAAGGTCCACGCGTGGGTTCACTCTTCCCCGTATCACCTGATCCCATCATGGCAACCAGAGTGGACCTCACAGGATATAGCGCACACAGCCCCTGTTGATTCGCACCACATAGACCCCCCCCCCCCGGCTGTGACTTGAGGGCCTTATGTGACCTCTGTCAGCTTTTCCTGTGCCACACATCCTATCTTTCCTCCAAAAAGAGAACTCTGAATGTACTTCCGCTGCCTGGAACGTTCTAGAACGTGGCAGGAACTCAGCAGGTATTTATTGAATGAATGAGCCTTAAGTGTCCTTAATACTCTTCCAAAGGGCAGCTTTATTTTCAGAAAAACCAACATTAAAATATCATCCCAGAGAAGGGATATATTCAAGAGATGATCGCTGAAATTACAAGGTGCGCTGACACAGGAAGTGTGTTTCCTGTCTTCAGCAACTGTCTGTAAAATCCAGGGGAAGAGAAGTTTAACCCCAAACCAAAAATATTTCCCACTTCATTTCAGATCTTTTCCTATCACATTATCCTGGTTTTTTGTTTTGTTTTGTTTTGTTTCTTTCCTTCCTCTTCGCACTTCTTGAGATGTGCAATTATGGTGTTGATTCATGTTCCCTCCCTCACTGGCCGCTTCTCACTTCCATTCACAAGCAGAGTATCGACCTTACTGGCCCTGTTCGCTATGCACACCCAGGACAAAGACTGTTCAGAAAGCATTAGCTCAAAAAGTGGATTTTAAGTGCTTAGAAATAGCCAAGATGAACACGAGGCTCGGTGAACAATACCGACTCGCGCTTGTTCACAAAACATCAGACTGCAGAACACTTTGGAGCAGAGTCATGGAGAGTGGATGACTCATCAACCAAGGAGCAGGGCAGGAATCAGATCCCCACTCGCTTTTAGGAGACATCATAGACTAGACAAACACGTGGCACTCGGGCACGGGGACTCGGGCTATGCAGACTCTTAGGATCAGTTGCAAAGATGGACCTTCAGGATGTGTGAAGATGTCTCAGGTTGTTGGCAGGAGGCACTTACAGTCCCCTGGACAGCTGAGGCTACCCTCGGCCTGGCGTGGAGGTGCACCAGCTGTTGTATTTGCTCCCAGGCCTGCAGGGAAAGATAGTCTTGACTTTATCCCATTCCAGATATCACTCACTCTGGGAAGCCACCGTGCTAGTTGCTGTGGGTGGAGGAGAGGTGAAAGGTGGGCTACGTGTTCCGAAGCTGAAGGCCACCACAGATGGACCAGGCAACAGCAATGATGGCTCCCAGATAGGATGAAGAGGATGGATGGCAGGGAACAGGGAGCGAGGAGCCCAAAATCATATACACAAGTTATATATACACAAGGACGGTGGAGAGTCCATGTTAGCGGTGGTAACAAGGAGAGCCTTGCAGAGGCAAGTAGACAGTAGCCAGTGAGGGACTCCAGAGAACTCCATCAAGCTGGAGCAGGGAGCATCTAAGATGGGTACAAGAACAGTGATATAATACTGAAAGTTCCAGAACCATTCCTCAGACCCCATCCTTAAAGCCATCAGCTGGAGTCATGGACGGAGACCAAAATCAAGATGGTTTTGTAAGTAAAGGCCTGGAGGGCAAGTTGACAGCTTGGCTAGAAGCAGGGTGCCAGCTAGGCAGGGAAAACCATAGGTGGTCTCGCAGTGAAGGAAGAGGCCAGGAAGGAATCCAGGGCCCTTAGGAACTGGACAAAAGAGCCAACTCACATTGGATGGTTTGTGTGAAGAAGAAGGTACTTAATTAGGCAAAACATGAAGTCCCCTTTGTTTCCCATGGCGGATAAGAGTTTGTGTCAATTAGACTGACCTAAAGATGCTAAGAAGCCAGGTAAAGCATTGTTTAGGATACATCAATTCGGGTCTGAGCCGAAAGAGTGGAAAGTGCAACCTTTGGAATGACTAAAGATAAAAGCAACACCTTCTTTTCTCTGAGTGGGATGGACTTTTGTTTATTTGATTGTTTGTTTGTTGCTACATTGGACATCCAGAATCCCAAGCTTCCCCACCCTTGGGCTCCATTCCTTACAATGCCCCTCATTCCCATGAGCTCTCAGGCTTGTGGCCACAGACAGAGGGCTACACTCTTGTCTTCGCTACCTCGGAGGCATTCAGACTTGGACTGAGGGACACTCTCAGCACCCCAGGTCTTTAGTGCATGGCTAAAAGTGTGAGATGCCTTATCCTTCCCTTCCTCCTATCTATCTATCTTATCTATCTATCTATCCATCCATCCATTCATCCATCCATCCATTCATCTTCCATCTTTTATGTGTGCATGCAATATCATCTATGTATATGTGCATGTATCTTTCATGTACATGTGTATGTGTATTGTGTGCCTATGTATATATGTACACATGTGTGCAACTATCTATCCATTCTGCTGGTTCTGTTGCGCTGAAGAACAATGGTGGACACAGTTCTAGAGCCGGGCAGAGTGGTTTATTCTTGTGATCCCAGTGTTCAGCAGGCTGAAGCAAGAAGGTCATAAGTTCAAAGCCATCCATATTTAAATAGTGAGTCCTCGCCCCTCATGGGCTATATAGTGAAACTATCTTTAAAAGAGTGTTGGGGCGGGGCCTGGAGAGATGATTCAGTGATTAAGAGTACTTTCTGTTCATGAGGAGGACTGGAGATCACTTCCCAGCACCCATGTACAGTGGCTCGCAATTACCTTTAACTACAGCTAGGAAGACCCTACTGCCCTCTTCCAGACTGCATGGGCACCTACAGTCTCTCACACACATATGCACATAACTAAAAAATAAAAATAAGCCGGGCGGTGGTGGCGCACGCCTTTAATCCCAGCACTTGGGAGGCAGAGGCAGGAGGATTTCTGAGTTCGAGGCCAGCCTGATCTACAAAGTGAGTTCCAGGACAGCCAGGGCTACACAGAGAAACCCTGTCTCGAAAAACCAAAAAAAAAAAAAAAAAAAATAGCTGGACCTGGTAGCCCAAGTCTTTTTTCCCCATTTATTTATTCACTTTACATCCTGATTGCAACTCCCTCCCTGTCCCCTCTCCTATTGGTCCTCCCACACCCCCTCTTCCTCCTCTGATAAGGGGGAGAGGCCCCTCCCAGGTATCAAGCCACTCTGACATGTCAAGTCACTGCAGGACTAGGCGCATCCTCTCCACTGAGGCCAGACAAGGCAGCCCAGTTAGAGGAACAGGATCAGGGCAGGCAACAGAGTCAGGAACAGCACCCCTACCCCCGCCACTATTCCAGTTGTTGGGGGACTCACATGGAGACCAAACTGTACATCTGCTACATATGTGTGGGGGTAAGGGTGACACATGTCTTTAATAACAGTACTTGAGAGGCAAAGGCAGACAGATCTCTGTGCATTTGAGGCCAGTCTAGTCTACATAGTGAGTTACAGGCCAGCTGGAGCCACATAGTAAGACTCTGCCTCAAAAAAAAAAATTAAATAAAAATACAAAAATCAATCTAAACAAAATAAGACAAAAATAAAACTAAACATATACATTCCTAGTCAAAATAATTGTCAACGAATGTGCTGTACACAGATATTCACAGCAACACCATCACAGTAGCCAAACAGCAGAGGCTGCCCAGTTGCCCATCAGTACATGAATGGATAAACAATGCATGTCTGTAGTATACACATACAGTGTAATACCTGCCCTGCATAAAAAGAGATGAAGAAATTATTTGTGCAGCAATGTGGGTGGCTTGTGAATATTGTGCTAAGTGAAAGAAGCCAGAGAAGGGGGATCATGCATGATTCTACCTGTGGGAGGTACCCAGGGGGATCCAGTTCATAATGACAGACCCTAGAATGGCAGTTGTCGAGGGTTTAGGGAAGGGAGGGGGGCCCCATAGGGCAGTTGTTTTTTAATGGATGCTAAACCCATTCAGTTTGATACAAAATCAAGCCGGCCTGAGTTCCGTAGGAATTGATAACTGCAGCATGCTTAAAACAGTGTTGTCACGGAAAGAACTCAGTAAGATGACATCGGCACTCCAAGGCGCTGATCATCATTATCCCCCACCATCAAAAGGAGGACAGTTTATAAGCTGATGTGACAAAAGAGTGGAGAGACATTAGTATATGAGGAGAAAGGAACAAAATACACAGCAATAAGTACAACGAGAAAGAGGATAATAATAATAAAATAATAATAATAATAATAATATACTAGGGCTGGAGAGGTGGCTCAGAGGTTGAGAGCACTGTCTGCCCTTCCAGAGGTCCTGAGTTCAAGTACCGGCAACCATGTGGTGGCTCACAACCATCAATGAGATCTGGTCCCCTATTCTGGCCTGCAGGCATGCATGCAGGCAGAACACTGTATCATAATAAATAAATAAATCTAAAAAATACACTATATCTATAGAGACAAATGATAGACTCATGTAGCTACATATGTAACTACATATATCTGCAAGTGTGCCATCACATGTGCCCATGTGCTAACCATCTGTGGTCAGACCAGTTTGCTGTGAAGTCCAGGGGACAGAATCTCATTGTACTCTTTGCCAATAGCAGCCCAGGAATGCAATACAAATATTGTCCTGGGAGTTGCCCAGTACAGAGGCTCGGCTGACTTAGTGCATGTGACTAACATCTCTTTGGAGTATACAGCGAATGGAATAGCATTAGTTGCCTGTGGGCAAACAATGTAGGGTGGCCCAGGAGTGGGGAGACCCCCTCGCAGTGAAGCTTCAGTGTCCTCTCAACCTAGAACGATACAAGTGTGTAGTGGAAGAAGAAGAGTTGGAAAAAGAAATGGATACACATATTTAAAGCTAATATATAAAAATAGCAGTATGTGTTGAAGAGTTAGGGAAATACAGACAAGTACTGAGAAGTATGGAAGCAAGAACTACAATTACTCACAATGCTTTCTTTATCCTGACCCCAACCCCTGGTCTCTGTTCTACTCTGTGTGCCCATCTTGAGTACTTTGAAGGTCAGGAGGGGAGGAGGCACAGGTGTGTCCACACTTTTGACATGTCTGTATGACATTGTCATCTACAAACTTCATGCTTAAGAACCACTCAATTGACTGGGTGGCGGTGGTGCACACCTTTAATCTCAGCATTGGAGAGACACGGGCAGGCAGATCTCTGTGAGTTCGAGGCCAGACTGATCTATAGAGTGAGTTTCAAGACAGCCAGGACTGTTGTACAGAGAAATACTGTCTTGAAAAAAACAAAAAACAAAAAAAGAACCTTACAATTGAATTACTCCCTCCAAAAGAAAAAAATCTCAATCTTTCAATCTCTCAATCTCTCAATCTCTCAATCTCTCTCTCTCTCTCTCTCTCTCTCTCTCTCTCTCTCTCTCTCTCTCCTCTCTCTCTTTCTCTCTCTCTCTCTCTCTCACACACACACACCCCAAAACCCCTTATAGTGTTAACCTAAGTTTACAGTTTCATCTTGGGCCATACTCATGACTACTCCCAGCTCATGTTAGCTTCCAGGCTACAGGTTAGAAGTGTTACAAATCTGGCCTGACACTTGTTTTGGTCAATAAAGCTTTATTGGAACATATAGCCACACTTATTTAGTTATGTATCTAAGCTTCTAGATTCTTCTGTAACAGCACCATGTAGTTGTAATAAAGACCACATGGTTCTCAAGACTCAAAGTATCGGGTGGGGTGTGCTGCTCTCCAAGTTCTCTTGAGGCCAAGGCAGGGAGATCACCTTGAGTTCAGAGTATATGAAAAACTATAGGATGTTTAGGATCAGTCTGGTCTACACAGTTCCAGGACAGCTAGGGCTACATAGAGAAATAAGAATATTTGCTATTGGATTATCCATGGAGAAAGTCTACAGATGCTAATATAGATTAAAGGACAGATTTTTGAATGAGCATGTCTGGGATTCAGGTTCAAATGTGGACATGTCTGTGGTCTCAGCACCTTTCCTACATTGTTGAAGAAGCTTGATCATAATGTGTTCGAAACCCATCCTGTGTCTTTCGTGGCTTCTGCTTAAAAATTTCTCAAACAGTGTGAAGACCACAGCTATATTTTGATTGGTGCTTTCCTTTCATCTAACATTATATTACAAGTAATTTTCTCCCTTCCTGAAATTATTCATAAGCATTTACTTTTTCTTTCCTATTTGATTTAACTTTTATTCTGGGTTTTATCAATAACTTGGAAAAGTAGAAAGAATAACATAATAACCACATACCTCTTCCATAAAAACTGGTAACATTTGGTCTTAGTGATTTCATCTACTCTGTTGCTGAAGTAGTTTAACAAAATTGCAGATACTATGACATTTTTGTTGTAAATACATCCATATGTGTCCCAAAGGGATTTTTTTCATATAACTTGAAATCAATTTTTTCTTTTATCTATCTTACCTGTCTGTCTATCTATCTATCCTTCCATCTGTTGGGTAGGGTCTCACTATGTAGCTCTGGCTAGCCTAGAACTAATTGTATAGCTCATGTTGGCCTGAAACTCACATCGATCCACCTGCCTCTGCCTCACAAGCAGTGGGATTAAAGGCGTGCGCCGTGCCCAGCCACTAACTCTTAATAACCACTAACACCCACTCTATACACATGTTTCTCAGCTGTTCTCCATACTTCTTTCACATGATTTCTTCAAACCAGGGTCCACTCAGAAGCCATTTATTGCATCTGAAGGTCTCATGTCCCTTTAAAGCTACACCAGTCTATCACCCTAGCCCACAACCCACTTTCTTCATATATATAATCTTGACTTGTGAATGAGGCAGACTAGATGGACAGTCTACTAAGTAGCTAAAGGCACCAGGATGTGTGAACCCATTTCCTTAATTCTGGATATTTCAGTGGAGTCTAATACGTCCTTAACACAGACAGTGCCACAAAGGACATTTTTCTTAGACCTTCAATTGGCATGAAAATAAATTTACACGATTCTTTACAGTTAGGTACTAGTGTGCTAACCTGTTCCTTCTTCCTTTTTCTAACTCATAGACCGTGAGCTGTGGCATCCATCACTTGACGCCTTCTTAGGGTCACTCTGCTTTTTCAGGGACTCAGTTACGTCTCAAGTAGGGTGGGGACTGCTCTAGGCAAACTCGCTCTTTTGTTTTGTAGATAGGGTCTCATTTCATAGTCCATGCTAGCCTCAAACCCAGACAATCCTGCCCCAGCCTGTGTAAGCCACCATGCTTGGCTCAACCTATCTTTTGTTCAGACAAAGTGAGCCTCGTCATACTCCAGTCATCCTGCACCTCCTCGCCCTGCGGAAGTGCGGCCCGTCCTGAAGCGCACCCCAGTGAACCTATTCTGGATGATATCCCTCTGTCCCTGGTCCTTCCTACAGATGTGGTCCCTGATTCTGGGCCACTATGATAACATCATCACTGCTGGGTCGTTGTCAGCTGGCCACTGTTCTTCCATTAAATCTCTAATAATCTCAAGTCTGATGTCCACCCGGCCTCACTGACAGGAGACGCAAATATGTGAGAAACTAGAGGGTTGTGAGGTCATAGTTATCTACCCTCGTGAGAAATTTGGGTGACCCCAGGCAAGCCATTGTTAAGCCATTGATAAGCTCCTATCAAAAAGAAAGACCTACTAATGCAGACCTGGAATCCTAGCTACTCAGGAGGCTGAGCAGGAAGGTAACAAATTCAAGGCTTGCCTAAGCTACAGAGTGAGTTCCTGGCCAGCCTGGGCAAATTAGTAAGACTCTCTCTAGTTTAGTGGTGACTGCTTGCTCGCACATAGAGAAGAAATAAGATGACAGCAACTTGCTAAAACAAATGTGTGAATGTGTACTTAGAACATCACAAAATTGAGGAACAGAGGCACGACACCAGTGTTTGTCACAATCAACCCGATGTCGGGTGAGCAACAACCCGAAGGACTTGTTTGCATACGATAAGAAACAAAAGGGATACAATCTTAACTGAAGTAAAAATAATATCCCAAGATGAACTAAAGACCATCGAAGTGTAAAAATGGAAGAAAATAGCCCCATAAATAGACTAGGTAACATTAAGAAGTGAGGTATTAAAACATCCCTGTCCTGTGGCACATGGTGAAGTATAATATTCAGTCTTGAAATAGCTTCAGGGGTCCCAGGCAAACTGAGAAGCTGGAATACATTGCAGAGTTCACTGTCTCTGTTGCCCGACTCAGTGCTGACAGCGGTCCTAAGCCGGCAGCAGGGCAGTGCCAGCCTCTTTGAGAGCCACAGGTAGCTGAGAAAGCAATTTGAAAGGTTAAGATTGCTTTTCAAATACACAGTAAGATTAACCTCCAAAACCAGTATCGCGCTTTCGGTGGGTGCTGTGTGTGTTGGCACGATATAAATGAAGACTGTTGAATTGTGAAGCATGAATCTTTTTCTTTGTGTGAGACCAATTTTCATTTCCAGAAACATGGCAAGATCAATACACTTATCGAAAAGTAACTAAATATTCTGGCATCAAAATAAATCCTTCAGGGGCCTCAGAGAATGAATGACTGATGACGTGAGGAATTTGTGAGGATCAAGTTGGGACATTTGCTGAGCCCAGTGAACTTGACCTTTGATGTTGATGTCCTCGGGGGCGGGGAGTTTGAGAAGTGATCTTCCCACACAGATGTGGAATGTCTTAGAGTAAATTTAGAACCTTCAAATTCACAGTCCCTTCATTTGCACTGATGTGTGGTGTGTGTGTGTGTGTGTGTGTGTGTGTGTGTGTGAGCTCGTGTGCAGAAATTACCTTCAAACAGTCAAACCACAAGCTATCTGTGATTCTTTTCATTAGTTTATGGCAAAAGAAATCCACTCTGTGGGTGGTCTGGATACCCCAAGTGGAGAGGATGTAACTGGAGTGGCCCTGGGATGGGGGGGGGCGGAGAAACAAAAGGAAGGCCTTTATAGAGAAAACCAAATTTATCCCAGGCTGCAAAGCGTCCCACATCCAAAATATCAAGGAAGACTCAAAGTTAAATGGCAGAGAGAAAGAAATTAACTAGCCATCCAGCAGAATAAAGCACTTAAGAGCTAAGGATAGGAAGCAGGAGAGAAGTGGGGGCAAACCTGCAGGACTCTGCAGTGGTAAGATAAAGGCAGTAGCAACGGGTGCCTAATATGCTCGGTGAAAATAAACCTCGTTCACAGAAGTAGGAATGATCAAATGGTTTAAAAAGAGTCGTAAACGAACCAGAAAACAAAATAATAATGGAGCGGGGCGGGGGAGGGGTGGCCATTGGGAATAGATGCCTCATCATTGTAGGTTAAGAGCACTTGCCCTAGCACCAAAGGCAGTGGTGGTGCACGCCTTTAACCCCAGCACTTGGGAGGCAGAGGCAGGTGGATTTGAGTTCGAGGCCAGCCTGGTCTACAGAGTAAGTTCCAGGACAGCCAGGGCTACACAGAGAAACCCTGTCTCAAAAAAAAAAAAAAAGCCCTTGCCACTCTTCCAGAGGACCCAAGTTCAGTCCCTAGCACCCACATCTGGTGGCCCACAGATGCCTGAGAACCTGACACTCTCTTCTGGCCCCCACAGGCACCTGTACTCACACACGTACCCACACGTAGACACATACCCCTCCCTTCACATCATTAAAACACAGTAAAGAGAGATCCTAGAAGATCACTCTAGGACAAATCTCCTAGAACAAATCCATGAGAAGATCTGTCTCTAACCACCCACCCCTTCCTCAACACCAGTGCATTTTCAGACAACATAGAGGATATTTTAAGAACAGTGGGGGAGAGAGCTTTTAAATTTTTGTATTGCATTTACTATCGTGTGTCTGTGCGCCGTGGCACACACGCAGAGGTCAGGGGTCAGCTTTTGGGAGTCAGTTTTCTCCTTTCGCTGTGGTTCAGGGCTCAGACCCAGGGCATCAAGGCCTTCAGAGCAAATACTTTTCCTCGCTGAGCCATCTCGCTGACCCAAGGACTCAGGCTGTTTTTAAAAATGTTTTTGACATCTTACTGCTCATTAGAGGCCACCGAAATGCAAAGACAGCATGTATGGTCTTCAGTGTGGAGCAAGGAAGTGATTGTCATGTTCAATTTGGTACCCGTACTGAAGGGGTGGAGAGTCATTTTCAGACAAAATCGAAGAGAATTTGGTCTTCACAAACCTTCAGTTCTGACAGAAGAACCCTTCATCCAGATGAAGGTGTGAGGGACAGGATAGAAAGGCAGGTAAGCAAAGGGTGCAAGTCAAGTCAGGAAGTAGCAACAGTAATAGGTTTGAGAGACACCCGGAGAGAAAATGGTAGATAGCCTTCAATGAACAATGACATCTATGTCAGGACAGTATATGTGGAACTTAACAACGTTTTCCTCTTTTTCAAAAGAAGATAGTGAGTGTCAAAGTTCATGCCACAATCACAGCAGATGGGCGGTTGAGGCGGGACCATTTTGAGTTCAAGATCACCCACAGTTCTCTGAACTACACGGATAACACCATAGCACGTGTTTTCCTACATATGCATGCACACACACACACACTCACACACAGAGACACACAGACATGCTACTACCACCACCACCAAAAAATAAGAAATAAAATGAGCTTAAAAATTTAAATTAAATAAGACGAACCTAAATTTCCTGTTTCCTTTTAGAAATAATGCACCATTTCAACGTTTCCCATCCATATTATATCACTCTTTTACACCACAGGAGGTTTTCACATGTTTCCTAATGTTCCTAATATAATGTTGGGCATTATGTTAGGCACCAGAAATACAGAGATTAATTTACTATCCATTAAGGAACTATAACTATAATAAATAAAGCCAGGCATGGAGGCTCACACCTGTGATCCTAGCACTTGGGAGGCTGAGGCAGGAGGGTTGTGAGTTCAAGGCCAACATGGAGTACACAACTAGACTGTCTCAAAAACCAAAACCTAATGAATGTAATGATAAATAACATTTGATTAAGTGCTTGCAACTCATATATGTGTGTTCTGCCATCTCTTCACTTTACAGAAATCACCTCGTTTAAGCCCATAGACCATTTCATATATTGTTTCATATTTTGTTTGTTTTGTTTTGTTTTGTTCTCTGTGCACCCTGGTTGTAACTCAAATCTGCCTCTGCCTCCCAGTTCATGATGTGAACATCTAGATCTAGATGTGCCCGAAGCTCTCCATTATCTAGACTTCTCGATTAACTGGTCTCAAGTTGGGAATCTCTCATACTTGCAGAAGAAAAAAACCACCAACCCTAGCTAATACAAAGACACAAGCATCCAACCCTGTCACTATTGTGTCAGTTAAGTGAGAGAGTGACAGCACGCAGGGGCATTTAAATTATCCCCGGGGCACATGTAAGGAGAGATGGTTTTGTCTTCTGCTCTTCTCCATTCTTTTTCTAAAGCCTTCAGCCTCAGAGAGGCGTGGGTAACCCCAGTGTTGACATGGTCCCAGTCACTGGGCACAAGAATGATACCCAAGGTCATGAACAGTGATTGCAGAGCTGTAATTGCCAGGAAAGGACAACAACAACAACAACTCCAGTTCTAGAATACAACGCACCACAGGCTTGCAAAGCCCTTGTAGCCAAATTAAATCTGACATCATTGCTCAGGTTGACAGAACACCATGGCAGCTTTTCCAATAGAATGAACCCAGATACCCAAGGGCGCTGTCTCCTGTGGGTCGGAGGAGTCACCTCCTCCACTACAGCTCGGCTAATGGTGATTGAGCCTCCGAGACCACGGGACGGAGAGTAACAGACACGGAGAACTCAGGGTACTCACTCAGGAGCCCAGAGAAGCCGGGAGCTCAAACCTGACCTTGAGTTCAGCCCCGGGGGCCCACAGCCATTGTAGTATCTCTGATCTCCGTTCTTCAGCCAAGGTCAGAAGGAATCCGCAGGGTCCCCCCTGCTAGGCCGCTACAGAATCTGCACAGTCAGTTGATGAGAGCAGCAACGTTCTTTAAACAAAGGAACAGCTGGCATCAAGGTCATCACAGAAGGTTGTGACTGTTCCTCTCTGTCAGAAAGGACACCGGCCACATCTGGGCAGATGTGACCACCTACTCATTCCCAACATATGTTGATGCCCACACTGCTTAGCTCCCCACCACAGGACACTTGACCCTTCTCCACCGTTAAAGGTGACCATTACGCTCTGCTGAGCAGGGTGAGGTCATCTTTTTCTCTCTCGAGAGAGAGAAGGGACATAAAAGGAAAAAGAAAAGGAATTTTCTCCCCTTGATGAATCCAAAGCTATAATAAAGCAGAATTTAGATCTTTGGTGAATAATTCATGCTTATGCAAAAGGGGGGAAAAAAGACTTTCATTCTACTTCATGTCCCTCTTACTGAGCCCAAGAATCCGAGCCTAGATGGAGGTATACTGAGATCCAGAGGGGGGGTCCCTCTTGTCACTGCCACATCTTCGATAAGCTTCGAGTGGCTCCCCAAGCTGACCCAGGATAGAGACAAAGGCCCAAGGCAGAAAGAGTCTGTTTCAGTAGCTGCTTGAACTGTCCTCCCTCAGGATCCTCAAGACAACATTGTCACCAACAACAAAAAGCAAAGGAAAAAAAAAAACAGAAAAGAAAAAGAGGGTTGGAGAGATAGCTCAGTGAGTAAACTGTTTGCTGTGCGAAAATCCAGACCTCATGTCAGATTCCAGCACCTATGGTGACATTCTGGGCAAGATGCTACACATTTGTAATCTCAGGGCTGGGAAGCGGAGATGGGCAGATCCCGGAAGCTCACTAACCAGCCAATCTAGCTAAAACAGCAACTGTCAGGTTCAGTGAGAGAGCATAACTCAAAAATTAAGATGGCAAGCAATAGAGAAAGACACCTAACACTGACCTTTGGCTTCCACATGCATGCACGCATGGGCTAGTGCAATAGAACACACGTGTGCCTATACACATATGACATACACAGACATTAAACCAAGAGCATGGTTTTGTTCCATGTACAAAAACTATGGCTATTTTATTAATTTATTTTATTTTAAATTATGTGTATACGTGTGGGGATGGGTGTGTATGTGCATATAGAGAGGTCAGAGGAGGGCTTTGGACTCATTCCCTGGAGCTGGAGTTACAAATGGTTGTGAACCATGTGACAAAGGTGGGAACCAAATTGGGGGTCCTCTGCAAAAAGCGATATGTGCTCCTAACCACTGAGCCATCTCTCCAGCCCCCTGGAATTAGCTCAGAATAAGTTATAGAGTTAAACGTGAAGGTCAATGCTATGAAACTTCAGGATGAAATCCAAGAGAAAACAGTACATTTTCCCATTTGTTTGAAGCAGGTCTTATTAGGTTACCTGGGCAGGTCTCGAACTCCTGGAGTCACGGGATCCTCCCCCCACAGTCTCCGCCAGTGGCTGGGACCCAGGTACATTCCACTGCATTCAGCTGATAGCAGTTCCATAAAAAGCCTACCAAGGGTTCATTGGTAGGCTCTAAGCATACAGCTGAGTTTTGCAGTTTGACTTGGCATTGAGCAATCTTCCTAAGCTTGTCTGTTATCTGGAGTTGCTTATTTTTGCAGATTCTTTTGACTTTTTAAATGCAGACAGTGATGTCATTTTTGAATAGAAACAGTCTTATTTCTTCTTTTATAATCCATATACCTTTTTCTTGCCTTATTGCATTAGCAATATTGAACTCACCTAAAGCCCTGCTTTAGGAATTAGGGTTTCTTTGGCTCTTATTGGCTAAATTTGTAGCAAGAGGGAAGCACTCTCCCACTAGCAGTTAATCTCCCATTTCAGGGGCAACTTGCAATCTAACTTTGACTTCTAAGGCCCTGGGTATACCTTTGAGGAAAGTTGGAGCCCAGGGTTTCAAAATCAGTCCCAGGATGCATACCTTAAGGCCTGGCATATATCTTCTAACACTACATCTTTCTTAGAAGGAGAAATGTTAGAAATGGGCCAGGAGTCTCCACAAAAAGGCCATGCAATCTGTGGTGGTTTGAATTATGCTTGGCCCAGGGAGGTGTGGCCTTGTTGGAGTAGGTGTGTCACTGTGGGAATGAGCAATGAGACTCTCCTCCAATGTGGGAGCCAGCCTTCTAGCAGCCTTCAGATGAAGATGGAGAACTCTCAGCTCCTCCTGCACCATGCCTGCCTGGAATCTGCCATGTCCCCACCTTGATGATAATGGACTGAACCTCTGAACCTTTAAGCCGGCCCCAATTAAATGTTGTCCTTAGAAGAGTTGCCTTGGTCATGGTTTCTGTTCACAGCAGTAAGACCCTAACTAAGATACAATCCTACCTCCTCATATAGGTGCATCGCTATGCCAAATCAGATGGGCAAGCACTCCCAGCAAGGGGCTGCTGGGCTTTTATGCTTGATGCAAAGGGGTTCTGTGCTCCACTCTGAGCAGTCAGAACTCAACCTCACATTCCTTTGTGACTGGCTAAATGAAAGCAGCACACTGCAACTTTTGAGAACAGGATGTAACCCTGGGGCACATCCCTTGACCTTAGAAAAATGCTGACTCTGGGAGGGACTGCTGCCGGATGTGCCTTTAAAGCTCTCTCTAAAGATGGGGCTTCCTTTGTCTCATTTAACCCTGGAAAAGACTGTACATTTCATTTGCATTTTACACTCCCTTGATGCCTATTCCTCGTTTTTAAAACAGATTTATTTTTAAGTTTGTGCACATGAGCACAGTTCTGATGGACGCTAGGGTGGGGAGCCACCTGATATGGGTGACGGTCACTGAACTCGGGTCCCCTGTGAGAACAGTGAATGCTCTTAATCACTGAGTCATTTCTCCAGCCCTGACATCTTTTATTCCTCTTTTATTCACAGGACTTTGAAGCCTCAGCCAAAAACTGAGACATCCTTTGATATTCAATACCTCCACATAAAACAAACAAGGAAAATTAATTTCAGAAAGTTTGCATAACCTGCCTGGGTCCTATAATTAAGAAATGGCACAATTTGAACTCAGATCTGTTGGGAAAGAAAGAACGTTCTTTCTTCTGGACTATACTACTACAGCTAGGAAAAGCCAGGCAGGATTTGTCACACCCTGAGCAGACACAGGATTGCACGGTGTGAAAGAATTCTCAAGTTTCCTTCAGCCATCTAAAAGACCAGACTGTGGCAAATGAGACAATGGTGTTGCATGTGTCCTTCAAATGGCCGTGGAACAGCATACCTCTGAAGTCCTGAAGCAGGTGCAGAGGTCAGAGGCCACCAGTCTCTAATTATCAGCCCTGGTCCCCTGGAGCGTATTTGAATAACTCCAACCAGGAACCAGAATTGGACTTAAGTTTTTGTCCACAAAATTATCTATTGGTTTTTAAGTCAAGGAGCCCTAGCCAGTTTGCCTCTGTGACTACTTCAGAAAGCCTGAGAGTCACCTGGGAGTCATCCTGAGGGAGGAAGGCAAAGCCCAAGCAAATGTTCAAGATGGAAACAGCTCCCTTTACAACCACGGGTGAAGAGAACCAGGTGCTTGGCTGTCCTCCACGACCCTTGGATGAAATCTTGCTTACATTTTCAAAATATTAATTCTTCTAAGGGATAGAACATTTAAATTATAGAAAGGTATCTCAAAATGTCATTCTTGCAGGGTTGGAGGGATGGCTCAGCAGTTAAGAGCATTGGCTGCTCTTCCAGAGGACCCAGGTTTGATTCCCAGCACCCACATGGTGGCTCACAACCATTTCTAACCCCAGTTCCACGGGATCCAGCTCTCTCCTCTGGCCTCATGGACATGCATGTAGTGCACAGAGATACATGCAGGCAAAATACCTATATACATAAAACAATAAGGTAATAATAACTTTTAAATGTCATTCTTGGAGAAATGCCTTAAAGAATAAGAAACATTTAACAAACCTCTGCCCCCGGTGTTCATAGTTAAACTATTCTTTTGTTTATTTGTTTGTTTGTCTGTTTGTTTGTTTTTTCAGACAGGGTTTCTCTGTGTCACTCTGGCTGTACTGAAATTCTTTCTGTAGATCAGGAAGGCCTCAAACTCATAGAGATCCACCTGCCTCTGCCTCTCGGCCTCTGCCACGTGCTAGGATTAAAGGTACATGCCGCCACCACCACCATCTAGCAGCTGCACTATTCTTAATAATCAAAATGTAGATATAACTAAAATGGTCCCAAACTCACAGAGATCTGCCTGCCTCTGCCTCCTCTGCTGAGAGTCCATGTTGTATGCAGTTTTAATTCCATTCTGTTTTGTCTTCTTGTTTCATCTGTTTTGATTTTCATTCTTGTGGTTTTGTTTGAAATAGAGAGAGAGGAAAGGAGCATACAGTTGGATGAGTAGGAAAGTGGGAGAGACGGGAGGAGTGCGGGGAGGAGCCCTGACTGCCCCTTCTCTGTGTGTCCCTTACCACTGTGTGCCTCACAAGAGCAGAGACTATGGTGCTCTTACAGTCAATTCCGTCCCCAACACAGACTGGCCCTGGCTCGTGATAGGTTCTTTGTAAATATTTGGTGAATAAATTAACCAGTCTTGGGCTGGAGAGATGGCTCAGAGGTTAAGAGCACTGGCTGCTCTTCCAGAGGTCCTGAGTTCAAATCCCAACAACCACAGGGTGGCTCACAACCATCTGTAATGGGATCTGATACCCTTTTCTGGTGTGTCTGAAGACAACTACAGTGTACTCATATTCATAAAATCGATAATTCTTTTAAAAAAATTAACCAGTCTTAAGTCTCTCTCTGTAGCTCAAACTCTTATTATTCTCTGAATATCCTTCAATACAGCCAAGCCAAGCTCTCAGATGCCAAGCAAATCTCGGTATCCAAGCGTTTGGGGTCGTTGTGCTCCTTGGCTTTCCTCCCTGTCACAGAAACGCCTGAGAGGAACTACTTCAGAGAGAGACAAGACTGATACTGGTTTACAGCTGCAGGGGTTCTGATCCACGGTCACTTGGCTCCATGGCTTTGGACGTGAGCCAAAGCTGAACATAATAATAGGGTGTGGCCGGAGAAGACACAAGATATACCCTTCCAAGCTACCCCCATTCCTTACTTCTTACTGGGCCTCACTTCCTGGAGTATCAATCAGCCTTTCTCCAGTAATGACTGAAAAATAGCAAATCCATCAATGGATCAATCCACTAAGGAGTCAAATCACTTCTATAAGTACCACCTCAGAGCACTGGTGTGTTGGAGCCTTTGGGAGAGCTGCTTCATAATCAGGCTGTAACAGTCCCCTTGGTCTCTGCTTAGATGGTTTCTGACCATCTGGAAATCTGAGCAGACCCTGGTTCATCCTTTGAGGTAGGCTAACATACTTTGTCTTTATGTCCAACAGTTCCAGACCCTCAAGCCTTGTGCTCCATTGCACCCCAATAGCCCTTTGTGGCAGCACCCTAAAATCATTTATCGACATTTTCCCTCTTACACCAAAGGAACCAATTGGCTCCTCTGAAGTCCTCCTGAATCACCAGAGCTACCAAGCGTGAGACACTGTGCTTGGAGTATTATAGGTAATATTTGAGACATAAACAAACAAGGAGCCATATAATGAAGGATCAGTTTACAGACGGATGCACGCATGCGTAGATGCATGGATGGATGCATGGACGCATGAATATGGATTACATACGGGGAATCTGAATCAAATTAGAGAGGGAAAGCTATCACCAACTTTTCAGAACTGGCAGTGGGAAAGGCAAGAGAAAGGAGGGAGAGACCGTAGTCAGTGGAGAGGGTAGGGAATGGTAACATCATAACGCCCAGTGATGCTTCCTGAAGCACACAGCAGTACTTACTGAGCCACTCAAACAGCAAGTCGAGGAGCAGCTGCAAGTGCTCGGGACCCCCCACCTCGTACAAGCATCACCTCCTACTGAGCCTGGACCAGCTCTGAAAAGAGTATTCCAGTTTTCCTCCTGGTCATTTTCCCTTTGCCGTTCAGTCCCCCTCCGTCCACTCATAACAGGAGTGTGCTTCACGGTGACTCCTAAGAATGCCTGTCTCTTCTGCCCGGTCAGAATGAGCTGTGGACTTTGGACTCTGTTCAGCACCTGGTGCTCCTTGCCCAACATCTTTGATCTGAAGCTTGCTGTGTCTGCAACCAGGTCCACTTGGTGCGTAGCCCTCCTCCTCACCCTGAACACTGTGAGAAGTCTTATGTCCCAGGGGTACACCTCTCTTCTGGATCTTTCTCAGATGGCAAGCCACTTTGAGCCCTGGATTGCTAGGATCTGTAGGGAATGGTAAATTCAGAAACAGGTATAGTAAAAACATGGCCCATGGTATTGTTTCCACAAACAGATAAGGAGACTGGTTGAACACCTCTCTTAAGGCCAGTCGGCTGCCTGATACCAGATCCAAGCCCCATGAGAGCTATCCAGTCACCTCCTGGGAGCTGAGGGGACAGAGAGGCATAGTGTTCAAGGCAGATAGGTCAAATCTGGTCATGGGATTTCTTGGTTCCCTTCACACTAAGCTATTAGCCAGAAGTCCTAGGGCTGGGAGACAGTGAGCAAAAAGAAGCCCCCATAGGGAGGGGCTGGTGAAGAGCAGGGAAACACTCAGTTCTATAAACTATAGATGGAATTGGACTAGGACCAGGATCCCCCACCTGGAAACAGAGGCGATGGTGAATCATCGGGGTTGGCAAGATGACTCAGTGGGTAAGAACACCTGCCCTCAAGCCTGACAACCCGAGTTTGATCTCAGGGACCTACATAGTAGCAGGAGAGAACCAACTTCCACAAGCTGTCTTCGGATCCTGACAGATGTACCATGGTATATGTATGTCCACACCCATACCTACAGCAGGCATGCATGCACGCACGCACGCAGACAGACAGACAGACAGACAGACAGAGAGGTGATAGATGAGGAAAATCATGGACTCATTTACTGGGACACTCCTGTGATATTGGGTGAGGCCCAATCCTGAAGCCAGCACCAGGGATGAAGCTTGGTGGTTTTCCATTTATCTTGAATACCTCCTCAGCTACCATCAGCATGCAGACCCATTGCCTATAACAGTGCAACACCACCCAACTGTAGCTGAGTGTTTATCTGAGCAAAGCCACAGCCTGAATATCTTTATTCAGCCAGCCAGCCAGCAAACAATTAAGGGACCACTGTGGATGAGGAGCTGGGAATATTCAAATGAATAGGATCCACTCTCTGCCGAAGCAGAGACCACAGGGAGCCAGAGAGCAGACACGATGACGCGCACACATCAATATGGCAGAAGTCACCGCGCAGACATGCAGAGGCATGTGAGGTGCCTGAGGAGAATGCTGTGTTTCACAGAGATGGAGGTGGACTTAGTACAGGACAGGGAGCATCACTGGGCCGATAGATGCTGTCGGCCAGGTCAGGCCAAACCTTTTGGTACATGCCTGCAATCCCAATGCTAGAGAGAGAGGAGAATTCCAGGAAGCCTAAGGACAGCTTGGGCTATACAGCAAGTTTCAGATTGGCCTTCGTTACATAGCAAAGCCCAATCTCAAAAAAAAAAAAAAGGAATATGAGGGGGAAAAAAAGAAAAACACCATTTGCAAGAAAGTAAGAACGGCTTTCCAGGAAGAACTGTGTTAGAGGGAGGTCACAGGCCTGAGAAAGTGAATGGAGAATAATGAAGGTGTGATGAGTTGGGACCTGGATATTCCAGGGACAAGGCTCAAATGTCGTCAGCCTAGAGAGGAGAGCAGCTGAATACTCCTAATGATGCAGTGACAGGGTCAAACAAGGAAGAGTGGTGCCCAGAAGCTATTTCTATGGTAATAAGGCAGTCTTTCATGAGTTTTGACATGATGCCTGTGAAGGTCTAAGTCCCTCTGTCAGGTATAGGCTCCTCTCTGAACTATAGCCCCCTCTAACGTACTTTTTCAGTGAGATAAAGGCTCCATCACTGAGAGAAGTATAGGCACCCCAGTGATACCTAGGCCTGTCTCTGAGGCACGGGACTCTTCAATGAGGGACAGGCCCCTTCCATCAGGAAATGCAGGCTTTTATATGAGGTATAGACCCCTCTGGGAAATGAAGGCCCATCAGTAAGTTAAATAGGCCCATCATTAAGACATGGATTACTAGTAAATATAGCTTTCCTCTGTGTGGTGCAGGACCCACTGTGAGGTATAGGCTACTCAGTAAGTACAAACCTCTTCATGAGGTGTAACCCTTTCAGTGAGGAATAGGTCTCTTCATGAGCTATGAACCCTCTCAGTGAGGAATAGGTCCCTTCATGAGGTGTGTGCCCTCTCTGTAAAGAATAGGTCCCTTCATGAGGTGTGGGCCCTCTCTGTGAAGAATAGACCCCTTCATGGGGCACGGGCCCTCTCAGAGAGGAATAAGGCACTCTGTGATGTACAGGTTGGCACAAGGAACCTGTACCCATTCCTGTCTTTATATCAGCTTGAGTTAACATTCCCCCTCGGATCTATGGAAGGGTCAGGGAGTGTGTGTCTGCTCTAGCACTGAAGAAACACTCTGCTCAACTCCTACACCCTGGACATTCCTGAGGTTAACTTTGTACATAGCTGAGTGGGTCACAGTGAAGTCCCCAGGACCCTACAGACCCTTACCCTTTGCCTTTCCTACTGAGGGTTTGTCTCTGACTCACCTTTAAGTAACTTACTAGCAGAGAAATCCCCATCCCAAGGCCTGCTTCTGAGAAACCTAATGTAAGTCACCTCAAGGAGGGAAAGTTGCAGACACAGCTGACGCCAGCCAGAGCCGCATGGCTTCCTGTAGGGATGCCAAACTTGGAAAATGGAAACACAGGATGCCTGTTTAATTTGAATTCCAAATAAACATTTTTTTTTTCTTTTTTCAGACAGAGTCTCATTATGTAGCTCTGGCTGGCCTAGAACTTGCAATTCTCTTACCTCAGTCTTCCCGAGGCTGTGACTATAAGCATGCTCTACCACACCCAGCCACATTTCTTATGACTATTCTCCCTGTAATATTCATAATAAATTCAGACTAAAATATTCATTGTTTATTCGAATTCAAATTAACTGGGTATACTGTCTTCTTAATTGCTTTTCTTTTGCTGTGATAAGACACCATGACCAAGGGAACTTACAAAAGAAAGCATTTAATTTGGGGCTTGCTATTCCAGAGGATTAGAGTCCATGAACATCATGATGGCGAACATGACAGCAGGCAGGCTGGCATGGCACTGGAGTAGAGGCTGAGACCTTACATCTCAATCTGCAACCATACGGCAGAGAAAGTGACTGGCATGAGCCTTTGAAAGCCTATCTCCTCTATCAAGACCACGCCTTCTAATCCTTCCTAAACAGTTCAACCCAACTAAGAACCAAGTCTTCATATATATGAGCCTATGGGGGCCATTCAAACCACCCCAATTGTCTTTTTTATGACAATCTTTAGGAAAAACCCTCTTTCTTTCATGGGCCTCTTCTGGAGGTATAGTTACAACTAAATTGGTAGAAAGATAACCATAACTCAGAGCACATATTCATTACTACATATTCATTATTGCTATCTTCTTTTTCTCCTGCTTTAAAATAAGTTAAATAAAATGTGGTCATTGACCCCTGAAATCCATGGGCCCCAGGATTACCTACCATATTAATCAGCTTTCTGTTCCTATATTAAATAGCAAACTTGAGGAGTTGGGAATGTGGCTCAGTGGGTAAACTGCTTGCTGTCCAAGTATGAAGACCTGACTTCAGATCCCCAGAATCCATGAAGAAACTAGACTTTGGTGGAACGCTTCCATAATTCCAGAGCTGAGAGTTAGAGACAGGCAGATCCTGGGAGTTGGTGGCCAGCCCATCAGAGCCGAGACAGTGAATTTCGGGTTCAGTGAGAGACACTGCCTCAAGGATAAGAGAGAGAGCAATGTAAGAAGACACTGACTATCAACCTCTAGCTTCCATGTGTGTGCATGGAAGTGTACACACATGCCAAGTGTACCGTCACACATATCCACATATGCACACACCCTACCCCACATACATGCAAATAAGATACTTTAGATAATCAACTTCATACAGAGAAAATTATTTTCCTTCACAGTTTTGGAGAGTCCAGTCTGTGAGTAATTGTCCTCGTCACTTTGGGCCTGTGGTAAGCTAGAACATCACCCCAGGAATGTGTGGTGGAGGCAAGGGTTCAACTCATGTTTAAGAAGCTAAAGAGAGGGAGAGAACCAGACTCCCACAACCTCCTTGGAAGGTAGTCTTCAAATAACATAAAGACTTCTTATTGGACCCATACCTTCAGGGTTCCACCATCTCTGTGATAGTTTAAGTTGTCAACTTGACAGAACGCAGAATCCCCTAGGAGCTGGGCCTCTCTCTAGGTGTGCCTGCAGGGGATTATCTTGATTGCATGAACTGAAGGTGGAAAACCCACCTGAGTTTCCCTGGCTGTGTCCTGGATTCAAGCAGAAACACACAACCATTCCTATTTCTGATATGGGGATGTGATGTGAACAACTCCCTCAAGCTCCTGCCCCTAAGATTTCACCCACTAGGATGTACAGAAACCCTGAACTGAGAATTAAAATGAACTCTTTCCTCTTTCCTCCTTAAGTTCCTTTTTTTGGGGGGGGGGTTATTTAATCACAGCAATAGGAAAACAAACTAAAACAACTCCTTCGTAATACCACCCTGGAGAGCAAGCCTTCAATGTGTGCCCTTTAGGGAACTCAAAAGATTTGATTCACAGTATCTGCTATCGCAGTGGATAATTCAGCCCTGGTGCCAGTTCATAAAGAGCCTTGAATGCTGCAATGAAATGTGTTCCCATCTTATCAACCAGTGTTCAGAGACAACACTGTGATCAGACACCAGCTGAGGGACTGAAGAAAGAGACAAGAATAGAGTATGTGACCAGGGATGAGATGGTCACCACAACAAAGGACCACCAACCAGTTCATTAATTTGTGTGTCTGCATCTAGAGAGCACAACAGGTTTCCATCATGCAAACTCATGACCTGGGGCCACAGGTAGCCTGTGTAACGGACTTAACTAAATGGACTGGAGCAGCTTTTGATCTTAGCCCTCCTTGTCACAGCAGCCAAGACACCACCAGGCATAAGCTCGGATCCGGGGCCACATCCAGTGAAGCACCCTGAGAGATGTTCCGAGCGTGACTCTGTGGTGTGTTGTCTTTTGTGTATGTGTGTGTGTGTGTGCACACTCACTTGTGCACATGCTCATGAGTTTATGTGCATGTGTGCGGGCATGCAAATGTGGAAGCCAGAGGCTGATTGCTCCTCACCACTCCAACTGAGCCTGAATTTCACTGATTTGGCTAGACTGTCTAGCCAGCCGGCTTCCGGGATTCTCCTGTCTCCACATTCCCAGTGCCTGGGATCATAGGTGAACCAATTGGCCATGTGGGTGCTAGGGATTGAATTTAGCCCCTCCTGCTGGCATAACAAACACCTAGTGAGCCATCTTTCCTTGCCTTCTTTCTTCTGTTTATGTGTTCTAAGACATGGTCTCATGTAACCCAGGCTGTCCTTAAACTCACTTTGTAGTTGAGGATTTTGAACTCTTAATTCCCCTACCTCTCTGCCCCTCCCCAAAGGACTGGGATTACATGTGTGAGCCACTGTACTCAACTCGTTGTCATTTTAAAATAATTTTAAGAACATCTATTTTTATTTATGTGTGTCTACATGCTCACACATGTGTGCACGTGCCTTTGGAGACCAGAAGAAAGTGTTAGGTCTCCTATAACGGGAGTTACATAGGTGGTTGTGAACTGCCAGATGTTGGTGCTGGGAATCAAACCTGGGGCCTCAGAAAGAGCAGTGGAGGTTCTTGGCCACCGAGCCATCGCCTCAACCCTTCCTTGTCCATTTTTATAAGTACAGTTTCATTGAATAAGGAACATGTATGTGATACCATACTGCTGGCTGTTACTTCTGTGCAGAAGCCTAAAGCATTTACTATGTTGCCCTCTACAAAGTTCTCTCAGTTTTTCTCCTAGGCCATAGGGGGAAGTCACAGGATGGGATTTTGTAAGAAACTGATATTTTAAGAGTGCTCAGAATAAAAAAAAAACTTTTCTGTCAGTCCTTGTTGACTGCATCAAGTGTGATCCTTCCCTTAGCCACAGATCCAGACACAAATCCTATGAGGTATCCTGGGCACCTTGTTACAGAGGGAAATACCACAAAGAGACCCATCCAGAAGGTACCTAAGTATTCAGTCGGGTAACTTGACATGCAAAAGCCCAGGGTGCCTTCAAGGCGGGCACCACCCAGGCTCGGAGCTGAAGGACAGGACAGGTGTTTGGAGAATTGTAGCTGTGCTGCTCAGACACCCCTGCCTGCCTTTGTGGTCATTTCAGTCACCGCCTCGTTCCATGGGTACACTCCTTGACCTAATTAAAACTTGCATTGCCATTTTAACTGAGAAAAGGCTACTTTCAATTGCTTTTGAAATGGGGTTGGGGGAGAACATTGTCAAGACCATCTCTTGGAAGATTAAGACCAAAGGGAAAAAAAATCCAGGAGGAGACGCTTCAAAGCTGTTATTGTTTTCCCTGGCTTTGAAATACGTAGACAGCCTGATAATTCTCTCTTCTTCAAAACATAGCAAATATAGTCTATTTATTATCTGCAGGCAATTCCATACATAAATTAAAATATATACACACACATACACACTCATGCACACACACATGCATGCTCTCTCTCTCTCTCTCTCTCTCTCTCTCTCTCTCTCACACACACACACACACACACACACACACACAGCACAAAGCACTTTAAACAACCCCTCCCATGAGTTCCTTGATCCATCATTTCTCTCCCTGTGGTGAGGGCTGTCTGCCACAGATCAATGCAATTTGAAAGTTTCAGAGGTGATTTTGTTTTTCACGATTTGCCATTTGATGAGTTTTCAGATGGCCATCTATAAAGACCAGCTTACACTCTGTCTCATACTGATCTCTGCAGCCTTCGGGTGAGCCGCCGCCTTGTGAGATGGTTAGCAGAGATAGAGCACGTTCTATCTCGTTTCTCTAAGTCAGCTTTTCAATGAGCTCCAACCCAAGGCTTAGGAGACTCATTGAAAAACCTTTTTTTAACCTCAAGAATAGTGTTTCCGCTTCTCATCATCATATTTAGTAGGAGAGTTGCTTTTCCATTTCAAAGAAAGCTTTTCTAGGCACAAAGTGCGCCACAAAAAGGGTATGGAAGGAAAGAGCGATTCCCTTTGACTGTATTTCTGAATGCTCTCAGTTGAAAGTGGGATATGACATTCTTATTTTCCTAATTAATTTTTTTTCAGACAGCTTTGTGGTACTTAACAAAAAAAAAATCCTGAAGCCAGGCATGATGGCACAAGATGCTGAGATCCAGACTTGGGAGGTAGAGTCAGGAGGGCCCTGAAGTCAGCTGGCCAGAAAGCCCAGTCTAATTAGCCATCTCCAGACTAATTGAGAGATGCTGTCTCTAAAACACAAGGTGTATGGTGGCCAAGGAATGACAGCTGAGGTTGTCCTCTGGATGTCTCACACACATGCACATGTGCAAATGTTACTTGCACTCCCATGCATTTGTACACACGTATATTCACATGCATACACACAAGAAAACATCACATTTTGTTTTTTCGAATTCTTGCTATATAGCTCAGGGTAGCCTTGAACTCTTGGCCTTACCTGTGGGGTACCTAGTTTGGTCTCAAATATTCAATTCTCTTTTTTTTAGCCTCCCAAGAGCTGGGATTACAGGCATGTACCACCACACCCACAAAAGACACGCATTTTTGAAAGGTCTGATTGGCTATTTTCATTTCTTTCTTTGATCAAATCATCTAGTAGTCTCTGGAATGGACCATATAGCAGGAATGCAGATATTCAGGATATGATTCATTCCATGTATTTGTTCATGGTCTGGGGCAGATGAATGTAGTGGAAGGAATGGGAATACAGTGTAGCAAGCACACCCACAAACCCTCTCTCTGAAGCTACCCCTAGTCCCCCAGCTGTGTATAACAAGATTGATTTGTTGGCCAGCTGACTGATGGATTCCCAAGCTTCATTTCTAAAACAGACATTATCAATAGGGTTCATCAAATGGTATGGTACAAAAGCAAATGGACAGAAGAGATGCAAGTTAGCCGACTCTCGTGCTTTCTGTCAAAGAGGATAAATGTCTACCTCAAGAAGAACACATTCAGCTGTGGTAGCTCCTTTTTCCAGGCCACTGATGTCACCTTGCTTTTCTCCACTTCAACTTTCTTGAATACATCAGGAATGTAGGCTGCCAAGATGGCTCCACAGGTAACAGCACTTACTCCATAAGCCTGCTAGCCTGAGTTCAATTCCTAGAACCCACATAAAGGTGGAAGGAGAGAACCAACTCCACAAAGTTGTCTTCTGACCACACATTCACCATAGAATGTGCACCTCCCCCAATACACACACACACACACACACACACACACACACACACACACACACACACACACACACCCCATGGGAGTCCCTAAAGGCATGACCAACCTGAGTGCATGTGCATGTGTATGAGACATCCAGAGGACAACCTCAGCTGTCATTCCTTGGCCACCATACACCTTGTGTTTTTGAGACAGTGTCCCTCAATTAGCCTGGAGATTGGTAATTAGACTGGGCTTTCTAGCCAGCTGGCTTCAGGGCCCACCTGACTCTACCTCCCAAGCCTGGATCTCAGCATCTTGTGCCATCATTCCTGACTTCGGGATTTTTTTGTTAAGTACCACAAAGCTGTCTGAAAAAAATTTAATTAGGGAAATAAGAATATCATATCCCACTTTCAGTTTTCAATTTGCGAGGTGACCAATCTCTCTTGACTCCTGACTGCAAAGCCAGAGAGCTGTTTGTGGCAAGCAACTGACTATCCAATTAAAGTAGTTATATAATTGTGTGGAGGAGTATATTTTCCTCACAGAATAATTGTGGTGAAAAAAAATAATTGTGGTGGTTTAAATTAGAATGGTCCCCATAGGCTGATATATGTGAATGCTTAGTCACCAGGAGGTGGTACTATTTGAAAGGATTAGAAGGATTAGGAGGTGGGACATTGTTGGAGGAAGTCTGTCACTATGGGGTGGGCTTTGAGGTTTCAAAAGCTATGAGTGACTGTGTCTGTGTCTATGTCTCTGTCACTGTCTCTTTGTCTCTCTTCTCTCTCTCTTTCTCTCTGCCTGCAGATCAGGATGTAGCTCTCAGCTACTACTCCAGTGCCATGTGTCTTAAGATGTTCCCAGTCATGATGATAATGGACTAAACCTCTAAAACTGTCAGCAAGCTCCCAATTCAATGCTTTCTTTCATATTTGCCTTGGTCATAGTGTCTCTTTACAGCAATAGAACAGTGACTAGGACAGTAATACAATTCATATGTGTTAATTCTAAACAAAGGGCAAAAATGGAATTCAAATACGTAACCAACATTCACCAGCTTCCAAAAATCAGAAGCAAGGCCTGACTCATCAACACAGCTTTTCTCTGGCAGCCATGGCTGGCTGAGTCCCATCCCTAGTTTCAACCTGATTCAGCAGCTCAATGTAAGTAAGGAATTGGGGCGGCTTCAGAAAAGTTTTCTTGGCCTTCCCCTTGTGGAGATATGTCCGCCACATGTCTGAACATCACTTCTTTGTCTAACAAAAAAGTCTAGAAGCAGGAAGAAAAAAAAATGAGTGCTTCTTTCAGTGTACTTTAAAAAATTATTACAATTATTGTGTGTGAGACTGCTTATATGTGTGTATATGTGTGTAGAATGTATGTGCCTGGGTGTTGGGATTAAAGGGGTTCAGCACCATACCTGGAGTTTCTGATCAATAGGTAACCTTCATGCTCATTCTAAGCTATACAAGTTAAGGAGCACCCCCAGCCTGGGCAAAGGTGTGGCATGAGGAATAACAGAAAAGCAATTAGTGGCTCAGAAGGGGTCGCCTAAGAGCATGCCAAGAATAGGCCGCTTATGAACAGAAGGCGAGAGTTGTATTTGAGTGTTTGGGGACGCTGCATGCAGTAGAGAAACTGAGTGCGTCTAGCTCATCTATGGGGGCCGTGGCATAGCTCTGCAGACACTGTATCTTGGTTTGGACTTGGATCGGGGTTTCTGAATTGGTTTATAAAATGTGTCTAAGCAGTGGTAGTAGCCGTGGTGGCGGTGGCACACGCCTTTAGTCCCAGTGCTCAGGAGGCAGAGGCAGATGGATCTCTGAGTTTAAAGCCAGCCTGGTCTACAGAGAGAGTTCCAAGATAGCCAGGGCTACACAGACTCTGTCTCAAAAACATAAAAATAAAAGAGTCGTGTCTAGGCAGGGCTTATAAGCCACAGCCACGCTGTGCTGCAAGTCTGTCAATTTCTCTCAATTAGAAAAACCTTTTCCTTCCCTTCCACCTCCTTTCTAAGCAGCTTTCCTTAGCACCTGGAACCTTCTCCTCAGAGTGTTGTGTGCTTCCTTGCTCTTTCTCTAAAGACTAGAGCCCATCACTGTATGAAGGAGTGGACCCATGGATGCAGACACCAGTGCGTATATCCTGCACAGCCGAGCCCTTCAGCAGTCACAAGACCAAAGAGTCTCTCCACAGTATAACCTAAAACGTACTTATTTATTTTGGTGCCTTTGTGAGTGCTTCCCAACTTTACAGGAGGAGGCTTGTTTGGTTTTGTTTTTATTACCACATACATATTTCTTTTGACACAAGTGAGCTCAAGGCCAACTTGTAATACATGATACATTATCAGAGAGAGAGAGAGAGATCTTTTAAAGTGAGCTTCTAAAGCCAAGTGTGTCAAGACACTTGTAATCCCAGCTTTAGGATGCTGAGGCCAGGGGCTGGAGAGATCAGTTCTTGGCTCATCAGTTAGGAGCACTGACATGCTCTGAGGACACGCACCCTCCCTTAATCCATCCTTCGCCTGAAAGTTCATGCTTTGAAAGAGGAATCTGAGACAGTTCTGCTAACGTAGTCCAGGTGGCCTTGAACTCTCAACCCTCTTGCCTCAGCATCCTTTTATTTATTTATTTTAAGATTTATTTATTATTATATGTAAGCATACTGTAGCTGTCTTTAGACACACGGAAGAGGGCATCGCTCTCATTACAGATGGTTGTGAGCCACCAAGAGCAGGCCGAATACTTGTATGGAAATAATCACATCACACTCGTTAATATACACTGTTAATATGTCTTAATTAAGAATTTTTAAAATAAAGTGGAAACAAAATGGGGCTGAATAGTAGAGCACTTGCCTAGAATGCATGAGGTTGTTGGTTCGTTTCTCAGCATCATAAAAAATAAGAATAACAATAAAAATAAAGTAAAAAATAATGACGAAATGCATTGTTTAAAATTGGGTGTTTTGTGTGTGGGTGGTCGGGTGAGGGTAGGTCAATTTCCAATATGGTTCCTCAGGCGCCATCTTCCTTCAGGGTTTGTTTTGCTTTGTTTTGTTTTGTTTTTGAGACAGGGTCTTTCACCAGGACCTGGAACTGCCAGACTACTCTAGACTGACTGGCCAATAAGCCCTGAGGGTCCGCCTGTCTCTCCCTCCCAGCTGTGGGGTACAGTGCCTGCTACCTCACCAGGCGTTTTACTCTACTGGGGCTCAACTCAGGTCTCTATGCTTACACCATCAAGGCTTTACTGACAGAGCCATCTTCCCAGACCACCCTTAAGGCTGTTTTCTCTTTGTTTGTTTGAGACAGGGTTTCTCTGTGTAGCCCTGGCTGTCCTGGAACTCACTGTGTAGACCAGGCTGGCCTCGAACTCACAGATATCTGCCTGTCTCTGCCTCCAGCGTTCTGGGATTAAAGGTGTGCGCCACCACTGCTCCTCTCTCTCTCTCTCTCTCTCTCTCTCTCTCTCTCTCTCTCTCTCTCTCTCTTTAATAAATAAAATGATAAAGCGAACCTTCTAAGAAAAGCAGAAAGCTATAAGCCTGCTTCCTGAGAACTGAAGTGAACTGGTTGTTTCAGTCTAAACTATTTTTTCCATCACTAAATGTTACACAAATTATAGCCTAGACATCCAGAGAGCCATTTATGTAAAAGCTCAAGTAGGAAAAATGTCAAGATCAAAATGAAAGACTTGGCCTGTAGAACTTGGGAGGATTTGCCCCCTCCCCTCCCCCATCTTCATCTATGAACCGCTTGCTTTTTTTTTTTTTTTTTTTTTTACAGCCCCACGTCTTGAATCAAATTCTAGGAATCCCCGTTTTTACTTTTTCTGTGTCACTCTTGGGTAGAGATCTCTTTAACAGTCTGCAGGAGAATCCTGAATAGGGAAGTTCATGCTAGTGGGAGATTTGGCAGTGATTTTTTTTTTTTAAACTCTCCTGAAAGGGATCCTTCAAGAAATTTTCCTTCTTCCAGGGAGTCAGTGGCTACACTTACCCAAGGAAGGTGGCAGTCCATTCTGCCAAGCTCAGAAATGGGTAGCTGTCATCAAGTCCCAGGCCCTCAGATAATGGGAACTCTGTTCCGCTAAACACCTCTGCAAGCCTAGACTGACCAAAGATGAAACTGGGGATCACCTTCCCCTGACTTCAGGAAACCCACTCCTTGGGCTCTTCCTCAGAAGGCGTGGGAGACTCACAGCAAGCATTCACTTTCTGCCGTTTTGACAGGGGGAGTTGGGCATTCATAATGAAGGGTTTCTTGTTTTCACTTAAAATTTTAAAAATATGTATTTATTTTGGGTGTGCCCGTACATGGTAAGGAGTGTGTATGGAGGTCAGAGGACAACTTGGAGTCAGTTCTCTCCTGTCTGTGAGTCCTGGGTCCTGGGGACAGAACTCGGGCTTTGCAGCATGTACTGTTACAGTCATCTCTCCAGCCCCAACCTCGGTTGGTTTTTTTTTGTTTTTTGTTTTTTTTTAAATCTTGTGAAGTTTTGGGCTTACAGGAGCACTATTATATGATCAGTCATTAGACCCAGAATGAGGGCCAGAAACCTAGCACCATGTGCTATGAGAGCTAAAAATAGAATTGAATGTGGACACCCCGCTCAGAGGCCACCATCTTCCATGTGCTTCTGCTTCAAGGCCGGCAAGGGTCTCTTGTAGCAGCTCCTTGCACTAAAATGGAGGGAGCCAGCCTCCAGGATGTAAAATGTGCTCCGCCGGTTACTCGCCCACAGTTCTGGGAAAGTGACCTAGTCGCTGTGTTCCTTTCACTTTCTCAGAAAACAGGATTAATTTTAAGCACCGAGAGGCAACAGAATATTTTATAGACATCTTAGGAGCTCCAGTAGCTAGCTAGGATGTTTGATTGTTGCACCGGGATGCTTTTATGGTTATTTTTGATGAGGTTTTTGTTTTATCTTGACGCAGGTCTCATATATTCCAGGTTGGCTTTAAGCTCAATATGTAGGCAATGGTGACCTTGGACCTCTGGTCCTCTTGTCTCTACCTTCCAAGTGTTGGGATTATAGGTATGTGCCAACATGCTTGCTTTATGCAAGTACTGGGGATTGAACCCATGGCTCTGTGCATGCTACGGAAGCATGCTACCAACTAAGCTACCCCACTCCCTAAAGACAAGATCTCACTATGTAGCCCTGGTTGGCCCAGAACTCATTATGTAGATCAGGCTGGTCTCCAGTTTGCAGTGATTCTTCTGCTTCTGCGCTTCTGCATCTCTGCAGTTACGGGCATGACCCAGCAAGCAGGCTTTTATTATATATCCATCTGGATAGACTGGGCTTTGTGTGCTAACCTATAATTCTAGAGGTCTCAGGGGCTCATTAGATTAAGTTCTTCATATAATTGGCCCACTGTGGGATGGGCACCATTCTATTCCACATGCCCTTCACTTTGTGTCTTGAGATGCTGGGGTACCTCATATGTAAGTCATTGCTAGCTTATGTTATAGGAATCCTCATGGACCCTTTAAGCTTCTCTCTAGAAGAGACACAGGCCATGTCTGCCAGGTGTCACTGGCCCAAGTCATATAATCAAATCCATCCTTAATAAAGTGGGAACATGGTCTGGGGAGCTGGCTAAGTCAGTAAGCCATGCAGACTTGAGGACCTGAGTTCAGATTCCCCAGAACCCAGGGGGGAAAGCTGGGCATACCGGCTCATGCCTGGGAAAGGGGAGTGTAGAGACAGGACAGGTGGATCCCTGAAACTCACTGGCAAACCAGCCTAGCTAATCAATGAAGTTAAGGTGCAGTAAGAAACTGTCTCCAAAAAGTCAAGGTGGAAAATGATAGAGGAAAGACACCCGAAGTCAACCTCTGGCCTCCACGCATGTGTGTGTATGCACTTACACGTGCACACACTAGATAGAGTCTTACTGAGTCTAATAAGAAAGGTGAGATCTTGCCCATATTGTGGGTCTCTCCTGAATGTAGCTCCATTCTACACACAGAAGTGTGCACACATCCACATTCACAAGTTCATACAACCACACACATACACATACACATATGCATACATATATATTTCTCCTAAATGGGAAAAGCCCATGAATATTGCAAATACTAAATTCTTTCATTGCTATATGACACCAAAATCTCCAACTCCAGAAGCAAATATAGGCATTCTTCTTTTTTCATAAAATAAGCACCTAAATGGTCTCTGTCTTAGTTTGGCTTTTTCTGCTGTGAACAGAAACCACATAGAAACAAGGCAGCTTTTATAGAGGATGACATTTGACTTGGGCTGGCTCACAGGTTCAGAGGTTCAGTCCATTACCATCATGACAGGAAGTACAGCGGCGTTCATGCAGGGGAGCTGAGAGTTCGACATCTTCATTCCGAGGAAGCCAGGAGCAGACTACTTCCGGGCAGCTAGGAGGAGGGTCTCAAAGCCCACCCCCACAGTGACACACTTCCTCCAAAAAGGCCACACACAAGGTCACATCTAATAGTGCTCCTCCCTAGGCCAAGCATATTCAAACCATCGCAGTCGCTTTGGGGACCTGTGAAAGTTCTAGTCACAGGGCTACCACACTCATCTGCCTGTTCTATCGCCTTCATGCTACAAGTTATTTTCAAGTGGAAGCAGATTAGCTTGAGCCCTTCATTAGTGGAAGGTAAGGAAGGAAGGGTCCCCAATAGTCAGGAAGTTCAGACTCCTTAGTTGATCAGGAGAGAAGAAAATGAACAGGACTTAACCCAGACCTTCAAAGCAAGGGAACTAGTACTGAGTACAGTAGAGCACGCTTTTAATCCTGACACTTGAGAGGCAGAGGCAGGTGGATCTCTGGGAGTTCAAAGCTAGAATAGCCTGGTCTACAGAGTGAGTTCTAGGACATCCAAGACCACACTGTGAGACCTTGTCTCACAAAACACAGAGAGACAAAGGGAGGGAGGGAGGGAGGGAAGGAGGGAGGGAGGGAGGGAGGGGAAGAGAGGGAGAGAGGGAGAGGGGGAGAGGGGGGAAGAGGGGGAGAGGGGGAGAGGGGGAGAGAGGGAGAGAGGGAGAGAGAGGGGGGGAGAGGGGGGAAGAGGGGGAGAGGGGGAGAGGGAGAGAGAGAGAGAGAGAGAGAGAGAGAGAGAGAGAACATGGAAAGAAAACAGTGTAAGCAAAAACCAACATAAAATAGAAGTAATCAAACACTTATGGACTTTGATGCCAAAATGGTCTCAAGCGCAGGGGGTGTGGAATAGAGCTTCATTCAGGAGGGACCCTCAAGTGAGATCTCACCTTTATAGTCAGCAAGACAGTGGGGAGAGGGGTCAAGGCATCCTCTGCCCTCCCCAGGTCTCTGGGGACCCATCTGTTGTTTGTCTTTTTCAAGCATCTTTCACAACTGAGGTGTGAGTGTCTCTGGGGATGAGTGCATCTGCGCCCCCTTTTGTTCTGTGATCCTCTGGGGTCCTCTTAGGTGTTGTTTCTTAATAACTAGCTAGAATCAGTTCTTGTCTCTCTCTCCCTCCTCTTGTTTTTTTTGGGAGACAGGGTCTCACTGTGTAGCTGGGGCTCCTAGTTCAGCCTCCTGCCTGCTAAGGACACGGGCAGGTGCTGCACCCAACCTTGCTTGTCTCTGTTATGTCCAAATTCTGTTGGTTCTTAGGGCTCCTCCCCAAGACCTAAGATGCCAGTTCATATCTGACCCCTGGAGTGGCAGGTGTGACAGCAGCCCTGGAATCCTGATTTTTTTCCAGGTACCTTTCTCCCCATGACCTCAGACTGTTCCTCCTCCAGAGTCCTGATTCCAACCCTCAGGAAGAAAGTCCTCTTCCATTTCCATCTCTCAGAACATTCTTTCTTGGAAGTTCAGGGAATCCAGAGTCAGGGAGCCCAGACCCACTGCCAAGCTCAGTGTTACTTCAAGTTTTAATTTGTCTGGTTGTTTTCGGTTTTGTTGTTGGTATTGGTGGTGGTGGTGGTGATGGTGGTGGGTGTGTATGTGTGTGATGATGGGGTGTGCACACATGCAACAGACCACGTGTGGAAATCAGAGGTCACCTTTTAAGAACTGGTTCTGTCCTGTAGTGGCTTAAATAAGAATGACTCGTAGGCTAATATATTTGGATGACAAGTCCTGGGGAGGGGCACTGTTTGAGAAGGATTAGGAGGCGTGGCCTTGTTGGAGGAAGTGTGTCACTAGGGATGAGTTTGGTGGTTTTCCAAAGCCCATGCCAGGCCCAGGCCCCAGGCTCTCTCTCTCTCTCTCTCTCTCTCTCTCTCTCTCTCTCTCTCTCTCTCTCTCTCTCCTGCCTGTGGATCAGGATGTAAAGCTCTCAGCTCTAGGGCCATGCTTGCCTATGCGTCACTGTGCCCCCCCACCACTATGATGTAATGGGCCAATCCTGTGAAACTGTAAGAAAACCTCCAATTAAACAGGTTTTTTTTTTTCTATAAGAATTGCTGTGGTCTCCGAGTTCGAGGCCAGCCTGGTCTACAGAATGAGTTCCAGGATAGCCAGGGCTACACAGAGAAACCCTGTCTCAAAAACAGAAAGACAAACAAACAACAACAAAAAAAAAAAAAACAACAGAGAAAAAGAACTCAATCAAGAATTGCTGTAGTCATGGTGTCTCTCCACAGTAATAGAACAGTGACTACGACACTGACTACCATGGGTTCCAGGCTTTGATCTTCAGGCTTGTGAAGCAAGCGTTTTCACCTACTAAGGCATCTTAAAAGCCTTATTTGTTTTTTGAGCCAAAGTCTCAGATACCCAGGCTGTCCTCAGATTCACTACACAGTCAGAAATGACCTTGGCTTCTATCCTCCTGTCTCCTGCTGGGATCATAGGTATGTTCCCTTATCTCCAGTTTACAAAATGCCAGAGATCGAACCCAAGGCTTCAGACATGCCAGGCAAGCTCTCTACCAACCGAGTCTCATCCTCAGCTTCAGAGGATAGTTTTAAACAGGTTCTGGCCCTCCTAGTTGCACACAGACACAAGGCCTTAGTGCCTACAGTTCCTATAAGAAGATGAACCACTAACCTTTTTCCCTTCTAGGGCAGCTTTCAGAGAAACATGGCACCTGCCGCCACTAGCTGGGCAAACTGCTTCCTAGACCCCAGCCTTACCTAGGTGTGCTTCGTGGTTCGAGATGTGAATGTTCTATCCCTTTCTTTGAAAACAGTGATGGAAAAAAAGTGACCCCTTGATCCCCAGGTCAGTGCCAACTCTGCCTGAAGCAGAGGCTCACCCTAGGCAGCTCTTGCCTGGCTTTCTATTTTCCTGTGGTAACTAGTGAAGAAATCCAGTGTCCCCCAGGATCAGGGTGGAGACTGGAAAGGCCTTTCTAAATGGCCTCACAGAGCAGTCCTTGTTCACCGAAACTGTACAGGCCAGCCTGTACATGAACGGTCAACAAGAAAGGGGAGCTTTTCATTTTTATTGGTCCCCCAACACAGGGCTGGGTTTTATTTTTGGGAAAAAAAATTCACTCAGGCAGCCTGGTCCTGTGCTGTTGACTTTTTACTGGAGTGCTCGATGGAGTCAATAGATCGAAAGTTTCTAACAGATGTGAAGCCATTCCAACTGCATGTGGCCTGCGGGCCATACTTTAAATTCCAGCCCTCAAAGTCAAGGTGAAATGTGCCCAGAAAGCCCCATGCTAATGCAATTAAACACCATAATTACATAAGCATTGATTCTGATCTCAGAATACTCCCTTCCCACTGCACGGCACCATGGGGACACAATTTCTGCTAGGTCTGATCCTTGGGTGACAGCTTTAATCCTAATCCAAAGGCTCCACTTGCCTAGAAATGTCACAAGGCAGCTGACAGCACAGGCTTCTTGCTGATCAGACTTTTAGATAGCTGGCAGATCATGGCTTCCTGCTTCCCCGCCTCCTGGTCAGAATAGAACCAGGATTCCTTGTTCTGGTTCCCTTCTCCTCCCCACCTCTTCTCTTCCCAACTCTCCTCTCCCCTCCTTCCCTCTTCCTTCTTCCTGTTTCTCCTCTTTCCTTTCCTTTCTCTCTTAATCTTGCCTCTCCTTTCTCCTTCCTTTCCCTCTCCTCTTCTTTACACTTCTTTCTCCACTCTCTTATCTCCCCTTTCCCTCCCCTTCCCTCCCTTCCCTTCCCTCCCCTCCCCTACCTGCCCTCCCCCTCCCTTCCCTTCCCTCCCTTCCCTTCCCCTCCCCTCCCCTCCCTCCCCTCCCCTCTCCTACCTGCCTTCCCCTCCCTTCCCTTCCCCTTCCCTCCCCTCCCTTCCCTTCCCCTCCCCTCCCCTCCCTTCCCTCCCTCCCCTCCTCTCCCCTCCACTCCCCTCCCTCCCCATCTCCTTCCTCCCCATCCCCTTCCCTCCCCTCCCTCCCCTCCCCTCTCCTTTCCTTTCTTTCCCTCCGTTCGCTCCTTCCCTTTCCATCTTTGGTTTCTTCAGACAGGGGATCTCTATGTAGCCCAGCTTGTCTTCAGCTCCTCCTCCTCTCAGCTTCCTGCATGATGGGGATACAGGCATCCACACCTGGCTTACATTGGTCCTTCTCAAAGACATCATGTGGGAACTTCTTGAGAAAGAGGAAAGGAACTCTAGGGGGAGGAGACACAGAGCATAGGCACCCGCCACAAAGATAACCTGGGGAATGTTACGTTCATAGGGCTGTCATATTTTTTTTTAAGTGTGTGTTTGTGTGTGTGTTGCCTGACATGAGCGCAGGGAACTCTGCAAGAGAAATACATGCTCTAACCCTGTGAGCCATCTCTCTAGTCTCTCCATGTGTAAGTTTTCATGCAGTGTAGGCAATCAACACAAAGTATGTATTAATACAGCACAGTTGCTGGGCATGATGGATCATGCTTATAATTTCCAAACCCAGGAAGCTGAAATAGGAAAAGCATAGTGAGTACAGAGGTCATCCTGAGTTACATAACAATACTCTGTCTTTAAAGATAGACACACAGACACACAGACACACACACACACACACCTGCACACACACACACACACCTGCACACACACACACACACCTGCACACACACACACACACCTGCACACACACAGTTTATCTGTTTATTGGTCATGAGTCTGGGCCTAGGTTTGCTGATCCTCTAATCAGGATCTCACAGATTGCACTCTAGGTAGGCCAGTGTTACTATTTGAGTATGAAATGGGCCCACCCTCCAGTCTCGTGTTTTGAGAACTGGGTCCCAGCTGATGGTGCTGTATGGAAAGGCTGCCTACCTGGGATGTGGTGTCTGACTGGTGGAGGTTGGCCCCCTTGGGCCAGGCTTGTGATGCTTACATCCAGTCCCCACTCCTGGTTCTATTCTCTTTACTTCTCAACCTACTATACAATGAACAAGCTGCACCTCAAGTCTCTCCCATCACACCTCCCCTGTATGATTACCAATACCCTCTGAAACTATCAGCCAAACAAAACCTCTCCTCCCTTGATTTAATTCTGTCTGGTATTTGGCCACCACCACCAGAAAAGTAACTGATGCAGACAGTCTGTGGACTTCTCTGCAGACATGATATGCCAAGTTCTTCTTAGCTATGCATAGAGGCAGACTTTATGCCCTGGAAGCTACCTGCTCATTCTCCCCAGGGATACGGCCCTTAAACAGTTCACAGCAGGAATACATTACTTCTTTGAGGCTATCAGGATAATTGCTCCAGTCAGCTGAGACAGCCATCATATATAAGGTATATATATAAAATCCTGGGGCGTGACACCTATATCACCACTACCATGTACTGTTGAATAGTCACAGGATCTGTTGAATTCTCAAGGAGACAAGGTCATACAAAGAGATGGCTCATTCATCAGAGGTCCCCCTACAGGCCCCTCCCCCAAACTGTTGTCTAGGTCTGTCTCTTACTCTTCCACTTATGGGCAAGTTGGCCTCTTAGCATCAGGCTCTTTATCATAGAATGGGATCTTTGGGAAGATCAAATGAAATATCCCATCTTAAAAGTTCAGCCAACTTCCAAATAGCAAACGCTCTGTAGATGCAGGTTCTGATCGTGGTTGTGACGAATGGCTATACTATGTCAGAGATTAGGAAGCAGAGAAATGGAATCAGCAAGATGGCTCCGCAAATAATGTCATTTACCAAGGTTAATGACCTGGATCCAGTCCCTGAGACTCACATGGCAGAAGGAGGGCACCGCCACCTGTCAGTCGAGAGCCATGGTACAAATAAAAATTAAAAATTTTAAAAAGAAGGAAAGAAGTAACCAAAATCATAGGCTACTTGCACCTGTGGATACCCTATAAAACCTCCAGGGAGGTCAGCTCCAGCCTAGACTAGGACCTGGGACATCCTTAAACATAGGCAATACTGCCAGCTTCCCAGCCCCTAGACTGTGATTGGTAATGAGCATGCTCAGAGAACAGGAAAGGGCTTCAGCAAGATGCTCTACTCCTCTGTTGTGAGCATTGAGCTCTGCTGTGAGCCTCAGAACCACTGTGCCCATAGAACTGGCGGCCTCCCTGGTTCCAGAGGCCAAGCTGAGCATCTGCCCTAGTGTGGCTTTGATTGATAGCTCCCCTCCAGGAAGCTCTCCACATTCACTACCTACAACTCTAGTGTTTGTCCACTTGGATTAACAAGTCACTGTCCATTATCACCAGAATTCAGTGAATCACACAAGAAGAATTTTTAATAGTAAGTAAAACATACCCTCAATCCACCATCACTGCATCAACCAACATGCACCTAGCATCAAACACACGAGCGAAAAATAACAAGCTGTAGTAATTCTCAGCAGCCAGGACACCAACCTTAGCTCACAAAGCTTCATAACGATAAGGAACACATCTCTTGAGGAGCAATGGGTGCTCTCCTAGCTGAGCTCCTGCCAGCGAATTGCATCATGGGAACTCGGGTGTTCAGCTCAAGTTGATGGGGCACCCAAGGCCAGCCACTCCACTCTCCTGTCCTCATGCTTGAAACATATACCGGATGATGCATTTTTTTTCTCATCTTGGGATATTTTGGCATCTTGGATTTTTATCTCTCAGGGAGGTAAAAGCATTTTCTAATTATTTCCCTTCTTTCTCTTCTTCTTTTCTCTCAAACAAAACAAAGCGAAACAACTGCACCACAACTGGAATTTGAGGGGGTGGTTGCTTTGAGGCTTATAGGCTTGGAACACACACACACACACACACACACACACACACACTCACTCAGTTTCAAAGGAGGAAATGATCCTTCAATAACGTCTGAGAGAATTGGACAGTGGTATTCATCAGCTCGTCTGGAACCGGTAGGCAGCTCTATTGTCAAGGGGGCAAGGGTCTGCGGTCTACTTAGCTTTCCATTCGGGGAAATTTCCTTTGGAGGATTTTCTTTACAGCCTTAAAGCCCTGTGTTTATATAAGGCCTGGAGCTGTATACCAAACAAGGCAGGACACATGGCTGATGGCTGAAGCTTGCTTTCTTTTGTGTGTGTGTTCGTGTGCATGCATGTGGAGGCCGGGGTCAACATCAGATGTCTTCTACCTCAGCGCTTCTCCTCCTGACTTCTTGAGATAGATCTCTTACTGAGCCTGCAACTCATCAACTCAGCTAGGCTGGCTGGCCTGCAAGTTCCAGGGATCCCCCTATCTCCATCTCCTCAGTGCCGAGGCTGCAGATGTGGGCTGTCACATGGCTTCCTACGGGGCACTCTGGGTCTGAGCTCAGGTGCCTATGTTTGCACGGGATTCACGTTACTGACAGAACCATCTCCCAAGCCCCTCTTTTTAGTTTTTATTGTATTTACTTGTTTATTTCTTTTTGATTTATCTATTTTCCTAGTATGAGTATACCATAGCTGTCTTCAGACACACCAGAAGAAGGCACCAGATCCCATTAAGACGGTTGTGAGCCACCATGTGGTTGCTGGGGATTGAACTCAGGACCTCTGGAAGAGTAGTCAGTGCTCTTAACCACTGAGCACTACTTGTTTATTATTTGAGATGATTTGAGACAGGGTCACCTGTAGTGACCCAAGCCATCCTCAAATTCTCAACCAAGTGCTAGGATCAAAGGCCTGGGCCACCATGACTGTCCAACTTGTGCTTCTTTATAAAGGCCAAGGGGCTTGTTTGTCTTCTGTCTTTCCTGAGGCGACCCCTGTGAGGTGGGGGGCTTTACATGTAAGGGCTGTAGTGAGCCCTGTCCAGCTCTGTAGCTTTGGTTTAAGGTGCGCATGCGCATCTGGCATATACATAGTATCATGCCGTGAAAGCGACTTCAAGAAACATTGCCTGCAACACTGGGGCTCGGATTTGAGGCCACTGCATGGTGAAAGGCTGAGTTTTTAGCACACACACAGCGCTCTGCTCTTATAAGGGGTAGTGATTTGATTACAGAAAACAAAGAGTATTCGTATTGTCCTGCCATCCTTCCTCAGCCTGTAAGAATGCAATTAGCGTATGTTTGGATCATATTGATTTTAAAAGTTGCTATTTGATGACTTGGGGCAAAAGTGCTTGCTATACAAGCTGGGTAACCTCAGTTTATCTCCCCCCCCCCGCCCCCCACATTCTACTGACTACCAAAATCTGAAAGTCCTGAAAATTGTCCTCTGATTGCCATTCATGCCGTGGCACACACACCCGCTTTCCCAAACACACAATAAATAAATAAACAAACAAATTTATGTTTGAGCTGATGACTTGAGTTGTATTTTTTTAAGGAAAAAAAAGAACACAAATTAATTTGGCTTGGAATTGGAGCAGGGTTTCAAGCAAGTTCTAAGATAGTTCCAACCTGCACTGTACTTGATATTTATACAAAGTGATGCTCTTACCGCTTTCAATTATAAAGTCAGAATATTGGTCATCCCTGAAAAATTGTGAAGGTGCCTTATAGACCACAGGCAAAATTTAACCAATTATATCTAAATACGCCAGCACACCTGTAAGTACCCTGACCTGCTTTCATCTTTAATAAGTGGTAGGAGCATATGTTTACCAAAGAATTGTTTTAAAATAAATTTCTTCATGGTTTATGTATTATCAGTAAATGGCCAGGGACTGTTCCTTTGGTGCAGGGTTGCCCTAGGCAAGTACTCTACCACTGAGCCCTTCTATTTTTTTATTTATTTATTTATTCATTCATTCATTCAGTTATTTTACTTCATTTTTGTTTGTTTGTTTGTTTTGCGACAAAGTCTTACTACATAGCCTTGGTTGGCCTAGAACTCACTATGATTGTTGGCCTTGAACCAGACTGGCCTCAAACTCATAGAGATCTGTTTCTGAAGTGCTGGGATCAAAGACTGTGCAAACATACCCAGAATTCTGCTTTTTTTTTTTTTGAGACAGAGTCTCACTCTGTAGCACAAGTTGGCCTAGAACTCACAGCATTCCTCCTGCCACAGACTCCTGAGTGCTGAGCTTATAAACATGAGCCACCATCCACAGTGTTACGTTTTTAGTTTTTATTTTGAGGCAGAACCTAAATTGTCTGGACTGGTCCTGAACTTACTCTCTATCCTAGCCAGGCCTTGACCTTGGCATCATCCTGCCTCCCAAGTAGCTGAGATTATAGGCCTACAGCAGCAGGCCCTGTTTGGAGCTTTACTGTATCGTGGTAAAATGTTTTGGAACTAGATTGACAGCACTGTAGATATTCTGAGTGTCAGTGAATGTCACTTTCTAAAATGGTTATTTTTCTGTCATGTGAATGTGATGGTTAGTACTGTCAACTTGCTGTGGTCTAGATTCACCAGAGGACAGGCCCCTGCACATGTCTGTGAAGAATTAGCTAGATGAGGTGGGAAGATCCACCTTAACTATACATTGTTGGCACTATTCCACCCATGGGCCGGAGTCCTGGTCTGAATAAAGGAGACAGCTAAGCACCCACATTCGTCTCCCTCTGCTTCCTGACTACAGACATGACATCACCAGCTTCTTCAAGCTCTTGTAATTATGAGTTCTCTGCTGTGAAAGAATGCATCCTCAAACTGCGAGAGAAAATAAGTCGTCAGTGAAGGTTAGTTCTGTCTGCTCAACACAACGTAGAAACATCCAGGAGAAAGCCCCTTGAGTGGCTGTGACCTGCTTCAGTCTGGGCTGAAAGTCAGAGGGCCTAGAACTTCCTCCTAGGCCATGTCTTTGTTTCTTAAGGTGGATCTTTCTAAGGTCTTTCTTGGTGTACTTGGTGTTCTCCAACAGAGTTGGACCAGAGATGCATGGCTCCAGAAGTCCTTGTCTCTGGATTCTCTGTCCAGCTGTCAGCTAAGCATGCACAGGACAGAAGCCATCTAGGCACCCATAGTGAACTCATCACAGATTTCTGGAGTCCTGAGTCTCTTCCTAAAGTTTCCTGTGCTCCATACCTGGCAAGCTACTGCTCCTATAGTAGCCTGACTCTGAGCTGTCACTTAAGCCAGACCCCTGCTTACTCTATCATTAGCACATCAAATCCAACGTACAAAAATGCATTATGACTAAACATGATGTGGATCAATAATTCAAGGCCAGTTTAATATTTAAAAGATCAATCTGTGCAGTTCACACTGTTAACAGAAAGAAAGGGAACAAACGTGATCTCCTTGGTAACTGTATTCATTCATCCCTCTGCTTCCAGACTGTATGCAATGTGACCTGCTGCTTCGAGTTCCTTGACACGACGAACTGTTTCCCTGAACTAATCCGATATGGGGTTATTTGCTGCAAGGCACCCTCTGACCTGTGCAGAAACTCTGATTGATTACCACTAATAGTCTCACCCCAAGTGTGAGCTCACCAAGGGTCACCCTACCAGTCCAGCATTCCTCTCTTCCAAAAGCAGCTTCTGCACCATGCAGGCATAATTCCTAGAGACATGGACTGGAAGACGCTCCAGCCCTGGTGGTCTCCTCCTTGCTTACCCCTCTCAAGTGGAGATTGCCCAGAAGAATGGTTATGGAGTTTAGTTGGGCTAACCATGGCTGTCCCTGTTCTTCTGGACACCTTCCAGAAAGCAGGCTGGGAACTAGCAATGGAGCAGCTTTGGGAGTAAAGAAGCCATGTTGACTCCAGAAATGATCCAAGTGGAAGACCCCATGTTGAACCTCAAGGAAGCCAAGAAGGAAAAAGACATAAATGACCCAACCCAGGCTGCGAGGAGATGAACAATCTGAGGAATAGCGCTCAACATATGCTTGATTCTAGGATGGCAATCCCGGTGAGCCAGACGTTCTCCCTAACCTCCACAGGTCTCTGAGCTCCTCGGAGTCGGCTTCCATTACAGCCGTTTGCGGATGTAACAGTTTCTAGAGACAAAAATGCATGTGTGGATGCACTGTTTTCTTAAATTACCAATTTTATTTCTGAAAATAAAAATATGTCAGATTCGGGGGTTAAGAGCACTGACTGCTCTTCCAGAGGACTTGGGTTCAATTCCCAGCACTGACATGGCAACTCACCATTATCTGGGACTCCAGGATCTGACACCGTCACAGAGACATACATGCAGGCACAACACCAATGCACATAAAATAAAAATAAATAAATTCATGAAAATAAGAATATGTCATTAGTATGAAACAAAAAGCACACCAAAAAAAAATCCAAGTATCATTTGCTCGGCAAGCAAATGATAACCTGCAAATCTCTGAGTTTAATAAAAGATGGTCCTAAAATTCTACAGCTAATACCATGCTAATGAAAGAGTGTTTCTTAAGACTAGGGACAAAACAAAGGTATACATTCCTTCCTTCCTTCCTTTCTTTCTTCCTTCCTTCCTTCCTTTCTTCCTTCTTTCTTTCCTTCCTTCCATCCATCCATCCTTCCTTCCTTTCTTCTTTCTTTCCTTCCTTCCATCCATCCTTCCTCCCTGTCTGCCTTCCTTCATTTCTTCCTTCTTTCTTTCCTTCCATCCATCCTTTCTTCCTTCCTTCCTTCCTCCCTGTCTGCCTTCCTTCATTTCTTCCTTCTTTCTTTCCTTCCATCCATCCTTTCTTCCTTCCTTCCTTCCTTCCTTCCTCCCTGTCTGTCTTCCTTCATTTCTTCCTTCTTTCTTTCCTTCCATCCATCCTTTCTTCCTTCCATCCTTCCTTCCTTCCTTCCTCCCTGTCTGCCTTCCTTCATTTCTTCCTTCTTTCTTTCCTTCCTTCCATCCATCCTTCCTTCCTTCCTTTCTTCCCTCTTTCTTTCCTTCCTTCCTTCCATCCATCCATCCTTCCTTCCTTTTCTCCTTCTTTCTTTCCTTCCATCCATCCTTCCTTGCTTCCTTCCTTCTTATTTGCTGTCTTCCTTCCTTTCTTTTCTTTCTAAGGCAAGTTTTCACAATGTAGCCTAGGCTATCCTCAAATTCTTAAGCCTCCTGTCTCAGCCTCTTGAATAGACCCCAGAAGTATGATAAACTGTCTAGCAAGATGTTAATTATTTTTTTAAAGTAAGGCGAGAAGCTAGAGAGATGGCTTGGCAGTTAAAAATGCTTGCTGCTGGGGCTGGAGAGATGGCTCAACTGTTAAGAGCACTGACTGCTCTTCCAGAGGACCTGAGTTCAAATTCCAGCAACCACATGGTGGCTCACAACCATCTATAACAAGATCTGACTCCCTCTTCTGGAGTGTCTGAAGACAGTGACAGTGTACCTACATATCATAAATAAATAAACCTTAAAAAACATTCTCTGGTGACCTTTTAAAAAAAATGCTTGCTGCTCTTTCAGAGAATCTAGAATTCTCAGCCCCTATATGGTGGCTCATAGCCACTGTAATCCAGTCCCAGGAGACACCTTCTTCTGGCCCACAGGTACTGGGTGGGCATGCGTGTATTTCACAGACATGCATCCACATTTTTCAAAAGAAGAAGAAAAAGAAGATAGAAAGAAAGAAAGAAAGAAAGAAAGAAAGAAAGAAAGAAAGAAAGAAAGAAAGAAAGAAAGAAAGAAAAAAGAAAGAAAGAAAGAGAAGAACCAGGAGGAAGGGGGGGGAAGAAAGGAAGGAAGGTAGGTAGGTGTGATATCTATTTCTCGGTGTGAGTGTCTGCATGCCTGTGCGTGTTCATGTGTGTGTGGATGTCAGAGACTGAGGCTCACTCTGAGCATCTTTCCTCAATTGCGCTCTACCTTTTTTTTTAAGATTTATTTTTAGGATGGGCGTGGTGGACACACCTTTGGTCCCAGCACTCAGGAGGATGAGGCAGGCAGATCTCTGAGTTTGAGGTCCGACTGCTCTACAGATGGAGTTCCAAGACAACCAGGGCAACACAGAGAAACCCTGTCTCGAACCACCCCCACCCAAATACTTTTAATGTGTGTGTGTGTGTGTGTGTGTGTGTGTGTGTGTGTGTGTGTGTGTGTGTATACAAGGGAATGCACATGTTCTTGGAGCCAGAGGAGGATGTCAGATCCTCCTGGAGCTGGAGTTACAGGTATCCGTGAGCGCCCAGGCGCTGGGATCCAGACTTGCGTCCTCTGGGAAAGCAGCAAGTTCTCTTAACCACTGATGTGTCTATCTCTCCAGCCCTCTACCTCTGTTTTGAGACAAGATTTCTGACTGATTCTGAAGCTCATCAGTTCAACTAGACTGGCAGCCAGTGAGCTTCGGGGATTCTCCTGTCTCCACCTTCTTCACCTCTCCTCCAAGGCACATTAATGGGGTTACAAGTACGTTCCAGGGTGCTCAGCTTTTTACATGGGTTCATGGGGATCCGCATGCTCGTGTGGCAAATTCTTTACTGAGTCATCTCCCCAGTCCTTCACACATGTATTCACCATCACCCTGGAGGTGCTGGCTAGTACAAGAAGATAAAGAAATAAAAAGGTCTTGAATGAGAATAAACCTGCGTTTGTTTGTAAATGGTATGACACAGAAAATCCTAGGGAGTCCGTAAAAATGATACCAGAACTAATAAAAGAAATTACGAGATAAAGTAAATAGATAAAAATCAATTGTGAAACTGAGCCTGGTAGTGCATGCCTATAATCCCAGACTGAAGAGATTAAGGTAGGAGAATCCTGAGTCTGAGGGCAACCTGGGTTACATAACATGTTTCAGCTGAGCTGCAGAGCAAAACCCAACAAACAAACAAAAACTAGTTGCATTTCCTAACAATAACTGAAAAAGAAAACTGAATAAATAGCATTTATGAAAAAACCAATTATTTAAATCTTTGGGAGAAAATTTTAGCAAAACTGGGATGAATTTAAAATGATATAAATAAATGGTAAGGCATGCCATGTTCACTGATTGGGAGACTCCATATTGTTATAAGCGCAATAATTCTTCTTCTTCTTCTTCTTCTTCTTCTTCTTCTTCTTCTTCTTCTTCTTCTTCTTCTTCTTCTTCTTCTTCTTTCAGACAGGGTTTCTCTGTATAGCCCTGGCTGTCCTGGAACTCACTCTGTAGACCAGGCTGGCCTTGAACTCAGAAATCCACCTGCCTCTGCCTCCCAAGTGCTGGGATTAAAGGCATGCGCCACCACTGCCCAGCTAGCTCAATTCTTACACAAAATATAATCCCAATAAAATCTTAGATGGTGTGTGTGTGTGGTGTGTGGTTTATGTGTGATGTATGTGTCTGTGGTATAATGTGTGTGTGCTGTGTGTGTGTATAGTGTGTGTAGTGTGTGTGTCTGTGTGTGTGTAGTGTATGTGTGTGTGGTATGTGTGGTGTATTTGTGTGTGGTATAGTGTGTGTGTGTGTGTGTGTGTGTGGTGTGTGTGGTGTATTTGTGTGTGGTATAGTGTGTGTGTGTGTGGTGTGTGTGGTGTATTTGTGTGTGGTATTGTGTGTGCGTGTGTGTGCGTGTGTGTGTGTGTGTGTGTGTGTGGTGTGTGATGTATTTGTGTGTGGTATTGTGTGTGCGTGTGTGTGCGTGTGTGTGTGGTGTAGTGTATGTGTGTATGTGCCTCGGCATGCATGGAGCCAGAGGAGGATGTCAAGTGTCCTGATCTATCACTGTCTACCTTTGTCCCCTGAGATGGGATCTCTCACTAAGCCTGGAGCTAGGCTGGCCATCGGCAAGCCCTGGAGACCCTCCTGTCTTTGCCTATCTTTTAGCAGCTGGGTCACAGGGTCGCAGGCCCACCTCCACTTTTTATGCAGATGCTGGGATCTGAAGTCAGGTTTCCATACTCGTGCAGCAAGAGCTCTTACTCACTTAGCAAGCTTTGGCTGTCGTTGTTCCAGAAATTGACATGCTGATTCTAAAACTTAAATGAAATCTGAAAAGACCTAGAGTATTCATGAAAGAGCAAACTTGGAAGATCTATGTTGTCAGGGCTCAAGCCTCACAACGGTATTAGCATAAGGACACACGGAAGGATTAGTCACGTGGGATAGAACACGTAGGAACAGGTGGGTACACACATAACCACATCTGAGTTAGACAATGCTTCAAAGGTAACTCAACTGAGAAAAATCATGAACCTTGACCCATACCCTATGTCACCGAAAGGCTAGCTCAAATGGAGCCTACGTCTATATATGGAAGCTAAAACTATAAAGCTTCGAGAATAAAACAGGGGAATAGACTGTTGGAATCTGCTACGATTTCTTAAAACCCAAAAGACACTAACGGGAAAAAAAAAACAACAACAACAAAAAAAAAACCAAACTGCACCTCATGAAAATTTAAAACTTCTGGTTTTCACAATGCACGATTAAAAAACTGAAAAGACAAGCTACTGACTAGAAGTTATTTTCAATACCTATGTCTGATAAATGATTCATACAGTACTGTATAGAAAGCCTTCTAAAACTTGAAAAAAAATAAACCAAACATGGTGACTCACATCTGTAATCCCTATGGGAAGGGAACTGAGGCAGGAAGAGTGGATTCAAGGCCAGTCTAAGCAACAGATTAGGATCTAGACCAGCTTGGGCTACACAGTAAGACTCTGTCTCTGAAGAACAAGCGCTGGCCACATAAGTCAGTGGTAGAGTGCATGCCTAGCAGACCACAGAAAGGATAAAAAAACAATGAAGCAATAATGGTAAATATATGTTCGCTGTAGCTGGCACTGGCTCATTTTGGGGGATTGTGTCATCTTGGCACAAACTAGAGTCATTCTGGAAGAGGGACTCTCAACTGAGATAAGGACCCCCACCAGATTTGCCTATGGGAAAGCTTAGCTGCATTTTCTTGATATATGGCTGATATGAAAGGACCCAGCCCATTGTGGGTGGTGCCATCCATGGGCTGGTGGTCCTGGGTACTGTAGGAAGGCTGACTAAGCAAGTGATGAGGAGCAAGGCAGTAAGCAGCATCCCTCCATGGCCTCTCCATCAGTTCCTGCCTCCAGGTTTCCTGCCCTGTTTGCTGAGAGAAGACAGGGCATGAACTCAATGTGACCTGAGAATTGTAAGTTGAAATAAACCCTTTCCTCCTCAAATTATCTATGGTCATAGTATTTTATCACAGTAACAGAAACACTAAGACAATAGCTTAGCCATCCAATTCCTGGGCCACATCCAAAAGAGATACATATATATGTACAAAAGTCTTGTACAAGCCTCTAATGCCTTTAGTCTGAAATAGCCCAAGTATCCATCTATGAAGAGTACACAAACACCGGACCATAAACAGATAACGTAATTCTTTACAGCAGCGGTTTGCAACCTGTGGTTTTGACCCTTGGGGGTCAAAAGACCCTTTCACAGGGATCATACATCAGATATCCTGCATATCAGATATCTAAATTATAATTCATAGCAGTAGCACAATTACAGCCATGAAGTAGTAACTGAAATTTTATGGTTGGGAGTCACCACAACATCATGAACTGCATCAAAAGCTCAGTGTTAGGAAAGTTGAGAAACACAGCTCTACAGCCACTGTGTTAAATCTGCTCAGGTGGCCAAAAAAAGACCACAGTTCCTGAGACTGGGAGGCAGGATCAAGGATCAAGGTGATAAGAGCAAGCAATCTCTCTGATATCTGTTCTTAACACAACAGAACCTCTATTAGTGCAGGGTCCCGCCCACATGACCTCCCGCAATCTTACATACTTCCTTATGTGCCCTGCCTCCAATATAGCCACACTGGGGCATTAGTGCCAACATACCAGTTTGGCGGGACAAAGATTCAGCCTTGAACAGTGGGGGAAAAAAAAGTCACCATTATTTGTAACACAACTGAATGTATTTAGGGTCCCTGTAGTTCCCAAAATACAAGGTTTGAGAACAGAAGATGAAAGAGTGGCTGGAGAGATAGCTCAGTGGTAAAGCAATATTGTTGCACTCACAGAGGACCCAGCTTTGGCTCCCAGCACCCACATGGTGGCTCACAACCATCCTTAACTTCAGTTCTAGATCAATAGACTCTTCTGACCTCCAAGGGCATCGGGCACACACATGATGGTCACACATACATGAAGGCAAAACACCCTTACACATAAAATAAAACATCTTTTTTAAAAAATTAAAAACAAAGGATAAAAAGGGTGCTGAAGAGATGACTTGATGGTTAAGATCACTGGCTGCTTTTCCAAAGGACCTGAGTTCGATTCCTAGGACCTAAATGGTGGCCCAGTCCATCTGAATGACCTCTATGGGGACTATACACACATGCAGAGATGTGTGTATATCCATACACATAAAATAAAAACAGGAGGAAAGAATAGAAGTGAATAGATCTACGATGTTAGCTGTCAGAACAGTGGGTGTCTCCATGTGGTATGAGGAGTGGGAAAGGGAGCATGAGAGAAATTGTTAATAAAGAAAACACTCTTGTCTTGATGGGTAGCATTGATGCAAGTGGTTACATCTCAAAACACACAGAGACTTATCCTCAGAATTGGTGCACCTACAGCATATAAATCAGAGTTGAACCAAGTATCTCAGCACATCACTATCTTTTGATCAGCATATAGGCACGAATGTCTCATAACTTATCCAGCTGTTTCCCCACTGATGAACATTTAGATTCCTTCCAATTGTTTGCTAGTATAAGCAATGCCGCAGTGACCACCCTCCAAGGATACCTTGCCAAGCTGGATTGTTACCACTTTTCCTCTGTAAAGATGAAGAGTGCAGTGCTGGGGAGATGGCTCGGCTAGTAAAATACTTGCCTCAAAAGCTTGAGTACCTGAGTTCGAATCCCAGAATGTACATGAAAAGCTGGACGTGGTGCGTTGAACCTATCTTCAATCTCAAGGCTAGGAAGTCAGAGACAGGCCGATCTTTGAGGTTAGCTAGCCAGTTAGTCTGGGTAATTGGTGAGTTCTAGACAATGGGAGACCTTCTCTCAAAAGAGGTGGACTGTGTTCCAAAGGCATCCTCTGGCTTCCACACACTCATGTAAACACACACACACACACACACACACACACACACACACGTAAGTCCCAGAAGCAAGAAGGAATTTACCTAGGCCTACTGCAGCTGTAAGTAACCGGGGGCAGGGGGTAGGCCATGAGATCTTGTAGCCTGGCCCCACTCCCCATTCACTCCCTACTCCTGGACTATGAACACAACATGACCGGCCTCCTCATGGTCCTTTGTGACTTTCCTGCCATCATGGAGTGAATCCTTCCTTAAGCTGTGAGCCAGGATGAGCCTTCCTCCTTTAAGTTTCTTCTTGTGAGTATTTAGGGACACCAGTAAGAAAAGTAACAGATACACCTGGGTATACCATGTCTCAACCTATGCATACACTCCTCATTAACTATGGAATCCCAGCATTCCAGAAGCCTGAGGCACAAAGATCACAGGTTTGAGGCTCTCATGGAAAAAAAAATAATTCCAACAAACAAAAAGCTAATATCTAATAATAATAAAACAAAATGCCAGCAGTTTACTGCGGTGTGGAGGCCATTTTGCTGTCTTTATCTTCACCCTGTAGGTGTGTCTATTTTTAGAATACCTTGCTGTGCTGTGCTGTGGATGAAGTGAAGGAGCAAGAATGACTTGGGCCTTGAGGGGCGGCAGTAAGCCACTGCTGGCCTTCTCTTTCTGAGCAGACTCACGGTGGCACCTCCAAAGCCCTTCCGATGGCCAGGACCACTGCTCAGTGATAACAGGGTAGGTAACGTAGGCAGCGCAGATACATTGGACAAAAGGGTGACTTGGGTCCTGGAGAGGGCATAGTAGAGTGACGCAAGCTTGCACCAACCAATCGGCTCGTAATTTAAAATATATTGAGTTATTTCTAGAATCTCCTGCTCAAGTTGCTAAAAGCATAGACAGTGAAGGCGCAGAAGAGATTGCCTTTGTTACAGAGGATAGACCTGACGCTCAGACTCAGATCTTTGATACAAAAGGCTTTCCTCTTTTTAAAAATGTTTATTTTATTATTATAAGTGTGTGGTGGGGGTGGTATCCAGGTCACTGTGCAGATGTAGAGGTCAGAAGACATTTTTGTGAAGTCATCTCTGTCCTTCCATCATGTGGTGGGTTCTGGGGATCAAACTCAGACCACGAGACTCGTGTGGCAAATGCCTCCATCAGCTGAACCATTTAAGAAACTCAAGAGGCATTTTTAATTTTTTATTTATTTCTTCTTTGAGACAGGGTCCCACTGTGTAGCCCTGGCTGACTGGAACAGGCTGGCCTCAAACTCACAGAAGTCCACTAGCCTCTGTCTCCCAAGCCCTGGGATTAAAGGCATGCTCCAAATGGCCTTACTCTTAACTATCCTGTTACACATTCTCTAAAGGATGGATAACACTGCCAGGTGTGATCTAAGTCTCAGCTTATGTGTGTGTACAAAAGAAAAGAATTGGGGCTTGGGGGTGTGGCTCAGTGGTAGCGTGTTTGCCTAGCACATGCGAATCTGAGTTCCAACTCCAGGAAGAAACAAAAGAAGGATCAGCTGGGTGTGGTGGTGGTTGGGAGGCTGATGCAACAGCATCATATGAGCCAGCTGCCTCCATGCAGCGGTCCATGGCTACAACTGCCTCCTGTCACTATCACAGTGAAGAATGGCTAGGGTGGGGATGGGGTCTCTGGGGCTTAATACTACAACACGTTGGGCAGTATCTCAGCACATACAAAGATACAGCCAGGCTCCCAGGCAGGAACCTCATAGAGGGTCCAAAAACACCAGAGGACCTTGAACTTTTGCTGGGTCTTATTGGCTTCTCTTTGCCGGAGGGAGACCCCATACATAGGGGACAGGCTGGAGGGAGACCCCATACATAGGGGACAGGCTGGAGGGAGACCCCATACATAGGGGACAGGCTGGAGGAAGACCCCATACATAGGGGACAGGCTGGAGGGAGACCCCATACATAGGGGACAGGCTGGAGGGAGACCCCATACATAGGGGACAGGCTGGAGGGAGACCCCATACATAGGGGATAGGCTGGAGGGAGACCCCATACATAGGGGACAGGCTTTGACTCTGGAACGGGTTGATCATGTCAGTTTTCTTTCTTTTCTTTTTTTTAAGATTTATTTATTTTATATGAGTGCATAGTAACTGTCTTCAGACACACCAGAAGAGAGCATTGGATCCTATTACAGATGGTTGTGAGCCACTATGTGGTTGCTGGGAATCGAACTCAGGACCTCTGGAAGAACAGTCAGTGCTCTTAACTGCTGAGCCCTCTCTCCATCCCCAATGCCAGTTTTCTTAACTCACATCGTTTAATTCCAACAGTGTTGAAAGCCTCTGGTATTTTTTTTTTTTTGCCTTTTTAATTTGTTTTGCTTGATTGGTGTTTGTATGCTTTCTTGCTTGCTTTGTTTCTGGTTTTGCAGCTATGTCTCATGTAGTCTAGGCTGGCCTTCAACTCCTGATTCTCCTGCCTTTACAGGAATGTTCCACACATCCCAGCTAAATCCTCATCGTTCTCTATGGCTACTGTTACTGGTTCTCTCTGGCGCTAAAGATCAAGCCCAGGACCTTCCACATACCAGGCAAGCATTCTCCCTCTGAGCTAACCCCCTCAGCTTCTCTGTTCCTTGATTACTCAGTGCTGCTCTGACACTCAAGCCCAGCCTTGGTCCCTTATCTAAGTTTGGTTCTCCACGTATCTTCCCTTCCCCACCCCAGTGTTTAAGTTAGCACCTAATGTTCCAAGTCTAACTGCCTCGCTCTGGGAAAGCCCCTTACAGCCTCCCTGCCTACCAGGCAACCCTACCCACCCCTCAGTAGAGATGAGGATGGCCGAGAAAAGGGGACAGGATGCACCGAAAGCCTGTTGACCCAGCTAGCTGGTTCATGTGTTTTCTAACATCACCAGCTTTTGTTTTTCCTGGCTAAATCCCCACCACAGACACACTTCCCACAATCCTCCCTGCCCCTCTAAAAGCCCTCTCTCATTTTGTACTTACATTCTCAGAGCCTTGCTCATTAAAGGCAATTTTGCTTTCTGTTTTTATGGTAATTCTTAAACTCTTAAGTGAAACTTGTTTGAAATGGCTGTCGCTCTGTTATTACAGAAACAATGTAACAAAAAAATACATTTTCCTGGAAGACGCTGATGTCACAACCGGGAGAGAGAAATCGTTCTTGGACTTAAATATTTGAACTTGAAAAATATCAAGACAAAGAGAGGAGAAAACAAAAAGAAGTGACAAATGGGGGACATTAGACCAAATTCCTCAGCCAGCCAACAGGCGTCTGAAGAGCAGACAAGCAGCGGAAATGATCGAAGAGAAAGCACAAGACGCGGTCAAAAAAGTCAAAGACTCAGACCTCAGACTGAAAACCCTCAGTATGAACCCAGACCACACCTGGGAATGACCCTGGCTTAAATAATAGGTTGCCTGGGATACCGTTCACGCCATGACAGCCGCAGATGTCCAGGATCCTTAGCATTAAACCAGACAACAATGGCGGTTCCTCCTTGGTCGAGTATTCAAGCCCTGTTGCACCGCTTATGAGACTATAGGCCATCAAAACGAGAATCAATCAAACAGGCACAGGATGAGCCTGCAGTCCGAGCCACCGTGGGGATCAAGGCGTCAGGTGTGAGGTCCGTTTGCGTTATCAAAACAACAGAAAAGAGTAGAGGAACCTGAGTTCAGTGGTTGAGCAGGTGCAAGACCCAGAGTTTGAGTCTTAGCATCTCCCTACACCCCAGATAAAGTTTGGGGAAAAGAGCCAAGGAGGTAGCTCAGCACTGGTTGACTTGTCTGGCATTTGCCAGCAAAAATACACAAATAATGTGTATTATACATCGCGCGCACGCACATACACATGCACACACATATGAAAGGAGGGGAGGAGAGGAGGAAAAGAATGGAGGAATAAAGCCAACTTTAATGGCTCATGTCCATAATCTCTGTGCTTCGAAGAACCCTGAGGTCAGGGCTGCATAGTCTGTGGAGAGGGGTAGAGTTTTCAAAGGAAAGTCGGTGTGATGGTTTGTATATGCTCAGGCCAGGTAGTGGCACTATTAGAGGATGTGGCCCTGTTGGAGTAGGTGTGTCATTGTGGGTATGGGCTTTAAGACCCTCGTCCTAGCTGCCTGGAAGTCAGTATTCTGCTAGCACCCTTCAGATGAAGATGTAGAACTCGCAGTTCCTTCTGTACCATGCCTGCCTGGATGCTGCCGTGCTCCTGCCTTGATGATAATGGACTGAACCTCTGAACCTGTAAGCCAGACCCAATTAAATGTTGTCCTTATAAGAGTTGCCTTGGTTGGTGGTGTCTGTTCACAGCAATAAAACCCTAAGACAGTTGACATAGAAAGCAATAGGTTCATACCTTCCAAACTATAAGAGCACTTGACTTATAGCCCAGGACTCGTGGCTTGTGTCAGTCATCAATCAAGTGAAAACGTAAACTAGATCCCTGATCATAAGGTACTCAGGAATACCAACTGCCACACACCTTTGAGTAAAACCTTATTTAACGATAAGCTCCAACAAAATAAGAAAGAAAAGCCAAGAAGGGCGAACTAAAACTCAGAAACTGATAGTGCCTAGGAGAGTAGAGAATAGAGGTGTATGAGCTTCTTTCCTATGGCTATGATGAAACACTGTGACCAAGAGCGACTTAAGGAGGAAGAAAGTTTATTTAAGCTAATGAGTCCAGAAGGACAGTCTACAACAGTGGGGAAGGCATGACAAGCAGCTGTTGGAACAGGAAACCGAGAGCTCACACCTTCAACCACAAATGCCACACAGAGAGAGCAGGTGGGAAGTGTGATCGGGCTGTACCCTCTCAGGGCCCACTCCATCCCCCCAGTGACATACTTCCTTCAGCAAAGATGCACCACCTCCACAAACAGCACCATGGACTGTGAACCAACTATTCAAATTTCTGAGCCTATGGGAGACATTGCTCATTCAAACCACCACAGGAGGTCCCTGAATGATAGCTGTCTATATCGAAGAACAGAGAGCTATAGAAGGCAGGTCTCTGCAGGGAGGCAAAATCAATAGAATTTCAGTTGGCATGGAAAGTAAGGAAAATTGAAATTTCTTCCCCCTCCCTTCTCCCTCTTGTTCCAGCCCCACTCGTTCTGACCCATAGGGTTGGTTTTTTGTTTTTATTTTTTTGGCTTTTTTGTTTGTTTGTTTCTTATTATGGATGGTTGTGAGCCACCATGTGGTTGCTGGGATTTGAACTCATGACCTCCAGAAGATTAGTCAGAGCTCTTAACTGCTGAGCTATCTCATCAGGGGAGTGGTGGTGCAGGCCTTTAATCCCAGCACTTGGGAGGTAGAGGCAGGCAGATTTCTGAGTTCCAGGCCAGCCTGGACTACAGAGTGAGTTCCAGGACAGCCAGGGCTACACAGAGAAACCCTGTCTTGAAAAACCAAAGAAAGAAAGAAAGAAAGAAAGAAAGAAAGAAAGAAAGAAAGAAAGAAAGAAAGAAAGAAAGAAAGAAAGAAAGGAAGGAAGGAAGGAAGGAAGGAAGGAAGGAAGGAAGGAAGAAAGAAAGGAAGGAAGAAAGGAAGAAAAGAAAAGAAAAGAAAAGAAAGGTATCCAGACATGATGGTATATGGCTAAAACTAAGTAAATGTTTCAAATTCCACATCAAAAAAAGTATCACAAGAAAAGAAACACTAGTAGCCATCAAGATATCTCAGTGGTTAAAGGCACTTGCCTGTAACCAGGGCAATCCCTGATACCTGCCTAAAGGAGGAAGGAGAAAACCGACCCCTCAGAGCTGTCCTCTGACCTCCACATGCGTGCTCGGGCATGTACGCCCATACACACTTATTGAACACACATAACAATAAATAATTTTTAAAATAAAAGTAATTGTAAATTACTTTGCCTGGGCAAAGAACTGTTGTGTTCATGGTCTCATTATGTAAAGCCCGCCTTTTTGATCTTAGACTCAATCTACAATAAAAGCAGGGAAGACCCGAGAGAAGGTTCAGTGGGTAAAAGCGCTTGCTGTGCAAGGTTACAGATCTGGGTTCGAGCCCTGGAACCCACTGTGGAAGGAGAAAACCAACTCCTACAAGTTGACCTCTGACCTCCACAGCACATATCACCCACACGCTAAAAAACAAAGCATGGAAGACTTTATTAAAGTTATGAAACAAAATGAGAGTGTGAAAAGTGAGAGATTGAAAAATCAAGACAATGGGGAAGTGGACAGTGGTCCCTCTGCTGCCTTCAGGGAATGTTGCTCCAGGACCTACCTGCAGATGCTGAAATTCATGAATGCTCAAGTCCATTAAGTAAAATGGCATCACATTTGCAATTAACCTTTGCCCATCCTGTACACTAGATTCTCTCTTGATTACACACAGCATTTAATACAGTGTTTTCATTAGACAATATTGTTTAGGGAGTATTGATGGGAGGGGGTGTGCACACATCTAACACTGGTACAATGTCTTTTCTGTATACTTTCAATTTCCAGTCCATTGTTTCTGCGGAGCCTGGGCCTGTGCACACTAGGTGTTGACTGTATAACACAGAAACCTGAAGAGAAGGAAGGAGGGAGACGAGGAATGCGGAGGCAGCTTCTGCCTGTTCTAATGTGGCTCTGGAGAACCATGACGGTAGGAGCTAGCGGGTGACCAGAAGCGTGAACATGTTTCAAAAAGTGATGGCTGCAACCAACATAGCAACGTGACTGTGTCAGAGGAATGAGCTAGAAGAGGATTCAAGTGAGCAAAGTCCTTCTCCAGTGTAGCAGAAAGCGTGTGTATGTATTTAAGATGTAAAATAAGGAAGTGGTGGCATTTACTCAGGGATCGGAACTTCAGAAACCGCAGTTCAGAAGGCGAGCAGTGGCTGCTCTGGGGATTGGGTTGAGAGAACAGACTTTCGTTGATATAAATATACCCAGGGCTGAGGATAGCTCAATAGGTAAAGCGCTTTCAGCGCAAGCCTGATAACCTGAGGGTGGATTCCCCCCACCCCCAGAACCCACATCAAAGCCAGGTACAGTTGTGGCAAGCAGCCACAATACCAGCAACACTACTAGGAGATGGAAGACAGACAGGAGCCTCTCCTGAAGCTCCAGGGCCAGATAGATAGGGCAGACAGGGCCCGGTGTAAGGAGCAGTGAAGAGACCCTGTCTCAACCAAAGTAGAAGCTGAGGACCTGTACTTCAGGTTGTCTTCTGACACCCACACACATGCTGTGGTGCACACACACACACACACACACACACACACATCATATACACACATACATACACAAAATTCAGTGGAAAGCAGTTATGTGTCATATTGCTGCATGAAAACATGTTAATATGTAATAAAATGAAGATATATCAACCCTTTGTCTGGTTGGGACCCACCCTGCTTCTTCTATGGTGGTTCTAGGAGGTACTTGGCCCACCAGTGCTCACACCTGAGTGGAGGATGGAGCAGGGGAGGAGCCAGAAGGGAAGGTCTGGTAGTGGGGACAGGGCTCCCTGCAGGGCTGCCTCACTGTGGTGACTTTTCCTAACCCTTAACCAAGCCCGAACTAAAATGCAAGGAGCCTGCACACAATCCCACACCACAATGATTTCTTTTTAAAGCATGGTCTTTTTTGGTTGGTTGGTTGGTTGGTTGGTTAATTTTTTTGGTTTTGGTTTTTGGGACAAGGTTTCTCTGTGTACCCCTGGCTGTCCTGGAACTTGTTCTGAAGACCAGGCTGGCCTTGAACTCAGAGACATCCACCTGCCTCTGCCTCCCAAGTGCTGGGATTAAAGATGTGTTCCATCCCTGCCTGGCTAAAAAGCATATCCTTATTAATATGAAATTTTGATGGCTCTAAAGAAATGTGTTTAAATTCCCAATATGCCATTCCACGCTGACGTTTACTAATCGATTCAATTTTTTTTTCCCTCGTTATCCTTTCTTGGCTTTGTCTGTGTGACACCCAATTTTACACAGGTCTGATCCTTGTACACGTTTGTAAGCATCCTTACCTGCCACAAATGGCGATGCCGGCCTCATAATTATCTGTTTTAATGGCTGCATATTATGCAGGATCATTTTTAATTAATCACAGTGCCCTGTGTTAACGGTTCATTATAATGTCAAGTATTTATCTTCTTTCATCTCCATTATACTTTCATATGAAGCTGTTCTACTTCCATAAAGCTTTGTCAACAGTCTCGTACCCTTGCAGCATGTAATCCTGGCAGGCAAAACCACCTTTACCCTGAAAATGGGGAAGCTAAGGTCCAGAGAGTTCAAGCATCGTGCAGACAGCAAGGGCATGACCTCCCAGGGTTACCAAGCCTGGTCCTTGGTCTGGTCCTGAGCTCAGCTGGTACATTCATGGGACCTTCCGTTTTACAGGGGAGGATGCTGAGACCTGGAGTGGTCAGCTGACTTGCTCAGTGTTTCATGGCAGAGCCAAACTGATCCAAAGCCTGATCTCTCCCTGATAGTCACCATGGCCTTCCTGGCCACTAGACTCAGAGGGAATCTCTCTTCAGGCTCCCTATACTGGATGTGGCTTTCCTGCTCTTGTCCTGTCTGGCCTCCTCCTTCACATCTCTTGCTGAGATACCTCTGTCGGCTCTGACCTTGTTCCTCATGTACACAGCTGAGAGTTTTGTTTTTTCTGGGCTCAGGCAACCCAGGTTGGCCCTAGACTTGCTGTGTAGTCCTGCTGGCCTTAAATTTGATACTCCAGTCTTCTCATCCCAAAGTGCTGGGATTTCAGGCGTATGCCCCCTGCCCAATTTTATGTGGTGGTGGGAATCGAACCTAGGGCCTTGTGTATGCCAAGCAGATACTCTATCCATGGGGCTACGACCTAGGTACTTCTTCCTTGCTTTTTTATTTTCAACCTTCCTCCATTGGGTAAATTGGCATTTCCCCGCACCCCCCCCCCCCGTGGTAAGATATACACTATGTGAAATTCACCGTCTCAGTTACACCGTGAGTGCAGGCAGCAGTGTTGAAGTGCATTCACAGCGCCACATAGCCCGGCCAGCATCCTCTAGCTCCACAGCTTTCTGCATCTGCCCCAATTAGACACTGACCCCTCATTATCCATCCTCCCCCCAGCACCAAAGTCACCTCTCTAGTTCCTGACTCTATGAGTTTGACTCAGTAGCTCGTGTAAATGGAGTCATATGTACTATTACCTCTGACTTATTTCATTCCACACTAAATCCTCAAGATTAGTTATCCATGTTACAGAACGTATCCACTATTAGTTATTAGTTATCATGTTATCCACTAGAGAGTGGGGAGGTGAAGGAGGGGCAGGAAGAGGGGGGAGAGAGAACGGGGTCTCTAAAGGTCAGAAGTCTCCAAGTAGGCTACGCCAGCTGTCTAACCAGCCCCAGGCACCAACTGGATTAAAAGTATACATCACATGCCTAGCTTTAGATTTTTAACATTAGTTCTGCGGTGTGACTTCAGGTTCTTAGCTTGCAAGGTACACGCTTTAATGACTGGGCTATCTCTTTAGCCAATAAACTTCATTTTCTTAAACAAATTTTTTAAGATTTATTTTACTTCTTATACGTTTAAGTGTTTACCTGCAGCTCCCAACTGTCTGTAACTCCAAGATCTGGCACCCTCGCACAAACATACACGCAGACAAAACACCAGTGTGCATAAATTAAAAAGTTATTTAAAAAATTTGAATATTGAGCGTTTACCTGCACATACGTCTGTGCACCACATGCGTGCCCGGTGCTTGCTAAGGTCAAAGAGGGCATCAGATCCCATAGAACTGGGGTGAGCTGTCACGAGGGTGTTGGGAACTGAACCTAGGCTCTCTGCAAGAACAAGTGCTCTGGATCACTGAGCCATCTCTCCAAGCCCAAATTTCATTATTTTTTAAAGCTGAATACTACTCCACTGGGTGTTCACTCTTTGCTTATCTTCACATTTATTCATGATCATTAAGGATCATTGCCAACGATCCACTATGGTGGCCATGTTGTATCCACAATGAGGAAGGAGGTCGGAGGTGAATGCCGGTGCTCAGCTGGCTTCCCCCTTGTCTGCTTTGGGTTCAGTCTGGGACCCTGGCTACATGATGGTGTCACCTACATTCACGATGGGTCTCCCCTCCTCAGTTAAGCCTCTCTTGAAACAGCATCAAGTGCATACCCTAGGGTGTGTCTCCTAGGTCATTCCAAATCCAGGCAAACTGGCTGTGAAGATGAACCATCACAATATGTATTTTAAAAACACCTCCTGGGCCAGCAAGATAGCTCAGCACATAAGCGCACCTCCACCGCCTGCTCAGCCCGATGACATGAGCTCAATTCCTAGGATCCACAGGGTAGACGGAACGAAGTAACTCTCACAAGCTGCCCTCTTTCATGTACCATGATCACACACACACACACACACACATACACACACACACTCAGGTGATCGATTGATTGATTACAATATAAACATTTTAAAAATCATGTGAGGTTCTGGGTTTGATAGCAGCACCAACCACAAAAAAAAAAAAAGAGGGGAACACCCTCTCACAACTCATTAATAAAAGAGGGAAACCCATGCGGAGCACTGGTGACATGTGCCTTTAATTCCAGTGCTTGGGAGGCAGGCAGAAGTCTGTAAGTTCCAGGCCAGCCTAGTCTATAGAGTGAGTTCCTAGCCAAGGCTACATAGTAAAACCTTCTCTTGAAAAACATAGATAGATAGATAGATAGATAGATAGATAGATAGATAGATCTATCGATAGATGATAGATAGATAGATAGATAGATAGATAGATAGATAGATAGACAGATAGATCTATCGATAGGTAGACGAATGGATAGATGATAAATAGATAATATTCATCTATCGATAGGTAGACGAATGGATAGATGATAGATAGATGATAGATAGATAGATAGATAGATAGATAGATAGATAGATAGATAGATAGATAGATAGACGGACAGATAGATGATAGATAGACGGACAGACAGGCAGATAGATATAATATGATATGGATATAGATAACCCAATCTAAAACTTAGCATCAACAGAGGGATCTTTCTCCAAGAAGTGGCCAATAAGTACATGAAAGGAAGTTCTGTGATCATCAGGAAAATATAAAAATATGCACAGTGAAATCCCTGCCTTGTCACTCCCACTGGGATAGACAGAATAAAATGATCAATAACAACAAGCATTGTGGAGAATATGGAGAAACTAGAAGGCTTCTGTACTTCTGGTGGAAAGGCAAAGTCGGAATAACTTTGGAAAACAGGTTAGCGGTTTACCACATAGTTAAGCATTGAGTTCCCATATGACCCAAGGAATAGAAAATGGGTTCAGCTTTCACTCAAACCAAAGTTTTCAAAAATGTTCATAGCAACACTCCTCACAATAGCCAAAAGGAGGGAACCACCTAACTAACAGCAGCCATCATGGAAGTGGATGAATGACTGTGGTATATCTATACAATGGAATATCACTCAAGCAAGGAAAAGAAAGACATAGAGGAGGTGTGTGATTGCCCAAACGGGAAGCAGCCAAACCTTATGCAATAGGTGAATGGGTAAATGACTGTGGCACCACCAGACAATCAGATATTATGTTGGGCTGAAGATACATGAGGGACCACACTATGAAAATTCACATCCCTAAGTGGAAGAAGCTATGGTGTAAAGACCACAAACTGTAGGATTCCAACTGTATCATGTGCTCGAAAAGGAACAGCCAGGAGATGGAGGAGGGGCGGGAAAGCACACAGGATCTTCAGGACAGTGAAACTTTTCTGTCTGATACTTTAAAGATGGATTCTTGCAGTCATCAAAAGTCCCCAAAAAGTGCAAAGCCATGGATAGGCCCAGCATGGTGATGCACATCACTAGTCCCAATGCTCAAGAAGCAGAAGCAGGAGGATCTCTGTGAGTTTGAGTTGAGGTACATTTGGTCTACACATAGAGTGCTAGCCAGCCAGGGCTCCATACTCCACGTGCATGCACACACACACATGTACACACACACACAGAAGCATGCACATGCACAAGCACAGGCACACAGCTCAAAGTTGAATCTCAGTTTGATCTATGGACTTCAGCTGGCTGGCTCAGCTGGTTTATTTTTTGTAACCACCGTGACAATCTGGTGTGAAACATTTATGCTAAGTCGTGGTGCATGGGAGAGCCGGGGATGGGGTAGTGTGGGAAAGAAAGCTCTGCTTTCTGTTCAACTTAGCTATGAGTCGAAAGTGTGGCCATCCCAGGAGGTATGAGTTTTTAAAGATTTATTTATTTGTATTCTACATGTATGGGTGTCTGTGCCTCACATGCATGGAATGTCCTGAGAGACCAGAAGAGGGTATTAAATTCCCTGGAACTAGACTTATATCTAGCTAGCTGTCATATGGGTGCTGAGATTTAAACCTGGGTCTACATAACCAGACATCAGGCAGAGCTCAGGACGTCCTGTGGAGGAGGAGAGGAAGGCTTGGAGGAGCCAGAGGGGCCAAGCACACCAGGCGGGCACAGCTCACACGATCAACTAACCAGGGCTCATAGGGACTCACAGGGACTGAGTGGACAACCAGAGAGCCTGCAAGGGTCTGACGTAGGTCCTCTGATTGTGTAGCTTGGTGTTCTTGTGAAACTCCTGACAGGAGAACAGAAGACTATTTTGCCTCTTGGGACTCTTTTCCTTCTTTCCTCCTGTTGAGTTCCCTTGTCCAGCCTTAATATGAGGGAAGGTGCCTAATCTTATTGCACCTTGATATGCCATGTTTGGTTGATATCCCTGGGATGCCTACCTAGTGTTCTGAAGGAAAAATGAGGAGACATGGATCTGGGGAGGAAGGGATGTGAAGGAGAGAAAGTGTGAAGAGAGAGGAGAGGGGAATCTTCTGTCGGGATGTAATATATGAGAGAATAAAGAAAAAAGGAAGAAAACAAAAACAAACAAACCAAAACCAAAACCAAACAATCCTGGGTCTCCTGGAAAAGCAATCAGTGCTCTTAAGCACTTGGCCATCATCGCCCCTCCAGCCCAGGAATGAGGATATCTTAAAGAGACACTGGTGTCCTTCTTTCTTGCTATTGGATTATTGAAAAAAAAATGGGCTCCAACAAATTAGAACTTCCCTAGGAATCTCATGCTAGGGAAGTAAAAGACTGAAGCCTGGAGCCAGCCAGAGGAGGAACTTGTCTTCCAAGAAGAGGTTTCATTCCGCAAGTTCTGATCATTTGCCAGACCATCATGTAAGAGAAACTGGAACCAAGCCAGTGATGGTGGGTGGGACCACACCTTGATCAGGAGGCATGCTACTTGCGTGAACCTCATGTCAGGACCCTGAAGGGTAGACTTGGGGTTCACTGGGCTTCTTTGCTCCTCTTCCTAATGTGGCCACATGGAATATAAATCTACCTTTTCTGGTTTCCACTGCTTGTTTGTTTAATTGGTCTACCGAGGAGGGGTGGGTGACTAAGCTTGAACCGCTGGGAGCAGTTAGGGGTCAAGTTCTGACCCTAACGTCTCTGGTAACGAACGTGGTCTAACAAGTAAATTTAAAGACAAAAGGAAGAAGGAAATCTACAACCGAGCTAAGCCCTTTGACCACTATACTAGCTGATATAAACTCAACACAAAAGGCCACACACCGCCTAGGTGTATTTATATCAAATGCCCAGGAAGAACATGGGTTGGGGACTCTGGGGAGTCAGTGCCTAAGGACAGAGTCTGCCTTGTTGTTTTGTTTGATACAGCATCGTTAGTTAGCCCCAGCTGGTCTTGAACTTTGAATCCTCATGTCTTAACCTCCAGAGTGCCAGGATCGACAGAGTGTGCCACAGTGCCCAGGAGAGGATGTCTTTTGAAGATGTAAAAATGTTCTAAAGTAGAGAAATTGAACACCTCCACGAATATCTAAAAAACCAAAACCAAAACAAAAAGAACCAGGCATAAGTTGTATGGCATAAAAATTATACCTTAAAGTTGTCCGACAAAGAAATAACTAGTGTTAAGTAGCTAGTCAGATCATTAGAAGCGGAAGTCACTAGGACCCCTCGGCAGCTTATAAAACTGCTTGGAGCCGCAGGGTGGGCCAGATGCCTGGGATCGTGCTCCTGCCTCTGGCTCCCCGAAAGGAGACTGGACATCCTGTACTGATTGCTGGTAATTACTGGATAACCATCAAAACCTTGTTCCAGGAGCCTAAGATCAGTAGTTAGCAGGGCACTTTCTAATGAAGAACAAACGCAGACTGTTGCCGTCTCCTGGCCACCCAAATGGGCCTATCAATCATCTGGACAGAAAAACATCCCTCATTCAAACTGTCTATGCTAAAGGCTTTAAGAAACAGTACAAAACCCTACCTTAAAAGATGTATACATAAAAAAAAATAAATAGATAAATAAAGAGCCGGGCAGTGATGGCGCACGCCTTTAATCCCAGCACCTGGGAGGCAGAGGCAGGCGGATTTCTGAGTTCAAAGCCAGCCTGGTCTACAGAATGAGTTCCGGGATAGCCAGGGCTATACAGAGAAACCCTGTCTCGAAAAAAAAACAAACAAACAAAAACATGTATACTTGGGGACTGGAGAGATGGTTCAGTGGTTAAGAGCACTGACTGCTCTTCCAGAGGTCCTGAGTTCAATTCCCAGCAACCACATAGATTGCTGAGAAGGCTCAGCAAAAAAAAAATGTAAGCCCAGAAACCTGAGTTCAATCCCCAGAATCTATAGAAAGGTACAATGAAGGAACCACAGACTAACCCTACACATACACACTAAACCTTTTTTAAAATACAAAACTGTAGGCTGGCCATTGTCTGCTCTCCCTGTAGCCCTACCTGTGTTTATTGCCTGGGTTCCTTCCTCACAATGCCCTGTTTTACTCTGATAAACTCTGTCTTCCCTGAGCTCAGTGCATTGCATCTAAATTCGTTCACCGAGGACCCAGGGGAGTCCAGAGTGATACCCTGCCAATGATAGGACTATAGTCTGCGAGAAGCCTGCTCCACTTATCTTCCTGGTGGTTGAGAGTGAGCCTGGGTAACCTCTGAGCCAGGCTTCTATGCCCTAAGTGATGGACAATGGGCCTGATGTCTGCCAGGAGGTTTCATCCACATAAAACCAACTGGGCTTAGCCGCTGGCAAGTCATCAGGGATGGGCATGTAGACAAGACACACAATCTCCATCATGACACTGTGACAGAGATGGAGGGGACACAGCTGACTTGTTGCCTGAATCAGCAAAAACAAGGACCTGAGAGGAAAAAGTCAGCCACTGTGCTCTATGTAAAGTACAGTTTACGAGGCCTGTCTCCTCTCCCCAGGAGAGGCAGCCAACCTCGCCGGCTCCCTCGCCAGGAGATAACGGCTGGTCAAGGGTGTTCTTGGGCCCACCAAGCCCACAGTTGACCTCTCCAGTTTAAAAATCGAAAAGATATAGAAAGATCAGCCTGGAAACGTCTCTGGAGGTCATCTAGGCCGTCATAAGGCTTCTAGTCCTTGCACTTCACAGCCTGTATCATTTGAAAACATCCGGGAAGACGTTCAAGGCTCGATGTGCTTTATGCTTCACCAAGCTTGGACGACTTTCTGGGTTGGTGAAGTAGCTCAGTGTATGGTGTTTGCCTAGCATGTATGAGGCCCTGGGTTCATCCCTACCATAACACAAAAGAACACAATATTAGTAAAAGGCAGCATTTAAAAGTGTATGTGTGTGTTCATGACACATGTGCGTGGCGCTCAGGGGACAACTGTGCAGTTGGTTCTCTACTGCCACCTCGGGTCCGGGGATCAAACTGAGGTCCCAGGCTTCCCTGGCAAGCACCTTTGCCCGCTGAGCCACATTGCTGGTCCAAAAGGCAATTTTTCCTTCTGTCTGTCTGACCGACTATCTGTCTGTCTGAGACAGGTTCTTACTCTAATAGCCCTGCTCTGGATCTCAATATATACACCAGGTTGGCCTCAAACTTGTAGCAATCCTTCTGCCTCAGCCTTTCAAATGTTGGGGATTATAAGCATACACCACCATGCTCAGGTAAAAGGTATATTTTAAAACTAATGTTATTTGATTAAAATGAACAGAATTGGGACAATAGAGTGTCAGATGAAAGGGAAACAATCTATAACAAATGAAGTAGGCTTTTTTTTTAAGCACTTCATTTCTCATTTTCCCCTCTTTCTTCCTCCCTGTAGTGAAAATACAAAGATCATGGGTCATAGGTGAAGACTTCATTATATACCAGAAATAGCCTTGGGGCCCGCACTAGAATCCATTTTCCACTGGGTGCTAGAATTCTCTGGAAGCTGATTTCAGGATCTTTTCTCTGTTTGTTTTGTTTTGTTGTGACAAGGTTTCTCTGTGTAGCTCTGGCTGTTCTAGAACTTGCTTTGCCGACCAGGCTGACCTCAAACTCACAGAGATCCACTTGCCTCTGCCTTCCTAAGTGCTGTGATTATAAGTGTGCACCATCACTGCCCAGGCAATCCCAAGATCTTAATGACAAGCTCATGCAGGTTTGAACCAGCCTCCCAGCTTCCCTGACTATTGATTTTTGTGAATTCCTCGCCTTCTCTGAGTTTTAAATTTCTTCTCTATAAATGAATCTGAATCTCAGAGTGTTTTTCTCTTTCCAAGAGAATTATCACAGAGTGAAAGACTGCGGAGCGCAGTAGGCCCTGCCTTGACAGTTCCAAGCCCTCTGGTGTGGAAGACCTCTCTCCATTCAGCCATTCTGTTTTTTTTTCTTGCCATTTCGGTTGATAAAAATTCTTTCCTAGATTTGGATAAATCTTACTGATGTCAGATGTACATTTTAGGGTCGCTTAGAGAACATGTCATTCTCCTGTCATGTGACTGTCCAGCGCAAGTGCTGGGACTTGTGCCACTAAACCCAGTTTGTATCTCTTTTTGCTTATTTGTTTGTTCTTGCTATATTGTTGTTGTTGAGACAGGGTCTTCCTATGCAGTCTTGGCTGACCTGGAAGTCACTGTGTAGACCAGGCTAGCCTCAAACTCATAAGGGATATGCCTACTTCCTCTTTCTGAGTGTTGGGATTAAAGAGATATGCCACCATGCCTAGCTGCTTTTGTTACTTACTTACTTCTACTTACTTACTTACTTACTTACTTATTTGAGACAGGATCTTATTCAGCCCAGGCTAGTCTCAAACTTGCTGTGTAGCTGAGGTTGACTTTGAACTCCAGATCCTCTCTGCCTCTACCTCCCAAAGGCTGGGGTTAAGGATATAAGTCACCATGCCTGGTTTTGCCCTACCCATCTTAAGGCTTGTTCTTTTATTGACAAAAGGCAAGGGCACTGTGGACAGTCCCAAACACAAGCCCAGTACTCATTCTTATTACCTTCGTGATCTATTGACCAAAGCAAGTTTTGAGGTTAACTCAATTAGTTTTTATTGTCGACTCAATACAAGCTAGGAAAAGAGGAGCTCTGTCAAAAAAGATTGTCCCAATTAGACTGGCCTATTGTCATGTCTAGGAGATGCTTGTCTTGGTTGATAATTGATACAGAAGGGCTGAGCCCACTGTGGGCAGCACCATTTCTAGGCAGAAGAACCCTAGGCTGCCTAAGAAAGCCAGCTGAGTGAGCCAAGGCAAGCTAGCAAGCAGTGGACCTCCACTGCTCCTGCCTGACTTCCCTCAAAGGTGGGCTGGGTCCTGGGAATGTAAGTTGAAATAAACCCTTTTCTCCACAAATGCTTTTGGGCATAGTGTCTATCACAGTAACAGAAAATCAAAGTAAAACAAAAATTAAGCCCCGAGGAAAAAAGCCAAAGTCAGAGAACAGATGTCTTGTGTAGCCCTTAGACCTAACCAAGTCAAAGGCCACAGTCAGAGAATGGATATCTCGTGCAGCCCTCAGATCCAAGTCAAAAGTTATAGTCAGCAAATGGATGTCTCATGTAGCCCTTAACTACCAGCTAAAGACCATAGCCAGAGAATGGATGTCTCACGTAGCCCTTAGACCCAAGTCAAAGGCCATAGTCAGAGAGTGGATGTCTCACGTAGCCCTTAGACCCAAGTCAAAGGCCATAGTCAGAGAGTGGATGTCTCACGTAGCCCTTAGACCCAAGTCAAAGGCCATAGTCAGAGAGTGGATGTCTCATGCAGCCCTTAGCTGGTGCTCTTGGTCCACCGCCTCTAATTTTGTGCACTGAAATTATAAGCGAGCACCAGGCCCTTCCTGCTTTTTCTTTTTCAATGGCAAAGGCAAGGGAGGCGGCCCCTCTTCACCTTTGCACAAAGCTCTGCCCTCTGTCCTCTGACAGGCTAGCAGTTACCAGCTGGTGTGTCTGGGGTACAGAGCTGGAGAAGGCTCTCTCTCTATCTTGTTCTGGTGCGCGGCCTTGGCCTCCACCACCTGACCATTGTTGATGAGGATTTGCTCCTGGGACTTGACCTGCTGATTCACCTCCTCGGAGGAGGAATGCGCATGCTCTGACTGCATGCCCACTGGCCAGATGCACACCAGGTGGTGGGGGATCAAAAGCACACCACCCATATTTCACCACTGGTGTAATTGACAGGGGTCACCAGAGGGGAGCTTCAGATAAATAGAGGCCAGGGACACAGATTGCTGCCTGGGTTGCTAGTGGAATGGCTGCCCTGCCTCCTGTCACCTTTTCAGAGTGCTTTCTCCCTCATACAGCCTCAAAGTCAGGCTGCACTTCTGTCATCCTCCATTTCCATGATCCAAGGACAAGTTCCCATCCCCGGAACATGCAAACCTTTGAAAACAAACAAAGGTGGGTGATGAAGTCAAGAATCCTTAACTCATCTCTGTCCCTCGCTAGCCATAGGCTGCCCTCAAACTTCTCATCCTTGGCCTCACTATCCAAAAACTCACTTTTGAAGACCAGGCTGGCCTTAAATTCACTGAGATCTGCCTTCCTCTGTCTTCCGAGTGCCAGGATTAAAGGTAGCGCCACCACCGCCAGATGACTTAGATTGTGTCTCTAAACCTCAGTTTTCTCAGCTGATTAACGGGTTTGGTGAAGCCTGTTTTCCAAGTGAGTGTTAGTTGTGATTACCCCAACTGCTCCTGACTGTAACAGACTCATGGAACAGAGACATCCTGAGCACTCTCCAGCAAGCGGAGCACAGAGGGTTAAGGATTCAGAACTGAGCATCTCCAACAGAGGAGAAAATAGTGCCACTTCCGGTGCACTTGAAGGACAGATTGCTGGGGATGGAATTGCAATCGGGTCTCGGAGTAGGAGAAGTGATTGCTGCCCTCATTAATATTACTGCTGGAGAGGGCTGCGTGGGACTCAATCAGGTAATTGAGGTCCCAAATTTCGTTTTTATCCAGATGCCAAGATTAATCGAAGTGGCTTCTTCAAATGAATTCTTCGGAGCTTCCGTTGTAAGCACGACATCCTCTGGAGGTGATGCTAACATTTCAGACCTGAGCAATCGGGAAGCGAAGGCCTATTGTCCGGTTTAGCTAGTGTAAATGTTAAGACGGTCAAGGTCAGGGCATCTCTGTACAGCTGTCAGCTCCGGTTTGACTCCAGGGACACTTCAACCGTGTGAACCCCTGAAGAAGATGCCACAAGTCATGACCACAGTGATGATGGGAGGCTGTTAACTTTGGTCACTCTGGACAGAGCAACAAAAACTGCAAATCATAACCATCTAACACCTCCTGATGGTGATCAGGGAGGAGCAATGATGTCCATCAGTGATAGTTACTAACATTCATCATGCACATTACCCTTGTGTCTCTTCCGTTCCTGCCAGTTGTATGCCTTACAGTTGAGAATGGTAAACAGAGTGTTCTGCTAAGTATTGGAGGTCACTCTGCTGAAAGACAGTGTCAGGAAATGGTTGTGGAAATCCCTGAATCTATGGTCAGATGCATTCCACTAGCGTCTAGTGGCTAAGTCTGGGATGTTGCAGAACTGAGGCCTTGATTTGTGGGATCTGAGTAGTTTTGGGATAGTTGGTATCTGTCTTAGTCAGGGTTTCTATTCCTGCACAAACATCATGACCAAGAAGCAAGTTGGGGAGCAAAGGGTTTATTCAGCTTACACTTCCACACTGCTGTTCATCACTAAAGGAAGTCAGGACTGGAACTCAAGCAGATCAGGAAGCAGAAGCTGATGCAGAGGCCATGGAGGGATGTTTCTTACTGGCTTGCTTCCTCTGACTTGCCCAGACTGCTCTCTTATAGAACCCAAGACTACCAGCCCAGGGATGGCACCACCCACAAGGGGCCCTCTCCCCTTTATCACTAATTGAGAAAATGCCCCACAGTTGGATCTCATGGAGGCACTTCCCCAACTGAAGCTCCTTTCTCTGTGATAACTCTAGCCTGTGTCAAGTTGACACACAAAACCAGCCAGTACAGTATCAGGATTGAATTTGATTGTTGGACACTCCTTTGGTGTTATAGAATTGAAGAAGGGACTTGTAAATTCTCTCAGTGTTTCCACATAGAGATGCTATAAATCCATTGTTAAATTTTTCTCTTAGTATCTTTGTGCATTTGTGACACCACTGTAACTAATATGGCTTTGAAAAAAGTTAGTGTGTATGTGTGTGAGTGTGTGAACACACACTCACACTCACACACACACACACACACACACAGGTCAGAGGACAACCTTCAGGAGTCAGTTCTCTCTTGCTGTCTTGTGGAATTCAGGTCATTAGACCTGTGCACAAGTGTCTCTAGTCATTGAGCAATCTCATTGGTCCAATAGTAAGTTTTAAAATTCACTTTACAAATGTTTATTGTTGGTTCATGGGAAGATAGTCATTGTATTATCTTCTATTGGAGTCCTTGTTAGACTGACTTAATACTTGTAGCTGATTTTTAGGTATCTGGTTTGTTTGGGGGCTTTTTAGATTTATTTTAGACGTGTGTGTGTGTGTGTGTTAGTGTGTGTGTGTGTGTGTGTGTGTGTGTGTGATGTGCATTTATGCATAGGTGTCTGTGGAGGCCAGAAAAGGGCATCAGATCCCCTGAAACAGAAATTACTGACAGTTATAAGCTGCCTGATATGGATGCTAAGAACCAAGCCCTGGTCCTCTGCAAGAGCAGCCAGTGATCTCAAACACTGAGTTGCAGTTTTTTATACAGTTCCTGGGATTCAACGTATATTTCAAACCATCCATGGATAGGACTAGTTTACTTTACTTTTTGCCTAATAGTCATAAGCTTGCTTACTTGCTTTTTTTTTTTCCTTATTCTGTGAGACTCTATTAAGTCACAGTGGTAAGAATAGATACACTCACCTTGTTCTAATAAATAACTAAGAATCAGAAAAACTCTGGATATGGGGGGGGAACCCTGTGCATTCTTAGAGGGGGGGATGCACCACCAACCCCATACATATTCGGAAACCAACTGGAAAAAAAAAACACTAAACTCTTGAGGGATAAATCACTAAGCAATCTAGGAGTAGGAGGAACCAAAGTTAACCTTATTTTTAAAAAATGGGTTCTGAGCATACCTTGAATCCCAGCACTCAGGAGGCAGAGGCAGGCAGATCTCTGTGAGTTTGAGACTAGCCTAGTCTACAAAGAGTGTCCAGGACAGCCAGAGCTCTGTTACACAGAGAAACCCTGTCTCCAAAAACAGAAAGGAAGAAAGAAAGAAAGAAAGAAAGAAAGAAAGAAAGAAAGAAAGGAAGGAAGAAGGACTGTAGACGAGATGGTGAAGTGAGTAAAGGAACTTACCACACAAACCTGGAGTGGACCAACTCCACAACGTTGTCCTCTGACCTCCACATGTACGTGCTATGACCCATGTGCTCACACGTATACACCACACACAATAAATTAATAAAAAATTTAAATTTTAAGAGAAAAACAGTTTGTTACCTAAGACTTGCTGGCAAAATAATGAAATCATCTTGCTGAGATGGGGACTCAGAACAAGGAAGCCCACCTGTGCTGGTTTGAATGAGAATCCTGCCCCCTATATTTGAACACTTAGTCCCCAGTTAGTGGAACTGTTTGGGAAGAATGAGAAGGCGTGGCCTTGGAGGAGGCGTGGCCTTGGAGGAGGTGTGTCACAGGAGCTAGGGGTTGCTTTTGAGGTTTCAAAAGACAGTCTTGATGCTCTCATTCTCTGCCTCTTGCTTTGCAGATCAAGATGGGAGCTCTCAGCTGTTCCTGCCACTCTGACTTCATTTTGCCATCTTGGACTCTAGTCTTCTGAAACCATAAGCCTAATTAAATGCTTTCTTTTATAAGTCACCTTGGTCATGGTACCTTGCTTGTCCCAGTAATTAGTAGAAAACTAATACACCATTTCTGCTCAACTAGACATTCTGATTAGGGCAAAGTGTAGGAAAGAGGGTAAAGCAAGACTCTGCCTTTACAGATGAGGTGGTCTTATCCCTAGAGAAGGGCTGTGGATATAGATCAATGGTAGAACACTTGACCAGCAGTCACAAGACTTTGGAGTCAATCCCCAGCATCCCCACCATCACCACAACAAAGGAAGACTTTGAAGGTGTCACAAACTCATAAAACAAAACCTATCGGAGTTAACACAGAAGTCCAGGTTGGTCTTGAACAGAGATCTTCCCGCCTCTGCCTTTTGAGTGCTGGGACTAACGGCGTTTTGCACCACCACTGCCCGGCTACTTGTTGTTTTCTTTTTAGATTTATTTATTTTTATTTTATATGCATGGCTCTTTTACCTGCATGCTTCTATCTGCACCATGTGTATTTGGTGCCCTTGGAGGTTAGAAGACAGCATCAGATCCCCTGGAACTGGAGTTCTGAGCTGCCATGTAGGTTCCAGGACTTGAACCTGGATCCTCTGTAGAAACAACCAGTTCCCTCAACCACTCGAGCCATCTCTCCAGCTCCCAGTATTCTCTTTTTTTAAAAAGAAAAATTATTTTTTTATCTTATGTGTATGAATATCTTATTTGCTTGGATGTACAAGCACCATGTAGATGCCAAGCCTGTTTGAAGGCAGAGAGTTTGAATGGAAGCTTCTGGATCACATGAGGCTATCACAGTGGCAAGGAAATACTCAAAGTAGTGAAGTTTCAAAACACTGAGAAGCCACAGAGGTGGCCGGTTGTCATGTGACCTAGGGAACTCAACACTTAACTCTTGTCCCAATCTACTGGTCCCTTTTCAAGTGACATGGACTGAAAAAGAAGAACTCAATGCCAAGCCCAACACAGTCAAAAAGGACCAGGATCCTGTCTCCTTTTGCTCTTCCTACAAAATCCTAAGGGATGGAACTGACAGAAAGCAATGCCAGTCAGGTGCAAGGGATCCCGTGTGACCCAGGGGGACGTAGGTGATTACTGACCTGGGAAGCTCCATCTACTCTGAGCTATGAAGAGACCAAGGAGTCGCTGCCACAGTCACAGAGCGAGTAGGACTTTTCGGGAGCTCTGGGGGGAGAGTGTGGACCGCTCATCACAGAGTGAATAGGCAAAACCCAAAAGCCCAGACTGCATTTCATCTTCTGACCTGTCACCACAGGCTCTGCTAACCCCACTCTCAGATTCTCAGACGCTTTCTCATCTCTTTCCTTGGCTGCAGCGAAAATTTGTCTTGGGGGTTACAGCTTCAGCTAGACGGGACTCTCCAAGGACTGGAGAGAGAACATAGTAGATTAAACATCTGACACAGAAACAGGAGGACTCGAGTTCAGAGTTCGGATCACCAGCATCGAGGTTTAAAAAGAAACATGCTTGTTGGTATTGGAGAGGTGGCTCATTGACTGAGCACCGATGCTCTTGCCGAGGACCCAGGTTCATTTCCCAGCACTCAAACTAACACAACTCACAGCCACCTATAATTCCAGTTTTAGAGGATAGGACACCATCATCTGGTCTCCACAGGCAACTGCATACATGTGCAAACACCTCCACATGGACACACAGACATGACCCCCCAGAGTTCACTGGCCAGGTAGTTTAGTCAATAAGAGAGCCCTGAGTTCAATGAGAAACCATGACTCAAAATATAAGGTGTAAAGTGAATGGACACCTGATGTCAGCCTCTGGTCTCTCTGCACACACGTTTACACATGTACCCACATGTGCACACACTTACTACATAGGCGCAAAAACAAATACATACACTACCCAATTCATTAAAACATACAGTGCCCCAGTTGCTTAGTCTTGGTTTCTGCTAGTGATGTCATCCGTTCTAGACCTAGGTTCCATCCTCCTGCCTGGTCATTTCTCTAGCTACTTATGTCCCTGGCCTGAAGCATCTCTGTTCCAACTGTTCACCTCTTTGGTCCTGTCCATGCCCAGCTGAGAGATTAAATCCACCCTTCTCTCTTCCCCCAGCACTCAGGGTGCCTCACTACCACAGTCCACCCCTTTCTTGACTTTTCTCTACCAGTTAACAAGACTGCCTTTATTTAAATTGATCGGCCCTCCAAGGAGTGTTCCCTCCCTTGTAAATTAATGGGGCCAGACAAGGTCACAGATGTGGTCCGCAACAGCCTACAGACCTATTTAGAGCACACAATACTTCTTTTATTTAGGTGAGCATTTTAAATCGACACTAAAGCCTTGAGCTCCATCTTCTCCAGCTTGGTGGAGCTGATGCATAGAGAAAGGTTTTTGTTTTACCTTCCTAGTACGGTAAAGCAGCAGTCACAAGCCTCCCTGTTTATTTCTTCAATAATGAATCACCAGATTATAGTTCATCATCCAGGGATGGAGAGATGGCTCAGTGGTTAAGAGCGTGTGCTGTTCTTGTAGAGGACCTGAGTTCAATTCCCAAAGGCCAACTCGGGCAGCTCACTATTACTCCAGCTCCAGGGGGATCTGTTGTCTCTGGTCTATCATGGGCATCTCCACATCCACACATACGTGTGCATCTCCACACAGACACACACACACACACAGAGACACAGACACACACACACACGCACGCATGCACACACACACACACACACACACACTTAAAAAAATAAGATTTCATCATCGTAGGACAAGGGTGTGGCTCACTATTAGAACGCTTACTTATGTCAAGCTTACCCACTGGCTCACACCTTCAATCCTAGCACTCTGGAAGCAGAGGCAGACAGGTCTCTGTGAGTTCGAGGCCATCCAGAGCTACATGGTGAAATCTATCTGGAAAAAAAAAATGTTTATTCATCATGAACAAGGCCCTGGCTTCCAGAGAGAGGGAAGAGGGAGAGGGGAGAGGGAGGAGGAGAGGAAGGGGGAGAGGAAGGGGAGAGGGGAGAAGGAGGGAGAGAGAGGAGAGGGAGGTAAAACAGAAAGACTAGTTAAAGATGTCACCATGCTAAAGCAAGGTGTGGCTCACTGGTAGAGTGGTCGCCTAACCTGGATATGACCCTGGGTTCTGTCCCCAGCAATGGGAGTTGTGCATGGAACTGGAAAAAAAAATGTAATCATCCTTAGAAATAATGAACGCCAGTTTTCTAAAAAGCACTGTTGCTTTTAGGTTCTACCGAGAAAGCACCTCCCCCTCAGCAGTGAGCCAGGAGAGCAACCACCAACATCAAAAACACATTTGCAAGGTAATCCAACTGAACGTTGACTTCTGAACAGCATCATGAATACCTGAACAAATCCTACCCACCTCCAACCATTTAGGCAATTTCAAACACATTTCCCGTGCATAATTATGTGAGGACCTTGGTCGTGAAACATGCCGCTGAGAACTTCAGTGAAATCAGCACAGATTAGTATTTGTAAGAAAAATGCCTCCTTGCAAGGTAGGCCCGTCGGCAGCTTCTCAATGGGTTTCCAGCGTGCCATTTCCCACCTACCCAGTGGGCTCCAATCAGCTCACCCTCGGGTCTCTGGAAAAGCCATAGAGAGCAAGCATCCTGTCCCAGAAGGGAACTCAATTAGCATCTAGCTGGGACTGAGCAGAATGGCCCCTAAAGCACAGGATTTTGAACTTGAAAGCCAAAGTCAGTATGTGGCTGAATATTAGGGAAAGGGGACCTTCATTTTCCTTCAGGAACCTGCCCCTGGCCTTACCGCCATGGTGATAAAGATGGTACAGGGGTTCTCATCCAGCCCCCACATTAGTACATTTGGGAGGTTTTAAGAAAAATGCCTGTACTTGGACTATTGAAGACCAACCAATCCAGGCAGACCTCCAGAGAGGTCCAGCTGGTATGGTATGTGTGTGTGTGTGTGTGTGTGTGTGTGTGTGTGTGTGTGTGTGTGTGTACATGCACACAGGTGTATGTGGAAGCCAGAGTTGATGTCAAGTACCTCCCTCAATCCCATCTCCACAGCTCTTTTTGAGACAGGGTCTCTCATTGAACCTGGAGCTTGTCAACTTTGGCTCCTCCTGGCCAGCAACCTCAGGGATCCTCATGTCTGTCTCCTCACTGATGAAATTACAGCACCTGTAATTGCAGGTGCTGAGGTTGCCACCACACATGACTTTTTACGTGGATGCTGGGGACTGAACTCAGGCCGCCATTTAAAAAAGAAAAGAAAAGATTTATTTATTATTATAGGTAAGTACACTGTAGCTGTCTTCAGACACACCAGAAGAGAGCATCAGATCTCATTACAGATGGTTGTGAGCCACCATGTGGTTGCTGGGATTTGAACTCAGGACCTTTGAAAGAGCAGTCAGAGCTCTTAAGCGCTGAGCCATTTCTCCAGCCCCAAGCTGCCATTCTTATGCTGCAAGCATTTTACCCAATGACCCTTCTCCCCAGCTTCTCATAAGGAATTTTTAAATGCTTGGATGGTTCCAATGTGCATCCAGGGCTGAGAACCATTGACTTAGCATCGTTCCCAAAGCATGGTCATCATAGCAAGAGCGTCACAGGAAAGAATGAGAGATGAAGGCAAATTCTTGGCCTCCTCCTCAGAGTCAGAACTCATGGGGACCAGTAATTGGTATTTAACAGTATTGCAGAGCCTAATATATTGTTAAATGTCAAAACCACTGCGGTTGAAGCTGCAGTCAGACCCTGTCTCCCAACCCAAATCTACCACATGAACTTTGCAACTGGAGGCAAGATAAGATTCAATTCATTCCTCTATGAAATGGGGTGACTATCTCAACGAAACAGTGCACCAGGATACTATTATCTACTTCAGCTCTCCATTTTTCTCTGTACACAATCCTTGACCCTATCCATTCCTACTGGGCCCTTCCCATTCCTTCCTGTCTTCCCCCTTCCGCCAGTGCCATGGGCTTCTAGTCCTCACCATTGCCCCTCTGAGTGAGGTAAAAATTCTGTCTGAGGTCTGAGAATAGGCCCAGGGTGATGCGATTCTGATTGGAAAAATATCACTGCCCATCACATGACTGTGGGAGCTCACCTCATAGACTCTGAGGGGTGGCGGAGGAGATAAGGGGAGAACGGGGGGCCCTCACACCTAAATCCTGTGGGTTTGTGGATACCTCCCGACGGGAACGAAGGGTCAGAGTTGGGGACCTTGCCTAGTCCAGGGTCCCTGCCAACCAACACAGGACATTGAGTTTCTTTAATATATTCTGGATAATGGCAGCCTGAGAGTAGGGCCAGGAGGTTGAGTGAACAGAGCCACTGCTGGTACCAACCATAAAGAACATGGATTTAGAGATAGAGGCACATGGATTTGGAGCTCAGGGTCCAGCCTCAGCTACAGAGCAAGATCAAGTCCATCCTGAGCTACACACACTCTGTCTCAAAACACAAAACAAGAATGTAGTGGGAGAAGGGACTAAAGTACAGTGACACAGATGTCACAAGATGTCACCCACGCAAGTGACTCATGAAAACACCATGATGAGACCCAGTGTGTTATACAAGAACCTAAAATTTTTATTTAGACCCACCGAGATGGCTCAGCGCGTAAAGGCACTCGTCACCAAGCCTGAACAACCTGAACAGGATCTCCAAGAGCCACATGGTGGAAGGAGAGAACCAAGCCCCACAAGCTGTCCTCCGACCTTCACACGCCATGGCACATGTATAAAATAAACAAAATTGATTTTAAAAAACCAGTCAGGCTTGGGGATGCACACCTTTAATTCCAGAAGCACTTTGGAGGCAGAAGCAGACAGATGTCAATGAGTTCAAGGCCAGCCTGGGCTAAATAGTAAGACCCTATCTCAAAAAGAAAGAGAAAGAAAGGAAGGAAGGAAGGAAGGAAGGAAGGAAGAAAGAAAGAAAGAAAGAAAGAAAGAAAGAAAGAAAGAAAGAAAGAAAGAAAGAAAGAAAGAAAGGGGATGGAGAGATGGCTCAGCGGTTAAGAGCACTGACTGCTCTTCCATAGGTCCTGAGTTCAATTCCCAGCAACCACATGGTGGCTCACAACCATCTGTGATGCCCTCTTCTGGTGTGTCTGAAGACAGCAACCATGTACTCATATATAATAAATAAATCTTAAAAAAAAAAAAGAAAGAAAGAAAGAAAGAAAATAAATAAATAAATGGACAAAATATATGGTCACTCATTCCATTGGCTTTACCCCCTTGTGTCACGTTAGATATTTTGTTTGCTTGTTTTTTGTGACAGATCTCATGCATCTCAGGCTAGCTTTGAACTCACTAGGTACCTGAAACTTTCCTTGGACTCCAGATCCTTCCACTTTCATCTCTTAAGTGCTAGAGAGAGATACTCACAGAAAGACAGAGAGAGAGAGAGAGAGAGAGACAGAGACAGAGACAGAGACAGAGACAGAGAGAGACAGAGAGAGAGGAGACAGATAAAGAGAGAGAGGAGGGGTAGACTTAAGGTAGGAAGATTGCTATGAGTTCTAGGCTAGCCTGGGATACAAATCAACATCTGATTGAAAAATAGAGTCAGATCACTAATAAATTATGTCATGGTGGGGCCTGGAGAGATGCTCAGAGATTAAGAGCACTGGCTGTTCTTCCAGAGGACCCCGTTCAAATCTCAGCACCCACATGGCCGCTCATAACTTCCTGCAACTCTAGTTTCAGGGGATCCCAGACCTTCATGAAGACATACACACAGTCAAAACATGAATGCCCATGAAAAAAAAATTATTTTTAAAAACAAGGTTGTGATTCAAATCACTCAATACCCATTTGTGTTTAGTTTTTAATGCAAGTGAGGCCTGTTTTCAGAAGCAATGCTCACATGCACACACATGTACACACACCTGTACCTGCACACACTGCACATACAAACAGCCAATAGTAGAGGCCTTATCCGAAAGCCACGTGGCTCCTGGCTATGCCCACTGGAGGGCTCCCAGTTCGGAGCATTCTGCTGCAGGCAATACACTGATGAATTGTAGGACTCTGTGTGGGTGACATCTTCTGATCAGTTTTCCCTTATGTGCTGGCTGGTTTTGTGTGTCAACTTGACACAGGCTGGAGTTATCACAGAGAAAGGAGCTTCAGTTGGGGAAGTGCCTCCATGAGATTCAGCTGTGAGGCATTTTCTCAATTAGTGATAAAGGAGGGAGGGCCCCTTGTGGCCGGTGCCATCCCTGGGCTGGTAGTCTTGGGTTCTATAAGAGAGCAGGCTGAGCAAGCCAGGGGAAGCAAGCCAGTAAGAAACATCCCTTCATGGCCTCTGCATCAGCTCCTGCTTCCTGACCTGCTTGAGTTCCAGTCCTGACTTCCTTTGGTAATGAACAGCTGTGTGGAAGTGTAAGCTGAATAAACCCTTTCCTCCCCAACTTGCTTCTTGGTCATGATGTTTTGTGCAGGAAAAGAAGCCCTGACTAAGAGACCTTAAAAATGCAGGGTTGAGAAGATGGAAGAGAATGAGTATTAGACACGTGGCACAGAGGCATAGTCAACACCAGCAAACCCAGAGGCTGCTGGGACAGAAAGCAAGCTCAGGACTGTGCTTCGACATGAGGGAGCAGTCCTAAGTGCCCGCTGAACAGAGCAGAGAAGCCTGAAGGATGGGTGTCTACATGTATTTCCTGAGGTGCACAGGGTGTCACTGCCCCAGGTGGCCAACCCCTCCCTCATGTCTCCCTCTGCCTCATTCTTTCCTGCCGTAGCTTCTCTCCTCAAGACTTCATTACAAACTAGTTGAACTGCCTGGGCACGTGAAGCTGGTGAGGAAATGGATAGGGTCCCCAGTCCCTGAGACTCCTTGAGGACTCACATGGAGTTCTCTTACCAGAGGGGATCCTGGTGACCAGGATGTGATCCATTCCCCGTGAACATCCTCTTCAAACTCTTTTTTTTTTAAGATTTCTTTATTTATTATATGTAAGTACACTGTAGGTGTCTTCAGACACTCCAGAAGAGGACGTTGGATCTCATTAGGGATGGTTGTGAGCCACCATCTGGTTGCTGGGATTTGAACTCAGGACCTTCGGAAGAGCAGTCAGTGCTCTTAACCGCTGAGCCATCTAACCAGCACCCCCCTCTTCAAACTCTTAAGACTTCAAAAAATAAAATAAAAACTTGAGAGCTCTCTACAATGCTTCATTCGTGGACTGAGAAGAGGTGACAGGTTGGAGAGTTAAGAGTCCATGTCACAGGCTGGAGAGATGGCTCAGCGGTTAAGAGCACCGACTGCTCTTCCAGAGGTCCTGAGTTCAATTCCCAGCAACCATATGGTAGCTCACAACCATCTGTAACGGGATCTGATGCCCTCTCCTGGTGTGTCTTGTGAACAGTGACAATGTACTCACATAAAATAAAATCTTAAAAAAAAAAAAAGAGTGCATGTCCCTCTTCCAGAGACCCAAGGGCCACAGGGTCCACACTGGATGGCTCACCACTGCCTGTGACTCCAGTTGCCGGTGACCCAGTGACCCAGTGACCCAGTGTCTCTGAAGGAACCAGGACACACATGCGCACACCCACACACATGCATATAACTAAAAATAAAACAATCTTGAAACAAAAGAAGATAGTCATCCTACAAGTTTAAATGCATATTCCATATCGTCAGAGCTTACCATTACTCCATGAGAAACCATGAACAGTTTCACAGATGCCATGAACCAGAAGACAAGCCAGACACAAAAAAAAGCATACACTTTATCACCCCATTGATGTAAAACTTGATCAGGCAAAACCAATCAGGAACAATAACAGCCATAATGTTGTTACGTTTTGAGGGGTATGGGTGCTCAGAAAGGACAATGTGAGAAGACAATGTGAGTGCCAGAAACAGCCTGAGCTGGATAGTGATATCTATGTATATGGTATGTGTATATGTATATTATATATATATATATACACACAGATGTGTACATATACAAAAATATACTAAATTGCTATACAAATCAATACTTGTTAAACAAGCAGTTGGAGAGATGGCTCAGTCAGGAAAGGGTTTGCCATGCAAAGGGTAAAGATCTGAGTTTAGATCCATAGAACTCAGGTTGGGTGTGGTGGCCGTTCTATAATCCCAACACTCGGGGGGCAGAGACAGGAGGGTCCCTAAGACTGGCTGGCCAGCAATCTGGCTGATTCACTGAGAGATTCACCGGGGTGGCCAAGATGGTTCAGCAGGTAAAAGCATTAGTCCTACAAGCCTGGCAATATTAGTTTAATACCTGGCGTCCCTTAAAGGTAGAAGGAAAGAACCAACTCCACAAAGTTGCCCTTTGACTTCCATATGTGTGCTGTAGCAGAAATACACACGTGCACAGAGACACACAATAATAAATAAACACTTTAAATGAGGTGGAGAGAAATAAGCAAGACATCTAGTGTTGACAGCTGATCTCGGCGGCACATGCATGCTCACACACATGTGCAAGCAAACCCACACACAAACATACATACACTCCAATTTTTTATAGAATGAAATTCAAACAACAGTTCTTGCATTTTGACTTCCCACAAATGCAACGGCTAAATCCTGGAGGTTGTCAGAGAGTGATGTTAACAGCCACACATACAGAATCGGCCCCAGCCAGTTACAGCTCAGCTCCCTGTGAGGCGAGGCATGGAAGTCAACTGCTTAATCTCCGTGCCTCAGTTTCCAGCCAGTCATGTGGAGGTAATGGCAGGACCACCCAGAAGGTGCTTAGAGACTCCAACCAACCCTCAGCTCTGGGCGAGGCCCGTGGCACAGGCTTGGTGTGGCACGCTGCCTGCCCACATGGTGAAGGTGGGTTACAGAGGTGGCCGCCTGGCTGTCCCGGCCTTCACATTCCATGGGGCCCCGGGATTAACTCCCCACGCCCTGCTCATCCCTCTGCAGCGCCCAGTCTGACACCAGCTGCATCCTTACACCTCAGGAGAAGTGTGCCCTCTGCTCGTGAGAGCCTCTCCTCAGCCAGCAGAGAGGGCCTGAAACGCTAGATGGAAATACATCAGCTACGAGCTATCGCGCCCACCTTTGATTTGGGGTTCGCTGAAGCATGGCCGGTGCCTGGTTATCTCGGGTCCTGTAAGGCTCTCCGGTAAATAGACTTTCGGGGGGCGGGGGCGGGGGGAAGCCTGTCCTGGAAAAACTGAAAGAAACCTCACTACAGCAAGAGCACATCTTCTCTGTAGCCCTTCCCAAAAACATGGATGGGCTGGGAACTGCCCAGGAGCAGCCTGGTTGCTCACGAGCTCCCTCTTGAGTTCACCTTTGGGAGCCACAGTGTGTGCGCGCACATAAAAACCGAACCGGAAGTCCAGCCCCCACGACTGTGGTGTGGTTCCCACCTCAGGGACAAACTGAGATGGCATCTATGGCAACCACAGGACACTGTCTGGCTCTTAGCAAGTTCAGGAGACATTGCCTGCATATTCACACAACAAGCACCACACCCAGGTATCTCAGACCCAAAAGAGTAACAGCCCCAGCTGTTGTTAGTGTTATTTAGTCCACCCCAGAGACTGCATCGTGGATGCAGACTCCTTCTGGGCTTCTATAGAAGCTTCCAGAAGCTGGAGATCCATGAGCCGCGCCAGCGAAAAGTCAACCACAAAAAAATGTCAGTGAACTGATCTCTCCCAATCTTTCCCATCCAAGGAAGTTGACCGCAGACCTCAGGGTCATTTTAACATGACAGCCCCAGAGGAACGTGGTAGTCAGTGAGTTCTAACTGCACTGATTTGGAGGGAACTCAGTGAAGGCAAGTAACCTGCTCAAGGTCACACAGCAAAACTAGAGCTGAGCTGAGAAGGCGGCTCAGGGTTCTCGGCTTTGTGCAGCCCCGCCCTGCCCGTTCCTGCTACACCCCCTTCCCTCTCCTGCACCGATGGGCTTTCTCCCAGGTTACAGGCTCATCAGACTCTTGGCCACGTTCTACCAGAGATCCATTTTTCTTACTGAATCAGGCCGCTATTTGGTCTTGAAAGCCTCATAAGTCTTCAATGGATGAGCACCCCCCCCTTAATCTGTTATCCCAGAGTCCTATTTATATATGTTTATCCATATGGCTATATAAATAGGGCTTTGAGACATATACGTGGCAGGTTATTGCTGTAGCACCGTTGCTCTCCCCAAGAGGAGAACAAAGATGATGTATGGCAAAGGCTCTTTCCCAGGCTCAGGCTCCTGGCTGATTTATTAAGAGCTAGGTCGCAGTCACATGCTCTGAATCTATTGCAAAGGGATGCAAGAACAGAACGCTCTGAGCTCCAGACACCGGAAAAACCCAAGTTTAGGATGAAAGAAACTAGGAGCCTGAGAGCAGCCACTCCCTAGCACCTGTCACTCCCAGGATACAAACCCACTGTCGTGTGTGTGTGTGTGGTGGGGGGGGGGTGTACACAAATGTATTGCGTGTATTTGTGTGTCAACATGTATGTGCATGTATGTGGAGGACATCTGGTATCTTCCTCAATTGCTCTACACATTTTTTTAAACTTTTAAAAAAGATTTATTTATTATTTACTATGTATATCGTATTCTGCTTGCACACCAGAAGAGGTTATCAGATTCCAGTATAGGTGGTTATGATCTGCCATGTGGTTGCTGGGAATTGAACTCAGGACCTCTGGAAGAACACCCAGTGCTCTTAACTTCTGAGTTATCTCTACAGCCCCTGCTCTCTGTACTTTTATTATTGTTATTGTTGTATTGAGATCAGTCTTAGTACATGGAATGCACTATGTAAACCAGGCTGGACTCGAACTCATAGAGATCTATCTGCCTCTGCCTCTTAAGTGCTAGAACTAGAGGGATGCACCGCCATACGTCGCTGTGCACCTTGGTTTCAGGGTCAGGGTCTCTCACTGTATCTGGAGCTAGACTGGCTGGCCCTCAGGGTTTCCCTGAATTTTACTGGGACTGCATGCATGCACCACACTTTACATTTTAGATGCTGTCTAGGGACCAGACCCGGGCCCCTGTGCTTACATAGCAAGCACTTTACCAGGCATCTATCTCCCTAGCTCTCCCACTCTCATTTTCTTTTGGTTTCAAGTTCAAGTTAAAAAAAAATTGTCAGAGCAAAGACTGGAGAGATGGCTCAGCAGTTAGGAGCACTGGCTGCTCTTCCAGAGGATCCGGGTTCAATTCCCAGCACCCACATGGCAGCTCACAACTGTCTGTAACTCCAGTACCAGGGGATCCAACACCCTCACGTAGACATACATACAGCAAAACACCGATGCACATAAAATGAATAAATCATTTTTTTAAAAAAAGTTAAAAGAGGGGCTGGAGAGATGGCTAAGAGGTTGAGAGCACTGACTGCTCTTCCAGAGGTCCTGAGTTCAATTTCCAGCAATCATGTGGTGGCTCACAACCATCTAGAATAAGATCTGGTGCCCTCTTCTGACATGCAGGCATATATGCAGGCAGAACACTGTGTATATAATAAATAAATAAATCTTAAAAAAAAAAAGTTGGGGGGGGGGCTGGAGAGATGGTTCAGTGGGTAACAGCATTGTCTGCTCTTCCAAAGGTCCTGAGTTCAAATCCCAGCACACACATGGTGGCTCACAATCATCCGTAAAGAGATCTGACGCCCTCTTCTGGAGTGTCTGAAGACAGCTACAGTGTACTTACATATAATAATAAATAAATCTTTTTTAAAAAAAGTTGGAAGAGGGAAGCTGGAGAGCTGGCTCAGAGGTTAAGAGCACTGACTGCTCTTCCAGAGGTCCTGAGTTCAATTCCCAGCAACCACATAGTGGCTCACAACCATCTGTAATGGGCATCCGATGCCCTCTTTTGGTGTGTCTGAAGACAGCGATAGTGTACTCATGGAAGTAAAATAAATAAATACATAAATAAATAAACAAATCTTTTTTTTTTAAGTTGACAGAGGAATGTTGGGTGTCTGTGGACCAAGGGCAAGACTGAGGCTGACTGACACTGGCCCCAACCCCTCTCACTTCTATTTCTCTCCAACCTCGGTGCTATCTTCCTGTCTCCCTCCATGTGGATAGTCTCCAGGTGAAAGGCAGTGTAGCAGCTGACAACTCCCAAGTCCCTAGCTTCTCACAGCTGCTTCTCCCAAGCTCATGAGGTAGCATATTACATGGGGTTTGTTGTTTTGTTTTTGCTGTGACCGAATACCTGACAAGAAACAGCTTCTGGAAGGAAGGGGCATCCAGTCTATCATGGCAGGAAAGGCAAGACAGCAGGAACTGAAGGCAGCTGGTTACATTGCATCTGCGGTCAGGACGCAGAGAGAATGGATGTCTTAGCTGCGGTTTCCATAGCTGCAACGGAAACACCAAGACCAAAAAAAAGAAGTTGGGAAGGAAGGAACGGGTTTATTCAGCTTACACTTCCAGATCTTAGTCTTATCACAGGAGGAAGACAGGACAGGAACTCAAGCAGGGCTGGAACCTGAAGGCAGAAGCAGATGTGGAGGCTATGGAGGGTGCTGCTTACTGGCCTGCTGGTCATGGATTGTTTGGTATCACCCACCGTGAGCTGAGCCCTCCCCCACTGATCACTAATTGAGAAAATGTCTTACAGCTGGATCTCATGGAGGCATTTCCTTAACTGAGGTTCCGTCCTCTCTGATGACTCTAACTTGTGTCAAGTTGACACACAGAACCAGCCAGTACAACAGGAGTTGAAGCTGGGCTATAAAACTTGAAGACTAACTCATATCCTCTAGAAGACTCTACTTCTTAAAGAGTCTAGAACCTTCACAAATAGCACCACTAGCTGGGGGTCCCTGTATTAGTCAGGGTGTCATTGCTATGAGGAGACACCATGACCAAGGCAACTCATAAAGGACAACATTTAATTGGGGCTGGCTTACAGTTCCAGAGGTTCAGGCCAGTATCGTCATGGCAGAAAGCATGGCAGCATGCGGGCAGACATGGTGCTAGAGGAGGAGCTGAGAGTTCTACATCTAGATCAGAAGGCAGCCAGGAGGAGACTCTATTTCCACCCTGGGTAGAGCTTGAGCAGAGGAGACCTCAGAGCCCACCTACACAGTGATGCACTTCTTTCAACAAGGCCACATCTACTTGAAGAAAGCCACACCTCCTAGCAGTGCCATTCCCTGTGGGCCAAACCTATTCAAACCACCCCAGTCCCTGTGTTCAAACACATGGACCTTTGGGGGGTGTTTCACATTCAGACCAGGTAATAATAATCTGGGCCCAGTCATTGCCAAACGTGGACTGTAAGGACGGTGCTAAGCAGGAGGATAAGCACGGCGCGGGACTGGGGTGTGCATCCACGTATATAACAATCATCAGGGGTTAGCTGGAGATGAGTATGCTGACCACAGACCCACGTAACACAGCCAGGGCAGCCAAGGCCTGTAATCCCAGCTACTCAGGAAGCTAGAGCTGGAGGGTCACAAGATCAAGGCCAACCTAAGCAACTTAACCAGACTCTCTTAGAACAGTTATCTAAAAGGGGGCAGGAGAGATGACTCAGTAGGTAAAAGATGGTTGCCATGCAAACCTGACATCCTGAGTTGGAGCCTCAGATCCCATGATGGAAGGAAAGAACTGGTTCTTAACAGTTGACCTCTGACCTCTACACGATACATGGCTTGGGTGCCCCACGCCCACATACATATACAGATACCTAAGAATTTAAAATTTTAAGATTACATATGTGTGTGTGTGTTTATGTGTGTGTACACATGTGCACAGATGTCTCACAGCCAGCACCCATGTGGAGGTCAGAGGCCAAGTTTCAAGAATCACGCCTCTCCTTCTACCACCTGGGCTGCAAATTCAGGTTTTCAGACTCAGCTGTAAGCTCTTCTATCCACTGAGCTACATGGTTCACCCCCAGTAATAACTCATTAATTAGAAAAAGTTAAAGAGGGGCTAGGGGTGCAGCTCAGAGGGCGTGTCACACACTTACTATCTGCACTCAGAAAATGGAGCAGGAGCATCAGGAGGTCAAGGCCAGCCTCAGCTACGTAGTGAGGCTATGGCTAGCCTGGGCTACAGAGTGAGTTCCACAACAGTCAGGCCTACACAGAGAAACTCTGTCTCGAAAAAACCATAACAAATTTTGAACAACTTTAAAACTGTTAACGCATACACACACACACACACACACATACACACACATGTACACACACACGCATGGCACCCCCATGTCCTTAACAAATGTCAACCTGCAGACTTGTACTGCCCTAATGTAGCATCTACTGCCCTTCGTTCTCAAGAGGCCTGAGACCACAGGCAAGAAGCTGTTCAAACCTGCTGCCATTTTCAATGGCTTGGCTAGGAGAGGCAAGATCCCTCTCAATGTCATGAAGTCAAAGCAAAGGGTAGCAGTACTTGTTGGCTGAGGGCTCCCTGCCATCTGGGGCTGGGCCGTGGATCCTTCTTTGTCTGTTTGTGAGATCTATTCTTGGGTGTCATAAAGGCTTGGAGAGAAAGCTTTTCTTGGTAGTCATTCCTATTTGCAGAAAAGTAGCAGCTTCTAAGTGAGTTTCCCGGCATCGATTCCTCCTAACATTGCCACTGAGTGTAAGGACAGCCCAGCCCTCAGAGCCGAGAGCCACTGGGTCGCTGCTGAGACAGGAGCTAACTCTATCATAATTTCCTCAGATTTCACAGCTTTCCCACTGAGGGCCTTACTGTTCTCAGATCCAATGCAGGCCATCACATTGCATTTAATCCATTTTATGTTTTCATCTGCCTCAGTAATCTCCACCTAATATGAGTATGTATGGGTAAATTCCCATACACGTCAACATACAAATGTATTTACTTTTAACTTACTTTTACTTGCTGTGTGGGCTGAGGTCAAACCTCATGCATGTTAGGCGAGTCTTCTTAACACTGAGCTACCCTCCCAGCCCAGGCGTGTAAACTTAACACAAACAAAATGGCTACCTTGTCTGTTTTTCATAACGGAGTTTGGGAAGATTTCTTGGACGAAAGAAGGGACCCAGCATACCTTTATAAAGAAATGTATTCATGCCATTCAAATGGCAGCAAAAGCCTTTACTCCTGGCATTCTGGAGGCAGAAACAGGTGGATCTCTAGTCATTCAAGGCCAGGCTAGTCAACATAGTATACATAAATAAAATAAAATTATAAATAATAGTATAAGTAAGCATAAATTTTAAAAGTTTAGTTACTGTGTTAGATGGTTTTATGTAAACTTGACAAAAGCTGGAGTCATCTGAGAGGAAAAACCTCGTTTAAGAAAATGCTTCCATAAGACTGAGATACAGGCAAGCCTGGAGGGTATTTTCTTTTTTTTTTTTTTTTTTTTTTTTTTGGTTTTTCGAGACAGGGTTTCTCTGTATAGCTCTGGCTGTCCTAGAACTCACTTTGTAGACCAGGCTGGCCTCGAACTCAGAAATCCGCCTGCCTCTGCCTCCCAAGTGCTGGGATTAAAGGCATGCACCACCACCGCCCGGCAAGGGTATTTTCTTAATTAAAGGTTGATGGGGGAGGGTACAGCCCATTGTGGGCAGTGCCATTCCCAGGCTGGTGGTCCTAGAGTCTACGAGAAAGCAGGCTGAGTAAGCCACGGGAAGCAAGCCAGTAAGCATCCCTCCTCCATCAGGCCTGCCTCCAGGTTCCTGCCCTGCTTGAGTTCCTGTCCTCATCTCCTCCAGTGATGAACAGTGATCTCAAAGTACCAGCCAAGTAAGCCCTTTGCTCCCCAGGTCACTTCTGGTCATGGTGTTTCATCACAATGGTCACCCTATACAACACCCATCCATCTGTTCACTGTTGCAGTGCTGGGATCCGAACCCAGGGCCTTTGATGGTACACACTTGGCGTCCCAGGACTCCAGAGGCTGCGACAGGAAGATTGAAAGTTCAAGGTCAGCCAAGGCTACAAACACCTTCCACTGGATTTTCAAGAGATTGCTGCCAGCATGGTGGCGCACTCCGGTAATTCAAGTAGTCAGGAATCAGAAGCAGGAGGACAAGTTCACCACCCTTCGGGTCTACATAGCAAGTTCTAGCCTAGCCAGGCCTATAAAGTAGGACCATATCTATCTATATCTATATCTATTATAACTCTAACTATATATTATAACTATATCATCTATATCTATATTTATATATTTATGTCATGTATCTCTATCTCATCTTTATCACGTCTATCTATCTATATCAGCTGTACAGAGAGACAGACAGACAGACAGAGACAGAAATTACAGCCAAGCCAGCTATGAGCACCTATAATACCATCTACTCAATAGACTGAAGCAGGAGATTCTTTGTTTGAGAACAATCTGGGAAATTTAGCAACAATGTCTCTCAACATAAAAAAAAAAAAGCTAAAAAACGACTGGGCTTGTGGCTGGTCCTGCCAGCCCGCAGCTACACAGGACCTTTGGCTTCTCCTTGGTCCAGAGGCCTCTCCTTACCCACCACCCATCCTAGCCTTCCTGTCCTCTCCCTCCTCGCTGCCCCTCCCTACGGGATCCCTTCTTTTGTCCCTCCAGTGCAGGGGTAAACATCTTCCACTGGATTTTCAAGAGATTGCTACTAGCATGGTGGCGTACTCCGGTAATTCAAGTAGTCAGGAATCGGAAGCAGGAGGACAAGTTCAGCCTCTGGTGCCGCAGGCCCAAGACTCCCTCGTAAACTCTCAAATGCTTGGCAGAACAGAAGGCTAACACGGAAGGCAAGCCAGGACTGCTAATGCTGTTTGGTTTAGCTGTCTTGTCTCCACACAGCAGATCTCTAAGTAAGTGGAGTGCGCAGGTCTCCAAGTGTATTTCCATGCACACTCGCCCCCAGACACAAGAAGCAGGCCCTGAGTTGAGGCTAACTCTCTTGTCCCCTCCTCTGCTCGCCTTCCCTGTCCCCTCCCCTCCTCTCCCCAGCTCTTCTTCCCCACCCACTCCCCTCCCTAAGCTCGGGATCCCAGTCCTGGTCCCATGGCCCTGTCTAGCGTCCTCCTCCTCTGAAGCGTCTTAGTTCCGGTCCTAAACTGTGGCTCTGATCCCCACACATGCGTGCTTTTGCCTCGAAGGGCCCCGTTTCCTGACTAAGTAGCGAGCCAGCCAGTACAAAGGCTGAATAAACAGTCAGTAGAAATTAACTTGAACGTTCAGGGAGAAGAACAAAGACTTCCGACGTGAGCCAGGGAAGGAATTGTAATTGCCAGAGAGAGAGAGGGACGGCCCTGAGCTCGGGCTGCTGGAGGCTTGGGAGCGGGGGATGTTGACCGTGGCGGAGACAGGCAGGCGCGATGCTGACTTGGTAAGTGGAAGAGTGAGAATTCTAATTCAAGGAAGATGCAGATTGAGAGGAGCACGGGGACAGAGAGGAGGGGCCGCTGAGGGGTCCAGAGACAAGTGGCTAGGTCCCCCTCCTCCTGGCTGGGCATCCTTGCCTGGGCTCCCAGCCCAGAGTAGATGTTCTCATGGGGATTGTCCCCATAACCATAGCCAAATAGGCATACATGGAGACTCCAGGATAGGAGGAAAGGCAGAGGCAACTGGCATCGTGTCCTGGGGATGGAAGAAATGATGAGCCCTATGGACCCGGAGAGACAGGGGGAGCCCCCACCCCCACCCCAGGCCCATGGAAGCAGACCCATTTAAGAGACTTCTACAGAAGCAATTGGCACGACCTGTCCTTAACCCACCCCGGATGGCAGCTTACAGAGGGGTATGAATGCTCAGAGCCCTGCCCTGGAGGAGGGCGCTTCAGGGCAGAATCCTGAGGAAGAGTGAGTCCTGGAGAAGGGTCCTAGGGAATAAGAAAACAGGCATCTGTGCCTGAAGGGAAGGAGAGGGAGAAGTGGAGTCCTGAGACTGAGGAGGCTAGACAGAAGCCAGGGGACTCCTGAGGGAGGGGAGACTGGTTTGTCGGTCCAGAAACGGGATAAAAGGAACTTCCTGGCACATCTCCCCTGGCACAAAGGAGGCCGCTCCCAGGACCGGTGGCTGGATCTACCGGACTAGTCTGAAAGATCCCAACAGCAGCATTTGCTGGAGAGAGACCATGTCAGACCACCCGACCTCCAGAGACCACGGGGGGGGGGGGCAACCGGGTCCCTGCCGCTACTGGTGGCCCACCAGAGTGCACATTCTCAGCTGCTGGACACAACACACATGTTCGTGGCTGCAAAGCCAAGTGACGGTGCAGAAGCTGGGGAAGGACCCAGGCAGGACACCGGACTTCCATCCTTGAGTGACTTCTGCCTTTTGATGCTAGATCCAAGCCCCCAGGGAGGACCACACCTTTGGAAATCCCTGATTCTTTCGGTTGTTTGGCAAAAGACATCTCCATGCTCTGTGGCCTCTTAATTTCGTAGATGGTGAAGTGCAGAGAATTAAAGAATCAATGGGCAATTAAGGAGGCACTGGCAGGATCTGGCCAAGAGCATATTATTTATTTATTCAGCCAGCCGCACTCATTTTTAAAGAGCTAACTTCCATTTTGTTTCTGACATCAAAAATAAATCAAACTAAAAACTGTATACATCATAACTGAAAAAAATATATATTTGCATGGTATGTTGCCCCTGTGAGGCCTCAGTGGCGACCTGCAAAAGGAATTTTTTGTCGGTGTCAAAAAAAAAAATGAGATGAATTCATTCTGCACTGGCCTTCCCTGAGGGTACAGATGGAATGGAAAAGACAAAAATAAGGTTTTAATTCACTAGTGATTTTCCCACCCCGTCTCAAGCTTCTTTCTGATTCTGAGCATCCATTTTCCTGGGTCGTCTTGGGAGGGTTGCAAGATTTCAATCCATTAACACAGTAGTAGGCTGGTGAAATTTCAGAACAGGCTGAGATGAACAGTCACAATGAGGACACAAGCTGCCCTGGGGCTCCCGGCAGAACTCAGACAGCCTATGATTCAGCTCCTAGCCCACGATCTGTCGCCCTAAAGGAGGGGAATCTCTCTGAAGAGCCCTCTTTTCTCTCCTCTTCCCCTTACCCAACTTGGGAGAAAACCAGCCTTGCCACCCAGTCCAAGTGAGCTTTCTGATTTTGGACCAGCTCCTTGGTATTAATTATACCTGCACCAATGACCTTCTTCCATTCCACCTTCCACCCGCCCTTCCTCGCCCCCCACCCCGCCTCCTCACCCCTCCCCAGCAAGCGCTCACGCATCTTCCCAAGCTACCCCAAGGTTGGTTCTAGAACAGTGGCTCTCAAACTCAAGTCTGCATCTAAACTACGTGGACGGAGTGCTATATGGTTCTCTTTCAGTAAGTCTGGGGGTACGAGCTGGGAATTTGCATTCCTATTAAGTTTAATATTGAATATTGAGACAGTGTTTGGAGAACCTGTTTTCAGTGACGAGGCAAAGGGAGGGGATACCTATAGTAGCTTGTGCTGTGGCGCCATCTAGTGGACATAGACCGAAATGGCAGCAGTTTGCCCAGTGTCCTGCACAAGACTTAATCCCACTCCTTTAAACACTTGAAAAACACATTCTCTTTTATGGCTCTACTTTTTGAGGTGGGCCTTTTACGGTTTGTTTGTTTGTTTGTTGGTTGGTTGGTTGGTTGGTTGGTTGGTTGGTTGGTTGGTTGGTTGGTTTTTTCGAGACAGGGTTTCTCTGTGCAGCCCTGGCTGTCCTGGAACTCACTCTGTAGACCAGGCTGGCCTTGAACTCAGAAATCCGCCTGCCTCTGCCTCCCAAGTGCTGGGATTAAAGGCATGAAGCCTTTCACTGTTTAAACTCTCTCTTTCCATCCTCTGAATAGAATTATTACAAACTATGCCCTGCCCGATGTGGATGAAATGAAACAGAAAACAGGGTGTTTTGAGGGTAGAAAGTAAACTGCGCACCCTGATTTTGATAACTGTCCCCCAGATACATCTGACCTAAGGCCACAACACTGCACACGTGGCAGACAGCAGAACATCACCCAGATTACATAATAATTAGCTCTAACCCCAAACCAGGTCACCACAGGAACCAAGGATTCCATGTTGTCGAAACCCAGTGGGGAAACATACCACTTTAGAAGAAAATCAAGCCTGAGGACATGGCTGTTGGGGAGAACTGACCAGAGCACGCTTGAAACCCTAGGTTCACTCTCCGGCATGACCTAAATTGGATGTAGTGGTCACACCTGTAATCCCCGCCTGGCAGTCGGGAGATGGAGGTGGGAAGGTTGGAAGTTCAAAGTCAGCCAGGAGGTGGTGACAGACAACTTCAATTCCAGCACCAGGGACGCAGAGGCAGGTAGATCTCTGTGAGTTTGATGCTAGCCTGGTCTACAGAGCAAGCTCCAGGATACACAGAAAAACACTGTTTCAACGAAACAAAAAGAAGAAGGAAGGGAGAGGAAGAAGAGGAAGAGAAGGAAGAAAAAAGAAGAAAGTTGTTCAAGGTTATCCTTCTAGTTTAAAACTCAAAGAAAAAGGAAAAGACAGGGTCACAAGTTCAAGGCCTGCCTTAGCTACCTGGACTATGAAGTGAGTTCAAGGCCAGCTTGAACGACTGTCTCAAAGTAAAAATGTAAAAAGGGCTGACGATGTAGCCTAGTGACAGAACACGGGTGAAGGCCTGTATTTGCCCCACCCCAGTACTGAAAAAAAATGTAGGCTTCAAAGTCTCATTCTTAATAATCTCTGGTTCAGTGGGCCACTTGCAAGCATTCTAGGTAAACTGAAGCAAATGCTTGCACCTCCAATGTGAGACCATCTGCAGGGCTGTGACCTCAAAACTCTGTTCCCTACCTAGCACTATCCAACAGAACCAGTCTGAGCCGCACCAAACTGGTAACAATACAAGTTCGTTCATTAACCTCCCCTTAAACATCAAAGGGGCAGGGGTGGGACTGGAGAGGCGCCACACTGGTTCAAAGCATCACTGACTGTTCTTCCAAGGGACCCAGGTATTTCTTCTCAGAACCTACAGGGCAGTTCCCAAGCATCTGTAACTCCAGTTCCAGGGGCTCTGACAGCCTCTTTTGACTTCTTCAGGCACCAGGCAGGCATGTGATACGCAGACATCCTTGCAGGAAAAACACCCATCTACATAAATGATATTTTTTTTTACGGCAAAGAAAGAGTCAGGGATGTGATTTGGTTGCCTACCATGAATGAAGTCCTAAGTTTGGCCCCTGGCACTGGGTAGCGGGGCACAGTGGTATATACCTGTCCTCTCAGCACTTGTGAAGATGGAAAGATCAGAAGTTCAAGATCACCCTTCAACATAGGGAATTCAAGGCCAGCATACGCTATATGAGATCTTATATCAAAAACTAAATTAGACTGACTGAACAGGGCAAAGGGGAACTCTAGGACCCAAGACATGTCTTAGCCTCACCTTTTGAAGGTCATCTGGGATATGTGCATATTAGGGACAGCATCACATTCTGCACTCTGGACTCCCATGCATTTATTATGTTCTAAAGGTAACAATGGGGAGGTAATATTCTAAAGGTAATAATGCATATGAATGCTGTGTCCTCAGAGGCCAGAGACATCAGATCCCTGGAACTGGAGTGACAGGTGGTTATGTGAGCAGTGGGAACTGAACCCAGGACCTCTCCAAGAGCAGCACATGATCTAACCACTCAGCCATCTCTTTTACTCCCACGCCGGATTTTTTATGTGGATTCTGAGGTTGAGATTCTCATGCTTGTACAAGCAATCACATTACTGAGCTATGTGTGTAGCAACCCCCCAAAAATAATCATCTTTTAAAATATGTATTTTTATTACGTGTGTCTGTATATTGCATGTGCATGTGAATAGCCATCCCTTTACTGAGCTATGTATGTAGCACCCCTCAAATAGCTGTCTTTTAATATATGTATTTGTTTTGTGTGTGTCTGTATGTACTTGCACATGTGCGTGTGAGTGGCCACAGAGGCCAGACGAGTCAAACCTCCTGTCATTGGGTGACTTGTTAGCTGCCCAGCGTAGGTGCTCAGAACCTGGCTCTAGTCCTCTGAAAGAGCAGTGAGCATTCTTAACTGCTAAAGAATCTCTCCAGCCCCCAAAAGGTAATAATGTTTAACCATCTCTTAGTGAGTAGCTTTATCTCAGACCAGTTAAATCTGCTCATGTGGCTGATTTCCGAACTTTTTTTTTTCCGAGACAGGGTTTCTCTGTATAGCCCTGGCTGTCCTGGAACTCGATCTGTAGACCAGGCTGGCCTCGAACTCAGAAATCCACCTGCCTCTGCCTCCCAAGTGCTGAGATTAAAGGCATGCACCACCACTACCCGGCTTGGCAGATTTCAAGTAAGTGTAATGTGCAACCAGTGTGGCCCATCAAAGCCTTGGGAAGTCCTCTTAACCTTTGATGAACAAAGGAACAGACTCCGAGTCATTAAAATGAAGATAAATATCTGGGTGCAGGGGCTTGTGCTTATGTGGGTCAAGTTACTTGGGCACTTGGGCACCCAAGCACCCATAGAGAGCAGAGCCTGGTTACCAGAAGACACAGGTTCAGCCTATTGTGAGCCTAGTCCCTACCTCACCAGAGGTTGCAGGACACCATAGAAAAGTGAAGAAAGGCCCCCATTAGGCGTGTGCCATCTGCTGTAGACTCGCTGGCACACTGCCGCAGAGTGCTTCCTGAAGGCTCTGGGTCTGTCTCGGCTTTGTAGCCCTTAGCAGGCTTGGCATTCGCACACAGACGCTGCTACAGAAACCCACAGGAGCGACCAGAACACCTTCCCTGTCTTCCTGCCAGGAAGACCAGAGAAAGACAAGAACTGCATCCCAGCTCAGGGAGGAAGTATCAGCCGTCCTTGCCCGGAGCAGCGGGGGTTTCTCTGATGCCTTCTGTCGCCACCAGATGTCAGCTGGGCCTGCTTCTCAAAGCAAACAAGCCAAGATCTCCCTGAGATTATCTTTGTAAAGATACAAGTCAACCTCCTTAAGAGGAATCTTCAGTTGCCCCACCCCCCACCCCGTTTGCCAGATTACCCTCAAATCAAACCTGGCAAAGCCTGTTGAAATCCACCTTCACTTAAAAAGTATAGCTCTCATGACATGTGCCTTCACAACATATAGCCATGTTCGTGTGCAGGTGGGTTTGCACACGGCCACACCAGGCTAGCTGCCCTGGGAGGTTTCCCCGGCACACTACGATTATAGAAGCACGCTACTACATCCAACTTCCTGTGGGATCTGAGGATCCAAACCTGGGTCCTCGGACTCACATTTGTCCATCAGAACCACCTTCCATTTTTTAAAATTTATTTACAAAGTGAGGGTTATAGGGACAGAGAGCAAAGGACTTGTGCCAAGTCAAGCAGAATCTGGCGCACAGGTGGCCCTGGGGCCAGAGTGCTGACTTCAGAGTAAAGATTGGGGCTGTGGTGGTTTGAACAGGAAGCACCCCCTAGAATGCTTGGTCATCAGGGAGTGTCCTACTTGATGGGGGTTAAATGTGGCCCTGTCGGAAGAAGTGTGTCACTGGAAGAGGGGTTTGGAGTTCCACCTGCACAAGCTAGGCCCCAGTTGGCTCTGTCTTCCTGCTGCCCGCCGATCCCTATGTAGGACTCTTGGCAACCTCTCCAGCACCATGTTGGCGTGTGCCACCATGCTTCTCACCGTGACGATAATGGACGGACGAAACCTCTCAGCCGTAAGCTGGCCCCAAGGGAAGGTTTTCCTTTGTAAGAGGTCACGGTGTCTCTTCACAGTCATAGAACCGCTGGCTAAGACAGGTGCCTGAAGCGGCAGCGAGTAGGTCACAGTTGACGCATGACCCTCGTCCCGGCGGCTTACGACAATTGTGCCTCAGCCCTGCCTCCATCCAGGGTTGGCTAAAGCTCTTCTGTCTTCACGCTGAAACATGGCTGACACTGGGCAGAGGATGAAGGAAAGGATGCCTGCCCTCGTCACTGCAGCCCGGTGACATGCACCCCCTCTCCCTCAGAATCAGGAGGAACCCTATGTCCACATTTAAGTCCAACAGAGCTGAAGGTCACATTTTGGTTGTGGAGTAGACAGGATTCATTTTTTGTTTTTGTTTTGGTTTTTGTTTTTTTTGGTTTTTCGATTTATTTATTATTTGTGAGTACACTGACACTGTCTTCAGACAACTCCAGAAAAGGGAGTCAGATCTCATTATGGATGGTTGTGAGCCACCATGTAGTTGCTGGGATTTGAACTCAGGACCTTCGGAAGAGCAGCCAATGCTCTTAACCACGGAGCCATCTCTCCAGTCTCAGTAGACAGGATTCTTGGCAAAGGGCACACCCAATTAACCAGAGATGCCCAGTCAAATAATGGTGCCTGACAGGTTAAGAAACACACTTCTCACACTTAAGGGGTTCACATGTCCTGATCATAACAGATAACAAATCGAGACAGTCCAAAGGGAAGGTTAAGTCAAAATGAAAAGCTCAGGGGTGAGACACAGGTGTGCAGTAAAGATGGAAGACAGTCGGACCAAAATGTATTTTAGAATGACTGGTTTGATGTCCAAATTCAGGCAAGCTGGGTTCAAGAGAGAAGGCATGGCGGCAAATCGTGGGTTTGCCAGATGCGCACCACCAAGGCCGTGGGGGATTTGGAGCACAGGGTTGACATGGTACTGACTCACCACCGGGAACCTAGCGAGCTGGGTGGAGACATTTCAGGAGCTCCGGGCCAGTGCATATCCATGAATGTCCAGTGCATGGCTGGCCAGGCCACCGGGAAGAGAGTTAGAGGCACAAGCGAGGGAACGTGATGGTTCTTTTTAAATATTTCACACAAGCTAGGGGCACACGTGTAATTCTAGCGCCCAGGAAGCAGAGACAGGATTGAAGTCTGACACCAGCTTGGCCTACATAGCAAAACTTCACACACACTTTTAAATTAAAACATTTCCCGCAAACATGCTTCTAAAACAAGTGTGTGTGAGGTGGGCACACGTGCTGTCATGCATGTGGATGGCAGAGGATGACTTTGGGAAGTGGTTTTTCTATGTTCAATCTGGATTTTGGACTGGGCATTGCACTCGGGCCATCAGTCCTGCACAGCTAATGTCTTTACCTGGTCAGAGCCATCTCCCCAGCCCGCAATCTTGTTTTTGACACGTTACCACCATATGGCCTTGGCTGGTCTCCTTCCTCCTGCCTCTGCCTCCCAAGTGCTGCTTGTGTGGTAACACCTGACCAATCTATAGTGTTTGCAGTAAGAAACCGTCTGTGTAGGGTGCTGGTCCTGGTGGACGGTCCACTATTGCTGTCCAAGGCAGAAGCCGCAAGCCAGTTGCTGCTATGGACCCCAGAAACGCAGACAGACTGACTGACTGCAGAGCAAGTCCACACCAGATATCAAGCTGTGGACTTCCTCATTAATGTTTCTCTTATATGCTTTAAGTGAACAATATTAAATTGTCTTTTTAATTGCGGCTTTTGGAAAACTGTCAAAATGATGAGTCAGGTTGTTTTTTTAAATATACATTTTTATATACATTGTATATATATTTTTGTGTACATTGGTGTTTTGCTTCCTGCAAGTCTGTATGAAGGCATCAGGTTCCCTGGCACAGGAGTTACAGTTGAGAGCTGCCATGTGGGTACAGGAAGTTGAACCCCCCCCCAATCAGGTCGCATATCGACTGTATTACCAGACTACCCAAGACACTGTCAATGGAGCTGATTTCTCCTTCTAGGCCATCCTACATGAAAAAGATTTGCCCTTTGGCTCAAACATTACAAACTTCTCCGGGCTTGCTTCATGTTTGACTTAAGTTATTCACAGAAGCAAAACCACCGATGATCCTGTATCCCCCGTTCCCCTGATCTAAAACCATCCCCCGGGCTGACCATTTAAGTACTGGCACTTGTCTCGGGACATAAACCCTAGGTGACCAAAGTGGCTCCTTGCTACTTAGCAGTGGTTAGCTGCACTTCAGCCGGGGAGTGGCTGGCTCTGCGGCTTGGCTCTGCTCTGCAGCTCAGCCAGGACGGGTTCCTGCCTCCTGCCTCCCTGGCTTGTGGATTCCACATCACCAAAGCATGGCACACTATGGGAAGTACTCTAGACCTTCAGTCCCCAATCTTGTTTTCCCTTAAACCTGAGGGTGGTAACTTCAGTTCCCAGGAGCTGGGTCCTGATCCGGGGATAACCAAGACTGTACTTGCAGTAGTAGTGACCTAGAACCCAGGCTCTGCAAAGGCCGGCCACTCCTGGGTCTCTCGGGACTCAGAGGATGCCTGCAGTGAACCGGAAGCCCAGCCCCCCGAGATTCCACCCTTCACCCCCAGCCTGGTTCAGGCTAAGATGCCTCTGATGACCACTAGTAACAGGAGCCTCAGATGAGCTTACCCCGACAACCCCAAACACCTGCTCCTCTGAGGAGTGTCTGCTGAAGAGTTCATGCCTTCCTAATTGGCCCTACCAACCTGCTTTTCCTCCCAGTTCCCAACCACGTCCCGTGGAATCATCCTGAGGACTTTAAGATCTGAGACCAAGAATCTACATCCTCCCCTAGAGCCTATGGCTTTCGCCAGAGGAACCTGTCTCATACCTAGTCCATTCCAAGGGAAGCACTCTGGTGTCATCAGGACTGCAGAGGCCTGTGCCTCCACTCTTTTATCTTCTACATCCTCTCCGGACACCACACCCTGTGTTCTCTGAATGCAGAGGTCAGAGGAAGCTGGCTGCCATCTGGTGGGGGCAGGGGGAAGAGCAGGCCAAATTGTCTTTCAAGATTTTGGGTCTTCTCTTTCTTTTATAGTGGCCCTAGAAGAGTCACAGCTAGACCCTCTTCTCTATAGACCACACCACTCTCAACCACCCTTAGTCCCAGCCCCAAATCTTTGCCACCACTGGAGAAAAAAATGGACTCAAGGTTATAGTTTATACAATTCAAGATTTATGTAAAGTTCAAGATCCTTAAGTTATTCTTAAATTGCACAATGCTAAAGACAGTCTATAAAAGAGTCAAACACACCACTGCAAGGTAATTCATTGAATTTTTTTAAATGCGTACAGGAAAAAAAAAATCAAATCCCCAAATGACAGTCTCCCATACAGCTTCCTGTCTGCATAGGAAGCCCGGGGCCCTGACTGGAGCAGCAGGGGAGGATAGTCCACTCCGTGGGATGGACGGACTTCTATTTCCTCCTGAAGATGTGGAAGAGTTTTGAGTTCCCTTTGTTCTCCAGTGTGTTGTACAAAATATTACATTTTTAAACATATATTTACAGAGTTTGCACAAATAGAAAATGGTTACAAATTACAACCAGGCTTGGCAAGATATTAGCTTCCCCTGTCCCCACTCACTGGGGTCAGGTGTGACAACTGCTCCTTATTTACATCCATGTTTAAAAAAGTCTGAGTTCCTAGAGACCTGGAGGAAGTATATAAAAACTGCTAAACACCATCAATTCATCCAAGTGAGCTATACAGGGAATCGATACCAATTAGACCACGTCTCACTCCCTGAATAAAGACTCTGAAATTGACCCTCTCAGCCAGCCCCACACCCACCCTGGCCTGCCTGCGCGGTGTGGGGTTTGGGTGGGGAGAGGGGAGCGGATGGAATGGGAACAGGACAGCCTCCAGTCGGACTAAGCCAGCTGGCCAGCGGAGCGCCTGCCGTTCTAAGGCTTTGAAAGGAACACGCAGCTCCCCCTGGGGAGGAGTCTCCTTCTCCACAGGACTACAGAATGGGGAAAGAAGACTCAGTGAGAACAGTGTTTGTTACTCTGCTGTTAAATCTCTGTCCTGGGTGCCAAACCCAATGTCAACAGTGCAAAGACGACGGAACAGCTCTGGAGCCAAGGTCAAAGGCTGGCGTAGTAGCTGTCTACCCACTGTGCGAGGCCTCGCTCCACCAGCGACCGGTTTATCAACACCACCTGGAAAAGAGAGTTTGCCTGAGAATCCTGCATGGCACCTAGGGGCTAGGTCTCAAGTCAGCGTGGGTCCCTTTGGCACAGGCTTCTACCATCCTGAAGAAACCCGAGCCTTGACGGTATGGACAGGAGCAATGGACAGAGGTCATGGAAGGTCTAGCGCAGGGTCTCCCCTGCTTGGCACTAAAGGTACTTTGTGTTGGGAGAGACTGTCCCAGAAGTTACATGTTCAACAGCACATCTAGCTTCATGACACTAATGGCACCACTCCCAGCCGTGACGCCCATTGTCCCGAGTGGCACTGGTCCACAATCATGCTGTCTAACGGTGGCCAGAACTAGTTCCAGCCAGCCTGCGGCTGCTGACAGCAGCCTGGGTGGAAGGGGCACTCACTTCATCTCCAACCACACTCCACAGCTGAATCAGAGGAAGGCCAGTTGCGCTGTAGCTTGTGACCTGGAGGGACATGGGACACAGAAAACATCTTAGGCTGTATACACTTAAAACCTGAGACAAGTTTTACTATGTAACCCAGACAGGCCTCAAACTCAAAATCTTCATGCCTCAGTCTACCGAGTGCTCGATGACAGGAGTGTGCCAGGCCTGGCTTATGCACTCCTTCAAGTCTGCAGTCACTCCAGGCTCACAGACCACGAAGAAGTTAAGTGTCAGATCTCAAAAAGTCTGGGTACTTTTATGCACTAGGCAGGGGCCTCCACTGACAGCCCCTGGCTGGTCTCCAGTCTCCTGCCCCACCCCCACCCCCGGGGCCAACCTCTTGCCCCCAACACACACATACCTGGGCCAGCCTCCTGCCCCCCCCACATACCTGGGCCAGCCTCCTGCCCCCCCACATACCTGGGCCAGCCTCCTGCCCCCCCCATACCTGGGCCAGCCTCCTGCCCGCCCCCATACCTGGGCCAGCCTCCTGCGCCCCCACATACCTGGGCCAGCCTCCTGTCCCCCCCACATACCTGGGCCAGCCTCCTGCCCCCCCCCACATACCTGGGCCAGCCTCCTGCCCCCCCCACATACCTGGGCCAGCCTCCTGCCCCCCCCCCACATACCTGGGCCAGCCTCCTGCCCCCCCCCACATACCTGGGCCAGCCTCCTGCCCCCCCCACATACCTGGGCCAGCCTCCGGCCCCCCCCCCACATACCTGGGCCAGCCTCCGGCCCCCCCCACATACCTGGGCCAGCCTCCTGCCCCCCCCCACATACCTGGGCCAGCCTCCTGCCCCCCCCCACATACCTGGGCCAGCCTCCTGCCCCCCCCACATACCTGGGCCAGCCTCCTGCCCCCCCCCCACATACCTGGGCCAGCCTCCTGCCCCCCCCCACATACCTGGGCCAGCCTCCTGCCCCCCCCCACATACCTGGGCCAGCCTCCTGCCCCCCCCCACATACCTGGGCCAGCCTCCTGCCCCCCCCCACATACCTGGGCCAGCCTCCTGCCCCCCCCACATACCTGGGCCAGCCTCCTGCCCCCCCCCACATACCTGGGCCAGCCTCCTGCCCCCCCCACATACCTGGGCCAGCCTCCTGCCCCCCCCCCACACCTGGGCCAGCCTCCTGCCCCCCCCCACATACCTGGGCCAGCCTCCTGCCCCCCCCACATACCTGGGCCAGCCTCCTGCCCCCCCCCACACACCTGGGCCAGCCTCCTGCCCCCCCCCACATACCTGGGCCAGCCTCCTGCCCCCCCCCACATACCTGGGCCAGCCTCCTGCCCCCCCCCACATACCTGGGCCAGCCTCCTGCCCCCCCCCCCGACCTGGGGCACCCTCCTGCCCCCCCCACATACCTGGGCCAGCCTCCTGCCCCCCCACATACCTGGGCCAGCCTCCTGCCCCCCCACATACCTGGGCCAGCCTCCTGCCCCCCCACATACCTGGGCCAGCCTCCTGCCCCCCCACACACACACCTGGGCCAGCCTCCTGCCCCCCCACACACATACACACCTGGGCCAGCAGTGCTGTATTGCCTGTCATCTCACTCATGGCTGCGTCGGCCTCGGGTGAAAAGTGGTCATCATCTAGAAGGAAGAAAGGACAAACAGCTCAGAGGCCCTCTGGGGCAAAGCAGTCTTGTCACTTATAGGCTGCTCCGGACACTTGGGATGCTGTGGAGTGCAAGACTGTGCCTAGGTCAGCCACCTTGCCACCTGAGCCTATGCCTCTGTGACTCAAGTGGGTAAACACAGGAGCCCTGGCTGCGTGTGTCCCCAAAGGCATGGGGCACACAGAATGGGGCCACACAACTTGTGTTCACTTGTGGTGAACAAGTTTGTGTGCTTCCAACCAAACCAGCAATGCCCCGAAGCAGGAGGGCATGTCTACTTTATGGGCAAAGGCTGATCCCCAAGGCCAATGGGCTCCCCCACTGTGCCCGGATTAGCATCAGGCAGCATTCTAGCCCCAGCAGTGGGTCCAGTATGGGTGGATGCCCTCTAACGGGCAGGACTCAGGCTTATAAACGTGCCGTCTAAGAACAGACTACGCCGAGGCAGAAGTAGCAGGGTGGACGGTGAGGCTCAGGGCGTGTGGGCGTGTCTGGGATAAAGCAGGGCCTGTTTCCTGGGTCTGGCCAGATTGTCAGATGGACAGAACAGAGAGAAAGGTTAGGAAGAAAAGAGGGGAGAGAGCGAGCCTGCTGGACCTCGGCGGGACTTCAGCTTGTTTGCCTTTTTCTTTAAGGATGGGCTCTTGCTGTGTAAGTAGCTCATGCTGGCCTCAAACTCATGGTAATCCCCCTGCTTTGGCCTCCTGAATGTTAGGATTTGAAGTGTGCAGCACCACGTCTGGTTACACTGTGCTAAGTCTTGAGCACTTAAACTGCTCTGGGCACAACGGGATCCGAAGGGGCCGGTGTGGGAGAGGGCGACGGGTTAAACAGACTTCCCTACAGCACGAGAGCTGCGATCTGACCACTTTCTACATCAGTACACGTGACTCTCACATCCTCCCTGATGTGTGAGCGCTATCCCGTCGTGCCGGAGGACGTGGCAGGGGGAGGCCGGCACCCACTCTCTAGCGATGCTCTCCGTCTCAGACACGCAGGCCGGCACAGTCCCACCCCGCCGAAGGAGTGGAGACCGTGCCGAAGCGCGCTGACCTCGAGCCTGTCCTTTCTGGGCCACATTCTGAAGCAGCTCACTGGAGCCCCTCAGGCTGGCAGCCCAGTACGGTGCAGGCAGCAGCAGACCCTGAACGAGGCCACAGAAGCACCAGCTTCGCCTGGGGACTTGATAGGAATCTGAGATCTGGGCCTCCATCTAGACTATTCAACCAGAAGCCAACACAGACAGCAACTATGTCTACACAGGCTACATGTGAGTCCCGTGCGCCACAGTGCTCCTCACCCCTCCCCCAGCAGCTGGGGGCTCGCCTGTTACCTGACAGAGGAACCACGCTGTCCAGAAGGACTTCTGCGCCTTGGAATGGCAGGGTCACAAAGTCAGACCTGGAAAGGCAAGAAAGGGATGGGTTTAAGACGGCCGGCAGCCTCTGACTCTATCCTCTACCCAGCACAGCGACACCTACAGTCCAGGCTGGCGAGTGGACAGCGGCTACAAGCCTGACTCAGAGGGAGTCCTTCACCACACTCAAGCAGCTCTCACACTTCTGAGGCCTGGCACTTGGGGCTTCTCCCCAGAGCCGCTCTCTAGGTCTGTGTGGCTGAGGCAGGTCATTCACGTTTGTTTACGTCTGACAGAGGACACAAAGCTGGCAGCAGGCGGGAAGCCTCCAGCCCCATCTGAGGTAGAACTGAGCCATGCGCCCATGCCATGCAGGGGTGACTTGTGACTGGCCAAGGAGTCCCACTCACCTAATCTGCCGGAGCACGTCGACTTTCACCCTCTTATATCCACCATAGTCCACGTAGCGAATCTCCACCTCATTGGTCTCCTCATAGGAGGCCACTACCTGGGCTCGCCACCAGGCCCCGTCGGCACCAGGGGCAGCGCAGATAACCGTTACTGCAGGGTGGGAGGATAAGTGTGTGGAACACGTCTGGCCTAGGGCAGGGCTGTGAGGGCTTCCCTGTCATTGCTCCCCACCTTCCCGCATTGTCAGAGGCATGCATTTCCACGGGGAGGGGACAGGAATAACATGAATCCTCCACAAAACCTCTCTAGGAGCCCAAGACAAGCAAGGGAAAACCCAGAACATGGGAGGTTCAGCTCAGCACATCCCCAAAGCTGCCCAGTAATTCTGAAGGGCCTTCAGTCTGGACCCGGGACTCTAAAACCAGTACAATACAAAACTCAGAGAAGAGCAAGGGCCTGCCTTGTGTGTGTGCACGGACGCGGAAGCCGGATATGACCTTAACTGCCATTCCTCAGGTATTGTGTTGTTTCTCAAATATTGGGTCTTTTTAAAAAAAAAAAAAATATGCTGGCTAGCCAGTGAACTCCAGGATTCTGTCTATCTCTGCCTCCTCAGTGCTGGGATCACAAGCATGTACACTACACGCAGCTTTTCTTTCTCTTTCTTTCCTAGGTCTACAGCTCACATCATGCAGCCTCCGCCTCAGGAAGTACAGAGTGCCCCAGGCAGCCGCGCTGGGCGGGATCAGGTAAGGGTCACAGCAGCACCTCTAGCATCTCCAGGAGCCGACTACACTTGGTCCTGATCCAGACGGCAAAGGCCCAGTGCAGCTAGCTTCCCTTCCACTCCAGTTTGAGCTTGACTTCGGTTAGATCATTAGAGAATCTGATGAAAATTAATACCCATCTTTCAAAGGGGGCGGGGGGCTGCCACAGATAACTTCAAAGCCCACGAAGAAATGGGAGGAATGTTGCATTTAGCCCCCTACCCACTGATAAAAGCAACAAAGGTACCAGTGACACCCGGCCCCCTCTCAAGTGCTGCCTGAGCGAGACCCTTGTTTCAGAGACAGCGGCCTCACCTGTCATGTGACAAGCCAGACCACTGCACAGGTGACAAGGTACACCCAAAGTGCCCTACGTGACACAGATAGCAAATCCTCTCTACTTCCTGATGGGCAAGCCTTGGTATTACCCCACTTAGAAGACACGAAGCCCAATCTGGAGAGGTGGCCCTGTGGTTAGGCGCACATGTTGTTCTTGAGGAAGACCTGGGTTTGATTCCTAGTACCGACATGGTGGTTTACAACCATCCACAACTACAGTTCCAGGGGACCTGAAGTCCTTTCTGACCTCCATGGGCACCAAGCACACATGTGGTACACATACATACATGCAGGCAAAAACACTCACAGATAACATAAAATGAATAAATCTAATCTTAAAAAAAAATGTTTAAAAGAAGAGTCCACCCCGTCAAAACACCACTCCAATCCTACTGCTTTGGTCAGTCAGTGAAACACAAGCTAGCACTGGTTAGCCAGAAAACTCAACCCAGGATAATTCCGTAACGACGCAAGAACTTAAGGATGCTGTCACACAGGGAGTCCTGCACAGTCTTTTCCTGGGCCAGACCAAGGGTAATGTGGGCAATCCTCCTTGCCTACATAACTTGGCCTGACCAGGAGCCAGGACTCTCCCCGACTCTCCAGGCAGCACTTACTTTCCACTGGGGTGGGCAAGGTGGGGATTCCAGGCTGCGAGTAACAGAGGTACATCTGCTGGTCCAGACTGCGCAGTGCGTGGAAGGTGGGGTGTGTGTGCTGCTGTACAAACAGGTGCCCAGCATTGACCTGGTTGACCACGATGACTTCCACAGTGACACCATCAGGCAGCATGAGCTAGAAGAGGAAGAGGCAGCCAACGCTATCCGTTATTCTCGTGTTTGGGATACGTCCCAAGGCCCAGGGCAAGTCCATGAACTGGCATGCCATCGGTCGGGAACATGGCACCCAGATAGCACCCGTCTATAGGCTGTTGTACTGTAATACCAAGACCTGCCATTAGAGGGAGCCTCGCCTCAGGATAATATTGGGGAGAACTCCTAGCACAAACTAGGCAGCCAGTGGCCAACTGTATATGCAGTGCTGACTCCTTGCACAGGCCGGGCAAGGGTCTGTCCCTCCCTCCCTCCCTCTCATTCCTTTTGAGTCAGAGTTTTTAGTTCATGCTCACTGATTTCCCTTGACTCTTTCCTTTCTTTTTAAAAGATTTATTTTATTTTATGTGTATGGATATTTTATGTGCGCGTACACACACACACACACACACACACACACGTGTATACGTGTGCGTGTCCGCACCATGCACATGCCACTGCCATGGGTTCCCTGGAACTGTAGTTATAGACAATTGTGAGCTGCAGTGTGGGTACTGGGAATTGAACCCGGGTCCTCTAGAGGAACAGGCAGTGCTCCTAACTGCTGAACCATTTCTCCAGCCCCCTTCCCACTTCTTTTGATAAGTAAGTCAAGGAAAGCAAACATGGGAGAGAGCAGTTTGCTTAGAACAACACGCATAAGAATACAGGGTGGGCTGCCTCGGGCATCTCTGACCTGCAGTTGACTCTAGAGCTTGGAAGAATTTCCCTGTCTCAGAAGAGCAAGCAGCAGCCCCAAGCTAGCACCCCTGGTGTCCTATTTACTCCTCTGTGCCTTCTACTTGGCCCCTAGAGCATACGTTTGGGGTGGAGCCTGTAGGTGTGCTCATCTGCTAAGGTCCTGGCAGAGGTTTCTAAAAACCCCACACCCTGGCACCCTTTTCCCTGATGCTAAGCTATGGGCAACAAAGCAGGGCTCTGCACACAGAAGGTTTAGATTGCGCCTTCAAACCTGGGTGCCCCAAGAACATCCTTTGACGTCTATGGGTCCCTGCAGCCCTGCTGACTTCAAAGCACCTGGAGTCTCCTCCCCAATCCCACTAAGCAAGCAGAACACGAGGGAAGGAAACCACCCACGCTAGCTATTCCCTTATTTAAGAAGAGGCTATGGCCGGCCGGGCAGTGGTGACGCACGCCTTTAATCCCAGAATTGGGAAGCAGAGGCAGGTGGATTTCTGAGTTCGAGGCCAGCCTGGTCTACAGAGTGAGTTCCAGGACAGCCAGGGCTACACAGAGAAACCCTGTCTCGGAAAAGAAAACAAAACAAAAGAAGAGACGGCTACAGGCAAGCCTTCTGGGGAAACCTCTAATTCAGAGGCAAAGCATGTAGTGGGGCCCACCCCATTCCCTAATGCCCACAGGAAAGAATCCTACCTCCACCCCCTATCGCACAAGGGTCTCTGATTGGGGAAGACAGAGCTGAAATACCTACCATCCTAAACAAAACCCAAGGGGCAATTCTCCTGAAGCAGCTTGCTCAGCCCATCTGAAATGCAGTAAACAGTATGTGGCCCACAGAACTGAGCATCTACTCCCAGCAACAGGAGGCCCGATGAGGGCGGGAGGCATGCCTGCTCATCGCTCTGGAGACACTACCTTCTCTTCTGCTAACCTCTTGGACTTCCAGGCTAGGGACTCTGCATTTACCAACTCAAATCCAGACAGTTCCTGAGGAAAGGGAAGAGGAGGGAGTCCTTTGCCAGGGTCGCTCTTCAGCCCAGCTGACTAGAAGATGTAGCTGTCCATCTAGGTCTCACACAAATCCTGACTGGCAGATCCTACCCAGGACTCCAGTGCTGGGGAGTGAGTGGCTCTAGGTACAGTCCCAGCGTTTCAGAAGCCTCACACCCAGCCACCTAGCTCAGTCCCCTCCATAGTCAAAAGCCTAGAAAAAAAAAAAAAGAAAGCACGCCCAGGGGGCAGGAAGTATAATCCTCCCAGTACCAGTACGGGGTCAAGAGGCCCGCACTCTATCCTGCCTTCAGAGAACACAGCGGCAGAACTGAGGGGAAGCCAGAGCAGGGAGCGCACACAGCACTGACACAGCATTGGGCCTGCTTGCCCACGTGCCAGGAGTCTCTCAACTGGGATCCGTTTAGGGAAAGGGCCAAGAACTGAGACCGCGTAGAGCATGCTCACCCAAGACGTCATCGGCAAGGAAGGCAGTGCCAGCGAAGGCAGAGGTGGCGCATAGATATTGGTGAGGTTCAGTTCCTTAAACTTCTTCCCAATCAAGTTCAGAGCTTTGTCTACGTGATGCTGAGAGCCTACGGGGAAGGACAGGACACACAGCCTCTGTGGGTAAAAGAAAAGTGACAGCAAACACAAACCCACCCTCAGGCCTCCTCAGGATTCTCACGCGCAAGGGTTTCTAAGGTGCCAAACTGTGGCTTTGTTTTAGGAACCAAGTCCCTTAAATCCACTCCCCTTTGGTACCCTTGCCATGCTGACCCATGCTTTGAACACGCAAAGAAGCTGGCAGATGGGAAAGGCACAAGTGGACTCAGCCAGAAGGTACTTGTGCACTGTGAGGGAAATGTGGATGACAGGCACTGGGACCCAGGACCTGGCCCTGTCACTGGGCACCCATCCTTATCCTGGCCAGACAGAGACATGGTGCAGAGGGGCAGAGTCTCCCGCAAGCACCTGAACTGGACGAGTCTGATGGGAAGATGCCCAGCACGCCCTCTACCTAGAAACCCAGTTTCTATTTAGAGGCTAAACTTCCAAGTGGACAGCTGCAACCAGGATGCTGCTGCCTTGGGTTTCGGGGCAGGGAGGTGCACAGGGCGGGCGGGACTGCCACTAACCTTCTATGTGACAGATCTGGATGTTCTGTGTGTAAGGCAGGGTGGAGATGTAGATCTTGGCACCGGATGTCTGCTTCAGAAAGCTCACGTACCGTCCCTGCTTGCCAATCAGTCGACCGACTAAGTGCTTCCAGGGAAAGAGAGAGATGAGAGGTGACAGGAAAACAGCTGCCCGCGGACCCGGGTCTAGTTAAGCTCACAGTTACTGTCCGCATGTACTTACCAGACCTGTTCTAAGCTCACTCATAGTACCTATGGACAGACAACTTTATCATCTTACACATGAAGAGAAACAAGCCGGGACATGCTCTGGAACCCACCCAAGACCACACAGCTGCTAGGCAGCTGAAGGGGACAGCCTGGCCAGGACTCAGCATCTCACCCTGACCATATGGTCCAGACCCAGAATATTACAGTACCCCTCCTACACACGCACACACTCTGAATGATCCACTGCTATAAGGGTTGACGCTAATTCTGAACATCCCTGCCCCTCCAAGTCCACTCGGGGCCACAGACAAAGGAGCCGGTTGGACAATGAAAGCCCGAGAACACTCAAGGCTCCACCCCACCACTAAGGAACAGCGTGTCCAAGTGCCCAGTGCACCAGAGTTCACGGCAAACAGGAGATGCCAGACTTAAGCATAATGTAAGACAAGCTCCTCAACAGTCCCCAGCCCTGGAGGGCGGCAGGGGACATGGTCCCTATTCACCCGGAGTCTGCCTCACTCTGCCCTCTGTGACCACTGAGGGCTGGATTGATAACAAGGTCACTAGGGAAGGAAACTACCACAGGAACCAGCAGCCTAGGATCAGCCTAGGAGTCTTGACCCAAACTTCAGTCTTAGCCTGGTCCCCAGCTCAGCATGGAGTCAGGTGCCCTGGGATTAAATAGTCTGCCAATTACTTCTGAAGCCCAGCCATAAACACTGATAAGTTGTTAAGTTCTAACAGCAAGGGTCTAGAAACTACTCAGGCGCTGGGGACTGGTGAAGCACCAGACATTCATACAACGCACAATGCCGTTAAAACAATGTTTAATAAGTGAGTTCCAGGACAGCCAGGGCTACACAGAGAAACCCTGTCTCCGAAAAAAAAAAACAAAAAAAACCTTTAATTTAAAGACTAGCACAGGAAAATTAAATTGTTAAATATTTCCAAGTATTAATTAAGATCCCATAATCTTGGCTTGTTCAACCATCACGGGGTGTGAGGTGAGGGAATGAGCGTGCCCACAGCGGCCCACGGCTGGCCTGCCTGCCTTTGCTCCTGTGTCAGGCTTTCTGCACTCTACAGCAGCTGAGGCTCTGGCCCTCACTCCTCCGACTGATGTTTGCGGCATTCAGAGAAGACCCGAGTCCCAGCCCACACAGAGGGGCCTGAGGGAACCAGCAAAGCAGGGGATTGAGAGAAGATGGTCTGCCTACAGCTTCCCAGCCTGGTCCACCTAATGGAATTCACTGACATCCCTTAACCCTGGCACTGAGGGAACCTTGAGCTCCCACAGAATCCAGGCTAAAGGTCACTGCCCTTACCTTTGGCACCTCGATCTCCCAGATGATGAGGTCAACCTTCTTAGGGTTGGAGCCTGCCTGGACACTCTGGGGACTATCAGGCTTGGTAAGCCCACAACAGCTATCCACTGAATCCATACTGTTCCCGTCAGAACCTGCAGGGGGAGGAAGCGACATATATACACACACACAGACACCAGCTCAGCAGTAACCATCACAGCTTCCCAAATTTACAATACTGGGAGGCCCTGCACACATACACCCCCTGCAAGCTTGGCAGCCACCACAGACTAAAAGGCTCAGGCAACCCAGCGAAGGGAGACTTAGGGTCCCCATACACCTAATTTTAGCCTGTCACTGAACAGTCCTGCTTATTTGGCAGCTGTGCCTAGCCACAGCTGCTGGGACAGACACACACGTGGTAAGCTAGGAAGAGGCACACTCTATACCCAGGGAGGGGCTTATGTGGGGTATAGCAGGGAGGGGAGCCAACAAGATGACTCACAGATCCACACAGTTCCAGAAGCAGGCCTTGACCTTCTTATCACGATCACCTTGATCCCTTTCCAAAAGTCCCAGCCCCTCAGACCACGGATCACTAGTCTCCAAGGCCTAGGCTTAGGGGAGCAGGTGTTCTGGGGTATGTGGGCAGTCACAGTAGGAAAGCCTCTGTGGGTCCCATGTTCAGGCCTGCTGACCTCTGCCAGGTAAGGGCAAAGCCAGGTGGGCCTCCCCCCTTCCCCTTTGGGACTGACTACCTTGTGAAGCTCTGACTATGGGGTGGTTCAAACAGCTCTTGGTAAGAGAAACCAAAGCTTATTATTCCAAGAGAACCGTGGAGAATGTGACTCTGGAACCAAGGCCGTTCATCTCTTCCCCGGACATGACAAAAGGACCATTGCAGAGAAGAAGGAAGAAAGAAGAAAAAGGACAGAAGGTGGGGGGAGGGGGAAAGAGAGGAACAATAACAAGAAGAGGAGGAGACCAAATAAGCACCAGGGACCATCCAGGGCAAGTTGGGAGATCCGGCCCTGGCTGAAATACCAAACTCAATGGCCTGAAACAGATCAATCCTGTAAGTCAACTAATTAGGCTATTTTCCACCTGGCTTTCCCAAACTCAGAACATAATACTTTTCCAAGCAATCCATGTACTGTCTGAATATAAAAGACTATGGTACTCTCCGCCCCTAGGCAAGGAAGAGACCTCCAAAGTGACCTCCCTCAACACTAGGCTTCTGGCAGAGGACCCCACCCACCCAACACAAGAAAGCGGCTTGGACGGCCATCTTGAAGTAAAATAGGCTGGCGGGGGTTTTACTACCCCAAGCTCCTAACCTCTGTCCAAGAGAACTAGACTAGCCAATACCTACGTGTCAGTGGCTCCCAGGAGTAACTCAGAACCATATCAGGCCTTCAGAGGATTGCAATCATTGACGTTACCAGCTCCCTCAACCCATTCCCCTGTTCCCACCCCTAGCCCACCTCGAGGGAAGCACATCCAGCAGGGTTAAGATTAACCTGAAAACACGGTGTTGCTTGGCGCCCACCCCACACTCACCAGTTACTGTCCCCAGGCTATGACTGACGGCTACCCTGCTTCCCCACCAATCGATCACGGTGTCTTCTCTAGAGCTAGGCTCAGGGCTACCCTGCCTCCCCACCAATCGATTAGATCACGGTGTCTTCTCTAGAGCTCAGAAGCCTCAGGCTTCTGCACAGTGACCACAATCCATCCAGAGAGAGCTACCACAAGGCTGAGGGGCTCATTCATCACAACAATGGCCATCAGACAGAGAGAAACTCCCTAATTCTTAAAATGTTTTTAGAAACCTTCCTTTTTGCCCATTTTAAGATGCAGGGTTTTTTTTTGTTTTGTTTTGTTTTTAATCTTAGCCTTTTAGCACTATGGCATAAGTTATATGATACATTATCTGGCCTCCCACAATTACAATGGGCAGAAGGTGCTTCCTTTTGGAGGTATGTAGAGTCATCATGGTCTCAAGCAACAGCATCTTGGGTGTAAAACTCCAATCTGTGGTACCCCCCACCCCAGATTCTAATGACAAGAGTAAAACCCCTGAGAAAAACACCCAAGCTTCCTGGACGAAACTGGTTGGAAACACTCCAGGACAAACAAGTCACGAGCTGCTTGGAAGTCACTGGGAGATAACATACCCCTGGGGAGCTGCAAAGCAGGGTCAGGAGCTGCTGACCTGTAAGTTAGCGGTCTGAACTGTCTACGCTGGGGTCAGCACTCGAAAAACCCAGTGCACCCTCCGTTACCAAAGTGCCCTCTTTCCTGGGGTGGAGCTGCAACTGCACAGAGAAAGGATGGCTGAGGCTCTGCAAAGGAGGCAATCACAGCAACAACCCAAGACAGCTCGAGCCTCCCACCAGCGCTCAAAGCTGCAGCTGTCCTGGGGGAACTTACCCTTCGAGGGCTTCTGAGGAGAGCAGGTGGAGACACGGAACAAGCACGTAAGTAAAGGAAGTCGGCCATTAAGAGATGCTCACCCATCCCTGGCACTCGGGAGGGTCCACTAAGGAGCCCCAAAGGCCCCTCCAAGGGCAGGTGTCCAAAGGAGAAGAGACACTAAGGCTGGCTGGTGGACCCAACAGCCGTGGTCCCTTCTAAAGGTCTGGGGAGGGCCCCTGGCTAGTGAACCCATGGACAACTCTCATAGCCTTAGGGTCTCATACAGTCACCTGACTTCTCGGGCATCCAACTGTGAGGGCGGCTGGATAACAGAGCTGGGCAGCATCTTTTCAATGCACAAGTGGCAGAACGGAAAGGTGGCCAGTGGCTTTCTGCCTAGCAAATAACGGAGCCCTCCTAGGTTCACCAAGAAAGCACCCAAGACCTTCCTACCTCCTGAGTGATCTGCTTCTGCATCCATGGTCCATCCATCCTCAGTCCCCAAGTCTGACAGGTCCCCCTTCAGCATCCCGTTGCTGAAGGGCTCAGTACTGACTGGCAGTGGTGGGGTGAGAGCTTTGTCTCCAGAGCTCGAGATGGTCTCTGAGGAAGAGTCTTCAAGCCCCGAAGTACTGACAGGATCTGAGCACTTCCCCAGGGAGGTAACCGAAAGGACACTCTGGCTGTTGTTGGCCGTACAGGTGACAAAGGTGTCATCACCTCTCGGGTTACTTGCCCCATCCAGAGACTGCCTCTGGGGCGTAACTGGTGGCGGGCAGGGAGCCAGGGAGATGTGGTGTGCAGAGATCTTTGGCTTCTGGTCCTTGGTGGGGCCTGACAGAGGGCTGCTGAGACAGCTTACATAGGTCTTTGGTGGCAGGGCTTCTGCTGAAGGGCTGGCAGCGGCACCTGTTCTGGTGGAAGCAGGATCTGGGGTGTCTTGTCCCAAGCCAGTTTCCTGGCTGGCTGGGACACAGCTCTCCTCCTGCTCCTTAGGCCGAGTGGCCGAGGTTGGATGCACTTGTGCCACCATCTTGCCCACTGTGGTGGCCCGCACCTCTTCAGTTGCTTCCAAGATCACCTGGGAGATGATCTGGAAGGCAGTCTGCTCAATCTGGTCGTTTTCAGGCAAGGTCTCGTCTTTGTTCAGTTCTCTAGCCAGGTCTCTGTCCGCAGTATTGCTACCTCTGACCTGGGGTACCAACGCATCCTCATCCTTAACCAGCCCCGAGTGAACTGGCTCCGCAGAGCTACTTGGCAACTTCCCAACAATACATTCTTCCTTCTTTAAAAGTTCGGCTACCCGTGGGGGGGCCCTGCTCACCTCCTCTCCCCCACCTCCCCCGTGGGCCAGGATTGGAAACTCACTCTTCTCCACTTCTGAGACACACTCCTGGGACAACAGGCCTTCCTCAGGTACATTCTCCCCCAACACAGCATCTCCAGTCCCCTCTGTCCCACCTGTCTCTCTCGCTTTCTCTCCAGGGGCCGCATACGGGCTTAGCCAGCCTCTTCCGGCAGTTGTGCCCAGTGCAGAGTCCTGCTTACACCCCTCCACTGCTTCGTGAGGGAAGGACACATCCTTTGGGAGAAGCGGACATCCAAGAGGAATAGATTTGGCTTCGTCCCCCATCAGGGAGCGTTCCACTTTTGCGTTCTCATCTCTGCACGGTCCTGACTGTGACCTTGTGTCTGCAATGCTGGGGAGGTGGCCCGAGGACTCTGATCTTCGGCGAACTTGACGAGTCCTGGGCAAGGCTGGGGGCTCTGTAGAAGGTTTGTCCACAGAGCGCTGCTCTTCCTTTCCAGGAGGCTGTGTGACACTGGGGGCCACAGTCAGGACTCCAGGACAGGCCTCGTCACTGGGCAGTCGGTCCTTGATGGCAGGGCCAACCTTCAGTGTCTCTACCTGCTCATCATTGCTGCTGAGCCGATCTTTTTTACGAGAGAAAAACCACCACCAGCCGAGGAGTGCTAGCATTCCGGGCAATGCCAAGGGGAAGAGTGAACGGAACTGGATTGCCATCTCGGAGGTGATGTGAAGTAGCTACGCCTAGGAAAGTAAGGAGAGAAAAGGAGGTATTACAGACGCCAACTAACAGTGTCGTAAGCTGGGTGTGGCGATGCTCCCTTTTAATCCCAGCACGTGGGAAGCAGAGGTGGGTGGATCTATGAAGACAAGGTAAACCTGGTGTGCAGAGTGGGTTCCAGACCAGCCAGGGCTACATAGTGAGATTCTGTTCCAAAAACAGTACAGACAAAACCAACTTGGGGGTACAGGAACTGTACTGTATGTACACTGACATGGTACATTACATGTGCACAGGGGTTTGTGTTTGGCTGCAGAGTCACGACGTAAGTACCTCAGCACTCCCCGGCTGGTCCCAGCGTTCAGCAAGGTCAGGCCCCTGTTGTAGAGCTCTCAGCAAGGTCAGGCCCCTGTTGTAGAGCTCTTTCCTGCTTTTCCAAGGGTGGTCGACAGACCAAAGCTGCCGATCACACCCCAGTACCTGCTACAAGTGCAACCCCACTGAATCACACTGGTTCTTTAACAAGATCCCCAGGGAAACTTCAGACACACTACAGTTAGGAGGACTCATGAGACTAGGAGACCTAGCTATCCCAAAATGAATGGGATGACAGAAGCGTAGAGGAGGCCATTTCACAAAGCCCTTGCAGCAGTAAAGACAGACATCCTTCACTAATATCCAAAGGCAGAGAAGCAGATGGCAGAGTGGAGAGCAGGGCTGAGCAGTGGCCAGGGACCGGGTGACCTGTAGACACCCCGTGGAAGGCAGAAACCTTCAATGATGCTACCTGTGGCTGTGGATTCAGATGCTACCAGCATCACTTCGTCCTCGACCTACCCATTCATCCTTGTTTGGAACCTATCACTACCCTGGTGGCTAAATAACTCAATGCAGCGCGGCTGAGGAATGAATGGGAGCCTGGCTGCTATCCCGCTGCCAGCTGACTGGTCCATCGGGGACATGCAACTGAGTCAGGAAGGGGGTGCCCCACACTACCCTTCCAGAGTAACAGCCCAGAAAACCTTACACACACCCCATGATCCGGCACTTCCACAAAAACAAAGATAACTGTGTCTAGGAAAAGGCTCCTAAGAACCCCCACCGAGGTTATCACTTGAAACAAGTTGGAATGAGCATTTTTCAGAGCAGTGACTGGTGAATACACTGTAGAATCAGCACGCTGAGGCTGGACTGGTGTTACAGATATTGTGCACTGACAGAAAACACTGTGGTGAAGAAAACAGAAGCCATATGGGGAGACCAGACTTGGACTAAGCCCTAGGCTGGAGGAAAAGGGCAGTTGCTGCGAGTTGACTTTGCATAGTCAAATATGAACTCATTACTAGAGTGGTCTGTTAGTAGATTCTGTCAATAAACAGAAAGCTGTCTTGTATTTGTAGTTTTCCAACTTGGATCTACATATGTCACTGAGGAAGCTTCTTTTTAAGATTTATTTTATGTATTGCCTGAATATATGTAGTATGCGTGCCTGACACTCTCGGAGGTCAGAAAGGGACATCAGATCCCTTGGAACTGGACTTATGGCTGGCTGAGTCACCTGTGGGTGGTGGGAATCAAGATCAGGTCTCTGACAAGAGCAGTGAGTGCTCCTAACCACTGGGCCAGCTCGCCAGCCCCCTCACGGAGGAAGATTATTTTGTTTTATTGGCAACCCAGGCTGGCCTTGGACTTTAAGTTCTCTTGCTTCAGCCTCTCAAATACTGTAATTGCCACTGGGGTTGTAAGTGTGAGCCACCACACCCAGATGCTGAGAAAGCTTTCCAGAGCCAAGGCCAATGTGGCACCCAAACCAATTAAATCAGAACCCCAGAGGCAAGAACCAACACCAGGCTTGGTTTGTTTTAAACCCAGGTGATCCCAGGATTCAGTCAGGCTTGAGAACCTCTGATCTGCAGCATCCTACATACAGCAACAGGATTAATGAGATTCACTGGGTCCATGCTCAGTGCCAGTCATATAAAAGAATAAAAGCAATTTGAGACTGTTAAGGAGTAAGTCCGCATGCTTGGAATGGGGCGGGAACTCACAACCTAGAGTCGGGAAAGCATTGCCCAGCAGGCAAAAGATTACAGGAAGTGGCCATAAATTTCTTTCTGACTCATTACTAACTAGGAAATCCCTTCTCCAGCAGGACTCAAATTTATGATTCCTAGAGAATTCTAGAGGTTCTCTGGTCTCAGGAAAAACAGTTGGTAGAATGGGGTAGACAAAAACAAACAAACAAAACAAAACAAACAAACCTACAATCTCTCCAACAGAGAGCAGCTATCCCTTCTAATGTGCCACAACCACGGCCATGTCTGTGATGGATAGCGTGATACCTAAGACAAAAATGGCTTCCAGTTCAGCTGTGAGGTGTTCTGTCCTTTGAAACTAAATTAATGCCCACAGGCCCACCCTCTACCTCAGTTACAGGTCACCTCACTCTATCTCCCCAAACCCCTGAAGTGTCCCAACAGCATGCCCCCCAGTCAGCTTTAGTCCAGCACCCAGTCAATCCACAATGTCTCTGAGGCCCAGACCAACCTAGCCAGTGGCCTCCTCCCGCTTCACCAGCTGTCCCACTCCTAGCTCAGACACAATGCCCAGAACCAGCAGCTTCCTGCCACCACTGTCCACCTAAGCCTCCCCAGAGACTGAGGCTCCAAGTCTCAACCCTACACAGTGCAAATCAGTCTGTTGCAGCAGTTGAAGAAGGAAAACAGCGGTGGTGACATTTCCCAGACAGACTTCCTGTCTTGTGTCAACCGGCCTCCTAGGTGATGAACACTGCTAACCCAGGACCAGCCAGCACGAGGAACCTGGAAGAGATTCGCAGTGCCCACTGCTCCACAGCCCAATCTGAACTGGGTTAGAGACCCACTGCTGAGGCAGGTGAGTGGCTCAGGACAAAGCCCCTCTCTCCAGGGCTGTTTCCAGGCAAAGCCGAGACGTGTGTGAGTGAGTTCCCCACAACAGCCTGTAGAGGGCAGGATTTGTTTGTCCCCTGCTTCCAAGACAATGGGTGAGATTAGCGGCAGCAGCTATTCCCTCTCTCCACAGAGTGCAGCTCCTGGGATCAGCAGCTACACACACTAAGGGCTTGAATGCAACTCACCAAACCTAGCAGTGTTGTCTTAAGGGTATCTGGTGCCAGGGGGCACCCATGGGGGCTTTCCAGGGCAACTGATGCCCCTCCACCCTACTCCACTTCCCACCAATCAAAGAAACAAATAGTCCACCTCTTTCTCACCCCAGGCAGTCTCATGTTGGCCAAACAGCCTTCTTGTCTCATTCTCAAACAGCCTTCTTGAGAATTAGTAAGAGGCCATCCTCCCCACCACCCCCCATTTAAATGGTCTGACAGGTCAATAAGAGGTGTCAGATGATGCACCAACCTGCAAGAACCTGCACGCGCACACACACACACACACCCCCTTCATCCTCACAAGGCTTCCCACTCCCCCTCCATCCCCTAGCAAAGCCTGTGACTCACTCTTTGTCCTGAGCACTTGGTTTATAAACCTGACCTTCCCAAGCTGTAAGTAGACTGAACACTACAGGTCCCAAAGGCCCCCACACTCGCACACGTCCACAAGCTAACTGGAAACTGTTCCAAGACCAGTTTCTGCCCCCCAGAAGCAGGCTGCCCGCAATCAGGGAAAGCCTCCCACGAGGATGCTCCCCAGCCCTGCCCGAAGCTGCTGAGGAGGACACTCAGCTATTTGGAATCTGCTGGAATTAAACTCCTGCTGCGTACTTTTAGCAGGTCCATTTGCCCAGGAATAGATGCACACTGGCTTGCGGCCAAGCGGTCACGCAGAGCTGAGAGCAGGCACGTGCTACAGCCAGCAGCCCTGTGCACTCATCGGCTCACTCCAGGCTCTAAAAGGGTCCCTTCTCTTTCCAGAAGTACCGGTGGCTTCTCAGAACACCCTCTGGAAAGTAATGGCCTCACTCCCCAACCAGCTGACAAACCTGTAACCGAAGTCTAGAGCCTTCTAAACAAGAAAATAATCCCCGGGAATGGCACAAAGCAGTGTTGGCCCTAGTGACGAAGTCAGTTTTGGCTGCAGTTACTGGGAAAAAGGGCTGCATGTAATTGACAGGAAAGTCAATCATGAAAACAACAGCTCAAGGAGCCAAGAGCCCAAGTCCACTCTAGGCTTGGCCCTACGTGGGGAGGATCCACGCCACTTTGTGTTCTGGTCAGCTGTTCACACACCCTCTTGATGGGAACTAGAACATTCCTCCCATTACCCTAGTGATGACCACCAGGGAAGTGTGTGCCCCAGCCACTCCACCTCCAGGGCAAAGCACAGCTCGCTCTTGCTAACCGTGCCTTCCCTTCAAGGGGTCTCCCCCCGCCAGGCAATCAGAACCGCAAGCCCAGCGGCCCCGCAGGCTCTCCTGTACTTCCTGGGTGGAGAGCAGGGCAGACTGCCGGCCTCCATAGGAAGCTCCTTGGAGTGGGAGTTGAGGGGAGGAAGAACATACCATTGTGGTTTCCTGCCTGGAAGGGAGAGAAAGAACCCCTAGTTTCCATCCACAGCATTTTCTGAACTCTCATCTCTGTTGCTCCTAAGGAGCAGCTCTTCTACCAGAAGCTCAAGGTCGGTCTACAGAAGGCTATCTCAGACTCACGCACACACCCCTGCACAAGTATTGGTGGAGCCCAGGAAAGCTTTTTCAAAGACCTGGATTAGAACTGGAGAAATAGTTAGTTAAGGGCACTTCTGCTCTTCCAGGACATAGGTTCAGTTCCCGGGACATATAACCATCAGTTCCAGGGGATCTGACTCCCTCTTCTGGCCTCCCTAGGTACCAGGCACACATGCAGTGTTCATACATATATATATGGCAGGCAAAACGCTCATCTCATACACATAAATAAAAGTCAGCTAATCTTTAAGGCAAGGATTTCTATAGGTTGCAACAGATCCAGGGAAGAAGTGACCTTTTTATGGTTCTGATGTTTTTAAGGGTAGGAGAGGGAGCAAAGACCCTGGGCAGAGCTGAAGGTGTCCTAGGAGTTGACCTAGAGCTGGTGAGGAGGCCTGGCAAAGTAAGTTGTGACCTTTATAGTCAAGGCACTGGCAGCCTGGTCAAGTGGGGCAGATCACCAGAGGTAACCACTAGGGCAATCCCCATGTGATTTCTAGCCAACAGTAGCAGCCAGGCGCTTATCCACAGGAAGTTAGTGAGCACTCAAAGTATGACAAATGTGACCGAAAAACTCAATTTCTAGTCTTATGTAAAGTTATGTAAATATCCACCCGCCAGTGGCAACAGCTTGGATGACAGCAAGTACGAGAAGGTTTTCCCAGAAAACCCCAGGACATGAGAAGTCCTGACCGAAGCTACAGGACCAGCACCTACCTTGCTGGCAGAGTGCAGTTCTGCCACTGAGGCTGGGGTGATGGTGAGTCTGGCCACTCTCCCACGGCAGCATGGCTGAGGCCCAGGGTCACAGAGATGGAGACATGCCTCAGGCCCGCTGGTCTTAGCCTTGCTTCATCCCTGGGGGTCTGAGCAAGCTGTAACTCACTCAAGCACCCTCAGGATTCCGTGTTAGCTCACAATGGGCTAGCTGGCCCGCCCAAAGTTAGCCCTACACCCTCTATTGTGATGGCCCAACAGGGCAGCAAGCCAGCCAGTGCAGGCAGACAAGACAGACAGATTCACCTTAGGGTAGCTTTAACTCCTTACACAGGTGGGCCATCTATCCAACCCTATGGAACACTCTCTGCCTGCTTCACACAGTAGGAGGGCAGAAGCTCAACGTATCATCTAAGCAGAAGACCTGCTTGGTGAAACTTCTCTGGCCAAAAAAGGAAAACTAAGGTCTAGAACCGAGAGGCCCAGGTAATTAGAGCTGGAAGCCAAAACTCCCATTCTAAGCATGGGATCTTCCTTGCCAGCCCAATCAGTAGTTAACTCACTTCCGTTAAAAGAATCTGGTTACAAGGGCTTGGCTGTTGAGAGCACTGGCTGTCCTTACATAGGACCTGGGTTCTATTCTCACACCATGACTCAAAACCCTTGTAGACTGGAGTCCCAGGGGATCTGATGCCCTCGACTGCCTCCTGAAGGCACTGTTATACATGGTGCACATATGCACATGCAGATAAAATAAAAATACATAAAATACACACATAAAATAAAAAACCCTTGGTAACACAAAGGAACCAACAGAGTATCCACTTCTCTCCTCTGCAGACAGGCCCAACCTCAGTCCTCTCTAGTAATATGAGAAAACAAACCCTCCTACAGTGGTTTCCCCAGTTACTTTATCTCAGGTAGGGGAGTGGTTTTTTGGAATTGTCTGTTTGTTTTAAACACAATCTTTTATTGTTATTGTTGAGGTTTTTTTTTTCCAAGACAGTTTTTCCTCTGTGTAGCCCTAGCTGTCCTATAGACCAGGTTGGCCTCAAACTCAGACATCTGCCTACCTCTGCCTCTCCAATGCTAGGATCAAAGGCATGGCCCACCATGCCTAGCCTAGGAGTATGTTTTTTGAAAACTTTGATGCTGTGTCCAGTCTGTCCTGGCCCCCATCTTGGGCTCTTTATTATTGCCTGACTTTACAAGTGAATTCTGTCAGGCTCTAGGGGGTGATGAGAAAGCAGATACAGGAATGTACTCCTGGGTACATGGAGTTCCCACCTCACCACAGAAGGCACCACACAGGCCTGCCCCAAAGGTAAGAGCAGTGAGCTGACAACAAGCTTACTCGATCCTAGCTGAGACAGGAGGATCCTGAGTTAGAGACCCTGTCTCAAAACCAAGCAAATAAATGGTATGTGGCTTCCCAAGAGGTAAGGAGAGATGCTGATGGCTGGCTAGAAGTGCCAGCAACCAAGAAGTCACAAAGACATAAGAGAAAAAATTCTACTCAGTAAATATTTATTGACAAGTCCAAGTACTAGGCAGTGTAGGGCAGAAATGAGTGAGAAGCTCTGAACATTCCACAACTCTTTTGAAGGTGAAAACCCATGACCTCTTCCCTAGTGAGCTGCTCTGCTGCCCACGCTGCCACTGACTGGTCCAAGGGGCAGGAAAAAAAAAGTCTGGTGGTTGGAGGAATGAGCAGAGAACAGAGCACCATTTCCCCCAGGCAGGGATGTGAGGACTTTAGACTGAGTACTGAAGAGCCAAGCAGAGCTGGGCCTCACTCCGAGACCACTGTCACCACCTGGGTGCTCAAATCCAGATCTCTCCTCCTTCACCACTTCCAAAAGGTAAAGCCTTCTGTTAGCTTGGTAGAAGGGACCTCCTGGCTTGGTTGTCCCTGCTGAACAATCCTGTATTCAGTCACATACTCCCTAATACACACTTTCAAAGGTACCTGCTCTCCTGCACATATCAGCATGCTTCTTGACAGCTACCCACCTATGTACACACGTGTTCTCCCCAGACACTGGAGTAAATCTAGAAAGGAGGTGAGTATCTGTAGGCATAATGTTATTGTGCATTGTGTAAAGATGATCCTTGTATTACTCAAATGCTGATTCCCATGCCCTCATATCTGGTAGCAATTCTTATTCTAAGAATCTCCTGCTTCAATGCTGTGTAAGCATTGCTCCCCAATTATTCTCTGAATGGTCAATAAAGCTAGCTGACCAGCCAATGACTGAGCAGGCTGAATAGGGCTGGCCTCTTAATCCCAGCTAAGAGAGGGAGGGGAGGGAGGGAAGGAGGAGGAAGGAGGAGGAAAAAGAGGGGGGAGGAGGGATCCTCCAGGGGAAGAATCCAGGAGGCATCATGAGAAAAGACCTGGAGCCCAGAGAGCCAGATCATGGTTAACATGCAAATATCTCAGGGATTTTGGCTAGGAGGTGGCCAGATCAGTTTAGAGGATTAAAATAAAGCAATACTGCTGTTCAGCTGTTGTGCCCTTAAAGCTTGTTAAATAAATACAATAGTTCAGTCTCAATTATTTGGGAGCTAGCTGGGTTTAGAAGAAAACTGCAACAGGTATCACATCCAAGGAACACATCAGACAGAGAAAAGAGGAGGCAGAGCCAACAGAAAGGGATATATCCCCAGAGCAAAGTGGAACTCTTAGGAGGAGCTGGTTTGCTTAACCACAAAAGCCTCTCCACCAATGGCATTGAAGCCTGCCACAATGACAGAGGCTAGGGAGAAGCAGGGAGCTAGTAAAGACACAGAAAAGTATAGAAAACAAATAAGGCTACACATGATGGCGTATATGTATAATCCCCAGAACTCGGGGAGGAGGTGGGGGTCTGAGGTACCAGGATGGTGAACACCAGACAAGTCTGGGTTACACAGTGGGGAAAAAAAAAAGACTAAATAAATAAGTAAATAAATAAATAAATAAAACAAACCTGAGAGCTTTGTAGCCACAGATAATGTTTATGAATAGCAACACACAAATTACACTACTTCTATACTGAGAAACTGAGGAAGAAGGTGGAGGAAGGAACGGAACATTCACTCCCCTTCACAGTAGAAGACCAGATAGTGTTTGGAGGAGGAGGAGGAGGAGGAAGCAAGCAAGCAAACTAGAAACAGATGAAAGTCAACAGGACTAGAAAGCTCCAGCAGTTTCGAGCATACACTGCTCTTACAGAGGGCCTGAGTCAGGTCCTGTCCCCGCACACTAGGTGACTCACAACCACCTGTGAGTCCAGCTCTAGGGCATACAATTCCCCTGTCCTCTTTAGGTACTTTCATACATGGCCGGCAGGCACACACACACACAATTAAAAAGAATAAATAAGGGGGCTGGAGAGATGGCTCAGCAGTTAAGAGCACTGACTGCTCTTCTAAAGGTCCTGAGTTCAATTCCCAGCAACCACATGGTGGCTCACAACCATCTGTAATATGATCTGATGCCCTCTTCCAGCATGAAAGTGTACATGCAGATAGAGCACTCATGCATAATAAAATAAAAATTAAAGAAACAATAATAATAAGAGAGAGAAAGGAAAAGGGCAGCTGGAGAGATGGCTCAGTAGTTCAGAGCACTGGCTGTTCTTCCAGAAGACCTAGGTTCAATTCCCAGCACCCACATGGCAGCTCATAACTGTCTATAACTCCTGTTCCAGGGGAATCAGACATTCTCATGCAGACTAACATGCAAGCCAAACACTAACGTATATAAAATAAAAATAAAATATTACAAATATATTTCTTTTAAAAAGAGAGACAGGAAAGGGAAGGAAGGAAGGAACGTTCCAGGTAGTTTCCAGGATACTCTCACAGAGCAAAGGACTATTTAGCGGACCAAACACAGGTCTATCAGTGCATTCAGGTCAAGCCCTGAACCACTGGATCATACAGCTTGAGCAAAGGACTGTCTTTTCAAACCTTGTACATAATTAAAAACTCAGTGTAGCCTGCCAAGGCAAGGGGTTCAACCCCCAGAACAACAGATAAACGAATCTCTCCTTCCACAGGCAGTGCTGTGACTCTGTTGATCTGGGGTTTGGGTTCTGAGACAGGTTTTCACTATATGGCTGACCTTAAATCAAGCACAACCTTCCTGCCTCAGCCGCCCAAGCATTGGGATCCCATGCACTTGCCACCATACCCAGTCAACGCTTCCTGCAGTGTGTGTGTCTTGCTAGCCAAGGTAAACATGCAGTAGTGTCAACTCGTACAAGTGTGTAATGCTCTTTTCTCATAACTGCTGGCAACTTTGCTTCAGATACCCCTGAAACTAGCATAGCAGTAAAAATCAAGAAGAGAACATGCTTACCGATAGAGCTTTGGGGAACCATGGCAGCAGTCTCTCCAATGCTAAGGTAGCAGGATCCATCATTTAATAAAGGTATCAATACCTACCGAGCTAGTACCATGGGGGCTGGGGACTCAAATTTCAGGTAATAAGACAATGCGCTGAAGAACGTAATGTAATACGCCTGTGGTCTCTGAACTGGTTGAGAGCACAGAGCCCTAAGGCACCCCTGGCACAGTCCCCATGCATGTAAAACAAGTGCTTGCTCACCTTTTCTGGGCCCTGTGGTTGAAATGAAAAGGGCTATCTATGGAGAATATATGGAATGGGAAGCTCTATGCGGAAATGTGAGAGAAGGCCTCCTGGAGGAAGGGCCAGCAGCACCTCAGAGCTCAACAGTGGGAGCCATGCCAGGATGAAGGTGGTGCAAAGAGGGAGAGGAAAGTCCCAGGCAGAGAAACCACCCAAGTCCTCAGGCAGGAACAAGCTCAGCTAGCTCAAGGTACAGCAAGGGGAGACCAGGATGGGGTCAGGGGACTGGCTGGCTCACATCCCTCACAGAAACATTCTGGAACTTACTTCCAGAGGGACCACTGTCCTCGGGTGTCAAGGAGCTTTGTTCTTAATTCAAACCTCTGGAATCGATTCCAGAATCATGACACCCCTGGCTAGAAACCTAACAGGTACGTTTTGTGGGTATACCGGCTAATTTTTTTTTTACCCAGAACCTCAGCAAACACACTTGCCAGGAAGTCCTGAAAGCACACTGCTGATTAGCTTGGAGCCACTGCTGGACCAGTATCCTCACCCCTACCCCTCCAAGCGGGTCTAGCCCACTAAGGGGTCTAGCCCCGAGTGGGAGGTGCACCCATGCACAGTACACACACCCTCACAGAAGCCCTCACTACTCCTCTGAATCAGATCTTGCAACAACAACCCTGCTCTCCAGCCAACATAAACCATAGGCCACAGAGGGCCTTATATGGCTTGAAGCTTTCTTAATCAGAAACAGATAGATGGGCTGGAGTTGGCAGCTGACTTAGAGGGAAGGAGGGGGGGGGGAGTGGAGAGAAAAGTATGAGGAACAGGCAAACTTATCACACTCCTTTTTCATCCCTCTTCCGCCTCATTGGCTTCCTCCCAGCAAAACACTCTTAGCCGGGTAGATGTGGGATGCAGATTTAACTCAGAGGTAAAGTCTAGCATGCACGAGTTCTTGGGTTATATACATACATACAAACACACACACACACACACACACACACACACCCCTACCTACCAACCAGAGCCACTTTGCCCCCTCCTGTGTAGGTATTTTGATGAAAGTCAGAAGACACCAGTAACTGGACTGCCAGTTAACACATAGTTTCAGGGACGAGATGGGGAGTGGAGGTTAATATGTTTTTCCGGAAAATTAGTTAATGGGGTAACATGGGATCCTCATTTCCTAGGGTATAGTACCCGGTGCATCTCCCTAGCTCACTGCTGGTCTCAGTCACATGCCTGCCTGGCCCTGTCCTGGACCCAGAATAGAAAGGCAACCCAGGAGACCTCTTGAGCAAAAGCGGCTACAGCAGTTTCTAAGGTGGTTTTAGTCTCCTCCTTCCCCTGGTTAGGTAGCAGCAGCCCCCAAAGGACTTTCCTGGACACTTGCAGCCACACCCACTTGACTCTCCTGAAGGATGCCACCTGCTAAAAATAACCACAAGCTTGGTGGAGTGGGTGACACCAAAGCCAAAGGACAAAGCTGGGAGGTTATTCTCAAGAGCTGGTCTCTCTCCAGGGCAGCTGGACAAGCTGGAGTCACTGCCTGGTCTCTGCTCTAGTGACAAGGAAGAGATGAACATTAGACAAGAGCTAAGAGCTGCCTCCAAATAACGCGCTCTTTGATCCCCACAAAGGCAGAGCCAGACCAAGGCTAGAGCAGAGCCAAAGGGTCTGGGGGCTGCCTGGACAGATCTTTGCAGTCTCCTCCTTCCTTGGGTAGCAGCCTGGTGAGGTCAGGGGATGGTCTCATGACCTCCATGTGAGGTCTGACAGGCAATGTTATTATTAGCCAAGGAAACAGTGACTTCAAGGTTGTCTTATAACCTGCTCAGTTTCCCAGTCCTGAGGGCTTTCTTATTCAATAATTACTTGTGCATTTCAAAGGTGCACTTCTCTAATGGTGTGGGGGGGGGGGGGGCTTTGTAAAGAGTTAAGAGTAAGAGCTGAACTTCAGTATCCTGTGAAATGCAACCCAAATAGCTCCACAGGGTTGTAACGAGGCTTAAGTAACTCAAAAACACTTAACAGACTCACTCTGTAGGATAAACTCATTCTTGAAAACCCCAGTTTCACATTGTAGATGAAGAGGGAGTGATAATGGAGTGGTAAATAGCAGTCTCAGGAACAGGCCAGTATCAGGGAAGTGAAGGATACATCATCCCAGATCCAAAGCCAGACCAACCCATCCAGTGCGGTGGGAGTCACCTTCTTTATCTTATTTGGGGTTTCAGTTTCAACTAGAGATACTTAACCTCAGAGACAAAAGATAAGAACAGTGTTGTTTAAAAAAACAAAACAAAACCCCAGTTAGGTAGATAGAGGGCAATGCACCTGTAGTCTTAGCTACTTGGGAAGCTGAAGGAGGATTCTTGAGCCCAGGAGCCTGGGACCAGCCATGACAACACAGTAAGACCCCATTTCAATAAATAAATTAATGTAGAGTATAATAGGTGATCATCAAATGTAGGCTGCAGCATCAAGTTCACAGCTACTTCACTTCGGCAAGATCCAAACAAAGCAGACCCAGGACCAGACTGTTGCATTAACAGTTTCTTCCTAGATCAAAACATTCCGTCCTGCAGGGGAGCCACTTAAACAAGGAGGTAAACTACTAAAATTAGCTAAGAACTCCCTGAAACTGAACAGATTCACTAGGCTCCTCCCTGCCAGAGTAAACTACAAAAACTGAGAGTCCCTCGGGGGGGGGGGGGGGAAGCTGAGCCGAAAAGAAGACAGAGAGGAGAGCTGCAAAGACTGAGACCAGACCAGCTGCCTAGAGGAATACCAGCCATGCTGCCTGGAAGAGGTGTAGACCAGAGTCACTGGGAAAGGAGCTCGCCAACCTGTTGAGCTGCCTGCAGGCTGTGCAGTGAGCTTCAGGTTCCCAGCTCTGTGAGCTGTCACCCATGCTGGGGTGGGCTGTGGTGATGCAGCTGTCTGAGTCATTTCTGCTCCTGTAAATAACCCCTCACCTATATTCCTATAAGTAAACCCCATAAAACTCGTTGGTTCATCAAGTTGGACTTGGGTGGTATCCACATCGGTCTGTCATGTGATTCCTATCTGGGGTAAGTAGATGTGTGCTGTATCCCCCCAGGAAAAGTCTTGTCACATAACATGGATGAAAAGGGTCATCGTCCACTCTTCACAGGCGTATCCTACACCAACATTGCTGGATCTACACAGTGGCCACTCTTTTCCCGCTGCCTTCTGTAAAGGACACCACCTAACATTAAGATGGGCTGCTGGGAAATCAGATACAGTAACTGTGTAACACCAGCACTTGGAAGGTTCTGGCGAATGACAGGAGGCCAGCTGGGGCTATACAGCACATGCCCAAGATACACAAGCAGACCCTGTCTCGGGGGGGAAAAAAAAGCATTACTGATCCAGAATAAAAATTCAAACTGGTTTAGCAGAGACCTTTCATACTGAGGTCCTTTGGAAGCTATCAGGTCTGGTGATATGGCATTGGCAGACCAAAAACAATAAACACAGATAACAGGTCATGTAGAACCAGGAAGGCCCTTTACAGTGACGGGCAAGTTCTCAAACCAAAGAGGCTCTGGAGAGGCTTCAGGTCTGGCCGCTCTGCTTCATGCTTGGGTTCCCCAGATCTTTCAGTAAGTTTCTTTCTCAACCTACTTCCTAAGAACCCATCCCCCTCATCCCCCTCCTCACTGTAGACCAGAACTTGCTTCTTAGCATGCAGTGGAAGGAAAACTTGGTGACCAAACTGTTCTGTTTGGGAACTATAAACAATAAAACCCAAACACTGGTGCTTTTTAGACATTTACAGGTTGAGACAACTAAGAACTTAGAGTAGGACAAAGAATATTCTATACCTGCACCATCCAAAACTCTATGGTGATGAAATGTTGACTCCCCAGGTTGACAGGCAATCACATTGCCTCTAGCAGCCCCCAGGTACAGAGTCAGAATACTTTATAGGTGTAAGCCTGAGACTTGACTAGCTCTCTCTCCGGCCCATAATCAGAAAACTTTTTGCACCTTGAGTTCACCAAGTGTCCTTTACCAATTGAAAAATAAAAAATAAAAAAAATAGACCCTAGATGGCCAACCGGCTGGTAGGAGCTTGGAGAGCTACAGCAAGCCCTGACCTCTTGCCAGGTAAGGCCAGCAGTGACAGGCCTCCTGCCCTGAGCACTGCAGGCTTCTCCTTCCTCCAGAACTAACCCCCTTGCCTTGCTTTGCTCCCAGTGCAAATGGGCCTCAATGACAAGGCTAAGTGAACACAAGCCAAGACAGGACAGGGGACAGAGTGATTACTAACGTGAACTGCAGGAGCATCCAAATGGCAAGGACCTGGGCAGAGTGATGTTGCTGAACCCAAAAAACTCAAGTTGTCCCTGTGCTGGGGCAACACTCCTCGCTATCTGCCCCAATGCCATGCACCATCGGGAGGACAACAAAGTTAATGACAATGAGGTGAGAGCAGAGATGGGGTGTGATCATAATCCCAGCACTTGGAAGGGTGAGCAGGCTTCAGATACATGGCATGACTCCTGTCTCAAAGCGGGGGGGGGGGGGGGGGGGGGCCTTGGGCCTGAAGTTCAACTGCACAGTACTTACCCTGCATAATAAGCCTCCTATGTCCAACCCCAAGTGCTTGAGAGAGACTGACTATACCAGGAAGGAGAAACAGAATTTGTCCTATGAAGCAAGATTTAGGACTTAACACACCCCATTGTAGAGATTAGCAATTCTCAAACATGAGATATGGGAGGCACACGGAACCCACAGAACCCAAACATCTCCCCATAATAAAGTTCCTAGGCTGACTATTCAAAGAAACAAATGTTAGATACAAACTTCCCATACACAGGAAAAGACTGAGTCGCAGAGAAGCCCAGGCATGGCAAACTCACAAGGGACATTAGGAAGGAGTAGCCAGGGAAACCAGGGCAGCTCCCCAGGCACATGAACCCCGGTGCCCTAACAGGCCAGTAAAACCAAGACATGTTGGCCCAGGAGGCTAGGTGGCAAAGTGTAGATAAACCAATTTGTCTTCCTTTTCCTTCTAACCAAGTTACTAGGTCAGAGGCTAGGGAGTGCTTTTATATCTAATCAAATGACTGAGTCAAACAGGGATTCCTTAGGAGTGAGGAATACCATACTTAAGTGCCTAGCATATACCAGGTATTAGTCCCAAGTCTAAAATATGATCTCCATGTTTAGGATGAGAAGAAAACTGGAAGCTAAAACTACCTCCCTTCTACAAACTAGCTAGGACCAGCCTGGGACCCAGGTCCACACATAATCTGGGTTTCCAGGTAGCAAGATGGATTGCTTTAAAGTATTGATGCTCCGCAACGCGACACATCGCTTTCAGCATCTGAGCAGGCATCGTACAACTGATACCTGTATCTTTTCTGTCACCCTGCAGCGGCCAAGTGTGAATGCAATTCCTACAATTAGCTGGGAAAACTCCATGTAGACACAAACTCACTAGATTTACTGGGTTGGACAGCTACTAGCCTACTCTATAGAACAAAACCATCTGATTCCACAAACTAACCAGAAGCTTTAGTGATTCACACACACACCCGTAGGGTAGGAGAATGTCCTCTAACCCAAGGCCATCCATGTTTCACAAGACTACACCCAGGAATTACCCAGAACCTACAAAACAGGTTAGAAGTGAAAGAAGGTTCAACATCAAGTTCAAAAAGCTCCCCAAACATAACCTCACTTGTCCCGTGGGCTCTGAGAGAGTCCTAAATAATCCGAAGGTGAACCACTTAAGTGCCAATCAGAGAAGACTCTGATAGGAGAGCATCTCGTTCATAGAGTTTATAGATGCTTTGTTCCTTTAAGAGAGGAAAGGGTAGGAAGCCTGAAGACTCTAAGTCTTGCTTTCTAAAGTTAAGCGTTTCAAACAAAACCAAAAACCCCACGGTTCCTAATTTGGGAAGGATTCTGCAGTTAAACGAGCTTGTAAGATTATTGATTTCCCGAAGCAACAGCAATTGTAATTGCAATACCCAGATACAGAGGGAGTAGCACACCAACAGAGATGGTTACATTAGGTCCAGCAACCCTGACTTCACTGCAGGCGTTAAATTTAAACCCCAAGCAGCCTCAACTTCAGTAGCGGAAAGATAGGCAGTTTAACCTCACTAATTGCCCTACACATACACCTGACCTTACCGGTTTGAGAAGCCTCCACTCTCACCTGGAGCGAAGTCCACCGGGTTTGTGTTAACCACAGCCCAAGGGTGGAAAGGTACTAATCGCTCGAGGCATTTCCCAGAGAAGAAAGGTTCAGTAAAGCACTGGGCTTCTCAGAGGTCTCTTCTGCACAGCCCATTACTATCAGCACCTTCCCTCCCGGAGAAAGGAAACAGGAAAAGACAGGACACAGCAGTAGTTGACACCAGAATGTAGGTTCCTTGACGCATACGGAGGCTTCCCTTCGCAGGTTTTTACCTATAACGCCGGCAAAGTCCCCCATGACCCCTGCAAAGTCCCTCCAGATCACTGTCCGGGGACGGGGACGGGAAGAAAGGTGGAACGCGACACGTGACCCTGGACCGCCCCACCCGCGCCAGAAGCCAGCGGGCACCTCTAGCTAGAGGTCTTCCACCTCTTGGGACACACTTATGGGGCCACAAACTCTAATCCCCTTTCGGACACCCAAGCCCTCGACCTCCCGATCCTAACTGGTCTTATGGTCCCTCCACAGCCAAAAGGTCTGGGACCTGTCTTGCATCCCATTCTCCCCGCTGCGATGGCAGAGTCCGCTCCGATAATTCGCGGCACTGAACTCCAGGAATTGTGTCTTCCTGCTCCGGTTTGCCACCACTGCCGGGCCAAGCAGAGTGAGTCAACTGGGCCCAGCAGTTAGGAAGTTAGGAAGGGAAGGGGTCCCCAAGGACCTCCTCTCCCGCCTTGGGCACCGGGTCCTAGGCAGACTGCCCCGGTGCCTCCTCTCCAAGCTCAAACTGGGTACACACGACCTTTGAAAAGTAAACGCTAGCGAGGCTGGACGACCTTGGTTGGGACGCGCTCGGGCTCGCTACCCAGAAGGGTGAGCCTGCACTGGGAAAGTTGAGGCGCACCGGGAGCGCCCGGGGAACTGCGCCCTCATCTCCATCCTAGAGGCCAGTGACGTGAGGGGGATGGGAGGGGAAAGCAGCGGCTTAAAGCAGCGCCCGGAGCTCGGCGCACGCGATCTGTCAGCTGCAGCCCTCGGGCAGACCGCCGGACGGGGGAAGACCAGTGGGGCGCGCGGGTCACCGAGGCACAGACCCGCCCGCTTGACAGCAGGGGCCGTGCACACGGTTCTCGGTCCCCGGAGTGCCTGGCGCGCGCGTAGCACCCTGCACCTGCACCCCAGGCTCCCCATCACCCCGACTCGTTCTCCCTCCGGGCCCGGCAGGCGGGTGCCCGTGACAGCCGTCACTTACCTGCTCCTGGACGACCGTCTAGGCACACAGTCCTCCCGCCACCGCCCCCTGGCCCCCCACCTAGCCCAGCGGCCCTGCCCCGCAGCGCTTCACCGCGCTTCGGCCGCTCCCCCACGTGCTAGCCCAGGGTGGGCGAACACAGAGACATTAAATACTGAGGACGCGCAACGACGTGCCCGCGGCGCGACGCAAGGCCCCGCCCCTCGCCCTCCGCCCCCCGGCGTGCCCCCCTTGCCCGCTCGCTCTCCTGCGCGTGCGCGCCATCGGCCGCTCCCTCCCCCGACTTGCGCGCGCCTCTCTCCCAGCTGCGCCAAGAGGGGCGCGGTCAGGAGCGCTCCGCTAATATCCCGGCGCTGCTCGGGCCCGCCTCGCTGGCGCTCTCGCGAGAGTAACTATCTTTACGGCGGGCGTTGGAGATGGTCATACGTCCCACAGTCGGACTAGGGTGGGTTACGGGTGTCTGAATGCTCGGCACAATGAACGTGGCTCGCGTTGGGGCTCTGCTTCTTCGCCGGAGACCGAGAGGTGTCAGGCAGGTTTCTGCCTTAGGATGGTGCGTGGAAAAGGCTGGAGAGGCTGGTGAGGGACGAGGCTACATTGTTCCCCTTGCCTAGGAATTTAGCTTTCCTGTAACCTTTGCGAGTATAGCATTGCATTTCGAGTATAGTAGGTGGCCATTAATTGATCAGTAATATGGATACTGTGTAGCCCTCCAGGGCAAGTTGCTTTCTCATTTTCGCAACTTTAGTGATGTCGAAGGGACTTTTCTCTAAATGATCTGGGTTTTTCCAAAGTTTGCCTTCGAAGAAATGGTCACCATGAGTCGGCACTGTCTTCCCCCAACAACTTGAGAAAATAAAACTACCTTCTGACAATTGGGTCGGACGGAGGTTCCACTTGCCAAACAGCCCTGCTCTGATCCTTAAAACCTAGGCACTTTTCGTTTCTTGCTTATTTAGATATTCTGTGACTGTGTCTCATGTAACCTACACTGGCCTCAAACTGGCAAGATCAAGGCTGACCTTGAACTGCTGATCCTCCTACCTCCACCTCCCCAAGTGTTGGCATTACATGGCACTTTCAATACACATTTTTTGAACGAACTATAGAAAAGATACCATACTATGAACCAACCGTTACTTGGGAAAAATCTTCACTGGTGATCAAATGTGAATTTAAGTTTTTAAAAAGAGACTGTATGCATACTGAATGGTAAATATAATTTCACGTGTCTACTGTCTAACTCATTTATTTCCTGAGCCAGCACTTAGAAAGCTGCGGGAAGAAGACTGCCACAATTTCAAAGCACCCTGGGCTACAGAGTTGAGATCACAAAGTAAACCCCCCAAATTGGTTTGAAGGATTATTTTTATGCACATGAGTGTTGCCGCATCCATGTACATTCTCACCCCGGTCCTGGTGCTTGTGAAGACCAGAGGAGGATGTCAGAGCCTCTGGAACCGGGGTTCGAGACCCGTCAAAAGCCTCCATGTGGAGACTGTGAACCGAACTCTGGTCCTCTGGAACATTTGATGGTGCTGTTGCCATGGAACCATCTCTCCTCCACCACCCCGCCACCCAAATTTAAGTCCAACCATACCTGCTCGGTAAATAATAGTGGATTAGTGACTGATTGTGGGGGGAGGGAACAAAGAAGAAGCTTCAGAAATTAATTCACTTGAGACTAGATACTGGCCTGAACTAACGTCACTCGGTGAAGCTGGAGTGTTAGAGGGAGAGGGAGGCTCACTCGTTGTGGTTAAGGAAAGGACAACAGAATGACAATCCCTCTGGCTTGAGTTACTGTGAGACCCAAGAATGCTGGTAGACAAGCAGCATTTGGTTTATTTGGGGCCCATTAACTTTGTTTGGGGTTTTTGTTTTGTTTTATTTTTCAAATTGCAACTGAGTTGGATGTGCAAGTCTGAAGATCAAAGGAGAATAGGTAGGAAATACAAATGTGTAAAAACTGTGTCAAAGGGGAACACACACACACAGGCTTCCACACATATTTGAGGATGTTTTGATTTTGCTCTGTTTTAGATAGGTTTTTGCTAGTAACTCAGACTGGCCTCAAAGTTGTGATTCTTTCAGATTAGTCTTCCTAGCACTGTAATTACAGCTGTGTGTCGCCGTACCTGGCTCAAAGTGGGGGATGTTTTTAAGAAGAGAAGGAGAAAAGCAGAGTGAGAAGGTGGGATAAAAATAGGGAATTGGAGAGATAGCTTCAAGGTACAAGCAGTAAACGCTGTACAGGAGTGAAGACCTGAGTCTTCACACACTGGGGGTGTGGCTCAGAGGGTGGAGGCAAAGCTGGAAGATCCTCCTCCTCCTCCTCCTCCTCCTCTCCCTTCTTCTTCTTTCCCCCTCACATTTCTGTCTGGAGTGCTGATGTCACAGAAGTACATGAAACCCTGGTTTATGTGGCCTTGGCTGGGGAATCAGAACCAGGGTCTCTTGCAGGTAGATCAGCACTCTACCAGCTAAGCTACATCTCTAGCTCCTTGTGAGGCTCTGTCTTCTCTTAGCAGTCCCTCCAATCTCAAGAACACATCTCTGAGAAATGTCCTCCCATTTCTGTCGGAAGAGTCCACAGAGGTATTCCAAGGGATGATAAATATGAGCTGTCTCCTTTATGTGTATACACAAAGAAGCCCCTCCCACTCTCCACCCTACATCCAATTCTCTTACAAAGAAAATGCACTTGGTTATGCCCCAGGCCTGTGTGTCTGCAGCAGATACTCCTAGAAAAGGCAATCAGAAGTGTTGGGGAATGACTCTAACTGCACATGAGTAACTAGAACTCCCCAACACTTAATCCCTAACATGAAGCAAAGCTCTTTGTCCTAATCCTCCAACCTCAAAAGCTCTTGTTATAATGTCTTCCTGTTTCACATCCCTTAGTCACACACACACACAGCAACAAATTCAAGATTTCAACCCTTGGGACTAGAGAGATGGCTCTAGTGGTTTAGAGCACTGACTGCTCTTTTGAAGGTCCCGAGTTCAAATCCCAGCAATCACATGGTGGCACACAACTATCTGTAATGAGTTCTGACACCCTTTTCTGGTGTGTCTGAAGACAGCTACAGCGTACTTAGATATAATAATAAATAAATCTTTAAAAAAAAAGATTTCGCCGGGTGGTGGTGGCGCATGCCTTTAATCCCAGCACTTGGGAAGCAGAGGCAGTAGGATTTCTGAGTTCGAGGCCAGCCTGGTCTACAAAGTGAGTTCCAGGACAGCCAGGGCTACACAGAGAAACCCTGTCTTGAAAAACCAAAAGAAAAAAAAAATTTCAACCCAAACTTTCTGACTCAGAACCAATTGACTAACTGGCTGGTTTTACTACAAATAAAGACCTTGGGCCTCCAAGGGCAGTTTTACACACAGAAATGCATCGGTTATGGGGAAAATTGTGTCCTCTAAAAAAAAAAAAGATACACTGAAGTTTAAACATTTCATTTCCAAGGGTATCTTGATTTTCAGGTTCTTGCAGGTGCTGAGTGGAGGCCAGGCCTCTATTTCAATAGGACTTAGGTATAGATGGCTGGCTGTACATAGGTGACACTTGGGTTCTTATAATACAGTGATTCTCAACCTTCCTAACGCTGTGACCCTTTAACAGCATTCCTCATGTTGTGGTGACCCACCCCACCCCTGCACACACACACACACACACACCATAAAATTATTTTTGTTGCTACTTCATAGCTAATTTTGCTACTGTTATGCATCGTAACGTGAATATCTGATATGCAGGAGCTGTGATATGTGATACCCCCAGGGGTTGTTACCCACAGGTTGAGAACCACTGTTATAAGAAGAAATGCTAATTCAATCCACTTGGTGTGACTAATGGCCTTATATGTAGAGTCACAAACATGTGTATATGTAGAGTCAGACAGAGAGGACATCATGTGAGGATAGAGTGCCAAGGAAGGCTGGGGGCTAGCTTGGTGGTAGATCCAAAGATTGCCAGCAAACCAGCAGAATCTGGAACAGACCAGGAACCATGTCATTCTGCTACAACCATCCGGCCCTCCCGTCGTCCACTGATTTTAGACTTGCCTTCAGAAGTGTGAGACAGTTATGTTTCTGTTCTGAGCAAGTCAGTTGTCATACTGAACTCAGCTACTATAGCTTTCAGAAACTAATGCAGTACCCTCCTCTCCTGAGCACCTGGAGACCAGTTCATCAGAGGAACCATGATGCCAGTGGGCGGTGAACAGGAGCTGTTACCTGCCTCCCCTTTGGCCTCACAGGGCAGGACCCTTGTGCAAATGGCTTTTTTGTTCAAATGGCTTGTTTTGTTTTGTTTTTTCGAGACAGGGTTTCTCTATCCCTGGCTGTCCTGGAACTCACTCTGTAGACCAGGCTGGCCTTGAACTCAATAATCCGCCTATCTCTGCCTCCCAAGTGCTGGAATTAAAGGCATGCACCACCACTGCCCGGCTCATACAAAGAAATGGCTTTGATGAAGGAGCCTTAGATAGTCATAGCTCAGGCCATCACCACCACTAACTACTTCTTGGGCATTTCTCCCAGTTTCAGTTCCTCTCCTCCTGTTCAGTGTGTAGCTGGTCTGGGTAAGATGGGCCATTTCCCAGAGCCCTACCCCTCCACTCTTCCCAGCTTCTTCCACTGGGCATTTCTGCTTGGAACTGGAGCATGAGAAAATCTATACTACTCTTGGCTGGATGGAGGCTACCTAAAGCTAATGTACGCCCTCCACAATGGCAAAGCTCACTCACTGGTAGAAAAGGAAACATGTCCTGAGAGCCTGTTAGCTACTTCATTGGATTCCTGGGGGATATTCTGAGAGAGGACAGTTAGGACCCTCCAGAGGTTACCTAAGCTTGCTGGACGCCACTGTACAGCTACTTGGATGCTGGGATCTAGGTAATCCAGTGTGCTGAGTATATCTGGGTAGTTTGCATAGCTGTTCCATACACCACTGCCGCATAGCAATCAAGAAATCTCAATTAACTCAGGGCAACCTGAGCTTCCCTTGTGGGTGAGATGGCCAAGGCGTCCTGTTCCCAGGAGAGGTGGGGGATACTGTATAGAAACTGGCACCTTGAGGCCTAGTTTCCATTGTCCCCAGCCTCCACTCTTTGTCCTGCCATCTCTCCAGAACCACTTTCTGGCTCTCCTCATTCTAAACCACGGCAGATCTCTGGCTAGGATTTACTCAGTTCATAGAATTCCTGCCTGCCATACACAAAGCCCTAGATTTGATCCCCAGCCTTGCACAAACTGTGATAACACAGGCCTGTAATCATAGCACTGGTGGAGGCCAGAGGGCAAGAAGTTCAAGGATAGCCAGGTGATGATGGCCCAGGCCGTTAATCTCAGCACTCAGGTGGAGGAGGCAAGTAGAGCTCTATGATTTAGAGGCTAACCTGACCAACAGAGTAAGTTCTAGGACAGTCAGGGCTACACAGTGAAACCTTGTCTCAAAAAAACAATCAGAAGTTCAAGATCATCCTTGAATTTGGCTGCACAGGGAGTTGGAAGTCAGCTAGGGCAACATAATAAATCTGTCAAAGAAAAAGGGAAGAAAGAAAGGCAGGTAAGGGCTGGAGAGATGGCTCAGCGGTTAAGAGCACTGACTGCTCTTCTGAAGGTCCTGAGTTTAAATCACATAGTGGCTCACAATCATCCATAACGAGATCTGATGCCCTCTTCTGGGGTGTCTGAAGACAGCTATAGTGTACTTACATATAATAAATAAATGAGTCTTTTTTTTGCTTGTTTGTTTGTTTTGGTTTTTCGAGACAGGGTTTTCTCTGTATAGCCCTGGCTATCCTGGAACTCACTCTGTAGACCAGGCTGGCCTCGAACTCAGAAATCTGCCTGCCTCTGCCTCCCAAGTGCTGGGATTAAAGGCGTGCGCCACCACTGCCCAGCAATAACTCTTAAAAAAAAGAAGAAGAAGAAGAAAGAAAGGCAGGCAAATGTATTGGAGTAAAATATACATTAAACCATCACCGTAAAAAGTGCCTCCTCATGGAAGTGGTTGTAGATCTGCCTAGAGAACACACAGGTACATGCACACACATCATTAAAACATCGTGACCACCCAGGGTTCTGATAGTAGCTAGTACTCTACATTTGGAAACATTGTAAGTGGGAGTTCTCATTATTTGAGAGCGATGATCTGGCTGTGTAGACCTGGGTGAGTTAAATCCAGGCTCAAGCCTGTGACTAAAGACCCTTGTGTGATTGCATCAGATCGGCTCCTGATTGGTCTTTCAGGATTCACCAATGCTTCCTGATCCCACGATATCTACGTGGAGGTCAGAGTACCATTTTATGGAGTTTATTTTCTACTTCCACCTTTAGGTGGGTTCTAGGGATCAAACTCAGGCCGCCAGGCTTGTTGAATGAGTACCTTTACCAACTGGGCCTCTACTTCATCTATCACTCAATTGATCCATCTATCTATCCATCGATCTATCTATCTATCTATCTATCTATCTATCTATCTATCTATCTATCTATCCATCCATCCATCCATCCATCCATCCATCTATCCATCCATCCATCCATCTATCCTATCTGTCTATCTATTATTTTACATGGGTTCTCTCACTGAAACTGGAGCTTCTTCTTTTAGCTAGCTGGCTGGTTCCAAGCCCCTAGGACTGACCTTTCCCTGCCACTTAGCTCTGGTTTCACAGGTGTGTGCCTCCATGCCTGGCTTTCACAAGGATGCTGGGAAATCTGAGCTCAGCCCTTGTGCTTATGAAACAAGCACTTTACCCACTGAGCCATCTCTCTCGCCACATTTATATAACATTTTTAAAAAACCTATAATACATTGCTTATGAATGTATGTATATGAAGAAAAACAAAAACAAGTATGAGTTTGTAAACAAATTACAGCTGATGGGTGCCTTGAGATCCAATATAACAGGAAAGCAAGTGATGCACAGTTGATCCTTCAGATCCCCAAGGGTCCAAATTCATGGGTTCTGAGGACAAACAATGCTCAGAAAGTGCACATTTGGAACCCCAGCACTTGGGAAAAGGACTGTAAAACTCAAAACCAGGCTGGGCTACACATCAAGATGAACTCAGGCCTGGCACAGTAATGCACACCTTTGATCGGAAGGCAGAAGCGTGCAGATCTCCATGAGTTCAAGACTAGCCTGATCTACATAGAGAGTCCTAGGCTAGCCAAGGATACATGAGACCCTATCACAAAAAAACCATTATTTATTCTGAACCTGTATGAACTTTTTTCTTGTTATTCATTCTATCCCCTAACCAATGAACTAAAACAACTAACCCTAAGGCATTTGTGCTATGTTAGATATTATGAGATATCTAGAAATGGTTTAGGGTACATGTGAAGTTTCTTGCCTTCTCAGTAAGGTAATGTGACTGATAAAATGGAGCCACCACTTCTTCCATCTGTCATGGGATAATGGCTAGATATGTAGTACTGGCCAGCACCGCTTGAAACCTCGGGGGTTATGCCAGGGAGCAGGTGCTCTATAGAGCTGTTCAAACTTTGGAGAAGTAATTTAGTAACCATTAACTAAAGTCATAAAAAAAAAAGTTCATATCCTTTGACCCGATAACCAGTTTCCCACAAAACTGCCCAAGGGAACTGACTCAAAAGAAAATCCAAATCCATTTATGTTAAACATCTTGTTGCTGTTTTTCTTTACAGCAACTGAAAAATTAAAGTCACAGCTTAAAGGCGCACCAATAGGGGGTTGGGTAGCCACGTTATTATGGTAGGCGTAGATACTCTTGCTGCAATATTATGCAATTGCTGTCACTATATGGTTGCATGAAAAAATTTAAAAATATCAAAGGGCTTAGTGTCAAATTTTAAAGGTCTCTACATGTAATTGAGGACAGAGCCACAGAAATAATATGTTAGTACTTGGACAACTGATTTGGAATTACTAGTTTTCCTTTTTAATGTTCTTTATTGTTATTTTTAGACCAAAGTCGGAAAAAAAAATTAAGCAAGAAGCATATTAAAAAATGGTTTAGTGGGGCTGGGGATGCAGCTCAAAGTGGTTGCTTAGCCTATTCCAGCCTCTGATGGGATCCCCAGCACAGAGGGGTGGGGAGAAAAAAAGAAAATGGCTTATTAGAAAAACAGAGGAGCCGGGCAGTGGTGGCGCATGCCTTTAATCCCAGCACTTGGGAGGCAGAGGCAGGCGGATTTCTGAGTTCGAGGCCAGCCTGGTCTACAGAGTGAGTTCCAGGACAGCCAGGGCTACACAGAGAAACCCTGTCTTGAAAAAAACCAAAAAAAAAAAAAAAAACGAAAAAAAAAACCAGAGGGGTGGCTTACACCTTTAATCCCAGTACTCAGGAGGCCTAGATACTTGGATCTCTGTGAGTTCCAGGCTAGCCTGGTCTACAGAATGAGTTCCAGGACAGCTAGGGCTACACAGAGAGACCCTGACTTGAAAAAACAAAAACAAACAAACAAAAAAAAATTGTAGGATAGATCTCAGTTGGTAAATGTTCACGTAGAGGGCAGGAAGTACTGAGTCCGTCCCCAGCACCCCATATACTGGGCGTGGTGACACACACCTGTGATCCAAGCCCTTGAGAGCTTGAGGCAGGAGGATAGGGATTTCAAAGTCACTCTGAACTACAGAGGAAATTTTCTTTCAACAGCTGTTACTTGAGACCCCAGGGGAAACGGGGGGGGGGGGGGGAGAGAGAGAGAGAGAGAGAGAGAGAGAGAGAGAGAGAAAGAGAGAGAACAAAGGAGAAGGTCAGCGCTGGCGGAGTGTCTTGCAGAAGATCGGGGGTGCAGAGCTGCTAGAACCACATCTGAGCTTCTCGCTGCAGACTCAGAGGGTTACAGGTGAGACAAACCTATTTATTCCACACGTCTAAGTCAGATGCACCGCAGGGTGAGATCGACTGAGGGAAACACTCAGCTTTAATCCCTTCCGATAATCTCCAGAGTAAATACTCTGCCCTGCAAGGAAAACATGCGTAATCGTAACTCCGCCCACAATAGAACCTGTGCCTGCTCCTGGGGATTTTACATTTCTCGTTTGTTCTGTTCTGTTTGTAGGTTTTTATAATATATAAGGCAGAACAAGACCCGACAGCTTTCTAGACGCACGTGTGGTTCTATACCATGTGAGGAAACAACCTGGCATAAGAGCTGGTGGCCCGGGCTCAGCGGCTGAAGCACAAACAGAAGGAAATCTCATTCCCATCTTAGTAGATGGTACTGATGGGGTTATGAACCTGTCTCCTACTGTGAGCAGCTTGGCCCTCCCCTTCCTGAGGGACAGGAGCGCTAAAATGCATATTCTTTCACTTTCTTTGGAAATGAGGGAATTAGGGTAACAGGGAGTTACCTTTTTAAAAATGTTTACTTAACTTATACATAAAATTTGTCTATATTGGATGAGGGGTTTAACTTAGTAAAGTACTTGCCTGGTATGTGCAGGCAGGACTCTGAGATAGATCTTCAGCGCTGAAAATAAATATGTATCTATGGATGTCTTGTGATGTTGGCAGCCATTAAAAACTAAAAAACAGATTTTGGCTGGGGATGTAGCTCAGTGGTGGAGTTCTTGTCCAGTGTGCACACAGCCTAGGTTGAATCCCAGGCTTCAGATATAAATAGAAGGAAGGAAGGAGGAAACAGAGGGAGAGAAGGGAAAGGTAGGAAGGAAAGAAAGGAAAGAGATGGACGAAAAGGAAAAAAGAGGAAGGCTGAGGGTAGAAACAGAGGTGGGGGGAGGTATATACCAGAAAGGACACAGTAGGTGGCGGAGGTGGGGGGTGCGGAGATAGAGGCCTAAGGATCAGAAGTTCAAAGCTAGCCTCAGCTAACATTGGATCCTGTCTCAAAAAAACAAAAAACAAAACAAAACAAAACAAACAAACAAAAAACACGCCAGGCAGTGGTGGCACATGCCCTTTATCCCAGCACTTGGGAGGCAGAGGCAGGCGGATTTCTGAGTTCGAGGCCAGCCTGGCCTACAGAGTGAGTTCCAGGACAGCCAGAGCTACACAGAGAAACCTTGTCTCGAAAAACAAACAAACAGACAAACAAACACCAAGTAAGAAATAGCAAAAGCTAAGTAGATCTTTGTCCCATGCATCTTAGCCTCTCAGAGTATTTTGAAGTTAATGGTAGATACTTTCAGCAAAGTCTAGGATTAGCTAATCAGTTCTGGGGGTTGCTAAAGGGTCTCATGTAGGTCAAACTAGCCTCAAATTCACACAATAGTAACTAATCAGTTTTCATGACGCCTCAGAAGGCTGACAGCAGTTCTCAGCATAAAGAAATTAGTTTAGGCCAGGCAGTGGTGGTGCACATCTTTAATCCCAGCACTCAGGAAGGAGAACCAGGCAGATTTCTGACTTTTGATCTATATGAGTTCCAGGACAGCCAGGGATACACAGAGGAAACCCCTATCAAAAAGAAAAAAGAAAAGAAGAGAAAAGAAAAGAAAAGAAAGGAAAGGAAAAGAGGAAGGGAGAAAAGAAGGAATGAAGGGAGGAAGGAAGGAAGGAAGGAAGTCTTTCAATAAACTCTTAGGACTAATGAGAAAGTTTCACATAACATGGTCACAGAATGACATAAGAGTCTGAGAAGAGAAGACCCTACCTTCTACAACTCAAGGTAGAAATTGTCCTCAACTTCGCCAGGCAGCCACCCCTGAAGACATCATGTGAAGATTTTCCACTCAAAGGGCACAGACTTTAGGCTTGTTCTGTTCAAGGGTCCTATAGCAACTGGACCCGCGAGGACAGATGCCTCTTCCTCAGAGCAGTGGTTCTCAACCTGTAGGTTGCCACCCCTTTGGGGGAGGTCAAATGACCCGTCACCTAATGCCATCAGAAAACACAGATTTTACATTAGGTTTCATAATAGTAGCAAAATTACAGTCACGAAGTAGCAACAAAAATAGCTGTATGGTTGAGGTAGCCATCACACAAAGAACTGTATTAAAGGGTCTCAGCATTAGGAAGGTTGAGAACTGCTATCATAGAGAACTTCCTCCCACCTTCCTGAACACTAGACTCCGCAGTGCCCCTTCCCCCCACCCCACCCCCGCCCCCTGTTTTTCATCCATCAAGAGGTTTCTTGATCTTCTCCCAGGTCTGTAGCCTTATCTGCCCTGCCACATTGTTTAGGAGAGATTCTGTTTTCAAAAATAGATCTTTAAGAGTATTTAGACTAAGCTGGACTTGATGGCAGTTCATGCCTGCTGTCCCAGCACGTGGAAGGCTGAGGCAGGAAGAGCCTAGGGATACATAGTTACATCCTGTCTCCAGACTCAGCACGGAGGCTGGAGCTCAGCTGGCAGAGTGATGTCTAGCATGCCTGAAACAGCACTGCATACATACAACTGGGTTATGACAGTGCACACCTATAATCCTTGCACTCAGAAGGCAGAGGCGGGAGGTTCAGAAGTTCAAATCGTCCTTGGCTATATAAAATGTTCGAGGCCAGCCTAGGATATATGAGACTCTGTCTCAATAAAACAAAACAAAAGCAAGAGAGATGACTCAGTGGTTAAGAGCACTGGCCACTCTTCCAGAGGTTTGATTCCCAGCACCCACACGGTAGCTCACAACCATCTGTAACTCCAGTTCCACAAGATCTGATGCCCTCTTGGGACCTTCTCAGGCACCAGGAACACACATGATGCACAGACATACATGCAGGCAAAACACCCATATACCTCAAAACAAAAACAAACCCAGAAGTCTGTTTGACCTGCTGTTCTAGCAACACCACACAAACCTAGTCTGCTATGGGGTCATCTTTGATGTTCTGTTAGCTGACTCCCACCTCGCTCTGTAAGCTGAAGGGCCTGTGATGATCTTTGAGCATCCCTCCATCTCTTCGCTTGTGTCAGCCCTTTCCCCTTCCTCTGCCCAGGTCTGGCCTCTCCATCCAGCGACCCTCCACGGCTCTACCGCTCGTTCACAAGCTTGCCCAACGTCAGCCCCTGCAAGATCCTTTTCCATGAAAACAGACACGTGGCAGACTTGAGCAGCCCTTCCCCAAGCTATGTCCACCTCCTACACTGTTTGCACGACTGACTGGCTCTTGTTCTCCAGAATCAACAGGTCATCTGCTTCGGGCGAGGTAGCTCTCCTCCGGGGTCACCTCCTTTCCTTTTTCAGTGAAATGTAGCTTTCCTCAGATGACTGTCAAGTCTCTCTCTCTCTCTCTCTCTCTCTCTCTCTCTCTCTCTCTCTCTCTCTCTCTCTCTCTCTCTCTCTCCTTGTATGTGTGTCTGTTTCTCTCTCTCTTTCCCTTTCTTTCCTTACCTCTCACCTCTCTCACCACCTATCTTTCCTTTTTAAAGATTGTTTTTAAGACTTATTTATTTATTATATGTAAGTACACTGTCACTCTCTTCAGACACACCAGAAGAGGGCATCAGATCTTATTACAGATGGTTGTGACCCACCATGTGGTTGCTGGGAATTGAACTCAGGACCTCTGGAAGAGCAGCCAGTGCTCTTAACTGCGGAGACATACATCTCTCTAGCCCCAATCAACATTTACAAAAAAATCTTTAAAAGGGGAGCTGAAGGGGCTAGAAAGATGGCTCAGCGGTTAAGAGCACTACCTGTTCTTCTGAAGGTCCTGAGTTCAAATCCCAGCAACCACATGGTGACTCACAACCATCCATAATGAGATCTGAAGCCCTCTTCTGGTGAGTTTGAAGACAGCTACAGTGTACTTACAATAAATATCCCCCCTCTCTCCATGTGGTCATGGCCGGCCTCTACTTCTCTACTCTCTCCCTCTCTCTGCCTTTCTCTGCCTCTACTACCATCTTAACTCCCCTCCCTATGCCCTGAATAAACTCTATTCTATGCTAAAATAAATAAATCTTTTTTAAAAAAAATTAAAAGTGGGGGGGGGGGTTTCTGGAGAGATGGCCCAGCGGTTAAGAGTGCTGACTGCTCTTCCAGAGGTCCTGAGTTCAATCCCCAGCAACCGCATGGTGGCTCACAGCCATCTACAATGGAATCTTATGCCCTTTTCTGGCATGTCTGAAGACAGCTACAATGTGCTGACATAAATAGATAAGTATATCTTAAAAATAATCTGTCGATTATTTTGTTTGTATGGGTATTTTTGCCTATGTGTATGTATGTGCAGCTTGTGCATGCAGTACCCACAGAAGCCAGAAGAGGGCACTTGGATCCCTTGGGACTGGAGTTATAGATGGTTATGAGTTGCCACATGGGTTCTGGAAATCAAACCTGCAAACTCTGAAAGAAGAGCAACCAGTGCTCTTAACCCCTGAGCCCCCATTTCAGTCCCCAAGACTTTTTCTTATGTATGTTTTGCTTGCCTGTATGCATGTCTGTGTACCACATGGCCAAAAGAATGCATCAGAGTCCCTGGAACTGGAGTTAAAAGTGGATGTAAACAGCCAAGTGGGTACTGGGAATTCAACCTGGGTCTACTAAAAGAACAGCATGTGTCTCTAACCACTGAGCAATCTCTCTAGCCACCACCCTTGCGCCCCGCCCCCCGCTGCACCTCTGTTCTTATATACACTACAAGTAGGATTGTTAATCTTTCGAACCCAGCACAGATAAATTTGACTTTCATTTCTCAATGAACGTTCCTTTAGTTTAATATCAAGGTCAGCAGCTGACTTTCTTTTCCAAAGTAAGAAAAAAAAACCTTCACCCAAAAATAGTGTTAGTGCTATTGCATGTATTTATCTTGTCAGTGCTGAAAATGGGAACCAGGATATTGTGCCTCAGCCCTGATATTCCTTAAAAACACACACAAACACACGCACACACACACACTTTTTATTTATTCTGTTATTTTCATACATGTATTCAGTGTATCTTGATCCACCCACACTTTCCCCTCCCACTCCCTCCAGACTCTCCTCATTGCATCTCCTTCCCACCTCCATTTCTTTTATGACCCCCTGAATTCGATTAGCGCTCCTTCCATGCACATGACTATGGGCCCATCTACCCCAGCATGGGCTACCTACCAAATGCCAAATTAAAATGAGCACCGCCAGGCAGTGGTGGTGCACTCCTTTAATCCCAGCACTTGACTGGCAGAGGCAAGTGGATCTCTGAGTTCAAGGCCAACCTAGTCTACATATACAGTTCCAGGGCAGCCGGGACTACACAGAGAAACCCTGTCTCAAAAAACTGAAACTAAATAACAAAAGAAAAAAAAATGACTACTTCTCTTCGGTAACCATAGATTTATAATAGCTTATGAGGTTTGGTCTTTTGCTGTATATTGTAATGCTAAGTGTGACCCCCAAGACTTGGTTGCCCCGGGGAAGAGAGAATTATGCATGTAGACCAAGAGGCCCTATGTGACCTTGCCCCCAAATTATTTCTGATTAGTAAATAAAGACAGCGATAGCTGGGCAGAAGAGAGTAGGTGAGGTTTAGGATTTCCCAGCTTGGGGCTGGAGGAGAACATTGAGGGGGAGAAGGTGCAGGAGGAAGGTGAAACCTCCATGGGTTAGGTAAGCTCATGAAAATATGGTCCTGATGGCTGACCAATAGGAGTTAAGAGCAGCCCAGATGAAAAATATTAAGTATTAACTCTGGGTTATCAATAGGAAAGCAGATTCTTTTTTTTTAATTTATTTTTATTTTTATTTTATTTTTTTTATTTTTCAAGACAGGGTTTCTCTGTATAGCCCTAGCTGTCCTGGAACCCACTCTGTAGACCAGGCTGTCCTCGAACTCAGAAATCCTCCTGCCTTGGCCTCCCAAGTGCTGGGATTAAAGGCGTGCGCCACCACTGCCCGGCTCCTGCCAAGCTCTTATGCTGTTTAAGGCTTATTGCAAATAATAAAGTTGTATGTCTTTTATCCGGGAATTGAATGATCAAAGGTGGGATAGACATCTCAGATTGGGATTAAAATTCTCTACAGCAAATAGCTCCTCAGCTAGGGCTGGGATCTCACGAGCCCCTCCCCTGTCCATGCTGGAATGTTGACTGACTTGTAAAGGTCTAGTGCAGGTCATCACAGCTGCTGTTAGTTGGTGAGTACAAGGACTGTGTCATGTCCAGGAGACAGCATCTCTCAGCGATTCTCCCCATCTTTGGGCTCTTACATTCTGTCTACCACTATTTCTGTGATGTTCCCTAAACTCGGTGAAGGTTGGTATAAATCTTCCACTTAGCCCGAGCACTCACACTTACTGTCCTCGGTACTTTGACTAGCTGTGAGTCTCTTCATTAACCATAAGCTTTTCTGACCAAGACTGTGAACAGCGTTAAGCTATGGACTTAAAAATAAATACATTTCGAAGGCAATTTGACATCCTGTCCATTTAATAAAACAACAGTAATAGGTCACAGCTGTGATCTATGTTTCCTGATCCAGGGAGTTTTGACCAGGTTTACAGTACGGAGCATGAATTCCTTCCTGTGGAGCAGGGCCTCAAATTCAATCAGAAAGTGGCTGGGTTTTCCCATTGCCTTCATGTTGCTACAGCACCAGTGAGCATATCTTGTCTGCAGGGTAGCAGTGTAGAATTTCTACTACTACAGAAAACCATTAATGATTTTCTACTCCAGTGACCTATGTGATACCTTCCGGCAGCAAGAAGCAGGTTTCTCAGACCATTCCACTGTGATTTCTTTGTCCTGCAATCCAAAGTATATTCTATATTTAGCAATAAAGTCTTTTTTTTTAAGATTTATTTTATTTATATGAGTACACTGTAGCTGTCTTTAGACACACCAGAAGAGGGCGTCAGATCCCATTACAGATGGTTGTGAGCCACCATGTGGTTGCTGGGAATTGAACTCAGGACCTCCGGAAGAGCAGTGGGTGCTCTTAACCACTGAGCCATCTCTCCATCCCAGCTTAATAAAGTCTTTTTTTTTTCTCAGAGCTGAGGACCAAACTCAGAGCCTTGGGCTTGCTAGGCAAGCGCTCTACCACTGAGCTAAATCCCCAACCCTTTTTTTTTTTGGTTTTTCGAGACAGGGTTTCTCTGTGTAGCCCTGGCTGTCCTGGAACTCACTCTGTAGACCAGGCTGGCCTGGAACTCAGAAATCCGCCTGCCTCTGACTCCTAAATGCTGGGATTAAAGGCATGCACCACCACTGCCAGGCTAATAAAATCTTATTAAGTGGAGTCTTATCAAATGGTTTTGGTGAACAACGATGCCAATTTGAAGGGAGTACTACTTTACATGGGTAGACAATGCTTCTCCCAGAAGACATGAGTTATTCCATAATTTTATTATTGGGTATATGATATATCCCTATGTGCTGTTGGACATAATGTGGGGGTCAAATTCCTTTTGTTGTTGTTGTTTCATGGTTTTTGTTTTGTTCATTTGTTTTTTGTTTTTGCTTATTTTGATTTTTGTTTGTTTGTTTGTTTTTAGACCGGGTTTAGCATTCACTACATAGACTCAGCTTGCCTAGAACTCAAAGCAATTCACCTCTCTCTGCTTCCCAAGTGCTGGGATTGGTATGTACCACCATTCCTGACATCAAATTCCTTTCTTTAAAAAAATTGCAGTTTCTGGGCTGGAGAGATGGCTCAGCAGTTAAGAGCTCTGACTGCTTTTCTGAAGGTCCTGAGTTCAAATCCCAGCAACCACATGGTGTGGCTCACAACCATCTGTAACAAGATCTGACTTCCTCTTTTGGAGTGTCTGAAGACAGCTACAGTGCACTTACATATAATAAATACATCTTTTTTTAAACATTGCATTTTCTAATTAGCTTACAAAGTAATGTTCCCAAGGCCTTTTCATATCCATTGCTTCCCTGCATTGCCCCCATTTTCATTCCCCCTCAACCTTCTAACCCTTAATATTCTCCCTGTATTTTACTTTTGTTACATTTCATTTATTTTTTTAATGCGTGCATGTGTGTTTGTGTGTGTGTGTGTGGGGGGGGGGTCATAAAACAACTTTCAGGGGTTAGTTTTCTCTTTTTACCCTGTATGTCCTGGGGATTGAACTCAAGTCATCAGGCTTGGTGGGAAATGCTTTTAGCTACGCCCCCATTACAAAGGAGAGCTTCTGCATTTCCAGTTATGAACCAAGACCCACAGTCACACGCAGATGGAATCCTGGTCACTCACTCACTAGCTCCAACATACTCTGGGGTTCACATACTTGTCTTGGATGAATGACAAAAGGCTAGAGTGTAGTGTGATCACTTAGTGCAGTGTACTTCTATGACAAATGGCTGCAAGTCTTAGATCTTTGACCTCATTCAGAAATTTTCTGTTTGTGTGGGATAGAGGAGTATATGCAAGTGGTATATGCACTGGTCATACTTTAGGTCTTCTCCAGTCATTCTTTATCTTATTTTTTGAGACAGCATCTCTCACTGAACCTGGAGCTCACCATCCTGGTGAGCTGGCTGTCCAGGGACTCCCTGGGGTCCTCTTGTCCCTGCCTCTCCAGTTTTGGGGTTACATACATGTGCTGCACCCAGCTTTTATGTGGGTGCTAGCTAGGAATCTGAACCCAGGTCCTCATATCTCCCCAACCCCTCAAAGGATTTTATCATTTTCTCTGTACCAGTGGGTCAGGTGCCTCTGTAACCTGGGCCGCCCTGAAACTCATACACTCTTACCTGCTTTTGTCTCCCGAGTGCTAGGACTAAAGAGGAATACCACGGTGCTTATCTAGAGGTATTCGGAGCAGAGACCGTGCCACTTAGCTAGGTCCTGGATGCTGATAGCTGATCTGTCCTGCCCTCTGTCAACTCATTACACTAGATGTGTCTCATGCCTCCTGTTTACTAAACAATGAATTCATCATCACCAGTGAACCCGGTCTCTCAGACTCTGAGCTCTGCTTGCCAAACCAGACAACCCAGTAGCACTCACACAATGGGCTGTCTTCCCAGGGCACATCCCACAGTGGTGGGCATGCCAAGTGCCGTGTGTTTCCAGTGCCCTTGATGGCCATGGCATTTTTAGACACCCCTAGCTCCAAGGACCTATTAGGAGAGAATAAAGGTACCTGTGAAATAGTTTTGGATTATTAAGCCATCTCCTGTGAGCCATGCTAAACACTAACAAGTCAGGCAAGATTATTATTGGTCGAATTATGGCCATCAAATTAGGCAGGCGTTAACTCTAGTGTACAATCCAAAGAGACTTTTCTGTGCTCCAAGGTTCATTGGGTTCTGTGTGGTCATGGCTCACAGTGCATTTAAGCCTCTCTTATGGACGTTGGGCCAGCAGACTTTTATTGTTTTAGGTAATTGTTGATTTTATAATCTTTCCTGTTAGAATGCAGTTTTTTCTTGTTCAGTAATCAGTCTTTTGATCAGAGACACTGTCTGATTTCACTAGGATTATTACAAGAGAATGCAATATCTTTTTGTTTTGGTTTCTTTACTTATATTTTGTCATTCTTAATGGTGCTCATTCTCTTTCTGTGTGTGTGTGTGTCTGTCTGTCTGTCTGTCTGTCTGTCTGTCTGTGTGTGTGTGTGTGTGTGTGTCTGTGTCTATGTGTTTAGACAGGATCTTAGGTATCCCATATTGGTCTCAAACTTGGCAAGAATGTCTTTACATTTCTGATTCTCCTGCCTCCCTCTCCTCAGTGCTGTAATGACAAGCTTAAACCACCATGTTTGGCTTATGTAATCTACAAGACAGAATTTATGACTTTGTTCATGCTAGGTAAGTACTGTACCAACTTTCTCTTAAAATCATTGTTACTGTTGTGAGTGCATGATGTTGGGAGGTGGAAGTCAGTAGATAACTCTGTAAAGTTGGTATTCACCATCTACCTTATGTGGGTTCTGGTGATCCAATTCAGGTTGCCAAGATTGCAAGGCAAACACTTTTTATCCCCTAAACCATCTCGCTGGCCTTTCAAACCTCTCTCTTATGGGGAGGGGAAGCTGAAACAGCCAAGCTGTTAGCCTTGGCTGGCCTGGTACTCTCAAAGTATCCCAGGCTGAAATTTGCCATAATCCTCCTGCCTCAGATTCCCAAGTGCTGGGATTACAGATATGAGCCATTCTGCCTTATCCTTATTTCTTTAGTCCACGACCATTTAAATGGTTAAATGAGCCACTCTTTACCACTAAGCACACCACCGTGGGAGAGTTTAGCCTCAGGCTATGTCCTGTGATTTCAGTGTAAAGGACAGTGGGAAGGGTCTGAAAACCTGCAATGGAGATGATCTTGGCTGAAAAAGCTCAGTCTAGAATCCAGAACTGTAACAGATTTCCCAACAGCAGGAGAGGTGGCGGAAGAAACAGCCCGATGGATCAGATGACATTGGGCCAGCCCCACCCCTATGACAATGAATCTTCATTGTCAACATGGCTGGATTTAGATCACCTAGGAGATTAGTGAGGTGCGCCTGTGGGTGTGTATGTGGGGGTGTTTCCGGAGAAGATTAACTAGGAAGGGAAGCTCTTCCCAGAATGTGGGTACCATTGTGCCACAGGCTGGGGACCCAGGTAGAATCAAAGGAGAGAAAGGAGAAAGGGGGTGGAGTGGCTTTCTCCAGTTCCTGCTGGCTATGGCGTGAGCTCCTCTGAGCTCCTCTGCTCTGCCATACCCACCTTGCCATGACAGGCTGCACTAAAATAAAACTGGCCTCCTTCAAACTGTTCCCATCAGGTCTCTGGTTCCAGCTGTAGCAAAGTAATGAATGATACATAATGATTCGAGTGCATGTGTGCGTGTGTGCATGCATGCATGTGTGTGTGGTTAACTACATTCATGTGTATGCACATTCATGTTGCATTCAAGTGTGTGTGTCTGGTGTGTGAGTGTACCCATTCATATGTGTGTGTGTGTGTGTGCATGTGTCTAGTGTATGTGGAGGTGTTTCTAGTGAGTGTATCTTGTGTGTGTGCATTCATGTATGTGCGTGTATTCATGTGTCAGTGTGCTGTATTTGTGTGTGTATGTCTAGTGTATTTGAGTGTGTCTAGTGTGTGTATATGTGTATCGTTTGTGGGAGTCTATACCTTTATGTGTGCATTATTCATGCAAACACACAGGAAATAATAGCAACTTTAAAAAAAATGTTGGACTTGCTAACTTCAAAGTGCCACTACCCTTAACCTCAACCTTGGCAAACAGGAAGGACCCTCAAGCTTCAGAGTCCCTATTGTGTAACAAACACAACAGATAATTATCTGTTAAAACTTGCTGCTTTTATTTGTTATTGGGGATGGAGGAGCATGCTATAGCGCAGGTGTGGAGGTCAGAGAACAAGTTGAAGGAGTACTTTTTCTCCTTCCATCATGTGCATCATGAGTACCAAAGTCAGGTTTCCAGGCTCGTGAGACAAGAACCTTTCCCTGCTAGCTACATATTTTACCCAGGGTTTTTATGTCACACTGGCTGGCCTGACATTTGTTGTGCAACACTGGCTGGCCTCACATTCCTGTCAATCTTCCTGTCTCAACTGTCTAGTATTGGCATTATGAATGACATTTGCACATCAAGCAATGCCCTAGAATAATGCCACACCCTACAAGCTACAGACGGCACGTCTCTCAAGTCTTAAGACTATTCCCATCCCAAGAAATTGCTTCCCTGTGTTCTTTAGCCCTGAATCCTGGAGACAGAGAGAGAAAGAGCCAAGACGCTAGGGAAGAGTTCCACGTTGTTCTGTTGCTAACACACAGCTAGGCTCTGGGAGGAGGAGGTACTTAAGGGGGGTGGGGATGGTAATTAGCTTGTCAAATCCTCCCAGCTAGCAGCAATGTGATAGACTCTTATGTGACAAGGTGTCATCTCTCTATGGTGCATGCTTCTGGAATTTGCAACTGTTGCAAAAGACAGCTGAGGAATACTTGTAAGATTAGATAAATAATTTGTATTGCTGTTAAGTCTGTACATAACACCGGTCTAGAGGCACCATTCCAGAGCATGATCGGAACTGGCAACTTGACAGACAGTTGGGTTTTTTTTGTTTTTTGTTTTTTTTCCGAGACAGGGTTTCTCTGTGTAGCCTTGACTGTCCTGGAACTCACTCTGTAGACCAGGCTGACCTTGAACTCAGGAATCCTCCTGCCTCTGCCTCCCAAGTGCTGGGATTAAAGGCGTGCGCCACCACCGCCCGGCTGTTTTGTTGTTGCTGTTGTTTTAATGTAGTCTTAGTATTGAACGAAGGACCTAGAGCATCTCGGGCAAGTTCTCTATCACTGAGAGATACCCCAGGCCATATTATCAAATTATGATGTGAAAATATATTTTCAGGGCTGGAGAGATGGCTCATCGTTTAAGAGCACTGGCTGCTCTTCCAAAGGTCCTGAGTTCAAATCCCAGCAACCACATAGTGGCTCACCACCATTTACAATGTGATCTGATGCCCTCTTCTGGTGTGTCTGAAGACAGCTACAGTGTATTCATACACATTAAATAAATAAATAAATAAATCTTTTTAAAAAAAAGGCCTGAGCAGGGCCAGAGCAAGAAGGAAATATATGTATATTTTTCAGTGTGTGTGTATACAGAGGTCAGAAGTCAATGTTGGGTGTGTTTTTGGAACTGGGGAACACAGTGAGCCTGGGGTTTACCATTTCAACTAGACTGACTAGCCAGCAAGCCCCTGGAACCAATCTGTCTGTCTGTCCTCCTCAGTGATGGGGTAATAGACGTGGGCTGCTGTGCATCATGGCTTTTTTATGTTGGTGCCAAGGATCTGAACTGGGGTCCTCGTACTTACACAGCAAGCATTTTGCCCACCCCCGCCTGTCCCCAACCTCTCGATTTTGGAGACAAGGTTTTGGCTGTCCTGAAATTTGATATATAGACCAGACAAGCCCCAAACTCACAGAAATCCACCTGCCTCTGCCTCCTGAGTTCTGGGATTACTCAGATGTGCCATCGCACTGCCCTCTATTTTTATTTTTAATTGGCTTATTGTAATTGGGAGAGTCTATGGATTCAGTGTAACATGTCACTGTGTGTATACCGTGTATGCGAATCAAATCAGTCAATAGCATACTCACCACTCAGACATTTATCATTCCTTTGTCCCAGCTATTTTGAAGTGCTTAATTGTGTCAGCCCTATCTACCACTGTGCTCTAGAACCTTAGAAGTTATTCATCCCACAAAACTGTAGCCCCAAGGAACTGTCCTTTCTCCATTCCCCCTCCCCCCCCCCGCCCCCCAGCTCTCCCAGGCTCTTGGAACCACAATGAAATTGTAAAGTCTAATAAAAACATCGATGCCAGGGCTGGAGAGATGGCTCAGCAGTTAAAGAATATTTGACTGCTCTTCCGGAGGTCCTGAGTTCAATTCCCAGCAACCACATGGTGACTCACAACCATCTGTAATGGGATCTAATGCCTTCTTCTGATGTGTCTGAAGACAGCTACAATGTCCTAAACCTATACCTAAAATAAATGCTTAAAAAAGAAATCGATGCCATGAGATTGCCATTTTCTCCAAAATTTAAATACAATTTTCAGCTTTGCTTAAATACTTTTGAAAACGAGTGTCAGTCAAGATCACCCTGGAGAGAGAAAACAGAAAGGAAGGGCTGGGAGAGGAGGAAGACTGAGCGACCGGAAGCCAAAACAGCAAACTGTTACATTGCTAGAATCTGGAAACCCAGAAGCGGGGCTGTCCACAGTTGAGTCTGATCCACGTCATTATTCACTAACAGGGTTTTCTAAATTCTTCAGTGAAGTTTTAGTTAACGTAAGTCCTATGAAAATTAACAACAAATCTTCAAACCCACCGTTTGAAAGATCAGATGAGGGGCTGGAGAGACAGCTCAGCAGTTAAGAGCACTGACTGCTCTTCCAGAGGGTCTTGAGTTCAATTCCCAGCAACCACATGGTGGCTCACAACCATCTGTAATGGGATTCGATGCCCTCTTCTAGTGCGTCTGAAGACAGCAACAGTGTACTCACATACATAAAATAGATAAATAAATCTTTGAAAAAGAAAAGAGAAAAGATCAGATGAAATCTAGGTGGAATCCTACACTGTCTTCACTATAATGGGGACTTAAATATTGAATAAAACATTGAGGATAATAAAAAGGAAATATTCATAAGAGATTCATGACCCAGAAAGCCCAATGCAGCCCTGACATGTCCATTAGCATATGAGCGAAATCACATTAATAAAAGCAGCAGTTAAACGTGAAAATCAAGGTTACCATGCTTACTGGATAGTGAGCCTGATAAATGGTTATCATAGCCTTCTGACAGAATAAAAGCATTTCCCTCAAAAAAAAAAAATGATCCGACTCAAATTAATGGTTGCAATTTTCCATTGCATCAACACGGCAGAAAATTTAGTATTTAATATTACACTGACATTGATTTGGGAGGAGAAAGAAATGATTTTTTAAAAATAGCTTTTATGCTTGCTTATCCTGAGAATTAAATAATGCATTTTGTTACCATGATGAGAATTTTACAACCGGCTTCAGGATTGGCCCTGATCAAGTGAAAGTGTGGATCTGGAAAGGCTGATGGTTTTATTTTCAAACCTTTTTTTTTTTACAATTAATCATTATTTCAGGGTGGCGCATGCCAAACCACTGAAGTTAGAGGATGAATTCAGAGGCTGGTTTTCACCTTCTACCACAGTACCCAGCAATCCAGTCAGGTTGCACATTTGCAAGGCAAGCATTCTTTCCTGCTGACCTGACCTATATATGTATTGTAAGTAAAACACCATTTGCATACAAACAACACTTGTGCAACTTTCATAATTAATATTTTTATCAGCTCTCTGTGTGTGGTATATTGAGATCTCTCTCCCATGGAAAGCAGAGGATGTGTGAGGCTAGGTCTCTCACTACACCTGGATCTAGGCTGGCAGCCAGGAAGCCCCAGTGAGGCTCATATGTGGTCCTCATATTTCCACCTCTTCCACTCGTGTGGTAGTCACGTGGGTGGCCACATCCAGCTTTTTACTTGAGTGTTGATTTGACCTAAGATCTTTATGTGTGTGGCAACAAGCCATAGAGTCACATCCCAAGCCTATGAAATTAATTGTTTAAAAAAGACTAGAATGTTGGTAGCTTCTTTGTGTAGCAGGCAGCAGGTCAGACTAGTAAAAGACAGAATAGGCAACAATATAAAACAGTATTGAACAAAACCATTTTTTTTTTTCCAAAACAGTTTCTATGTGTAACACCCGTGGCTATCCTAAAACTTAACTCTGTAGACCAGGCTGGCCTCCAACTCAGAAATCTGCCTATCTCCACTTCCCAAGTGCTGGGATTATTCTTTATGATATTTTCATAAAATAATCATTAGCAAACAAGATTAAAGACCATGATGCTTTTTGCTGCCAATGACATCTCAGTATTTATATAAAACAAAGAAAAGGTCCTATTTTTTTTTCATAGAAATCATATAATGCAAAAATGTTCAACTCATAATACAGGTTTTTATTTTGTTGCTTTTCATTGTTTTTGAGACAAGTTCTCCCTAGGTAATGTTGGCTGACCTGGACTTACTATGGAGACCATGCTGGCCTTGAACTTACTAAGATCCAATTGAGAGCCTATGGAGGTTGTGAGTGACTCTGTTGTACTGAGCGGTTTTGTGTGTCAACTCAACACAGGTTAAAGCCACCCGAGGGGAGGGAGCCTCAGTTGAGAAAATGCCTCCATAAGATCCAACTGTAAGATACTTTTCTCTATTATGATCAATGCAGGAGAGCCCAGTTCATGTTGGGTGGTGCCATCCCTGGGCTGGTGTCCCGAGTTCTCTAAGAAAGCAGGCTGAGCAAGCCATGGGGAGCAAGCCAGTAAGTAGCACCTCCATGGCCTCGGCACCAGCTCTTGCCTCCCTCCCAGCTCCGGCCCTGTTTGAATTCCTGTCCTGACTTTCTTCAATGGCGGACTATGATATGGAAGTATAAGTCAAATAAACCCTTTCCTCCCCAACTTGCTTTTTGGTTTTAGTGTTTTGTCACAGTAATAGAAATCCTAAGTAAGACACAAGTGGTTGCTCTAAGTGCTGGGCTGGAGATGTAACTCAGGCAGTAAAGCACTTGCCCAGCAGGAGCCAAGTTCTGGCTTCTCTATCCAGCACCATAGAAAACCCAGGATGGTGTTGCTTACCTGTAATTATAGGACGTGGGAGATAGAAGCCACAGAAGTTCAAGGTCATCTTTATCTCGGGTTGTACATTGTTCAAGGCTAGTCTGGACTACAGAAAAACTGGGGCCAGGCGGTGGTGGCGCACGCCTTTAATCCCAGCACTTGGGAGGCAGAGGCAGGAGGATTTCTGAGTTCGAGGCCAGCCTGGTCTACAACGTGAGTTCCAGGACAGCCAGGGCTACACAGAGAAACCCTGTCTCGAAAAACCAAAAAAAAAAAAAAAAGCTGATGGCTTATTAATTTGATGGTGTTATTTGTGATACAATGTATAGGTGAAAAAAATAAAACTGTTGGTAGCCAGGCATGGGCGATTCACCCCTGTAATTCAGCACTTGGGAGGCAGTTTAGCTACAGATGTGTTTGAAGTCAGCCTGGACTACAAGTCAGAACATCCCCTTCCCCAATTGTGTATGCACTGAATAAATGCTGGTTTCATGTGTCAATTAAGTCTTTTATTACATTTTATTCATTGTGTTGATGTGTACTTGTGTGGAAGTCAAAGGACATTTTGTGGGGGTTGGTTTTCTCTTTCCACCGTATGGGACTCAGCGATCAAACTTAGGTCATCAGGCTTGACAACGTTCCTTTATCTGCTGAGCTTTTAAGTCAGTTCCCACCACGTCCCCTTTTTCCCACCTTTCTCTCTTAAAAAAAAAAAAAAAGACTGCTTCAAGCTCAAGAAACTAAATGGGTAAAGGGGAGTTTGGGGTGATGGACGTTACTCGGTTCTTAGCAATTAACTCACATACTGCCTCTCCTTTACTGGTCCGTAAGCCTCTCCGGAGTAGTTTGTCCTCAGATCCAGACAAAAAACTTTCACTTTCAGGTCTCCGAAGGGCCAGGAACTGGGTGTGTCTTCCTAGAGACAGGAAGCAGGTTCCCGGGGATTAAGCACAAATCCCTTGCCATTCTGTGGAGGGGGGTAAGGGCGGCGGGGCTTCCAGGATCTCCGATCTCCCTGTGCTGGTAATTCCCAAGCCTTGAGTCAGTGTTCATTTTCCTTTCACTTCTACCCTTGAATACAAGTCCCGAGGGCTTCTCTGTACACCCTTTTAGACCGCCAGGCTCCTGCAGACCCGTAAAACACTAGCAACAGTTACGGGAATACAGAGACTGTAACTTGCAAACGCTGAAATAGCTAGATTTCGGTCACTTCAGCGAAGGGAAGTAAATGCCAGATTTTGGGGTTTTGTTTTTGTTCTAAAACAGGTATTTTGCCTAGGCTGTACCAGGTTCCTCCTGTGGCTGAGGATGGCCTTGAACTTCAGACACCCTATTTTCGTCTCCTGTGAGCTGGCATTAAAGGCTTGTGGCACCCTGCTGATATATGCAGTTCTGAGGGTGGGCAAGCACGCTCTTAACTGAGCTATGCCTCCAGCGCCTATTTTTGTTTTTGTTTTTTTGGGTTTTTTGTTTGTTTGTTTTTTGTTTTTGTTTGTTTGTTTTGTTTTATTTTTCAGACGGGATCTCATTCAGTTACACTGCCTTTGAATTCACTGTGTAGCCAATTACCTGCCTTGGATTTCCAGTCCTCCTGTTGGGATCTTTATTACACTTGTTATATTGTGAGAATTAGAATCATATGGTATTATCACTAGACTGTCTTCTCTCGGCAGTATGAATTTAAATTTCTCCCTCCCCTTTCCTTTGGCTACCTGCTCTCTCCTCTCCCCACTCCCCTTTCTTTCTCTGAAACAGGATCTAAGCAGCCTGGGAGGCTTTCAAACGCAGGATCCTTCTGCCTCAGCCCCCTGAGAGCTGAGACCACAAGAGTATTCCAAGACACCTGCCTTCCATTTTGTTTCCATTACAAAATATTCAAAACCTAAAATTTACTATCTTAGCCATTTGGGGTTTTTTTTTTGTTGTTGTTGTCGTTTTTAGTTTTTATTTTGTTTTAAAACATGGTCACACTGAGTAACTCTAGCTTGCCTGGAACTCATTACCCAGACCAGGCTGGCCTGAAACTCACAAAGATTAAAAACTGGTGTATACCACCATACCCAGCCATCCTAACCATATATAAGTGCATAGTTCAGTGATGTTCAATACACTCACGAAGTTATGGTAGCATCACCAGTATCTATCTTCAGAACTCTTTTTCATCATATAAAATGGAAGCTTTATTGCCGTTCTGTAATAAAATCCATTCCCCCTCTCCCAGACCCTGCCAAGTATCATTCTAGTTTCTTTCATTTTTGAAGATGTATTTGTTTCCTTATTTCTGTACACATGTCTGTTTGCGTATGTGCTCATGTAGGGGCCAGAAAAGGGTAATGTGGTGTTCCTTTATCAATCCTCATCTATTCCTTTGAGGCAAAGTCTCTTCCTAGACCTGGGGCTTGGGTTTTCCCAGTTAAGCTAAGACCCCAGTCAGTAAACCCCAGTGGTGTGTCCTGTCCTCACCCACCTTGGAGCAGGGATTACAGGCACGAGCTGGACATCTGGCTTGTTACTTACTTGCTGGGATTCAAATTCCAGTATTTGCTACTCTGCCACAACAAGTTGTAACTGTTTGTAACAAGTACCCTTAACCAGTGAGCCACTTCATTCTGTCTCTGTCTTTATCATTTTGATTACTCTAAGTACTTCAGGGAAGTAGAAGCTCAGGTTGTTTATCCAGGCTCTGGATGGGCCCTTGGGTTACAGAGAGTGGTGTCGAAAGGGACACTCCTCATAGATACGCAGCTTTCTGCAGCCCCACACTTGAGTGTAGACCCAGACATGAACTTGCTGAATCATGCGAGAATTCTGTTTTTTCCTCTTTCCTTTTTTTTTTGTTTGTTTTTTGGGACAGGGTTTCTCGAGAATTCTGTTTTTAATGTTTTAGAAACTGTAATTCTGTTTCAGGGCAGCTATGCTGATCCCATTTCTCCTCACCCTTAGCAACAGCTGCTATTTCCTGTTTGTGTTTTTCTTTCTTAGTAGTTTCATCTTAATGACTGCTGTCTGCCACTCAGGGGTTCTCTCTCTCTCTCTCTCTCTCTCTCTCTCTCTCTCTCTCTCTCTCTCACACACACACACACACACACACACACACACACACACACACGTCCCCCAGGGACTGTGCTGAGAACCTTCCTGTGCTTGTAGGCCATTTAGGTGTGTATTTCATTTTGTTTTAGGATTTTATTTTATTTTAAAGATTTATTTTATGTATGTGAGTCCACTGTGGATGTCTTCAGACACACCAGAAGAGGGCATCGAATCCCATTGCAGATGGTTGTGAGCCACCACGTGGTTGCTGGGAATTGAACTCAGGACCTCTGGAAGAGCAGTCTGTGCTCTTAAATGATGAGCCATCTCTCCAGCCCCCTTGTCATGTCTTTTGACTTGCCTGACTAAGAAAAGTCTTTTAAAAACATAAGCAAGAGCTGGAGAGATGGCTCAGGGGCTAAGGGTGCTTGCTGCTGTGGTGGAGGGCCTCCGCTCCGTGTCCAGCACTTACATGATGGTTCACACCATCTGTGACTCCATCTCCAGTGGGTCCAGCGCCCTCTTTTGGCCTCCATGGTCACCAAGCACACACATGGTACAAGTACATCCATGTAGGCCAGACACTTACACATAGGAAATTAAACTGAACTTTTTATGTTATTGTTTTGTTTTTTAAGATACGGTCTTTCAGCCAAGCAGTGGTGGCGCACGCCTTTAATCCCAGCACTTGGGAGGCAGAGGCAGGAGGATTTCTGAGTTCAAGGCCAGCCTGGTCTACAGAGTGAGTTCCAGGACAGCTAGGGCTACACAGAGAAACCCTGGTTGTCATGGAGCTAGCTACATAGACCAGGCTGGCCTTAAATTCACAGAGATCTTCCTGCCTCTGCCTCTTTTTCTTTTTTAAAGATTTATTTATTTATTATATATAAGTACACTGTAGCTGTCTTCAGACACTCCAGAAGAGGGCGTCAGATCTCATTATGCATGGTTGGGAGCCACCATGTGGTTGTTGGGATTTGAACTCAGGACCTTTGGAAGAGCAATCAGTGCTCCTAACCACTGAGTCATCTCTCCAGTCCCTGCCTCTGCCGCTTGAGTGCTGAGATTAAAGGTGTGTACCACCATACCTGGGAAAATTAAAAATTAAAATTTAAAGTAAAAATTACATTTTAAAGTAAAAATGGGTCTGTCTGGGGCATACTTAGTAATCATTCATTTCGTTAAATTCAAATTTAATAGGACTTGAGGTAGATCTCAACAGCAGAATGACACTTAGCATAAGCAAGACCCTGAGTTCAATTACCTTCATCATTAAAAAAAGGAAAATCAGACAGGGATCCCATACTTTGTTAGCCTTCCTGCCCCAACTCCATTTTTTTTTCCAGTTTTCGAGACAGGGTTTCTCTGTGTAGCCCTAGCTGTCCTGGAACTCACTCTGTAGACCAGGCTGGCCTCAAACTCAGAAATCTACCTGCCTCTGCCTCCCAAGTGCTGGGGTTAGAGGCATGCGCCACCACCGCCCGGCCCCAACTCCATCTTCACCCACAGCAGACGACTGCTTTCCTGGGCCCTAAAACAGCCCTCAGCTGCACACAGCCTTCACTGGCACCCAAGTAGCCACTTGTTAAATGGAGACGACACTAAACATTGTCATGGGCCTGGGACATTTAGAAGGCTGGTCATTCAGCACTCCAAACACAGTGCAGCATGGTGGCGTTTCCTGTGATCTGGAGAGAGAGCTCAGTGGTCAAGAACACTTGCCACAAAAGCCCGAGAACCGATGTTCGGATCCCAGCACCCATATAAAAAAGTCAGGCATGGTCCTAGACATACCACCTGTAACCCCAGCACTGAGGTGGGCAGAAACCAGGATCACTGGGGACTGCTGGTTGCCAGCCAAGCCTACAAGTATGACCTGTGGGTCCCTTGAGAGTCTCTGCCTCAAAAGAATAAGGCAGGAACACTCAATGGTTTCTGGGCGTGTACAGGAGCATCGAACCTCCATATACAGTGGACACCTCACATAGAAAGAAGTGGGGTGGGGAGCCCCCAAGAAAATGACATGGTCAGGTACATTGGGGAAGATAAATAAGAGGGCTTAAAGCTGAAGTATAATGTAAAGCAGCTAAGCTAACTAAATAAGAGGAAAGATAGGGCCCTGGCAGGGCTGGGGGTTGTTACAGCAAAACTTGTTTTGGCAGGCTAGCAGGCTCCTTTTGGCTCCCACGGAAAGTCTCAAGGGACTGCTGCCTTTTCCCCTAGTAAAGGTCTCAACTTTATGGGTAGTTACATTTTCATACACACTCTCCCGTTTAAATGTAACAGACTGAACAGTGGGTAAGAATGGTTTCTAAGGAAACTTCCACATATTCTAAGAAGGTGACCCCAGTCTGCCCCAGGAGTCAAGAGGAGGAGAAATGGTGGACCAAGACTAAGTCTAGATACGAGAGGCAGCTCTGGCCGCTTCTCGGCTCTGTCCCCTCTTCACTCAGAAGGCTGAACACTCTGCTTCTGCTTTCTCTAAAAAAGCAAAAAATAAAAAATAAACTTGCTAAAAATAAACTTCTGCAGCTCGCTCTGCCCATGTCCTACTGCGTGAATTCTTCCCTCCCTTGAAGTTCAAGAACTAAGACTACTATTGGAGTTGCGGCTGGATGGAGCTTGGGGAAGAGTGGTTTCACCCCCTGTAACATCCAGAGACAGAGGCAGGAGGATTGCTGCAACTTCAAGACCTATCTTAGTTACATGATGAGTTCCAGGACAGCCAAGATTATATATAATAAACCTTTTCCCAGAAGAATAAGTAAAAAGATCTATCTTTCTTAAAGTGTGGTGGAATAGAACTAGCTTGGTACTCTGAGAGCTAGAACAATTTACATAGCCACCTCCTGGTCCAGATACCTACCCTTACACCTCCCTAAGGACACAGTCTGGCTTCAAATACCTCCCATTATCTTTGAGGTTGCCTCAAAGTCCCAAACAGAACCCTACCTTAACTGCCTTAAAAATTATTTTTTGCTGGGCAGTGGTGGCATGCACTGTTAATCCCAGTGCTCAGAGGCAGAGGCTGGTAGATTCTCTGTGAATTTGAGGCCACCTTGGGCTACAGAGCAAGTTCCCAAACAGCCAAGGCTACACAGAGAAACCCTGTCTGGAAAAATTAAGAGATAGAGACAGAGACAGAGAAAAGAAAAAAAAAAACAACAAAAATATTTCTTTTAATTATGTGTATGAATGTGTAGGTGTGTGCACATGAGTGCAGATGCCCACAAGGGCCAGAAGAGGGCGCTACGTCCATAGGAGCTGGAGGTACAGGCAGCTGTGAGCCTCCTGAAATGGATGCTGGGACCTGAACTCAGGACATCTGGAAAAACAGTATGTGTTCTTAACCACTGAGCAATTCCCCAGCCTACTCTCTGCTATTTTTGGAAGGGGAGGCAGGAGATAGGGTCTTGCAAGGGAGCCTGTGACAGCATAATTCATCATCGTGGCATCCTGGGAAGAGCTTCCCTCAGCCTTCGGTCCATGCTGCTCTTGCTCTGTGGAGAACCCAGGGGCAGCTGCTGCTACACTGAGAATCGGATTTCCTTCTTCAGCAGCTCTTCCAAGAAGAGCCAGATTCCACCTGCTCGTGCTTGCCGTGTCCACCGGCGAGATGATCAAACTGCGTCCAATTCCGAGTTTATTTTAGGTGTGACTCACATCAAGGACACAGTGGTAAACCAGGCTGCGGATCCACCTGTGTGGGAGATTTGCTGGACCATGAACACTTTATAGTCTTGTTTCTCTGAGAAAGAGTGCCTTTGGGCTGGGGGGTGGGGGGGTAACACAGACGGCAGAGTGCTTGCCTAGCGGGCACGAGTGAGGCCCGTGTTGGATCCCTAAAACCACGGACCCAGGTGTGTACATGCCTAGCATGTGGGTGGAATCTGGAAGATGATCAGGGTCATTCTTGGTTATGTGGTGAGCGCCAAGTCATTCTGGGGTGTATAAGAAAGACCCCCACCTCTCTGAGGCAGAGGAGCTGGGGTTCAGTGGATAAAGTGCTTGCTGCACAAGCAGGAGAGCTGGAACCCCAGATCACCAAACCTCACCATCCGTAGTACCATTCTGTCAGAGAGGTAGAGACAGAATCTCTCCGTCTTGCTAGCCAGCCAGACTTACTGAATCTTGGAGTTCCAGGTTCAGTGAAAGACCTTGTCTCAAAAAAAACAAAACAAAACAAACAAACAAAAAAAAACAAAAACCAAAAAAACAAAAACAAAACCAAAAACCAAAAAACAGTGTAAGAGCCACAGAAGGAGACATCCAAAGTCAAAGTGGGCAACTCACATACACAAGGAGGGGCAGGGTTCTATCTGCACAGCAGGTCCCAGAACTTTTCCCCTTCAACATAACAGTTCCTGTTGCTATGAATTTTTTAAAATTTATTTATTATATGTAAATACAATGTAGCCATCTTCATACACCCCAGAAGAGGGTATCAGATCTCATTACAGATGGTTGTGAGCCACCATGTGGTTGCCAGGATTTGAACTCAGGACCTTTGGAAGAACAGTCAGTGCTCTTAATCACTGGAACAACCGCTTACCCACCACTGTTGTGTTTTATAAAAGATTGACACGGGGGGTGGGGTGGGCTGGAGAGATGGCTCAGTGATCAAGAGCACTGACTGCTCTTCCAGAGGTCCTGAGTTCAATTCCCAGCAACCACATGGTGGCTCACAACCATCCGTAAAGAGATCTGATGCCCTCTTGTGGTGTGTCTGAAGACAGCTACAGTGTACTTACATATAATAAATAAATAAATCTTTTTTTAAAAAAACAAAACAAAACACCAGGGATATGTTTAGTGGAGGCACAGTAAGGTGTGAGGAAAGGGGTGCCTCTGTTGGCCCATGTTGAGGCATCCCTTCCTTTTAAGGTACCAGTCACAGAAGAGAGAGAAGAGAGAGAGAGAGAGAGAGAGAGAGAGGAGAAGAACAAGAGGAGTAGAAAGAGGCCAGCCATGAGCACATGAGCACATGGAGAGAATGGGGGAGGGGACTGGAGAGAGAGAGGGGATAAGGAGCAGTAATAAGGGAATAGAAGGGAACAAGAGAGCAAGAGAGTGAGGAGGGGGCAAGTCCCTTTTACAGTGAGTCAGGCACACCTGGCTATTGCCAGGTAACTTTGGGGCAGAGCCTAGATGAAATGCCAACAACCACCAGGATTAGAACTCAGCTCCTCAGACTCCCAATTGCCTCCACAATCCCCTCCCCCACAAGGACCAGTGGATAACTGATGAAATGATTTTCTTGTTCTTTCCTTTTTCTGTGTGTGCCACTGGATCCTGATTTGCTTATTTCCTTTTCTTCTTTTGGTTTATTCCTTTCTGTTTGTTTATTTTAAGATTTAGTTATTTATTTATTACTCATTTATTTTTTATGTCCACGCCAAGTGTGTGCCTGGTGCCCTTGGAGGCCAGAGGAAGGCCTCAGATTCCCTTAGAATGGAGTTACAGACGATTGCAAGCTAAGATTCAAGGATTCAAGCCTGGGTCCTCTGGAAGAGCAGCCGACAAGCCAGCCCCTCTAGCCTGCATCTCACTCTTTGAGACAGAGCCTCAGCTGCTCCAGCTGGTCTTGATCTCATTCTACAGTCCGATAGCTCTCCTGCCTCAGCCTGCCAAGAAGCTAAAACCACAGTCTGTGCCGTCACACCCAAATTTCCCTGTGACTTGTTTCTCCTTCCAGCGATCTTTGTTTTTTTTTTTTTTTTTTTTGGTTTTTTTTGAGGCAGGGTTTCTCTATGTAGCCCTGGCTGTCCTGGAACTCACTTTGTAGACCAGGCTGGCCTTGAACTCAGAAATCCTCCTGCCTCTGCCTCCCAAGTGCTGGGATTAAAGGCGTGCGCCACCACCGCCTGGCTTTCCTCCCAGTGATCTTTAGATAAGGCACTGCAGACTTCCCCTTTGGTGCTAACTCTGCAGGCTCAGAGAGTATTCCATCTTCTTTAAATAATGGGCAACGTCACATTGACCACTGTGGTGGTTTGAATATGCTTGGCCCACAAGGGAATGGCACTATTAGGAGGTGTGGTCTTGTTGGAGGAAGTGTGTCACTGCAGGGGTGGGCTTAGAGATTCCCTCTGCCCAAGCTCCCCTCAGTATGGAATCAGAGCCTCTTCCTGGCTGCCTGTGGGGGACAGTCCTCTTCTGCTGCCTGTAGATCAAGACGTAGATCTCTCAGACCCTCTAGCACCATGTCTGCCTGCATGCTGCCATGCTTCCTGCCATGATGATAATGGACTGAACCTCTGACACTGTAAGCCAGCCCCAGTGAAATGTTTTCCTTTATAAGAGTTGCCTTGGTCACGGTGTCTGTTCACAGCTTTAGGCCTCCTAGTTAAGGCACTTTCTGTATGGCAATTCTCCTCTTAGAGAATAAGAATAAGCCGGGCAGTGGTGGCACATGCACTTGGGAGGCAGAGGCAGGAGGATCTCTGAGTTCGAGGCCAGCCTGGTCTACAGAGTGAGTTCCAGGACAGCCAGGGCTACATAGAGAAACCCTGTCTTGAAAAACCAAGAAAGAAAAAAAAAAAAAGAATAAGAATAAATTATTTGGACACATGTGCTCCAAAGACAAGAAGTTGCCTCATTTATCTTTTTGTTAGCATCTCACAGAGCATGAGTGTACACACACACACACACACACACACACACACACACACACACAGCTAAACTGAACCCTTGCAGGCTTTTCATTAACATTTCTTGTCTACCCCAGACTCTATTGTTTCCAACACTTCATTATTGTCATTTGAGACAGTCTCAGGTAGCTTTGAACTGATTGGCCTGCCTCCATACCCAGTTTAACACCCATCTGAGAAAAGGCAGTTTCTTAGTTGCCTCCTGCTGTGCGACAATTTGCCCCAAAGGGTCGTGGCTTAAACAACAGAGCATTTGTTACCTAATGGTTTTTCTAGGTCAGGAGTCCTAGTGAGGCGACAGAGTCAAGTTATCAGCTGAGCAGACTCTGCCTCCAGCAATGGTGCTGGCTAACTCTGCATCCTCATTTCCTGGAAGTGCAACTCTCCACAAGTTGCCTGGAGGAGACAGGGATCCCTCCAGAGTAAGTGGTACACGACAAGGGCAAAGAAGGACATTGTCTCTTCCAGTCTTGGAAATGATGCTCTATGCTGTGTTCCGAACATCTGGACTAGATACATTTTCTGTCACTGAGATCAAATACCTGACAAGAGGCAATGGAAAGGAAGGATTGATTTTGGCTCGTGGTTTGAGGGTACAGTTCATCTTAGCAGGGCAGGAGGGGCTGCTGGAGCTTCAGGCCCGGCTTACATCTCACTGATGAGGAAACCAGAGACTCCAGCTAGCAGTGGAACTGGCCTGTAACCTTACCATAGGCCCACTCCTGTGGTCTCAATCAAGACTACTTTTCCAAAAGGTACCATAACCTCCCAGAATCTGCTCAAACCTCATGTTTTACCCCCTGTTGTCAGTTCTTTTCAGAATCAGGAGTTAGCTGCCTGAATGAACACAGCCATTCCAGAACCCAGAGTAGGAGGAAGGACAGATAATTAAGAACTTAGAGGATGGGACTGGAGAGATGGCTCAGCGGTAGAGATGGCTGTTAAGAGCACTGACTGCTTTTCTGAAGGTCCTGAGTTCAAATCCCAGCAACCACATGGTGGCTCACAACCATCCGTAACAAGACCTGATGCCCTCTTCTGGAATGTCTGAAGACAGCTTCAGAGTACTTACATATAATAAATAAATCTTAAAAAAAAAACAAAAATACAACAGAGAGGCCTTGGGGCATTGGTGGCCTATGCCTTTGCTCCCAGCACCCAGGAGGCAGAGGCAGGAGAGAAGGGCCTTTAAAATGGCCCAGTGGGAAAATCAATTGCCACATAAACCCAAGGATCTGAATTTGATCCTAGGAATCCACATGGTGGAAGGAGAGAACCAACTGTTGCAAGTTGTCCTCTGATCTACATGTGCAGGCTATGATGCACACACACACACACACACACCACCCCTACACTAGTGGTAAATTAAATTAAAAAAGAAAAGAAAACCTGAGTTTTGGAACCAAGTAGCCCTACTCATGTCTCTCCTAGGACTGTTGGTCAAGGGTTGCCCCTCGGCGGCTCAGCTTCAAGCCTCCACTTTGCCCCCAAACAACAATAGCTGTCTTCTCCCTAAGATGGTCATCCCCCTGGAATGCTCTGTGTGCTGTGTTAGCCTTCCTCTTGCTTCCTACCCCACATCACCAGGAGGCAGAAGCCAGCACTGGGGCTCTGTTTCCTAGGAAGAATGCCCTCATCCATACCACAACAAGGAAAACTGTGCCGAGGTGTCCAAAGCAGATTTAGGAAAGGGTCAGGAAGCAGCCGCTTCAAGCCAGGAAAGATGCTGCGTGCCTGGGTCCCCAGAAGTTCAAGGTCATCACTGGCTTCTTAGTTGTGGAGAGGATCTCTTGTGTGCTGTGTAGAAGCATCAGCTGTCAATGAGAAGCTAATGGTCTGTTAGCTGAAGCAGGAAAGAGTAGGTGAGACATGAGAGAGGAGGGGGAGGGGATTGAAGGATTGAGGATTCTGGGAAAGAGCAGCTAGAGATTTCCCCTGGGACCCAGAGGAGACAGACACCTGAAGAGAGGTAACTCGCCACGTGGCAGACACAGACTAGAATAAACCGGTTATAGAAGCTATAGAGTCAGTCAGGGAAGAGGCCAAAGCTTATGGCCTAGGCATTTATTCATAAGTAATTAAGTCTCATCGTCATTATTCTGGGAACAAAGAGACCTAATAGAAAAGCTGGTGACTAAACACAATAAATTCAAAGCCAGCCTGTGCTACATGTCTCAAAAGAAAAGAAAAGGAAGAAGAAGAAGGAGAAGGAGAAGAAGGAGAAAGAGAAGAAAGAAAGAAAGAAAGAAAGAGAAAAGAAAAAGAAAGAAAGCTCTTTAGGTAAGTGCTTTAATCCCAGCACTTGGGAGGCAGAGGCAGAAGGATCTCTCTGAGTTCAAGGTCAGCCTGGTCTACAGAGTGAGTTTCAAGATAGCCAGGGCTACACAGAGAAACCCTGTTTTAAAAAAAACTGAAAAGAAAAAAGAAAAAAGGAAAGGGAGAGAGAGAGAGAGCGTGCTCAGCACTCAGTGGTAGAACATTTGCCAGTGTACACTGGGCTTGATCTTCAACATAATAAACAAATAAGCAAACACTTCCATATCATGTTTGTGCTTCTTTCTAACCCACTCCCCCCATTAAAAATATAAAACATATTTAAAAAAAACCTTACATATATGTGTGTGTTTGTGTCTGGGTGTGTGCATGCGAATGAAGGTGCTTACAGAGGCCAGAAGAGGTGGTCAGTTTCTCTAGACTGGAGGTATAACTGTAAGCTACCCAGCGTGTTAGAACTCAGGTCCCTTAGAACAGTGTTTGTTCTAACTACTGAGCCACCTCTCCAGCACCTATCTCTGTTTGCTTGGCACCCTCTCTCTTGGCCTTCTACCCCCTGCGTGTTCATATGTGTGTGTGTGTATGTGTTCATGTGGGTTGTATTGTAGGTATGTAGGTACACATACGGATGAAGCTAAGAAGATCACATCAAATGTTATTCCTCAGGACCACCTGTCACCTTGGTTTTTTCCCGTTTTAGCTATTTATATGGAATCTCTTTCTCCCTCCCTCCCTTCCTCCTTCCCTCCCACCCTCCCTCCCTCTGTGTACGGGTGTACGCACATGTATGTGTGTGCATGTGGATACCTGTGGGTGCCAGAAGAGGGCAGCATATCCCCTTGAGCCTAAGGCACTTACAAGCCAGTGGAAACTGAATGAACTCTGGTCCTGTGAAAGAATACTAAGTGTTCATAACTTTGGAGCAATCTCTCTGTCCCAAACCTTGTTTTCTGATACAGAGTTTCACATTTGTCCAGAGTGCACTAAGTAGGGTAGGTTGACTGGTCACTAAGTCCTAGGGTTACCTGCGGTTACCTCTCCAGCACTGAAACTGTAACATGTGGGCCAGGTCTGGCTTTTTTTTTTTTTTGTGGTTCTGGGGTTGAACTCAGGTCCTCATGCTCTAATGACAAGCATTTTACTGACTAAGCCATCCCGCCAGCTCTCTCTTAGCCCCACTTCAGTGGAAGGGAGTGGCTCAAACCTGACTTTCCTTTCTTCGTTCTTTTCTCCCCTCCCCCTCCCCCCCCACAAAGAACACCTCCTCGGGGAGGAGGGAGCCTGTTAGCCACCATCCTTCTCATCCTGTTCTCCCCTGGCTTTCCCATGAAGTCCCAGTGTGGGATTTTGGGTTGGTTTGGTTTGGTTTGAGTTGGTTTTTTGGGTTTTTCCGAGACAAGGTTTCTCCATGTATCCCTAGCTGTCCTGGAACTCACTCTGTAGACCTGAAACTCACAGAGATCCACCTGCCTCTGCCTCCCAAGTGCTGGAACTAAAGGCACGTGCTGCCACCACTCTGCCAGGGTGGGATTTAGCCCATGCATTTCCTCCACAGAAGTGTGAGTCTCTTGCTACAGTAGCCTTCCTCTGGACTGCTGGGACTATGGGATTAGCACCGTCCAGCGCTGCTCAGGAGGGAACAGTGGTTTGGCTGCCTTTGTCTATCCTGGCCTTTTCTCCATTTCCTCCTCTCCAGAGGTCACTAGTTTCAAAGGTCTCATCCCTGAGCCCTGTTTGCCCAACTGTGGTTTTCTCCCCTTCAGGAGTAAGAAGGATTTCTCCCCGAAGGCTGCAGAAGGCAGCTGCACTGGCTCAGGGAGAGCAATTACCTTGAAGAGCCTTCACAGGCAAACATTCTTTCTCTCCCAAGTTGGAAAAGCCTCACCTCGCCAATTAGTCCAGAGGGCACTTGAGTAGTAGCCAACGGACCTGCTCCAACTCTTAAAGGGAAAGCGCACCGGGAAGAAAGGCAGCTCCCGGGGGCTGCGGCAACGGCAACGGGCAGGTGGTGTCTCAAGGTGGCAAAGAGCTTTAACCTGGGAGAACAAAATGGGATGTCATGCTGCATGGGCTTTAGAAAGAGCCAACTGACTGAAGTGACATTCATGACTTCTCTGCCCTCAAAGAGTATGGGTGTCATCACCATATTAGAGACTATTGCTTTTTTTTTTTTTTGGTTTTTCGAGACAGGGTTTCTCTGTGTAGCCCTGGTTGTCTTGGGACTCACTCTGTAGAGCAGGCCGACCTCGAACTCACTGCCTCTGCCTCCTAAGTGCCAGGACTAAAGATGTGCGCCACCACTGCCCGGCAGAAGGGAACTCTCTAACCTGAAAAGGAATTAGAACGTCAGACATTGCCTTAGCCTACACACAGGTGACTGTAGCCAAAGCCTGTTATTTACCACACTAGCAGAATGCTAGCAATGCTGGCATGCCTCCTCCCAGCCTGCTGGCTCTGGGAAGAATTCTGCAACCCCCCCACTCCACCCCCACCCCTCCCAGCCCCGTGGTTGTGTGTTTGTATATGTGTGTGTGTGGGTGCACGTGCACTTGTGTTTGTATGGGGGGAATGCACCTGCGCTTGTGTGCATGTGGAGACCACAACTTAACATTGGGTATCTTCGTTGATTACGTCCTGCCTCATTTGAAATTTTTTTTTCCTAGTTTACGTATTTGAGAGCGGTGTGTGTGTGTGTGTCTGTGTGTGTGTGTGTGCCACAGCATGCAGGTGAAGGGCAGCAGACAACTGAGAGGTGTCAGTTCTCTGTTTCCACCATGCAGGTTCTGGGAGTTGAATTTGGGTCATCAGCCTCGGTGGTGGTAGATGCCTTTACCCACTGAGTCGTGTCACTGACTCTTTACCTACCTCAGTGTGAGCAGGATCTCTCACTGAACCCAGAGCTCACAGATACAGCTAAAGTGACTTTTGTATCAAGTCCTAGGAATCTTCCTGTCTCCACCACCGTAGTAATGGAATTACAGACTCGTGTCGACCCGCTTGATTTCCATCATCATCATCATCATCATCACCATCCTCATTCTTTGTGTATATGTGGGGGTGGGGTGGGGGGGTCATATGTACCGCAGTGGACATGTGGAGGTTACAGGACAATTCCGTGGTACCATGTCCCACACAACTTGGTCCTAGTCACCTAACTAGGATGATGAGGGAATGAGAAAGGACAGACACACAGGCATGTACAGAAAGGCTGGAATCAGTTGGGCTCTGCTTGCTCTACCAGAGCAGCACCAACCTGGTAACAACAGGGAACCTCAGAATATTTATTATGTACAGCCAGAGGAGGAGTTAGCTTGTCTCCTAGGCAGTCTCTGTAGGGGGACAGTCTCAGGTTGCAGTCATCTGAGAGGAGAAAGCTGCAGTGGCTAGTTTTTGCACACATCTTCTAACATTCAAACACAGACAAGGAGAAAGGCTAGTCATCCTTCTGAGCCTTACCTTAAGAAGCTTTGCCACCCATGGGTCTGAGTCATCGGGGTCCTTGATATGGTGGCGCCCGTGTTACCGAAACAGATTCATTCAGGACTCAACTGTTCCTTACACATTCAGCTCAAGGCTGCCTCAGCCCCTCACTCCAGAGTCAGGATTTTTTTCCTTTATGTGGGTTCCAGTAATTGAACTCAGGATGTTAGCTTACACGACCAGGGCCTCTACCCAGTGGGCCCTCTTGCTGGCCCATGCTGCCCAGTTTGTTTTTATTTTATGTTTTACATGAGTATACTGCCCATCTCTTCAGAAACACCAGGAGAGGGTGTCAGATCCCATTACAGATGGTTGTGAGCCACCATGTGGTTCCTGGAATTTGAACTCAGGACCTTTGGAAGAGTAGTCAGTGCTCTTAACCGCTGAGCCTCCTCTCCAGCCAGACATGAGTCTTAAAAATGAAGCCAAATATAAACCAATGCTCACTGTTAAATATTAGAAACACTGGAGTTACTAGTTTACGAGCTTAAGGAGCTCTGTAGTACAAATTAGTAATGTATTATTTCCAAATTTGTCGTCAACATCAGATGCCGATAAGAAGGAAAATGTGGGCTTAAAAATGCAGTCCAAAGATGTGTTTGTCACCTGTACACGATGCCCCAGGCTCTATCCCCAGCACCCCCAAACACACCAAAAAAGGGAGAAGTCCCTATGCCTGATCAAATTGTTGCTTAAAATATTTCAAATATCCAGATTCCAACCGTAAGGAGTTTGGGATACATTAAAATAATTAAGTTTAAATAAATATATAATCAGGATTGAAACGGAGAAGTGTAATTCGTGTGTGTGTGTGTGTGTGTGTGTGTGTGTGTGCACGTGCAAGACTTGACCTAAACGGTATGGGAGATGACCAGCAGTCTTGATAAGGCCACTGTCTCAGACCCAGTCCCGGAGACTGAAGTATGCAGCGGAAACAGTCAGGAAAGGACAATGATAAAAAAAAGTTTCAAAAAAGGAAGGAAAATATGAATCTAAGTATGAAGTAGAATCCATGAGTTCTATGCATAGAAACTACAGACCACACGTGAATACACACACACACACACACACACACACACACACACACCCCTTATTGACCTTACTCAGATAATATGGCCCAAAGGTTTTTCTGCGTTCTTCTTCCTCCGTACCTGGGCTGTATGACAGCATCCTTATTTACCCATAATGCTCTGCAGAGTCAGATCAGCCACCTCAGCTGGTCCTTTGCCTGCTGGTACAGAGTCCAAAGAGGCCAGATGGCAGCTTCAAGTACCATCTCAACAGGAAAAAACATTCCTCCCACTGTAACCAGGACCTCCAAGCCGGTACAGCTCCAGCTGCAGAGGTGGGAAGTGAAAACCTCGCTAATAACTGGGTCTCATAATCAGCTTTGTTTTGATTCTTTGATGGCTAGCCTCGTGCATCCTGATGGTAAAAGAGGCATTGATACTCACTGACAGCACGGAGCACAGAGCACACACAACATACTGGAGGCTAGACAATACCGCAGCTCTGCCAAGCATCCCCACCTAGCTGGTGCTGGGACCAAATGTTGGAAGACCCATTCAACCATCTGCCAAGGCAGTCGCTTCTGGATGAGAAAGAACACGCTGAGAATAAGTTCCATGGGAAAACGCCAGTGGTTAATCTTGATTGCCAACTTGACAAGATCAGGGGTAATCGTGGAAAAACATGTCTGGGTATGTGTATAAGGGTTTTTTTTCCAGAGAGGTTTAACTGAGGAGGTGAGACTCACTCTGAGTGTGAACGCCACCTTCAATTAGGCTAAGTTTCTGGGACTGAATAAAATGAAGCCAGAGGAACACCACACCAGCATCTCAATCTCTCTCTGATTATCAACTGCAGATACAATGTGACCAGAGACCTCATACCCTGACTGGCATGTCTTCTCTGCCATGATAAACTGTACCCTCAAGCTATGAGCCAAAATAGACAATTCCTTCCTTAGGTCATCTTTGTCAGGCACCTTGTCACAGCAATGGAAAATAACTAATACTGCTAGAATACACTGCAACGTTACTTCTGCTGTGCGTGGCCGGGCTGTGCAAGAGCATTCACAAAGTTCACAGATGGTCATTTTGGCAGAAGCAGTGTGACCTGGGAAGGCGAATGCACATCCGGGAGCAAGTGTTTCCTCCAGACAGAATCAAGTGTGGCCTCTTTCATAATGACAGTGGTCCAGGGTAATCAACCTCACCCTAGGTAGCTGGCTGAACCCCAGGCAATGGAAAAACATTAGAGATTGCTGCCAGCAGATGAGGTCCTCGGCAGTGGCTGTAGTCAGGTCAGCCTTGACAAGTGGCAAGTCCATGCAGATGAGCCCATGAATAGCTTCCATTGTCACACATTCATGAGCCATCCATCTGTAGCCTCCAAGCGACTGTTGTATGGCCAGCGTGTGGGTCATCCTACACACTCCATTATTATAATCTTTCTCTATCCTTGGATGGGAATTCACATGGCGTACAGGACAATTACACTCACGCTCCCCCTTCCACATCTCAGATTTCATCACTGGTGTTGCCGTTGTGTGTCTTCCAGGGTCTGGGATATCCAGTCAAACAAGGATTTGGTCCTGGTCCATTCCACTACCCAAGTCTTTTTAAATGAGGTGAAGCTGGCCCACAATTCCAGGTTCTACCTCCTGGGAGGATGGTCATCTTTCAGGGCTGCCACAGAGCGAGGTTATGACTGTTGCATCTTCAGGGGATGCTTGAGCAGGGGTCAGGAATGTGTAAACCAAACCTGAGAGTTGCCTTCTTCAGTCAAGGGATCTCCGGGAATTCCCTATGAAGGCATACTTTGGAGTAGGAGCCAATGTAACAGAGTGGTGTCTTATGCTGTAAGAGAATACCACAGACTGCGGAGTTGATTAACAAGTTTCTTCTTGTATTCACAGCGCTGATGCTAACCAAGCCATGAGCGGATTGACACACATCTACGACAGAAACATTCTCATCACCTCTTTTTTTTTCAAGATTTATTTATTTTATGTATTCACTATTGCGCTCTTCAGACACACCAGAAGAGGGCATTGGATCCCATTACAGATGGTTGTGAGCCACCATGTGGGTGCTGGGAGTTGAACTCAGGACTTCTGGAAGAGCAGTCAGTGCTCTTAGCCATCTCTCCAGCACCCTTCTTCATTTTTTCAAGACTTATTTTAGGGGTTGGAGAGAAGGCTCAGCAGTTAAGAGCACTGACTACTCTTCCAGAGGTCCTGAGTTCAACTCCCAGCAACCACATGGTGGCTCACAACCATCTGTAATGAGATCTGACGCCCTCTTCTGGTGTGTCTGAAGACAGCTACAGTGTACTCATATACATTAAATAAATAAATCCTAAAAAAAAGACTTATTTCTGGATGGTGATGGCACATCCCTTTAATCCCAGCACTTGGGAGGCTGAGGCAGGAAGAATACTGAGTTCAAGGCCAGCCTGGTCTACAGAGTGAGTTCCAGGACAGCCAGAACTACACAGAGAAAAGCTGTCTTGAAAAAAGGAAGGGAGGGAGGGCAAGAAGGAAGGAAGGAAGGAAGGAAAGAAGAGAGGGAGAGAGCAAGGGAGGGAGGGAGAGAGGGGGAAGGAAGAAAAGATAAAAGAATTTTTTGGAGTGGGGAAGGGGGAGAAATTTTTGAGATACGGTTTCTCTGTGTAGCCCTGGCTGTTCTGGAACTTGCCTGCTGCTGCCTCCCAAGTATTAAAGGAGTGCTCCAACACCTTATTTTATTCCAATATCTTACCTAATTTTTACTCACATGTACATGTGTATGGCCACATGTGTGTGGGTACCCAGAGACCAGGGATGGTGGATCCCTTGGAGCTCATGTTACAGGTAGCTGTGAGCAGTCCTGGTAAGATGCTGGGAACTGAACTCTGGTCCTTCTAGAAGAGTAATACACATTCTTAACTGCTGAGCCATCTCTCCATCCTGAAGAGATTTTTTTCTTCTTAAAAAAACAAAACATAGATCTAAGCATAGGACAGGCCCTTGGGAAAGGATAAGACACAGCACAGGCCTAAGTGAAGGATTCTCAGGAGTTGCCTCTTTCCTTAATAACAATGCAATGTAAACACAGCAGGAGTAAAGGAAGGTACCAGTCAGGTAGATCAGCGGCACAGGCTTCTGATGAACACAGGAACCAGGAGAACAGTGACCCCAGGGGAGATGAGTCTCACCTAGAGAGCTTAGATAATGCTGCTGTAATCTGTGAGGAAACCTTCCCCTTCCGCACCCAGAGCTGGGGTTTGCTGTCCGAGATTGTATTGGAAGCTACACGATCACTTATTCACACCTCAAGCTGTGGTTTAAACATTAAGCCCGGAGCTTATGATCTTAATTTTAAGGAAATGTGGAAATCTTTTGACTAAACATTTATCCTTCCTCAAGTTTACCAAAAGGAAACAGAGTGTGCATAAAAATATCAACTAGTTGAATGACTCATCAGAGGGCTGTCTATCACAGCTAGAACTGGAAACACTCGGAACCGATTGGGAATCTGGTACATAAACGTTGGAACGATCGCAAAACAGAATTTTCAGCGGTCATTAAAAATATCACAACACATTTATTGATGGGAAAAGAACTGCAGGTCATGTTGATATGGGAAAAAAGCGGACAGCAAAATAGCATACAATATGGATTTCATTTTTGTAAAAATATATATGTAGCAAATAAAAGACCCGTAGTCCTAGACACCTAGTTGGCAGCTCAGTGGGTGTTTTAGTATTTTCTTTGTCTCTCCCACTGTTTTTGTCTATAAATCATGTCATTATGTCATTTGCTTTTGCTTTTTTTTTTTTTTGAGGTAGGGACTCCCGTTTGGTGCAGGCTGCTTTTGAACTTTCGATGTAGCTGCAGATTCGCTTCCTCGGATCCTCTCAAGTGCTAGAATGTGGAATTGATAAACATGTGTTATCAATTGCTTTTGTAGTAAGAGGCCAATTGATTGCAATCTTCCACTTTGATTAAATGAGCCTGTTTTTTTTTTTTAAGGTTTATTTATTATATGTAAGTACACTGTAGCTGTCTTCAGACACCAGAAGAGGGTGTCGGATCTCTTTAAGGATGGGTGTGAGCCACCTTGTGGTTCCTAGGATTTGAACTCAAGACCTTCGGAAGAGTAGTCGGTGCTCTTACCCACTGAACCATCTCTCCAGGCCATGAACCTGGTTTTAAATACTCTTTACGAAGTAGAACTGATTTCTAAGTAGACATAGAAGCCCACAGTCTTTCGGTACCAGAGAGGGCAGGCACTCCCAGAGTCATATCCCATGGTAGAGCCTGGAAGAAGAGCGCCAGGGATAGACATTAGCACCTACATCCTGGGCTCTGCTCCAGCGCCTCCAAGGCCGGCCAGCTCAGCTACTCCTGTTCAGTCACCATCCTCATCATCTTCAGGGCCATCTCCCCTTGGTCAGAAGGAACCTGGAAGCAAGAGGCATTGCATTAGTGTCCCTGATGTAACTAACGACTGGGTCTCGGTCAAGGATGAATGACACGCTCCTTCCAAAGTAAGATCCAGAAAGACTGGTGACAGCTGACTATAAAGAAAGGGCCTCCTCCATGCTGGACCAGTGTTCTTCTGGGCTCCCAGTGTGTTGGGGCCTGAAGAAGTTGGCACTCAGGGAAATCTTCCATTCTACTTCGGGATGAGCTGTTGATTTCTCTGCCCCCTCTTTCCGTGCTCCCCTCCCCCTTCCCTTCTGCCTTCCTCTCTTTCTTTTTAGCACTGCTGGGAATCAAACCTGGGCCTCACACACATTAGGTAAGTGCTTTACCACCGAGTCACACACCCCTTGCTGCCTTCCTAATGGAGGTTTGTGTTTCAGCAGCAGGAGGATGTCTGGAGCTGAGCTGAGCTGGCTGGGCCTGGAGACGTGGGAGCAGAGCCCAGGTACTGGGGGGGGCCCAGCCTGTTTAAGAAAGAAGATGGTGCAGAAAGAAGAGCTGAGGATGTAGCTCAGCTGCTAAAGCCACTGCCCAGCTACATTAAGTCCTGCGTTCCATCCCTGGTACCACCTAAAACAGGGTGAGAGACTGCACGTGCCTGTAAGACCAGCACTCAAGAGCGGAGGCAGGAGGATCATGAATTCAAGACCAGCCTCGGCTATATAGAAAATCAGGAGCCAGCTTTGGCTAAATTATTAGACCTTGCCTTAAAACAAAACAAACAAAAACAACAAAAAAATATCAATATGCTTAAAAAATTGGGGGGGGGGGCTAGAGAGAGGTGAAGGTACCCCACTCACAGATCCACATAACAAAGCCATCTTAACCCTGATCTCCACTGCGTCCTTCAAAGGGCAGGCGATCCACCCCCTTTTCTGAGAGTCTCGTATCTGAGGCTGGCCCCGCCCGAATTCACTCTGTAGCTGAGGACCCTATAGCAGGATGTGGCAGTGAGGCCTGTAATCACAGCACTTAGGAGGCAGAGGCATGAGATCTAGGAGATCAACATCATCCCCACTGCCTGGTACATTTATCGGGCTAGCCTGGGCTAGCCTTTGTCTCAAAAAACAAACAAACCAAACCAAACACCCCCAAACAATCTATTTGAGTTGTTGACTTGAGTTTAGTAAGTGCCATATGGTGCTGGGGGGGAGACCCTGCCCAGAACCTTCATCAAAAAGCTGGGTGTGCCAGGAGTGGTGTGCACACTAGTAGGCCCAGCACTCGGGAGGCAGAGGCAGGTGCGACTCTGTGAGCCTGAGTCCAGCCTGCTCTACAGAACAAGTTTAAGACAGCCAGGGCGACACAAGGAAAACCTATCTTGGAAAAAGAAATTAAGAAAGAGAGAGAGAGGGCCGGGCGGTGGTGGCGCACGCCTTTAATCCCAGCACTTGGGAGGCAGAGGCAGGAGGATTTCTGAGTTTGAGGCCAGACTGGTCTACAGCCAGGGCTACACAGAGAAACCCTGTCTCGAAAAACCGAAAATAATAATAATAATAATAATAAAAAAGACTCAAAGGAACACTAACACAACCAGTAAATGAAGCACATGACACCGGAGTGTTGGAGGCTGGACCCAGGATGACTGTCACTCACCCTCATGGGACGAAGGTAATTTTACTCAATTGTGTCTGGACTATGTCAGACAACAAGAGATCCAGCAAGAAATTTTCTCCTTGCAGTCAGGGTAATGTTAAAAAGTTTTGGATTTTGGACTTTTGGATCAGTAATGCTCAAATCTGTAGTAGAATCTCATTAAAAAACTCAAAACACCACTGGGCAGTGGTGGTGCACACCTTTAATCCCTGCACTTAGGAGGCAGAGGTAGACAGATTTCTGAGTTCAAGGCCAGCCTGGTCTACAAGTGAGTTCCAGGATAGCCAGGGCTACACAGAGAAACCCTGTCTTGAAAAACACAGGCTACAGCAGTGGTTCTCAACCTTACTAATGCTGTGACCCTTTAATATAGTTCCTCCTGTTGGGGTGATTCCCCAACCATAAAATTATTTTATTGCTACTTCTGTAATTTGCTACTATTATGAGTTGTAATATAAATATCTGATATGCAGAATATCTATTATTTGCCCCCCAAAGGGGTCTCGACTCACAGGTTGAGAAGTGCTGGACTAGGGAGGTAAGTCAGTTGGTAAAGTGCTCATGCAGAACGCTTGAGAGCCTGAGTTCAGATCCCTGGCACCTGTAAAGAGCCAGTCTCGGCAGCAAACGCCTGTAATCTCGGCGCTGGGGAAGCAGAGGTAGGCAGATCCCCGCTCACCGGCCAGCCAGCCTAGCTCAACTGGTGAGCTCCAAATTCAGGGAAACCCTGTTTCAAAACCAATGAAGGTCGGTGGAGATGGTGCAGCGGTTAAGAGCATTAGCTGCGATTCCAGAGGACCCGGTTCAATTCCCAGCACCACATGGCGGCTCACAACTGTCTGTAACTCCAGTTTCAGAGGATCCAATATCCTCACACAAACATATGTACAGATAGATATACGGGCAAAAGACCGACTCACAACAAACAAACAAATCTTTAAGTAAAAATCAAGTCAGGTGTGGCAATATGTGCCCTTAATCCCAGCAGGGGCAGGCAGGTGGATCTTTGCGAGCTATGTCAGGTTACCCCTGACATACACGTTCAGGGCTAGTTGAGGCTAGACAGTGAAACTCTGCCTACAGACAAACAGACGAGGTGGCGAAGTGATGGAGGAAGACCACACTCTCATCAACATAGACCCCCTCCACATGTATGGAAGAATATGAGATTGAGATTGCTCACTCGCGCAAGCGCGTGCGTGTGCACACACACACACACACACACACACACACACACACACACACACAAAATGTGAGAACTCCAAATACTCCCAAGCCTGAAGCTCTTCTTTGAAGGCCAATCCAGGCAGTGGACATGTACTTGATACACTGTGGCTTCCCACACAGCATCATGCTTAAATCTACAACAGACGCAGTGGTGGTGCACACCTTTAATCCCAGCACTTGGGAGGCAGAGGCAGGTGGATTTCTGAGTTCAAGGCCATCCTGGTTTACAGAGTGAGTTCCAGGGCAGCCAGGGCTACACAGAGAAACCTTGTCTTGAAAAACCAAAAACCAAACCAAACCAAAACAAAAAAAAACCTACAACAGACAGAAGGCAGATCACTCACCATGTGACCCGCCTTTAGGATCCAGTAGAAGGCTAGGTTCTCATAGGTCTTGACGAACGCAGATGTTTCTGAAGACTTAGGGTCAGTGTACAGGGCCTTCCATTTTAGCTGATTGAATTTGGACAGCTGTGGCCACTTCAGCTTCTGAAGCCAGGACTCCTGACCTAATGAGAGGGCCAAGGATCAGGATCACTATTAAGGGCTTGGTGGAGGACAGAGAGGGGAAAAAAACAATCTAGGTTTTAAAACAGTGCTTCCTGGGCACTGATGGTTCAGCGGTTAAGAGTGCTAACTGCTCTTCTAAAGGTCGTGAGTTCAAATCCCAGCAACCACATGATGGCTCACAACCATCCATAATGAGATCTGATGCCCTCTTCTAGGGTGTCTGAAGACAGCTACAGCGAGTGAGTGGGGCAGGAGCAAGAAGAAAAAAAAAGTGTCTGAAGACAGCTACAGTGTACTTACATATAATAAATAAATAAATTAAAAAAAAAACAAAAAACCAAAAACAGTGCTTCCCAACTGTAATAGGCTCACTGGGATCTTGCCACAAGCAGTTCTTGGCGGGGCCTGGGCACCCACCCCCTTCCTAAAAGATTCCTACCAATGCTTGAGTTAAATGAGAAATCCCACAGCCGTGGGACTGGCTTTTTTTTTTTTAAAGCTTTTAAAGGTCTCAGCCTTTGAGACTATCTTGCTAAATTTTAAGTGTCCCAGGCTGGCCTTGAACTCACTCTGTTGCTTTGTGAATGTAATCACACTTCTCAGCTTCAGTGGCTACAATCATAGGCAGGGGATACTGCCTGAGAGCCTACAGAGCTCCTTAGGCCCAATTCTCCTGGGGCCTTGGGAACAGAGCTGAAGAAGTCAGTGTGTTCACATCTTCTGTAACGCCACAAAAATAAACTTTCCCTCAATTAAGTAGTGTATCTGGCCAAGAGCCAGAAGACTTTGGCAGGAGGTGGGGTAGATATTTATTCTTTAACATACCCAGGTACCCCAGAATTGGAAAGACCCAGAATTCTCTCATGCATCCTATAGTTCGAGTCAAAGTCAGGAGTGGATGGATGTAGCAGGAAATGGTATTCCTCCTGGCACTAATTCCACCAATCCCGAGGTTAGTGCGTCCAAGGCCATTTCCTTTCAGCTTGACCCATCACTGCTTCCATGTCGGGTCCTACCTATGGTGTCCACAATGAGATCCAGCTGTCCATTGTACACGGTCACATTGACCCCAGCTACCAGCAACGTATCCACAATGTCGATGGCAGGCTTCATGAAGTCCCCTTCCATGCTTAAGAAGACGTAAGATGACTGGGCTACAAAAGGTGAAGGAGAAGAAGGTAGCAGGTTGGAATTAAGAAGTATCTTTCAGCCCAAGCATTCTAAACTATGGTTCCTAAAAGTCCCTAGGTGTTGGGGATTAGTTTTACTGCTTTGAACTGATTCAGTCCCCAAATTCTGGAATCTGCGTGTCCAAACCGTGAAGGTTCTTGTCCCCAACTGGTTTTTGATCAATCAATAAAAAGCCAACAGCTACTGGCCATTTCCCCCATTGGACCTGGGGTAGCAGGGGAAGGTTTAGGAGTCAGGAATACTAGAGGGAAATGTATGCTAGTTGGGTGGAGGATTAGAGTTGCCCAGACTTTGAGCAAGTCAAGACATATTAAAATTAACTGGCTGGCACTCGACCGTGAGTCTTTCATTTGAGAATCCAGGTTCCTGGGCAGGTGCACACACTGGACCTGCCAGGAGCCAAATAGGTATAAGCTAAACTCACCCCCACACCTAGGAAGCAATGCTGAATGACAGGTGCTCCACAGTGACCAAATGGCCAGCAAGAAGGAAATAAAACTAGCGCATATTGCCCCTTTGCTTGGGAGCGTGTGCACTAAGGAGCTAAAATCTGCAGAAGGAAACAGAGAGGCAGAGGCCCAGAGAGCTTTTAGCTGCTCCACTTGGGAATAAACCGTGCTTCTCGCCAGAGTGCTGAGTGGTACCAAGGCCATGTCCCTTGTTCTGAACCTTGACAGGGGGCTATCTTACCACAAATCAAACGTGAGCTACTTCAAAGCAAGCCTTCCTGCAGGAGAGACGAATGACTAACAAGTACCAGGACAGACAGGTAGACAGCACAGACTCCCGCTGATGCACGGCCACCTGCCCCATCATCTAACAGACGACACCCAAGCTTATCCATGTATCTGACAAGCACTAGGCTAGGTAAATGTTACAGAAGTAATCTCTACTTCTTCTTCATCACTACCCTGGAAGATAAGGAGCCTGGTCAAAGTTCAAGTAAAGAGGGCTCAAAAGCTGAGGAACACAAGCTGGGTGAAGCCAACGAATCTAAGACTTGAATTCGAGAAAGACCAACCAACTGCAACTCAAAGACAGCTTATCTGTTTTAATTCTTTGGATTTTTAAAAAAGATCTATTTCCTGTTTACGTGTATGTACGTGTGCCTGTGTATATTTAGGTGTACCACATGCATGTGGTACCCACAGAAGCCAGAAGAGGGCATTGAATTCCCTGGAACTGGAGTTATAGGTGGTTGTAAGCTACCCAATATGGGTGCTGGGAACCAAACCCTGGTCCTCTGCAAGAACAGGAAGGATATTCACCATGAGTCATCTCTCCAGTCCCTACTTGATTTTTTATTTTAGACAAGGCCTCTCTCTCTCGCCAGACTGACCTAGATCCTCCTGGGATATTCCTACCTCAGCATCCCAAATGCTGTCATCATTTGTAGCAGCACACCTAACTATTTATTTAAAGATAAGATCTTGCTATGTAGTCTGTGTAGGTCATGGCCTTTCAATCCTCCTGCCTCAGCCTACTGAGTACTGGGATGGCAGGTGTCTGCCACTATACCCAGCCCAGTGAAGCATCAGAAGCCACAGTCTACTTTTTATTTGATACAGACATGGAGACACAGGGATGTTGTGTTTGCCTGATGCTGCTTGTATTTTAACGCTAATATTGGTTCCTCAAGACCTGGTTGCCTAGTCTACATGTAGATATAAGTGACCTTGCCCCTAAGTTATTTCTGATTGGTACATAAAGATGCCAATAGCCAATAGCTGGAGAGAATAGACATAGTGGGGTTTAGGATTCCCAGGCTTGGGGAGGGGGGGTCTGAGGAGAACCACAAGGAGAAGAAGGTAATGGTGGAGAAGCCACCATGGTTAGGTGAGTCATAGAAATGTGGCCCTGAGGGCTGGCCAACTAGAGTTAAGAGCAGCCCAGATGAAATATATTAATAACTCGGGGTTATCGATAGGAAAGTAGATTCTAATAGCATAGAGGGGAGGTATCTGCCCAGCTGTTGGCTGTCAGCATCACAGGGGAGGAAGGTCACACAGCATCACTTAGGTCTGTGTGGGATATACTGTAATGCTAAATTCTATACCAGAATTTAGACTGAGGGACTTTTACAAGCTTTTGTTGTGCAAACCTTGCTCCTTGATTTAAATCTATTGGTTAGGGCTGGAGAGACCACTCAGCAGTTAAGAGCACTGACTGCTCTTCTAGAGGTCCTGAGTTCAATTCCCAGCAACCACATGGTGGCTCACGACCATCTGTAGTGGGATCTGATGCCGCCTTCTGGTGTGTCTGAAGACAACAACAGTGTACTCATATACAGAAAATAAATAAATAAATCTTTTAAAAAACTACAAAATAAACATCACCCCCCCCCCACAAACAAAACCCTCCTAAATCCCACTGATTAAATAAGATTTACTGGCGGGATTAGAGATAGGTGGCTGTGGAGAGACCAGAGAGAGGAGGAAGCTGCTATGAAGGGAGGGAGACAGACAATGAGCACTTGGCCAGAAAAAAACAGCAAGTATCTGGGATACACCATCAGGGAGGTATCAGTTAGAAGAGTAGATTACAGGTTACCCCCCCCAGTCATTGTTAAAGCCAAGTAGAATAGCCACAGTTCGAGTCTCATGATTTGTATGCTAGTCAGGGATAAGCTTAACGTGTTGTAGACATTTTAAATCCTAATCTGGGGTTTCCAGCTCACCTGTGACCATTTAGTTCCTGGATAAAAGACACGCACAACCCTTATAATAAGTCTCAATTAGCATGAGAGCTGGTCAGATATATGCTCTCTCTGCTATTAGAATCTACTTTCCTATTGATAATCCCAAATTATTACTTACTATGTTTCATCTGGGCTGCTCTCAATTCCAATTGGTCAACCCTCAGGGCCACATTTTCATAACTCGCTTAACCCATGGTGGCTTCTCCTCCACTTGCCTTTTTTTTTTTACAAGATTTATTTATTTTATGTATGTGAGTACACTGTAGCTGTCTTCAGACGCATCAGAAGAGGGCATCAGATCCCATTACAGATGGTTGTGACCCACCATGTGGTTGCTGGGATTTGAACTCAGGACCCTCTGGAAGAACAGTTTGTGCTCCTAACCACTGAACCATCTCTCCAGCCCAAAACTTACCTTCTTTTACCTCTGGAGGTTCTCCTTCAACCCCCCAGGTCCTGGAACCCTAAATCCCACCTACGTCTCTTCTGTCCAGCTATTTATTGGGCTGACGGCATCTTTATTTACCAATCAGAAATAACTTGGGGGCAAGGTCACATAGCATTAGGTCACCCGGGTCTACATGCAGACTCTCTTCTCTCTGGGGCAACCAGGTCTTGAGGAACCTATACTAGCATTAGAATACAAGCAGCACTGGGCCAGCCCCATACAATGCAGATTGTGATAGAGCAACCCATGACCCCCTAATGAAGTGAAGACAAAGGTCGAAACATAGCCCTCGGCAGCTACATGGGGAAAAAGGGACTCCTTGACCTGGTAATCCTGGGGTATCTTGGATGTAAACCAAACAAATGCTACTCTGCTTGTTCAAAGGTCCCCGTGGGACTAAGTAGGAACTTATCCAAGGTTTCTATCTGGATTTGGTCTCCAAAGACTCAAGTATTTCCCCGTGGTGACCTTCAGCGAAGAACACACATGGCAAACCAGATTCTAGCACCAGCATGTCTGAGAGGCCAGCATGGGAAATGGCCAAAACCGGCCCATGCACATGGACTGTCTGATGTCCTGCAAAGGACCTTTGACTAGAAATCTCACGTGTGGCCAGCTGTGGCCTTACATGTAACCTTTTTTAAAAAATCATAATTTAAAAACTTCTATGTATTTACTGATGGGTGGGCAGGGGATAGATAAACGCCACGGCATACAGTGTAGAGGCCGGAGGATAACTTAAGGGAGTCGGATCCCTCCTTCCAGCATGTGAGTCCCAGAGACTGAACTCAGGGCATCAGGCTTGACAGCAAGCACCCTTAAACACTGGGCATCTCCCTAGCCATTCATTCATTCATTCATTCATTCATTCATGAGACACTGTTGAGCCGGGCAGTGGTGGTGCGTGCCTGTAATCCCAGGACTTGGGAGGCAGAGGCAGGTGGATTTCTGAGTTCGAGGCCAGCCTGGTCTACAGAGTGAGTTCCAGGGCAGCCAGGGCTACACAGAGAAACCCTGTTTTGAAAAAAACAAAAACAAAAACAAACCAAAAACAAACAAACAAAAAAAGAGTTGCTGTTTTGCTAAGTTGCCCAGGCTGGCCTCAAACTTGGGATGTTGTGATACTCCGTATCAGCTTCCTCCCTCGGTACTGGGATTTCCAGGCATGTACTACCATGCCCCACTCTTATTTTGTCAATGTGTTTCAAAGGTAAAGGGTGTAATGGTCCCTATGTACCCATACCTTCAACTAATCACAACCAATCACACGCCACGTCTCCCCCCACCCATTTCTCTGCCAGCTCCTCAATTCTGAATCACTTTTGCCACGTCACTGATTCTACATCTGCTGCAGATGGTAAGATCATCTTACTTTTACACTTACTTATAACAGACCAACATCGTTGAGGAAACCCATTCTACGGATTAAGGGCTCTGAATCCGCACACAACCCCCCTGCAAATGACACGCGATTGGGGCACTCTCGTACCTCCCCAGGAGATATCCTCAGGGATGATTTTGAGCTTCTTTCTGATGGGGCCATTCATGAGTTGACTTAAGGCGTCTCCTTGTAGGTGTCTCACATGGCGCTGACAGAGACGAACTAAAAGCAAACTGGTATACAGTGAGTAAAGGGCTAGATGAGAACCCCACAGAGATTTTTCCCCAAGCTGCTAGGGCTTGAAGACGGCAGTGGAGAGAGGCTTTTTCCTGGAAAAGGAGAAAGTGTCACTTTGATCCAGATAGAGGAAGGAGGAGGCCAGAAGCAAGTTGAAAGGAGATCTGATAGTATTGATAACTGCATTCTGTGAACTTTAGGGTCCCTGGGATTACCCAGAACAGAGTCAGCCGAGAAGAGGAGTCCAGCGGCGGCTTTCAGCAGGTTTCATGTGTTTTTTTTACTTACTGGGGGAGGGTTTCAGGCATTTTACAATCAAAGCCACGCTGGGTCAGCTGAGAGGCCACTACAGTCAGCCCTGCAGGGACCTGACACTGCACTTCAGCGAACAGACACTGCTTCCTCTGTCGTGCTGCTCAGTGACAAAGCAGGTCAGGTGCTCAGCGTGCACTAGGTCCTGGGTATCGTTCCAAGCCCTCTCTCACCAAAAGGCGTCAGTTTCCATTGCTCCCTGGCCCTTTTGGCTAAGATCAAGTGTTTAAGTATGCTAAGCAACAAAAAACCAGACAAAGGGCCAGGTAGTAGTGGGAGTGCACACCTTTAATCCTAGAGCTCCCGAGGCAGAGGCAGGAGGATTTCCGTGAGTTTGAGGCCTGCCTGATCTACAGAGCCAAAAGCAAAAGCTACTGTAGGATTCCATTTATACAGAATGTTAAGAGAAGCCAAATGGAGAAAACAGAAAGAGGCTTAGTAATTGCCTCAGTGGGAGTGGGAAGAAGCAGCAGACGCAAGCAGATGTGTGGGATCCTTTCAGGGTGACAGGAGTATTCTAAAACTGGATCGTGGCGATGACTCTGCAACTCTGTGAATATGCTTAAAGCCACTGCAAGTTACACTTAAAAGATGCGAAGATCCTGTTACATAAATGGCATGCTAGTGACAGGACAGGTCCTCCTGCACAGAGGCTGGGCTAGGGACCAACAGCAGCAAGGTCCACTCACCTAAGGGGCTCCGGAGGAACTCTAGGCTCGATTCCATAGTGGTCTCGGGGGTGCTTTTCGTTAAGATGTTATAGAAGTTTACCCCGTCAGTGTTCTGAAATTAAGAGCGCATTCGGATGGTTTCTTTCCCTGTCTACCAAAGTTGCAAAACAGAAAAGTGCTTGGCTTCCCAAGGACGACCTTGAGCTTATACATTTTTTTAAAAAGATTTATTCATTTATTATATGTAAGTGCACTGTAGCTGACTTCAGACACTCCAGAAGAGGGAGTCAGATCTCATTACGGATGGTTGTGAGCCACCATGTGGTTGCTGGCATTTGAACTCAGGACCTTCGGAAGAGCAGTCAGTGCTCTTAACCACTGAGCCATCTCTCTAGTCCTTGAGCTTATAAATTTACCAGACTTAGTAAAAAGCCTCTCTGAAGGCTTAGACGACAGCTGGGACCTCCCATGTGCCTGCAGCACATAGCTCATGGGAACCCTGGCACTATTGGAACCCAAGGGCCTGTGTGTTAATGTACAGGGTCCCTGAAGTGACCAAGGGTGCTCTGGCCATCTTAATCTTTCCTTCCACTTCAAGGAAGAATGTTACTTGACAAGGATCATTGAAAATATATTGTCTTTGAAATACATGTACCTGGGAGCAAGGCAGTCTCTTATCTCTGGTGTTTTGAGATGTTATCTCTTGTACAGGTGAGCCTTAAACTGCTATCTAGCAGAGATAACTGGAACTCCTGATCCTGCTGCTTCTTCAAGAGCTAGGTTACAGATGTATGCTACCATGCTAAGCCACTGGGCCATACTTTTTTGTCTGTTGGATTTTTGTTATTGTTGTTGGTTTTTTTAGATTTATCATTATATGTAAGTACACTGTAGCTGTCTTCAGATACACCAGAAGAAGGCGTCAAATCTCATTATGGATGGTTGTGAGCCACCATGTGGGTTGCTGGGATTTGAACTCAGGACCTTCGAAGGAGCAGTCAGTGCTCTTAACCACTGAGCCATCTCTCCAGCCCCGTTGTTGTGTTTTTTGTTTTTGTTTGAATCAGGTCTCATGTAGCCTAAGTTGACCTTAAACTTACCACGTAGCTAAAGTGCCCCTTGAACTTCTGATCCTCCTGACTCTGCCTCCTAAGTGCTGGGAGATCACACTCATGCACTACTCTGCTGGGCCACCAGTCTTTCTTACAGAATCCAAACATTCAAGCAGGGACAAGAAGGTCTTTCAAGCCTAGGAGACGTTGTGACTCTATAAAGGGCCACTATGTCATCGCTGAGACCCTATAGGTTTATCCATTCTGCATATAAGCAGTTCTAAATTTATGGGAGAGTCAGGATAGATCTGATCCTCACTGCATCACCCAGGGGTCCCATTCGCCCACTCTGCCCCCACCCTTGGAAAAAGTCATGTCTGATAGCCCCAGTTCAGCCCCTTACCTTTTCAATGATCATTTCTGCTTTCCCCCACAGGTGAGTGGCCTCCTTGTAGAGGCCCTTGTTTACAGCATCAAGGACTTGCTCCGCAATGTTGGACACCTCAGCCAAGCCTTGATTATCAAGGAGAGACTGGAAGATAGAGGACAAAAAGCCCACCTGATTAGGGAGTGAGGATCTGGTACCACTGCAGCTGGTGAGGAGAGAGAGGGGGAGGGAGGGAGGGAGGGAGGGGGGAGGGAGGGAGGGAGAGAGAGAGAGGGAGGGAGGGAAGGAGGAAGGGAGGGAGGGAGGGAGGGAGAGAGAGAGAGAGAGAGAGAGAGAAGAAAATGGGAGTTTACCTAAGAATGTTGTCAGAAGCTTCAGAGAGGTGCTGGGGATTGAACCCAGGACCTTGTGCATTACAGGTAGTGTTATAGCCCCATCCCCAACTCACATACTTATTGATGAGAGAAGCAGAGCACACTGTTAAATGAGTCAAGAGAGTAGGCTTTACCAAATGAAGGTTTACCAAAATCTTTCAGCTTTGGGGGAGGGGTATCTGAAAGGTTGTTTCAGAACAAGAGAATTCAAGACTGTGTACTGGGCTGGAATGGAGACAGAGGGAGGTGGATCTCTGAGTTTTAGGTTATCCTGGTCTACACGGGTTTAGGGGTTAGGGATGTTGCTCAATTGGTAGACAAGAAGCTACAGGACACATGAGATCCTGCTTTAAGACTGGAGGAGCGCAGGACAGGACAACACCTGGGGCTAAGCTCAGTTGGCAGTGCTTGCTTTGCCTGTGTGAGGATTTGATTCACAACAACAACAACACCACACACACACACACGATGCAGGACACACAATTTTTCAAAAGAAATCCCTAGGGCATCAGTGAGGCCTGGCTCTGGGTGTGCCTGTGGACAACCATCGCCTAGGGTCTCAGACAATATAAAGGGGAAAGGAATGTCTGGTGAGGGCCATTATTCCTCTCTCTGCTCCCTGCTCTACCCAGATACAAGCCAGCATCCTCCCTTGCCTGCTGCTATAGACTACACTCTCTCAAACTGTAAGTCAAAACCAATCCTTCTGCCCTTCAGTTGCTTTCTGTCAGCTCAGAGCAATAATGATAACTAATACACTCTCCCCAGAGACCAAAGAAGATCAGAACCCCAAGAAGTCAGCGGGGCTGTTTCCCAGGGAGACTGCAGAGGGCAGAACCCACCCTACTTACCATACTATACAGGTAAGGTCCCCAGGATAGCACTGAATCTAAAGAAAAACCAGATGGATACAAATTAGCTATGTCTTTCCAAAAGACTACCCCCCAATGGCTTCCCTTGAAAGCACAAAGGGACAGGAGCAAGAAACCCAGTGACTTTGAGGGTAAATACTCCAGAAGCCCCTAGTATCCAAGCAGGAATGCCTGACATCTCGGTGGCAGGAAGATGACCTTCCTGCCAATTCTAAGGTCCAGTGGCATGTTGACCTGATTTGATTCTGCCTAGCAGGGTGTCCTGGGCAGAGAAACACCTGACACACCACACAGCCATCCGGCGGGTGTGTCCTGGAGGCTTGTGTCTGCAGCCTTCTAGTTTCCTGACAGCGTCAGGATTTCCCCACCCTCACTGCCTCTGCAATCTATTTGCTCCTCCAGTGCGGAGGCATTTGTTTCTTCCACCACACTGTAGGAAAACTAACATGACTCTAACTCCTGCGTCTGTGCCTACCCGCCAATCAGCTCTTGTGTACTCTGCAAACTCTAGACACTGGGAAACTACTAAAGGCGCTAAGAGAGGCAAACAGCTCCAAGGGACTTCAAAATGAGTAAGACAGCCAGGTATAGCGGTGCAGGTCTGCAGGCCTTTAATCCCAGCACTTGGGAGGCAGAAGGAGGTGGATCTGAGTCTGACGCCACCCTGGTCTATAGAGTGAATTCCAGGATGGCCAGGGCTACACAGAAAAACACTGTCTCAAAAAAAGACACACACACACACACACACACACACAAAGAGAGAGGGTGAGGGAGGATTACCTTCTGGGAACGTAGTATGAACTATTGGGGCAAGTCTACATCTACCGCTACCACATCCCCAGTAGGTAAGATACAAGCTATTGAAGCGTGTCAACAAAATATCAAGGACCTACATGGAATGTGCACATCTGAGAGCGGCACTCTGCTGCTTAGAACCCTCAAACTAGGAGCCATTTAGTCCCCAAAAGAATATCTGAAGACATTTCTTGTTGTCACATTGAGTGATCCTAATGACCAGAGGATGGGGGTGCTACAGACAAATATTCAAACATGAGGGTTGGTGAGATGGCTCAGCAGGTAAGAGTGCTTGCCTCACAAGCATGAGGATCTGAGTTCAAATCCCCCCAACCCACATACAAAGTCAGGCTTGGCTGCATGTGCTTGTAACGCCAGTACTGTGGGGGTCAGAGACAGGAACTGTTGGGCTTACTGGCTACCAACGCAGTTCTAGGCTTAGGGAGACACCCTATCCTAAGAAATAATGTTGTTGGAGCTGGAGAGATGGCTCAGTGGTTAAGAGCACTGACTGTTCTTCCTGAGGTCCTGAGTTCAATTCCCAGCAACCATACAGTGGCTCAAAACCACAGCAATGGGATCTGATGCCTCCTTCTAGTGTGTCTGAGGACAGTAATGGTGTACTCACATACATAAAATAAATAAATAAAAATCTTTTTTTTTTTTTTTTTTTTTTGGTTTTTTGAGACAGGGTTTCTCTGTATAGCCCTGGCTGTCCTGGAACTCACTCTGTAGACCAGGCTGGTCTCGAACTAAGAAATCCGCCTGCCTCTGCCTCCTAAGTGCTAAGATTAAAGGCGTGTGCCACCACCGCCCGGCATAAATAAAAATCTTTAAAAAAAAAAAATGTAGGAACTAGAGACATGGTTTGGCTGCTCTTCTAGAGGTCCTGAGTTCAATTCCCAGCAATCACGTAATGGCTCACAACCATCTGTAATGGGATCTGATGCCCTCTTCTGCCATGCAGGTGTACGTGTAGATAGAGCACTCATATACATAAAATAAAGAACTAAATCTCAAAAAAGAAAGAAAGTAAGTAAATGAGTTGGGTTGGAGAGATGGCTCAGAGGTTAAAAGCATTAGCTGTCCTTCCAGAGGTCCTGAGTTCAAACAACCCAAAAACCACATGGTGGCTCATAACCATCTATAATGAGATCTGGTACCCTCTTCTGGCCCACAGGCATACACACAGGCAGAATGCTGTACATATAATAAATCTTAAAAAATGAATAAGTAATATGGGGGATTGGGAGAGTGGTAGCTCAGTAATTAAAAATACTTGCTGCTTTTCCAAAGGACCAAGTTTGATTCCCTGCACCCAGATCAAGGGTTCACAATCTCCTGTAACAGAGGACTGAGGTCTTCTTCTGGCCCCAAAAGACACTGTGTACATATAGTGCACAGACATACATGTAGTCAAACACCCATATACATGAGATGAAAATAAATAAAATCACTGGCAGTGGTGGCGCATGCCTTTAATCCCAGCACTTGTGAAGCAGAGGCAGGTGGATTTCTGAGTTCGAGGCCAGCCTGGTCTACAGAGTGAGTTCCAGGACATCCAGGGCTATACAGAGAAACCCTGTCTGGAAAAAAAAACCAAAAAAACAAAACAAAAAAAACTCCAAAAAAGATCTCAAAAGAATTTTTTTAAAGACATAAGGTAGATAAAGTGATAAAGATGTTTTCTTCTGGCTTATGCATGGGCACATACACTTGAGCACATGTAGTAATATACCACATGCATACATCAGGCACAAATTGCTCCCCTGCCCCCAACATATACATGACAAACCCTTTTTAAGTCCTTACTACTCAGAACAGTTCCCAACAACAAGCTATACTACTCCAAATGGCTGTGGTGTTGAGGTTGAGGGAACCCAAGAGAGTTAACCTGGCCAAGAAGATCAGATCAGCGATGCCTGAAGCCACACCCTGATTGTGTGCAAGATAGGCCACTCCTGTCTGTGTTCCCAAAGGATTACGGAAGTGCAGACTCAGAGTTGCAAAACCCGATGCCAACCTTGCCTTGCAACAATCACCACCACCAGCAGCCGCAGATGGCAAGTTCACCACAGATGCGATTGCAGTATCAGGATGCCAGGGAGAGGGGGAGCTGGTGACACGGTCCACTCTGTGCTGACTCACTCAGAACTGGGGCTCCTCTTTACGAGGCCACTCACACTTTGTGGGGGTGTATTTCATCATCCACAGGAGTGTCCGGAGCATCTCCTGTGGTAAACTTTGATTCCTTTGCTGGGAAAATCCCTTCAGAGGACTCTGCCTGATGGCAGAGGCTATAGCAAAGGTGTTTCATCCCCAAGTCTCTTGGATGCTCTTGGGGTGAATGGATGCTTTCTGTGATGGCTTCTCCAAGAACCCAGAAACTTCTGCTTCCTCTTTATTTGTATGACTACACTGTAGCTACCTTCAGACTCACCAGAAGAGGGCATAAGATCCCACATTACAGATGGTTGGGAGCCACCATGTGGTTATTGGAAATTGAACTCAGGACCTCTGGAAAAGCAGCATGTGTTTGTTTTGGTTTTTTTTTTTTAGATTTATTTATTATATGTAAGTACACCGTAGCTGTCTTCAGACACTCCAGAAGAGGGAGTCAGATCCCATTACAGACGGTTGTGAGCCACCATATGGTTGCCGGGATTTGAACTCAAGACCTTCAGAAGAACCGTCAGTGCTGTTAACCACTTAGCCATCTCTCCAGCTCCCAGCCTGTGTTCTTATCCGCTGAGCCATCTCTCCAGCACCCCTTTTTTTTTTTAAGACTTATTTTACGTATATGAGTACACTGTCACTGTCTTCAGACATATCAGAAGAGGGCATCGGATCCCATCATAGATGGTTGTGAGCCACCATGTGGTGGCTGGGAATTGAACTCAGGTCCTCTGTTAGGATAGTGCTCTTAACCACTGAGCCATCTCTCTAGCCCTGTCCTCCTCTTTTATGTGAACAGTATAGCCCTGAGGGATGGCTGTTTCTCTCTGACTTGACGTGGTCACCACCACAGAGCAGAGTAACTGTGGTGATTTATAGGAGACCCTGAACCGTTGTCAAGGCAACAAAATAAACTGAACTATACAGCAGATAGCTAGGTCCAAGATAATAGAGCAATCAAGGGAGGAAAGGAGACTGGAAGACCTTGGCAAGACACTTCCTTTAGATTCCAAGCCCACTACCCCCTGCCCCACTATACATAATCTTAGAAATATTAAAATATCTGAGGTTAGAGGTTGTCTGGGGGGCACAGTAGGATGGCTTAAACTCTCAGATCCCGCAGAAATGTAGAAATGTAGAAAAAAAGAATCAACTCCACCAAGTTGTCCCCTGACCTCTGACCTCTGATATACACACACCTCTCTCTCTCTTTCTCTCCCCCTCCCCCCTGTCATCACTAACATCATCAACACTAGTTTTTTTTTTTTTTTTTTTTTTTGATTTTTTTGGTTTTTCGAGACAGGGTTTCTCTGTATAGCCCTGGCTGTCCTGGAACTCGCTCTGTAGACCAGGCTGGCCTCGAACTAAGAAATCCGCCTGCCTCTGCCTCCCAAGTGCTAGGATTAAAGGCGTGCGCCACCACCGCCCAGCCAACACTAGTTTTTAAATATTGCCTGGGCTGGGTGTGGTAGAGCACTCCTTTAATCCCAGCACTTCAGAGGCAGCAGGATCTCTTGTGAGTTTAAGGCCAGCCTCGTCATCTACCTACTGAGTTGCAGGATAGCCAGGGCTATGTAGAGAGACCCTGCCTCAAAAAAAAAATTTTATTTTAAATTGGTAAGCATGGGACTTTTCAGTGCCCAGGTTTACAAGAGTCACGCAGGCTCTTGTAAGTAGCACTCGTATATACCCTGGCCCAGCAAGCAGGACTTGGATGCAATCTTTCAGTCTGTTGGGACTGGAGGACTTTCTTGTTTCCCCAGGAAAGTCACACAGTAAGTCCAAAGTCACAGAAAGGGTCAGAGTTAGAAAAGAGAGATACTTGAAAACTCCATTCTTACCCACAGGGGAGATCCAGGAGTCACCCAAAGCAACCCCAGAAAAGTTGCACTTGATGGTCCCTCGCTGAATAGCCTGAAAAAAGAACCAAGAAATGCTTTGATCAAGGGCACCCAGGACTCCATCCCCCCTCATCAGAGGCACATACTCCTAACCCACACTGTCTACGTTTCCCCAGGCATCAGAAGAACACACCCGTGACAGCTAGCTCTGCCTACCACCACTGGTAAATTGAGGACGGGCTATTGCTTTAACTGTGTCCTTACGACAAGTGTGGGACGTGTCCCTAAGTTGTCTTTGAGAGCCTAGGCATATCCTGAAGTCTGGGAGCACATCAAAGTGCTGAGGAGCTCCTTGGGTACAAGTGCCACTGCCAAGCAGTGACTGCTGACACTGGGACTCCTTGGGGCATCCTCGAGGGTGGAGCCCACCCACAGGCCAGGAAGCTCATCCTTCTCTGCACCTGTCCCCAGACAGGAAGCTGGACATTCTCCTCATTCATTCATAACCTCCTCATGGCCTCAACACTCACCAGGAAGATGAGTCACACGAACCATAGCTCAGGATAAAACTTAAGAGAAGGCAGGAGAAGGTGCCTCACGTACCAGAGAGAAAATATTCCCACTGAATATTATTGATGAACACTCAGGAAATAGAATATAAGCTGGAGTATCATATATGCTATCATGCGTACAAAGGTGAGGGGGGGAAGAACACATAGATTAGGTTACACAGTGATGTGTAACTGGAAGAATAAAGAGACTAGGAGGTTGCCAAGAGGAGTGGGGCAATGAAGGGAGGGAGGGAAGGAGAGAGGGAAAGGAGGGAGGGAGGGTGAAGAAATCAGCAAGCCGAAGCAGGTAGACTGCAGAAGTTCAAGGCCAGGCCAAACTACACAGCATGTAGCAAGTTACTACCAGTCCAGCTAGGGCTACATAGCAGGACACTGTTTCTAATTAAATAAATGCACATCACAGAAAGGGGGACTATGCTAGATGAAGAATCCTTAGGGACTATGCATTAGCCTAGACAGGCTATCCATTTTTTTTCCTTAAGATGTATTTATTTATTATATGTAAGTATACTGTAGTTGTCTTCAGACACACCAGAAGAGGGTGTCAGATCTCATCACGGATGGTTGTAAGCCACCATGTGGTTTCTGGGATTTGAACTCAGAACCTTTGGAAGAGAAGACAATGCTCTTAACCGCTGAGCCATCTCTTCAGCCCACTGGACAAGCGATCTTAAAAGACATGCTGGAACCATCTAAAGCAGTCTGAATACAGGTGGTGAAGGGTGCTGCAGAGAAGAGGGGACCCACTGATGGAGACAAGTCACGTACAGTGTGACTGCATTTTGGTTAGGATCTCAGGTGTGTGAGCAGAAAGCATCACTACTAAGTGGCAAGCGCAGCCTGGTGGATGAGTTTGTTGTTTCTGAGTCAGAGTGCAGACCTGTCAAAATCAACTGATTTCAAGCTCATAACCTCCTTCCTCAGCCTCCTAATGTCTGAACTACACAGTTTATAGTAGTTTTATAACTATATATTCTAGTATACTACAACATACTACTATACAATACTATGCTATTATACTATGTAGTATAGTATATAGCTATATATGTTATATACTATATATAGAAGTATATGTAGTATAGTATAGTATATAACTGTACTAGCTAGTTTATAGTCTTAACATTAAAAAAAAAGATTTAGGTGCTGGAAAGATGACTATGAGGTTAAGAACACTAGCTGCTCTTTCAGAGGACTCTGGTTCCATTCCCAACACCCACATGGCAGATCACAACTGGCTTTATTTCCAGCTTCAGGGGGATCCAGAGACGTCTTCTAGTCTCTGCAGGTACCAGGCATGCTCATACACACATGCATGCATGCATGCATACATACATACATATACAAATACACATGTCTGTGGCATACAGATGTACATGCAGGCAAAACACTAATACAAGAATTTCAAAGGAACAAAAGAAACCTTTGAAGAATCTATTTATTTTGATTCTGTACGTATGAGTGTTTGCCTATAGGTATGTGTGATGTCATGCTTGACAACCTGACTGGATCCCCCAAACCCACAGTGGGAGGAGTTGACCCTTGAAAGCTGCCTTCTGACCTCCACCCACACCCACATCCACACCCACACCATGGCATGGCACGCGCACACACAATAAACTTTTAAATAACTAAGGTCTGTTCAATATCAGGTAGGTATATGAAAGCGACAAACCACTTTTTGTTTCAAAACAGTAACAGAGTCACCCTCCTGTTTACCTTGTAAAGCTCTAAACTGATGCCAGCAGCCATCTTTCCTCCGTAGGATTCTGAGAAAATGTAGAATGGAACCGTCTAGCAAGAAATGGAATTTACAAAGAATTAAAACATCCTGCCTGCCTGCCTTCCTTCCTTCGTTTTTTTCAGACAGGATTTCTCTGTGTAGCCCTGGCTATCCTGCAACTCAACTCTGGAGATCAGGTTGGATTTGAACTCACAGAGATTCACCTGCCTCTGATACCCAAGAGCTGGGATTAAAGGTGTACTCTATCACTGCCCAGCTCCCTGATTACCTTTCTTCTTCTTTCTTTCTCCCTCTTTCTCTTTTTTTTGAGACAGGGTTTCTCTGTGTAGCCCTGGCTCTCCTGGAATTCACTCTGTAGACCAGGCTGGCCTCGAACTCAAAAATACACCTGCCTCTGACTCCCAAGTGCTGGGATTAAAGGTATGCGCCACCACTGCCCGGCTCCTGATTACCTTTTAATTCACACAAATTATCTTCAAATTTCTAAAGTATACAATAAAAAAATCTGCTTTTGTCTCTGTCCTCAAATCTGATTACTGATGTCTAGTTAGATGAAAGAAAGTCAAAGCCCACAACCTAGGAAGGAAAGAGGAAGTTTCTGAAAATCAGCTGTCATTGAACTGTCTGTGCAGTCCCAGCTGTCCTATGGCACTCAATTCTTGGGGGAGCTCAGTGCTCTGAAGAGTCCCTTGTCCCTCTTGCTGGTCTTTTGTGCCTAAGCTGGGGCATTACCTGGAATTCTTTATGGCAATCAAAGAAGGATTTCAGGAGAACCATCATGTCGGAAGCCACCATGCCCAGGTCCTTTGCATAGGCATCTGTTGTGTTGACGTAGCTGAAGCCGGTGCCCACAGGATTATCCACAAACAGGAGACTGGCCCACTGCAGCTGCAGCCACCCAGAAGAGACAAATATGGCAATCGGTGGTTAGTCACCAGTTATCTTCCTAGCCACTTGGCAAAACAACGATTATGACAACATCAGTGTGGTGCTTTTATCTTATTGCTCAAAGTGATTTGGGGGGTGGGGGTGGGGGGTGGGGAAATGGCCCAGTTAGCAAATTGCTTGCCTTATGAGCATGAGGCCCTGAGTTCCATGACTAGAATCCATGTAAACAAAGTTGGACAAGTCTGGCAGCAGGGCACACCTTAATCCCAGCACTTGGGAGGCAGAGGCAGACTGATCTCTTACGTTTGAGGCCAGCCTGGTCTACAGAGTGAGTGCTAGGATAGCCAGGACTACAAAGACAAATCGTCTCAAGAAAAAAAAGAAAAAGCCAGGCAAGGTAGCAAATACACACTCGTAACCCCGGTGCTGAGGAGGTAGAGACCGATATTCTGGGTCTCCCTCAGCAGTGAAGTCTAAATGGTGAGTTTTAGGCCAATTACAGAATAAGAGACCATGTCTCAAAACAAACCAAGATGGACACACTCACACGCTCTTGCACATGCATGCATGTGCGCGCACACACACACACACACACACACAATGCAAAATAATGCAGGTTTTTTTTTTTAAGGGAATGAGTATAGACTGCAGTGAAGAAAGGAGACGAGATGAACACACGCACACACGCACACATGCGCGCGCGCGCGCACACACACACACACACACAGTTTTAAGCCATTCCGTGTCACACACAGACGTACACTAGAGGTGACAGGGAGCACTGAGCTGCATGACTCTGAGCAGTCATCTGAAGGAATGAGCATGCGCGCGGATGCAGACATCATGTGCTGGGGATGTGGCTCGGTTCTTGGAATGTTTGCCTAGCGGGCCTGATGCCCTGGGTTCCATCCCCATAAACTGGGGGTGGTGGATAATGTCTACGATCCTAGCACACAGAAAGGAGAGGCCAGAGGAGCAGGAGATCAAGGACATCTGTGGCTGTGCAGTGAGTCGGAGGCTGCCTATGGCTTCGTGAGATGCTGTCTCTTTTTTTTTTTTTAAATTTTTTTTTAAGACACATGGATGTCACACATCAGTTTTCCTCCAGATGAGTAATTTCCACATTGGTCCATCTTCTCTTTTATGCTGCAAGAACAGACTCTGCTCTACTACATTTATCGGAGAGGCTGAGAATTCTCAATTGGGCACCTGGAAGGATGAGTATCTGTCATGTTCTTCTTCATGATGACGAAATAGAAACTCTGAAAGGGCCAGAAATTGTGCAAGGCCACAAAACTGGACAGAAGATGGGACAGCAGAATCCAGACAGGGGCCCAGGCCCCTCACTCTCCACTTGGGCTCTGATCCACACCCCCCCCTCATGCTTTTGGTTCCAGGAAGTGTGCGAACAAGGGGGTGGGGGGAGGGGAGGGGAGTGGAGTGACTCTGGGGCCAGAGCCACAGGATTAGAACAATTTCAGGCCAAGATACAACGCCACAGGAGTTCAAGATGGGTTAGCACCCGATGAGAGGAAGACTAGAGGAGCGAGGACACTGGAGAACATTCTCAGTGCTCAGTGGTGCTGGGAAGGGAGAGGGGCACGGGGGGGGGTCCCCCCAGGCTGAGCTAGTCAGCAGGATGAACTTGCAAGGCTGTGAATTGAGAAAGGGGTTGCTTAGAGAAGGATGGGATGGAAGGGAGGACACAAAGGACTAGGAAGCTATCACAGGGGAAGAGGACAAGGGACTTGCAAGCTTGATGAAGCCCAGCTGTGAGGGGGAGAGAGAGAGAGAGGATAGAGTGGGAACTTGTAGCAGATGGTAGGATTCAAGGTCTGAGGCTGCAGACGGCCACCATGTGGTTAAGCACGGGTTGCCAGCCAGCGTTAGCTGCAGGGAACTTCAGTTTTGCTTGTTTTGAGATAGGGTTTCACATAGCCCAGGCTGGCCCTAAACTTGGTACATAGCCAAGGATTATCTTGCACTCCTCACCCTCCGGCCTCTATGTCCTGGAAACTGAAATGACAGGTGTTCATCCTTCAGCCTGGTTTATACAGTGCTGAGGTTTGCACCAGGGCTCTGTGTGTGCTAAGGAAGCATAGGATTCACTGAACTGCCACCTTGGCTGGGCTAGAAGTCTGTGGAAGTTAAGTGGAGGAAGATCACCGAGTTGGAAAAGGCAGAGAAAACCAACCACGGGACATTCATTCTGAGACAGGGGAGAAGCTTGGCTGCAGGAAGGCAGGCTGCAGGCAGGCGTCCAAGGTCTCAAGGTGCTAACTCTGTGACCCGCCCTGCCCTGGGTGGAGCCTCCGAGAGGAAGAAGGGCAGGCAGGGTTGAGGGCTGTTCTCACTGTACCCAGGTAGTATTTCGTGGCTTGAGTCGGGTGTCAAGAGGTCCGATCTCCTCAAAGTTTCCAAATCCAGTGCTAGAGCCACCAGGACCACCCTGTGGAAGGAAAAGAAACAGACATGAGCCAGAGGAAAAATGCAGAGGTGAACACACACACACACACACACACACACACACACACACACACACACAGAGGAAAACAACTGAGAATCCACGAGGGCCACAATTACCCCCAGGCAGCGGAATGAGGAGATGCGCATCTATAATCCCAGCCCTTGAGGAGGATGAGGCAGCAAGATCAGGAGCTAAGGGTCATCCTGAGCTACAAACAAAACTTTAAAAGCAAAGGATGTGTTTTGTTTTGTTTTTTCTTTCCAGCTCCATGTTTTCTGGGAGTTTCTGTACCTACCAAACTCCTGCAGGAACCATGCAAGTCTCTCTTTGAAAGGATGGTGGTGATTTTAGGGGTCCTAGGTGAGTCAGGCAGTGGTGGCACAAACCTTTAACCCCAGCACTTGGGGCAGGCAGATGGCTGAGTTAGAAGCTAGAGTGGAGGAGGTGTGGGGGAAAGTCCTACTAGGTGACTTTTCCTGCCTCTTGGTTCTCTGGACTTAAACTTGGGCCTGACCTGGGGTCTCCCTAAATCTCTCTCATCTCAGATATTATAAAAGCTACCAAGAGGGATAGAACAGGCTAACCCTCTTAGCAGCTGCAGGCTCCATTTGAACAAGAACTTGAGCTTTCTGACTCTTTCCCACCCCTCAACCGAAAGCCGGAAGACTCTCCTTTGGGGCCCAATGGTTAAGTGTACCCTCTGCGTATGCCATAGCCAACACAGAAGTCTCAGGGTGGGAGCACGTGACATCATGGGGTTTTTACACGGGCAGCAGAGAGGCGGGATTCTAAACTGAAGATCGGTACCGGGGGTGGGGGTGGGGGTGGGCTCCAAACTGCAGAGGGTAAGCTCTGTGTGCTCTGAAGGGCTCGGAGAGGGGGTGGGGGTTGGCAGAAGCAAACAGGCCAACTGGGGCAGGTAAGGTGGACTTGATGGGAGAAGGGCCTCTGGGAGACAGATGATCAGGAAAAAAAGAGGGTTTTTTTCTAAGTGGATCTAGGAGACCCAGCTAGCGGCAGGGATGAGGAAAACATTAGCAGCTGAGTCAGAGACAGGCCCAGGGTATACAGTCTCTTAGAACATGGAGAAGGGAGAGTGGAGAGGGAAGAGGGCACAGTGGAAGCCAGGGCAATCTGAAGAAAAGAGCCAGACTGGGGTGTCCTGACAGACACAGGTAACCCCTGCAGTGCATGCAAAGGAAGAATTATTATTTATTGAGTTGAAGCCTCGCCTGCCCCTCTCACAAGGAGAGACAGACAGACAAGTGGAAACAGGACTAAGGGCCAGCTAGACAAGGCAACAGGCACCACCTGCTAAATATCCCCCATACTAATGTTTTGAACTGACACTAACCTCCTTGATAAAAATCAGAGGCTCAACTCCCCCGTGATTATATGTTAAGATTTCCTAATACAGCAACAAGAAGTTCACAGACCAGTTGGAGATATTCATCCCAGAGTCACTAATAGCACCGAGAGGCAGGGCGCAACTGGAATGTCCTCCCTAGGGAAGAGGGTGAGACGCCACATCTGCAGGATGACTCATGCGGCCACCTAGAAGAATCACAAGTCCCCGAAAATGCTGTGGCTCCTAAATAAATACAACGTACACAGAGGAGGAGTGCTCCCTCATACGACGGTGGGTCCTTTCATCTATAGGGACCACTGTGGGAGAATGTCCATTTTCCATTTCTGCTCCATCTTCCTGGGCTCCTCCCCCCGTAGCAAGGAGAAACTGCCAGGAAGATCTCTCTTTGAGTGCGCGTACGTGTGCAAGGGCATGGCAAAGCCAGAGGCCACATTAGATGTCTCAATCGCTCTCCACCTAATTTTTGAAGGCAGGGTCTATCGATGAGCTTGGAGTTCACGAATTCTGTTACCTGGATGGCCAGGGAGCTGCAGGGATCATCCTGTCTCCCCCTCTGAGGCACTGAGGTTACAAACTAATACCACTGACAAAGCTTTTATATGAGTAAGGGTATCTAAATTCAAATTCTCATAGTTGCATGGCAAGCACTTTATAAACTGAGCCCTATTTTATGCCCTTATTTAAATATAATAATGATAATAATAATGATAATGATGATAATAATAATAATAAATGGATCACAAAATCTTCATCCAGAAACCGTGGAAACAAGTGGTACAGATAGCTGAGGCTCAGGGCTTCTTGGTTCCTCTGAGATAAGATAAATGTGTCAGTGAGTTAGCTGAAATGACTTGAGAAATAGTTTACTATCCCTGAAATAGTTCACTATTCACATGACCTCAATTCTCAAAGAACACTTCACAAAAAAGTTACTGCCTAAGTCCTTAGAAGGCTGCTAACTAGATCTTCTCATCGAAATTAACTTTTCCCCCCTTATTGTATTCTATTCTTCTTCCTGGGGCCTCTGGGGATTTAGGGAAGAGCAGAAGAGTGTCTTCAGTTACTAACCTTCATATAGCGGCTCGGCCCAAGGGGAGGGTTAACCTAACCAACAGCCACACACTAGACAACTTCCGGGCCAGGCAGATGCTAGTGCCCTCCCCCCCCCAGCCCCACCCCCACAGATAAGGAAAAGGACTTGGTGGTGAAGCACAAGACTAGTTTGCAACTTTTGGTTTTTGTTTCATTTTGTGTTTTGTAGTGGTAGGGACAGAACCCAAAGCTTTGTGCCGGGTAGGCAGTGCCCCGCAGAGCTGAATCCTGAGTCTATGAAATGCAGTGTTTATTTTTTTTTTAACTGGTTTCTGGAAAGCCCAGAGAGTGCCCTGGGGGGGGGGCTTGGGGGAGGGGAAGCAGGGCACAGAGAAGCAGCCACAAACCTAGGAGTCAGCAGCTGCCCACCCCAGCATCAGTTCTGCATTTTTGTCTCCTACTCCGGCTTCATCTGAAGGCTCCAAATACCCGCACTCAGAACAGTGTGGCCCAGAGGAGGAAAGTGTCTGTCTGGCTACAGCTAAGAGTGGAAGGAAGGTGCTGGAAACCCAGGTGTCCCCAGTAGCAGGCTAAGGCTTTTCCACAACCAGGCTCTTCCAGGCAACCAGGCATTCACCACCAGCAGCTGGATCCGGGATGACTCCGCGGATTCCATGCCAGAACATTTCCCAGCTAGTGCTACTGGGCTGAGCAGGTTATCTTCAGCCCCCAGTGGGGCAGCTGTGGAGATCCTGTAGCGGGCTCACCCTCAGAACTGCTGGTTCTTATTTCATCAACACATCAAGTCTGCAGTGACAGGTCCTGCGGCAGAGTCTCAGCTCTGGCAGGCATGTGAGAAGGAAGTCTCACCCCATATCCCACAGAGGTGAGTACCAGGGTGCCCTAATTACTGGTGGGACATCAGGAACCTCAAGGTTCCTCAGCTCCTCCCTAGAGACTAGTCTTTCCAGTGGGCGAGGCCACCATAGGTGCCATTTGAAGAATGCATCAGGATCTCTGCCTATCCCTAAACAGTTCACAAGGTTTTATTTTATTTTATTTTAATTAACCTTCAACCCTAGAGACACAACTCAGGGTTAAAATACAAACACACTAGGGAAAAGGGTAGGACCTCACATCCATGCTAAGATACCAAAGACTGACATGTTATAGTTAAGAATACACACACACACACACACACACACATATACACACACGTATGCAATAACATTAATGAAGAGAGAAGCCATGAATTTGAAAGAAATCAAGGAGGGGTATATGGGAGAGTAAAAAGGAAGAAACATAATTATATTATAACCTCAAAAAAAAAAGATGGCTTATCTGGGGACTCGAAGTTGGGGCTCAGGACTGTGTGGACAGGAAGAAGGGAGGAGGATTGGGGTACCTCAGTCTTGGCTCAGAACTTTTCAAAGACTTTCTTTTCATAAGAAGGCAAATGTATCACAGACAGCTTTCAGTAAGGGGCCTTGAAACTGTCAGGACTCAATATAAAACAAGTCTAGAAAGTAAGGGATGAGCTGTACACCTATAACTTCGGCACTTGGGAGGCTGAGGCAGGACTGCCAGGAGTTCAAGGCCACTGTGGGCTACATAGCAAGAGCCCATCTCCAAAAATGAGTGAAAGAAATTAAGACCAGAAAAGAGGGCTTCCTTTGCTACACCCTTGCTCTAGGCTGTCTCTGAAGCATGTGACCCCCCTCCCCCCAACTGGCTGGACCAAAATGAGTCAGTCTCTGCTAAGTTAGAAACTCTTAAGAACCAAGCAATAAGGTTAAAAGGAGACCTGACCTGGAGGCCAAGCAAAGAAATTACTTTACCTGAAGCCACATGACCAGGGGCAGCTCTGAAAAGTTCTTGCAAGGGTTGTTGGCATAATAGAGCCACCAGAACATGTGGGCATCCTCTCGGACAGTCACATAATCCCATACTTCCTTGCCCTCTTTGTCTGGCCAGTCGATGGCAGATCCTGAAACGGAAGCTCAGTGTCATTTCCTGAGGAGTTCCAGGGTGCTAAAGGTGAGGTAGAGAACGCCAGGTGAGTTCCAAGTTTGGTAGAGAGGGTCATTCAGGCTAGAGATGGTGCTTTATGCTTTAGGTAATCCATCTACCTCAGTATGGTGTGCCCATAAGGAAAAGAAAGCTACACACACAAAGAGAAGTCAGAAGGGCATGTTTGTGCATCCCTCTAATCCCAGCACTTAAGCAGCAGAGGCAGACAAAGTACCCATGGGAGGAGATACAGAGACAAAGCGTGGAGCAGAGACTGAAGGACAGGCCATCAGAGACTGCCCCACCTGGGGAATCCATCCCATATACAGTCACCAAACCCAGACACTATTGTGGATGCCAGCAAGTGCTGGCTGACAGGAGCCTGATATAGCTGTCACCTGGGAGGCTCTGCCAGAGCCTGACAAATACAGAGGGGGACGCTCTCAGCCAACCATTGGACTGAGCACAAGGTCCCCAATGGAGGAGCTAAAGAAAGGACCCAAGGAGCTGAAGGCCCTTGCAGCTGTATAGGAGGAACAATATTATGAACCAACCAGAACCCCCAGAGCTCCCAGGGACTAAACTACCAACCAAAGAGCATACATGGATGGACCCATGGCTCCAGCTGCATATGTAGCAGAGGATGGCCTTGTTGGACATCAAAGGGAGGAGAGGCCATTGGTCCTGAGAAGCCTCAATGCCCCAGTATAGGGGAATGCCAGGACAGGGAAGCAGGAGTAGGTGGGTTGGTGAGCAGGGGGAGCAGGGGGTGGGGTGGGGTGGGGACTTGGGGGTGGGATAGGGTATTTTCGGAGGGGAAACCAGGAAAGGGGATAACATTTGAAATGTAAATAAAGAAAATATCTAATAAATAAAAAAAAATTTAAAATAAGAAGCAGAGGTAGGTGGATAGGGGCCAGTTCAGTCTATGAAGTGAGTTATAGGTCTGCCAGGGATAGTAAGACCCTATATCAAAACCACACAAATCACACACACACACACACACACACAAAACACGGTAAGACCAGCCGTAAAAGTACAAGGTTGAGAGCAAAGCTCAGGTGTGGAACTTCGGCCTGTCTTGTGCCAAGCCCTGGGTTCAAGTCCCGGCCAAAGTGGGCAGCTGGTATGGGGGACGGAGTAGGTGAGGGTGGGAGACTAGGGAGTGAGGATCAGGGGCCCCCCGTCCAGCTTCAGCACACAGTGAGTTTGAGGCCAGCTAGGGCAACAAGAAACCCTATCTCAAAAAAATACATACATACATATATATATATATATATATATATATATATATATAAATATAAATATGGCTGGAGAGGTGGCTCAGCAGTTAAGAGAACTGACTGCTCTTCCAGAGGACCTGAGTTCAAATCCCAGCAACCACATGGTGGCTCACAACTATCCATGATGAGATCTGATGCCCTCTTCTGGTATGTCTGAAGACAGCTACAGTATACTTACATATAAGAAATAAATAAATCTTTAAAAAAATAATAATAAAATAAATAAAAAATAGAAGGAGAAAGAAGATTAAGAAAACCAAAAAGTGAAGCTGAGGAAACAGGTCAGTCAGCAGTGTTCACCTCGGAGACACACAGACCAGAGCTCCATCTCTAGCTGTGTTTGTGCTCAACACTCCAGGGCTAGAGACAGGGGTGGGGGTGGGGGAAATCCTGGGGCTTGCTGGCCAGCGCGTCTGGCCTACTTGGTGTTGCAGACCAGAGAAAAATCACTGCCTTCCAAAAAAGAAATAAGGTAGATAGTCCCTAAAGGACAACACATGGGGTTCTCTTCTGACCTCCATATCTACATGTACACACACACACACACATACACGGGGTGGGGATGCATCTATGGAAAAAATTACAGGTGTGGCTGTATCTATATCATGTTATTTTATAGATACAGCCACACCTGTAATCTATAAAATAACATGAAATTAGAGTGAGTTCCCTTGAAAATGACTGATATGGCTGAAGTCCCTCATAATCTACGTCCTGGTATTTTTCTCCCTTCCCTGGTAGTAACTACCGTTAAATCATAAGGCAAAAATCATTTCCCAAGCATAAGCTGTAGGGTCAAAGGAGTCCCCAACTGGTATTCTCAGCTCTTAAACCAGGAAATATTTTTCCTGAATTAAGGCTGAAAATTAAGGGGTGGTGAGATGGCTCAGGAGATAAAAGACAGTGGCCACCAAGCCTGGCAACCTTAGTTCAGTCACAGGGAGCCACACTGTAGAAGTAACTTCTCCATGTTATGCTCTGACAACACACACATACACACACCCTCTGAGACTCACAAAACTAATAAAATATTAAGAAAAAATTAAAAAAAAAAAAAGACGGAAAGATGGCTTAGCTGGTAAGAGCACTCTCTCACTGTCTTGGTCTTCCAGAAGACCTGGATTTGATTCACAGAATTCACATGGCAGACCACAACCTCTGTACCTTCAGTTCCCTGGGATCCAAAGTCCTCTTCTGACTTCCCAGGGCACCAGGCATACAGGTAGTACACAGACAGACAGACAGGCAGGCAAAACAAGATAAAAATTGGGTTTTTTGTTGTTTTTAAATAAAGTGCGAGTTAATTCCAGGACTTGGGAGGTGGAGGCAGGTATATCTCTTAAGGGCTGAGGCCAGCCTAGTCTATGGAGAGAGTTCCAAGACAACCAAGGCTATGCAGAGTAACCCGGTCTGGACCCACCCCCCCCCAAAAAAAAAAAACTAATTAGAAAGAAAGAAAAGGTGTCAATCTGCAAGTCATTCCACAAAACAAATTTGCTTTTGCCCAAAAAACAGCCCAGTAGAGTCAGCTGATATTTTGTCTCTTCTAAACCAGCAGAGGGGCAGGCTTTGTTGCAAAGGGAGGATTTGCAGAGGTTTCTTTGGCCTCCAATCACACATTTGGCTCAATCAAATGACCCTATACCATCACTAGGCAGCCAACCACAGGAGAAAGGGGAGGTGGCCTTTAGACCGTGAAGGCTCGCTCACTCAGCAGTTTCCGGAAACCATACGTTTCTGTACAACCACTTCTACCTCCACGAAGAAGAATCACCCAGCATCAGAAAAGGGCAGAAAAAGGCATTTTGAATTATGACATAAATAAAAATTAAGAGGTTCAAAAGCAATATAAATTTCGCAAGGGAAGAAGGGGGGGGAGGGAAGAAATGTGTTTTAAAAAAAAAACGCGAACGCATCAACAAATTCAAGAAGGCGGCACCCACCGCTGGTGCATCTTTCTCGCGAACGCATCAACAAATTCGAGAAGGCGGCACCCACCGCTGGTGCATCTTTCTCGCGAACCTACCCGAGCGGAAGCCCAGTAAGAAAGACAGGAGCAGCAGCCACACTCGGACGAGACAGCTCCGGCGCGACAGCTCCATGATGAAAACCCCGCCGCAACCTCATCAACAGGCAGGAGCCAGAGGCCAGCGCGTGACGGCGTGGGCGGGGCATGGGCGGGGTCGGGGAGGAGCCTAAGTGGGCCCCGAGGCTCCTGGTGTTCCGCGCTCCCTCTGCCGGTCAGACCCCGGACCGCCTATAAGGGCTCTCGAGGGAGGTGCTGCAGAAAGGAAGCAGTTAATGTGTCATTTGACTCTGGTTACAAAGTAGGGGAGAATTGAGAAACTACAACTCGGATAACCACCATCCCTTCAGCCCAGCCCCTGCTTGTCTTCTCCTACAAAAAGCTTATGTTTTATTTTGTAAGACTTGTTTTTACTATTTTATGTGTATATATGTGTGTGAGTGTGTATGCCACATGTGTGGGCTTATGCCGAAGAAATGGGTTCCTCTGGAGCTAGGGTTACAGGGCTTTGTGAGAGCCCGGTGCAGATGCTGGGAACTGAACTTGGGTCCTCTGGAAAAGCAACAAGGGCTCTTAAAATTACTGAGCCATCTCGATAATCTCAGGCCTAGAATTTTTAAAATTGCATCTGGAAAGATTAAGTCAGATTAAAGCACGAACCAGCAGGTCGTTTAAGACTAGATTCCGTTTTCGGAAACCCATTACTCTGAGGTGGTGGCTCAGAGGTTAAGGGCATTGTTGCTCTACCAGAGGACCCAAGTTTGTTTCCCAGGACCCACATGGTGGATCACAACGATTCAGAACTCCACATCTTATGTTCCACGGGATCTGGCACCTTCTGACTTCCTCAGGCATACATGTGATGCATATACAAGCCAGCAGGCAAAACGCTCACATAGATAAAATAAAGTGAATCTAAATGTAATATTATTATTAAATCACATGTCATTAATTTATTAGAAATCCATAAAAATATTATATATAGCTTATAACTTTTGGTTATATCTTTTTAAACACCACAAAAAAAAGTACTTTTTTCTCTCTTGATAACTGGTCAACATCACTGTGTGTTAATATACTATGTTCAAAGCAGTCATTTAAAAGAAGGTATCAAGGGCTTGTGAAGAGGAATGAAAAAAATGTGGACTGCGGAGGTGTGTGTGTGTGTGAGATCTGTCTGTCTGAAGATAGCTTTTTATTTTATGGAATATTTTAGGGGTACTGAGTCACCTCACAGAGCTGAGAAACAGCAAGAGCTACCCGGAAGTGACTTTTATCTCGGTGAACTTTGTTTTAAGAGCATAGATAATAAACTCACCTAACAAAGCAAGAACAAAGCAGGGTCCCTGACTCAGGTTTCTATCCTCCCCGGTGCCTCCTATAAATCAGCAGAAACGGTGTTCTCTGCAGCCTGTAGATTTTCTAGCTTCTATGAAGTGTAGTGCGTGTCCTACACTGCCACCGAGGGCTGTGCTGCTGAGAAGTGGGAGTCTGGTGTCCACGTTCCTCCTGCTCCAACACGGGTGGAGCCAAATGCCTGAAAAATCCAGCCTTTGAGCACGGCCCCTTGGGAAACACTGGTAAGATACAGAAGGCACACACTGTTCAGAACGGAGGATATTGATCTGTTGCAGGATATTTGATCGCATTGTGAACCCTGAGATTGTGATCTGGAAAAACCTTGTTGTAGTGTGTCTCAGACCTAGCCCAGGCCTTTAACCCAAGAGCTAAATAAAGTCAACCCTAGGTCAAGAGGCAGAGCAAGCAACCGAACCCACAGGAATAAACAGAAAGGAGGGTCTTTAAGGTATTTAAGACGGAGTGGAGAAGGAGAAAGAGCCTTTTCCTTCTGGGACATCAGTGGAGTGGGAAGGTCAGCTGGCTGCTTCCTCTGCTTCTGCGAGCTAGCAGGCTTTCACCACAGCGACTGACTCCTGAATTTGGTAAATCAAATGGCTGGGATTTTTGTTTTTAAAACAACATAGCTCAGTGAATAGAAGGCTTGCCCTCTGGGGTCAATCCTTGGCACTACATAATACAGGACATGTAATCAGAGGTAGAGGAAGGACATCTAGGAGTTCAAAGCCAGCTTGGGGTACATAGGATCCTGTCTCAAAACCAATTAAATTAAATAAAAACAACTATAGCAAACACTGTGCTAAGCTTTTCCATGTTCTTTATAGCTAGAGCCAAGCACACTTAACCACCAGACGCTGTGCTGTGTACCCCATTCTCAGAAGACTGCAGCAAAAGGATTTCCATGAGGTTTTCTCTAACATGGGCTATAAAGCAAGACTTCCATCCAAGAGAGAGAATGAAGACATGAATACATAGATAAAAATGAAGTATTATAGTTTGGTATTAGTGGTAGAATATGAGTCACAAAGTGTTTGCAGCAAAAAGGTTCAAATTCTCTATATGTTTGAAATTTTTCATAATAAACTATAGAAAAGATTAACTTTTTAAAATAGAAGAGATTCTGGAGCTGAAGAGATGACTCTGTTTAAAAGCACTTGCTGCTCTTGCAGAAGACCAGGGGGTTCACTTCCCAGCATTCACATGGTGGCTCACAACTGTCTAAAACTCCAGTTGCAGAGAATCAAAAGCCCTCTTCTGCATTCCTCAGGCCCCAGGTATACACATGGTGCATGTATGTAGCTGCAGGGACAACATTCTTACATAAAAAAAAATTAAGCCCCCAGCCAAGAAAGAGGCAAATGGTAAATGTGATTGACAAAGGTCACAGTGAAAATTGTCAAAGATGAAATACTCTAGACATCATGGTTTGCATGGAAACCCACAAGGACTAGAGGGCTATCTGGGGCTCTGGTCTTCCTCCATGGCTTTCCAGAAGGCTAGGGTTTTTCAAAATTACATGCTTTTTATTGGTTGCTTTATTCCAAGTGGCACTTCAAGCTATTGTGCATATGTCACAGATGACTCGAAAGATGTGTGGTGATGGGGTGCGGGATGCAGAGGTGGATTGGAGCCCTACTGTCAACTTCAGCATCTAAATTTAAATTGTTATAGGTGTGATAACAGGAATAATTTACCTCTATATTTAGGTACATCCCAATGCAGTTTAGTTGTTGCATTTCCAAACCCCGATGAGAGTAAACCAGGACCCAGAGCCCGCTGAATTCATTGCAGCCTGTTTATACACAACAGCCAGAATGAAACCTAGACTAAGATGTTTTAAAAACACAACAATATCCCAGCCATTCAATTTTACCAAATGAAGACTCAGAAACCAGATGCTGTGGTAAAAGGCTGCCTGCTAGCTCAGAGAGGAGGAAAAGCACCCAGCTGGCCTTCCTACTGACTTCCCAGAAAGAAAAACCTCTTCCTCCTTCCCCAATGCTGTCTCAAATACCCTTCAACTCAAAGACCCTCCTATCTGAGGGAACTTCTGTTCCCTATCAGCTGGTTGCTTGCTCTGCCTCTGTGCTAGGGTTGACTTTATTTAGCTCTTGGGTTAAAGGTGCCTGCTAGGGCTAGGCCACAGCACAAGTCTTTGTTTATAATAAACAGAAAGTTCTTGGATTAAAGATGTTTGCTAGGGCTGGGCCACAATGAGAAACAGGGTTTTTAAGTTCACAAACTTGGGGTTCACAATGTGATCAAATATCCTACATTTCCTCCTTATAGTCTAAAATAAAAGACCCTTCTTTAACATTAATAAACTATATATACTGTCTGGTTAAGAATTACATTCACAATGTCCAGGTCCATTTATATTTAGCAACCTTGGATAAAGTATCTATCCTGTCTTGGTGAGTCCACAATTCTGTACCTAAATCATTTTCTATCATAACTGGCATCTTTCAACCTAAAAACATCTTTTTTAGACCTTAAGACATTTTCTTACATCCTAAACAACTTAGGCTTAACTGTGAGACTATAATTACTATCTACTCTTCAACCTCATCAGAGCTGAGAATAATAAATATTAACAGAATAAACAGGAAGTGCAAAACCAGCAGATTCCAAAACTATAGACATGACAAACTGCTGGCCGCCTGAACAGTCCCCCAAGATTCCTCTGCAATGTTGGAGTGTCCATGGCTTCAGTCAACTGTCCTAGAGTATCTGACAGATTTATCTGTGAAGCAGGAATGATGATTGACTTTTCTACCTTGGGTTGGCAGAATTCCTCAGTCCACTTTCTCTGTGGCCTGCCTGTCTTCAGCTTGGACAGCATACAGTCAGCAGTTGAAGCAAGGGCAGGTTCTTGCCCAGTGGCAGCTTGCCGCATTTGAAGTAAATTCCATCAGGAGATTCTTTGATGTTTATTACCTTCTTTGAAGCAGGATGGGGATGCCACCAGAAGCTGACAGCTCTCATTGTCACAAAAGTCTTAAATTAATAAAGTATCTTTAAATGCCGTATTCTACAGATCTCTGATGTTTTTGAAGATCATCTATCTCAGTATATTTGAATAGGCAAATGTTATTTGTCTCTAGATATTTATTATCTGATTAACTTTGAAAACATCCTCAACTAACTAAACCAGTACCTAATAACAGCACAAGGTCGATAGACCATTAAACTGCATTCCTTAATTATGCTAAACAGTTCATAATGGTAACTTTCAAAAGGACTACAACTTTACATTGCATTTTTAAGAATTAAAAATGACGGTCCGGGCAGTGGTGGCGCAAGCCTTTAATCCCAGCACTTGGGAGGCAAAGGCAGGCGGATTTCTGAGTTCGAAGTCAGCCAGCCTAGTCTACAGAGTGAGTTCTAGGACAGCCAGAGCTATACGGAGAAACCCTGTCTCGAAAAATCAAAAAAATAAATAAATAAATAAAAATGACGGTCCAGGGAGATGACTCAGTGGGTAAGAGCACTAACTGCTCTTCCAAAGGTCACGAGTTCAAATCCCAGCACCCACATGGTGGCTCACAACCATCCTTAAAGAGATCTAACGCCCTCTTCTGGTGTCTGAAGACATCTATAGTGTACTTACATATAATAAATAAATCTTAAAAAAAAAAAAGAATTAAAAATGAGGGACTGGGGCTGGAGAGATGGCTCAGTGGTTAAGAGCACTGACAGCTCTTCCGAAGGTTCTGAATTCAAATCCCAGCAACCACATGGTGGCTCAACAACCATCCGTAATGAGATCTGAAGCCCTCTTCTGGAGTGTCTGAAGACAGCCACAGTGTACTTACACATAATAAATAAATAAATCTTTAAAAAAAATTACCAGCTGCAGAGATGACTCAGCAGTTAAGAGCATTGACTGTTCTTTAGGATGTCCTGAGTTAAAAATGCCAGCAACCACATGGTGGCTCAAAACCATCTGTAATGGGATCTGACGCCCTCTGCTGGGGGTGTCTGAAGACAGCTACAGTGTATCTTATACATAAAATAAATAAATAAATCTTAAAAAAAAGCCGGGCAGTGGTGGCGCACGCCTTTAATCCCAGCACTTGGGAGGCAGAGGCAGGAGGATTCCTGAGTTCGAGGCCAGCCTGGTCTACAAAGTGAGTTCCAGGACAGCCAGGGCTACACAGAGAAACCCTGTCTCGAAAAACCAACAAAACAAACAAACAAAATAAAAAAAAATAAAGATAGTTCAGCAGTTAAGAGCACTAACTTCTCTGCCAGAAGTCCTGAGTTCAATTCCCAGCAACCACATGGAGACCCTCTTCTGGTGTGTCTGAAGAGAGAGATAGTGTACTCACATACATAAAATAAGTAAATTAAAAAAAAAAAAAGAATTACCACTTAAACAAACACTATTCTCAGTTAAACAACAATAGTTTATTGAACACATACCATAATACTGGATGTCCAGAACCTCAAAAAGGACTGTGGTCCTAGTCTGCCTTCAGCATAGGCTTTTTATAGGAAAAAAAAAGTTCCAAAAGTGTAAAGGGCAAGGAGGGGAGCAGTTGTCTTACTAGGAGAAGAAGGTTTTATCAACTCTCCCTTAGACTGACTGGTCCAGAGTACGATAAGGGGGGTGGTGAATGGGTCATGAACAGGGGAATTTCAGAACATGGAGATAACAGAGCATGAGTATCATGAATTTTTGGCTTATTAGTAACGTTCTTCAGTGTCAGCCACAAAAACCACCGTGAGCTCATACATAGGAGAGGGAAGGGCTGCCTGGTGGTCAGCTCTGACTCAAGTCATTTTATAACAGTTCACATTGACTTTTGATTTGATGGGTACTTGCTTCAGGTTTAGGGATGGAGCCAAGAGTGGGAGAAAGGAAGTGCCTTTGATTTGGTAGGTCAAGTTACACTAGTGTTTATTCATAAGCAACAATGAACAAATATAAATCGAAAAGGGATCACATTCATTCACACACCCACACACACTCACTCTCACCTCTGGTCTGGTAAGTGCTGTAGCCTAATTCTGATGGTGGCTCACAACCAGCCATAAAGAGATCTGTCACCCTCTTCTGGAATGTCTGAAGACAGCTACAGTGTACTGAGCATATAATAATAAATAAATATTTGGGCTGGAGTGATCAGGGTCAGAGCAAGCAGAGGTCCTGAGTTCAATTCCCAGCAACCACGTGATGGCTCACAACCATCTGTACAGCTACAGCGTACTCATATACATAAAATAAATAAGATAAATCTTTTTTAAAAAAAGAGTAGATTCAACAACCTACCCCTTTTCCTATTATTCCTGTTTTCCCCCCTTTCATAGTAGAACTAATTACAATAATAAAGCTATTTCATGGCAAGTGTTTCACAATGTCCAGCTTGGTTGTATTTGACATTCTTAGGATTAAGTATTTTTGAGTTCAAAGTTCTGTAGAATGTTTATGTCAGTCTCACACAAACTCAGCAATTTGAATGTTCTAAGCAGGGTGTGGGTCCAAAGCTGAGCTTTGGGTGATCTTTGTCATCTTAGTGACAATCTTGGCTAGGTAGACTATAATAGTTACCCCAAAGGTGTCTACTGTTTGCACAGAACCTGGCAGCAGAAGAGGCACAGGGCAGCTTTGCCCAGTGGTAGCATTGCTACAATGCAAGTGGATTCTTCATGTTTTCAGGGCCCCATCATCATCTTGGAAACCATTTGGTCAATTTGTTCTTTTTCTAGGGACATGCTCTCTTTTCTTCGTGTGTTTCACTTGTTTAATAGTCTCCGGATTCCTTAGTTGGATGCTTTTGTTATGCTAGGGAAATGTTAGTGATTCCCCAAAACCCAGAGGAGCTGATCTGATGCAATTCACAGCAGGGTCTTTATTCTAGCTAGCTCAGGACCCTCCAATGCACCACTGTCAGGCAGGATGGGTTTGGTGGTAGTGGAGCACCGAATGTCCATTTGGGATAGGCTTTATAGTAAGCAGCAAGCAGGGAGTACATGGGCAAGCATCTAATTGGAGAGCTGTTTTGACCTTTAACATAATGGGCTGGAGCTGAGTCATATCATAATGGGAGTCATATCATAAACTTAACTTCTGCTCCCCTCTGCAGTGGTGGTTGTCAGGCAAGGGGTGGGCATGTAATCTGGGGTGCAGACTTGTTGGGGGAATAACCTAGAGACACTGTCTTGTTGGGGATTAGCCTAGAGACTGGAGCTAGGCTTGGGTTTTGTTGGGGGGCAACGTAGGTTCTCTAAAATGGAGTCTGAACTTAAAAGCTTTGGCCTCTCATTTTGATTCTCCTGGGAAGATAAAAACAAAACCCTGCCCCAACCTTAACTCTGGAAGGTGTCCTATTTTGGCAGGTTATACCTTTCTTAAGGCAATTTTTTTTGGGAGGGGGGAAGGCAACAGAAAAAGTATTATCTTTCAATTAAAAAAATTTAAAAATTTTGAAAATTTGAAACTAAATATACCTTAGAGGATATATAATCTTTTCAAGAGTCATGTATATTTATTTTTAGAACACAAAAGACATTCACTTTGAATTTCAACATGCCTTTTACTTTTGGAGGAGGCTTTTAAATTTAACTCATTGTAATTCCTATGTTCCTGCCTCTGCCTCCCAAGTGCTGGGATTAAAGGTGTGAACCACCAGATCTTGCTCACTGTAACTCTAGAATCTAGAAACCAACTAATTGACGGAGATCTGCCTGTCTCTGTTGAGACTAAAGGCACGGGCTACCACCACCCTGCTCAAATATTTTATCTTAGCTCCAAATTACTCCAACTTTTAGAGATCTAAAAATCAAACTTGAATTATAATAACCCTTGAATTTACTTTAAACAGTGAAATTTTGTGTTTTTTAATACTCAAAAACAAAAAACATCCATTTTAAGAAAATTCAAAGGCTGATGTCCAACAAGATTGTTAACTATTTTAAAAGGTAGGGCAATTGGGACCTTTTAAGACTGACATACCTGTCTTGTCCTTATGGACGACCTGGACATTTTGTTAGTGTTCTTGATACTACCTTTAAATATTTTCTTCTGAAGCATTATTTAAATTATGGTTTGCAGGCATAATTTTTTTTTGCAAGGTGCTTTTATTAAGGGTTCAATCTCTCCTCTAGCCCAGCACCCAGCAGAGTGAGCAGAAAAGTTATTAGGATATGGGGGATGGGGACCTGTTCAGCAATAGTTCTTTGGGGGTGAGCTTGATCTTTCTCAGCACTTTAGTCCCATATTAAACACCAAATACAACCAGCCCTCTAGGCAGGCAGATACCACACACAACCTGGCAGCCACAGTCCAGTCCTTTCAGAAGGAACAAATGCCAGTTTCCCCAGAAATGTCAAGCTGCTCCAAGAAGGATAGGGGCAGTTCTCCAGGCACTTTCTCTCAATGGCAGTGTTGCTACAACTTGAGCTCAACTACTCTAGGTAAGGCAAACCAACACATGCATGCCATTATCGAGGAAGAGCTCGCAAACCAAACCAATACTCATTTCTCGATGTCCGTGGGACCATATGTGTACTCCTTCATCACAGGTCCTTTCATGTGCCTGATATATGAAAACATCCTTTCACCTGTGTCTGCTTCAGGAAAACTTCAAAGAAACTAGAAGTTCCCATTTCAATGGTTTGTTTGAGATTGGAGGAATGTTCATCTGTGTTTTCCACAGATGCAACAAATCACGTCCACATAAATTCATGGCTCTATTAGCCACACACGGCTTTAAGTTACCTATTTGCCCTTAGATCCCATACACCTGACCCATTTTGCACTTAGTTTTAGCTGAGATAAAGTTCCAGTCCCTAAAAGCTAAATAATCATGGTCTGAAGAGGTCAATCTAGATGTCAAGATTTTGGTGAGATTATTCCATCTGCTCCTGCATCTCTTAAACTTTCCATTTCAATTCCATTGGTTTATATTTACTGCTCAGGTTTCTGATCATTGATAGAAATGTGCTAAAATATATGATTTCTAGTCTCTCCCGAGTTTGAAACTTTCCTGCTTATTTACTGAAGCTGTTCTGACCTTAAACACATCCAGAATGTAGGGAATGGGACCATGCTACCAGACAGGCATAAGAACGGATAAGGCTGAGAGAGCTCAAATCCTGGGATTCTGAGATTTGAGAACTACAAGAGCAGAGTCACTTCCTACTTGTCTCTGTACCTGCTCTGGAACACAAAACCAGGACCCCCCAAGGGAGAGGACACCAAAAGGCACTCGGTTCCTTAGCACAGCACCAGTTCTTCTCCATGCTAATAAGATATCCAAATGGACTTAGCCTTCAGCCAGTGACCTTCCTTTCCTGGGTATTCTCACTCCCTTCACCAAGGGATATATAATCCCAGGCTAACCCCAATCAAGTATGTGCCCACATCCATCCACACCCCTACCCAAAAAAAGCAGTATGAACAAGCAATGACTGAGAGCTGCTCCATTAAGGATGACCTCAGGAAAGGCCTGTCACCAAGAGACACATGTAAGGGTTTTCTCCCAACCCTCCTATACTGGGCACTGACTCCCAATCAGACCCAACCCTGCTCATCTAATCCCCTACTTCCCCCTTCCTGCCTGGCAAAAATAGACACCCCCTCCCTGACTTCCTCTCCAAGTGGTACACCAACAGTGCCTAGGTACCTAGAAAGGACACTTGGAACCACACCTTTCAGCCCAGACCCTACTGTTCCCCTTCCAGTCCTGCCTGTAGGAGGTCCTGACAACATCTTTAGGGAAACATCTTCTGTGGACTGGCCTTTCTTCTGCCTCCTCAGGACTGGCATACTGCTGGCTGATGGCTTCTGGACACCTCCAGCTGAGAGGCAGAATGCAGTATAACACCGGAGAATTATTTGAGCTTTGGGTTGGTTTTTTTTTTTATTGAAAAAGACAGCCAAATATTTTTTTATTGGGGAGTGAATGTGTAATCGGTGGGACTGATACACCCATTGCACAATTGTTCATCAGCGCTGTTTTCAGAATCCGACATCACATCTAGAAGCAGTGGAGGACAAGAATAGGGATGGATATCCAGATCTTCAAAGGCATCTTCTGCTTTGAGGGCCAGGCCCACTGTGGCAGGGGTCTGTGGCTTTGCTACCTGACTAGTGAAGCCACATTCACGCAGAGTTTTCGTCTCATCTAGGATCTCGTTGTCCTTGAACAGCAGCTGCTCATCAGGAGGCCTCTTCAGGATGCCCTCAACCATGAGCTTGAGCTCCAACACCTTGCTGGACTCCTTGGCCTCAATAAAGATGGTGGTCTTCTTGTGCCGGATCATGAGAAACACAGCCATCTCCTGTGGTTGCTTCTGGCTTGATGCACCAAACCTGAGAAGTGTCAACAACAGGCATTAAATCTTTTAATTGTTCTGGGGCTGAGTTTCCCAGACCATGACAGGGAATGATTGAATTCACTTTGATATCAGGGTCTGCAGGAGGCCTCTTAGGGTATTGTTAATCTGAATTAACTTGTCTAAAGCTGGTCTTTGCCACACCAGAGGCATACAGCTGAAGGCTGAGATCTTTTTCTGGATGATTTCTAGGAAAAAAAACAAACCAGTTTCTAGGAATGCCTCCTCGCTTATAATTCCTTTTCCAAAGTCCTTGCTTACTATAGTTAGACATCTGACAGTGGATCCAGATATCAGATGGTGTTGCAGTTGTAGCACTTGGGGGTAACTGTAGTGGCTATTCCTGGTTGTCAACTTGACTATAACTAGAATGAACTACAACCCAGAATTGGAAGGCTCACCTGTGGTCCTAAATCTGGAGGCTGGGAGATATAGAAGTTTCTGACCTGGATCTCAGGCATGGAGATCTTGAGGCATAGTGACTATAAATCCCAGAAGATTAAGACAGAGATCTCAGAGTTTAAGGTCAGCTGGGACAAAGCAAGCCCCAGATCCAAGCATGGTGGCATAAACCTTCTGCTGGAGACTTACATAAGGACTTTGGAAGAAGGAAGACTCACTCTTCCTGGACTGCTTGCGTTGTGGAACTGAGAAACTGCTAGGGTCCTTGGACTTCTATTCACAGCTGCTGCTGACTATTGTTGGGAGTTGGACTACAGACTATAAGTCATCAACAAATTCCCTTATTATAGAGAGACTACCCATAAGTTCTGTGACTTCAGCGAGCTTTGACTAATACAGAAGTCATGGGCAAGTCATATTTTCTGAGCCCCAAAGCCATAACCAATAGAATTAAGTCCAAAGGGCTCCAGAAGCTTCACTAGTACTGCCAGGTGTGCCAAAAGCACTGCCGGGATGAGAATGGCTTTAAGTGTCAATATATGTCTGAATCTCAAAGACAACTGTTGCTGGTTTCAGAAAATCCTCAGCAGTTTAAGGATTATTTTTCAGAGGAATTCTGGAATGAGTTTTTGGAACTTCTGAGGAGACACTTTGGCACTAAGAGTCCACATCAACATTACCTACAATGAATACATCAGCCACATGAACGCCACTCAGTGAGAAAAGCTGACCGACTTTACCAAGTGGCTGGGCAGACAGGGCTTGTGTAAAGTGGATGAGACACCAAAAGGCTGGTATATTCAGTACATAGACAGAAACCCAGAAACTATCCGTTGGCAACTGGAATTAGAAAAAAAGCTAGATCTTGATGATGAACAAACTGCCAAATTCATTGAGGAGAAGGTGAGAAGATGCCTGGAAGGGAAAGAGCAGGAAACATCTGTTTTTACAGAATTAAGCCAAGAAAATGATGAAAGAAGAAGTAACATTCCATCTGAATAAAGGAGCAGGTAACTCAGCGGGGGCAACAAAGTCCGAGTCAAGCTCTTTGGGACCAAGTGCACTAAAGATGCTGGCAAGTTCAGCATCACTTAATGGAAAGTCTTCACGGAGCTCAGCTCAGCCTGCCAAGAAGTCGGCCCTGGATGAGATCATGGAGACTGAAGAGGAAAAGAAAAGAACCTCACAGACAGACTTCTGGTTACAGCCTGGGCTCATTGTGAAAATTATATCGAAGAAGCATGGGGAGAAATATCACAAGAGAAAAGGGGTCGATAAGGAAGTGATTGATAGGTACACAGCTATGATAAGGATGACTGACTCTGCAGACAGGCTGAAACTAGACCAGACTCATTTAGAGACAGTCATTCCAGCCCCAGGGAAAAGGGTTCCAGTTTTAAACGGACACTGCAGAGGAAATGGAGGCACCCTTGAATCCATCAAGGAGAAGGCATTTTCAGCCATGATAATCATTGAAACTGGACCTTTGAAAGGATGCAGAGTTGAAGGTATTCAATATGAAGACATATCCAAACTTGCTTGAGTTTCAAAATTTGTTAACACATTGAAATTTTAAAGCATCAAATTGATGTTAGCCAAAGCACTGTGTAACACTACTGTGTTTTGTACTTTTTAAAAAAAATGATCTATTGAAACACTCCTGGATAGTTGTTTGGGTAAATTTATAATAAAATACTATGTTTTTCTTGAAAAAAGGACATCTGACAGTTTGCTTTTTCTATTAGAAATTACTAAAAGTGTGAGATCCATAATCCATTCCTCTTTATTGCAGATAGTGCCTTCAAAGGTGTAATCACCCCTTTGCATTCATGCTGAATTGGCATTTTCAAAAGCAGAGGATTCAATTAATATTATTCTGACTTCGGAATCAGGCGATGCTATTTACAGCTGACTTCAATGATTCAAATAACATTTCAGACTGAGGCAAATCTTTGCAAAAAATCAGGGAAGGCTGCTCGGTGGGCCTTGTGTAGTTTTAGTAAATGACTCAGACCTTTCTTGGTTCTTCAACCTCATCTCAAGCACTTAAAGCTGACTTCGTAACTCAGCATTGTGACCTTCCCCTAGCACGTAATCCTGGGAAATCCCAATGCCTCTAGCCTGAGTCTGTTGTTCCTTGGCCTCAGCTTCCTCTTTCTACCATGTTCACACCAAGGTAACTGAGGACCAGCTTCCAGCATTGCTGCTGCCATCTTTCCAGTCTTGGGGACAAGACTGTTCTGATTTGCTCATGACTTTAATATCTACTTCACATAGTGTGAATGCAAACCATAGGAAACATCTATTCCTTAAATCTCCTCAAATCCAAAAGGATTCCATTCATAATTTTCATAACCTTTGGGGTGCCTAGGGTCTCCTGGTATGTATTGTATATAGTAACAGGAAAAACTGAGGGTTTTCTAATGACTTTTGGGCCATCCCCTTTCAGTTTCACCAAGTAGCTGGTGGCATGGCAGGCTCTTGTCTAATTTCTCTGATTGTTTTACTTAGGTTTTCTGAGGCTTGTCTAAATTTCTCAGTCTGTGTCCAAGTATTTTTCTTATTCTCCTTTTAAGTCTAATTTTTCTACTTCAGCTTGTACCTTATCAGTCCACTGTTGGTAAGCAGAAACAGAAAGCTATTATGGCTATTAAGAATAAAGTATAAAATACCAAAATGATAATAAGCATCACCTGTTTTGAGCCAACTGGAGTTGAGTTATTTAGATTTTCATTTTCTGCTTCCATTTTCAAGCCATCTCCAGTAGCACTGTGCAGGGTCCTAAAGTCTTTTTTTATGGTATTTCCTATCCTTAACTTTCTCCTTCAGGACTTCCCAGGTGACTTACCAAATCTGATGACTTCTCAGGTTGTCCTCAGCAGGAGTAACCTCAGTGTCCCTGGGGCCTTGCCACAAGTTGGAGAGCCAAACTGTTGTTTTCAAACCAAAAATGCCAGCCTTTTGATTTTACCAATGAAGACTCAGGGGCCAGATGCTGGAGAAAGCCTGCTAGCTCAGAAAGGCAGAGAAAGCACCCAGCTGACCTTCCTACCCGCCTCAGGTCCCAGAAGGAAAATGCTCCATCTGCTTCCCCATGCTGACTTAAATACCCTTCAACTGACTTAAAGACCCTCCTATCTCTTCCCTTCTGCTCAATCCCTGTCAGCTGGTTGCTTGCTCTGGCTCTTGACCCAGGGTCCACTTTCTTTAGCTCTTGGATTAAAGCTGTGGGCGAGGACTGAGCCACAATGAGAAGCAGGGTTTTTCAATCCACAGTCTCTGGGTTGACAATGTGATCCTGTGAGAACAAGGCACTTCTATCTCCAGCCAGCAGTAACAAGGCATCTGCCCTCCTTTTCCCTTATGTGGGTGTTCACTGATGTATTCTGTTCAGTCCTGGTTCCAAAACATTCACTTTTCTTTAAGCAATTTGCTGTTTATTAATAAAGTATACAGGCTGGAGCACGTCTCTCAGTGGTGTGGTGCTTGCCTGGTGTGTACAAGGCCCCGTGTTCACTCTCTAGGGTTGCAAAACAAGCAAATGGTGTTGCCAAAATCATTGCACAGAAGTCTAGGCATGTATCTTAGCACCTATGCCAGACACACATGTTGCATGCACACACATTCACACACTCAGCTCAGTGATGAACACACATAACATAAATCTAAAAACACTTCTTGTGTTGGGTCAGGAATAATGTTGTGAAGTGGAAACTTCTGGTTTGATTGGAAAGTCAGTTATGTCAAATGATGGTCTGCTGGGGCACATAGGTGCAAGACTGTTTTGCTGAAGCAGACAGTTATGAGCCACCACCACGTGGGTGCAGAGAATCAAACTTGTGTCCTCTGGAAGACCAAGGCATCCTTTCACCTGTGCCCCAGTAAAACAGCATCTGACATAACTGACTTTCCAAACAAACCAGAAGTTTCTGCTCCAGGACTTTATTCCTGGCCCCGGGAGAGCTCTTGGGGCTGCTTCCAGGAATTTGGTAAGAATGTTTAGAGATGGTGAAGACAAGGAAGTAAGCTCAGGCGAGAATTTGACTTTGGGCTGGGAAAAGGAAGTAGGCTCCAGATGAATACAGTTGAGGAAAGTGTGTTCTTTGTATCTTGATCTTGTTAAGACCCTGAATATAGAAACCATGTGACCGTTGTTTATTGCCTAGTTTGTTCCTGGACTGCTTTGTCTTTGACCTAGAACTGGCCTATACTTTTCATGTACCTAGAAAGGTACTAAAGCAGACACTTTCAGAAAAACAATTTGGAAAAAAATAAACCTGCCTTGACACTAGCTTGTGTCATGTAATAATGTTGTCTAATTGTCTCTTTTTTTCTTTAATCCTCACTTCCTCTATTCCCATCAACTGACTGAGCTGGCTTGGTCAGATGATGCCTCAACCTGATGAAATATTTATTCCTTTTTTTTTTCCCCCCGTGTAGCCCTGCCTGTCCTGGATCTCACTCTGTAGACCAGGCTGGCCTCGAACTCAGAAATCTGCCTGCCTCTGCCTCCCAAGTGCTGGGATTAAAGGTTTGAGCCACCACTGCCTGGCTTATTCCTTATTCCAAACAGCAATTAAATTGTTTATTGCAGAATACTTGTATTTGCTCTATTGCACGTGCTGACTTTTCAGGCACAATTTCTAATCATTTTCCAAAAGACAGGTTACAATTTGCCTCTATGTATGTATATACTGTAAATTTGCTTATAAACAATCAAGCTTTTAATTTGTATACTTACACCCATGGTTTGCAATTGCTTGAAACCGTTCCTTTTTTTAGATACTGCTGATTCTGATACAGGAGAAGCAACTAAAAATGCACTTAGTCATTGCCTACTCTGCTTTTCTATGCAGCATGTTCCATATCAGATTAAAACAGATAATAGGACTGGGTATTGCAGTCAAGCATATGGGACTTTCTGTTAACAATTTAATATTACCCATGCTACTGCAATTCCTTATAATCCTCAATGACAAGATATTGCGGAATGGGTCCATGGAACGTTAATACAATATCTTCATAAAAAAAAAAAGGCAGAATTTTCTCTTCAATGAGGGGGCCAAGCAGCAGACCCCAACTGCAGATCTTCCTGAAGACCCTGACAGGCAAGGCCATCACTCTGGAGGTTGAGCCCAGTGACACCATCCAGAATCAAGGCCAAGATCCAAGACAAGGAAAGCATCCCACCTGACCAGCAAAGGCTGATATTCCCCAGCAAACGGCTGGAGGATGGCCACACCCTGTCCAACCACAATATCCAGATACAGTCTACTGTGCACTTGGTGCAGTGTCTATGTGGTGGCATGACCCAGCCATCACGTGCTCACTTGCCCAGAAGTACAACGGTGACAAGATGATCTGCCAAAGGAGTTATGTACACCTGCACCCCCATGCAGTCAATACCGCAAGAGGAAGTGCGGCCATACCAACAATCTGTGGCCCAAGAAGAAGGCCAAATAAAGTTGGGGTCATTCCTGGCATGTGACCCTGGGACCAAATAAAGTTCCCTTTTATTGATTGGAGCAGAAAAAAAAAAAGAGGCAGAATTATATCCTCATACACCACAAAATTATTTAAACCATGCACTTTTTATTTAAAAATTTTAAAATGTGGATGCCTGGGAGCTCTGCTGAGTGCCCATGGCCCTTACTAGACATACTTATTCTTAGGTGAAATGGAAAAATCCACTTCCTGGCATACGGCATGATCCCAGTCAGGTATTACTATGGGGAAGAGGGCCTGTTTGTATTTTTTTTTCTGCAAATTGCTGAAGGAGCATGTTAGGCAGAGCAAATGGTGAGACATGCTGATGCTGGGACAAAGAATGACGCTGACTGTGAACTTGCTGAGTGCCCTGACCATGGTGACAGGGAAGCTGTATTTGACATATGTTCCTGACCCACCTTTGCTTCCCTGTATCCCAGTCTTGACATGCTGCCTTGCCTCAAGCTTTTAGACCTTGTGGGACAGAGACCATGGAGACTGTGGATACTACCTTTGAAAAATAAGCAAATAGAGAAGTTATAATGACCCTTCTCTTTTCTTTAATGTGACCAGTTAGTCTGACTCAATCACGGACTGGTCTGGAAATCAATCTAGTATTGGAAAAAAGGAAAAGACAATGGGCTGGTTCTAGACATTTGCAGACACATATTTGAAAATTGACAGATGCCTGTATGATGTTAGGTTAGCAATAGATAAAATTTGGACAGGACCTGGATTTCCAACAAGTGTTAGTGCTCCAGAGGGCACAAGTTTGATTCTCTGCACACACATGGTGGTGGCTCATAACTGTCTGCTCCAGCAAAACATCCTTGCACCTGTGTGCCCCAGAGACCATCATTTGACATAACTGACTTTCCAAACAAACCAGAAGTTTCCACTTCACAACATTATTCCTGCCCCCACACAAACAAGTGCCTTTAGATTTATGTTATGTGTGTTCATCTGTGAGTGTGTGAATGTGTGTGCATGCAGCATGTGTGTCTGGCATAGATGCTAAGATACATGCCTAGACTCCTGTGCAATGATTTTGACAACACCATTTGCTTGTTTTGCAACCCTAGAGAGTGAACACGGAGCCTTGTACACACCAGGCAAGCACCACACCACTGAGAGACGTGCCCCAGCCTGTATACTTTATTAATAAACACCAAAGTGCTAAAGGCAAAGTGAATGTTAAGGAACCAGGGCTGAACAGAATACATGAGTGAACACCCACATAAGGGAAAAGGAGGACAGATGCTTTGTTACTGCTGGCTGGAGATAGAAGTGCCTTGTTCTCACAGGATCACTTTGTGAACCCATTGTGAATTGTTTCTCATTGTGGCTCAGTCTTTGCACACACCTTTAATCCAAGAGCTTTCTGCTGTATATAAGGGCTTGTGGTGTGGCCTAGATCTAGCACATACCTTTAACCCAAGAGCTAAATAAAGTCAACCCAAGGTCTAAAGGTGGAGCAAGCAACCAGCTGACAGGGAGTGAACATAAGTCAACAGATAGGAGGGTCTTTGAGTTGAAGAGTATTTAAGACAGAAGGGGGGAGCAGAGGGAGCTTTGTCCTTTTGGGATGTCAGTGGGGTAGGAAGGTCAGCTGGGTGCTTTCTCTGTCTCTCTGAGCCAGCAGACTTTCTCCCCAGCATCTGGCCCCTGAGTTTTCATTAGTAAAATCAAAAAGCTGGAATTTTTTATTTTGAAAGAATATTTTGGCTCTCCAACTTGTGGCAAGGCCCCAGAGACACTGAGAAGATCACTCCTGCTGAGGACAACTTGAGAAGCCATCAGATTTGGTAAGTCACCTGGGAAGTCCTGAAGGAGAAAGTTAAGGATGGGAAGTACCATAAAAAAAAGGCTTTAGGACCCTACTGGAGATGGCTTGAAAATGGAAGCAGAAAATGAAAATCTAAATAACTCAATTCCAGTTGGCTCAAAATAAGTTATGACTATTATCATTTTGGTATTTATACTTTATTCTTAATAGCATAATAGCGTTCTGTTTCTGCTTACAAACAGTGGATTGATAAGATACAAGCTGAAGTAGGAAAATTAGACTTAAAAGGAGAATAAGAAAAATACTTGGATACTTGGACACAGACCGAGAAATTTAGATAAGCCTTAGAAAATCAAGGAAAAAAGTCAGACACAGAAGAATTTAGGCAAAAGGCTCTGTTGCCTCCAGCCACATGATGAAACTGAAAGGGGGTGGCCCAAGATTATTAGCAAGCCAACCTTAGTTCATCCAGTTACTATATACAATACATGCCAGGATATAGTAGGCACCCTCAAGCTTGTGAAAAAATATGAATGGAATCCTATTGGATTTAAGGAATAGATGTTTCCTATGGTTTGCATTCACACTATGTGAAGCAGATATCAAAGTCACGGGCAAGTCAGAATAGAATTGTCCCCCAAGACTGGAAAGATGGCAACAGCAATGTTGGAAGGTAGCTAGGGGCCAAGGAACAACATAATCAAGCTAGAGGCATTGGTATTTCCCAAGATTACTTGCTAGGGGAAAGGTCACAATGTTGAGTTAAAAAGGCAGCTTGAATTTGATGATCATACTTTGCTCTCTCATTTAGCAGTTTTAAATGCTTGAGATGAGGTTGAAGAACCAAGAAAAGTCTGAGTCATTTACTAAAATTATACAAGGCAAAAAAGCAGCCTTCCCTGATTATTTTGCAAAGATTGACTCCAGCTGTAAACAGTCATATCAGATTCACTAGTCAGAAAATTGAATCCTTGGCTTTTGAAAATGCTAGTTCAGAAGGCAAGAGGGAAGTTAGACCTTTAAAGGCACCATCAGCACCAATAGAAGAATAGATTAGAGAGACTGGATCTCACATTATGATGCTAATCTGATAGTAATTTCTAAAAAGTCTTAAGAAAAATCAAACTGGCCGGGCAGTGGTGGCACACGCCTTTAATCCCAGCACTTGGGAGGTAGAGGCAAGCAGACTTCTGAATTCGAGGCCAGCCTGATCTACAGAGTGAGTTCCAGGACAGCCAGGGCTTCACAGAGAAACCCTTTCTCGAAAAAAAGAGAAAAGTCAAACTGTCAAATGTCTTAACTGTGGTAAGCAGGGATATTTGAAAAGGGATTACAGGAGAGGCATTCCTAGAAACTTGCTTTGTTTTTTCCTAGAAATCATCCAGAAGAAGGTCTCAACTCAGCCTTCTGCAGTATGCATAAGGTGTGGCCAAGACCTGCATTAGACTGAGGAATTCAGATTAGCAAGGCCTAAGGGGCTCCTGCACACCCTGACATCAAAGTGAATTCAATCATTCCCTGTCATGGTCTGGGAAACTCAGCCCCAGAGCAATTAAGATTTAATGCCTGTGGTTGACACTTCTCAGGTCTGGTGCATCAAGCCAGAAGCAACCACAGGAGATGGCTGTGTTTCTCATGATCCGGCACAAGGAGACCACCATCTTTATTGAGGCTAAGGAGTCCAGCAAGGTGCTGGAGCTCAAGCTCATGGTTGAGGGCATCCTGAAGAGGCCTCCTGATGAGCAGCTGCTGTTCAAGGACAATGAGCTCCTGGATGAGACGAAAACTCTGCATGAATGTGGCTTCACTAGTCAGGTAGCAAAGCCACATGCCCCAGCCATAGTGGGCCTGGCCCTCAGAGCAGAAGATGCCTTTGAAGACCTGGATATCCACCCCTATTCTTGCCCACCAGAGCTTCCAGAGGTGATGAAGGATTCTGGAAACAGTGCTAAGGAACAAGTTGTGCAGTGAGGACCCCAACCAGGCCTACCTTCTAGAGACCCACTCCCCATCAAAAAACAAGATTTGGCTTTTTTTTTTTAATAAAAAACCCCCCAAAACTCAAATACTGCTCTGGTGTCATTCTGACTGTCATCTGACCATAGGCATTCCACTCCTGAGGAGGCAGAAAAAAGGGCAGAACAGGGATTTCACAGAGGATTTTACCCTTCAGGATGTCAAGGCTGACAGGCAGGACTGGAAGTTGAACAGTGGGGTCTGGGATGAATGGTGCTGTTCCAAGTGTCCTCTCTGGGTACCTAGGAATTGCTGGTATACTACCTGGAGAGGAAGTCAGGGAGGGGGTGTCTATGTTTGCCAGGCAGGAAGGAGAAAGCAGGTGGTGAGAAGAGCAGGGTTGGGTCTGATTGGGAACCAGTGCCCAGTACAGGAAGGGTGGGAGAAAAGCCTTCTTTGTGTCCCTTAGGTGACAGGACTTCCCTCATGCCATCTTTAATGAAGCTGCTTTCAGTCATTGCTTGTTCTTACTGCTTTTTTTTGGGGGGGGGGGGCAGGTGTATGTAGGCACATGTTTTATTGGTGTGATTGGGATTTTAAATCTGTTGGGGAAAAGGAGTGAAAATACCCAGGAAGGGAAGGTCATTGGCTAAGACCATGTGGATATCTCATTTGTATGGAGAAGAACTGGTGCTGTCCTAAGGAACTGACTGAGTGCCTGAGGTGTCCTCTCCCTTGGGTGTCCTGTTATTGTATTCCAGAGCAGGTACAGAGACAAGTAGGAAGTGACTCTGCTCTTGCAGTTCTCAAATCTCAGATTCCCAGGGTTTGAGTTCTCTCAGCCTTATCAGATCTTATGACTGTCTGGTAGCACAGTCCCACATTCCCTACAAACTGCATGTGTTTAATGTCAGAACAGCTTCAGTACATAAGCAGAAAATTTCAACATATATTTTGCACATTTCTATAAATGATCAGAGAACTGAGCAGTAAATACAAACCAATGGAATTGAAGTGGAAAGTTTAATAAGGCAGGAGCAGATGTAACAATAATCTCACCAAAATCTTGGCATCTAGATTGGCCTCTTCAGAAGATAATTATTTAGGGACTGGAACTTTATCTCAGCTAAAACAAAGTGCAAAATGGGTCAGGTGCATGGGACCTAAGGGCAAATAGGTAACTTAAAGCCATGTGTGGCTAATAGAGCCATGAATTTATGTGGACGTGATTTGTTGCATCTGTGGAAAACACAGAGGAACATCTCTCCAATCTCAGAAACAAAGCATTGAAGTGGGAACTTCTAGTTTTTTGAAAAGTTATGTAAAAGGATATTTTGGTGGGGGCACAGAAGTTAAAGGATGTCTTAATAGACATGCGAAAGAATGTTTTCCTGAAGCAGACACAGGTGAAAGGAGGTTTTGATTTGAATGTTCTGAGCAGGGTGTAGTCCAAAGTTGATCTTTGGGTGATCTTTGTCATCTTAGTGACAATCTTGGCTAGGTAGACTATAATAGTTACCCCAAAGGTGTCTACTGTTTGCACAGAACCTGGCAGCAGAAGAGGCACAGGGCAGCTTTGCCCAGTGGTAGCATTGCTACAATGCAAGTGGATTCTTCATGTTTTCAGGGCCCCATCATCATCTTGGAAACCATTTGGTCAATTTGTTCTTTTTCTAGGGACATGCTCTCTTGATGATCCATCCTTTTTCTTCGTGTGTTTCACTTGTTCAGTAGTCTCCAGATTCCTTAGTTGGATGCTTTTGTTATGCTAGGGAAATGTTAGTGATTCCCCAAAACCCAGAGGAGCTGATCTGATGCAATTCACAGCAGGGTCTTTATTCTAGCTAGCTCAGGACCCTCCAATGCACCACTGTCAGGCAGGATGGGTTTGGTGGTAGTGGAGCCCCGAATGTCCATCTGGATAGGCTTTATAGTAAGCAGCAAGCAGGGAGTACATGGGCAAGCATCTAATTGGAGAGCTGTTTTGACCTTTAACATAATGGACTGGAGCTGGGAGTCATATCATAAACTTAACTTCTGCTCCCCTCTGCAGTGGTGGTTGTTAGACAAGGGGTAGGCTTGTACCCCGGGGTGCAGACTTGTTGTGGGAATAACCTAGAGACACTGTCTTGTTGGGGATTAGCCTAGAGACTGGAGCTAGGCTTGGGTTTTGTTGGGTGGGGCGGGGCAACTTGGAAACTAATGTTAGGTACCAGTCTGTTTACCTGAGTTCAAACTTAGGTCAGGTTCTCTAAAATGGAGTCCGAACTTAAAAGCTTTGGCCTTAAATCTTCATTCTCCTGGGAAGATAAAAACAAAACCCTGCCCCAACGCTAACTCTGGAGGGTGTCCTGTTTTGGCAGGTTATACCTTTCTTAAGGCAATTTTTTTGGGGGGGGGGAGGCAACAGAAAAAGTATTATCTTTCAATTAAACATTTAAAAATTTATTTTGAAATTTTGAAACTAAATATAACTTAGAGAAGATTTAACTTTTTCAAAGGTTATGTATATTTATTTTTAGAACTCAAAAGACATTCACTTTGAATTTCAACATGCCTTTTATTTTTGCTGGCAGCTTTTAAATTTAACCCATTGTAATTCCTATCTTCCTGCCTCTGCCTCCCAAATGCTGGGATTAAGGGTGTGAACCACCAGACCTTGATCACTGTAACTCTAGAATCTAGAAACCAATAATTTGACAGAGATCTGCCTGTCTCTGGCAGGATTAAAGGCACAGCCTACCACCACCCTGCTCAAATATTTTATATTACCTCCAAATCACTCCAACTCTTAGAGATCTAGAAATCAAGCTGGAACTGTAATAACCCTTGAATTTACTCCAAACACTCAAAAATCTCTTGTATTGGGGAAAATATTTAAAAAATAGGTCTGGCACTCTCCCACACTTGTGTCTCTGTCCTGGCGGCTTGCCTGGCCATGCACTGGCAGGCAATGGCCGATCTGTTTTTATCTCATGGAGGTTCTGACTCTGAATGCTCAATCTCTTCGCCCAGCTCCCTAGGTTCCCACTGGAGGGTCTCTACCACGCCATCCCGGTTCTTCAGATCCCCCACGATCTTTGTGGAGTACCTCAGGCAAACCCCTGCTTGGCCACCATACCTTTCTCTGTTGAACCCAGATGAGCCACTGCATGAGGGAAAATGCAACACAAACTTAGTTCAGAAACAATGGACACTCCTGGGCACAACAACTAAAACCTAATCTTGAAAGCCTTATTAAAATCTGATACCTCCGGTGGCGGATCCTTGTAGATCTGCCATGATATGAGGAATCTCTATCAACTGCATCTTACCCTCATGCCGTCCTGGTTCCAAAACAAACAAACAAACAAAACAAAAACAAAACTAAACAAAAAACCCCAGTAAAAACAAACAAACAATAACAACAACAACAACAAAACCTAAATCTCTCTCCTTCCATCCAGCCTGGAAGTCCCGCCTACTCATCCAATGATTGGCTCCTTTATTCATCAAATTTGTTCACAAGAACAGCACCAGGCCCATCCACAACACTTCCCCCTTTCTGTTTTAATAAAAAACCCTTTCTCTCAAATGTAAATAGAGCACAACTATTACCATTTTATAATCTATAAGGTATAAGATAGACCTAACACCCAGTCCACCGTTTATGTCCTTAAGATAGAACATTGTCATCTATCCTAAATTAAAAGACTTATGATTCTACCTTGACTTATGTCCTGGCTTTGGATAGTATGCCATCTGAAAATCATCCTGTCAAATCTATTCTCTCAAAGTAAATAGCATGGGTTGGCTATGAGACTATAAGTAGTTTTTCAACCCTGTCTGAAATCCAAGAATGACTGATATTAACTGAGAACATATAGGAAACCTAACACAGCTTCCAAAACTTAGCCAATTTATAGAGACTGCTGATAACCTGGACAGTCCCTTACTTCAAAACTTTGGAGCATTGGTCTTTAGCCTTCTGGCCAGGATCATCTGGTAGACCTACAGAAACAGGATATTAAGGACTAGCCTACTCAGTCTCAGCAGAATCAAGCTGTCCTACACCTGTAATTGTGTTCTTTCTTTGGACAGTATTATGTCTGTAGATGAAAAGAGGCAATTTTTGCCTAGTGGTTGTCTCACCACAACTGAAGCAACTCCATTGACGCTCAATTTCTTCTTTGAATCCAAGAGAGGGAAAGCTGTCAGAGCAGTCTAGTCTCAACGACAAGTGAATAAATAATATTAAATATCACATTCTATGGATTTATGACTTTTTTGAAGACCAGCTATGTAAAATAATCTGGACTGTTGGCCATTAACTACTCTCAGCTATTTCTAATTAAGATCTCAAAAACATCCTAATAAACTCAGAGCCATGAATTTTCTATTTGACCCTAAACTCATAGGCTTAAATATCTCAGATGAGATTAAAATACAGTAGCTGTATTCAAACACTCCAGAAGAGGGTGCAAGATCTCATTATGGATGGGTGTTAAGCCACCATGTGATTACTGAGACTTGAACTCAGGACCTCTGGAAGAGCAGTCAGTCCTCTTAACTGCTCAGCCATCTCTCCAGCCATCCAGATACCCCCTCCTTTTTTTTTGTTTGTTTGTTTTGAAACAGTATTTCACTATGTAGCCCTGAATTGCCTTGAACTGCTAAAATCCACTTGCCTCTGCCTCCCTATTGCTGGGATTAAAAGCACACACTATTGGAGCCATAAGTTATTTGCAGCCTACTTTTAATAAGAGTTCAACCTCTCCTCTAGCCCAGCACCCAGAAGAGCTGGTGGAAGAGAAAAGTTATGAGGATAAGGGGGAAGTGCATCTGTTCAGCAACAGTTCTTTGGGCGTGAGCTTGATCTTCTTAGACAGCAGTTCAGTCCCAGAGCAAACACTAAATATGACTTAGCAGCTGCAAATCAGTTCTCTAGGCAGGCGAATACCACACACAAACAGACAACAGTCCAGTCCTTTCCCCAGACAGGAACCAGCAGGTGCAGCTGATCCTGAAGGAACTGCAAGGTTAACCAACCAGCCGGAGATGCTGTGTTAAGTAGAAGCCCAGATTTGTTTGTTTTAGATAAGCACCCTGTCCCTGTGCGCTGTCACAGCAGAAGAGGGCTTCCAATTTCAATAACAATGTTTGTGAGCCAACGTGACCTTGCTGGGAATTGACTCAGGATCTCTGAAAGAGAAGTCAGTGCTCTTAAGTGCTGAGCCAATTCTCCAGCCCTCACAAGCAGATCTTGGAACACTTTTCTCAATGGCAGTTACCACCAGTTGAGCTCAACCACTCTAGGTAAGGCAAGCCAACACATGCATGCCATTAGCAAAGAAGAGCTTGCAAACCAAACCAGTGCTCAGTGCTTATCTCCACTGTCTGTGGGGCCATATTTACCCTCCTTCATCACACATTTCATGTGTCTGCTATATCAAAGCATCCTTTCACCTGTGTCTGCTTCAGGAAAACAATCTTTCACATGTTTATCAAGACATTCCTTCACCTCACTGCCCCGAGCAAAACATCATTTGACATAACTTTTCAAAGAAACTTTCAAAGTTTCCACTTCAATGGTTTGTTTCTGAGATTGGAGGGATGCTCATTTGTGTTCTCCACAGATGCAACAAATCACATCCACATAAATTAAGGCTCTGTTAGCCACACACGGCTTTAAGTTACCTGTTTCCCCTTAGTTCCCATGCACCTGACCCATTTTGCACTGTTTTAGTTGAGATAAAGTTCCAGTCCCTAAAAGCGAAATAATCACCTTTTTGTTTGTTTTTGTTTTTCGAGGCAGGGTTTCTCTGTGTAGCCCTGGCTGTCCTGGAACTCACTGTGTAGACCAGGCTGGTCTCAAACTCAGAAATCCTCCTGCCTCTGCCTCCCAAGTGCTGGGATTAAAGGCGTGCGCCACCACCGCCCGGCCTCTGCTTCTATTTTCAAGCCATCTCCACTAGCACTATGCAGGGTCCTTAAGCCACTTTTTTATGGTACTTCCCATCCTTAACTTTCACCTTGAGGACTTCCCAGGTGACTTAGCAAATCTGATGGCCTCTCAGGTTGTCCTCAGCAGGATTGATCTGTCACTGTTCCTGGGGCCTTGTCACAAGTTGGAGAGCCAAAAGGTTCTTTCAAAACCAAAAATGCCAGCCTTTTGATTTAACCAATGAAGACTCAGGAGCCAGATGCTGGGGGGAAAGCCTGCTGGCTCAGAGAGGCAGGGAAAGCACCCAGCTGACCTTCCAACTCAACTCACTTCCCAGAAGGAAAATGCTCCTTCTGCTTCCACATTCTGACTTAAATACCTTTCAGCTCTAAGACCCTCCTATCTGTTTCCTTCCATTCACTCCCTGTCAGCTGGTTGCTTGCTCCACCTTGTGACCTTGGGTTGACTTTTTTTAGCTCTTGGATTAAAGGTGTGTTCTAGGTCTGAGCCACAATGAGAAACAGGTTGGTTTTAAAGATTTTTTTTCCACTTATATGAGTACACTGCTGCTGTTTTCACAACACACTAGAAGAGGGCATCGGATCCCATTACAGATGGTTGTAAACCACCATGTGGTTGCTGGGAATTGAATCTAGGATCTCTGGAAGAGCAGTCAGTCAGCCTCCCAAGTGCTGGGATTAAAGTCCCAAATGCTTGACTGAAATACCTAGCTCCATTATCTGTTTTAATCTGATATGGAACATGCTACATAGAAAAGCAGAGTACTGACTAAATACATTTTTAGTTCCTTTTCCTGTTCAAGAACTAGCAGTATCTAAAAAAGGAAGAGTTTCAAGCAATTGCAAACGATGGCTATGAGTATACAAAATAAAAGTTAAATTGTTCAACAGTTCAAAAACAATGACTACAGCATATAATTCAATTATTTGTGCTGATTGGGGGAGGACTCAAGAGAATAAACATGCAATCCAATTATATGTACTGCCTTCCCATTACATGAGCCATCTGTAAATAGAGTAAGTGCATTCTCTATGGGCTGCAAGAGCAAATTTACATCCATAGAGGCAAACTGTAACTTGTCTTTTTGAAAGTGATTATCAATTTTGCCTGAAAAGTTTGTGCATGCAATGGGCCAAATATCAATATTCTTCAATAACCAATTTAATTGCTGTTTGGAATGAGGAATAACTATTTCATCAAGTTGAGGCATCATCTTACCAGTTCAGTCAGTCATTGGGGTCTTGAAGGAGGGAGTGAGGATTAAAAAAAGAGAGACAGTTAGACAACATTATAACATGACCAGAGCCAATGTTGAGGCAGGTTTATTTTTTTTTTCCAAATTTTTTTCTGAGAGTGTCTGCTTTAGTACCTTTCTAGGTACAAGAAAAGTATAGGCCAGTTCTAGGTCAAAGACAAAGCAGTCCAGGAACAAACTAGGCAATAAACAACGGTCACATGGTTGCTGTATTCATGGCCTTAACAAGATCAAGATACAAAGAACACACTTTCCTCGACTGTATTCATCTGGAGCCTACTTCCTTTTCCCAGCCCAAAGTCAAATTCTTGCCTGAGCTTACTTCCTTGTCTTCACCATCTCTAAACATTCTTACCAAATTCCTGGAAGCAGCCCCAAGAGCTCTCCCGGGGCCAGGAATAAAGTACTGGAGCAGAAACTTCTGGTTTGTTTGGAAAGTCAGTTATGTCAGATGCTGTTTTACTGGGGCACAGGTGAAAGGACGCCTTGGTCTTCCAGAGGACACAAGTTTGATTCTCTGCACCCACGTGGTGGTGGCTCATAACTGTCTGCTTCAGCAAAACAGCCTTTCACCTGTGTGCCCCAGCGGACCATCATTTGACATAACTGACTTTCCAATCAAACCAGAAGTTTCCACTTCACAACATTATTCCTGACCCAACACAAGAAGTGTTTTTAGATTTATGTTATGTGTGTTCATCACTGAGCTGAGTGTGTGAATGTGTGTGCATGCAACATGTGTGTCTGGCATAGGTGCTAAGATACATGCCTAGACTCCTGTGCAATGATTTTGGCAACACCATTTGCTTGTTTTGCAACACTAGAGAGTGAACACGGGGCCTTGTACACACCAGGCAAGCACCACACCACTGAGAGACGTGCTCCAGCCTGTATACTTTTTTAATAAACAGCAAATTGCTAAAGGCAAAGTAAATGTTATGGAACCAGGACTGAACAGAATACATGAGTGGACACCCACATAAGGGAAAAGGAGGGCAGATGCCTTGTTACTGCTGGCTGGAGATAGAAGTGCCTTGTTCGCACTTGGGAGGCAGAGGCAGGCGGATTTCTGAGTTCGAGGCCAGCCTGGTCTACAGAGCGAGTTCCAGGACAGCCAGGGCTATACAGAGAAACCCTGTCTCGAAAAACCAAAAAAAAAAAAAAAAAAAAAAAAAAAAAAAAAAAAAAGAAGTGCCTTGTTCTCACAGGCAGGATCATATTGTCAACCCAGAGACTGTAAATTGTTTCTAATTGTGGCTCAGCCCTAGCACACCTAGGTAACTGACGACCAGCTATGTGACGACACACATAACATAAATCTAAAAACACTTCTTGTGTTGGGTCAGGAATAATGTTGTGAAGTGGAAACTTCTGGTTTGATTGGAAAGTCAGTTATGTCAAATGATGGTCCGCTGGGGCACACAGGTGAAAGGCTGTTTTGCTGAAGCAGACAGTTATGAGCCACCACCACGTGGGTGCAGAGAATCAAACTTGTGTGCTCTGGAAGACCAAGGCGTCCTTTCACCTGTGCCCCAGTAAAACAGCATCTGACATAACTGACTTTCCAAACAAACCAGAAGTTTCTGCTCCAGTACTTTATTCCTGGCCCCGGGAGAGCTCTTGGGGCTGCTTCCAGGAATTTGGTAAGAATGTTTAGAGATGGTGAAGACAAGGAAGTAAGCTCAGGCAAGAATTTGACTTTGGGCTGGGAAAAGGAAGTAGGCTCCAGATGAATACCTAGCCTTTAATCCAAGAGCTTTCTGTTTATTATACCCGAGGACTTGTGGTGTGACCTAACTCTAGCACACACCTTTAACCCAAGAGCTAAATAAAGTCAACCCAAGGTCAAAAGGCAGAACAAGCAAGCATCTGACAGGGAGGGAACAGAAGGGAAGAGATAGGAGGGTCTTTGAGTTGAAGGGTATTTAAGTCAGCATGGGGAAACAGATGGAGCATTTTCCTTCTGGGACCTGAGGCGGGTAGGAAGGTCAGCTGGGTGTCTTCTCTGCCTTTCTGAGCTAGCAGTGTTTCTCCAGCATCTGGCCCCTGAGTCTTCATTGGTAATATCGAATACCTGGGATTTTTGGTTTTAGAACAACAGTTTGGCTGTCCAACTTGTGGCAAGGCCCCAGGGACACTGAGGAGTCCTGCTGAGGACAACCTGAGAAGCCATCAGATTTGGTAAGTCACCTGGGAAGTCCTGAAGGAGAAAGTTAAGGATGGGAAATACCATAAAAAAGGCTTTAGGACCCTGCACAGTGCTACTGGAGATGGCTTGAAAATGGAAGCAGAAAATGAAAATCTAACTCAACTCCAGTTGGCTCAAAATAGGCTATAATTATTATCATTTTGGTATTTTATACTTTATTCTTAATGGCTTTCTGTACCTGCTCAAAAACACTGGATTGATAAGATACAAGGTGAAACAGGAAAATTAGTCTTAAAGGGAGAAAAAGAAAAATACTTGGAGCCAGGCAGTGGTGTCCTTGGTATCCTATCCCTTTAATCCCAGCACTTGGGAGGCAGAGGCAGGCAGATTTCTGAGTTCGAGGCCAGCCTGGACTACAGAGTGAGTTCCAGGACAGCCAGGACTATACAGAGAAACCATGTCTCAAAAAAAACTTGAACAAAGACTGAGAAATTTACACCAACCTTAGAAAGACCTAGGAAAAACAGTCAGACACAGATAGAGGAACTTAGACAAGAGCCTGCCATGCCCCAGCCACAAGTCACTGAAAAGGGGTGGGACAAGGTCATTAGAAAACCAACCTCAGTTTTTCCTGTCACTCTATACAATGCTGGCCAGGAGACAGTCTGTACACTATGATGATGAAAAAATATAACTGGAATCCTATCTGATTTGAGGAGCTTTAAGGAATAGATGTTTCCCATCGTTTGTATCTACACTATGTGAAGCAGATATTAAAGTCATGGGCAAGTCAGAACAGAATTGTCCTCAAGACTGGAAAGATGGCAGCAGCAATGCTGGAAGCTGGTCATCAGTTACCTTGGTCAACATGGTAGAAAGAGGAAGCTGAGGCCAAGGAACGACGGACTCAGGCTAGAGGCATTGGGATTTCCCAGGATTACTTGCTAGGGGAAGGTCACAATGCTGAGTTACAAAGGCAGCTTGAATTTGATGATTGCACTTTGCTCTGTCATTCAGCAGCTTTCAATGCTTGAGATGAGGTTGAAGAACCAAGAAAGGTCTGAGTCATTTACTAAAATTATACAAGGCCCACGAGCAGCCTTCCCTGATTTTTTTTTTGCAAAGATTGACTCCAACTGTAAACAAAATCATATCATATTCAGCAGTTGGAAAAATATTAATTGAATCCTTGGTTTTGAAAATGCTAGTTCAGAAGGCAAAAGGGTAGACAGACCTTTAAAGGCACCATCAATACCAATAGAGGAATAGATTATAGAGACTGGATCTCACACTTATGATGCTAATCAGATAGTAATTTCTAAAAATTTTAAGAACAATCAAAATGTCAGATGTCTTAACTGTGGTAAGCAGGGATATTTGAAAGTGGATTTTGGGCAAGGCATTCCTAGAATCTGTTTTGTTTATCCCTAGAAATAATCCAAAAGGCATCTGCTTTCTGCAGTATGCATAAGGTGTGGCCAAGACCAGCATTAGACTGAGGAATTCAGATTAGCAAGGTCTAAGAGGCTCCTGCAGACCCTGACATCAAAGTGAATTCAATCATTCCCTGTCATGGTCTGGAAAACTCAGCCCCAGAGCAATTAAGATTTAATGCCTGTGGTTGACACTTCTCAGGTCTGGTGCATCAAGCCAGAAGCAACCCCAGGAGATGGCTGTGTTTCTCATGATCCGGCACAAGGAGACCACCATCTTTATTGAGGCCAAGGAGTCCAGCAAGGTGCTGGAGCTCAAGCTCATGGTTGAGGGCATCCTGAAGAGGCCTCCTGATGAGCAGCTGCTGTTCAAGGACAACGAGCTCCTAGATGAGACGAAAACTCTGCGTGAATGTGGCTTCACTAGTCAGGTAGCAAAGCCACATGCCCCAGCCATAGTGGGCCTGGCCCTCAGAGCAGAAGATGCCTTTGAAGACCTGGATATCCACCCCTATTCTTGCCCACCAGAACTTCCAGAGGTGATGAAGCATTCTGGAAACAGTGCTAAGGAACAAGTTGTGCAGTGAGGGCCCTAGGCCCACCTTCTAGAAACCCATTCCCTAATTTAAAAAAAAAACATATTTGGCTGTCTTTTTAAATAAAACAAACCCAAAAAACTCTGCTCTGGTGTCATACTGCATTCTGCCTCTCAGCTGGCCACCATCATGCCAGTCCTGAGGAGGCAGAACTAAGTCCAGAACAGGGAGTCCAGAGGGATGCTTCCCTTCAGCATGGTGTCAGGGCCTGCTCCATACAGGACTGGAAGGGGAAGAGCAGGGTCTGGGATGAATGGTTTAGTTCTGAGTGTCCTCTCTGTGTACCTAGGCAGGGCTGGTGGAGAGGAGGTGTGTGTGTGTATGTTTGCCAGGGAGGAAGGGGAAGCAGAGGGTGAGGTGAGCAGGGTTGGGTCTGATTGGGAGCACCCAGTGTGGGAAGGGTGGGAGAAAAGCCTTCTGTGTGTCCCTTAGGTGACAGGCCTTCCCTGAGGTCATCTCAATGGAGCAGCCATCAGTCATTGGCTGAAGGCTAAGGCCATCTTATTAGCTTGGAGAACTGGTGCTGTGCTAAGGAACTGAGTGCCCTGGGTGGCCTTGTTTTGTGTTCTGGAGCAGGTACATAGGCAAGTAGGAAGTGGCTCTGCTCTTGCAGTTCTCAAATCTCAGATTCCCCGGGTTTAAGCTCGGCCAGCCTTATCAGATCTTATGCCTGTCTGATAGCTCGGTCCCACATTCCCTACATTCTGGACCTGAGCACAAAATACAAACCAATGGAATTGAAGTGGAAAGTTTAGTAGATGCAGGAGCAGATGTAACAATAATCTCACCAAAATCTTGGCATCTAGATCGGCCTCTTCAGAAGATAATTATTTAGCTTTTAGGGAATGGAACTTTATCTCAGCTAAAACAAAGTGCAAAATGGGTCAGGTGCATGGGACCTAAGGGCAAATAGGTAACTTAAAGCCATGTGTGGCTAATAGAGCCATGAATTTATGTGGACGTGATTTGTTGCATCTGTGGAAAACACAGAGGAACATCTCTCCAATCTCAGAAACAAAGCATTGAAGTGGAAACTTCTAGTTTCTTTGACAAGTTCTGTGATTTGCTGGGAGCACAGAGGTGAAAGGATATCTTGATAAACATGTGAAAGATTGTTTTCCTGAAGCCGACACAGGTGAAAGGATGCTTTGATATAGCAGACACATGAAATGTGTGATGAAGGAGGGTAAATATGGCCCCACAGACAGTGGAGATGAGCACTGAGCACTGGTTTGGTTTGTGAGCTCTTCTTTGCTAATGGCATGCATGTGTTGGCTTGCCTTACCTAGAGTGGTTGAGCTCAACTGGTAGCAACACTGCCATAGAGAAAAGTGTCCCAAGATCTACTTGTGAGTGCTGGAGAGATGTCTCAGTGGTTAATAGCACTGACTTCTCTTTCAGAGGTCCTGAATTCAATTCCCTGCAACCACATGGTGGCTCACAACCATCTGTAATAGGGTTTGACATCCTCTTCTGGTGTGTCTGAAGACAGCTACAGTGTACTCATGTCAATAAAAATAAATAATTAAAAAAATATATATTTTTAAAAGTGCTCATGAAGTTCTTGCAGCTCCTTCAACTTAACACAGCATCTCTGGCTGGTTGGTTAACCTTGCAGTTCCTTCAGGATCAGCTGCACCTGCTGGTTCCTGTCTGGGGAAAGGACTGGACTGTTGTCTGTTCGAGTGTGGTATTCGCCTGCCTAGAGGACTGGTTTGCAGCTGCTGAGTCATATTTGCTCTGGGACTGAACCTAGAAGATCAAGCTCACGCCCAAAGAACTGTTGCTGAACAGATGCACTTCCCCCTTATCCTCATAACTTTTCTCTTCCACCAGCTCTTCTGGGTGCTGGGCTAGAGGAGAGGTTGAACTCTTATTAAAAGTAGGCTGCAAATAACTTATGGCTCCAATAGTGTGTGCTTTTAATCCCAGCAATAGGGAGGCAGAGGCAAGTGGATTTTAGCAGTTCAAGGCAATTCAGGGCTACATAGTGAAATACTGTTTCAAAACCAAAAAAAAAGGGGGGGGGGTGTCTGGATGGCTGGAGAGATGGCTCAGCAGTTAAGAGCACTGACTGCTCTTCCGGAGGTCCTGAGTTCAATTCCCAGCAACCACATGGTGGCTCACAACCATCTGTAATGGGATCTGATGCCCTCTTCTGGAGTGTCTGAAGACAGTGACAGTATACTCACATATATAAAATAAATAAAAATCTTTAAAATAAAAAAAGGGGGGGGGGAGCTGGACATATGGTTTGGGAGTTAAGAGCTCTGGCTGCTTTTCTGGAGGATCCCTGTTCAGTATTCAACTCAACTCACAGCTAGCATCTCTATGTCCAGGGCCTGGCCTCTAATGTTTTCTTCTCGCCCCTCAGGCGCTGTGTACGTGTTATGCAGATGCACACGAAGGCAGGACTCACATGCAAATATAAACAAGCCAATCATTCAGTCCTGGTGGCACAGGCCCTTAACTCCAGCACTCTGGAGGCAAAGCAAGCAGATCCATGAGTTCCAAGCCAACCTGGTCTCCAAGAGTTCTAGGGCAGCCTGGGCTACACATAGATACCCTGTCTTGACAAACAAAAATTATTAAAAACTTTTTAGAAAGAAAAAAATAATTTTGTTTTGTTTTTGGTTTTTTCGAGACAGGGTTTCTCTGTGTAGCCCTGGCTGTCCTGGAACTCACTCTGTAGACCAGGCTGGCCTCGAACTCAGAAATCCTCCTGCCTCTGCCTCCCAAGTGCTGGGATTAAAGGCGTGCGCCACCACCGCCCGGCTAGAAAAAAATAATTTTAATAGCATTTGTTTTTTTTTCTTTTTTTTTTTTTTGTAGGGGGATGTGTATGCTGTGACACACGTGGAAGTTGGAGGACAGCTTTCTGGCATTGGCTTTCTCCTACCATGTTAGTCCCACGGACCTACCTCGGGTTTTCCACCTTGGCAGCAACTGTCCTTAACCTTGGAGCCATCTCCCCAGCCCCAAAGTTCTTTGTTTTCAACTCGAGGAAAGACGAATCTGTGCTTTTGGTTTCTAGGATGCTAAAAATACTTCCAAGTTTGTTTATTTTTATTCTAAGTGAATTAGTGTTTTGTCTGCAAATTTGTGTGAGGGTGTTGGATCCTCAGACCTGGAGTTACAGACAGTCGTGAGCTGCCATGTATGTGCTGGAAATCGAATCTTCGTCCTCTGGAAGAGAAGCCAGTGCTCTTAACTCCTGATCCACCTCTGTATCCCCCTAGGATACTTAAAAATAAAACTTTAATTTTAGCACTGAAATTGGAGTGTAAGGAATTCCTGATAGTCAAAAACATAAATCCTTCCATATTGTCTACACATCTGAACAATTTCTCAGAAGTTTACATCTATAAATACAAACAAAATCCACCCAAACTAATACGGTGCATTATCTCATTTAGTGAGGTAAAACTAGGTATACCTGGATCAAATATCCCCACACAAGGGCTCATCTATTTGTTTAATAGATAAATCTGTGTCCATTTCTAGGTTTAATTATCATGTCAATAATGTATGCCATTTTATATTCTGTTTTGATTAGCTGTGCACCACTAATAATTGTAATTGTAATGTAGGATAGCTGAGGGGTAAGGCATCTCCCTAACAGGCGTGATACAAGTCTTTGACTTTGACCCTAACATCAAAAGAAAGTAGCAGGGATTTAATCCCAAAGACCTACAGGATTAGAATTGAAGGAAAACCTTTTTTCAGTGTATTTACTGACTGCTGAGTCCCTACCCTTTGATCCTCTAGTGACCTTTGGGGGAGTTAATTAACTTCTCTAAACATTAAATTTTTAAAAATCCTCCTAATTCATATCTTTGTGGTGGGACTGGAGCCCAGGGTCTAGCGCACACTAGGAAATCACTGTGCTATATTCCCACCTCAAATTTCCTGATTGCTTTCAAAGAACAAGACTTGCATTTATTTATTTATTTATTTATTTATTTATTTATTTATTTATTTATGCTTTGTATTTATTTAGCTTTCTGATTCTCTGCTTGTGGCTTTTTCAGGATATTGTTCTCCCTCAAGATAAGGAAAGCACTTGATCTGCTCAGACACAGCGCACACTGAACCCCCTGAAGCCCCAAGGACCTGTGTGTTTATTTTAAAATCTTATGAGAACTTTATGTCTCGCAGGACAAACACCACGTGTGGATTTTGGTGCTTTCCTGACATTTTTGGTAGAAAAGTAAAAATCCTATTACAGGGTTTTGGGTCAGACTTGCCGCTTACTAATTTTACAGATTTTTGGTTTGTTTCTGTTTAATAACAGGAACCGATATCGTAGAAGCTATCCTGACAGTCGCGTACATATATTCAGCCTTTATCATCAGTTCTGGGAAAGAATGGGGAGCTAGCGATGGGAGCCTGCAGACCTACTTGCGCCCCTAGGCGGCGCACGCTAGCTGCTGCCGGGGGCGGGCCGCCCGAGCACGCCTTCCCGAAGCCTTGTGGAACCTCTCGGCTTCCGTTGAGCATGAGCAAGATGGCAGCCTCCGAGACGGTTAGGCTACGGCTTCAATTTGACTACCCGCCGCCGGCCACTCCACACTGCACGGTCTTCTGGCTTCTGGTTGACCTGAACAGATGCCGAGTTGTCACGGATCTCATCAGTCTCATCCGCCAGCGCTTCGGCTTCAGTTCCGGGGCGCTCCTGGGCCTCTATCTGGAAGGGGGGCTGCTGCCCCCTGCCGAGAGCGCGCGCCTGGTGAGAGACAACGACTGCCTCAGGTGCGCGGGAGCGCGCGGGGCGGGGGATGGGGTGGCGGTGGGGGCGCGCTTGCTGGACCGCACGATCAGGGACCCCTAGCTAGCTGCAGAAAGCCACGTGCGAGAGATCCTGAGTGGTCCAGCCAGGGGTGGAGCATCCTTCCCTGGGACGCTTCTCATTCCAGGGGGACTAGACTTGGAGCAACTCGGGTGCTCAAGAGCAGGGCCAGTGCTCACTCAGCCAGGCTCTGTGTGCTGTGTGCATGGCGCAAATATGCCACAGACCCGCCTTCTCTGGGTTGCACTTGGTGTCAGGGGTAGGAGATCAAAACCGGCAGAAAGACAGAAATGTTTTCTTAGTAACGTATGTAATGTCCCACCTTAGCGCCTTGGCAATGTCCACCTCTGGTGGATGACATTCTGTGTCTCATTCAGGTGTCATTGGGTCCCTTCGAATTGGTATTGGAATGCATTTCAGTTGCCACACAGAGACTGTGTATTTCAGTTGCTTGACTGCTTGCATATCTCAAAGCCCTAGATTTGATTCCCAGTTGGCTAAACAGGACTCCCAGCACTGAGGAGGTGAAGACAGACAGGAGGGAGGACAAGAGTTCAAAGTATCCTTGGATACATAGGTCAGCCTGGTATATGTGAGACCCTGGTTTTTGTTTTTGTTTTTATTTTTAAAGTAAAATCCGGGCAGTGGTGGTGCACACCTTTACTCTCAGTGGTCAGGAAGCAGAGGTAGGTGGATCTCTGTTGAGTTTGAGGCCTCCCTGGTTTGCAGCGTGAGTTCCAGGACAGCCAGGGCTACACAGAGAAACCCTGTCTAGAAAAACAGAAAACGAACAAATGAGGGAGACAGACAGACAGACAGACTCTCTCTCTCTCTCTCTCACAGAGGGGGCGGATACGCCAGACATGGTAGCGTACACCTTTAATCCTAATTCTCAGGAGGTAGAGGGCAGAGGCAGGCAGCTCTCTGAATCTGAAGCCAGCCTTGTCTACACATAGTGAGACCATGAAGGCTAGGTAGAGAAACCCTGTCTCAGAACAGCAAGAAGGAGAATGTAAAAGTTGACACTGAAGTGTGTCTTCGGGAGTGATGTATGTGACTATTTGGCATGTGGCTTAGTTGTCTCATTCGGCGGGCCGATGCGATTGGTCATTCCAGTTGGCATTCATACTTGGCTGATTTATTCTATGCCCCCCCCAACCCAACTCGCACCTCTAAGCTTCAGCTGTGGTGAATTAAATTTGGAATTATAAAGCAGGTTATTATTTCTTGCTTGCCTTTGCTTAGTATTGCTTTCTGTAGAAAGTGGCACATTTGCAAGATTTCTTCAGCACATTGGGAAAATTAGTTAGAAACAATGACCATATTCTTGCATCAGAAATACTTTTTTTTTTTTTTTGGTTCTTCGAGACAGGGTTTCTCTGTGTAGCCCTGACTGTCCTGGAACTCACTCTGTAGACCAGGCTGGCCTCGAACTCAGAAATCCATCTGCCTCTGCCTCCCAAGTTCTGGGATTAAAGGCATGCGCCACCACTGCCCAGCGCATCAGGAATACTATGATTAGTCATTCTGCTTCAGGTGACAACTTGAAATAGTCCAAATTTCAAACCTCTCCTCCCCTCTTCTCTTCTTGTCTCTTCTCCCCTCCCCTTCCCTTCTTTCCCTACCCCCCCTCCCTTCCACCTTCTCCATCTCCACTCCATTCTCTCCCCCTTTCCTTTTTGAGGCAAGTTCTCTCAGTGTTGACGAGGCTGGCCTTCAACTACACAGGTCTGCCTGCTTCTGTCTCCAGGCAGCCAAGGCTCTTTTCCCTTTTTACTGACAGAAGAAAGCTCATTCTCAGTGCACTTTAAAGGCTATTTAAATAAGAGAAAGGGCTGTGTCTCCACCTGTTAAGTTTACTTCCTGAACGGTTCCCTGCCTAATGACTTAATAACTTGCTGCTGGCTACAGTTAATACTTAAATTAATGAATCACCCAAGAATTACACTCTTGTAATGGTGCTAATGATGTAAAAAAAAAAAAAAAAACAACCGGGAAAACTGCTACAAGCAGTAATTGCAGCAGACGACGGGAAGTTTCTCCTAAATGCCTCAAATGTACAATTGCACCTGGAAAGAAGTTACCTCTGTGGGCCTGAGAATGTCACCCAGTAAGTGAATGGGTGCTTTCTTGGCTAGGATGCCTGAGGCACCGATTCAGTCCCGGGAGATAGAGAGGTGAGTTGCAGCTAGCCCTGGTGGTAAATGGTGTAGACCATAGGAAAAAACTACATGTGAGGGATGGTGAGATGGCTCAGTGGTTAAGAACACTGAGTGTTCTTTTCGTGGACCCTGGTTCAGGGTTTAGGTCCTTCCTGATCACTATAGTCCGGGGGGGGGGGGGGGGGGGGGGGGATCTGATGCCCTCTTCTGGTCATCATGAGTACTGTAACACATATAGTACACATACGTGCAGTCAAAACAGCCGTACAAAGAAAAGTAAATAAAATCTCAAAAACTATTTTAGAAGAAAAAAGAAAACAAACCAGCAGCTAAGTGTGAAAGGGTTTTTTTTAATTTATTTGTTTCTTTCTCCTTATCATTGTCTTCCCCTGACAGATTCATTGTATGGATGTATGTATGTCTACAACTTAAATGAGTGTGTGCTCGTAGCATTGGGTGTGCAGGCATGTGTGTAAACTTACGTGTGGAGGCCAGAGGTTGATGCCTAGCGCCTTTCTCAGTCACCTTAGTTTTCTGAGGCAGGGTCTCTCACTGAGCCTGGAGCTAGGTTAGGCTGGCCTGGCTAATGAGCTCCAGGGGGTCTGTCTATTGCCGTCTGTCTCCGCCTTCCCAGTACTAGGATCGCAGATACACATCAGCACACTCAGGCTCCAAAGCTAGGTTCTCATGCTTGCCCAGCAAGTACTCCAGTGATTGAGGCACCGAGGGAAGCAACTGACTTGACTTAGTCCTGTTTATTTTTTTAGTAGTTTCTCAGGGACGCGTAGGGGCCTCTCATAGACCTTCTCACATCCCAGTGAACTGTTGAGGGGCCCAGTCCCGTGTAGCTCCTTTGCAGATGGCCACTCCCGGGAGTGAGTCCGTGCATGCCGTGGCTATTTCTCCTCTTGTGTTATTTCCTCCCCTCTCCTCTCGGATGTTCCCTGAGCCTTGGAGGCAGCGATGGGATATGTTTGTGTTTCATCCTGGTATAGGAACCACGTGAGTCCTCTTGGTGTCATTGTAGTTTTAGTAGACCTGCCACCAGATGAGCATGGTAGCAAGTTTCCCAAGTCAGCGCTAAGTTCACCATCTTACCATAACAAGGACCAAGGAGCGAGGACAGTGGACCATGGCCGGTGACACATATTGAGAGGGAGAGGGGCTGGGGAGACGGCTCAGTAGTCCAGAGCTCTGCCTGCTCTCTAAGGGAACTGAGTTTGGATGCCCAGCACCCACACACAGTGATTCGCAACCACCTTTATATTCAGCTCTAGGGGATCCAGCAGTCTCTTCTGTTCCCAGGGGGCGCGTGCGCGTGTGCACACACACACACACACACCTCTTTAGAGCTGAGAGAGAAGTAGAGGCATCCGGCAGTGGTGGCGCACACCTTTAATCCCAGGACTTGGGAGGCAGAGGCAGGTGAATTTCTGATCTTGAGGCCAACCTAGTTTACAGAGTGAGTCCAGGACAGCCAGGGCTACACAGAAAAAACAAACAAATAAACAGACAAACAGAGACACGGAAAGCAGAGTCACAGCTACCTCAAGCAGAGAAGGTTCTCAAAAGCAAGTTGCCCTTTAGTCAGTTTTGAGATATCAGTGGGAATCTTATCCGAAAGACTTTAGACAAGCCACAGTATCTGAACTGAGCACCTGCCTGGTTGACATAAATGTAACCATCACGAACTATCATGGATCTTATGGTTAGCTGTAACAATTCAGAGCCCAAAGAGGAGTAGGAAAACATTTTATTTATTATTTTAAGTGCCTTAATTAGCGTATAGTTATTATACATATTTGTAGGCTGTGGTGTGTCATTTCAGGATACACACACATAAATACATACATGGTGATCAGATCAGAATTGGTTGGCTGGCATATCTGTCTCCTACTGTTTTTTATTTGGGGACATTGAAAGCCCTTTCTCAGACTCACCTTTATTCTTAGCACTTGGGTAGCAGAGACAGGTAGATCTCTGAATTCAAGCCCGCTAAAGCTACCAATATCTTCCAAAAAAAAAAAGGAAGGAAGGAGGGAGAAAGAAAGGAAGAAAGAAAGAGAAAAGCCTCTTGTGTAGCTCTTTGAGGACAGTTAATTATTGTTCACCACTGCTGTCCTATACTACAGAGGAACATTAGAATTTAGTCTTTCTATCAGAGTGTACAGGAGTGTATGTATGAAATTCTCAATACATTTTTAAAAATGTATATTGTAAACAAAGATTGTGAATTTTGAAATTAGACAAACCAAGGTCAGACTATCATTCCTGTTACTTGTCAGCTGTGGGTCTTAGCAAGTTACCTGTTTGAGTTGTATTTTGGGACCTCAGAAACAAAAGATAACCTAGTTTGTTGTTAATGTATAAGTTAGAGAAAAATACATGGGCCCCAGTATACTTTAAGTTAATAAAACTAGCCACAGTGAGCCGGGCATAATGACACACACCTTTAATGCCAGCACTCAGGAAGAAGAGACCGTGGATCTCTGTGAGTCAGAGGTCAGCCTGGTCTCCATAGTGAGTTCCAGGCCACTTAAGGTCACATAGCGAGACCTTGTCTCAAAACAACAAAGATAAAACAAACCAGCCGCGTGAAAGGCTATTGTGTGGGTGAGTCTGTGGAGTCTTTCACCCTTAGCTCTGTGACGGTCTGCGGTCTTGGCCATGTGTGAGCGCAAGCCAGGCCTGAGCTTGCCAGCAGCTCATTCAAGCCTTCTCTCCTCTTCCATCAGGGTTAAGTTGGAAGACCAAGGATTCCCTGAGAATCTGGGAGTAAGCAACGGTGGCGACTCCAATTTCCCATGTAGGAAAGTGAAGAAACGGGCTCTTAAGTTGCTGGAGGACGAGGAAACGGACCAGGGATACAAGTTTTCAAAGAAGCACTGGAAGGGGCAGGAGTACAGCAGCCATAATGAGAAGGCCTCAGACCTGGAAACCAAACTCTTCCAGGACGAGATGGGGCAGACGAAGAGCAAGAAAAAAAGCAAAGTGACAGGCAGCCCAGCCAAGGAGGACGAGGAAGAGACCAAAAAGAAGTCTTCAAAGAGAAAGGAGAAATGTGAGCAGAAGAAGCAGACCAGGGCCGCCAAGTCTCCCAAACAACAGAAAGAGGGGGCCTCCCAGAACTGCGGCTTCCCCAGGGCCTCCCCCAAAAGCAGCCCCGCTAAAGCCCGGAGGAGAAGCAGCAGGGGGCCCAAAGTTAGCTCAAGCTACGAGTCTGAGTCCTGTCCGGAGACAGTCAGCGACGGCCACTGCAGCATCACGTTGCAGGGGGTCACCTTTTCAGAGAAACTGTCAGCCGCCGCCGCCGAGCTGTTGAAAGATGCGCCTGCTACAAAAGCTGCAGCTGCTTGCAGGCAGGCCTCAAAGCCTGGCTGCATCTTCAGCTCCGGCAAGGGCAAGGCCTCCAGAACCTCGTCATCCAGCTCAGACTCCAGTTCAGAGTCGGAGGACCAGTTCCTGGTGTCCAAGAACGTTCTGGAGGGCCCACCTGACTTCTTAAAGGCAACTGGCCTCTTTGCCGGGCAAGGCTGTGCCAGTCCAGGGCTGTCGTTGGAGCCCCCGGGTCTCATGGGATGGAAGCCTTCGGACTCAAACCGAGGCAGACAAGCCCCTGGTCCTCCCAGTGTGCCTGTCCCCACCAGTTTGGGAAGAGGATGGGGGCGAGGAGAGGACTTCTTGTTTGGGAAGGGACTGAGGGGCCGGGGTGTTCGGGGCCGAGGCCGAGGCCGAGGGCAAGCTGTCTCCTGTATCTTAAATAGAAGCTCCGAGAGTCAGAAGCAGAAACAGTTAAACGATATTCTAACAAACTCATCCACAGTGATCCAGGTGAGCGAGGAGTGCTTGGGGCCTGCCCTCCTCCTTCCCCACGCCGCTTGTCTCGGCCCTGTGGTGTGGCGTGGCGTGGCGTTGCGTGGCATGGGCTCTCATTTCCTCACCGGTAATGAAGGCATGTGTCTGTTTTGCAGAATCCAGTAGAGCCCCCCAAGAAGGACTATAGTCTATTACCACTGTTGGCAGCTGCCCCTCAAGTCGGAGAAAAGATTGCATTTAAGGTATAAAACAGCACTGACCATGACAGAAACAAGATTACCCCCCTCCCCCAGCTTCCTTAGTCTTATTAAGTAATATTTACAAAAACTGTCTGCAATTGTCAGGAGTCATGGTGGGTCCTCGGATGGGTGGGAACGGGCACCTCTCCGCGGTCCAAGTTCTTGGGGTAGGGAATGAGAGTCCTAGGAGATTGAAGAATTTTTCTTCTGTTTTAGCTTTTGGAACTCACATCTGACTACTCTCCTGATGTCTCTGACTACAAGGTAAGGCTGTTTCTATGAAAACACTGCAGTTAGCTGGTGATGGGATGTACCTGTTGTCCAAATCACCCAGGACTCGAAGGCAGGAAACCATTCACAGCAAGCCTGGACAATATAATGAGCCTCTGTCTCTTTTAAAAAAATAAAATAAAAAAGACTAAATTCAGTGTATTGGAAACTTGTCCAACATAACAGCAAATGATCTGAGGAGTCCGAGGCAAGAGAGTTTTGGATATGAAGCCAGCTGGGCTAACATAGATCCCTTTTCAAAAGCTTTTAAGTAAATGAAGTACTGATGCATTTAAATAATACTTCAGTACTTGCCTGGATAATGTAGACACCGTTGGTAAATAATGCCATAAAGTGAAGGTGAGAGTCCTGTGGACATTTACCGTGAAGTCTTGCAGTCTTATGTCGCTGATACTTGAGGAGAAAACCGAATCAGAAGGAGGAACTCCATCTAGGGTACAGGGGACTGTTGTGCTTCTGAGGATCAAACTCTGGGCCTGTCCCAAGAATAAATACGTAGCTATGCAAAGGCAAAACAAGTGAGAAAATAAAGCACCTCTTGTCTGTGCCCAGAGGGTAAGGGTAGGTGCTGAGTGCTGGGGCTGGGGACATGCCTCAGTTTTAAGGAGTACTTGCTCGCTGCTCTTAGAACGGGAATTTGCTTCCCAGCCTCCGTGTCAAGTGGCTCAAAAACCCAGCTTCAGGGGATCCAGCACCCTCTTCTGGTCACGGGCACCAGCATGCATTTGTATACACCAACACATACGTATATACGTACGTACGTAAAAATAAAATCTTGGGGCTGGAGAGATGGCTCAGTGGTTAAGAGCACTGACTGCTCTTCCGAAGGTCCTGAGTTCAAATCCCAGCAACCACATGGTGGCTCACAACCATCCGTAATGAGATCTGATGCCCTCTTCTGGGGGTATCTGAAGACAGCTACAGTGTACTTAGATATAATAAATAAATAAATCTTAAAAAAAAATCTTAAAAAAAAGAGCTCATTAGAAGCTAGGGGAGGTGGCAGGCACCTTTATGATCCCAGCACCCTGGAGGGAGGTGGAGGCAGAGGGATCTGTGTGCGTCTGAGGACAGTCTACAAAAGGAGTTCCTGGTCTGCCAGGGCTTTTACTCGGAGAAACTTTGTCTTGAAGTACAACAACGAAAAAGATCTCATTGGTTGGCTTCAGTATATGACCCCACAGCTGCCCATTTGTCTTCCCATTGCCGACCATATGCACAGGACGGTGGGTCCTCTTTTTAACTTTTTTTTTTATGATTTATTTTTATTTTATGTACATTGATGTTTTGCCTACATGTATGTACGTGAGGGTGTCAGATCCTTTGGAGCTGGGAGGAGGGGTCACAGACAGTTGTGGTTGCTGGGAATTGAACCCAGGGCCTTTGGAAGAGCAGACAGTGCTCTCAACCCTTGAGCCATCCTCCAGTTCCTCCCCCTGACTTTATAATTTTGAGGGGCAATGTTTTAACTGTGTGGCCCAAACTGGCCTTGAACTCATAATCCCTCTGCCTTTGCCCCTGGAGTGCTTGGATTGCAAGCATGCACCATCACACCCAGATTCAGTGCAACCCCTGCAGTGCTAGCCTGGAAGCACCACTGTTTATGCGAGGCTCTCTCAGTGAAGGCTGTACCGCTAGTCCTCACTTGAGCACGTGGCTTTAGTCCGCTTTCCTCCCCACACCCCATCAATTCTGGGGACCTACAATAATTTTTACCTTTTGTCAAGTGCTATAGGTATCTGCTAGTCACGATGACTAGCGTCTGCCTATTTCACCTCTAACAATTTTTTTCTGTATATTCAGGTAGAGTGCGTATAAGTCCGTTGTTTTTAATTCTTCCCATACATGTTGATTTATGGAGAGAAGTTTATATTACATAAAAGTGGCCATTTTAAAGTCTACTTACTTAGTGACCTTTAGTACATTACAGTGTTTTACAGAGATTTTTTTTTTTTGTTTTTTTGTTTTTTCAAGACAGGGTTTCTCTGTGTAGCCCTGGCAGTCCTGGAACTCACTGTGTAGACCAGGCTGGCCTCGAACTCAGAAATCCTCCTGCCTCTGCCTCCCAAGTGCTGGGATTAAAGGCGTGCGCCACCACCGCCCGGCATTACAGAGAGATTTTTGACATGGTCTTTTATTTTTGGAAGGAAGGAAAAATATTAAGCCATGATCCGGAGACCCAGCAAGTGGATATAGAAGTCCTCTCCTCCTTACCAGGTGAGTCTTTTAGGAGTGAATGTGGGGCGTAGTCTATCCATCTCCTGTGTGGACAGGAGACCCCTTTTCCACAGTAACTTCTGCACAGCCTTTCCTCCTAGAGGAGTGCTCTTCCCGGCTTCTACTCACTGGGCCTAGGTGCCATTCTCTGCTCTCTGCTGCCAGCACACCGCAGCCTCAGGGGCCTCTGCGCCTTCTCCTTGGATGGAAATATCGGGGTGACTGCTCTTACCCCTCACCCACCTCTGATCCCAGACGGAATCTGAGGGGCGGAAGAGGCCGGAGGATCGCAAGCTTAAGGGCAGCCTGAGCTATCGACAGATGCTTCATAAAGCATGGCGAGAAGGCTAGAGATGGAGTGCCTGCTTTGTCTAACAGGTACCAAGAAACTCACCTCCACCTCCAGCACCGCCTAAAACTGGTGGAACATTCCTGTAATACCCTACCCAGGAGGCTGAGATAGGAAGATTAGAAGTTCAGGGTCATCCTCAAAGTTACAGTCACAGAGTTAGAGGTTACAGAGAAAGTAAGAGGTCAGCCTGGGCTATATAGGACCATGTCTCAAAAAACAAAACAAAGCAAAGCAAAAAACCCCACCAAAAATAAAGAAGAAAAAGAAATTTAAAATAAACAAACCAGAAAAGGAAAGTTACAAATAATATGGATATGGTTTATATTAAAAAAAAAAATCCGTCATTTCAGTGAACAAGACCCACTCAGAAGGTTGGCAAGTGGACATATTTCCGTGTATTAAATTATACACAACATCTCAGGCATTTTATTTTATAAGTTTATACTTTTTTTTTATATTTTTGTGATATTGGGGATTGGCTGATCCAGGGCCTGGAATGTGCTAGAGGGTGACATATTATTGCAAAAGGCTCTCTCTCCTTTATCTCTGGTTAGTTCTACCTATTGATCCTGATAGCCTGGAACACAGGCTTTTACTATATATAGCGTGGGTACCTAACCAGGAAGCAGGATAAGTAGATGATGGAGTTCTTGGAGGAAGCTCAGATGGTAAAAGGTTTGCCTAGCAAACATGAGGACCTGAGCTTGACCTCAGGACCCATGTTAAGACAAAATCCTGGCATGACGGTAGGTGCCTGGAATCGCAGGGCTGGTGAAGCAGGGACAGGAGAGTCCTGGGACCAGCCAGCCCAGCCGGCCCAGTAAGAATCTGTGTCTCAAAACGTCAAGCTGAGGAACTAAACTGGGGCATAGAAACAGAAAGGGATGGTGGAGGAAGTGAGTGGAGTGGTGCGTGGCTCAGTCCGCAGGGGGAATGGTGGTGCTGCGCTCGAGAGCTTCCTGAAGTTACTGGACGGAGTCGGCTGTGACCAACAGGATGAAGGTGTTCCAGGCGACACCCGCCACAAGCTTTCCAAAGTGGCTCAAGTCACAGCATTCTGATGCTGAGGCAGGAGGGCTCCCAGTTTGAGTCAGCTCGACTCAAACCAAACCAAAACACCTGTCAAGTGAAAAAAGAAACTTCTCAGAGCTGTTACGCGGTGTTAGCAGTTCAGAGCATCCAAGCCCTGAAGGAGCCCGGCCACCCACGCCCACGGCACAGGAAGGAAGTGGGAAAGGTGTGGGAGGCGGGCGGCATCCCTCAGAACAGAGGAAAGATCTAAATACACAATATGCCTGTTTTGGTTTTGTTTTGTTTTTTAACATTAACTATTATTAAAGTTTTGGGGTTTTTTGTTTTTGTTTTTATTAGATATTTTCTTTATTTACATTTCAAATGTTATCCCCTTTCCTTGTTTCCTCTCTGGGAAACCCCCTATCATCACTAGCCCACCCTCTCCCCCCCTCCCCGCCCTGGCATTCCCCTACACTGGGGCCGTGAGCCTTCTACACAGGTCCAAGGGCCTCTCCTCTCACTGATGTCTGACAAGGCCATCCTCTGCTGCACATGCGGCTGGAGCCATGGGTCCCTCCATGTGTACTCTTTGGTTGGTGGTTAGGTCCCTGTTGTGTTTGTTTTAATTTCATTTTTTTTTTTTGGAGAATTTCATACATGAGTACTGTATTCACATAATTTTTAACCCTCTTCCACCCCTAACTTCTGTGTCCTCCCAGTTTTTTTTTAAATATATATTGTGTATGTATGTATGTGTGTACTTATGTGTATGTTTAGGCATGTGGAGATCAGGACAACTTGCAAGAGTTGGTTCTTTCCTTCCACCGTGTGGGTACTGGGAATCCAACTCGGGTCTTCGGGCTTACCCTACAAACACCTCTGCTTGCTGAACCCCATCACTGGTCCTCCTCCTGTTTTGTTTGTTTGTTTGTTTTGAGCTAGAGTCTCAATGATCCCTGTGTGAACCTTGCTGTGTAGCCAGTTACGACTTTGCCCTGACTCTCCTCCTGAGTGCTTGAATTACGGAGGACCACAACCATGCCTAGTTTTATGGGGTACAGAGGGCTGAACCCAGGGCCGGCTGCGTGCTAGGGAAACAGTCCACCAACTGAGCGGCATCCCTGGCAAGATTTTCAGTGTATGGGTGAATATTTTTTGAATGTTTTTCAGATGTTCATAATTTTGCCCCATCAGTTACGAATTGTTTGAATGGTTTCAGGATGTATCAACATTTTTCTGATCCCAAATTACTGTTCAAGGCTGAGGCCTGCTCATGTTTCTGAGTTTGCCATACCGTGATTTTTGATGACAGCAACATTCTGTCCCTTCCCCCGGGAATACGTATGGTTGCACACTCTCCAGGGGTGTACTGTGTTTACCAAGCCTGTTTCGTTCCAATGAGGCAGTCTCAACTCCGAGAAATGCCCAGGCGGCCGTGTCTTTTATAGCAGTGTGCTACCCTTTCCTATATGTCCCCAGCTTACACAGCCGTCTCCCAGTGGTTTGAAATCCACATGAAGAACGTTTTAACCATGGAGAAGTGACTTCCTGTCTTTACGCTCTGGTTTCAGCTTTGAAAGAACCTGGCAAGTTTGATTTGGTCTATCACAATGAGAACGGAACCGAGGTGGTGGAGTACGCGGTGACGCAGGAGAAGCGGGTAGGCGTGCTAGTCACAGGACGGGGCGGGGCCGGGGGGCGGGGCACAAAAGCTGACACTGCTGCTTCCTGAACAGCTGCACTAAGATCCTAGAGGATCGGGGCTCTGGGGAGGCATTTATCTTCCTTTCGAATAGCCAACAAGTGCCAAGTTTCAAAGTAAGGTGCCGTCATGGACTTCTCAGAGCCCACCTGACATGCATAACACTAGGAACTTGTTTAAAAGCACAACACTGCTTTAAAATCCTAGTCGCCGGGCGGTGGTGGCGCACGCCTTTAATCCTAGCACTTGGGAGGCAGAGGCAGGCGGATTTCTGAGTTCGAGGCCAGCCTGGTCTACAGAGCGAGTTCCAGGACAGCCAGGGCTATACAGAGAAACCCTGTCTCGAAAAACCAAAAAAAAAAAAAAAAAAAAAAAAAAAAAAAAATCCTAGTCATATAGGTTTCCTTAGGGGATTGACTTTTGTCAGACTTTATAGTGCCAAATACTTCAGGAGCCATTGCTATAGTTTGAGCTTAGCCAGGAGACCGGACTCAGATCAAGAAGAAATGTGAGCTGAGAAACCTCCACCACGTGCCTTACAGGTTGTTACTGCCCCTCAGGTTCCCTGGTCCTGACCTGGAGTAGCAAAGATGGCATAAAGAATGACATAACTGCCTCGCAGTGGTGGTGCACGCCTTTAATCCCAGCACTTGGGAGGCAGAGGCAGGAGGATTTCTGAGTTCGAGGCCAGCCTGGTCTACAGAGTGAGTTCCAGGACAGCCAGGGCTACACAGAGAAACCCTGTCTCGAAGAAAAACAAAAAAAACAAAAAAGAACAAAGAATGATATAACGTGGTGATTCTGCCCTCTGATGTTCGGTTTTATTTTAATTTTTAAATTAGATTTATTTGTGTGCATGTGATCATGTACGTATGGCTGCATGTGTGAGCAGGTCAGAAGACAACTTACAGTTGTCTGCTCTCTTCTTCCACCATGTGGACCCCGGGGATTGGACTTGGTGGTCTGTCTTGGCAGCAGCAGCAGGCACCTTTCCTGAGGAGCCGTCTTGCCAGCGCCAACGTTCCCTGTGCGGGGAGCCAGCAGTCAGGTGCTGGTGGTGACACCCGGGCAGCTTGCTTAAGTTAGGCAGCACTCCCTCTCCTGCTTGCATTCGAAACATTGTGTTTATTTGCTATTATATTTCAGTGCTGAAAATTCACATTTTGTTTGAACTCTCAGCCAGGCTTTGTGCTTGCCTGTGTTTTTATTTGTTTGTTTGTTTAGAGACAGGGTTACAGAGCCCTGGGTGTCCCAGACTCATTTTTGTAGATCAGGCTGGCCTCGAACTCACAGGGATCCTCCTGCCTCTGCCTCCCAAGTTCTGGGATTAAAGGCTTGCACCATCATCCCCTGCACTTGCCTGTGTTTTTTTAAGGTATAAGATACTTTTAGGGTTTTTTCCTAGAAACATGTTCTTAGGGTTTGTGGCTGCACATGGTGGCTCACAACCATCTGTAATGGGATCTAATGCCTGCTTCTATGATTGCAGTATTTAAACATACTTTTTAAAAAATATGTAGAAAAATGCAAGCAGAAAACCTGTAGTTTCCCCTATTCGACACTAGATGGCTCTCATCATTTACCCTTGCAGAGTGCTAGGGGCTGTTGTCTCTATTATTACACTGTGTGGTAGTTCTGTTGTAGGCAGATTAGGGTAAGAATTACCTGGTGGCAGAGGAAGGTCGTCAGCCACCTGGTGCTGGCTTCCAGGCCCCACCTTAGCTCCTGGAGCCTCCCATCTATAAGGCGAATCTTTTTAACACCCTGAAATCTCCTTTTCGCCACCCCAGACCCTGCTCTAAATCAAAGGTTGAAAAATATGTTTAACATGGGCTGGAGGGATGGCTCAATGGTTAAGAGCACTGACTGCTCTTCCAGAGGTCCTGAGTTCAATTCCCAGCAGCCACATGGTGGCTCACAACCATCTGTAATGGGATCTAATGCCCTCTTCTGGTGTGTCCGAAGACAGCGACAGTATACTCACATGAAATAAATAAGTCTTAAAAAAAAAGAGAGAGAGAGAGATATGTTTAACATAAAAGTTGCTGCATTTCAAGTGATTAAACTCAAATTTTATTAGCTTTGAATGTATTTTCATTATCTAACCATTCTTCACAGAAACTTACTTAACTAACATGAGATGGATTAAATTGGTGTTTTTATTTTTCCTTAGATCACCGTGCTCTGGAAAGAGTTGATCGATCCAAGACTGATTATTGACTCTTCAAGTAGCATCTCAAGTAAATAATGCATCTGCATATAATCTCTGACCTCGCCACCTCAAATTCTATAATTGCATTTTTTTGTGATCGTGGTTATAGCCTGAAGATTTTAAAAAAGAAGACTAAATGCTGTTTAGATTTTCTGTTATCTTCACTTTACCATATTAGGAAAAAAAAATCTACCTCATCATTTAGATAACAAAGTAGTTAGTTTGTAGCTCCTTATTTCCTTCAGTTTAAATTCAGTAGCCCTCTTCAGAAACTGGGTGCCGCCCAATGTGGCAGTGCCTTCACACCTGTTTGGCTACCAGTAGCAGTCGTCTGTAGGAGTTCGCAGTACCACACGCAAGAATGTGGTGCATCTTGCTTTGTTTCTTTAAGTCACATTGTAAAATACTAAGGCATGTTTCATGACTTAATTTTTAATATGTGAGCTGTTCTGTTAAGCACGGAGCATCTCTCGCATTTCACGTTTTTTACCTGCCTTTCCTCGAGAGTTAGTGGAGTTGGATTTGTCGAAGGTGATGAGATTAAAGAGTCCTTTCACATTTTCCAGCTGTAAAACAGGACTCCTAGGACCCTGGGCAGACCAGCAGTGGGGGAGACATGGCCACAAGGCTGGCCGTGAGCCTCAGACCAGACTGGAGCAAGTGACCTGGCCGCACAATGCTAGGAACTCGGCTTCTCATACTGAAGTGAGGATCTTAAACAGAAATTTCCTTTTCTGTTGTTATTCACCATAAAGCTAAAGGCTGGATATAAACTGTGAAAATTGCTTACTTCTAAACAAAAACTCAGATCCCTCCTTCAACCTTGCAGATTTTTAAATAAAATCATATCAAACTCAATGCCCACTCTTGAGTTATGTTTTAGTTCTGCAAATAGTTATCTTGGTTTATAATCATGTTCATAACAAGGAGGCTGGCTTAGCACCTGGGAGGCAAACAGGAGATGTACAAGGTCAGGGAAAGCCTGGACTACATAGGGAGACATTAATTTTTTTTTTCTTTTTTTTTTTTGGGTTTTCGAGACAGGGTTTCTCTGTGTAGCCCTGGCTGTCCTGGAACTCACTCTGTAGACCAGGCCGGCCTCGAACTCAGAAATCCACCTGCCTCTGCCTCTCAAGTGCTGGGATTAAAGGTGTGTGCCACCACCGCCCGGCTCATTAATTTTTTTTTTCTCTTTGGTTTGAGCCAAGTGTCACAAAGTATGTGTGGTTCGGCTGAGTTCCTCGGATCACTGACCATGCTGGCTAGTCAATCTGTATAAGGAAAACGTGTCAAAGTGTGTGTGCGCCAGTTTGCAACAGTGTCACTCCAGGGCGCAGCTCAGCCCTCGGTGGGGTTTCAGCCGGGGATCTGTGTAGCACGCTGTCTGTCCCTGGGCCTGGAAAACAGATTGCAGTAGGTAGTCAGGATCGACGCAGCCCAGAGGTGTGTACCTCAGGGTGTGTTTTCAGATATCAGCTTATGAATTGCTCTTCTCTATACGCTGATAAACAGAGTGCACAGAAAGGTAATAAAAACCTCTTTAGGGTTCATAAGCAGTCTCTGAAAAATGCAAGCATTTAGAAAAACACCTGTATCATGTCCAATGAATTAAAATTTGTTTTATGGAACTTTTGCTTTATTTATATATATACACAGTCATATGTCTGTCGACTGGTTCCCTCCCCTATGAAGTGTTTGTATTTCTTTATGAAGGCCTGGAATGGGCTCAGTGGTTAAGAGCACATTCTGCTTTTACAGAGGACATGAGTTCAAGTCCTAGCATCTCTGTCCGATGCCTTGGGCACCTGCCTCTTGAGTGCATCCCCCCCTCCCAGACATAAGCATCGTTTAAATAAATTCTTTAAAAAATAAGATATATTTCTGACACAATGTCTAATTAAGGAGCCCCGGCTGGCCTGGACCTCTTGCTGTGTAGACCAAACTGGCCTCAAGCTCACGGAGATCTGCTTGCCTCTGCCTCAGCCTCTGCCTCCTGAGTGCTAGGATTAAAGATGTAAGCCACCATATCTGGTTGAAAATAAAACTTTTAAAAGTTATAAAGAGGAAAAGGAGAGTGGAAACTTCTGGCACACACATACACACACAGTTACTTTTTCGGATAAATGGATTATTTTTCAAATAAAATAGGAAAAATACCAGCATGACAAGATTGCAGCCACATGGTAAAATGTGTATGAATATAAAGAAATGGACAAATGCACTGGAAAACATAATAAAAGGAACATAAGAACAAATTAAAAATCTGATCTTTTTTTAATGTGTATGGATGTATTGTTTGCAAGTATGTCTGTGCATCGTCTGTATGCGTGGTACCCACAGAGGCCAGAAGAGGACACCATATATTTTGGAGACTGGAGTAACAGACTGAGCTGAGAATTGAACTCCACGTTCTCTGCAAGAGCAACAAGTGCTCTTAACCATGGAGCCGACTCCCCAGCTCCAAATTCTGAATATTGTTACAGCAGCTGAGTTTGGATTCACAGGGCTGGATAGATGGCTCGAAGGTGCAGCCGTCAAAAGTATCTGTGACTTGAGTCCCGGGGGCTTCAATGCCCTCTTCTGACCCCCACAGGCCCCAGTCATATACAGGTACAGGTACATGTTGGCAAAACAATAGGCATAACATAAATCTAAAAAAAAAACAAGGAAATATTAAAAAGAAATTGAATTAACAATTCAAAGCTTTATCTTGGCAAAAATTCCAGACGAAGAAGCCTTCATCAGGCTGTGAAGAAGCACAAGCTCTTTCAGAGTGAAGTACATCCTCAGTTCCCTTTAGGAAGGTGACCTGACCCAGATAGCACTGCCTGACCTAGATATCTTGGTTTTTTTTTTTTTTTTTTTTTGCTTTGTTTTTCGAGACAGGGTTTCTCTGTGTAGCCCTGGCTGTCCTGGAACTCACTTTGTAGACCAGGCTGGCCTCGAACTCAGAAATCCTCCTGCCTCTGCCTCCCAAGTGCTGGGATTAAAGGCGTGCGCCACCACCGCCCGGCTGACCTAGATATCTTAATTAGTTTATAGACTACTGTCTCAGGATCGCAGTAAGCTTGGGTTCCTCCAACACTTAGCATCCAGCACCCGTGTGTTAAAGCTTTGTGTCCACACGGTGGCGCTGTTGAGAGGTGGAACCCTTTGAAGGCCTGAGTGTTACTGAGGGAGGGCGACCCATACTGACAGGCTTCCGGAGGAGTGGAGAAGCTTTGCTCTGCCTGGCATGCCTGCTACTATGTGCTTCTGCACCACAGATTCGAAAGAAGGGGACCAACTGGTCATAAAGTAGCACCCCCAAAACAGAGTTTAGGGTTCACCCTTTCCTGTTAGTCATCTGGTATTCGTCATTATCATGAGATGCCGACATGTGTAAAAAACATGAGCAGTTCCTGACTGGTTATAACTCAATCTCGTGCTTGCCTAAAACACACAAAACTTTAGGTTTGATTCCCAACACTACATAAATTAAGTGTGGTGGCACGTGCCTATAATTAGTACTTTGGAGGTGGAGGCGGAGGTGGGGGCTGGGATGGAAGGGGGGGATCAGATATGCTTAGCTACACATCGAAGGCATTTTGAGCTACAGGAGACCCCGTTTAAAATGAGAAAGAGAAGCCGGGCGGTGGTGGCGCACGCCTTTAATCCCAGCACTTGGGAGGCAGAGGCAGGAGGATTTCTGAGTTCGAGGCCAGCCTGGTCTACAAAGTGAGTTCCAGGACAGCCAGGGCTACACAGAGAAACCCTGTCTCAAAAAAAAAAAAAAAAAAAAGAAAAAGAAAAAGGAGGCAAGCTTCCAGAATGTTCATCAGGTAAAGGTGATTGCAGCCAAGGCTGACAGCCTGAGCTCTATCTACTGAATCCGCGCGGATAAAGAGAACCATCACCCTCAAGTTATCCTCTGACCTTTACATGGACATATGCACACACAATTTAGTTTTAAAATTTTAAAGAGGGGCTGGAGTGATGGCTCAGTGGTTAAGAGCACTGACTGCTCTTCCAGAGGTCCTGAGTTCAATTCCCAGCAACCATATGGTGGCTCACAACCATCTGTAATGAGATCTTCTGGTGTTTTTAAAGATAGCTACAGTGTACTCATATACATTAAATAAACAAATCTTCAAAAGAAAATTTAAAAGAAAAATCAGCAAATCAAATCCAGCAATATATAAAATGATAATACCTCATACCCTTTGGTTGTCCCAGGGGGCTGGGAGTACATTCCATTCGTACAGTGGGGATGCTAACCAACTAAGGCAGAAAAGCCCCCTGACCAGTGCTCATTAAGTTGATTAAACCAACAAGAGTTCCTCCATCAAAACAGGATCATAGTTTGGGAATTAAAAAAGAAGCTTGTTAGACTTCTTTACATTTATTTTGTGGTTAGGAATAACCTTGGCGGAAGGCAGAGTAATTTGAGGCCAGCCTGGACTACATAATGAGAGTCTCTTTTTCAAAATCTGGAGACAGTAGGTAATTGTTTTGAAATGTTTTGGGGCATGGACTTGATAGCACATTAAAAACAAAAAAAAAAAAAAAAAAAAAAAACTTAAGAGACCTAGATTCTGGGACCTTCTCCCACTCATCTGGACTTCAGTGTAAGTCTGTTACATGCCTATTGCACAGTAGGTCTTTGGTCATTTGAGTCTATTGCAGCACAGTAGGCCTCTGGCTCCCCCTCCCCCACCCCTTAACCTTTGATCTGGTTAACTACACATTCTAGCACTAAGCTCCATCCCCAGCCTCTCTGGCTCTCTCTCAGATGGGGGATTAGCGTTCTTCACAAGGGTGTGAGGACTCAAAGGCTTGTGCTCATGAACTATAGCCGAAGTTTAATGAGGACTGCCCTGGTGGGAATAATTGATGTTGTATTTGTAGGTAAATGAGTTTTCTTCCTCCACCTACTTTTCTCAACCTCTAGATACAGGGCAGGAATCCTATTATAATTGCCAGCCATCACCTGGGTCAGGACAGGTACTTAGGTCCCATTTGGCAACATTGCCGGAAGGGAAGATATCAGCTATACTGAAAAACAAACACACCCTGCCAGGCCAGAGAAGCCCCTGGCCTCCCATCTGCCCACTTGTAAAGGTTAGGACCTATACCAATCATTACCACCTACATTCGATGTGTTTACATAAACTAAAAGGTGGGGTGGGGGTGGATATGTGGGGCTCCGGGCTGGCTTCGCAGATGAGAAATCCTTGCCTCCTGGGATGGGACACTCCCTTTCAATGCTCTCTGTTTTAGAAGGCAGAACTGTTTGACTCAGACTCCTGCAACCTTTGCTCTGTGGCATACCTGTTGTGTAGTAGGTCTTTGTGACTATCTCCCCCTTGGAATTGGATAAACACGGAGCATGCCTGTCCAAATGATCTTCATTGTCCAACCAGCCTTTCTCAACTATTCCGCCTAGAAAGAGAATTCCACATTTTGCCATGAGTCACCACCAGACTCCTCCACCCATGATAATTAGGTTAGAGGTGGATTTTAGACTGTTCATTTCCTGGAAACTGCTTCCTCCCTCCCTTGGAAGGCAGGCAGCTTTTGTAGTAGGAAATATTTGCCTTCTGGAACCAGATAGGCTGTGTGCCAGCATCCATTGTCTTGGCTGGATTGCCCGGTTTCTCGAAGCCTTTTTGTTCGCCTGTTCTTTGTAACACGGTTTTATCTACTTCACGGGTTGTGTAAGGGCGCCCAGCATTCCACCCCAGCATACTTTCTTCTTCTTTTTCCATGCAGACAACTACCACCAAAATATGAACCAGAATAGATGGGATGATAAATCTTGGAGAAACAGAAGTCCATGTGATGAAAATCGGGGGAACCAGCGCTTAGAATGCTATGTTCTGCAGTCCCAAGTTCGAGTCCCAGCTCTGTTTCTAACAATATCTCAAGCCTCACCAATAAAAATGGATGTAGGACACCCCTCTTAGGACTTTGTAAAGGTGTTTAGATGATATATACTCCATTTGTCTGGTACACAGTAGGTGCCTCATAAACAGTGGCTATTAGATACCTTGAGATATTTACCTTGTCCTCTTGGCAGCTTAGCCTCATCATCCAAGGTAAACTCCCATAATTCCTCTAGAAGCTTCTTTACCACAGTCAGATTTCCCACTGAACACTTGTAGGCTCCTGTCTACCTGTGTGTTCTGCACTCAGTCCAGATTAGGGGACTGACTTACAGAACTAAAAACAATGGAAGCCTAAAGGAATGATTTTGAGGAAGAAAAACAAAGCTTCAATACTGTGTACGCACATATAAGAGACAAAGCATCTGTTAAATTTGGGAGTCCCCAAATCCCAAGTGAGTAACAATTTCTTTTCTTTTTTTTTTTTTTTCAGTATTGAAAATTGCTAGGCAAGGGACTTTACTACTAAGCTATGTCCCCAGACTCTTATTGTTTAAGGGGAGGGGGTCTTGCTATGTAACCCAGGCTGGCCTTGAACCTGAGATCCTCCTCCTTCAGTCTCCCCAGAGAGAATTCTGGGATTATAGATGTGCCCCACCTCACCCAGTTTAGAAGTACTATAACCAATCCGGCCTAGGTGAAGAAATTCTTAAGAGACACCTGTGTCTCAATCTATCAGATTATTCGAACAGTGGACCCCAGAGAAATGGGAATTTCCTTGGAATCTCATGCTGGGAGAGACCAGAGGGAGAATTTGTCTCCTGGGAAGGGATTGCACAGTTAAAACAGCTTGTGGGACAGAGCAGCTTACAGAATGAGGCTGAATCCCAGACAATGATGGGCCAGTGGTGGACTGGACCGAGTCTTGACTGGCACTAAGAAGTGCATATTTTTGCCTTCATTTTTAACTTCAATCTTACTTCAGAACCTGGAAGGTGGACTTGAGGGGTTTGCTGGGTCTCTTTTTCCATTTTCCTAAATTGGCTCTTTTAATTAGCCTAAGGACTGGTGGCTGGAGCTGACTTGGGGCACAGGTTGTGACACCCAACTTTTGTAATATTAGTATTTGTTAAAAAAAAAAAAGATCATGTACCATCAAAGGGACGCCAAATCTGAATTTGTGACCATGGGGTCCTGCCTTTAGAGCTTATGTGGAGATATGTCAGAGCGCACCATCAGGGAAAGAGTGGGAGCTGGATAGAAAGGCAGCACAGCTGGAGGGAAGGAGAAAGGGAAGGGGAAACGAAGGAAAGGACAGGCACAGTCCATAGAATTGTGTTTTGTTGGTTTTGCTTTCCTTAAATTGTGTGTATGGTATTGGGTGGGGGAGGGTCGATTTTGTGCAGTGTTAACCAGAGTTTCAGTAATTGTATTTAGGCCTCATATTCTCTTGCCCAGTCAACTCCCCAATCCTGTTTTAGATGTTGAGATAACCACTAACTCTCTTGCCCAGGCTGGCATCGAACTCACGGCAATCCTGCTGCCTCAGCCTCCTAAGTGACAGAATTACAGGCACGAGCCATCGTGCTCTTCGTTTACAGTATTTTGTTCTGTTTGGCTTTGAGTTTTAATGATAAGACCCGTCCTGTACAGGAAGGGCGGTTGGGGACACCTGGGGGGGGGGGCGGCACGGATGAATGTTCTCCCAAGCCGTGTTGCACTCTGCTAGCTAGGACATAGGCCCCGACCAGGAGGGTAGGGATACTCCAACCCCTGCGACAATTCATCTACAGAGTGCCTCTGAAACTGCACCTGGGAGCCCTTGGGTCGTGCGTCGCTGGGGCCCGCGGGGTGTGAGGAGCATAGAGTGGCGGGGCCCCCCCCCCCCCCGGGTCCATCACCTTTGGCTCCCAGCACCAGGCGGGAAGCCTCCCGCCCACCGTCCGGCCCCCCTGGGCCCCACGTGACTTCCTGAAAGCCCAAGGCGCCGCCCCTCCTGCCCAGTTTCGATTCCTTCCTCGCCACTCCCTTAGCACCGCGCGGTGGCGTGTACAGCTAGCTGTCCCTGCGCGTCCCGTCGGGTGCCCCCAGGAGCACGATGGCCGAGCTGTTTCCTCTGGCCGAGGAGCTGTCGTGCTCCATCTGCCTGGAGCCCTTCAAAGAGCCCGTCACCACCCCGTGCGGCCACAACTTCTGCAGGTCATGCCTGGATGAGACGTGGGTCGTCCAGGGCCCGCCGTACCGGTGCCCGCAGTGTCGCACCGTGTACCAGGTGTGCCCGCAGCTGCACAAGAACACGGTGCTGTGCGCCGTGGTGGAGCAGTTCCTACAGGCCGAGCAGGCGCGGACCCCGGTGGACGACTGGACCCCGCCTGCTCGCTCCGCTGCATCCAGCGCAGCCACCCAGGTGGCCTGCGACCACTGCCTGAAGGAGATCGCGGTGAAGACGTGCCTCGTGTGCATGGCCTCTTTCTGCCAAGAGCACTTGAAGCCTCACATCGACAGTCCCGCCTTCCAGGATCACCCCCTGCAGCCGCCCGTCCGTGACTTGCTGCGCCGTAAATGTTCCCAGCACAACCGCCTTCGCGAATTGTTCTGTCCCGAGCATGGCGAGTGCATCTGCCACATCTGCCTGGTAGAGCACAAGACCTGCTCCCCTACGCTCCTAAGCCAGGCCAGCGCCGACTTGGAGGTAGGGAATGGCTGGCTGAGGGTCTAGAGGACAGCCTGGGCCAGCTGAATTGTGGAGAGAGCCCATCCTGGGTATCCCTGTAGTACAGTAGGTTGCTGGAGGAGGTAGGGAGGTAGGCATTGCCGGGCCAGAGATTCCACCCCTTCCCAAGACCTCTTGACCTTAGGCTCCGTGGGCCGCTGTCTGAGAGTTAGTCAGTAGGGAGCCATCCCCACAGACCAGACAAGTAGATTATATATAGCCTCCCCCTCCCCCCATCCATTATTGCCTGCTCCAGCCCTCTCATGTCTATTTGACATAGCGGACAACTGAAGGCACAGGTAAGAGTGCCTGGCCCAAGTCTGTGTTTGTCCAGTGGATATTAACCATGAACGCTAAGGGTTACCTCTCCACCCTCTTCAGATCCTGGCAGCATGTAAGGGCCGTGTGTAGCTTAGCTCACTCCACAGTTCAGGAAAACAAGCCGAGAGAAATTAGCTTAGCGGGAACCAGACTGCTTTGACTCACAGTTTCTGGTTTCCTTTTCCCCTGAAGACCATAGATCTGTTGAGTCCAGAGCATGGAACATTCTTGGAGGCTTGAGGTCATGGGTAACAGAAGCCTCTGTTGACCTGGAGAGTTTTAATGGATAGGGAATCTCTTCTTGTGACCTCCAGGGAGAGCCAGCACTTTGGCACCGTGATATAGCCCATCTTTTTGGTTGTTTTTTTAGACAGTCTCACAATGTAGTCCCTAGCTGTTCTGGAGCTCGCTGTGTAGACCGGGCTGGCTTTGAACTCACAGAGACCTGCCAGCCTCAGCCTCCCGAGTGCTGGGACTAAAGGCGTGCGCTCAGTCGGTGTAGTCCATCTTGCTGTGTGAAATTGAGCAGGAATTGGGCCTCTGGACCTGGGTCCACCTGGATAAAGACTGGAAGTGTGTGTCGGGGAGTCAGGGTTCCTAATGGCCTCGAGGGCTTGTGGTGATTTTAGTGGCTTTAAGAGATTCCCCATCTTCCCCTTACAGACTCAGAGCAGATGTTGCCTCTCTTTGGTACATTTGTCAAAGTGGGATCTGATCTCATTTCTCTCTCAAACTTCTGAGAAGTCGAGGCCTGTCGCAACGTCGTGGAAGGAGTCAAACCTGAGTGAGGCCGGAAAGCTTCCGGTGGTGCGAGAATTCCAGCTCCATTCCTCTTCCACAGCCCTTCCCTGGCATTGCCTGCCTCTCTGGGTCTTAGGTTCCTCAGGACGGTTTCCCTCCCCTGATTCTTGGCACCTGGGCCTACAAGTAACATCTTTTGAGTTCACCTCTTCAGTATACCCCATGTGGGTATGGATACCTCCAAGTCTAGCTGTTCTGGGAGAGAGTCTGCCCCACCTTTGGAGCCTTTGCCTTAGCTGCCACAGAGCTAACTAGTTGGCTTTAGGCAAAGTCACTACAGATCTCTGGGTAGGTCGAGAGCCACCTGGGAAGTGCTGCCCAGGCAGGATCCAGTGTCGGGAGGCTTGTTATGAGGCTTCTACCAGATTCAGTGCCAAGATCTGGGTTTAAATCCTGACCCTATTTGGAGCTTCCAGCTCCAAATGATAAAATGGGGGACAAGATGGTCTCAGGTTATAGTGAACCTTGGGTGAAGCTGGTGTAGTTGCTCATGCCTATAATTCCAGGCTTAGGCAGATAGATCATCCTGAGTTCAAGGCCAGATCGGACTACATAGTTTCAGGTCAGCTACAGCTTTGTCACGTCTCACAAAGACAACAACAAAAATAACCAGTGGCCATCGAGATGGCTCAGCCCGTAAAGGCACTTGTTACCAAGGCTCTGGCCTGAGTTTGATCTCTGGGACCTATGGTAGAAAGAGAACCAACTCCAGCAAGCTGTTGACATGACATCTGTATGCACGTGATCATGCATGGGCATGGGCACACGCAAATAAATGAATGGGATAAAAAAAGAGAAAGCGGATAAGGCAGTTCTCTGCAGAATTTTCATATAGGTTACTACTGTTTCCGTGATTGGGCCTGGGCAGCCCCAGGCAAGACAAAATGTCCAAATTGGTCTCTGTCTCAGTCAAGTGGACTTGGCCATCAATCTCTGGAGTATAAGTGCATATTTACCAAGGCAGAGATGGGGGGGGGGCGTGAGGGGCCTCCCCAGCCTGGCCTGAGCCTCTGTTTCCTCTCAGCAGTTTTTGTCCAGAGCTGGAGTGAGCGGCCATTCCTGCTGCCTTTTTAATCCTGATAGCAGGATTCCTCCTGCCAACCCTGTGTCCACATCTTTTTCGTCCCAGCTGCTGCTCTCGCTGTCTCAGGGCCAGACCCTGGCAAGCACTGCTCACACTTGAGCATGGCCGCTACTAGTTTGGAGGTGCAGACTCAGGACTCCACTCTCTCCCACGTGGAGGACCCAGGTCCTTGCTCTCCCAAACTTGCCAGAGTTCTCTCTCCTTGAGCCGTGGACTGTTATCGCCACCTGAGTCCTTGAGCTGCCTCGTTTTGATTTGGAGTGGTGCGGGGTGGACCCCCGTCCACAATGAGGGGACTCTTATCGGTGTTTGCTCAATGGTGGATAACCCTTTCTGCGTGGAGGGCTCGGGGTGCAGCTCTGGAATCAGTCAGTTGCTTCCACCTGTGTGTTCTCCCGTCTCTTCCAGCCCGGGAGGGAGGGAGGGAGGGAGGAGCTGCCTGGGTTTGCCCTTTGACCCAAATCTATCTCAGCCGCTGTTGGAGACCTGGGCCGGGGGAAGGGTTGTGTCACGGAGGTTGAGCCAAACATCACTGACCTGGGCTTTCTGGCTACAGTTTGTGCAGCCTTGATCTCTGTGACCCGCTCTTACCCAGTGGATGGTTCCAATCTAGCCCCAAGGTTAGGTCCAGCTCTGATGGAGTAGAGGAAGCAGGGAAGTAGAAGAGAGGGCTACTGGGTGTTGAGTTACTTGATTAGGGGAAGGAAATGTTATTATTATAATATTTTTTTTTTGTAGAAATTTCTAGCGTATACAGTTTGGTCACTTGTTTGTAAGTTTAGTACAAGAACCTAACCTGTGCCAGTTACTGACAATGTGGTCTTGGGTGAGTCACCCGATTCCTCTGCATCCTTCTGTAAAGTCTGAGTGATGTCTACCTCTCTCTAGTTGCTCTAGAAGTTAATAGGCGTCAGGTGCTAGAAGAGTGTGTGAGCACTTCATAACAACCCTCGTGACCGGCGGCGGAGTATCCCCTCTCATCTCCGTGTCACCGGTCTATTTTAGCAGGCACATGGGAGACTGTTGCTCCTAGAGGTGGCTAAGAGCCAAGACAGTCTTGAATCAGTAGCTCTCTTTCAAGCCCCAGTGGCCAGCTTACCCTGATTCTCGGCCCTCGGTGGCCCTAGCCTGGGGTGACCAAGTACAGCTGTGTATTTGTCCCTGCCTTGCTGGAGGTGACAAAGCCTCACCCAGCTTCCTTCCACTGTTGGAAGTCGCCTCTGGGGAGGACAGCCTTGGGGGTTGGGCTCCTTTGTTGGGTCCCCTTCCCCTGGAAACTCCACCGCCTTGTTAGTTCTCCAGCGCCTTGGCTATTCTGTCTGCTTTCAAGGCTGTTGGCTGCGGTAGGGTGAGTGTGAAGCAGCTGTCCCAGATCGTCACATCTCTGTGAGCTCAGCCGCTTGCTCTCCCCCTTGCTTGGATTTCGTGAGCTGTAAAATGAGTGGCAGGAAAAGAAATGCGTTCGAATAGAAGCTGATATTTAGTATGACAGATCCAGGCAGGGCTCTGAGCGCAGTCCTTGGTTAGTCTTCCTGATTGCTCCTGGAGCCACCTACCCAATGGTATCTGTTCACGGCCAAGGAAGTAGGCAGAAGACACACGGCTGGGAACAGGATTTCTAACACGGTTTGTTTTGGTTCCGAGTCTTAAATGTTTCTGCATTGTCTTCCTGAAGGGATACAGGGGAGCATCACATAGGAGAAGCCCAGGGTAGGCAGAAGGAGCAGCGGAGTGTGTGTGTGTGTGGGGGGGGGGTCCTCCGAGTGGGGGAGGGGCTCTCACCCTGTGTGTTTTCTCTACAGGACAAACTGAGACATAAACTCACTATCACGTACAGCCACATCAACGGGGCAGCCAAAGCGCTGGAGGACGTGCGATCCAAACAGCAGAGTGTGCAGGTAACTGATCCTCCCCCACTCTAACACCAGCCCGGAAACGCCAACCCCCCTCATTCTTCAGGGAGGACATGGCCTGGGCGTGCCTGGGAATCCGTTGGCAGAGTGCTTAGGTAGCTCACTTGAAGCCTTGGGTTCTATCCTGGTACCACAGAAACTGTGGTAGAGTGGGGTCATAAGTTCAGGGTCACCTTTGGTTCCATAGTCAGTTCCAGACCAGCCTGGAGGGGTACATGAAGTCCTGGTTTTCGTCTCATTTTGTATTGGAGTCAGCATCTCACTATTTAGCCTTGGCTGTCAAGGAACTCACTGTGTGGATTAATCTGGACTCCAATCCACGGAGATATCTGCCTGCCTCTGTCTCCCAAGTGCTGGGATTAGAGGCGCGCATCCCGTGCACGAAATTCTCGTCTTTAAAAAAAAAAAGCCTTGCAAAACATTCAGAAAGCTATATGTCCAAGAAATAGCCTTTATAAACACACATTGAAAACCTCCCTGTAAGCCCAACCTTGGGAGAATCATTAAAAACGAAAGGGGTAAGCGGCTTAGAAAGATGACTCAGTTCGTAAAGGTGATTGTTATGAGGACTCAGTTCGTAAAGGTGATTGTTATGTAGCCTGACACTCTGTGTTCAATCCCTGGAATCCAAACGAAGGTGGGAGGCGCGAACTGTCACCGCAGAGTTGACGTCTGACCTCCAGATTCACGCTGTGGGACTCTGCCTTCACTCTGACAGTAAATAAAAATTAATAGTAAATAAATAGGCCAGGCATGGTGGTGCACATCTTCAATTCCAGCACTTGGGTACTAGAGACAGGTGGATATCGGTGAGTTCTAGGCTAGCCAAGACTAGAATAGTGAGACCTGGTCTGAGGAGGAGGAGGAGGAGGAAGGATGATGAAGATGTTGGTGATGATGTTTTTGTTGTTGTCGTCTGGGGAGAATTCTTCCTACCTCTTCCAGTTTATAGGAGCTCAGGTCTCCTTGTTTTGTTACTGCTTCTGTCTTTCTTTCCTGTATCTTTCTTCCATCTACGATAAGACCATTGTTATTGGGCTCAGGGCCCACCTGGCTAACTCAAGATGATCTCTTTCCCCTTTTTGTTTTTTAAATTTGTATTTCATGTGCATTGATGTTTTGGCTGCATGTATGTCTGTGTGAGGGTGTCAGATCCTCTGGTACTGGAGTTAGAGTTGTGAACTGTCGTGTGGGTGCTGGGTATTGAACCCTGGATATCTGGAAGAACAGCCAGTGCTCTTAACCCCTGAACCATCTTTCTCTCTAGCGCCCAGAGGATCTCACTCTTAATTTAAGTATATTTGCAAAGACCCTTGTTCTAACAGAGGCCGTGTTCACAGGCTCTCGGATGTCAGCAGATCTTTTTTGGCTATCTGATGTCAGCTCATAGGATGTACAGGGAAAAGCACCAAGAAGGAAGAGTCATGGGCTAGCTGTGAACATGTTCCCATGTTAAATCAGGCCAGATTTGTTATCCACTTTCCATTTTTAAAAAATATTAAATTACCTTTGATTTTTTAAAAAAAAATGTATATTGTGTGTATGGGTGTTTTGCCTGTTTATATGTCTGGGTACCACATGTGTACCTGGTGCCATGGAAGCCAGAAGAAAGTGTCAGGACCCCTGTACTACTACTCCACAGTGTGATGTGTGATACTTTCTTTCCTCTCTGACTGAAACTGGATTGTTTTGGTTTTTTTTTTTTTTTGAAAAGCCAAAGCCTATTATAGGATAGCCGGCCACCGAGGCAGAAGGTAGGGTAGAGCAAAGAAAGAGGCTGGCAGATCCAGGGTTGCACAGGCTGTACCATATTATGAATTTATTGGCAGAAGAGAATGTTAGGTAGTGAGGGTCTCTGCATCCCAAGGCAGGAGAAAGGGGTTTATGTGCTAAGGTAGGCAGGGACTGTGGCCAACTGGGATGTACCTAATTTTCCAAAGTGGTGGTGGTGATGGTGGTGGTGGTGGTGGTGGTGGTGGTGATGATGGTGGTGAACTATTAACATGTCCCTGTAGGGTTTGGGATGTGTGTTTAGACTCATTTGGCAGTCTATGACCAAGATGACTAAATTAATGCCAAGCTGGATGGGTCACCTGAACAAGCTTCTTGGGTAACCTCAATAGTTCAAACACTAGGTCACCCTTACCTGCTTTCTCTAGCTTGCGAAAAGAGGAACAAGATGGAAGATACTGGCAGCAAGCAATTTCCTTTTAAGCAATCACTGTGGTGTTTGTTGCCTCAGTGGAAGAAATTTAGCCACCCTGGCCAAGCCTAGTTGCAGGGGAGTCTGGGAAATGTAGTCTACGAAGCTGTGTAGCAGATGATGCTCCTGTGTGTTCTCTTACTAAATAGAAAAGGAGGACCTGGGCAGTGGTGGCTCACGCCTTTAATCCTAGCACTTGGGAGGCAGAGGCAGGCGGGTTTCTGAGTTCGAGGCCAGCCTGGTCTACAGAGTGAGTTCCAGAACAGCCAGGGCTACATAGAGAAACCCTCTCTCGAAAAAAATAACAGAAAGAAAGAAAAGAAAAGGAGGAAGTTAACACTGAAAGACGCTGGTGTTCACAAGAGGAGGTACTCTGAAGGGAAACCTAAGTGGATAAAGAGTTGAGGGTCAGTGAAATGACTCATTGGGTAAAGGTGCTTGCTGAACAAGCTTGAAAACTTGAGTTCAATCCCAGGACCCACAATGGAAGAAGAGAACCAACTCCTGAAAGTCGTCCTCTGACCTCCACTTGTGCATCTGCGGATATGTGCACACAATGATAACAACAACAACAAGCTTAACAGTTTTTTTTCCATTTATTTTTATTTTTTGTGCATTGGTGTTTTGCCTGTATATGTGTCTATGTGAGGGTTTTGGGTCCTGGACTTAGACAGTAAACAGTAAGTGAGCTGCTATGTGGGTGCTGAGAATTGAACCAACAGTCAGTGCTCTTAACCTGAGCCATCTCTCCAGCCCCAAAGTGAACGGTTTTGAAAAAGATGAATTCCGTGCTCACTTCGGCAGCACATATACTAAAAAGATGAATTCCACTCTTTTGGTGTACATTGTGTATTTATTTATTTAGTCATGTTTGATTCTGAACTTTTAAGATTTCCCAAGAAGTTTGTTCACAAATATGACTGATGAAGCGACATTGTCTACCAGAAGTATCCCGGACACCTCTGATTAATTTAAAACGAATTGACTTAACGTGTGTGGTGGTAGGCTTTGAACCTTGGACTTGTGACCTCACACATGCTAGGTAAACACTCTACCACTGAGCTATACTCCCGACACCTGAAACTAAAACGAATTTTAGTAATGCAACTTACTTAACTCAGTGTGTCCAAAATGTTATTTCAATGTATTATCAATAAATTTTCCTTTTTGATAGTACAGGGGATTGAATCTAGGTCCTTGTGTATGCCAGGCATGTGAGCTGACTCTAGCTCAATAAAAAGTATTAATGAATTGGGAGGAGGGGATGGGTATTAAGTTTTTGATGTCCATTCATTGTTGTCTACTCACAAGTTATGGGGCTTTTTTTTTTTTTTTTTTTGAGATGGGGTTTCTTTGTGTAGCTCTGGCTGTCCTGGAACAATGCTGTGTAGACCAAGCTGGCTTCAAACTCAGAGATCCTCCTGCCTCTGCCTCCTGAGTACTGAAATCAAAGGTGTGCGCCACCGCTGCCCGGCTGACTTAACATGTTTCAAATGCTCAGAAGACACATGTAACACTGAAAAGGAGAGTTCTAGAGAACGATCATCTTTAGGAAGTTTTTCAAAAATTGTTTCATGCTTCCAGGCTAGCCACAAACACTTGGGCTCAAGTGACCCTCCTGCCACAGTCTCCGGAGGAACTGGAGTAATAAATTATGTGACCAACTCACTTTTTGCTGTTTCAAAAGATTTTCTTGTGAACAGTTTTCTCCCCTCTTCCACCACCCCAGTTTGGAGACAAGAGTCACATGTAGCCCAGGGTGGCCTCAAGTATATCGTGTAGCCAAAAGTGGCCTTGAAATTCTGATTCTCCTGTCTCAGCCTCCCAAGTACTGGAATTATAGTTGTGAGTCACGGGGGTTTGCTTGTTAACATTCTGTTTGTTCGTTTCTTTGGGTTGGTTTCTGGGTTTTGAGACAGGGTTTCTTTGTGTAGCCCTCGCTGTCCTGGAACTCACTCTTTAGATCAGGCTGACCTTGAACTCAGAAATTCTCCTGTCTCTGCCTCTAAGTGTTAGGAGTAAAGGCGTGCGCTACCACTGGCCCAGCGCTTGTGAATGTCTTACATGTGTTCTCTGGGGAGGTAGTTAAAGTACCTTCCTAGGAATTGGGGTTGCTGGGTCTTGGGGTGTCCAGATGGACAGGACTTAGCCGAGTGGCTGCCCAGGGTGGCAGCATGAAGTGTCACAGAGTTCCTAGTGTTCCCCTCTCACCCACACACGGGAATGCAGCTTAAGTGTTATCAGCAGTCTGACAGGAGCCCCTTCATCTTGGCCTTGTAGGATTCTATGAAGAGGAAGATGGAACAGCTGAGACAGGAGTATATGGAAATGAAGGCCATCATCAACGCGGCAGAGACCAGCTCCACAAGCAAGTTGAAGGAGGAGGAGAAGAGAGTCTACGGAAAACTCGACACCATCTATCAGGTTCTTCTCAAGAAGAAGAGTGAGATGCAGAATCTGAAGGCAGAGGTTGAGCTCATCCTGGCCAAAGGGGATGACTTTGAGTTTCTGGAAGTGAGTTGTGGCGAGGGTGCTGACTCTCTCTGTGTGTGTGTGTGTGTGTGTGTGTGTGTGTGTGTGTGTGTGTTCTGCCCACCATCACAGAGCTGACAGGAGTGCTGACTCTCTCTCTCTCTGTGTGTGTGTGTGTGTGTGTGTTCTGCCCACCATCACAGAGCTGACAGGAGTCTGGACCTCACAGAGCAAGGGCTTTAAGAGGTCATTTGGATAGATCCCAGAAACATACTATATTGTGTGTCTATGCTCTGCAACAGGTTACCTGAATTTAGAGGCTTTAGAGAACCTCCATGGTTAGTTCCTGGTTCCCTCGGCTTAGAGTCTGGGCGTGGCTTCCCAACTGTTGTCCTAGCACCAGCGGTCTAGCTGCAGGCTGAGCTGTATTGATTTTGGAGCGCAGGGTTGTTTTTTTTCCAAGAGCACCTGGATACTTAATTCCTTGGGGCTATAGATCAAGTGTGCACTTTCTTGCTGCCTGTCAGCTGAGGCTTTCTTTCAGCTTGGCAGCATGTGTTTGCTCAAGCCGGCAGAAACATTTCTCCCTCTAGGAAGGCCCAAATTCCTCTTTTCTTCTTCTTCTTCTTAGATTTATTTATTTTACTTATATGAGTACACTGTCGCTGTCTTCAGACACACCAGAAGAGGGCCTCAGAACCCATTACAAATGGTTGTGAGCCACCATGTGGTTGCTGGGAATTGAACTCAGGACCTCTAGAAGAACAATCAGTGCCCTTAACCGCTGAGCCATCTCTTCAGTCCCCACATTCCTCTTTAAGGTCTCTTACCCAATTACGTCCCGTCTCCCCGGGATAACCACCCTTTCGATTAATTCTTTCAGCTGGTTGGATGTCTTCATTGTTCCTGTGGTGGTGTTCCTCCTCTGTTCCTAGTAATTTGTCATGCAGTCATGCCCTTTCCGATCTGCCCTGTGCTCGGGATGGTTATGGGGGAGTATCTTAGCGTGTCACTCCCTGTATAGGTGTCTGCCTTCTCTTCCTGTCCTTCCTCACATACTCCCTGGAAATGTCTTTCTGAAGCACTGTCTTCCTGCCCTGCCTGGTGCTGTGCTCCGTAGCATGGTCCAGGAATGAGGTCCTTGCTGTTCACACTTGGCCTCTGCCATCACCTCTCGTCAGTACCCTTTGCCCGTGCCTTGTGCCCTGACCACAACAGATGCTACGCTCTTCATTCCTCAGACATAGCCCTGAGTAGGAGCAGTATGATGTTGCAAGTTGCTCTTCCCCGCCCAATGGATTATGTCCCTTTTCCAACCACCATAGCGCTGATGACATCATTACAGATGTGTTTGTTCTGTGCACCCTTTGGCTATAAGCCACATCTTGTCACTTAACCTCTTCTCCTTCACCTGTCTAGTTCAGAGCCCAGATCTCTGTGAACTACCAGGTTTGGTCCTGCAAGGACCCAGATTCCCTGCTCAGTACAGGAGTGATAGAACTTCCTCTATCCGTGATGCTTCCACAATCCATGATAGTGATAGGTGGAGGTTTTCTGCTACCCTAGGGAGCTCTTTCCTGTGCCTAGGAACTACTGAGTTCTCTAAGAAAGGATTCACCGTCCTTGTCTGAGCCTCCTTCTTAAAATTCTTAAAGGAGCACTCCAGCTAGTTTCAGGATCAGAGAAGAGCAACTTGGCCTTGTGGTTGAAATAGGAAGTTGGACTCACTGTTGCCATAGGAATCATCGGTGGGGTTGGTGAGGCTGGAGGCCCAACCCTGGCTTTCCTCCAGTCACCTGTGCTTAACACCTTGGCTTGTTCCAGAAAGCTGCAAACTTGCAAAGAGAGTCAACGAAACCAGTCTACATCCCTAAGATCGATCTGGATCATGACTTGATAAAGGGAGTCTACCAGGGTGCATTGAACCTCAAGGGTGAGCTGAAGCTCTCCCTCAAGCAGCTACAGGAGAAGAAGGCTGAGGAGTACCATGGCTCAGGTAATAGTGGCCCAATGCTGATGAGCCCTGTGGTGCCTTAGGGTGGGAGAGATGTCATACAGAACATTGGCACTGGAACTTCAAGTGTCCTGAAACTGCCATAAAGAGGATTGAGGCTTGGTATTCTGATGGGCACTGGAGGCCTGCATGGATGGGGCTTTGAGTAGATGCTGGGCTGCCAGAGTGTTTGGTGGACGGAGGGCTAGTTTCAGGATCAGACAAATCTGAAATTCCTGCTTATCACTCCTTTGCATTCCTTCTTCCACATCCCAACCACTGTAATGTTTCTCTGCTTTACACACACACACACACACACACACACACACACACACCACTGCCAACACCCAATAATTCTGGGGACTGGTCCCAGTGTATGGTAGGCAGGCACCCCACCATAAACTTCTATACCTAACCTTTGGCTTTTTGAAACAAGGTCTCTCTATATAGCTCAGGCCAGCTGTCACCTCCCAAGTACTTGGGATTACAGATGTATACCACCACACCTAGTTGTCAAATATTTCCTTTCACTTCTGACCCTGCCCACTGAGAAACACCATCTGGCTGCTGCCTGATACCATCCCCTGCTCCATGACCATGCTAGCTTCCTATAAGGTCCCCCACATCCGCTGTTACAGCCAGGGAGGGTTTTATAGGACGTAGATGTCACCGTGTTTCCCTCCTAACCCCGTTGGGAGCTTACCAGTTATCTATCCTAAGATGGCCGACCAGACCCTTGACCTTGGCTGACAAGCTGAATTAGGTGCTGTCTTTTCACCCTTGGGTCAACACCTCCCACCATCTCTCTCCATTCAGTCTCTCAGTGCCATGCTTCCTGCCACAGGACCTTTGTATATATCTTCCCCGACACACGTTGCTTGGGGAATCTTCACCAGCTAATCCCTTTCTTCTGTTTTTTTGTACTTTTGATTTTGCTGCACTGCCAACCGAACCTAGGGCCTTCATATACCAGGCAAGTGCTCTACCACATGGCCCCTTTGAACGTTTTATTTTGAGGCAGAATTATTTATTTATTTATTTATTTATTTAGAGACAGGGTCTCTCTACTATGTAGCTCTGATTGTTTTGGAACTTGCTATGTGTACCAAGCTGGTCTCAAACTCACAGAGATCCCCCAGCCTCAGCCTCCCAAGTGTAGGGATTAAAGGTGTGTACCACTGCACCTGGTATTGAGGAAGGATCTTGTTGAGTTGCCTAGGCTGACCTTGAGTTTTGCAATCCTTCTGCCTCAGGCTCCTAAGAAACTGGGAATTCATATTCCACATGCCATTAGGCATTTTGGTTTTGTTAGACATCTATGTTTGGTTTCCTGTGGCTGTGATAAACTATCCAGACCAGAGCAACTTAAGGGAGAAAGGGCTTGTTTGAGCTCACAGTTCAGGTCACGGTCCATCACACAAGCAAGGCAGCAGGGATTGAAGCAGCTGGTCACATGACTTGTGCAGTCAGAAGAGCAATGAACGGTTTGCACTTTAGCGCTCAGCTTGATTTCTCCATTTTATACAATCCAGCATCCCAGTCAAAGACTAGAGCGTCCAGAGTGGGCGTGGTTCCTCCCGCCTCGACCAGTGTAATCTTGATAACCCCCCACATACATGCTTTAGCACTGACCATCACCGTGGGTTTTCCTGTCACTGTGAAAATTATTGAATGGTTACATTTTTCTGCCAGGTCCCCTTAAAACCTCACTCCCATGAAAAGTAAACATTTATTTATTCAGTATGTATGCATGTATGTATATGTGTATGTATGTGGGACATGGTGCGCTATGATGTAGGGGCTGAGGTCAGAGGACAACTTAGTGAAGTCAGTTTTCTCCTTCCGCTGTGTGGGTCCCGGGGATTGGACTCAGGTTGGGCGGCAAGCTCCTTTACCCACAGAGCCATCTTGACAGACTCATTTCCATCCTTTTCTTTGGGGATGCAGGTGATGGCCCTGAATGTCACTGTGGCCATCCCAGTGTCCTTGCAGAAGGACTTCTGAAACAGGTAAAAATGAGGTACCTTGTGGAAGTGTCTTAGTCAGGGTTTCTATTCTTGCACAAACATCATGACCAAGAAGCCAGTTGGGGAGGAAAGGGTTTATTCAGCTTACACTTCCACACTGCTGTTCATCATCAAAGGAAATCAGGACTGGAACTCAAGCAGGGCAGAAACCTGGAGGCAGGAGCTGATGGAGAGGCCATGGAGGGATGTTTCTTACTGGCTTGCTTCCCCTGGCTTGCTCAGCCTGCTCTCTTATAGAACCCAAAACTGCCAGCCCAGGGATGGCACCACCCACATGTGGCCCTCTCCTCTGTGATCACTAATTGAGAAAATGCCTTACAGTGGACTCTCATGGAGGCATTTTTCTCACCTGAAGCTCCTTTCTCTGGGATAACTCCAGCCTGTGACAAGTTGACACACAAAACCAGCCAGTACAGGAAGGTTCTAGAAGTACTTCACATGGGTTGTGTGAGTAACTAGACTGTCGAGAAAGGGAAGAAAGGACCAGGGGGCAAGACCCTGACATTGACTTAGCCTCCGCTCCACACCAGACACCTTGACCTCATTCAGGGGTCCCATCAGTCGTCATCAAGGTCACGTTCTCTTTGATGTATGGCCAGAGAAACCAGAGAAGTCCCAGAGCTGGGTGCTGATGGGAGACTTTCTCCCAGCTGTGCTTTAAGCAGAAGAGAGAAGGAACAAATGGAATTGATCCACCTTACACTAATTCTGTCTCTTGCAAATGACCGGATGGGACAGGCAGTGGGTGGGCTGTCATCCATGTGGATGGTCTGCCCACGACCTCGACAAACCTGGCTCTTAGAGTTGGTGGGGAGGATCCACATACAGCTTTTCTCTGATACAGGTAACTTGGGAAACCATACAGAGTCCACATCCAGACCCACACGCCCTGTGAAGAAGACCGCACGTAAGTAGCCCCTCATTTTTTTCTGGTCCCAGTGTGGCTGTGGCTGACAGGTGCATGGTTAAAACTGTCGCAGAGGCTACTGAAGCGTCCAGATGGTCAAAGCCCATCCCAGTTTTTTACAGGGATGTGTGTGTGTGTGTGTACACATGCACCATGGTACACGTGTGGAAATCGGAAGTCAACCATGGTCGTCGGTTCTCACCTTCGTCTTTGTTTGAGGCAGGGCCTCTTGGACAAACCAGGTTTGCCAGCCTGAAAACTTCTGGGGATTGTCCTGTATGTAGACAGCCATTGTCTTGCTGCAGACACATGCTAGCCCACCTAACCTTCTCTGGGGTCTGAAGATCTGAACTCAGGTCCTCAGGCTTTCATGCCAACTGCTTCCACTCACTGAGCCATCCTCCCAGCCCTGTATTTCTCTCTCTTTCCCCCTGTTGTGCCCTCTCCCAGTGATCCATAGAGAATGTTTCCCTCATTGTCCCTACCAGTGAAAATTTGATTCTACACATGCACAGCATATTGCTTTATTTATAAAACGTGTAAGCAGTAAGCAGACTGTGGGGGCACACGCCTTTAATCCCAGCACTTGGGAGGTAGAGGCAGGTGTATTGCTGTGAGTTTGAGGCCATTGAGTGAGTTCTAGGACAGCCATGACTATGCAGAGAGACCCTGCTTCAAAAAAAGAAAAAAGGGAAGGAAGAAAGGAAGGGAGGGAAAGAAGAAAGGAAGGAAGGAAAGAAAGAAGGAAAACACTTTTTATATCCCACACCTCAAGCATTAGATTTTACCCCTGTTCCCCTCCCCTCAACAACAATGGTGTGACTGTCATTGAGAATGTGGTTATGGAGTTGGGACTATGAGTCTCCTTGTCCCTCACATTTGGAAAACAGTGATGTTGATGCCCATAGGATGATAGTGAGGTTCCCACAGGGGCACACTGGTTGTGAGAACTCTTCATAACCTTTAAACAGGGAAGCTGTAACTGTTTCCCCAAGGTCAGTATGAAATGGCATCAAGGTGCTCTGATGTTAATGGGTATCGGGAGACTGGGAAGACTCTGTGTGTGTTTTGCTGCTTATTGCTTGTGTATAATGTGTGGGTTGTCTTCAGCAAACCACTGCTAGGTGCCAGTCCCTCTGAGAGCTAGAACACCTGGTGACAGTGTGCTTGTGGATGGTGACGCACCCTTGGGAAAGCAGGGTGTTCTTAAAGCACTGTTGTGATACTTAACCAGGACTATTGATTTTCTGCTTTCCTCTTTTTTGCTTGCTTTTTTTTTCTTTTGTAGAGCTTTAATCTACCTGTAGTAAAATGCACAGACCCTAAATGTACAGTCAAATACATTTTGACAAATGAGTTCCATGTTACCATTACCCAAATCAATGTAAACACTTCCTAGAAAATTTCTTCCTATTTCCTAATAGACAGTGTATGCCCACTGACCCTGGTGGGGGTTCCTATACTTATAGATGTGAGTTATCAGCCACCGCCTTATAGTTCAAGTTAAGGCATCCCTCCCTAGCTGATATGAGTCAAATGCACACTGATGAATGTTACTATGGTCTTTTGTGTGTGTGAGACATCATGCTTTAAAATATCCTAATTCTAAAATCTTTCCTTTTTAGAGGAAAAGAAGACCAAGAAAACCCGTAAGTTGTGCATCTGTGTTTATTTTTGTTCTCATGATTTGTGTGAGCCTAGAGCTCATGTTGACAGCAACAGTTGACCTGTTTTAACGAGGGTTCTGCAGTGGACCTGTTCTTACAAATAAATGTGTGCCGTGAGGGCAGGCGGCTCTGAGCAGGGAATGGAGGATGTGTGGATGGATAGGTGAATGGGTGGATGGTAAATGAGTAGGACAGATAAAGAGCCTCGTCTGGACTCATTTGTGTGGCCCTGACTGGTCAGATGTGTCTGTGGAAGTTGAGAGTCTTCTTGGAAGGGAAGAGAAGTCATCTAGTCCTCTGGGTTGTATTGCTATTCCATGTTTGTCCCCCGTCACCTCCCAGCTGGTGCTGCTGGCCCTGCTTCCTACTTCTCATCCAACAAGTTGCCCACCTTTGGAGCTCCTGACCAATCACTGGATTTAAAAGCAATATTCCCTGATGGTGAGTCAGTGTGGACTAGTACCAGGGAATTATCTACCATTTGTCCTGAGTTCCCGTCTTGAATACTGTTCTCTGTTTTGTCTTCTAGCCACACCCAAAGCCAGTGCTGCACAGCCAAACTCTGCAGCACTCAAGGCTAAGATACTAGAAAACTTCTTAGCCAAGTCCAGAACCGAGCTTCTGGAGTGTGAGTAGACTGGCTCTGTGGGTGGCTTCATGCATAGCTGGATGGATGGTTGGATGGATGGATGGATGGATGGATGGATGGATGGATGGATGGATGGATGGGCAGGTAGGTGGATGAACAGACAGATGAATGGGAGATCAGTGCACTGGGGAGTAGGTAGCTAGATAATGTGTGTATCTGAGTAAGTTGTTCTGATAAATGAATGGTTAGTTGGATGGGAGGGTGGGTGGGTAGATGGATGGGTAGTTAGATGATTGGTGGATGGGGGGTGAGTGGATGGGATGAATGATGTGTGAGTAGATGGATGGATGGGTATGTGGATGTGTGGATGGAGAAAATAAATGTAACAGATGGGGAAAGCTTTAAAAGTGCAGGTACCAAGCTTGGGTCCCTTGTCACGATTCCCTGGGGCATGTTTTCTCAGATTTCGTTAAAGTCATCTTTGACTACAATACCGCCCACAACAAAGTGGCTCTCTCAAACAACTACACCACCGCCTCCGTGGCCGACTCGATCCAGCATTACCAGTCCCATCCCCAGAGGTTCACCTATTGCTCTCAGGTCCTGGGGCTGCACTGCTACAAGAAAGGTATTCACTATTGGGAGGTGGAGCTGCAGAAAAACAACTTCTGCGGTGTAGGTGTCTGCTATGGCAGCATGGAACGGCAGGGCCCCGAGAGTCGGCTGGGCCGGAACCCCAACTCGTGGTGTGTGGAGTGGTTCAACAACAAGATCTCTGCCTGGCACAACAACGTGGAGAAGACTCTGCCCTCCACCAAGGCCACGCGTGTTGGCGTGCTGCTCAACTGTGACCATGGCTTCGTCATTTTCTTTGCGGTCACTGAAAAGGTGTATCTGATGTATAAGTTCAAGGTGGACTTCACTGAAGCTCTGTACCCAGCCTTCTGGGTGTTCTCTGCGGGTACCACCCTCTCTATCTGCTCCAAGTAGCCACTAGGTCAACCACAGATACTTGGACTTGCTGGGGAACATCCAAGACTGGTAAAAACTTCTGAGTCCCTACCAGATAGGAGATTGGGAGGGGAGCTGGGGAAGGGGCAGAAAGAATAAAAGGGGAGATTAGGCTCAGAAAGGGGTGGGGTGGTTGTCTTGTGGGTGGAGAAGCCTATCTACCTCCTCTTGCCCCCGAGGGCAGGGTGACCTCCTTCCAGTGTTGTGGGAAATCTCCAGGCTGCTAGTTACTTGGGCAGCGCTTCAGACAGTAAAATTATTAGTGTTCCTGTTGTCTCACAGAAAATTTAGAGCCATCAGCCATGTTCTTTCTCAGGTGACAGATGTCCACCTTATTCTCTCTGGAGTAGCCTTCAGATCTTTGTGTTTTGATTATGACCTAGATTTTTTTTTTTTTAAAGCCAGGTGTGGCGGTACATGCCTTTAATCCGAGCCTTTGGGAAATAGAAGCAGGCGTATCTTAATGAGTTCGACGACAGCCTGGTGTACATCGTGGGTTTTAGGACAGCTAAAGCTACATAATGCTCTCTTGTCTCTGAAAAACAAACAAAAATCCAGTTGCGTTCTGTGTATATATTATCTCTTTGGTGCTGGGGACTGAATCTACGGCCTTGCAGATATGCTTTACCCCTGAGGTTCACTCCTACTCTGAATTTCCATACAACCCTTTCCCCCAAGGAACCCCTTTTGTAGATAAGGCTGCAGACGGGTCTGAATCAGCCTGTGTTGATTTGTGTCAAGGTAACCCAGACCCGTCTGAGACGAAAGTCTCTCCCTCTTCAAGGGGCAATTTTCCAGGGACATGTTGACTGTGGCCAGGGAGTTAGAGGCCTTTCTTCCCATAGCCTAGGCCAGGAGTGGGGGTTGAGAAGCAGAACCCTCGCTGGATTATGGGAGCCTGATGGCTTTGCTCTTACTGTTATCTTGCCTTGACAGCTGTTGCCAGCAGTAATGTCCCCCTCTTCTGACTGGGCTTGATGCTGCCATTTGCCTTTTGTGGCTACTACTGCAGTTAAGTGGACAGCCGCACCACATTCCCGAAGTCTACCGTCATGCAGATGGGCGGTGTGTGGTTGCTTCAGGAACCTTGCTAGATCACCTACTGGGGGGACCACCTATGGCCTGAAGGGTCCTAAAACAGACCCATGGGAAGATAGCTGGATTCCTGTTTATCTCTAGCCACAGATTGCAGACCCAGTGATGAGTCAGACTCATCACCTGCCCTGACCCTTTCTGCTCTCTTCCTCATTTTTGAGCCTATCCCAGATGCTCATGTAGACCAAACTACAGGTTAGGAAGACTTTTAAGGATAAGGGAAAAAAATAACAAGGAGGGTCCAGGCAGTGGCTGTTTTCTCTGTTGTCTTTCACACAGTGAAAATAGCCCATGCCAATAAAGGGCAGGGATGGATGTCCGGGGTCTCCCCAGCACCTGTTGTGAAGTCAAATCCAGAGGATGTGAGGATTTGACGTCTTGTGACAGGAGATCAACTCTCACTTTCCTTAGTTGGGAGCTCCTGCTTGTAAGCATTCTTATGAAGAGAGGTCACCATAGGGAAGGTAGGCCCCTAGACCTTTCATATGATGAATATTTAAGAACACATCTCAGGTCTTTATGGAATTCCAGGCTCTTAGTATTGGCATTCCTGACAGACGTGTGATCTGTGTCTTCTCCCAGAGGGATATTCTATTCCCTTTAAGCATCTTTGCAGGGAACATGTCCCTGGAGATGATACGTGGGCTTTGGAAGGTTTCTTCCTTTCCCGCACAAATTCTTGGCTTGGCGATGCTTCTCCAACTTTGAAGATGCCCCAAAGCATCTTTGCTGGTCTTGTTTTGAGCCTTGTTTGAGGCCAAATCAGACTTGGGAAATAGCTAGGTTCAGAGAAGTGGAACACCAAGGATTAACTCAAGAGTCCTGCATGGGCTCTTCTCTAGAAACGGAAACGGACAGTCAGGACGCTTCCTAGGCAGTGTGCAGCTCGGGCTAGGAAGGCGTGCGTCCCTCTGTTTATGAGAGAGCCAAGCAGGCGACCAGAGCCCAGAGCTGTGCAAGATGCTTTGGAGTTGTAAGTGGAGGGGTGTACCCTTGCTGTCTGGTACCTTTCTGTTTGCAGTGATAAGACCTTACCTTAACCATAAGCATTTCTGGGTTAATGTACTAAAGTATATCAGATTGCACATCTCACTTAGCTCTTTGCAGAATCGGGCAGGTGGGAAGGTAGAGAATGGCTCTGTTCAACCACTCTTGTCATTCCAACATGGGAGAGACTCCTAACATGGATGACAAGAAAACCCCAGGGCCCTGTGGACATACAGGAATTTCCAGAAACGTTGATATAAAATCCTGCCCCAGATCAAGGTACTGGGGGCTGTCTCAGTCACTCTGGTGTGATAAACTAAAGGTCAAGTCTTTCCATTTTTCTGGACTGGCTGCCTATTCTTTATGATCACTCAGAAATTGATTTTTGATCTATTACTAATACTGATATATTATCTTTTATACTATTGATTTTTTAATTGATTATTAGTTACTAATGTTTTAGCTATGACTTCTTGAACCTAGTGTTTTAGAGGTAATTCATTATTAAGATAATCATTATATAGGGCAAGGCTGGCTGTTGTACCTTACTTTGGTTGCAGTGACACAGCATTCAGCATCCTCTCTGGATTTGAGGTGTGGGTGAAAGATGTCACTCAAGCTGAAATCCACTGATGAGGTACCCACCCCTACTGCCCAGGGCCTCTGGGTGCTCAGGCTCAACTCCAGAAGCCTGCCATAGCGTATAGCTGATCTCAGGAAACTCTGGATAAAGGATACTCAAGAGAGAGAACATGTGGACTTAGCTTCAAGATAGTGCCGCGTGGGAACACTGTTGAGGGGCAAGCCCATTTGAGCGACTGGAAAGCAGCGGTGGGAACCCAGAGCTTGCTTTCTGAATTTTCTCACTGTTACATAGTCTTGACCAGAGATGGGCCCTATTCATGATCTTCTCTACAGAGGAATAGGGGGTCTCAGGAAATGTTGACTATTAAAGAATTTAGCTTGCCTTTGTCCCTGGCTTGTGTGCGTGTTTTAAGTCCTTGGAATTTCCTGAGAGGATGGAGTGTCATTATTATTTGTCTGCCTTATGCGTCACAGCAGAATTTATGTTGAGAGAGATGACCCAGGATGGTAGTAACCACTACCAGCTTGGTGATTGATTACAGGGTTGAGGTCTTGAGCTCAGAGGACCTCTGAAGGAAAGAAGAGGGAACTGGGGGTTGAGGTCAGTCCAAGACCTCTGTGGATCCTGCCTACAAACGATGGTTCAGTTCCAGCTCTAGTTAAGACCTGGTGCAACTTCCCTGCAGATGAGCACGGAGCTGTGCTGATGCACTCTTGTCCCATGACGGCAGGACAGGGAGGCTCTGTGCTCGAGACCCTTCTAGACCTTGCCCTGTATGTGTCGTTATTTGACTGCTTCTGATTCTTGTTCTTTTGAATAAACCACAGCTCATAAATGCAGTATTGTCCTGCCTTCTGTGAATTCTAGCAAACGACCAAATGGGAGGCAGATCATAGTCTCTCCCAGGATTTGCAGGTATTCAGCAGTGTGTGGAGCCTGAGGCCAGGCAAGGCATGGGGTGGGAGGGGTGCTGTGTCCCTTACCTTGGGGCACCACATCTAACTCTCGGCGGCTGGCGTATTCTCTGTATGCAGTATAACGTTGCTGCTGGGACAGAGGTGATGGGACCTGCGAGGATGGACACAGCCGGTCGGTCGAATCAGTTCTTTTTACAAACCGCTCCTCTTAGATTTGCCTTCTTCCCTTATCCTGGGAAGACCCACAATGTCAGAGACTCTTCCGAGATGCTACTTCACCTGTCCTAGAACATTCAGATAGGTAACTTGGTCAAGGGAAGCCATGTGTGAGTGTAGAAATGTGCCCATGTAGGTACACCCTGAAATCCAGAAGAGGGCTGGGGTCCCCTGGAGCCGGGTAGTGATGAGCCCCACAACACAGGTACTGGCAAGAGGGGAAAGCTTAACTGCTGAGTTAGCTCTCCAGTCCTGACTTGTTTCCTTAATTATATGAGCACATAATTCTTCAGACATCCCAGAAGAGGGCTACAGATGGTTGTGAGCCATCATATGGTTGCTGGGTATTGAACTCAGGACCTCTAGAAGAACAGTCGGTGCTCTTAACCACTGAGGCATCTCTCCAGCCCATCAGGGTTGTTTCCGTTTGAAACAATCTCCTTTAACCCAGACTTGATTTGCTATGAACCCGAGAGTGACCTAACATTCCTCATCCCCCTGCTTCCACCTCCCAAATGCTGGCGACAATTTGAAATTTGTCTGTGGTCTATTAGAGTGCCTCATGGCGGAGATCGTGTCAGGGTGGAGACAGGTGTGTGTTAAAATGAGCGTTGAAGTTCGCACCGCCGTGTCGGAGCACACAGAGGGAGGGAAGGGGGATGAAACATGTAGCAGGGAATGAGGCTGTCAAGCTGATCGGATAAGAGGAAGGACAGGGTTGGGGGGGGGCAGGGGGGGGCGGGACAGACAGACAAGGCCGGTCTTGGCCCGCTCCAGCTGCCTGTGGAAGCCTTGACAAGCACAGAGTGCTTTTGCCCTTTCCCGTCTCCTGAGACGTGGCCTTGTAACACACAGAACTGTGAGTTAGAACATCTTCTAGGAAAGCCTTCACCCATTCCAGGAAGATCACCCCAGAGAGGAGAAAACCAAGCAATACTACAGCCACTTCTTGGGACCTTTGTCCCCAGATGGTTGGGCCCTTGGGGGTTAAACATCCTTGCTGCTATAGATAGGTGTGTTTTGCCCCACTAGGAACTACATCTGTGAAAGACTCGACATTGTTAAGTCATTTACATTGTGCTTTTGATATCTCTTCCCTTCTGTAGGGATCATGGGATGAAATACCCTCAAAAGGGAGATTCAAGGTGAACCTCAAAAGGGTCACCATGATTTTGGACAGAGAAGAGGATGCCATCCACCACATAAATATTCATAACAACTTCTTTAAAGGGCTGGCAGAATGGCTTGGGGTAAGGACACTTACTTTCAAGCCTAAATGGTCTGAGTCATGAGCTAGAAGGAGAATTCATCCTCTGACCTCCACATGTGCACCCCCCCACAAATGAATAAATAAACATCAGAAACGTCTTTAAAATCCTCAACACAGAGCCGTCAGCTGCTTCTCGTGTTCCGGCAGCCCACCCGTCTGTCCGTGGAGTGTTCGCTTTAGCTTAGCTTTGCTTGGGATACTTCAGTTTACAGACTGAAAGAACTTGCTGTTCTTGCAGAAAACTGGAGTTTCACTTCCGGCATCCACATGGACTCACAAACACCAGTAGCTATCGTCTGGACTCCATGGGAATGTGCAGATAGGTGAATCTGTGTAAACATGCGGTACACATATTCAGGCACCCACACATACACATAAAAAAAAAAACAAATCAGTCTTAAAAAAGAAGGAAAAAAGCTTTTAAGCAAGGCATTAGTAGAGAAAGATGCCATGAAAAGAACAGTACACACCCAAGTCATGGGTGTGGGCTGCTCCAGAGAGACCTGTTCTTCCCTATCAACAATAGCCAAGTGTACTGTTCTGGTGACTCTGAGATATATCGTTCAAAGTGTTTCTAAGGAAGCTATTAGTTTTTAGTAGATCAGAGTGTAGGGAAGTCCTGAAGTGCACTGGGCAGAGATAAGGCAAAGCAGTCCCCTGGGTGTCACAAGGGATAGTAAACAAAGCTTACAGTCTTGCTTATGGGAGGGTAAGGACGTTACAGGGTGGCCCTCCAGACCAAAGTGTGCTCTGAGGGCCAGTGAGATGGACCAGTGGGAAAAGGTGCTTGCTGCCGAGCCGGCGGAGCCTGTGACCCACGTGGCAGGAGAGAGCTGATTTCTGCTGGTTGTCGTCTGACTTTCACACGTGACTTGTGCCCCACCCACACTCATGGACTACACTCAGCCTTGGTTGCCTAGCAAGATCTGTCAAAAAGGAGAGGGGAGGAGGGAGAGAGGGAGAGGGAGAGAGCACTCCTGTACATACGCAGGCAGACAAGAAAATTAAGGGTGTGTGTAGCTCCTTTAGCAGACCTCCTGCCCAGATTGTAAAAGGACCTGCTGACACAGGCCTTTAGTCTCAGCACTCTGGAGACAGAGGCAGGCAGATCTCTCTGAGTTTGAGGCCAGCCTGGTCTACATAGTAAGTTCCAGGACAGCCAGGATTGTTACCCAGAGAAATCTTGCCTTAAAAAAAAAAATGGCCGGGTGGTGGTGGCGCATGCCTTTAATCCCAGCACTTGGGAGGCAGAGGCAGGAGGATTTCTGAGTTCAAGGCCAGCCTGGTCTACAAAGTGAGGTCCAGGACAGCCAGGGCTACACAGAGAAACCCTGTCTTGAAAAAAAAAATGCTGGGCATGCCTTTAATCCCAGCACTTGGGAGGCAGAGGCAGGTGGATTTCTGAGTTTGAGGCCAGCCTGGTCTACAGAGTGAGTTCCAGGACAGCCAGGGCTTCACAGAGAAACCCTGTCTGGAAAAACAAAAACAAACAAACAAACAAAAAAAAAGTAAGAAGACTTGAATCCAACCCTTAGAACTAAACCTGGCAAGATGTTGCTTATATTCCAGTGCCTGGATGGTAAATACAATACAATACAATACAATACAATATTATCCTTGGCTGTGCAGTGAGCTAGAGGGGTTAATGCAGAGTTTCTACTATAGGAGGCATTAGTAATATCTGTGGAGCCCATGAAAGGTATATTTAATTTTACAGTAGAAACAGGGTTTGTTTTGTTTTGTTTTAAAAAAAAATGGGCTTTTGATACACCATGTTATAGCCTCAAATTCACTCTCTTCCTGCCTCAATTTCCCAAGTGCTGAGACTGTAGATGCATGCCATCTGTAGTGGTTTGAATAAGAATGGCCACCATAGGCTCATATATTTGAAGGTTTAATGACTAGGGAATGGAACTGTTTGAAAGGATCGGAAGGATCAACAAGTGTGACCTTGTTGGAGGAAGTCTGTCACTGCAAGGGTGGGCTTTGAGGTTTCAAAAGCCCACACCAGGCTCAGTTTCTCCTCTCCTCTCCTCTCCTCTCCTCTCCTCTCCTCTCCTCTCCTCTCCTCTCCTCTCTCTTCTTCTCCCCTCCCCTCCCCTCCCCTCTCCTCTCCTCTCTTCTTCTCTCCTCTCTTCTTCTCCCCTCCCCTCTCCTCTCCTTCCCTCCCCTCTCCTCTCCTCTCCTCTCCTCTCCTCTCCTCTCCTCTCCTCTCCTCTCTTCTTCTCTCCTCTCCTCTCTTCTTCTCTCCTCCCTTCCCCTGCCCTGTCCTCTCTTCTCCTCTCCTCTCCTCTCCTCTTCCCTCCCCTCTCTGTCTCCTCTCCCTCTCTCTTGGATCAGGCTCCAGGACCATGCTCCCTGCCATGATAAGAATGGAGGAATCCTCTGAAACTGAAAGCAAGCCCCCAATCAAATGTTTCCTTTTTATAAGAGTTGCGTTGGTGGTCATGGTGTCTCTTCGCAGCAATAGCGCACTGACTAACTCACCATTCTGCTAGGCTGGCAGAACCTTCCTGGCAAAGTTCCAAGGCAAGGCAGGACATCACATTCACATTCCAGAGTGCCAGAGTCAGGGTGTTTGTGTTTGTATGTCGTCTTTCTGTCCTTTCTCTCACCTCTTCTAAAGCACCTTGTATTCAACTAACTGAGAGAGGACCCACATGAATGATGCCATCTAATGTCTGAAAATATTATTTTATAATTTGATGTGTATGAGTGTTTGCCTAAATGTATGTATATATGCCATATGTTTGCCTGGTGTCCACAGAGGCCAAAAGAGGGCACTGGATCCCCTAGAATTAGAGTTATAAACTGTTGTGAGCCATCGTATGTGAACTGGGAACACATATGGTGCTCTCTGCAAAGAGCAACAAATATTATTAACCACTGAGCCATTCTTTCAACCCCCAACTCATCTAAAGTTAATCACCTCTAGATACAATATTTAAGTTCCTGCTCTTTTAGTAACACAGAATGGAGACTAGGAAACCTATAATCAAACCACAGTGGCAGAAATGCAGTTTTGCAAAAATTAAAACTACAGAGCTGGTAGTGATGGTTCCGTGGGTAAAGACACTTGCTTCCAGGCCTGCTGACTGGAGTTCAATCCTGAACACCCACTCGGCACAGAGAACTGACTCCTGCAAGTTTTGTTCTGACCTCCACATTCCCCACCCCCACACGTACACAGATCAATAATGACATAGTTTATAAGGCACAGAAACTAAATCCATAAAAATACAAAAGGGAACCAATGATTCGCTAACAGAAAAAGAAGAAGGAGGAGAAGGAGAAGACCGATTTAGAGAGCTGCCTTAGCGGCTAAGAACACTGGGCTAATCAAGAGTGTGAGAGTTCGGGTCCCAGCATCCACGCTGGGTCGCTCACAAAACCCTGGGACTCAAGCTTTGAGGAGTCTCAAGCCCTGGCCTGGCTTTCTAGGGCACCTGCACTGACATTCATACATCCACAGATGTACAGGCACATGTGCATAATAAAATAAATCCTGTCTAAAACAATTTTAAATATAAGACTGAGAGTAGATTCAGCTGTGTTTTCTCTTTGGCTATAAACACATGCACACGTGTACGCACACATCTAAATTTACTACAGGAGCAGGAAGTATCAACTGCGCAGTCCCTCCCAGAGTAACACTCTAATAAATGTAAACAGAAAGGTTGGCCTGCTTGTGGTTGCTGTGTAACTGAACTTTGTCCTCTGAGCCCAATGGCACCTGCTGGGTGGACTAGTTTCTAGTTCCCTATTTCTTCCCTGTTTCTAGTGACTCATGATGAATCTGTTTAATAGACCTCAGGATAGACTTTTTTAAAGCACACTCTAGCAGTGCCTGGGAGTGACCTCTGGAAGGCAGCCAGCAAAGCAGCAGGAGGTCCAGGTGCCAGAGTATTAGGGAAGAAAAGAGAATTTTGCCTCCGGATGGACCCTAAAAGTAGGTCAGAAGTCACTGCTAGAGTTCCGTTTTACTGCTGTCTTGTTATATGGGCATTTGAACCTAGGGGCTTGGGCATGCTACACAAGCATCCTCTATTACTGAATGACATTCCAGGGATGTCCTATTTTTGAGACAGAGTCTCACTAATTTGTCCAGGCAGGCCTTGATCTCACTCTCTAATTGGGCAGCCTGTGAACTTCCTGTTTCAGTTCCCAGAGTTCGCAGATAGTGCGGGCCTATATCGCCAGGCCTGATTCTTCCGTTTATATTGTTGATTTCTCCCTTCCCATCAGGTTAACTCCTCCCTGCTGTTAATGATGGCTGTGGTGTTTTGAATATGAGTGAAGTTCATAGGTTCATATATTTAAATGCTTAGTCACCAGCGTGCCACTATTGGAAAGGAGTAGAAAGATTAGGAGCTCTGTCCACTTTGGAAGAAGTGTGTCACTCAGGGTGGGCCCACCTCACATACCATTAGCTCCCTTTCTCTCTGTCTCTGTCTCTGTCTCTGTCTTTCTCTCTCTGCTTTCATATCAGGATGTAGCTCTTACCTACTGTTCCAGATGCATGCTTCCTACCATGATGATAATGGACTGAGCCTGTGAAACTCTAAGCCAGCCCCAGTGAAACGCTTGCATTTATCACAGTTGCTTTGGTCACCGAAGTCTCTTCACAACAAGAGAGCAGCCTCCAAGACGGATGGCCCTTTCTAGTCCTTAAAGCGACACTGCCCAGAGGAAATCCCAGCTTTTACAGCTCTGTCAGCTGCTGCATTTACAACAGCTGCTTGTCCCCGTCACACTCTTCCTGCCTGTCTGGCCAGCCTTTGTGGGTCCCTGCTGTGAACTCTGCCTTAGCATCTTCTTACACAGTGCCACTGCTGTTGCACAGATCAACAGAAGGGTGCCTTTCTCATCCAGTGCCATGTGTCAGGCATTGCAACCATGCTACAGATGGTTACTGAAAAACCAGCCCCAAATCCGTGGGGGTGAGTGGGAAGGGGGTTCTATATCCCACAGAGGGATGTGGGGGGATGTAGAGAGATGTAGAAAATAGGCAAGACTATGGCATAATAGCATAATAAACAGACACTGTGTGCTTGCTCTAACTAAAGCACTCGGGTGAGATCTTTAGTTCCCAGAAGGCAAAACTGGGGAAACCATGAAGGCTTGGAAGTGAGGGGTGTGTGCATGTGCACATGTGTGTGCGTGCGTGTGTGTGTGTGTGCTCCCATGTGTGTTTAAAGCCTGAGCCTTGGGCTGGAGAGATGGTTCATCTGTTAAGAGTGTTTGCTTTCTCTTCTTGCAGGGATCTGGACATTTAGTTCCCAGCACCCACACCCTGCAGCTCTGAAGGGTCTGTGACTCCAGCTTCAGGGATCCATCTGTCATTCTCTTTTGGCCTTCAGAGATGACTGTACTCACTCCCCCACCCCCAAATCCTTGCAAACAGAATTATCATCATCTTTAAAACTTGAGAGTGGAGGCTGGTCCATTCCTGAAATCACAGCATTCTCCAGGTGGAGACAGGGGAATCTTGAGCCAAGGCCAGCCTGAGTGACATGGTAAGATCCTGTTAACCCCCCCCCAAGCTCGGTATGGCTCTACCCAGAGTCCTAGGGAAAAGGGGAGGTTAAGACCCTCAGTGGCGCTCCAGTCCACAGCCAGGCTCTCTGTCCTACATCCACCCTGCACTAACACTGCTGGGGAGAGAGCGGTGCCTCGGTTTCTTGTGGAGGAAATCTTCCTTCTCTGGTGTTGCACTGCCTTTCCAGTAGGGATCATTTTTGCTGAGAATTCAATGTCCTCCATGACACCAAGGCCTTTCTCAACACTCAGAGCCCCTGGGAACAAACTCTCCACTCTTTAGGGTTTTAGTGACTTCTGAACTACCCCAGGGTTTAAAGAAGAACCACAACATCCACCCACAACATCCCGGAGGCCACAGGTCTGGAGAATTCATGGTTCTATCTAGTGTCTGAGAACTGCACTCAGAATTCTATGTCACAGGGCATCATATTTTGCAGTGTCATATATGACTTGACTCCTGGCCCCCCACACCCGAGGTCTCTTTGAGGTGAGGGAAGAGTGTAGCTGTGGCCCTTCTCTTGCTGATTGACTCCTTGTTGGTTGATGTTTATGGCTCCTTGGTTTTGCATTCAGAGCAACTTGACTTTACTTTCTTTTCTTTTCTTTTTTTAAAGATCTATTTATTTATTATTATTATATAAAAGTACACTGTAGCTATTTCCAGACACACCAGAAGAGGGCATTAGATCTTATTACGGATGGCTATGAGCCACCATGTGGTTGCTGGGATTTGAACTCAGGACCTTCAGAAGAACAGTCAGTGCTCTTAACCGCTGAGACATCTCTCGATTTCTTTTATTGGTTGTCATCTTACCTTCTAGTGACCTGGCCTGCCACCTCCATCGCTAGTTTAGCCAGGCCTCTTCTCAATTGCTGTTGTGATCACTGGGATTCCCACATAATAAGAATAATAAGAATAGCTGATAATGCATTTCCTCTTTCTGTTTTCCCAAGTTCCCGGTTATTACCCAGCACTCCACATGAACTTGGCACTGGGATGCAGTTTGTGGTAATGAACTCAACTCTTTTCCGTTTGATCATTACATTTTATGTGTATCCGTGTTTTAGCTGCATGTCCATCTGTGTGTCATGTGTATGTGTGAGGCCTGAACAGGGCAGAATAGGGTTTTGGATCCCCTGAAACTGGAGTCGTGGATGGTTGTGAGCCCCGCTACATAGGTGCCGGGGAATCAAACCCAAGTCCTCCTCAAGAGCAGTCAGTGATTTTGACTGCAAGGCCAGCTTTCCAGCCTTCCCCTCCTTAAAGACATTTTTAAAAGAGGTTTTAACATTTCCTTTGTGTGGTGTGTCTGGGTGCATAGGTGGCACTGAGTGTGTGTGTGTGTGTGTGTGTGTGTGTGTGTGTAGGTCAGGTGACAACTTATCATATATTTTTTAAATTATATTAATTTGCATTAGAGGGGGGGTGATGCCAGGGCACACAGGTGGTGAGAAGACCACTTAAGGGAAACTTATATAAGTTTCCCTCCTTCTACCTGATTGGTCCTGGGGACCAAACTCAGGTCATCAGGATTAGTATCCTGTACCTGTGTGAGCATTTTGCCAGCCTGGTTTTGTTGTTGTTGTTGATTTGTTTTTGTTTTGTTTTGAGATAGTGTCTCACCCTGTAGCCCTAGTGAGCTTTGAACTCAGACAAACCTCCCACCTTAGCCTCCTGATTTCTGGGATTATAGACTTGAGCCACCATGCCTTACTTGAAAACCCAACTTTCAAAAACGAGGAAATATTTTATTTACTTCAAGAACTCTCAGTCTCGAGGCAGGGCGTCTCAGGGTTGATTCAGCCTGTGTCAACTCTGTAACAAAGAAAGCACACTTGGAGAAGAAAATGGATGTATTCTGCTTCCGAGTCTGTGGCGTATGCAGTTTGGGAGGGACAGCTCATTTCCATTCCACTTGGCATCTGTTAGGGTAGGGGAGCTGTCCTTAGATCTGCTCCCTTGCACCAGATGTTAACATGAACCGGGACCGCCCATGTATCTGTTTGTGTTCCCTGAAGCAGGAAGGTTTCTGTCAATGTGAGACTGAAGAAAGGGCCGGGACCTAATGGCAGCTGTCCCAGAAGAACCAGGCAGAAACTGGACCACCTTTTATGACAGAGCCTCAGGAGACTCTGTGTCACACTGGCCTTGCAGAGAGGTCAGAGGAGGACCTTTGGACTCAACCAGTATTACCTACCTGAACTTATATAAGTCTGTGGGTTGAACTGGGGGAAGAAGTCTCATCTTGAAAAGCACACCCTCCACAAAAAAATGTAACTACCAAGTTTTCAGGTAATTAATAATGCAACCATTGTCTCTATTACTTTGGTGTCACTATGACAAAGTACCCAATGTTAACAATTTAAGGGAGGGTGTATTCTGGCTCACAGTTTCAGAGGGTCCAAGTTCAGGAAGGGCAGAAAGGCATGGTGGGCCAGGCAGTGGTGGCGCACTTGGGAGGCAGAGGCAGGCAGATTTCTGAGTTCGAGGCCAGCCGGGCCTACAGAGTGAGTTCCAGGACAGCCAGAGCTACACAGAGAAACCCTGTCTCAAAAAAAAAACAAAAACAAAAACAAAAACAAAAAACCAAAAAACCCAAAAGCAAACAAAACAAACAAAAAACAGAAAGGCATGGTGGAATTCTTCATGGTGGAAGTCTGGCAGAGACCCCTCACATCTTGGCAGAGCAGGAAGCAGAGTGGGCCAGATTACAACCTTCAAAGGCTTGCCTCTAGTGACTTTAACAAGCTAATAACTTTGTCCTAATGGTTTCACAGCTTACCAAAATAGTGACACAAGCCAGAACAAGCATTCAAAACAGGAACCCCTGGGGCGCATCTCAGATCAGAAACCCTAACAGGGATCAGAAAGGCAAGACCTGACCCCAGGACTAGAGAAGGCTCTCAAACTCCCCATCGCCACCATCAACTCCCCAGAGGACACACAGGCCTACACTTTCAGTTCTGACCAGCCCCAGGCACTTCCCCATAATTGTCCCCATTATCTGCATAGTGTCTGTGTCTAAAACCAAACTTATCTGTAGAGTCTGAAAGCTGAGCTCCTACGTGTGGGGAGGGCTTCACCATGGCATCTGTACCGAGGTGCACTTGAAAGGCAGCTTAGGCAGCTTATCTGTGTCTTGGCAGAACACCCTGTGATCTTCCTGGATGTAAGAGGCGGCCTTCAAGGAATTGCCAGGGTTCCTGCTAGCTGTCTTATCCAGTCTGGAGAAGCTATCAGACAGTTTCTCCTTTCTCAGGGCTGGGGGTGGGGGTGGGGAGGGAGGTGGGAGGAAGAGGGGGAGCTTCCTGCCCAACCCCCTCAAGCAGAGTTTTAGAATACCTAGAACAGCCTAGAGAGAGGCAGCTTCTCAGCCCCCTGCTCAACCATGTTCTTTGAGATCTTCAGGCCTCTTGAACTTCAGTGTGGCACTTTCTGGTGTATGTGACAAAAGTCAAGGGGATCTGGAACTGTTGGCTTATTCCTTTTTTTTGGGCAGGGTCTCTCAGGAAGCCCAGCCTAGCCTCAAACTCTGTAAGTAGCTAAGGATGACCTTGAACTTCGGATTCTCCTGCCTCCAGCTTTCACGGCTATCACATCTGGTGTACTCATCAATTTGGCTACACACCTAGCCTTGGATTATTCTTTTTGCTGTCTATATAAGTAATAGTATGTTTTTATCAGTACATTTCTTTTTATTGCACTGATTTATTTATTGTGTCTACTTGGGCCTGTGCATTTCTGTTAGAAGTCAGAGGATAACATTTGGGAGCTGTTTCTCACCGTTGTTCGTTTGGTTTTGGTTTTTGAGACGGGGTCGGGGTGGGGTGGGTCTCTGGTTTGCCTCTGACTGTCCTGGAGTTCAATCTATAGACCAGGCTGGCCTCGAACTCAGACCTGCCTTCCTTTTGTCTCCCGAGTGCTGGGATCAGAGGTGTGCACCATCACTGACACCCGAGGGGCTTGGTTCTCGCCTTTGTAATAGAATCTTTTAGTCTGTTACTTTATAAGGATCTTTGGGATCAAATTCAGGTCCTCAGGCTGGTGGCAAGCACTTGTACTTGCTGAGCTATCTCACCAGCCCATAAGTGGCTTTTTGTAAGCATACTGATTAAATCATCCGGGACCTGGCATCCTGTGCTTCGGCTGCTCTCATCCCTGTAAGTATGCGCACCATAGTTACTGAATAGATTCAGGCTTCTAAAGCTCAAGCCCCACCTACTCTCTCTTGGAGACAAGGAGTCAAGTAGCCAAAGCTGTCTTCAAAGTTGCTGTACAAGTGAGAATGCAATGGAACTCTTGCCTCTACCTCCCCAGTGCAGAGATTACAAGCACTGTGGTCCACATGTCGTCCCCAATGAATGAATGAATGAATATTAAAACTTTCCCTTCTGTAGTTATTTGCTGCTTTTCCAGACTCATCCCCCACTGATCCTCTGCTAGGACTCCCACCCCCACCCCCGTTCTTCCTGCCATCTTGGCCAGCATACCATCTTTGGATTTGATATTTGTTAGCTTGTCAACTCTTTCTAGGCTCAGACCACTTTCCTTTTCCTGCTAACTCTTCTGAACATGAAGACTCACGAGTTGTCTCTCAGTGGGCGTGTAGATGAGTCAGAGCTGAAAATGCCCGGAGGCAGCAGAAGGTGACCAGTCAGAACAAGTTCAACTGCACTGCCAGTTTATATTGACCCCGTGTGGCACCCATAGCTAGAACTGCTGGGTTTTGTTGTTTGCTTTTGTTATTTGAGACACGGTTTCTCTATGTAGCCCTGCTGCCTGGCCTGGAATTTGATATATACACCAGGTTGACCTCAAATTCACAGATATCCACCTGCCTCTGGATGAGGTGGGATTAAAAACTACGTACTATCATGCTATGTATGTATGTATGTATGTATGTATGTATGTATATGTATGTAGTGTGTGTGTGTATAAGCCTCATGACACATGTGGAGATCAGAGAACAACTTATGGAGGCTGTATTCCTCTTCCATTTTGTGGGTCCTGGGGATCAAACTTAGGCCATCAAGCTTGGCAGCAAGTGTCTTCCACCTGCCGAGCCATCTTGCCAGACTTGTTCTGATGACGTCCCTACAAAACTCTGCTTTTTGATCAGTTGGTAAAAGTGCTTGCCATGTGAACCCGAAGATGTGAGTTGCATTCCATCTCCAAAAGTCATGTAAAAAAGTCGGGTGTGTGTGGAGAGCTTTTGTTACTGGCTATAGAAATTTGTCACTGGGCTCATGGAAGTAGGCTCAGATGAGTATATTCACATTTGGACTTATGTAAAGATCAAGGTGAAAACAGACAAGGGATGTGTGATTCCCCTTTGTCTTGGTAATCCTGATAAGCCACCAGACACAGTGACTTTGTTTACTGCTTTCATTACTATCTGGTTGGTGCGATCTCTTTGTTCTTTGCCTTGTTTAATCACTTTGTCTTTGATCTAAGAACAGACCCTATTCTCTGCTAGTACCCAGAATGGTATAAAAGCTGGCTGGAAAAATTTAAGCCGCTTCAGCCTCAGCACTGACTGGAGTCATGTTCTAATGTTTGTCTAATTGTCTTTTTCTTTTCAATCCTCACTCCTGCCCTTGAGACCCTGTTGACTGACTGAGCTGATCAGGTGTGGTAGCATCCAGTTATAAACCCAGCGCTGGGGTAGTGGAGGCAACGGATCCCTCAGGCTTCCTGGCTAGCCAGTCTAATCTATATAGTGAGCTCCCTTGCTTTTGGTCACAGCCACAGAATGAAACCCTAATAGTTAACAATAGCCAACTGCATAGGGAAGACTGCCCGTTGACCCAATGTAGGCTAGAAACCCCTCATATACTAGAAGATGGTGCAACTTAGTTGGGGAAAAGGGAGGCCCAACCCACCCTGGATTTCGGAGACTAAGATTGGTGTCCTCTTTCCATGCAACACTGGTATTGAAATAAATACCCATGCGAAAGATGAAGACCACGCTGATTAGACCAATAATCTTAAATTTATGAATCCTTTAATGTTTTTGGCCTGCAACCAAGAGTGAGCCAATGCCTCAGAGTCTCTTGGTGTCGAAGCTCCAAAGTAGTGTTTTTAAAGGCAAAAAAAGCACAATTACATCAATCTTAGATGAGGGCAGAGTAACCCTGCAAATTTGTTTGGACAGAACCTAAGGATTTCAGACATGACAATTTTGATTTATACTTTTCCCAGTTATTTTAGCTTATGTTTTGTTTGCATAATCATTACTTATTTTGGTTAATACATCCAGGTGGACCACGGTCAGGGTCATCGAACGGGTGTTACCAAGGCAGATCTGGCTGTTGGGAGGGTAGGGGATAGAGGGCTAACAAGTGTCTGTATAAGCAGTTGTAAAACGGAGTCAGGACTTCAACGTGTTGTTACCTTTTGGAATAATGTCATGATTTGGGCAACAGAAATGGTATCTGTTCTATTGATTCAACTGAATTTTTTGAAAGGAACAAATAAAATATTTGACATTGCTCTATAAATGACAAATGTTGTATGGATGTTATTGTACCACTTACATGGGACATATGCTATGGGTTTAAGCTCCACTTCACATAGTACCCCGGTTACCTGGGTATGACAGGTGGTGTTTTTGAGGCAGGTTCTTACTTTGTAGCCCTGACTGGTCTGGAACTCATTACATAGACCAGACTGGCCTTGAACTCAGAGATCCCTGCCTCTACTTCCTAAGTGTTGAGATTAAGGGTGTGTGCCACCATGTGTGGCCCTGATTTTGTTTTTCCTAGGTTGGCAATCAGCAAGCACCAGTGTCCTTCTCTGTCTCCTGAATGCTGGGGTTACAGGAATTTGAGAGAACACACCAGCCCGTTATGTGGGTGCCAGGATCCAAACTCAGTTTCTCACAGTTGTACGAGTGCTCTTAACTGATGAGCCATTTCTTCAGTGCCAATCATAATTGTTTGTTTTCTTTTTGGTTTTTCGAGACAGGGTTTCGATGTGTAGCTGTGGCTGTCCTAGAACTCGCTCTGTCGCCTCTCAAACTCAAAGATCTGCCTGCCTGTGCCTCCCAAGTGCTAAGAGTAAAGGCATGCACCACCAATGCCTGGCTTAATGACAATTTTAATGCAAGAGGGGCAAAGGCATACTAGCAGAACAGCTGAGCGCTCACATCTCAAAGTCTAAACAGGAGGCAGAGAGCATATTGGGGGTGCAGGGCATTTGAAGGCTCAAGGTTTCCTGTGACATACCTCCTCCAAGTACACAGCTCCTAATAATCCTCCCTGAAGTTCTACCAACTGGGACCAAGTATTCTAAGATATGAATCTATGGAGGCCAATCTCTTTCAGAGCACAAAGTGTGTGACCCCACAACTAGAGGCACTATGGTTTTTGTTTTTCTTCCCACCCCCCCCCCCCAAATATCTGATTTAGAATTTGTCCCAAATTGTTTGCCCCGCTGAAGACCACTGACCATTGGTGGAGACACATGGCTGCTTTTCTGTGATTGTTGTCTGACAGACACATACCCAACCACACTTTTTAAGTGCTATACTTTACATTTTATTTTAAAACAAGCAAACATATCTTCAGCATATCAAATGCTTTCATTTACATTTCTGTTTGTAGGCACTGGTCACAGGATGCAGACCCAACTCAATAATGCAATTAACATAGAATAATTAACAGTGGTAGATGTTATTACTGTGGTCAGAGCGGGGTAAATGTGCAAGAGCTGGCTGGCTGCTCCAGTGGGGGTCACCGAGTATCTTCAGGGCTGTGGGTTAAGAGGTACGAGCAGAGGTTCTCTTGTGAGAGGACTGAGGACCCAGATAGGCTGCTCTAAACTTGCACAGAGCAGAGGGCCCCTCTCTCTACTCATAGGGGTCATTCAGGTGGATCAAGTTGTAAGGACTACTAGTCAAGTCCTGAACCCAGCAATTACAAAAGATGTAGGAGGCGATCACCACCTAAGAGCACACACTGCCCTGTCTAACCCTGTGTTTTTCTTCGCCAGTCAAATCTGCCCATCTAATTAGGATGCTCTCATGCTTAGAAATAACTAGGAAACAATCTAACTTCCCAACTCTCCCTGTTTCAACATTCTGTCAGTCACCAAAGAGATCAGCACTATATTCTATGCTGGCTCCTTTAGTGAGTAGCCCAGGTTATCCTTATAAAGACTGGAAGAATTGTGTTTTTGGCTTAGTATCAGCATAATGAAGACACACTTTCTGGATATTCTACAGCTATTCTAGAGGGCTACAGCTTGCCAATGTCTGCATTAAAACTTGACTCTTTAGTATACTTTCAAGAATCTTAGGATATACCCTTTGAGACCAGTAAGCCTCATACTTACACAGCCAGAGGCATCAGAGTAAACACTTAGGTGTGTATTATATAAAGTAACTGAATACACAGAGAATTTCCACACAACAATCACAACACAAAGAACAGAGGCTAAGTTTGGTATTTTACTATGCAAAAAAATCTCACGGACAGCTGCAAGATAGCCAAGGGAGTGTATTCCAAGTGGCAACTAAGATGTCCAAAAGAATATTTTCAGAAAAACATGAGGTTTTGAATGCATTAAAAACAATCATTAGAAAACCAACCATGTGCCGGGCGGTGGTGGCACACGCCTTTAATCCCAGCACTTGGGAGGCAGAGGCAGGAGGATTTCTGAGTTCGAGGCCAGCCTGGTCTACAAAGTGAGTTCCAGGACAGCCAGGGCTACACAGAGAAACCCTGTCTCGAAAAACAAAAAAAAAAAAAAAAAATAATAAAAAAATAAAAAAAAGAAAACCAACCATGTGACAAAGTCATCAAAGACAGCACTTTTCCAAATCCCTTTTACAAAACTACAATCTCAGGGCTGGAGAGAAGACTCAGTGGTTAAGAGCACTGGGCAGTTCTTCCAGAGGTCCTGAGTTCAATTCCAAGCAAACACACCATCATGGAGTAGACACATGCAGACAAAACAGCCATATACATAAAAGCCCTGTTTGAGACAGGGTTTAGGTAGCCTTGGCTGGTCGGCCTTGAACTCAGAGATCTTCCTGCCTCTCTGAGATTACAAACACTGCTACCATGCTCCACTGAGGGTTGCTTTTTTAAAGAGTGGAAATACTTTTTTACCTACTGGTCTTATACATGACCCAGTGTAGTTCAGTGTAGAGGAAGTTCAGTACGGTCTACTGAATGGTGGAAGGCACGTGTCTCTGCTCCACCAGCTCTACTCCTCAAACCCTGGGAGTCCACGCAGTAGTCTGAGGACTATGTCGCTCCAGGAACTATCAATTTCTAACAGCTAGGTCACCAATTGGGTTAGAATGTAAGCAATTTTTTTTGAGATAAGGTCCTCAAATATAGCAGGCTTGCCTTGAACTAAGCCTTTAGGTGTTGGGATTATAACAGCATACACTGCCAACTTGATCCCAAAAAGGGCAGGAATTCACCCCTCTACCCCACTTGTGGCCCTCCTGGCTCTCAGAGAATGCCTGCGTTGTGGGGCTAGGTCTGAAACACAGGACATGCTTTGTAAAGGCAAAGCAAGAGTTGCTGAGCACATGACTTCACCAGGATTGGCATGAAGTAACAGAACTATTTTCTCCTCTAAAATTTCTAGACTTTAAAAAAAAAGGAAAAATTATATATAAAATCTACTTAGGGGCTGAGAGATGGCTCAGCGGTTAAGAGCACTGACTGCTCTTCCAGAGGCCCTGAGTTCAATTCCCAGCAACCACATGGTGGCTCACAACCATCTGTAATGGGATCCGATGCCCTCTTCTGGCCTGTAGGTATACATAGAGCACTCATATACATAAATCTTAAAAAAAAAACCTACCTAATATCCTGTCCTAAACTATTCAGAAGTTTTAAAAAAGTCACAGAAACCAAATTAATATCCCCCCCCCATTTCTGAATATAAAGTGCTGGTCTTCTGCTTCAATATTTTCATTTTGAACAAAAGTATCATGACATCATCACCTAGTCTACTAACCTTTCAGGTCAGATTATGTATTTAGGTCCACATTAATGTGCAAATTAACATAACCTTTCAAGTCTTCTAGCTAGTGCAAATTAAAAATCCCACAGTATACATTAGAAATATTTTACTTTATGTTACAGATGAAAAAACTTTCTGACATGCTGGCAGAAGTATTAAATTTACACAGCACAAAAAGAACTTTTCTGAGTCGGTCTACGTTACCACCAGGCACACAAATACTCAAAAGACAATTGCTACAGATTTCCATACTCTAAAAAAAATTAAAATAAATAGTTTTCACTATAAAATTTTTATAAATATCAGCTACATTATAAGTTCACAGCTAAGTTGCAGAAAGTCTAAAACATTTAAATTCAGTTACCTTACAACTGGACAATGTCTATTCTGAAACAGGAATGCCTGACCCTATTCTATATAAAGCACTGAAAACTATCTGCCTAAGGATCTATTCAGAGTTTAAGCCACTAAGTTCATGAAGCGTGAGGAATGTATTAGAGCAGAAGAGATGTGGAAACAGATAAAGAGATGGTTCATAGTTTTTCCTGAGAATGTGTTGAGTTGTGTTGCTATGGAGACAACTTTAATGGAACAGAGGGATCTCATAGTGAGTCATTTTGTGAAGCACAGAGGCCTGGTAATAAGTTGTCACCATCTAATATATAACTTGCAAACACCAAGTTCTACAAACTGTATTCACACAAGGCATTTGTCTGGAATGCCAGGTAACTAGTGACTCAAGGTGTGAGCCGTAGTGGATAAAATACTGGCATGTTTGCGACACAGTATTGTGGAAGTTACACAATGGAATCTGAGATAGGCATCAGAAAGACACCATGGTGTGTGGTGGCAAGGGGACACAGCCTGCTCGACCTGGAGTATCTCAGTAGCTACCCTAACTATTTTGACTGAGAGCCCAGAATTAATAAGTTGTTTTACCACAGAGCATTATGAATTACAGGTATATAAACTAGACCCACAATAAATTTAACAGTATGCTTCAGAGGGTAACTCTAACAATTCTGACCATGAATCTAAGGATGAATTTCATTAAACTCCAAACAGGATCAATTCCTGAGGAAAAAGCTGCAAACTTTCACAGCTATCTCAAACCTTGGCTGCAGTTATCCAGTGTGAAGGTCTAAGTTGTTACAAACCTGAGGAACATCTTTCAAGGGTAGAAGTTGGCATCACCCAGGAATAGGTGGAAAAGGTTAATTTAGCAGAGTAAAACTACTTTAGATAATATACTCACTAATATTTTATTTACTAAGCTGTCCTTTCAAAAACGTGGCGTATGCCTAGGTAACTAAAATTGAAGTGTATGGCAATTCATTGACTGTAGATTCATAATAAACCAGTAAAAGGGTGATAAATGGTGGTTTTTGGAAAAGGCTAGTCTTTCAGAAATTAATTCACGCAAGACCAACAAGTGCAAACATGCCATTTGTCAGAAACACACCGAGCTAGATGCCCACTGGTGTGGCTAACTGCAGAGGCAGGCCACGGACAGCAGCAGAAGAGCACCCTCTAATGGAGAGCTATGGACCTGCCTTCAATAAGTACTTAGCAATGGAGGGTGGAGGGACAATGAAAAAAACAAAGCTTTGCAACCCCAAGTTCATCACATGCCCTCCCCTTTAAGGTCTGCAGAACGAGCACAGGTGAGTATAAATGCCATGGGAACCAAGAGAGAGTTCTACATGACTGTAACCAGAACATTTATGTGACCATTTTACTAAAGAAAGCTGTACAGTACAGTGTAAATGTTAAACAGGAGCATCATGCCACAAGGTAAACAATAAATTAAAAATATATATCTTTCTCACTTCAACATAAATATGATACAAACGTCTTAGCAGAACTTCCCTCTCTGAGGGTAACGCTGTCAATAGTCCTGCAGTGTTTCACAACGCAAGAACACTCAACTTGAAGGCAGGCAGGCAGCCTGGGATTTTTTTGAGTAACTAATCTGACTTGGAAGCTTCCCTTATGTGTGTATTTTTTCCAGCCAACAATATCTTTTAGTCTAAAGAAAAGCTGGCAAACTGTAGAGCTTCCAATCCAAAGTTTTCTAAATCTTACTTTAGACCTATCTGTCTAGCTAGCTGTATATACATATATACATGTATGTGTGTATGTGTATGTACATACACACACTAGTGCTGGAGTGTAGTTCAATGATAAGAGCATCCATCTAGACTTCCAGAGGACCAAGGTTCAATCCCTAGTACTGTGCAAACAAAAACAATTAAAAAAAAAAAGATTTTGCACTTCAGTTCAACATGGTCATGACACACCCAGAAGCCTGACAGGAAATATATACTACTATGAGAAGAATTATAAGCGCCATCTTCCTTCCACTTTTCTCCTCAGGTGCTCAGACTGTAGGGTCCACCTGCTTTGCGGTGTGGGACATCTTATGAAGCACCCTCCAGGAGGGAGCCCATGCTAACCAGGGCAGTTGCAAGCCAACATTTAGCGTGTTGTCACCATATCAAGAACTAAGGGAATGATCTTTCTATCACATCCTGTCCACCAGTGCAGCGCGAGGCCAGTCGTGAAGTATCCAGCCAGGAGGAGCACTTCGTCTTCGTGGACCTCTCTGTGTTTTTTTTCAATTAGTGACAAATGATCAAAGCGTGTTGCTGACACGAGTCTGTCTGTGACACTGAAGTCTAGCTGTGGAAATGCTGGTTACGTGGCTCACACACACCCAGCGGCGCCCTACTGGCCTTGTCACAGATGCTGCTTCACCTCACCCTTCTACTCAGCTTCCTTTAAGTCCTCATGATCGGAAGGGCTTGAGAGGTCATCATCCGACTGCTCTCCAGAGAAGTACAGCATCAGTGCGTGCGTCTTGTGCGTTATGGTGACAGTGCAGGGCCCCTGGGCCCATGGCTCCCCATCCACCTGCATTGGCATCATGGAGCACTTCAAAGTCAGCTGAAATCAGGAAACAGAAAAGTGTCCGTTCTAGAAACTACAGGCGGGTGTTCCTCTCTTCCACTATCTTCATAGGTCCTGAGCCTTTGACATTGAAAAACTAATCTGACTATAGCTTTTTTATAGACTGTTTAGGGATTCTTTCCCAGTGGGCATTTTATTTCATTAGCTGGCCAGCTTCCTGCAAGCCCCTCCACAAGCTCTAAAGTCTGGGAAAGCGAGCGATGCATGCTGTCTTCTGCTTACCAACCACTGTCACCTACCCGCACTGTGTGTGCTTGTCCTATTCGAAAAGGATTTGCCAGTTTCACCTGGATCTGAGCACAGTGGAAAGACCCATATACTCCAACGATTTCCAGTAAGCCATCATCATGTCTGACATGAGAAGAAGAAAATATAGATTACAGAATGCAGTAAAGTCAAATTATTCACAGAAAACATTTTTTTTTTTTGTTTTTCGAGACAGGGTTTCTCTGTGTAGCCCTGGCTGTCCTGGAACTCACTTTGTAGACCAGGCTGGCCTCGAACTCAGAAATCCTCCTGCCTCTGCCTCCCAAGTGTAAAACATTTTTAATATAGGTGGGTCATCAACTCACTCTCTCTCTCTCTCTCTCTCTCCCCCTCCCTCCCTCCCTCCCTTTGGGATTAACATATACAGCAGTGAAAATCTGAGGGAAACGTGAGAGTTCAAACAATAACAACAACAATAAAAAAAACCCAAACCCACCCCACCAAAGACAAAGACAGAAGGCTGGGTGTAGTGCTGCACACCTTTAATTCTAACATTTGGGAGGCAGAGGCTCTGAGTTCCAGTACATCAGAGCTAAAGAGTACCACCCTGTCTTGAAAACAACAAAATAAAACAACACAAACCCAAGGCACTTTAAAGAAAGTGACAGCCACATACTGCAGTCAGCTGTGGTACTGTGTCCTTCCCCCAGCCTAGAGTAGGCTCAACAAATTTCTGGCCTCATTACACCTACAATTTCCTACCTGAGCTTTAGAAGAGCTGACCGCCTACTTGAGCTGACTTTGCAACTCAATCCAGCTGAAACAAAACCACAGAACCCAGCAGAAACAAAGGATGGGTCTTTGGGTTTTGCCTATATAAACGAAGAGCTAAAAATTAAACTTTGAGCGTTTATCAAACACCTTTGTCTTGGCTTCATTCTTCTCTCATCCGATCTGTCCTCTTTCATTCCCAGCCTCCCTTTCAGGTGTATAGCTACAACTAACAACTACAATCTAGCTAGCTCTAGGGGGGCTGAAGCTGGAGGACTGAGTTCAAGGTTAACCTGCCTTACAGACTTAGTGTCAAACCAACCCCAACCCCACACCACCCCCCAGTATGAACCAGTTACATTCTAACTGTACATACCTGGCTAGAGGATAAGTCTCATCTCCCATTCCTTCCCACAGTCTGCAGCCACCGCCCCAGTATCCAATGTTCAGGACAATAATACCCTCCAAATTAGGCAGTTCAACTCGCTCACCATCCAGTTCTAGCTTTAAAGAAATATAAGTAGTTAGTTACTACAGGGCGCCCTATTTCCACAGCGATCTCCTGGGAATTCAAACTTTAATAAGCATGCTCAGAGATGTGAGACATGCTGGAGGGGAAGACAACCTCCTAACTTACTCAAGGCAACCTGGCCTTTCTTTGTCTTCATACAACAGAACTAATTATTAATTAATTGGCTTATCCTGGTATGTGTGTGTGCACATGAGTGTGGAGGTCGATCAACGCTGTCTATCTTGGTTTTGAGTGTCACTGCCTGGTTCTTATTACTTTTTAAACTTGGTTTCTGGGGACTGGACTAAGCCCCTTCACCAACTGAGCTGTCCCTTCAACCCCAAGAGGAACAGTTTTTAATCAATTTGTCAACATCGTCCTTTTTTTTCAATCTTCATCACCTTGTCCTTTTTATGTATATATTTAAAACAGTTTGTGTGTAGTATGAACCCCTGCTTATGTCTATGCATGGTTCACATGCCTGCTGTCCAGGGAGGCCAGAAGATGGCATCGGAGTCCCTGGAACTAATTACTTAGGCACCTGCACTTGTGTGCACCCCTGCCCCCATAAGTAAGAAAATAAGTTACTCAGAACAACCTGTGCACCGTGCTCCCATCTCACATCCCTTGAGAGCAGCCTGGTGCCTCCCAGACTAGAAACCCGGCACCATCTATGCTGTAGTCCCCACAACCAAGTCAGCAGGAAACCACACGACACTGTGTCTGCATCTTGCCTTTCTGACAGTATTTTGTGACAGAACCTTTCTGACAGTATTTTGTGTGCTTCTCCCCTGTAGACGTTTCCAACGGGCTGTGCACTCCGGCCTCATTCTCTCATACACCTTAACACATTAACGGGCGCAAACCAACACAGCACTCCCTCATTACAAGCCTTCACTGGTTTATTACCCTGGCACAGAGGCAGAATTCAAGTTCTAAACAGGCTGATCTGACACTGTGGCCTGGCCTCTGTCTGGATGCCTTTAGCCTTGGCTCTTGCCCTCTTCCTCCCTGCAAGCCATGCTCGGCACTGAAGCTCTCCTACACGTGTCAGGGCTTGCTGCCTGCCCAGCACCACTCAGTAACTCTTTCCTGGGGAATCCTGCAGCTCCTTCCCTTCGGGGAGGCTGCTCACTACAAGCTCATGCTGCCCGTTCCACCAAGGTGGTTCTCATTTCTCCCCTTCTTATTTGTCAACACTTTTGGGCTCCTCTAATATTTTTGTTGTTATTAACCATTACAGACTCCATCTAGAAGCAAGTAAGATACACAAGACTGCTATGTATAATGTTTGGGTTCTGTAGCAACACACAATCAACAATGTCCTATTCTTACTGCTTATATACTCTTATTTGCTTTAGTATACTAGAGGTATCATACAAAACATCAATTAATCTGTTAAAATTTCCAGAGCCTTCAGCTGAGTCAGCAACTTAGATGTGTTAGAAACTTAGATTTATTTAATTTATTTATTTAAAGATTCATTTATTTATTTATTTATCGTTATATGTAAGTACACTGTAGCTGTCTTCAGACACTCCAGAAGAGGGCATCAGATCTTGTTACAGATGGTTGTGAGTCACCATGTGGTTGCTGGGATTTGAACTCAGGCCTCTGGAAGAGCAGTTGGTGCTCTGAACCGCCAAGCCATCCTTCCAGCCCCAGAAACTTAGATTTATTATCAAATAAACAGATTCTGAAAGAAATCTAGGTTTAAGCTGTGACTATGGAAACTGTGGCCATGAACCATGTGACTTAGGAAAATTACTTAATTCCTAAGTTTTACTGTTTCTGGGCATATAGGGTTGACATAGAGGATTGTAATGACAATGTTGAAAATGACTTGAAGAAATCTAGAAAAGTGGAGGGTGCAGACATGGCTCAGTGGCGAAGGGCACTGCTACTCCTATAGAGGGTCCAGTTCAGTTCCCGGGCACCCACACGGCAGCTTACACCTGTCCTGAACTGTATCTCCAGGGGGTGTGGTGCCACCCAGGGCACCAGGCACAAAACTGGTGCACTTACACTGCACCAACACTGTATATACAGACCAAACACTCATATATAAAAAACAAAAACAAAGCATGTGGCCAAGTGCCTGGCATAAAAACACTCCACATCCACGAACAAAGTATGTTTGCAGAAAATTCAGCATTTGTTAAAGAACTTCAGAATCTAGAAAATACAGACACCTTTAGAAAAATCATTAGTAGCTTACCTCAATTTTTTTATTCAAGTCTTTACACTCTTGTACTAAACAATCTTTAGTTCCATAGAATAAATAAACAGCCTGTGAAAAGTGGACAAAAGATATTAAAACATTAAGAAGACACTGTAAATATGACCTTAAAGCACTAAGAAGCTACTATGACATTAAATCATCATAAGGGGTGCTGGGGATTAAGCCCAGGGCTACTGAGTCCTGCATGGTCTTGGAAGGGATGTTGTGACATGGTCCCTGCCCCTGGAACAGAGCCAGTGGGGTGTGGGCCTTCAAAGTGTTGATGGTTGCTGGGCATGGGGCTTGTTTGTATAAAAAAACATATTTTGCTTCATGTTTCTCCTTCGGGAAATATTCTCCCTGCCAAGGCTATTGGGGAATGTCCTCTGTGCTAAGGTTAATGACTCCATGATAATCAGAGACAGAACAAATCTGGGAGGTGAGAGTGTGTCTATGTCCTTAGCAAAAAATTAAACACTGTGACCTTCAGGACAGCCCTTAAGGCTGTGGGAAAGAACTCTGAAAACATGAGTTCAAATATATATATATAAATTCTCAACTATGCAAAATATAAAGATGCAATATGAATTATATGAGGAGCTTCACGGACCCTTGCCAGAAAGATAATACAAAGGCAGGCAGATTCTTGAGTTAAAGGTCACCCTGGGACACAGCTAGTTTAGACCCAGGCAGGATGGGAATGGTAATTTCAGGATGGGATCCCACCAATTACTGTCTATGCTCACTTTCAAAGGGCTGAGGTCTAGGAATGTTTGTTTGTAAGACAATCAAAATGGGACCTGGAATAAATGACTTAATTGATATATAAATAAAAGACTGGGCTTTGATCTTCAAGAGCTGAGCTATCTCAAGCAGAACAGAGGCTGTCTGCTTGTACCCATGATTTGACTTTGAGTTGTTTTTTTTGCAGCTCCTGAACACCAGGACCCCTCACCAAGCTGAGGCAGGTCCTGGGCACAGGGCCACATGCATTCTACATATGAACTCTACCAACTGACCAACATTTCTGAACCCACTCTCTTTTTTCCTTTGACAGAGTCTTTCTATGCAGTCCAGACTGGCCTTGATTTGTTGGTGACTCTCTTTCCTCAGGCCTCCTATTTTGTTAGAATTATAGAATCATCCTTCTCTTTAGCAGGTGGCAACAAGCCCCATTATTTTGTGGTTTAACCAGCCTTTCAGAGGGCCTGTAGGATATGGCTAGGATGTTTTGTGTTTACGTATAGCATTGCCCCCTGATTTACATTTTATAAGACTATGTTGGAATAAGAAAATTCTACCTTTTCCTAATGCTCCAGAGTATTTAAGGAAACAAATCATATAAATCTAGCATACAGCCGGGCAGTGGCGGCGCATGCCTTTAATTCCAGCACTTGAGAGGCAGAGGCAGGTGGATTTCTGAGTTTGAGGCCAGCCTGGTCTACAGAGTGAGTTCCAGGACAGCCAGGGCTACACAGAGAAACCCTGTCTCAAAAAAAAAAAAAAATTCAAGTCTAGCAAACACTGTATAAACAGTTTTGAATATAGAAGGGTTGATAGAAGAACTAAAGTTGCTAACTATACAAACAGCTTTATTGTCTTAGTAACATTATTTTTTAAAAAGATTTATTTTTATTTTATGTGTATGGGTGTTTTGCCTGAATGTATGTCTACATCACATGTATGCTTAATAGCTATAGAAATCAAAGAGGGCATCTGACTCCCTGGAACTGGAGTTAAAAAGGGATGTGGGCTGCCATGTGGGTGCTGGTAATCAAACCCTGGTCTTCTGCAAGAGCAGTCAGGGCCCATACTACTGAACATCTCTCCAGCCCATGCTATCTTAGTAATATTATTTTAAAAATACTAGTGTCCCTGTCCCTGAAAATTGTGATGGTTCTTTGCATCTATTGGTTAGCAACTATTGGTTAGTAGTTGCTGCTACAATGGTTTTTTTTTTTTTTGGTTTTTCGAGACAGGGTTTCTCTGTATAGTCCTGGCTGTCCTGGAACTCACTGTGTAGACCAGGCTGGCCTCGAACTCAGAAATCCGCCTGCCTCTGCCTCCCAAGTGCTAGGATTAAAGGCGTGTGCCACCACCGCCCGGCAGCTACAATGGCTTTTTAAATTACCAGTTCCAGGACTAATTACTGGAATACAAAGATTTCAAAAATGGCCTGTATGATTGATTAGTAGTAATACAACAGTAGAAATATTAGCAGGAGCAAAGAGATGAGCAAATTGAGAACCACAGTTTTACAAAACAGAGCCACTGTAGATTATTTGCTGCTCAAGCATAATCTTGCCAATAATTTCCTGGCATGTGTTGCTTTAATGTGTCAGATTTCTCTCATATTATCAATGGCTGAATTGATGATCTGCATAAGAGACAAACTAAATCTCTCAAATGATCTTTAAACAGCCGTCATGGTTAGGATGGCTTTCCCCTTTCCTTGGTACTCTGCAAGCTATTCTTACAATCTTGCTATGTTTGCCCACCATAGCTAGACTAGCCGTGCATCTTGCTTCAACCTTGGTCTCTATTACAGCACAGATCTCTTTTTAAACCGTATAGAGAGGAGTTGTCTGTGCACGAAGGTCTTTGTGCTTGCAGACATGAACATGGGGCTGTTCCTTCGAGGGAAGTATGTAAAACCTGTTCTCTGTCCAAAAGACTGGAGCTTTCTAGTCTGGTGACCTTTGCACTCTCTGTGTGCAAAGATTTTTCTGGCACCAGATCCTCCCCCTGATCCTTACTCTACGCTCATTTTCCTCAGTTGATCTACAGAACCTATCTTAATGGACCAGACAAGAGTTTCTCATGGAGTCGCGTCTCATCTGTATTTAGTTTACTTTGTTCCTTTGTTGTGGGATTGAGTTAATTATTACCAGAGTAATTTTTTCGCTAAATTGTGCTGTGCTTAAACATGCTTAAGTAAGCCACTCAGGGTCGGACTCCTGAAGTCTGAACCACCACTGGCTACTAAGTCATATCGAGCAGAACTGCCTTCTCGCTTCCCAAAGCTCATCACCTGCTGTCTGCCAAGGTCACAAAGACAACCTCCACCCTCTACAACCTAGCAGGAAATTTCAACTCTTTGTAAAACAAAAATAGGGATACAACTAATTTCCATTTATTTTTCACAGCCAAGAAATTAAAAAAAAAAATCCTAAACAGAGCCAAGCATAGTGGAGCATACCTTTAATCTCAGCAGAGGCAGGTAGATCCCTGCAAGTTCAAGGTCAGCCTACTCTATATAGCAAGTTTCAGGGCTACCCAGAGAGATTTTATCTCAAAAAAAAAAAAAAAATCCAAAAACAATAACAAGCCAAACAAAACCAAAAACTAGAAAAGAACACACAAACAAACCCCCAAACAATACTTCCAGCTATGCTAGGGACTGGAGCAATGACTTCCATTAAGTGCCATGGGTAACTATCTGCCTTGTGGGGTTTTCCTAAGCCAACAAATTATATTTTCTCTATTAGTGACATAACCAAAAATTTATTTTCCCTAGAATTTCTTTTTCTTTTCTTTTCTTTTTTTTTTTTGAGACAGGGTTTCTCTGTGTAGCCCTGGCTGTCCTGGAACTCACTCTGTAGACCAGGCTGGCCTTGAAGTCAGAAATCCACCTGCCTCTGCCTCCCAAGTGCTGGGATTAAAGGCACGCACCACCAGTGCCTGGCTTCCCTAGAATTTCTTTCAGTGATTTAAGATAAACTTCAATATACTTCAATTAACTTCCATATAAGTAAAATATCCCAACTTTTAATTTTAAAACTCTCGTTATAGTTAACAATATATCTATGGATTTTAATTTGAAATCCTATACAAAACAGAGTACATAAATGTTTCTGTAAGTCAGTGTGATCTGAATCTAAGAGTGCTAAATATAATTGAACTGTTGATTTTTACTGTACCTTCGCTGATAAGCAGGAAATGTTATTTTATCCAACACACCTTGTTAAGGATTCGGCTGGAAAACAGGGATGGCGCCTTCTCACGATGAGCATGAAAATTGAGAGCCATGAGGGCATCGGGTCCAACAGAGAAGTAGTTGTTCATTGTGAACTCCTGGGGAGAGGGACAGACAGCAATGCTACCAGCTGTGCCGCACACACGTCAATCTTAGTCTGCACTCTTCCAGAAAATGCACTACTTTCTCTATTTACTTTTCGCAGACTATATACACTGCCTAGTGTGACTGTGGGCTAGAGTCACAGACAGGACTCCAGTTCTGTTTCTGCTTGGCACACCACACCGCTGAATTTTGTCTGCAGGCTTTTTTGCTCTTGTGTTCTCATGGTACTACATGCTCTGTACCTTCTTTGTAACTTTCAGACTCTGTGGGTCTTTTTATTCCCTTAGTCTGTACTCTCAATTCCGACTAAATTCTTCTGTCTAATGCCTATCTCTGTTCTCATTCCTAAGCAGAAAGCTCAAACCACCAGCCTCTTGTTCATCCGAGTCGCTATGCCAAGTGACTCATCCTATTACACTGAAAGCCTTAAGTTCCTTATTTTCATTCTCTTGGTTAACATCATTTCCATGTTTCTTATCACGAAAATTAGAAATCTAGTAGCTAAGCATTCTCCCTTTTGTGGGCATCAATCGCCAAGTCTCCATTAGTCTAACTTTAAAAATGTCTTTAAACTGGAAAGAGTCTCCAAATGATCCTCAAGGTCTCCCTACTTCTGTAAACTATGGTCACACTGTCTTTAGAAATTTTCTTAAATACAATGGGGATTGTGTGTAGCTCAGAGGTGAGTACTTGGGCAGCAAGTGTGAAACCTTGACTTCCATTCCCAGGGAACAAATACTCTCTGTGTCTGTATTAGTGGCTGTTTGCTGGCATGCTTCACCTCTGTAAGGGAAACTCTGTTTCTTTGCTGCCCCAAATTAACGTGACCTGCTAGGGTGGCAGAGCTAAGCACACCTGGGCAATACTCTCTCCCACGGCACGTTTTATACAGTCCAGCTTGGGGACTGGGATGGGGCTCAGTGGCGGAGTATTCATCCAGAACCTCCCAAAATACAAGCCAATGGGCAAAAAACTGACCCCAAAGCGGCAGAGCTCGGCGAATAAGGCAGGTACTCTGGTGCTCTGCTCTGTACCCAGACCCTTTAGACCAGATCGCTCTCCATCCTACCCACAGACACCGTGTGCATTTGCTGAACTGCTTATAACTGAAGCACTAAACACATACCTTGGGTTTTCTTAAATTGTAGTATCCTTTATTTGTTACCTGCACTTTCCATCTAAAAAACAGAAGTTAAAAAAAAAGTACTTTTTATCAAAAACCCATATTCTAGATAGCCTGACATGAAAATTTCTATTTTAATAAGTGCTATTTTAAAGCATGTGAAAATGTATTCACATTTAGTAAGTGTGCAAATCTTGGCATAATTTATAACTGAACCATTTATAATATCAAGAACAAGACACCAGCACCTGTTATAAGTACAGCAAATACAGTTCTTTTCATTTAAATTACATTGAACTTGTTTCTGTTTTCTGAGACAGTGTCTTAACGCTATGGCCTAGGTTGGCCTCAGATCCATGGCACTTCTCTCCTGTCTCAATCTCCCAAGTGCTGGGATTACAGGTACGAGTCACCGTGCCTACCAACTTCATTATATTTTACAGTTACAAGTCTTCATTTATAAAAAAAATTTCCCCAAGCTCAAATAACAGACTTGCTAGCACAATACAGCTTACCTGTCTAGTTTGATTCCATCTGCTTCCATTACATTTCTTAAGACCTGTGCAACGGGGATTTCTCCAGCATAGCCTGTACCCCAACCCAGGGTATTAGACAGATCATTGCCTGTTCCCAGAGGTAAGACAGCAACCTCTGGAATGTATTTTTCTTGTCCCTAGAATATTAAAAACACATTGCAGATTTTGCTCTTTAGATTATTTGTAGCATAATAGTAACAGTAAAATGTAAAGACTAATGCGTCAAAGACACAAATACAACAACTGTTAGTGTGCTAACTACTTAATCAGTGTCGAGCACTCTACCCGAGCCACATCATCAGTCGCCATTACAGTAGTTCTCAAAGACAGATACCTTAATCTTCATTTCATCAATTGCATCGAGGACCCAGCCCACAGTCCCGTCCCCTCCACAAACAAGGACTCGGGCTGAGTAATAAGGAAGGAGAGTGCACAGTTGCAGAGCTTTGATAGGGGGAGTTTTAGTTACATCAAACACCTAAAAATCAAAGGACAAGAAAAAAATTATTTTTACTCAACGTTGTCTTTCATCTTACTGGTTACTATGTATTTCCTTCCGCAGTTCCCCAGAGACAGGGCCACAACTCCTGTTCACTGTGACTCACCCTGTACACTGACCTACAAAGGAGGAACTAGCCTCGGTCCACTGACTAGGATGCTGAGGCCCAAAAGGTTCAGTCAGCTGCCGGTGAACCTGCAGATGCTGAGATACAATCCAGACTAAGTCTCTGACACTGTCTGACTCCTTTCCATTCACACCACACTAGAGTGGACTATGCTGATCTTTAGTGTTCCATCCCTTATGCCTTAAAAACAAAACACTAGTGCAAATTTCTAAAAAACAATTCTGACAAATACACAAATGACCTAATGTAAGGACTCTGATTATCTATAAATATTTACTGACACAGGAAACACTTAGAGACTAATGGCCTCTGTTTAAGTGGCTTCTGTGGTATAGCTTATAGTAATCCAAGTGCAGGGATAATCTTATTTTCCAATGGTAGGAAACTTGATAAATCACCACACATCTGTTAAGTTTCTAGTTAGTCATAAGGTTTGAAATTATGAGGATGTATTGCAACGACAGAAAATGTGGAGGAAATCCATATTTGTGCATCTTACTGTTAATGACAGTTATCTTCTTTGGTGCTATGGACTGAATCTGGGATCTTACATGTTAGAAAATTACTTTATCATTAGGTTATTGTTCTAATACTGAAGATGTAAAAAGCATAAGCTGGAAGGAAAAACAGCAATTATATTTCAGATGGCTACAAAGTGAACTGTTTTTAAGAGAGGATCTTACTGTGTAGTCCAAATTGACCTGTCCCTGCCTCTTGTGTACTGGGATTATAGGAGTGCACCATTACACTTGGATACATTCAATTTTAATAGCATACCTCCCCATTTTAAAAATCAAGGTATAATCTACTATCCAGTCTACACTTCCTGACTCTACTGACTTGCCTTTTCTGGATAGATCACATGAATGCAACTATACAGTACAATCCCTTCAGCCTGGAATGACTTAGCAGTACCTTTTAGAACGTACTCACTATCACATAGTTTGTTTCATCACTGAGAAGTATTCCACTTTATGAACACACAGTCTGCTTATCCACTCAGCGGCCCATGGACAGTCGGCCTAGTCTACTGTTTGGTAATTATGGATAATGCTGCCAGTATACACTTGCTCCCACGTCTGTGGGACATAAGGTTTCATTTCCCAGGATTTCTAGGTGATATGATTTTTGTTTTACCTTCTATTTGAGGGCTTGAGTCTTTTATAATTATTATTCTTTCCTATGACTAAGTAGTGATTCGGGGAATCAATAACTGTTGCATTTCAGGGAAAATAAAAGCTAAAAATAAGGAGACTTGAAGGAAGGTTTTTCTCTTTAGTTACCTGGACTGGATTTAACAGGATCTTAAACTCTCCCAACAGACCTTCTCCCATGTTAGTTCCACTACGAGAGTTGGCCAGGATTATTAATGGGGTCCACTGCTTTCCAAACTTAGAAGCAAGCTAAAAAAATGAACGAGAACAAAATGGGGTTAGAGTGAGAGAAGGCAAACATAAAACACTATGCGGTACTATCAACACAATAAAAGGCCCAGGAATGGCGGAGGACCGTCCAGCTCGGCCTTCCACGCAATGTAGACTTCTTATGTGTATACGTCTCTATGTGGAGGTCAGACGACCCCCACCCCGACCCCTCTCTTTTGAGACAGAGTCAAGCTATACTGTCTTGGTTGGCTTGGAATTCAGAGATTAACTTCCCCCTGCCTCCCAAGTGCTGGGATAAAAAGTGTTTCAGCAGAGTGGCTAACTTCTTTCTCGAGACAGGGTCTCCCCACCTGTCAGGACTTGTCAGTTATGCTTGGCTGACTGGCCACCAAGCCCCAGAAGCTCTGTCTTCCAAGGACAGGATTACCGATAGATGTCACCATGCTCAGCCTTCTACAGAGAAGCTGAGGACTGAGCCCCTTATGCGTGCATGGCAAGTACATACTGACTGAACCATTTCCTGTCTCCACAGTACTCATTCCCAATCATCCATTTTAAGAAATCAAATTTAATCTTTTTTTGTTGTTGTTTTGAGACAGGGTCTCTCTGTGTAGCCCTGGCTGTCCTGGAACTCAGGGATCTGCCTGCCCCTGCCTCCTGAGTGTGGGGATTAAAGAAGTGTGTCACCACCCGCCGGCTAAAGTTAATCAACTTTTAATAATTTACATTTATTTTTATGTGGATGAGTGTTTTGTCTGAATAAATATGTATCATGTACATGCAGTGTCCTCAGAGGACAAGCCAGGAGGTGCTGGATCCCTTGGACCTAGAATTACAGACAGCTGTGAGCTGCCGTGTGGGTGCTGGGACTTAAAACTGGGCCTCTGGAAGAGCGGCCAGTGCTCTTTACTGCTGAGCCCTCTCTCCAGCCCCTTTATCATTCTTTAAGCAGTATTTTCATGGGGCTCCTGCATTGGATTTGAGTATGGTTCCCAGAACCCACTTCAGGAGGCTCTCAAGAGCATGTTAGAAGACAGCTAGAAGTCCTTTTAAATATGAATATCCAAGTATGTCCTTAATATCTTCTAATACTTAGGGGCTGGCGAGATGGGTTAGCAGGTAAAGTGCTCATTGGTACACCTAACACCTCAGTTCACTCCCAGGAACCTACATGGTAGAGAGAAAGAACCAACTTTCACAAGTTAACCTTTGACCTCCACACATGCACCATGGCACATGTGCAGCCCTCATGAAATAAGTGTAATAGCGTTTAAAAAATATTTTATTTTCATTTTCAGTAGCGTGTGATGTGTATGTGTGAGTGCAGGCACCCACAGAGTCACATGTGTTCATTGTACATGCACACACATGAAATAAATAAAAAAATTTAAACGGGCTGGAGAGATGGCTCAGAGGTTAAGAGCACTGGTTGCTCTTCCAGAGGTCCCGAGTTCAATTCCCAGCAACCATATGGTGGCTTACAACCATCTGTAATGAGATCTGATGCCCTCTACTGGTGTGTCTGAAGACAGCTACAGTGGTCTCACATAAATAAAATAAATAAAATCTTAAAAAAAAATTAAAGGAATTCATCAATAAAGCAGTCCACTCTAACTGCTAAATCAAATTACTATAAAAGCCAAGTAGAAAATGGGGTTCTTAATAATTTTCATTGACTTCTAAAATAATCAAAGTCATCACATAATTTACCACACAATTAATATAGGTTGAGTATCCCTTATCAGAAGTGCATGAACCCTAAGTGCTGAGTGTCCCCCCCCAACCTCAACAGGCTATGGTCTCATTCTGTTTTTTCATACATGTGTGTTCCTCACTCCGGGTCTCCCCTCCCATTTCTTCTCTCTCCTAAAAGCACCCCCCACCCCACCCCCATTACTAATTTTGGTTTTGTTTGGTGTCCCATAGATTGTAATCAGAGGCACCTGCGTGATCCTGAATTTGGACCTATCCATCAGAGCCTGGAGACTCACCAGTGGATATATAAACAGATGCCATGTCTTCCCTCTATAGGACTGTTGCCAGCAGGTTAGCAGCATGTGACGATGTCATGTCATCATGGCTATCCCTGTGTGTCCTGTTGTCATCCCATATCATTTCCCTCAGCCAGACAAAATTTCTCTGTGTAGCCCTGGATACACTGAATCCTGTACTCTGTAAACCAGACTGGCCCCAAACTGAGTGATCCACTTGGCCTCAGCCTCCCAAAATGCTGGGATTAAAGATGTGCACCACCATACCTGGCCAGAAGTGTCTCTTAGTTTGGAGTGTTTGCACACACATAATGAGGTGTTTTGGAAATTAGATCCAAGTTTAATATGAAGTTGATTTATATTAACTATGTACGAACCTTCATACCTAGCACACAGACAATTTTGAAGGACATTTTTTAGTGTCCCGACATTTTGACCACAACCTGTCCTGAAATTAGGAGGATTTTCAACTTGTGATATCTTGATGGCCTAAAATGTTGGATTAGGGATGCTCAACCTTTACATGTGTGAGTCTGTCCCCAGTGAATACAGCTCATGTTCTTTTAGCCACTGACCAACTAGATTTTATTTTCTCTTATCTCTTTGTTTTCCTTTTCTGGATGTATCTGAGGATTTATCAGCTTGCAGGATTTAGTTGTTTGTGATTCCTAGTTTTTCTGCTTTGTTGAGGCAGGGCCTCACAGAGATCTATCTGTCTCCTGCCTCTGCATCATGAGTACTGTGATCTAAGGCTCCCTTACTGTTTTATGCGTGGATGGGTGTTTTGGCTGCATTTATGCCTGTGTACTGTACAAAGCAAGGTCCACAGGCCAGAAGGTGAACTGGATCCCTCTGTCCTGCAGCTAGAGCTGGTTCTGAGTCTCCATATCGGAGCTGGGAATCAAATCCTAGTCCTCTGGAAGAGCAGCCAGTGCTAACTGCTGAGCCATCTCTCTAGCCCCTGGTTCTTAGTTTTTGCAACCAGATTTTGCTAAGCATTCCAGAATCTGTGATGCAGACTAAGCTGGCCCTGTTGCCTTCACCTCCGAAGTGGTGCTATTAAAGATGTTTGCCATCATGCTGGTCCTTGGGTAAGCTTTTATGGTTTACCACAGTAACATTTTATATATCTTGACCTCTTAGTTACTTAGTTCCCAATTGTTCTCAAATACACAAAATTAACTATCTTATATGTCAACTTTAAATGAATAAATTTGAAAAAAAAAATAAATGAATTACCACTTCATAATTTGTGTTTTTGTCTTTACGCATCTGGTTAATAGAAGTTAAATAACTTGGCGGGATGATGAGATTTTTGAATTCTCCAAAATCACACTTTTCACTCTTTAAGCTGCTTCTCATGCACTCGTCGTGGACTGTCTTCTGGCACCAAATGCACCTGAGAAAAGAAGAAACAGCTGTTAGTGTTAAACCAGTATTCCCAATCCACAAACCATAGTCTATCAAGTTACAGTGTATCCATACAGAAATAAATGTAACAAAAAATTTTCCACAAATCAACATATGATCATGATTTTTAAAATGAATAAGTAACTTCTTAGGGCAATTTTGTAATGTCATAACACTTGTAGGTACAACCTCCCTAAAAAGGTCAATCTAGAACAGCTGTATGTTAGAAATGTACATGCGTTAGCTGAAACCTGTTTATGACAGTAGTTCCGCCGGCCTGGTTTGGAAACGTTTCACCTTTTATGTAGAAAGTAAAACATCCCATTTCCTTTTTTTATTTTAGACTATTTTTATTTTATAGCACTGATGTACTGGATGCATGCTTGTCTGTGTGATGGTGTCAGTATTCCTGGAGCTGGAGTTTCAGACAGTGGTGAGCTGCCATGTGGGTGCCAAGTTTTTTGGAAGAGCAGCCGGTGCTCCTAACTGTTGAGCTATCTTTCCAGTCCCCAAACACCCCACTTCTTTTAGGAGCTGAGAAATAGTTCAATGTCTGGTTCTAAAACAAAGATAGGACATGTGCATCCAGATTTACTCTGTTCTGGGTGCCAGTGCCAACAACAGGCAGGGATTAGTGCTGGCAGATTCAGGCTTTCTATTATTAATCTGCTAAACTATTTAATCCACTCACAGATAAGACACATCTGACTAGCAAAAACAGGCCACCAGAGAACAGAATTAACTAATTTAAAAAGGAGGGACTGTTAACTCTGGCCTTCTATTTTAAAGGTGTTTTTTTCCTTTTGGATGTTGAGATTTGTCAAGTAATTACTGCTGTTTACTCATGAGTTCTATTGCAGCTAAAAATAGATACCTGAACAATGTGTTAGAGACAATTATAACACTGGCTTGCTCATGGCATTTATAAATATTAGCCTTTAGCTTCAGAAACTGTAACAGATGGCTGCACAGTTGATGTAACTATTCCATCTACTAGTGACCTACAGCTAATTACTATTTTGTTGCCATCACTGTATATATCATTGTTTTTGAGATAAGATCCTTTTTGGCTCTCTGGCTTTGAAGTCCCAGTGCCTCAGGTTCTAGAGTACTAGAATTATAGGCAAGTGGTACCACACTGGGCTTGGGTCAGTTTTTTGGTATAGAACCCAGGACTTGTTCCTGCTATTCTATTGTTCTATTTATTACCTACATATATACGACTGTAGCTCAGCTAACTCTAACTAGTATATTCTATTTATTTCCCCTATATTACCACATTTATTTGTGGAGAAAAGGGTCAATCTCACCCTCAATTTATTTATTTATTTATTATGTGCATTAGTGTTTGGCCTGCATGTATGTTTGTGTGAGGGTGTCAGCTCTTGGAGTTACAGTTGGAGCTGCCAACTTGGAGTTACATATAGGTGCTGGGAATTGACCTGGGGCCCTCTGGAAGTGCAGTCAGTGTTCATAATCACTGAGCCACCTCTTCAGCTCCTCTCACCACCAATTTTTAAGCTGAAGAAAACTATCAGACACTGATCTACTTATCTCCCTGGTTTCACACTTGCACGGCTATTGAGATTTGGCATGTACATTGTCACAGGGAGACAAGCAGTAAGGGATACATTGTGGAGAACCACACAGTTTCCCATTCAGAAAATGCTTTTCTTGGAACAAAACAAAATAAAAACAAAACCCAACAAAGCAAACAAAAACCTATACTGTCGAAAAAGCAAGGGCAGGGGCTGGGGAGACGCTCTTCAGTTAAAAGCATTTACTACTCTTGCAGAGCACCTGGGTTCGACTCCCAGCAGCCACACGGTGGCTCACGAGCATCTACAACTCTAGTTAAGGATCTGACACCCTATTCTGACCTGGGGACACTAGGCATGCATGGCAGAACACCAGTGCACATAAAATAACTCTAATGCCCTGAAGAACCTCCCAAAACCTCCTGACAGGGTTACACATGATGGTGGCCTTATAAAAGAGTTACAATCTAAAAATAGTATATTACTGAACATAGTCTGCAAAAATACCCACTCAAGTATTTCATAATAATTTCCTCTGGGAAGACAAGACTAAGGCATGAACTTCTAACCCTGTTATTTTTCTGTGTTAGTTAAGTTTCTAAAAACTAGAATATATTCATGAATTTCTTTACTAAGATTTTTTAAAATGTATTTTAAATAATACTAACATGCTTGAGAATTTAGGAATGCAGAATTTAGGAATGTATAAAGTCATTTACAGACAATCACTCAATTCTTTGGAGCACTTACTTCCAGTTTTATAGTGTGAAAATGCTTTTCAGGTAGGTACGTGGTCTGTATGTACTGGATACTGTGTTTCTTCCTAGTTGGTATCAGGCATATTTTCCTAAGCTAGTATGTATTTACATGGGTTAGAAAAAAAAGGTGTAACGTTACATTATATGGATATTTTACAACGTAGTCAATCTTTTTCCTGTTAAATTTTTTCTTTTTTCTTCTTAGGGTTTCATGTGTACCAGGCTGGCGTCAAAACTCTGTATCTGGCCAAGGGTGACCTTGAACTTCTGTGATCCTCCTGCTTCCACCTCTCAGGTGTTGAGACTATAGGTGTGCACGACCAGGAATTTATGTGGGTTGGGGACTGAACCTGGGCTTCATACACACGGTAGGCATTCCACTAACTACGCTACATCCCTAGTCCCTAACCATGTTTTTTAAAGTACTGTTCATTAGCACCAAAAAACCTGTCTTGATGATAAAAACAACAAAAAAACTCTATTGTTTTAACTTAGAGGTCTTTGATAACTAGGTAAACTGAGTTTTCTTTTTGCCTTTTTTTTTGGGGAACTCAGTTATGTGCTATATTCTTTTTTTTTTTTTTTTTTGAGAAAGTGTTACCATGTAGTCTTGGCCATATCTATCTTTCATTAGTTTTTAAAACTCTATCTATCTATCTATCTATCTATCTATCTATCTACCTACCTACCTATCTTCTAATGTATCACATATGTGTTAGGAGGGCATGCAACAGCACTTATGTGGTGGTCAGAGGAAAACTTCTGGGAGAGTCTGTTTTCTCTTTCTACCACATGGGCCTTGGAAACTAACTCAGACTGTGAGACGCAAGAGTACACTTACAGGGCCATTTTGATAGCACTTTCATTAGGTTTTGATAACTGCATACACTTTGATTTACCCAGAAATCTTTTTGTCATAGTTATTAAAAATATGCATCAGTTTATCTTCAATTTATTTTAGTTGCTAATCTAACGCATTTTTCAAAAGTTAAAAGTGAGGCAACCAGCCAGGTAATGGTGGTGCGCTCCTTTAATCCCAGCACTTGGGAGGCAGAGGCAGGAGGATTTCTGAGTTGGAGGCCAGCCTGGTCTACAGAGTGAGTTCCAGGACAGCCAGGGCTACACAGAGAAACCCTGTCTTGAAAAACAGAGGAGAAAAAAAAAAGTGAGGCGAGGCTCTGTAACTGCCGTTCAGGCGATCAGGTGCTTTCTTTTGGCCTCCATGTGTACTCGGCATACATGTGATACAGATACATACACGTGATGCAGATACACTTGTAGGTAAAAGACCCACACTCACACAACTGAAAAAAGTCAGAGTCGGAAATAGAGTGAGCACATGTCTTTGCTTGACTGTGATCACCTTGATTTTAGCTTATTTTCTGGCATCATTATTAATAATGCTCTCAATGTGTCCCAGCATGGACAGGAAGTTCATACACAACAAGAATTTTTAAAGAGGACAGAAAGGAGAGATGGATCAATGGTTATAAATGTGTACAACTGCTTTCAAGGAGGACCCTTATGATTTCCAGCACCCATGTTGGAAGCTTATATCAGCTCCAGGGTAGGCTGATACCCCCTTGTGGCTGCTGTGGGTATGTGCAGATAGATACCAACACCAACACACACATGCAACGTGCCATGTGCTCACAGTGGCTTCAGAGCTATTACTACCTTTCTGTTCGGCTCTTGAAAGTGTGTGTGGGAGTTTCTATTTGTCAGAAACAAAACCTGTTAGGCAGTGAAGTCCAGACAAGGCTCTGACAAGGCTGGGTGTTGGAAATCTTGGGGAACCAGCCCTACCTTATCTTCAGTTTTCTCAAGTGTGGAACGAGTGAGGAAAGAATCTGCAGGGTAGCTCTGCTGTCCACCGCCCTCCAACACGAAACCTGTTTCACACAGCGTTCCACCACCCAAGACTCCTTGTTCACTGTGTGCTGAAGTCATGAAAGCATTCTCAGTTTAACTCAGGTCAATCATCTGAGACCCTAGTCCGGAAAGATCTGACCACAGAAATATCCTTTCAGGACTAGTGAGAGAGCCCAACAGGGAGCTCACTTCACAAAGTTGTCTTCTGACCTCCACATATACAACTCCATTGCAAATGCACACCCCCAACCCCTACAAATAAATGAGTGGAAAACGTAATACACCTTTCCTGTCTCGTGTGTCAAAACACTTGACTATGACACCAATCGCTGTGGTAGCTAAAGCAATTTAGAGCGCTGCTTTGGGATGACCCTTGTTTTCAGAGTTCCAAAGCAAGAACCAATTGGTTTTTAAGACTGGCATAAGGTTCTTTGTGTACCCTTCATTTTTCCTTATGTAAAATCGGGTGCTATAGAGTAGCCACGAGTCAGGCAGCACTTAAGAGGCCTTTGATGAAAATTTAGAGCGCTGACTGGGGTGGGAAGTTAGGGGTGGTGTTGGTGTTGGAATTCAGTTGGTAGGAGAGTTTGAATAACATGCTTAAGGCTTTGGGTTGGATACCCAGCACCTCATAAACTGGTTGGTGATGTACATCTGTAATTTCAGCACTGGGAGATGAAGGCAAAAGCATTAAAAGTTCAAAGTCATCAGCTATCCAGTGAGTTTGAGGCTAGCCTGGGCTACAGGAGACTGTCTTAAAAAAAAAAAAGGCAACATCTACATGAGACCTGTTGCAAACGACAGGGATGCCATGAGTAGTTTAGGCCACTTGCTGAGATGAATTTAGGTTTCACCACCCACTGTTTGCAATCCTGCCTCCCACAAAAGCCATACCTGTAATCGCAGAGTTTAGGCTGGCTGCCACACTGCTGCCTGCAGATTACACAGTAAGTGCACAGGGGGACGTTGCCGCGGATCCAGTGGTGGGGCATGCCATCTGCGGCCTTGCTATCGTTCTTGAGCATGATCTCCTTGCATGGGAAGCGCTTGTCGACCTTCTTGAGGCAGCCCTCGTCCACGCGGAGCCCACAGCAGTCGCAGAAGGCTCCTTGCAGGATGTGCTGCGCGCACACGCAGCAGTAGGTGGGGTGGCTGAACAGGTCGGTGTCACGCCAGCAATGTTTGCTCTTGCGGAAGATGTCCCTACGGTGCAGCTGCCGGCGCGAACGCTGCAGACTACACCATAAGGTGATGAACACCGGCAAGAGCACGGAGCACAGCGTCCATAGGACCAAGTGGCCATCGGGGAGCAGACCCTGGGCGGGTGGGCCGGACCGCAGGTCCCCCTCCATCTTCCCAGGCCCAGGCGTGGCCTGCGAAGCGGCCGGGTCCTCGGGGCTTGCCTTAGGGACTCACTGCGTGGGGTTCCGGCTCGTCCCGAGGCTGCGCGTGTCCTCGGCCCCGGGAAAGGCGCAGGTCGCACTCGCGGGCTCCGTGCAGCACAGTCTTAGCTCGCGGCCACTGCGTTCACAACGGCCGTCGCGCCGGGCCTGGCCCGTACCCCTCTCGCGAGGTCTCTGGAGACCCCAGTTCGCTCTCGCGGTCCGGGGTACCACCTACAGCCAAGCCTCAGGCCGCCGTCCCACCTTCAGGCCGCGAGATCTGCGTGGGATGAGGAGGCCGCGCTTGAGGAGCGCACCTGCGCAGTTCGCACGCCGGCCGGCAGCTCAACGAGGGCTGGGCGGGGCCTGACGCGCCCAGAAAATAGGCGGGGCCAGGTAGGACAAAGCCAATCGCGGTGCTTTCCGATGGTGGGCGGAGCTAGAGAAAGGCGGGATCTGTCTGATAAAATTTGTAGGCGGGACCAGGTGTAGGGCGGGGCTCGCGGCGGCGCTCCCCTTGGGTGGGAGGCTAGAGGTAGCTTGGAAAGTTGAAAGACTTCAAGGGTCTGTACCATATAGGAAAGGATGAGCAGAGAAACTGATAAGATGGTGTGGAATGAGGCATGGCTTAAGGAAATCAGGGGCGGAGTAACAATGTTAGTGTACGTGATTGACTATCATAAGTTCGGAACCAAAGAAAGTTCTACCATAAGTGACTTACGGTATTTGACCTTTAGCCTGATCCCCTTCCTCACCGGTGAAGATGGAATTAGCATGATTATGGATATCGGAGAATCTTGGGTGGAGAAAACTGGCTATTTTGAAAGTGTTATGTTCTAAATGGCACAAGTCAAAGATTGCCAAAAGTCAGCAGTGTATTATATAAATAAAATAAAATAATAAAGTAACTGGACATGTGGCCCGCAGAGGTGGATGGATCTCTGTGAGTTCAGGGCCACCTTGATCTACGTAGTGTGAGGACCAAAACAGGAAAAATATACGATACAGGTTAAGAGTTCTGTTTGCATTTAAGGATAAGTTCCTGTTTGTTCTGTGTTTGTTTGACCTATCTGCACGGATGTGCTTGATCACATGTGGGCTGGAGGTAAATCAGGGTCACGTGTAGGCAGGAAATACGTCAAGATATATGCTTGCCCCCAGTTGAACCTGATGGGAAATGCAGTGAATTGTGGGTTTTGCCTTTTTAAGCCTCTGCAAAGCATGACTGGAGGTCATTCTCTGGGATCCAGAGATGGACTTAGCCAGAGAGTCCATCACCCTGGCCAGTATTTAATTAAAGCTTACTTTAAATTTGGCTTTAATACTTACCTGGCAGGGGAGATACCATGATCACGAAGGTGGTTTTCCCAGGGCAAGGCTTATCCATTGCACTCCAGATGTGCTGACCCCTGCGATTTCCCCAAATGCGGGAAACTCAACTGCATAACGTGTGGTAGTGGGGGACTGTGTTCGTGCTCTCCCCTGCAGAAAAGAAAAAAATTTAAAAAAAATTGGCTTTAAATTGTGGTAGTGGTCCTACTCTCTGCTGGTGGGATTATTAGGAGTTCTTGGTCAACTAGGGACACACAATAAGACTCCGCCTCAAACAGACAAACAAACAAACAAAACAAAACAAAACCAACCAAACACAAAAACCCAAACCAAAACAACCCCATGGATCACAGTTCACCACCAGATTACTTTGTTTTACTTTGGCCATTTATGGGCCAGCGAGATGCTTCAGCAGGTACCCGCTGCTCAGCCTGACAACCTCACTTTGATTCTTGGGACCCAAACACTCTCTGTGGCATGTGAGCCCCCACAAACATCCACACAAACATAAATAAGTAAATATAATTCGAAAAAGAATTACTTTGGGCTTTGGTCTTAGCCATGAAAAAGTTTCTATAGTTGGTTCTATAATTCTACAAAATGCAAGATCTGATCCCCTTTTTCTCAAGGAAGAGACCTGAGATCATTTTCTCCTTAGACGGTTTCATCCCATAAGCCAGAATGGCCTCAAATGCGTGGCAGTTGTCCTGCCCCTGTCTCTCCAGAGTGAGGAGCACAGGCAGTACTACTTTGCCTGCCCTGAGAGTCCACATTTGTAACAGCTATCGCATGACAGCTGTGATGATCCCGGTGGCCCGGGAGTACTCTATGAGTCTGGAAGATGGAGATACTGGCTAAGTGGGGAGCCGATCAGATAGGCTGATGTGTGCCAGGAAGAGACTACCCAGCACATGTGGGATTCCTGCCTCTTAGGTTAATCATTTCCTCTTTGAGTCTTACATCCTCATCTGTGAGTGGAGAGATCTCTACAGCATTGCTTCTACTGGCAATAAGAAGCAATTGGACCACTGGCACTGTGTATACAAATGTTACCATTTTCTATAAATCCTTCTGGGTGCAGAACCCTTAACATTATTAAAAGGCAACAACACAGTCTTAAAAAGTGGACGTTTCTCTCCATGTTTAGTGAAGTTGTTGCCAGTATTATGTTGCTGGTCTTTGCTGCTTCGTGGGTTTTTTTTCCCACCCTTTATCCTCCCCCTCTATCCCGATTTCATTCCCTATCACTAGATAGGAAAGGATAGAGAGAGATCCCTAAATCCAATTTCTTTCCTTTTATTACTTCTTTGAGCACTACTAACGAACTGAAACCAACCTCCCTAAAGGACCAGCAATCATCCAGCCCCACCTAGGGGACACTAGCATTTGTATATGTTGGGGTCCAGGAGTCACCCCACAAACCACAAGAACACCAATCTCAGTCAGACGGGGATAGTTTATTGAGCATTTGCCTCAGGACTGATTGATCAGGGCTGCAGATCAGATTCAGGAGCTGACTGCTGCGATGAGCCAGGATTCCGCAGAGCTTTTAAGCCTGAAGTCCACAAACATCTGTGCCAAATTATTTCACCAGTCAGGATTTATGGATAGGGGATTTCCTCAGGAACATGTATTTGTGGTACACTTATCCTGTTCCCATTGGTTAGGATATTCAAATGTGGCAGGGAAGACTTGTCTAACATTCATGTCTTAACTTGCCAACTGGGATGTCAGTTACCCAAATACATGACTCTTTCTGCCAAGCAGGATGTCAGTTCCCAGGGAGGTCTTGGGAACTTAAGGTTTTACTTGACCACTACTCAAAATGAAAATCTTATTCCAAATGGCTTCTTATATTGGTGCAGGTGTCGCTCTTATGTTGGGGTCCATTCCTCGAGCAGCTTACAAAGGCAAAAACCATAAAAGCTCAAACACAGGTGCGGGAAGTGCTGCCGGGAGGTCGGTTTGGGTCCAAGCTTATTGTAGCTAACTATAGAAAGTAGTTTTTTTTTTTTTTTTTGGTTTTTTCGAGACAGGGTTTCTCTGTGTAGCCCTGGCTGTCCTGGAACTCACTTTGTAGACCAGGCTGGCCTCGAACTCAGAAATCCTCCTGCCTCTGCCTCCCAAGTGCTGGGATTAAAGGCGTGCGCCACCACCGCCCGGCCTAGAAAGTAGTTTTTAACTGACCTCTATTGTGATTGATTTCCAAGAACACCAAAGCACAGAACATAACAGAATATGCAATCAACTCAGGCATGAGAAAGATTCCTAGCAACAGTAGTAACAGCACATGAGAAAGTTTCCTTGTAACAGTAATAACAACATAAAATGGCTGGCTAGACAGACAGCAGTTACCCAGGCCTTAACAACATACTCTCTGAAAAGTTCCCAGAATTCCAATTGTCACACAATCACAGAAAGTATCTGTGCTAGAGCATGAGGCAAATCATAGTCCGTTGCTGCAGAGTCCGAAGTAGCCCATATCTCCACACCTGAAATTAAAACAAAAACACCTGCTTATATTTCTGTGTTTTTTTTAAAGAACCCAAAATTTCCAAATTGTCACTACAAGTATATGCTATTATAAACATCCCCCTGTCTCACATGCATTCCTTAGATTTTCACATGCATGTAAAGGCTGTGAAAAGATTAATGCTTATAAAAAAAAAAGCTTTAGAGGATAATATTCTGAGTGTGGTGGCACACATCTGTTTCCTCACTGGTGAGTCTGAAGCAGGAGGATTACTTCAAGTTTGAAGCCATTCTAGGCTTCCTGGTGATATCAAGGCCAATTTGAATCTGACTCAAACAAACAAAAGTAGTCTCTGATAAGTTAGTATTATGTAATAATTATGCCTAAATAGGAAAAGTTACATAGAAACTTCCGTCTCTGAGAAATCTTACTTTGTTCCTGTGAGACTGAATCCAGAGTCTCCTGTGTGCTGAATCCATGTACTTCCATTGAGATACACCATTGAGCTACACCCTAGTCCCTACTTATCACCACAACTGTGTTGACTGCTGTCTAGACACTTTGCTGCATTCATCTTCCTATTATTATTATTATATTGTTATTATCACCATTATCATTTGTTGTTGTTTTGTTTGTTTGTTGTTTTTGGTTTTTCGAGACAGGGTTTCTCTGTGTAAACAACCCTGGCTGTTCTGGAACTTGCTTTGCAGACCAGGTTAACCTTGCTCACAGAGGAGGTCTGCTTGCCTCTGCCTCCCAAGTGCTCGGATTAAAGGTGTGCACCACCACTACCTGGCTCAGTATCCTCATTTTATGTGTGAAGGAAGTTTTGTGGTATCACAGAGTCCCGGTCAACTGAATGGGGACTTTGACCCTGAGATTGTCTCATACCAAAGCCATGATGTTCTTAACCTGGCTAGACTTTGTTTTGTTTTTTTTTTCCAGATGGGATTTCTCTGTCTCTACCTGTCCTGGAACTCAGGATGTAGACCAGGCTAACCTTGAACTCAAAGATCCACCTGCTTCTGCCTCCCAAGTGCTGGGGTTAAAGGCGTGCGCCACCACCAACTGGTGATATTCTTTTTTTTTTTTGAAAGCTACCTGTAATATCCTCTAAAACTTTGGGTTGCCTAGTTCCTGCCCAGGTCCTATTAATCAGATTATGGCAGAGGTGGGTGTCTCTCTTCCCTACAAGATCTCCATCCAAGTCATTCTTTCATTTATTTATTAAAAAAAAAACCTTGCTTAAATTCTGAAATATTTCATATATCAGAATTTAAAACTACGTGCTGCAGGGGGCTGGGGCAGTAGCTCAGCCTGTACAGTGTCTATGGTCCAAAAATGAGGACCTGCATTTGATCCCTAAAATCCACATATAAAGCTGAGTGAGTTGCGGCTGGAGAGAAGTCATTGCTCTTCCAGAGGACCAGGGGTTCGATTCCCTGTACCCACACGGCAACTCACAACCAGCTGTAATTCCAGTCCCAGAGGAATCTGGTGCTCTCTTTTGGCCTCTTCAGGTACTGCATGTACATGGTGTACAAACATACACATACACATAAAATAATGATAAAAAATGTTTTTAATGTAAAGAAAGAAAGGAGGGAAGGAATAAAGAAAGAAAGGTTAATAAAAGCTGAGTCTCGTGGATTGTGCTTGTAATCCCAGTGCAAAGGAGAATTCTTAGGGTTCACTGGCTAGTTGGCTGTCTCACAAAAAAAGGTGGACGGTGCCTGAGGAACAAATACCCAAGGTTAACTTTTGGCTTCTACACATATGATTCTATACTCGCATGTACACACACACACACACACACACACACACACACACACCAGACATACATCTTGAAAAGTCATAGAATACACACCCATGAGGCTACTGCCCAGATGGGCATCCTGTACAGGAACAGCAGATCTGTGCGTATTGTCTCCTCTGTCCCTGTCATAGGAAACACCTCTCCTGGGGTCTTCAATTTTTTGCTCTTCTTTGGTTTTACCATCCCCCAAAAATATCTCTAAACAATATAGTTTCGTTTTGAAAAACTGTAAAAACAAGCCCCAATTTAGCCCTATCCAGAAGTAGCCATACAGCCCTTTTATGTGACACTCCTGGAGAATTTAAGCTGAGCATGTCAGGGACGGAGTGTGGACTCCGCTTCCCATAGAAGATCCCAGCCTGGGAAGTCAAGGGAAGGCAGCTCATCGTGGTGGAAATTTCCAGGCAGGGCTATACTCTGATAAAAATATCCTCAGAGGGAGGATGCTGTGGGGTACTGAGTGTGTTCTTGTGACTCAGGTAATGAGGTGAGGAGGTGGGGAGTAGGGAACCCCTACAGCTCCGGGCGTCCAGATGCATTGTGGTAGCAGGCACTCGGACTACACCTGGCTTTCTTTTCCTTCTTGTTAACATTTTCTTTTCCTTCTTTGTTCCGTTTTGTCTTCCTTCCAGATCATTTGCCCACTTGCCTCTGGGAGGACGTCTTGATGGCTGCCAGGCTATGGTAATGATGAATGAATGTCCCCGTGCAGCTTTTCATGTGGGTAAACACCCTCTCTTTTAAACACATTTTTCTTGTTTTCTTAAGCCTCCCTGTCATTCCTGTTTTATTTTAAAAAGATTTCTTCAGTTTTTCTCTTAAACCTTTTTTATTAAGTTTTCAATGTCTGCTCTTGTGTTAAAAAAACTCTTAATTTGTGTGTATGTATATGTGTATGTTTGTGTGTGTATGTGTGTATGTGTGTGTATCTCTGTGTGTGTGTGTGTGTCTGTGTGTGTGTGTGCCTGCACGTATGCACAAACCAAAGTGACTGTCCGAAGGTCAGGGGATATGTTTCAGGATTTATCTCTGTCTTTCAAGATAGGTATGGAGATTAAAATCAAGTTCAAAGCCCTTACCTACTAAGCCCTTTCACCAGCCCTCTGATTTAATGTCTAGATTTTTTTCCCTTTCTTCTCCCTCCTCTCCATTTCTCTCTTTCTTTAGTTTGTTCTTTCTTTCTCCTTTTCTTTTCTTTCCTTTTTTTTTTGAGACTTGGATTTCTTGGTCTGTCCTGGAATAATTCACTCTGTAGACTAGGCTGGCCACAAAAGTCAGAGATTTGCCTCCCTCTGCTGGGCTGGGATTAAAGGCATGCATTGCTCCTGCCTGGCTCTTTCTCGTGTGAGTATGTGTGTGTGTGTGTGTGTGTGTGTGTGTGTGTGTGTTGGAGACAAGGTCACATCATGTGTAGCCTCATCTCCATCTCTTTTCTTTTTCTGTCTTCTGCATCAGATGCTGAAGCAGCATTGTTGGGGTCCCTGGTCTCTGAAGTTTTGTCAGCCTGACTTCTCGAGATACCACCAGAAGAACTCTGTCTACGGCAGTGTTTCTCCCAGAATGAAGGCGTGTCCTCCAGTTCCAGGTCGTGCACTTTCCTTTGAACACCCGTCTGCATCTTACATTCCTGCCCCTCTGCCCACAGGCTGCTCCTTCCTGTTTAGGTTGGATAGCAGGCTGGCCCTGGCCATCAGAACTGTTGCTGACCTTGGCTGTCTTCACCTGCTGGGCAGACACAAAGTGAGGCCAACATCTGGACTCAGAGGAGAAATTAAATTCCATTTGTGGAAGCACTCAGGAGGCCGGAAGGCCTCTGTCCAAGGCCAAAACACCACACCATTGTTTTCCAGTTCCAAACAGGAAGGGAACCTGGGTGTGCTTGGGCAAAGCCCTGAGGGAAAGGAGGGGAACCTGAGGTGGATGTAAGTGTGGCAAGTAATCTTGAAGTAAAAGGGGGCCATAGTCTCTTCTAATAAACAGTGTATAATGTTCTGTATTCTGATATGCGTGACTAACCTCGGCATCTTTGGTCCTCTGAAACTGTTTCACTGGCTCATTTTTCCCCCTTCTGTTTTTAAAGACAGGGTCTCAATTTCTCCGAGATGGCTTTGAACTTCCTAAGTAGCCAAGGATGACCTTGACCTCCTGATCTTCCTGTCCCCTCCTCCCAAGTGCTAGGATTACTAGCATAGCATGCACTGCCATTCCTGGCTGGGTGAGCGACTTTCTGTCCTGTGTCTGAGAATGTACGCATGTATGCAGACAAAGTAAGAGTGGCTTCTCACCGAAGAAGAATAAGACCAACAATTAATACCTACCCCCCCACCCCCGGGTGTGTGTGTTGGAGACAAGGTCACACCATATGTAGCTGGCCAGAAGCTTGTGACTCTCTGTCTCTTTCCTAATTGCTGGGATTACAGGCAACCGCCACACCTAGCTAAACCTGAGTTTGGAGATGATTCCAAAACCCACAGTTGCAGCCCTTGGACAACCCTGCCCACACCAAGGCTGCCATTCTGTCATAGCCTTATTAATAGCATTAATACACTGCCTGGCTCGGCGAGTTTGGGAAGGTTGACTGACCCATGTAGATCACCTTGAAAGAATGCTTCGCAAACATATTGCGTACCCCATTTGTGTCATATCTGCTATTGTCCCATTGTCCAAAGAGAGTCACCTGGTCCATCCCTTAGCTTCTTTAAGTGGGAGCTGTGGCTCCATCTGAATATTAGGCTGTGGAAAATTTGGTGATCGTGAAAAAGTTTCTAAATGCGCAAATTCAGAACCAAATGTGTAATAAATTCAAGGCCTTTCTGGCTGAGCTTCTGAGCACTGCTCAGGTCCCACTTCACTGTAGATGGGGTTTGAACACGAACACGCAGCATGCCGTGTGACACCCAGGACCGCTGCCAGAAACACCTCAGCGTGGATTGGACACCGAGATGTTATGAAGTGCAGTGTCTTTACTGGACATGCAAAGTTCTCTGCTTTGAGGTCAGTAAAGTGTCTCAGCTGATAAAGATGCTTACCAAGACGATGCCTGACCACTTGAGTTTGGTCCCCAGGACCCACACAGTGGAAGGAGAGAACTGATTCCCCAAAGTCATCTCCTGACATCTACCTATATATTTTGGCAGGTGTATGACACCCCCCCCCCACAATAAACTTTAATGAAAGTTTTTTTTCTTTCTTTCTTTGTTCTTTTTTTTTTTTTTAGATAGGGTTTCTCTGCCTGTCCTGGAACTTGCTGTGTATACCATGCTGGCCTCAAACTCAGAGATCTGCCTGCCTCTGTCTCCCTAGTGCTGGGTTTAAAGGCATGCGCCACCACTGCCCTACTAATAAAAGCATTTTTTAAAAGTTCAGCGAATTTGACTTGTCAATAGGACATATGTTCCAATAATTTCCGAAGTGGTCCTAAGCATACTGTATCACTTGGTGTTGTGAATTTATGTGGAGTAATGTTCTTAGCACTGACAATTATGAAATCAAAATATCTATCATCTCTGAAAACTGTTGAATATAACCTAAAAAAGAAACACAAATATTTACATAATTAATGCACACTATATAACATTACTGCTAAAGTCATTTGTATATGAAAGAAATGCTTTAAAATAAGTTCCTTTATGATTTAATTTCAGTAATCATCTGATTTGTATAGCTGGATCATGTACACATTTACTGAGTGAAAAGGGGTCCCTAATTGCAAAAGGTTTATGAAGCCCTGGTCCAGCCCGGAGTTCAGATGCAGATGGCAAAGAATTGATGTTAGTAATTCAACCTACCACAACCACTCAAACCTAACAGAGGCAGGCAGATTTCTGAGTTCGAGGCCAGCCTGGTCTACAGAGTGAGTTCCAGGACAGCCAGGACTACACAGAGAAACCCTGTCTCAACAAAACAAAACAAAACCAAAACGAGCAAATACAAAGAACTGTGCTGACACTGGGTGTATACAATTTGGACACATGTTAATTCTCTTGGTTGGTATAGATTCAGTATCCTTTTTTTCTGTACTAAAACAAACAAAAACTCAAATAATTTTCCTGTGTCTGTTTTTAGTTCCTGAAATTTTAAAACGTTTGCTATTAAAATATCAGGTAGCAGGAGGATGCTAAGAACTCTTTAGTGTTGGCTCTATTAAAGAGTCCAAAATATCTGGGTAATTTTAGAATCACTTCCAAAAGAAAATGGAGAACTCTCATGAAAACATTAGTTAGGTGAATGTCCTGAGATTACAGGTGTTGGGTGCTTGCTATCTATCTATCTATCTATCTATCTATCTATCTATCTATCTATCTATCTATCTATCTATCTATCTATCTATCTTGAGGCAGGGTCTTGCTTTCTGGTGGTCTGTAATTCAAAATCCTCCTGCCTCAGCCTTGTGAGTGTTGGTTGGGATTACAGGTGTGCCCCTCCAAGCCTGGATGGCACTTTTTTATGTCCTTAGATGTTGTCAAATGGGTAATTGAGTTGTTCTAGCCCTTAGCATCTTCAAGTAAGGGACTGAGGTAGGGCTCAGTGGTAGAGAATTTCCCTATCATGTTCAAGGACTTGGATTTGAGACTCAGGAATGAAAAAATAACAAATAAAACGACCCCAAGTAGTACATTAACTGTGTAGTAGAGCAATAGTCCTGGGCACTGGAGCGTCCCTGGGAGTCTGGCTACATCCAGAACAGAAAGTTTTGTGGCTTCACTTCCCTATGGTTTTAGTTGTGGGGTCCTGCTCTCTATTCTTCCACCTTGCGGCCACATTTGGAATTGCATCCTCTTCTGAGAGGCAAACTGAAACAGCTCACCTAACTTCATTCAGCTCTCCTAGCTCCACCGGGTCCTTTCCACCTGAGCATCCCAGGGTGTGAAAGAGACTCTGACTCTCACCTTTCCAGTCTACTAGAAAATACACACTAATTTAGGGCTTACAGCCCACCAGTGGTGGAGACAGCCTTTAAACATATTGGTAAACTGTGGGACAGAAGTGGGTGTAGGAGGCAGGGGAATTTTACTGAGAAGGCTACGAGGAGCAAAGTTACCCAAATGGGAGAAATTTCAAATTGACACATGAAAGATAAAGAGGTGGTTAGGAAAAGAGCACATGCCAAGGTCCTGAGGCAGGAAAGTGGTAGTGATTGGGGGACCTTGAACACAAAGTGAATATGAATATATTTTATAAATATTTTATGACTGGGAAGAGTTGGAGGGGTGGCAGGAGTGAGGTTGGAAAAAAAATATATGCATATAGCCCAGGGTCATGTAGCACAAGTTAAAGACCCTGATTTTGTCTTGAGTCTGTTGGGAAGGTAGCAGAGTTTCTATTTTTTTCAATGTTTTAAAATAAATGTTTTAGACATAGTCTCACTATGTAGACCAGGTTGGCCTAGAATTCACAGAGATCCACCTGCCTTTGCCTTTCGAAACTGGGTGCCCCGTTACCTGGGTGAGTTTCTATTGGATGGAGGATAGTTTGACATGGGCTGGGGACCTAGGACAGGAGCTGGGTGAACTGTCAAAGGCTGTAGTAGCAAGCGAGAGGGATGGCTGTGGGCCCCTGATGTCTAATCTGCCGCCACTAGTCATGCGCAGCTGCGGAACACTTGAGGCATGAAAGGGTGAACGATATATCAGAGTGTGCAGGCTGAGTCACCAAAACCAGGCAGAGTGTGACGTAGCCCAGAAATAGCTGGTTTATATTTTACATTTATTTTTTTAAATAGATTTATTTTATTTATATGAGTACACTGTAACTGTTTCCAGACACACTGGAAGAGGGCATCAGATCCCTTTACAGAAGGTTGTGAGCCACCATGTGGTTGCTGGGAATTGAACTCAGGACCTCTGGAAGAGCAGTCAGTGCTCTTAACCACTGAGCTATCTCTCCAGCCCAGTATTTTACATTTCTTATTTATTTACTTTTTTTCTTTTGGTTTTTAAAAATGGGAATCTCTCTACATATCTCTGGAACTCAGTGTGTAGACCAGGCTGGCCTCAAGTTTACAGAGATCTGCTTGTCTCTGCCACAAGAGTGTTGGAGTTAAAGGCGGTCGACACCATGTTGGGCTATTTTACAGTGCTTGAGAAGTTTCCCAGGATTGGGGATACGGCTCATTTGGTAGGATGCTTTGACTAACACTGCATCAAAATGAGCGTGGCGGCCACACACCCATCACCCCAGCACTCGGGAGGTAGACGCAAGCTGATCAAGAGTTCAAGTCCAGTCTGGGCTATATGTGAGGCCATCCTGGATGAGCTTCTTCCTCAAAGATTGTTTGTTGCTTTTGTTCTTTTGATAGGGTCTCATACAGTTTAGGCTAACCTCAGCTACTATCAACGTAGCTGAGGATGGCCTTGAGCTTCTGACTCTCTTGCCCCCCCCCAACTGAACACTGCTGTGCTCAGTTATGAGCTGAGGCGGTTCCTGCCTGTGCTAGCAAGGATCTGATGCCCGAGCCACATCCCCAGCCAAAACAGTTTCTTTCTCTTGTAACCATTTGTTTGAGTCAGGGTCCTACTATGTATCTAAATCCGACTTGGAGAATTATAATTCTCCTTGCCTAGTCTGCTGAATCAGAGGATTATAGCTGTGTGCCTATACCTGTGGCTGGTTCACATTATGGTTTTGTTCGTTTGTTTGGGTTTTTGGTTTTTCAAGACAGGGTTTCTCTGTGTAGCACTGGCTGTCCTGGAAGTCACTTTGTAGACCAGGCTGGCCTAAGAGCTCAAGAGATCAGAGATCCCACCTGCCTCTGCCTCTGAGTGCTTGGATCAAAGGTGTGCACCACCACTAGCCAGCCATGTGGTTTTTTTTATTGGACAGAAGTTACTAGATTAGAGAGATGCTTTCAGAGTGAGTGCATACTGAACATTTTTTTTAGCAATTTCTAGCTAAGTATAGATTTTTCTCTAATGGACGGAAGTTTACTTGATAGCACAAAACAGCAGTGTTCTATCCAACCACAAAGAGCAGAAGAAATAAAAAAAAATAGGTATGCGGATAAAAAACAAGATGCCTAAATATTTTATTACATTTATTTATTTACTTGTGTGTTTTTGCAGATCAAATGGATATGGCCCAAGAATGCCCTGGCCCTTGTGTGGAGGTCAGGGTTGGTTCAGGCTTTTCACTCCGTAGATTCTGGGGACTGAATTTAGGTTGTTAGGTTTAGTATCCATTTTGTCAACAAAAGGAAACAAAACAAAACAAAATAAAGCAGGACTGTGGTGGCGCACGCCTTTAATCCCAGAACTCCAGAGGCAAAGGCAGTTGGATCTCTGAGAGTTCAAGGCCAGCCTGGTCTACAGGTCTACAGAGTGAGTTTCAGGACAGGTAGGGCAGCAAGAGAGCAAGAGGAGAGGGAGAGTTTATTCCCTTTGTGCAGTTTGCTTGAAATCTCTGTATACCAGCCCAGTGACAGAATATTTCAGTCTTAAAAGTTTGTTTATTTTTTCTTCCGTCTTTTCTTTTTGGGGATATTTCAATTTAATATCAGTTTCCAGGCATTAGCATGGCCTCCGACAACTGCGGGTCAGGTTCTGTTTTCTTTGGAGCTGGCAAAGTGACCACAGGACGGCAGTCATTATTCTGAATGGAGAGCATTATACAAAGAAATGGCACGTCCCCTCCAGCCTTAATTTGTTATGAATTTAATGATTTCTTCATATGATGTTTATTGATGAGTTTCAGAGAACCACGGTACCAAGTCGGACCCTCTTTTTTTGGTTGAGACAGAGTCACAAATGTCAGGTTTGCAATGAACTTCCTATCTGGTAGAGAGGACCCTGAGCTCCCGTGATCCTCCTGCTTCTACCTAGAAGGAGCTGGGTCCCTGCAGTACGCCTCCATACCCAGCAGATTTTCTGACCTTTATGAAGATGACCTTAAGTCTGGTCAAAGTTGCTTATGGTCTTACTGATAGTTCCTGAGGCAGGCCCTGTGCAGGAAGAAGTGTGTTATGTTGTGTTAGTCAAATTTATGTCTTTGTGACAGAGTACCTGAGATGATCAATTTATAAAGACAAAAGGTTTCTTTTAAAAAATTATTAATTTTTTGAGATTGTAATGTAATTACATAATTTTCCCCTTTCCTCCCCTTCAAACCTTCTTGTATATCTGCCTGCCTTGGTCTCTTTTCAGTTCATGGCTTCTTTTCCTTAAAAAAAAAAATTTATGTTTATTTTATTTTATATATGAGTGTTTTGCCTAAATGTGTTCATGGGTACCGGGTGTGTGCTTGGTACTTGGGAAGGTCAGGAGAGGGCATTGGTTCCCCTGGAACTGGAGTTATGAATGTGGGTACCAGGAACTGAGGAGCACCGGGAACTGAGGAGCACCAGAATCTGGGTGCTCCTCAAGAGCAGTGGCAGAGTGAAACAGATCTTGTCATGATCCAGGTGCAAAAGAGAAGAAGGAATGGAGCCAGGTCCCACAATTCCTCCTTGCCAAGGGCGTGTTCCCAGTGACCTTAGGACTTGCTATGTAGGCAACCCCCTTCTCCCCCTTTTTTGAGACAGGATCTATCTACACAGCCTTGGCCATCGTAAAACTCACTATGTATAACAGCTGAGCTCAAACTCATAGAGATCCTCCTGCCTCTGCTTTTCGAGGTGTTCTGGAGTTCTGGGATTAAAGTCATGCACCCCTATATCTGGGGTAGGTTCCACATTTTAAAGGTTGTTTCCTCCTCCCCAGTACTGGCATGCTGGGTTGGCCTTTGACACATGGGCTTTTATGAGCAGTTGGCATCTAACCTACAGCATGGGGCATAAAGAGAACACACAGTGTTAAGTGTGAAGATAGATTTAGATTCTTCCTTGATGCTTACGTATGAACCCGGACTTGATTTTTCCAACTCTGGATCTTAATTCCCTCAATTTTTAGAAAGAGATGGCTAACGGTGAGTGGTCACAACCACGGTGTGAAGTTCATGATTTCTCACCCCTCATCATACCCTATAAGGGCACCTTATGGGTTTTGTTGGCTTCTTCTCCCGAGAGAGAGAGAGAGAGAGAGAGAGAGAGAGAGAGAGAGAGAGAGAGAGAGAGAGAGATTAAGTCAGGATTCAAAGGCTGACCTTTCTGGCTCCAAAGTCAAGGGGAAAATATTTTTATTGCCTTCATCTTGCTCCTTGCTTGGTTCCTTACCTACCTCTGAAGTCATCTGTGTGTGTGTGTGTGTGTGTGTGTGTATGTGTGTGTGTGTGTATGTGTGTGTGTGTGTGTGTGTGTGTGAACTTAGAAACTTAGATGGATGGATTTTGGGAAAATGTCATAAAATATGCAAACATAAGAGACAGTTAGGGCTGGTGAGATGGCTCAGTGGGCAAAGGTGCTTGCTGCCAAGCCTGACAACCTGAGTTCAATTCCCAAGACCTACAGAGTGGAAGGAGAGGACTGACCCCCACAAACTGGCCCCTGACTTATGTCCCTCCATGGAGGCATGTGAGTGCCCACATACACCCCCCCCCACACACAAAATAACTAAATGTCAAAAAAGAAATGCACGCTACCTCAGTGAAACAAAATCAAACTGAAGCTTTAGAGAAATACTCAGAAATGATTACGGAATGCGCTAGATGGACCTGTTTATGAAAAACGAATGCTCTCGAAACCGCACTCGGGAGGTCACATTGCAGAGGGACCATTTCCTGTCTCAGGATGAAAATTCGCCGGAATTCAGAGGGAAATATTTTAGCAGTCATTATTGCAAATTCAGAGTCAGATGCGCTTAGCCTCATAAGGCAAACTGTGTTAGCGGAAGTTTACCCAGCACTGGATCTGTGGGGCCTCTTTCAAGTAGGTAGGACAGGTCTGGAGAGCACAGTCAGTCAGCGGAGCCTGGCATCATGGAGAAGCTGCTTGTCTTGGTCCTTGCTATCACCCTGCTGGCTCTCTCCTCAGGTAGGTTCTCTCTCCAAGAACCCGGCCTATCTTAACACTGACATAATGATAGTGTATACTGATATCTGCTGCTCTCTCTTTTTGTAAGAATTATTATTATTTAAAAGGGAGGTAAACTCCCTTAATTGAAAAGTCTTAAAATGTGTTTGACTACTATTCTAAAAAATGCTGACAAGCCTTTCAATTGCATCTTCTTTTAAAGTTCATACGAGATCACAGAAGCCTTATATTCCTTTATTATGCTAATATCTTTTAATATTTGCATGTGATCACTCCCCTCCTCATTAATAATTTTGTGACCATACCTTCTCAGTAGAATGTGTGAAGACCATTCTAACACAATCTTATTGCCACAGACAATAGAACAAGAGGGAATAATTTTTTTTTTTAAAACCATATTCAGGGCTGGGGATGTATGTAACTCAGTTGGCAGACTCCTTGCCTAGCATATGTGAAGAAGTCCTGAGTTTAGACTCAGGACCACATTAGCTGGCATGGTGGTAAACAACTGTAATATATCGCAATATTCAGAAGGATCAGAACGTCAAGCTCCTTCCAACTAGGCATTGAGTTTAAGGCGGGCCTTAAAAAAACCTTGTCTCAAAACAGACAAAAGCAAGCAAGTAGCAAAACAAAACAAAACAAAACAAAACCAAGTTACATAAATGTGCACTTCAGATAAATGAGAGTGCATAGATTTAAATCCTGAGCTTCTGCTCTGAGTTAACCCTAGTAGAAACAATGTAAAATTTCTGAGTCCTCAGAAATGCCACATCCTTTGGGACAGATTTCTTTTTGTATTTTAACCGAGATTGGATTTGCAAATCCTCTCTGGAATACCAAGATGGAGTGTGGATTTCCTGGGCCTGGGAAACTCTCAAGTCTCTTCCTGATTTTTCCAGAAGCCTCCCCGATTCTGACCGAAAAGCAAGCGAAACAGCTCCTGAGGTCCAGGCGCCAGGACAGGCCCAGCAAACCTGGATTCCCGGACGAGCCCATGCGGGTGAGTGCCTGGGCCCTGGCAATTTTCTAGAGCATGCTATCTTCCCAATGAGCATCCGGGGTGGGCTGTGAGATGGACCGTTCTATTACAGACACAGGAGTAAAAAGCGTGATGTTCACTCCTGGAGATGCCGGCTTTACCCACCTACGTAACACGGAAATAGCAGGGTCTAAGGGGTGTGGCGTGCGTGTCCTAGCATCCCGAGTGGGCTGCACCTCATCTCCCTCCTCCCATCTGCTTGCTCAGGATCTTTGGCCGATGCCAGCCCACTGTCTGCCTCTTGGTCCCCAGGCTGACTAGACCAGCATCCTTAGCCAGCAAGGGCCTCCCTAGGCAGATCTCCACAGCAGCTGCCCCTGGTTAGAGCCTTAGTCCTCAGCTCTGCCCTACAGGGTTATGCTGTTCACTTGCCTCCTCCTTTTGAATCAGGGCATCTGTGATAGTTAATACTGTCAGCTTAAGAGGATCTAGAGTCACCTCCAAAGACAAGCCTCTGGGTTTGTCTGTGAGAGTTTTAAGACTGAGCTAACTGAGGTGGGGAAAGATCCATCCTAAATGTAAGTAGCACCATTATATGGACTCGTCCTAGACAGCCATACAAATAAAGAAAGAAGTTTGGGCATCAGCTTTTATTTATCCTTTAGTCATACATATTTTTTATTTTTTTGAAATTATAATGTAATTGCGTTATTCCACTCTCAAGTACCTCCCCTTTCTCTCGGTCAACTTCATGGCCTCCTTTTCTTTCTTTCTTTCTCTCCCCTCTTCCCCCCACGGCAGGGTTTCTATGTGTAACAGCCCTGGAACTCACTCTGTAGACCAGGCTGGCCTCAGACTCACAGAGATTCGCCTGCCTCTGCCTTTAGAGTGCTGGGATTAAAGTGGGGTTAAAGGCCTGGGTCACCCTGCTCTCCTTTTCCTTAATTGTTCTTACACACACACACACACACACACACACTCACATATACACGCTCACACACACACACACACACTCTCACACACATATACTCTCTCTCTCTCTCTCACATATACACTCTCTCTCTCTCTCTCTCTCTCTCTCTCTCTCTCACACACACACACACACACACACACTCCCACACACTCATAAATAAAGAACTACAACCTGCCTAGTTTGTATAGTGTTACCTGTATCTGTGTAATCTCAGGGTTGACAAGTTGGCCTTGGATAACCTGTTAGGGAGGGTTCATCCCTGGAGCAGACCATTTCTCCTGGTGCCTACAGTTCCTTATCTGGGGTTGAAGTCTCCTGAGCTCTCCCTCTTCCGTGTTAGCATGTCTGTTGGTGTCTTCGTTGTTTAAGTTTTGTTTAGGTGGCCTGGTGACCAGACTTCACGGATGCAACCTCTCTGACATTGCTAGGACACAGAGTTTCACTGCAAACTCTCGGTTCCTCTGGCTCTCACAGTCTTCCAGGTTCCTCTTCTGATGCCCAGGTCTTAGGGGCAGGAATTGTGTTGAGATGTATCCACTGGGCTGGGTCATTTCTTTTTACTTCCTGATCGTGGCAGCAATATGACCAGTAGCCTCAGGGTCCCACTGCCCTGCCCCCCTCCATCATGGTGGACTGGTACCCCCAAACAGTGAAGGAAAAAAAAGCCTCCCTCAAGTTGTATATTTTATCACAACAAAAAGGAAAGAAATTGCATAGCCCCCCTTCCTGCCTTTCTTCTGGGTGTTTAGTACAGGGTGTGGGACCTTGGCAGGCTGGTGCCCGCTCTATTTTGGGGCCTACCTTGGCTCCTGCTGTGGCTGGCTGGAAGCACTTTGGATATTCACTGTATTTCCGCCTCATCAAGGTGAAAGTTAATCACAATGCACTGGCAAGTCTGTACTTTATTGTCTGGCTGTATCTCTGTGGTTCAGGTTGGTCTCTTTGTTGGACCCTGATTCTTATGCTGAGGCTCCCAGAGATCTGGAACCATGTTTACCTTCTCTCGCTGCAGACTCAACGTGCATAATTTGATATTTAAAAGACTTTGCCTTTATATAATTTTTTAAAAGATTTATTTATTTATTTTATATATATAAGTACACTGTAGCTGTCTTTAGATACACCAGATCCCATCACATACAGATTATTGTGAGCCACCATGAGGTTGCTGGGAATTGAACCCAGGACCTCTGAAAGAGCAGTCAGTGCTCTTAACCACTGAGCCATTTCTCCAGCTCCTAAAAGACTTTTATTGGGTTGGAAATGTATCTCAGTGGTAGAGTGCGCGCCCAGAACCAAGGTCCTAGATTTGACGCCCAGCATTGAAAGAAAAAATAAATGATGGTAAATGCTGTTGACTGTTGGCTCAAGTAGAACTAGATTTGAATTTTCGATTTAGTTTGTTTCTTCTCAGTCTTTCTTTGTTTTATATTTACTGATTTAGTGATGGGTATGTGCATACAGAGGCGGAGGACCACTTGCAGGATCTGGGACTCTCCTATCCTGTGTGGCCCAGGCCCGAACTCAGGTTGTCAGGCTTGCCAGCTAGCACCTTTCCCCGCTGAGCCCCACGGATAGCTTGAATCTCTTAATTCTCTAAGTGGGGGAAGTTTCCTTACATTACTATACACTGCTACCCCCAGCTCTCTTTCCTGCACTGGGAATTGAATGGAGGGCCTTGTAGGTAGAAAGCAAACATTCTGTCAGTAAGCTGACATCCTGATCTCTGAGGTTTTCTCTGACAACTCCCGAACCTGTCTTGAACTCTGTGGGGAAATGGCCTTGGCTCTTACTGAGGGCTCTGTGTAGGCCTCTATGTGCAGGTGTTAGGACCGTTGAAGCTCAGTTTCCTGTCTCCTGCAACTGTGCGACACTTGGCCTTGAACTCTGCATTGTGTGATCCTCTCGACTCTGAGAAACTTCTGAGTACACTCCTTTGTGGACACTGTGCCTCTTCCTGGCTTGGGGCCAATCCCCGAGAACACATGCAGTTGGATTTCATTGCAAAGAATGGTAGCCCCGTGCTTGTCAGCGTGACATGGGATGTCAGTGAGTTCCAGGGGCTGGCAGTCAGAGCTACACAGTGGGTGGATATCATCCCTGCACAGTGGGTGGACATCAATCCTGCACAGTGGATGGACATCATCCATGGACCCTTGGCTCCTGAAGAGTCATGGCTTCCTTCCGTCTTTCCCTTTCTCTCTTGTGTCTTTTTTAATGACTTTTTAAAAAAAGATTTATTTATTATTATATGTAAATATACTGTAGCTGTCTTCAGACACTCCAGGAGAGGGCGCCAGATCTCATTATGGATGATTGTGAGCCACCATGTGGTTGCTGGGATTTGAACTCAGGACCTCTGGAAGAGTAGTCAGTGCTCTTAACTGCTGAACCATCCCTCCAGCCCCTCTTTTGATTTTTTTGAGACAGGGTTTCTCAATATAGTCTTGGCTATCCTGGAGCTCACTCTGTAGATCAGGCTGAACTTGAACTCACAGAGATCCACCTGCCTCAGCTTCCTGAGTTCGGGGATTAAAGGTGTGTGCCACTACGTCTGGCCTACATGTGTCTTGAAAAAGACTCTACAGAATATTTCTGTCAGAATATCTGATATCCTTTCTCCATGTTCCTCTTTGGACCTTGACTGGAGCCCCTTGGGCTACTTGGAATGATGCCCGTGGAAGGCTCTCTCAGGGTCAGGTTGGATTTCCCCTGGATATCATTGCAGTATGGTTGGGTTTTAGTGTTGCACATACTGTGGAATCACCCAGGGGTTCCGAGCAGGGCTCTGATATGATTAGGTCTGTGAATTAGAGATTCGGAATCCATAGATGGTGGCCTTCAGATGCTGTACACGGGAGACAGCCAGGGACACTGTTGGACACATAGTACATCTCCTTGTCATGGACTTGGTGGACTTGGGCAAATGCATACAGTGGACAGCTTTTGGGGGAAGGCAAGTGCCCCTGGAAACCAAGCCCGGAGACCCATGTGCTTACCGCCAATTTATGTAACTGAAATGTTAACTAGTGGGGTTGTTTTATGTTGTTTCTTTGTTTTTTTTTTTTTAAGATTTTTTAAATTTCATTTGTATGAGTACACCGTTGCTGTCTTCAGACACAAGAAGAGGGCATTGGATCGCATTACAGATGGTTGTGAGTCACCATGTGGTTGCTGGGAATTGAACTCAGGACCTCTGGAAGAGCAGCCAGTGCTCTTAACTGCTGAGCCATCTCTCCAGCCCCATTGTTGTTTCTTGCTAAGTGACTGTGTAGAAGAAAACTGGTTCAGAGAACAGAGAAGCCACAGAAGATGGTAACGGGCAGTGCTTTAGGGATGTGCGTTGATTCAAAATAAAAACACTTGTGGAGATTTGCTGTCTCTCCTCAGGAAGGACTAGGTGCAGCGTTTGTCATTGTGACCCTTGGCTTAAACACTGAACAGGCCGGCTTGTGAAGAATTACAGGCTTGTTGGACACAGGTTCAAACTACCCATGCGCACAGGGGTCTTGACTGTTTGAAGCAGTTCCTGTGTGTTTCCTAAACCTGACACATGCTAGTGATGCCCAGGCCAGCATCTGCCTGGGGGAAACAGGGGGAATTGGGGCCCTTGATGGAGGAAGTTGGGGCCTGGAGGGAAAAGGAAGAGATATTAAGAGGGAGAGAGAAGGCCCTGGGTGAGGTAAGGGACTTTAAATGTATGGAGACAGCCAGGATGCAAGAGGATAAGGACCACTGTGTGGGCAAGGATAGAGAGAGAGGCCAGAGAGGGGCAGGTGTATAGTGCCTAAGGAAGGCATAGGGCTGGAATTCCCTGGTCTAGGAAAGAGCTGATGCACAGATCTGAATACACCCGGCTTTGGGTTTGCAGCTAGTTTTGCAGCGTGCTGTTTCCTCTCCACACGAAGCCATCTGTGTTAGTGGTTTTCTGGAAGGAATGATGACTGGCAGGTGATACACAGTGGGGGTGATCGTGGCTGTCGAGAGAGGAAAGTCACCCCTAGAAGCTAGAAGCTGCTGTCGTAGAGAAACAGTCTGTGACCGGTTGTTACGGTCGTTTATCATTAACTTGCCTCCAGGTTTTTGGAGATTTGGGAAAGTAGGGTCTGGACTTCACGAAAGTGGGGTGGGAGTTCCCCAAGGGCTGGAAGTTCATTTAGGGACATGCCACACGGAGACAGGTAGGTTTGACTGAGTTGTCACAGTGAGTCGATTGTGTTAGAGGACTTGTGGGCCTAATGAAGCCTCGAGGAGCTTACAGAGGCCTCGACTAACCAAATAATCCAACTGGAGACAGCTGCATGAAGACAGGTCTATGGGAAGAGAGAGCAGGACGGAAAGCAGTTTGAAGCCGAAATGTCCTCACGGGCTCGTGGCTTTTTTTTTAAAGATTTATTTATGTATTATATGTAAGTACACTGTCGCAACACACCAGAAGAGGGCATCAGATCCCATTACAGACGATTGTGAGCCACCATGTGGTTGCTGGGATTTGAACTCAGGACCTTCGGAGGAGCAGTCAGTGCTCTTACCCGCTGAGCCACCTCTCCAGCCCGTTGTGTTTTGAATATTTGTCCTTCAGCTGGCACTGAGGCCTGGCTGGTGGTGGAACAAAAACAAAGCAAACATCCAAAAAAACAGAAAGGGGCACGCCCCTGAAAGTTATACCTGGCCCCTGGTTCCTGCCCTACTTTCTCTGTTCCTCCGTTCATCATGACATGAAGTCACACACTCTGGCTGCCTTGAACTGATATCGGCGACGTCACCCCCGCCCCCCTTCCCCCAGATGGACTAAATAAACTCTAAAACCATGAGACAAAGCATCTTTCCTAAGTCTTTTTAAAAAAGATTTTATCTATATCTTCAGTGGTTCGTATTTGCCTGTATCTGTGTGGGGTTATGTGTATGTGAATGCAGATGCCCAAAGAGGTCAGAGGTAAGAGATTCCCTGTTTCAATGTGGTTGAGAGCCACCCGACATGGGTGCCGGGAACTGAACTCTGGTCCTTTGGGAGAGCGGTAACTAGGTCCTGTTTGGGCTTTTTCTGCAGTGTGGTTGTTTCCATTCAACACAATGTATTCCAGCTCTTATTATCAAGTGATGCATTTTAGGACCATATTAGAATTTACTTGCTCTTTTTCTGAACCATGAGAATTTTAGGTATTGTCCCTATGTGATAAAACTCCCCACACATGGGGCTGGGGAAATGGCTCAGAGGTTAAGAGCACTTGTCTGCAGTCTGCAACTCCAATGTTAGGGGATTACCATTCTGTCTTCTGGCCTCTGAGGGCACCAGGTATACACACGGGGCATGGACATACATGCAGGCAAATAGTTAATCACAAGATAATAAAATTAAATCCATCATACACTTGTGTGCTTTTCAGGTTCAGTGGAAAAAAATGAAATTTCTCAGAGTTTCATGTGCTTCTGATTATACTAGGTACTGCCAAATTGTACTAAGGTCCGCCCTCAGTGTATAAGATCTCTCTCTCTCTCTCTCTTTCTGACAGGGTCTCACTATGTAGCTTTGGCTGGCTTGGAATTTGCTAAGTAGGCCAGACTGATTTCAAACCCAGAAATACATCTTCTTCTACCTTCTTCTGCCTTCTGAATGCCACAGTGTTTCTCTTTCCTGTGTACCCTTCCTGTGTGCCCACCCTTCCTTACTGTACTTCTGCTTTCTGTGATTCCTGGTAGTCTACAAATATTAAATGGGAAATTTTAGTAGGGACCAATTCAGAAGTCAAAATGGCGCGCTATTCTGGGGAGGGTGATGAGTTCTTGTGATGTCTTATTTCATCTTGCCAAGGGTGACCATCTTTAGTGGTGCACCTGTCAGTCACTTAGTTTCTATGGTGGTCTGAATGATAATGACCACATAGGCTCATGTGTTTGCATGCCTGGTCCCCAGATGAACTGTTTAGAAGGATTAAGAGTTGTGGCCTTGTTGGTGTAAGTGTGCCCTTTTAAGGTGTGTTACTAAGGGTGGGCTTTGAGATTTCAAAGGCCTCTGCCCAGGCCAAGTGTCTCTCTGTCTCTGTCTCTGTCTCTCTCTGACCGACACCTAGAGATCAGGATGTAAAGCTCTCAGCTACTGCTCCAGTGCTGTTATGCCTGTCTCTTTCCCACCACGATTATTATAGATAAACCTTCTGAACCTGTAGCAAGCTTCCAGCTAAATGCTTTCTTTCATAAGAGTTACCTTGGTTATGGTGTCTCTCTACCCACAGGCGTTACACCATCTTGTGTTCCCATAAGAAGGAGGGAAAGTGCAATCCAATAAGCTATGTTGAGAGCTGAGGGTGTGTGTGTGTATGTGTGTGTGTGTGTGTGTGTTTGTGTGTGTGTGTCTGTCTGTCTCTGTGTGTGTATGTACATGTGCATGCATACATGTATGTGATACACTGTATTTACAAAGCTATTATTATAGTATATTGTTTTTTTTTTTTGTGTGTACATTTATGCTTTTACATGTGTGCTTGTGTGTGTGGAGGCCAGGGTTAACCTTGAGTATTATTTTTCAGAAGCCATCTACCTTGTATTTTGAGACAGGGGCTCTCATAGGTCTGGAGCTCCCCAAGTAGGTTGGACAGGCTAGCCACTGAGCCCAGAGGTCTGCCTGACTGAGTGTCCCCAGCACTGGGATTAAAAGAACACACCATTATGCCTGGGTTTTTTTTAAAAGATCTATTTATTTATTTTATGTATATGAGTACACTGTAGCTGTACAGATGGTTGTGTGTCATCATGTGGTTGCTGGGAATTGAACTCAGGACCTCTGCTCGCTCCGGTCCCGCTCACTCCAGCCCAAAGATTTATCTATTATTATATGTAAGTACACTGTAGCTGTCTTCAGATGCACCAGAAGAGGGCGTCAGATCTCCTTACGGAGGGTTGTGAGCCACCATGTGGTTGCTGGGAATTGAACTCAGGACCTTCGGAAGAGCAGTCAATGCTCTTAACCGCTGAGCCATCTCTCCAGCCCCATGCCTGGGTTTTTAAACGTGGGTTCTGGGGATTGAAGTCAGGATCTCATGCTTGCAAGGCAATGGAACTGTCTGATCTGCCCGCTTTCTATTTTATTACTACGGATATGTTCAGTAACTTTCTCCTTAGATGGACCTGCCCTGCTTCTCCTGAGTGGAGGTAAAGGTTTGACTGACAGAGTGACCTCTCCAGCTCTGTAGCATAACATTTAAGTTATTCTATTTTATAATTAATTATTGTCATTGACTTCTTGCTTGGCCCAATTTGTAAATTAAACTTCATTATAGGCCTGTGTGTATAGGGAAAATACGGTTTGAGGAAAAATCAGCACCAGTTGTGTTTTCAGACATCCACTAGGGGGCGCTGAGAGGATAGCTACTGTGAATAGAGAGACTGCCTTACTCATTTACAAAACAATGCTGTACATTTCACTAAACACACCCATGTGAAAGCGAACTCTAGAAAAAGGCTCAGAGAGATAATGGGTTAACTGTCAACCCTACCACCTCGCTGAGTATTGGAGCTGGTGCTTTGGTGAACTTTATATTTAATACTTATATTTTTGTTTATTTAAAAAAGATTATTTAAAAATTTTTAATTATGCAATTGAGTGCTTGTCTGTGTGTGGGTATGTATACATGTGTGTGCATGTGTATACATGTGTGTATATATGTGAGTACTGGGAACTGAACTTGGGTCCTTTGCAAGAACAGTATGTGTTCTTTTTTTTTTTAATTTTATTTTCTAAGTTTTTTTTATTTACATTCAAAATCATTTCCCCTTTCCCGTTTCCTCCCTCCCCGAAAGTCCCATAAGCCCCCTTCCCTCCCTCTTTTCCCCATTCAGCCCCCTCTCGCTTCTCTGTCCTGGCGTTCCCCTACATCAAGTCTTTCCAGGACCAGGGGTCTCTCCTTCCATCTTCTTGGAAATCTATTGATAGGCGAATTGTGTCTAGGGTATTCCGAGATTAGTATGTGTTCTTAACCACTGAGCCACTCCAACCCCCAAATTTGACATTTATTGTCCTATTAGACTGTTCTAAATTGCTTTAGGAGATGGACAGTTTGTTTCACTTCTGGGTCTCCAGAACCACACCAATGATCGGCATTTAGTAAATGCTAGCTGTGTCTGAGCTTGGGTGTGTGTGTGGGGAATGGGTGGGAGTGTGTGTACTCAACAGGATAGAATTTCACCAAGGAACCTGGAGTATATCTCAAGGAAGTCTCTTCAGTTGCCTTAATTAAACTCATTAAGCTTCTCTTCTCTTTCCAAATCTCAGGGAAGAATTTGTTTGCCGATTGTCAGGCAGAACCAGGCAAATTCTTTAAGAATGATGATGTTCAGGCTTCAGCGATGTCCTTTGTGACCATCTCTGTTTATAAGTGCTCCTGTACCCTGGGGATTTGCCTTTCTAGGAAGCTGGGCTGTTTTGGTTTGTCTTCCTTTCAGGTGCGCTCTTACTGGGTGCAGATAAATCACGCCAGCTTCGTGGTAAGTGACCTTTGTAGATATGCTTTCATGTTTAGCACCATGACAACTATCCCAGGAACTCCATTACCCCTTCGTTCCCATGATCTCAAAGATGGTTCAGAATAACGGAGATGTCAGCGCGTATTGGCTTTCCTGGGACATGGAGCCTTCGGGGGAATCTAGGACAGTTAACTTCTGAGCCATCCTCCAGCCTGCGTGATTACCTTTGACTGATGAGCAAAATAAATTCTCCTGAATGTCGATGGACCTGTAATCCTGCCCAAATGTCGTAGGAAAGGATGGAGACATCTTGGAAAGGGTTCATGCCTTGATAGGCTGTTTACTATGTCATTCTTGGGTCAGGTCAGTCTCTGCCGGGCATCTCATTTCATTATCACGCCACTCCAGGGAGGGTCTAAGTGTAGTTTCCATTCCAATTACTGGGAAAAGATTCACTTTAAATCATTTCAATGAGCATTTGACATGGAACACAAATAGGAGTTTTTGTTTTTGTTTAATTTCCTCCCTCCCTGGAGAAGAGACTCTAAAGAAATGAAAACCTGTTTTCCATCTCGCTCTGCTGTCTTAGTCCAGGAACATTTGAGAGGGTCATTAGTACTGGGTCATTTCTGACTCGGCCAATGCAATTGTTGAATTTGTGGTTTTTAGCTGATTTGTAGTTGGGCTTTTCATCTTTGACTAATGACTGCTTTCAGGCCTTTGTGGCAGATTCATTTCCCCAACATTTAAAATAAATACTGAAGTGTCATGGAAACCGGCGCTGGCTTCTTTCTTGTTCTCAGTGTGTGTCTATTTTGGTGGCTTTTCTTCAGTGATGACTTCAGCTGCTGTGAAATAGACACTGGCTTTTGCTTTTATGTACATTTGGCCATTATAGCAAAGACAATTGACACAGACAGCGAGAGACCTTCCAAGGGGGATTTAGTAAGATAAAAAGCAATCTCTTCATGTATTCATTTATATATCTCTGCAGCGAGCTGTAATGAGGCCCTACTGTGTACCAGGCGCTAAACCACACACTCAGTGTACTGTGGCTGTTGTCCTAAAAAAACAAACCCACAAATAAAACCTACCCAGGGCCGGGTAGCCTGTGCCATAGTCTTAGCTATTCAGAAGGCCGAGGATTTGTTGTACGAGAATCATTTCAGCCTGGGATTTGTTTGTTTCTGAGACACTGTTTCTCTCTGTAGTCCTCTCTCTACTTAAAAATTATTTTATGGACTTATTTTCATTTTATGTGTAGAGGCATTTTGCTTGCATGTGTGTATGTGCACCATGTGTGTGCAGTGTTCCCAGAGGCCAGAATATAGATCTGTGTATGAAAGAGAACACGTGCTGTTTGTCTTTCTGAGTCTGGGTTGTAACCTCACTCAGTGTAAGGTTTTCCAGTTCTAAAAAGCAGTAGATGCTACAAAGTGGGTGGTAATGCTGTACCTGTGTGTGTGCATTAGGCTCATGTCAAAAGGAATGTTAAACATCTCTTTCCACAGAATATTTTATTTCATTTGTTTCTCTTCTCTTCTCTTCTCTTTCTTTCTTTCTTTCTTTTTTTTTTGAGGCAGGGTCTCACATTAAGCCTAGGCTGGCCTGGAAATCATTATGTTGCTTGCCTGGCCTTGAATGTATGATGATTCTCCTGTCTCGGCTTGCCACATGTTGGGATTACATACAGCACATAGCCACAATGCCTGGCTTTTCTATGAGTGTATGCTCACTTATATGATGTAGGTGCATGAATGTTTTCCTGTGCTGATGTGTTTGCAGGTGTGTGCACATGTATGATGTATCTGTATGGTGTATGTGGGTGAATGTTTTCCAGGACTGGTGTGCATGTGCAGGTGTGTGCACATGCATGGTGCATGTGTGTGAATGTTTTCCAGTGCAGGTATGCGTATACAGCTGTGTGCACACGCAAGTGGAAGTCAGAGGTCCTTGACTGTTCTCCCCCTTGTGTTTTTGAGACAGGGCCTCTCACTGAACCCAGAGTTCACTTATTCTGAGAGACTGGTTGCCCAGCAAGCCCCAGGATCCTTCTGTCCCTGACCCATCAGTGCTGGAATTAAGGGCATGCACCACCATGCCTATCTTTGTTTAGTGCACAGACTGAGACCTGAACTCGGGTTATAATCTTGTATGGCAGTATTTTGCCAATGGAGCTATTTCCTAGCTTCATCCTTTTTCTTTTCCTTTATTTTCTTCTTCTTCTCTCTCTCAGTCTCTCTCTCTCTCAGTCTCTCTCTCTCTCTGTCTCTGAGACAGGGTTTCTCTGTGTAACATCCTGGCTGTCCTAGAACTCTCTTTGTAGACCAGGCTGACCTTGAATTCACAGAGACCCATCTGCCTCTGCCCCCCTGAGTGCGGGGTGGGGGTTGGGGTGTGGATTGAAGGCCTGAGTCACAGCAGCCAGCTCTCTTTTCTCTTTTCCCCCATGATTGTTTAGTGCTGGCTGTAGAGTTCCTAGAGGACAGCCTCAAAACATCAAAACTTCAAACTGGGCCTTCTGTTAAAGACTTTTCATTGCTGTAGGAAGGCTTAAGATATTTTTGATATAGACACATATCAAAAGCATTTAATCTCATCACAAATACTATATTACTAAATATGCCCACTCTCTCCCATGGTGAAATGCCACTTTTCTAGTTAACAGTCACTTTTTTTTGTTTTGTTTTGTTTTGTTTTGCATTACTTAAAAATATTTCTGTGGTTCTGTTTCACACACACCTCGTGGATCTAGCACTCAGGGTCCTTTCTGAGTGAGGTTGACCCCTGCAGGCTGCCCTATCTGGCTCCCTTGCTGGCTGGCTTCCCACTGGACTACGTGAAAGACTGAGGGTAAGAAGGGGGCTGGCTGGGTGTGTGCCACACAACTTTGATCCCGGCACTCGGGAGGCAGAGGCAGACAGATCTCTGTGAGCTGAAGGCTAGCCTGGTCTATGGAGTGAGTTCCAGGAGCCTCTCATTGCTAAGCGTTTGTCTCTTCAGGAGTATATGCACCACCTCCTGGCCCTGGAGCACCGTGCTGAGGAACAGTTTCTGGAACACTGGCTGAATCCTCACTGCAAGCCGCACTGCGACAGGAACATTGTCCATCCCGTGTAAAGGACCTGAGGCCAGCTCGGTATGTCCTAGGCCTTCTGTTGGAGAGGGTGACCGTCGGAAGTATGTTCATGGTTGGGAGGTCTTTGGGGGGGGGCATTGTGCTCAGAGGCCAGTGTGTCAGTTGCATATTGTTTAGGGGGTGTAAAGGGAGCCAGTCAAGGAGGAAGCAGGGAACCTACTGGTCAAGAGATCTCAGATTGGGAGGGGATGATACCCTATTTACCAGCTAGGTAAGATCTGTCTGTGCACATATACCTGCAATTCCTGCAGAGGCCACAAGAGGGCATCAGATCCACAGGACTGGAGTTATAGCAGTTGTGGGCCACCATGTGGGTGCTGGGAATTGAGTTTTCTGGAAGAGCAGCCAGTGCTTTTAGAGAGTTCTCTCTCCCCCCTCCAAACCCCTTCTCTGCTTCTCTGCAGTTTCTTTTTCTTTTTCCTTTCCTTTCCTTTCCTTTCCTTTCCTTTCCTTTCCTTTCCTTTCCTTTCCTTTCCTTCCCTTCCCTTCCTTCCTTCCTTCCTTCTTCCCTTCCCTCCTCCTCCTCCTCCTCCTCCTCCTCCTCCTTCTTCTTCTTCTTTTTTGAGCCTGGAGCATGATGTGTCGAAAAGGCTGGTTTCAAACTCAAAGAGGTCCAGCATCCTTTGCCTCCTGAGTGTTTAAAGGCATGCACCACCATGCCCAGTCTTCTCTGAGATCTTTACAGAACAAAAAGAACAGGACATAACTGGATGGTTTTTTATGTGTGGTTGATGCTGCATGGTTTTCCCTACTGTAATGGTACAGTGATGCTCCCTTCAGAATATCACCTGATAGTTTGTAGAGTGCTCTCCCACACACTCTGCCACCCACCATCTTATTACCCTGGTGTCATCGATGGCGAGAACGTTGACCCCGTTTTATGGAGGAGCTGACTGGGTATTATGGAGTGCCTGGGCACAGAAAGGGCTGGCTTGGAATGAATGCAGACCATTGCTTGGTCCTGTCCAAGATGTCCCTGGGAGGCAGCCTTGCAGAGGGCAAGAGGATGTGGAAGAGGGCAAGAGGATGTGGAAGAGAGCAAGAGTTCTACTCTGGAGGATAAGGGTTGGGCTACCTCCCCTCTCCCACCCTTTCTGGCCCCAGAGCCTTATTCTAAGTCAGCTGCCTCTGATGTGCCTGGTGTTAACTAGAGTTGTTCTGTTCAGGGTTTGGGCCTTGGCAGCTTCCACGAGCTGGGCTCAGCCGCTGGTTTTCAATAGGCCGATCAAAGACACAATTAAAGGAGAAAGGCAGAAAGAGGAGACTTATTCCATGGGAGCACACCGGGAAGAGGAACAGCGGTGACCCCGTGACTCCTGCGTCCACTTTTAGGGCCCTGACTTGAGGTTTAGGTTAAATAGAGGATGCTTCGCTAAGTGGTCTTGGTCAAAGTGTGGTCTGTCAATCATCCGTGTCTAAGCTCTAGTCTCTGTCACAAGGTGACAAGGTGACAAAACCTTGTGGAATCTCTTCCTGGCAGACAATACCTCCTCTCCCAGGCACTGGGCTTCAGTCCTTTCTTCTCCCAGCATGCTACTCCTAGAGAAATTCCAGTTTCTAAGGGTTGATAGCCAAAGGGAAGGACAGCCCTCCCCAGTCTTGAAGAACTTGTATGTAGACCAGGACGACCTTGAGCTGCTGATCCTTCTTCCCACCGCTCCCAAGTACTGGGGTTATAGGATTGTGCCACCACAGGTGGTTTTATGCAGTGTCAGGGACCAAATACAGGGCTTCATGTGTGCCGGGCTGCTGGGCAGTGCTCTGACAACCGAGCTGTGGCTTCACCTCCACAAGTGTATCTGGAGAATGTTTATTTCTGCCAGGATGGTTACATATGGCTATGCCCCTGACTCCTAGGCTGCCATTTCCTCCTGTATCAAGGGCCTTCTTGTCTTCCATCACAGAAAACTCTTGGTTTCTTCTAGAAAACAGAATTGTGGGGGCAGGTGAGACGGCTCAGCTGGCAAAGACACTTGCCACTAAGACACTTGCCGTTAAGTTTGATGATTTGAGTTCGAACCCAGGGACCCACAGGGTAGGAGAGGATTCCCACACAATGTACTCTTGTGCTTTGATATCTACATCTATACTGTGACATGCACACACTGCTTGCACTTCTTCATGCTCTTGTGAACACACACACACACACACACCACACACACACATACACACACACATACACACACACACAGAGATTCCAAAAAGGAAACAGAATTGTGGGGTGCTTAGGGGCTCAGACTCTGGCTAGAGTGGGCTGACTGCTCTGCATCTCAACTCTGTAGCAAGCTACTTCTCCTCTTCCAGTTTCTGTTTCTGCATCTATTTTTTTTAAAAAGATTTATTTATTTACTTCATGTATGTGGGTATACTGTTGCCATCTTCAGACATACCAGAAGGTGGAATCAAATGCCCATTACAGATGGTTGTGATCCACCATGTGGTTGCTGGGAGTTAAACTCAGGACCTCTGGAAGAGCAGTCAGTTCTCTCTCTCTCTCTCTCTCTCTCTCTCTCTCTCTCTCTCTCTCTCTCTCTCTCCACCCTTTATTTGGAAAACAGGGCAACATTAAGTTTTAGCTTTTTAAATGAATTAACACGGTAATAAAAGTACGGCTTGAATTTGGAGAGTAAGTGGTTTTCCAGTTTGGGGGCCGGAGGTGCAAGATCATCTCCAAAGGAGAAGAGAACACATACTCAGTGAGCCACCCAAGGGCTTGGCTTCCACTCACTGAGGACAGGCAGTGCAGTCCAGGCTAACCAACCACCCATGATCTTTGTCACAGCAAATCAGAGTCTCCAACTGTTCAAAGTAATTGTAGGTACAAGAGAGAAAGCAACTCCAAACTGACTTATTAATTCATCTGGATGACTATAAAGTGTTTCCCATTCCTGAGGTGGCAAAAATCGTTAGAGTGACTGTTGGAACAGGGAACCTTTCATGTGCTCCCAGTTGTTATACAGTGCATAGAGACTGGTGAGTGTCAGTCCTGCCAGGCCACCGCGTGCTATCCCTCGAAGACCACCTGTGTATTTATACAACATGCATGCCATGGTTCCAGCTGCTACTGTGTTGAGGTCACCTTCTGCACCCCGTGTTTTCTCAATGATAACATCAAAAGCACTATAGAGCAAAGCCAGGGAACCTAGAGTATTAGCCCAAAGTGCCCTTGCCTAGTCACCATATTCAGAATCTGTACATTTCTTGGTTTGGACCAGGCCATGCCTCGGGTTTCCTTCAATCCTAAACGAAGACTGTTCATTGCCCCAAATGCAGCCCCTGTCATGCAACATCCTCCAATGGTAAAGAAAGCTAGTTCAAATCTGCCTTGGGTTTTATTAGCTCCAGTTGGCAAAATAAATTCATCAGTATCCTGAACGAGATAGTGTGGATCCACATTTAAGTAAGGAGATAGGGGGTTCATACCAGTCAGCGAGATGCCGGCCAAATCAGCGTTCGAATAACCTGCTCCTCCCGTTCTGAAGAAGCCAGCTAACCTGCCGGTGGGATAGTTGCCGCCTCCTACGCCAACCTCCATGAGGTCACAGCAAACGGCGGTGGGCTTCCCACCACCACCACATCAGGCCAGGGTCATGTGGCCTCGACTGCAGTCAGTGCTCTTAACTGCTGAGCCATCTCCAGCCCCTGTTTCTGAATCTATACATTGGGATGATGTTGTCTTTGGGCCTGGTTTTCAGTGAATGTCTTCTTTCTTCTTCTTCTTCTTCTTCTTCTTCTTCTTCTTCTTCTTCTTCTTCTTCTTCTTCTTCTTCTTCTTCTTCTTCTTCTCCTTCTCCTTCTTCTTCTCCTTCTTCTTCTCCTCCTCCTCTTCCTCCTCCTTTTCCTCCTCTTTTTCCTCCTCCTCTTCCTCCTCTTCCTTTTCTTCCTTCTCCTCTCCCTTTTCCGCCTCCTCCCCCTCCTCTTCCTCTTCTTGTTTTTTTGAAACAGGGTTTCACTGTGTAGCCCTGGCTGTCCTGGAACTCACTCTGTAGACCAGGCTGGCCTAGAACTCAGAGAGATCTGCCTGTCTCTGTCTGCCAAGTTCTGGGACTAAAGGTGTGCACCACTACCACCTGGCAGTGAATGACTTCTTCTTTTTTTTTTTTTTTGGTTTTTCGAGACAGGGTTTCTCTGTGTAGTCTTGGCTGTCCTGGAACTCACTTTGTAGACCAGGCTGGCCTCGAACTCAGAAATCCGCCTGCCTCTGCCTCCCAAGTGCTGGGATTAAAGGCGTGTGCCACCACCGCCCGGCAGTGAATGACTTCTTAAACAGAGTCATGGGATTCCACAGAGGTATCATTTCAGACATGGAGACAGGGAGGCAGTAGGGACAGAGGTGGCTCAGTCTGGAATTTGGAGTCAACAGCTTGCGGATCCTGAGTCTACGAGTGACTAGCTGAATGGAAAAGCCAGCCTAACTGCTTTCTGTTTCTCCTGTAAGATGCCGAGAGTGGCAGCCTCTACTTTAGTTGTCCCAAGGATCCAAAAAGTTGGAGATGACTCAGTGGTCGAGAGTGCCTGCTGCTCTTCCAGAGTGCTTGAGTTCAGTTTCCAGCACTCATGTCAGGAGGCTCGCAATCAGCCTCCTATACAGCTCTAGCTCCAGGAGAATCTGATGCCCTCTTCTGGCCTCCTGGTACACTGGAATCTATACACATATGTACACATACAGATACACAAATACATAAATAAATAAAACAAATCTTTTGAAATTGGTGCACACAGAGGGTTTTTCCCCCAAGAGATAACAGCTGGTGGCTCCATCCTTTCCTCTTTCTTTCACCTCCACCACCACCAGCAGCACTATCATCACCACCACCACCGCCATCATCCCCACCATCACCACCACCACCATTACCATCATCACCACCACCAGCACCATCATCACCACCTCCACCAACATTACCATCATCACTACCACCACCACCACCAACATTACCATCATCACCATCACCACCACCACCAACATTACCACCATCAACACCAGCACTATCATCACCACCACCGCCATCATCCTCACCATCACCACCACCACCATTACCATTACCACCACCACCACCAACACCACCATCACCACCACCACCATTACCATCATCACCACCACCACCACCACCAACATTACCACCATCAACACCAGCAGCAGCAGCAGCAGCACCATTATTCTACCATTATTTTCTCATTCTTTTCTTTTCCAGCAAGCACGCTGTCAGGCAGTGATCCAGAAACTGCTGGGACAGAGAGAAGCTTATCTCCTATTTGATCTGAAGCCTTAGAAACAATGTCGTCTGACCTCAAGAACATGTGGCCTTTAGTGAGCGGGAAGCCAGAAGTTGCCTTGGGGCAAATGATGACTATGTATTCTGCTCCATTTTACTAATCCACCTACATCGAGAAAACTAACAGCTTGAAGCCCAGGGTTCCTGAAGGCCTTCCTGCCAGTTTGCAAGTGTAGGCAGAACCCTCTTCCTTAGAGGGATGGAGCTGGGGGCTGCCGAACAGGCATGGGGCAGAGCATCTGTCCTGGGACCCTGGGGACAGCTTGTTCAGAAGAGGGAAATGCATCCCTTGGGGCTGCTGAGTTTTGGGTCATCTGCTTTTTCTTTTCTTTGCTGAACTAATAAAGACCGGTGCTTAGTCTTTCTGCGTGTCTCTTTTCCTATGAGGAGAGCATTGGAGATTGCCTTCCCTTGCTCACCTTTGTAAACCCAGTTCCAGAAAGTGCACTAATCTTTATATTTTTAAAGACTAATTTATTTTTAGTTTATGTATATGAGGGTTTGACTGGATGTACACCATATGCTGGGGGAGACCAGAAAGAGGATGTTGATCTCCAGGAACTAGGGATAATAGATGGTTGTGAGCCACTATGCAGTGCTCCTGATGACTGAGCCATCTCTCTAGCCCCTATACTGTTCTTCAGTCTATGAATGGGCCTGGCGAGATGGTGGGTACGTGTGCCTGCTGCTAAGCCTGATGACCTGAATTTAATCCTCAGGACCTACATGGGGGAAAAAGAATTGACTCCTGTAGGCTGTCCCCCAACTTGCACAAATAAACATGTAATGCAGGTGGAAAATGAATGGAAACAGGAACTCAGCAGTTTTGCACAAGGGCTACTTTCTGGGTTTTTCTCCCCAAAGAAAATATTCACCCAAGGTTATCCCAATAGGACCATCATGCAATTCTAAGTCCATACCTAGTCCTCCAGCAAAGGAGACATTTCTTGTGGAAAGCGGGATGCTTCTCTGTACCCCATAACCCTCACCTGTACCTCAGTCTCAGAATTAGAGACTAAATAGTCAAAGCTGAAGCAGGGCAGGGGTGTTGCCTTGAGTGGGGTCAGGGGTGGGCTTGTTTAGGAAGAGAGTTATTGAATCTCGGCATAGCAATGTGAAAGGAAGCTGGCAGGACAAAAATGGAGTCTCTTGTGTCAGCCATACAGAGGCAAAACAGTAAATAGAGCTGGAAGCTTGTGAGGCAGGGTTTCCCCACATGATCTCCTGATAGTAACGGTCATGAAGAAATCCTACTGTGGTATCTGTATTTCCATTACGAAGCTGGTTTTTACATAAGTATTGTTATATTAGAGTATCTCTGTTTGGTATTCAGGTTGATGGTCATCCTAGTAACTTTTAGAGATTAAATAAAAGATCAACAAAAGGAGATACTGAGAGGGTATGGGAGATGTCCTGAGTGGTTCCAGGGAAGGTAAATCTGTCATCTTTCAAAAAGGGTCAGGCAGGCATACTCACACAGAGGGAAGACATTAGTTTTCTATGCCTTATGGGACTCTTAAAACCAGAAGTAGGCTGAGTGAGGTGACATATGCTTGTAATCCTGGTGTTCAGGAGGTTGTGCAGGAGGAGATCAAGTTCAAGGATAGCCCCAGCTACATAGAGAGTTTGAGGCTAGCCTGGGCTATATGGCAAGATCCTTGCTCAATTTATATGAGTAATAGTCACTGCTTACATATTTCTTGTATTAGAAGCATCCTTCCCGGGAAGGGTCTGTGGTGGAGCGGGAGGAAATAGCCTCACTGGGGGCAGCTACCATAGGAGGTGATTGCAGTCTTCGAGCCACTTGAATGAGAAAGGTTTTCGTCCCCGACTTATCACTGATCAACACAAGTGTACTTGCTGAAATGGGCAAGGCTCTTGGCTCAGATGGCTTGGGTTTGTGGCCAGAAAGGATGCACACAGGCCAGTAAGACAGCTCAGAGGGTAAAGGAACTTAATACCAAACATGAGAAGACGTCATCCCTGGGACCCACATGATGGAAGGAGAGAACTGACTCCCACAAGTTTTCCTCTGACCTCCACACATACGCTATAGTATGCTAAGAATGCACACTTAAACATGAGCACGCACACACACACACACACACACACACACACACTAAGATGTAAGAAAAAAGTAAAAGTGGATGGACATTAAAATTTCTGTGAGAAGTTGCTTTTCGTATTTCATATTTCATTTAACCAGCACAGCCTCTAGCAGGGAAGTGAGTTTGTTCTTTTAGATGTTCAAAGATAAATAAGGTCCCTGTTTAAATGGACTTACTACATACTGGGAGAGACACATATGCATTCAGAGGGCTGCACTATAGGTCAGGAGTTGGCAGACATTTCTGGACTCTGCCAACTGTGTGAGGAGGCACACAGTATTGAGTAATTGCTCAATTGTGAATCCTCTTCCTGTCTTGCCCTACCTTAGCTCAGACTTGAATTGCAAACCTTTACCCTGGTAACACAGAAGGATGGTATTATTGGATGTGAGATGTTCCCAGAAGACTTCTCTACTGGGTTGGAGAGGTGACTCAGAGGTGACTAGCAGAGTTGACCAGATAGCATGCACAAAGCCCAGGGTATGGCCACTAGCCCTCCATAAAACTGGGTGTGGTGGCACATGCCTGGAGCTCCCACAGGAGCTAGAGGTGGGAGGACCTGAAATTCAAGATCCTCCTTATCTACACAGTGAGTTTGAAGCTTAAGTTGCATGAGACCCTTTCACAAAACAACGCCGCCAGTGTGGGACTGAAAGGCTTGATTGACAGCTAGTGACACAACTTTAGAAGTCAGTGCCTACCTGGAGGAAGTGGGTCAGTGCGGGCAGGTCCTTGGAGTCGACGTCTGGTTATCTTGCCCTTTCCTGAGCTTGTAACTTCCCTCTGTAACATACAGAATTTGAGACCCTGCTTGAGATCTCTCACTATGAAACTGATTCAGTATGGTTCAGTTTCTCTCTCTCTCTCTCTCTCTCTCTCTCTCTCTCTCTCTCTCTCTCTCTCTCTCTCTCTCTCTCCCCTGCTCTTCCTCCAGATGTCCCCTTTCTCTGAGACGCCTCTTTTGTGGCTGAATGCAATACATGCAGCCATGTTCTTAAAGTGTGGCCCCAGGGAAGGACAGACATTGAATTACTCATGCAAACTCCCAAGCCTCACCGGTCATCTGAATCAGTGGGATTTTCAGGAGCAGTTGGAGTTTGGGAACCTATGAACTCAGAGCTTCCTGGAACTTCATGAAAGGACCTGAGTGTGCTGGGAGTTATGGATACTTGTTCCATTGCTCACATCTTAGGGTACGATTTCTATGTTAGACACCTGACACTGCCCTAGGTCCAGGGATGTGATGAGCAAAATATGCAAAGCAGATTGTGTGTGTGTGTGTGTGTGCGCGTGCATGTGCGCATGCACACCTCAGAAGTCAACAGCTTTAATAGTTTTCCATTGTCTATTTTGAGGAAGCATCTTTTGCTGAAGCTCATTGATGGGCTAGTCTGGCTGGCTATCAAGTCTCTAAAGCTGTCTCTGCCTTCCAGAGTTGGGATTACAGGTGCATGCAGCCATGTCTGCCGGGGATCTGAACTCAGGACCTCATGCTTTTGCAGCAAGGGATTGACTGTTCAAGGCATCTTCACTGCATCCAAAGGCTGACTTATCTGTCTGTTCTCTCTCTCTCTCTCTCTCTCTCTCTCTCTCTCTCTCTCTCTCTCTCTCTCTCTCTCTCTCTCTCTCTCTCTCTCTCTCTCTCCTGTCCTGTCCATTCATCCATCATCTATCATCTGTCCATCTGTCTGTCCACTATCTATCTATCTATCTATCTATCTATCTATCTATCTATCTATCTATCTATCTATCTATCACCTGTCCATCCATCCATCCATCCATCCATCCATCCATCCATCCATCATCTATCATCTGTCTGTCTGTCTGTCTGTATCTATCTATCTATCTATCTATCTATCTATCTATCTATCTATCTATCTATCTATCTATCATCTGTCTATCTATCAATCATCTTGCATATATGTCATGTTGTGAACCTGGAAGTCAGAGGACAGCTTGCCAAAGTTGGTTCTCTCCTTCTACCATGTGGCTTCAGTGTACTGGACACAGGTTGTCAAGGGTTTTTTCTCTGCTGAGACATATATGTAGCCCCTCTTGTAACCTACAGAACTCAGTGGTGTTTCCTACATTTACATGTGCAACCAGTTCCACTGTCTCGTTCCCATCATTCCCACACCCTGAGGAGACCCTATGTCCCTTAAGCTGTCACTCTCTAGTTTTCCTTCTTTCCAGGCCTCAGCAATACCTAGCTGCTTGTTATGTATGGGTTGGCCTATTCTGGATACTTCATATACATTGACTCCGATAAACTTTTTTGACTGGCTTCTTACACATAGCATATATTTTCAAGGGTATCATTGCTGTAGCATGTATCACTATTCCTTTTTGGGGCCAACTAATTTTCCATTGCAGGGACATATATCCCATTGCATGTTCACTAGTTGATGGGCATTTGGGTTCCTCCCACTCTTTAGCCCTCCTCAGTGGCGTAAACATTCAGGCACATGTGTTTGTTTGGGTAACTGTTTTCAATTTCTTTTGATCTTTACCTAGAGTGGGAATTGCTGGGTCCTGTGTGATTCCCATTGAGCTTTGTTGCTATTATGTGTGTGCAAATTGTGTTTGTGTGTGCACAAGCATGCACATGCACACGCACAGCTACACACCCGTGTGTGCACAATGGGTGACCACCTTCGGTGTATAATTCCTTAGGGACTCTACCCACCTTGCTTTGAGCCAGGGACTCCCATTAGATTGGAGCGGCTGGCCAGTGAACCCCACAGATCCACCTGTTTCTCCCTGTCTACCTGTGATTACAAGCGAGTGTGCCACCGCATTGCAACCCGCTTAAAAACAAAACAAAACAAAACAAAACAAAACCTTTCTTAATGGGTTTTAGGGATTGAACTCAGGTCCTCAGACTTGCTCCTTCTCACTGAGCCCTCTCCTCAGCCCTATATTGAACTTTTTGAAATGCTCTTCTCTAGGGCGTTCCTTGTTTTTCCCTCCCAACAGCATCACGTGAGCATGGAGACTTCTCCATGACCCTGCCAATAACTTACTATTTTCCACTTAAAATAATTAAATACTCTCAGTGGGTGTGGAAGGGGATTTTGATCTCCATTTCTCTAATGACTAATAATAATTTTGAGCACCTTTCCATTTGTTTATTGGCTGATTCTGTATCTTTCAGGGGGAGGAATCTCCAAGCTTTGTGCTTGTTAACCTATTTCAATTGTCTTTTGCTGCTGACTGGCTAATGCTTTTGTCATGCTGAGAGCAAGCTTACTTGGGGCTGGAGAGATGGCTCAGCGGTTAAGAGAGCTGACTGCTCTTCCAGAGGAAGAGTTCAATTCCCAGCAACCACATGGTGGCTCACAACCATCTGTAAAGGGATCTGATGCCCTCCTCTGGTGTGTTTGAAGACAGTTACAGTGTACTTATACACATAAATAATTCTAAAAGAAAAAAAGAACAAGGCTTACTAAGGGCAGAATTTTGGATAAGTTGTAGAATGCTCCCTGCCTTGGTTTCCTCTTCTATCCAGTGGGAATAATGGTAGAACCTGATGTCACGGGTTCTAGTGGGTGAAGTTTTAGGACCCTCGCATGGCCCATGGCAGGCTTTTGCTGTGTAACAGACACGCTTATTACACACGCGCTGAAACTACCAAGGATGACTGGACACTACCAAGATTAATAACTGCTGGGAAGCGATACGGCCGTGATGCAACAGCGGGTAACTGGAAGGCTATTTTAGGTTGGCTGTACAGGGAAGGCTTTTCGGAGGAGGTGACGCTTGAGCCGACACCGGAATGACAGGAAGGAGCCAACCTCGTGAAGATCCATGTACAGGAAGGGCACTCCCGGCTGAGGGAAGCTGAGGGAACGGCTAGGGTAAAGGTCTGCCTCACAGAACTGGTAGGGGGTGGGGTGGGGGCAGGTACCTGGGTTTGCACCATGTGAGGGGCCTGGCTGGGAAGACAGCTTATTTGGCTCAGGGAGCGTGGTCTCTCTGCTCATTACCTAGGAACCTTGAGGTACTGACTGGGCCCATTTGGTAGAGACTTCCATTTTCTCAAGTCAAAAACCAGGGCTGGTGGGCTCCTGAGTTGTCTCAGTGGGGCTGAGGTGCTTTGCAGCAAAGCTCATGACCCAAGTTCAGTCGCTGGGACCCACACGGTGGAAGGAAAGAACAGATTCCTACGAGTTGTCTTTTGACCTCCAGATGTGGGTCACGGCACATGCATGCCTCCCCCTACTCTACAGAGACACACGATAAATGAAGAAAACATTGAAAAGTAAAAACCCAAGTGGTTATGTTGACTTCTATGTAGTAAGACTTCTATGAAATGAACAATGAAGGAGAGTGGCTATCATTCTCAGATGTGACTCAGGGCAGTGTGCGGTAGGGAGGGCTGAGCTGAGGTTTACGGCACCCCCCTTGTACAAGATGAGGGAGAGTGAGGGTGTGCTTGAACGCCCCCCCACCCCCACCCCCCGAGTGTGAGGTATGTTTCCCCTCAGCATTATGGTTCACGGAGTTCTCGCCCTTCTCTTGCTCCTCTGTTTTGCTAGAACCTCCCTTCAAACTCTGTCCAGCCCAGGTTTGATTGAACACCCTGCATGCCAGGCCTGAGGCTCTGAAAATGAGACCTGTCCGGTGCCACCAAGGAGCTCACTGCGCTGCCTCCTGCAGGTCACTTCTTTCTATGCCTTGATCCTGCATTGTTATGGCCCTTAATCCTTAGGCATAAAGGAGACACACAGAGGAGAGCTTGGGAATCTAGAGCCCCGCCACACCCTGCCACGATCTCTTCTTTGTCAGTATCCATCCACAAACCATAGAGGCCAGTGCGGTGGCTGAGGAACAGGCTGCCTGGGTTTCCTGCTGGACCCATCCTCCCTTAATTATTAAGCCTTTCTGGGTCTCAGTTTGTTCATCTGTGAAATGGTGGTATAGTTCTAGCTGCATACAGATTGCACACGGATAATTTAAAAAGTGTGTGTGTGTGTGTGTGTGTGTGTGTGTGTGTGTGTGTACACCTGTGCCCCCACACTAATGCTTGGTTTACAGGCACACCTAGATCTTTTAAAAATCTTTTTAATGTACACATGTGTGTGTACATGGGTGTTTGCATGTGTGAGTGTATATGTGGAAGTCTGAGGTTGGTGTTGGGAAACGTCCTTGGTAGCTCTCCACTATACTAATTGAGGCAGTATTTATCACTTGAACTCAGAGCTCACCCACAGGCCAGCCAGCTTGCTCTGGGGATCACCGGTAACATGGGGGGCACCCACTTGGTGTTTATGTGTGTTCTGGGTTATCAAAACTCAAGCCCTCATGTTTGGTCAGCCGGTGCTCTAACCATTGGGTCATTTCTTCAGCACTCTTTCTGGTTTTTATGTGGGTGCTAAGGGATTGGACCTCAGATCCTCGTGCCTGAGCAGGAAGTGTTCATATCCACCGAAGCATCTCCCCAGCCCCGGGTTATACAGGGTTGGGGGGCAGCACTATCGTTCTTATCAACTCCCCCAGAACTTAGAAACCTGCTGAACCTAGGAGTCCCTCCTAGGAAATTGTTCTCAGGAACGGACTAAAGGAGGGGAAATTGCTTCTATTGTTTAGAAGGGAAAAGGGAAAAGGCGTGTGTGAGTGCACACGTGTGTGAGTATGCCGGGCCAGGTAGTGGAGACACAGCACGGGTCACACCCACTCAGGCGCACACGGGATTGCCTGTGACAAGGGTGGGCACAGGGATGTAAGGGCTCAGCTGGCCACTAGGGGTCAGTATGTCTCCGCTGCAGGCGCCAGCGGGCGGCTCACCTGATTGCTGCAGGCTCCAGCTGACAGTCCCCCTTCTTGCTTTGTAGTTGGACAAAACGAAACAAACAAAAACAAACAAACAAAAAGCCCCCAAAACCACCACCACCACCACCACCACCACCACCACCGCCACCGCAACAACGACGGCAAAACTTTCTCTGTAGCAAGGAAGAAAGTCTAAACAGCCTAAACAACACACTTTCTCTTCTCAGGAAAATGCAGATGGTGGCTAAACCTTCCTGTCTTTAGCGTCCCTGGGTGGCGGGAGCATAGCTCCAATTTTGGCTTCTGGCCTGGTTATCTTGGTGCCTCGGAGGATGAAACGGGGGCGGGGGAGGGGGGAAGGGGGTGTCTGTTGAATTCTTCCTTTTCTATTTTCTGCCTCGGTGAGGAGGAGGGTGTTAATGCCGCTTGGCAGTTACATGAAACCCAGGCGGATGGTGACGGGGTGTGTTAACAAACAAGGGCAGGAAATAGTGTCATATTTTCTGGAGAGCGAACCACTCCCAGGAGACAGACTGCAGGATTCCACCCGAGGAGACTCTTGGAAGGGGCGACGGGGCGGATGAGAAGTCCTGCCTCGAGCTTCCCTCGCCTTTCACTTTCTGGTATCTCCCTACAGTGACATTCAGTTTTATCCCCAGTCTGGCTAACTAGCCAAATCACTGGGCATAAAAAGAAAACTACCCACTTGGATCTGATGTCACTTCAGCGGTTAGTTTGACAAGAACGGCCTCTGGAAATAAGACTTCAGGGCCGGAGCTACCTGCTTGGAACTTAGAGTGAGTCTGGGCTGTGCTGATTTTTATCCTCCAGTCCAACCGCTGGCCAGATGGGACAGGGATAAGTCATCTTCTTGACTCATCTTCTCTTTCACCCTCCCTCACACCTCTTCTAGTTCCTTCCACGAGGATCCAACTTCCACCTGCCCGCCGTCGGGTGGATGATGAGCTTTCTCTGAACTTGAATCACACACACACAGTGAGCACCCAGAAGCCTGGCCAGGCTGCCACATTCTTCCTTGTGTCTCCAGTACTATGCCTGATACATTTTCATCATTAGTGCGGAACATCAACGATCACAACAATAATGATAATAGAAATACATGTGAAAAGATTAAAGATCAATAGTCTTAATTCCTCTACTGGAACTAATGGCCAATGAATACCGAGTGAATCCCATGTCAAACGGACTCTCCCTGCTTTCTCTTATTTCATACGGATACCGGGAGATCCGGCCAAGGTTTCCATCCTCCCATCATGCTCACTTTATAGACTGGGGGGTGGGGGGGTGGAGCCTAGGTGGGAGGAACTGATGGACCCCCAGTTCTAACATCTGGCAAGTGCCGGGCGGGGCCGTGGACCTGGCCTCTCATCACCTGGTGGGTCTCTTCCTTCTGGGATAGTTCTGCTGCACCCGAGTTCCTCGCACTGCATGGAACACATGCTCACGTGTGCTGCACCCGCGTTCCTTGCACTGCATGGGACACATGCTCAAGTGTGTGGCTGGAAATAACATGCACCTTTCCCTGCTCTCCCTACAAAGACTAAGCTCCTTTCTGCAGCTCTCTGGAGAGAAAGGGTAAATCAGAGCCGGGGATTCAGGCCTCACCTGAAAAGATGGCCACAGGGGCTGAATCTTCAGAGACACTGGACACAGAATCTGCAGTCTTTGCTGCCATTTCTGAATGACTTGTCCCTTTACATTCTTTGAGAGTCTTACCTTCCTCCTTTTCATTTACAAAGTAGACGTTTCGGTAAAAACTGACAAAGCGAGCGAGGCCTGTTGGTGCAGGTCTGTAACTCTAGCCTCTCAAGAAGCCGAGGCGGGAGGATTCCAAGTTCAAGGCTAGCCTGAGCAACTTAGCAAGACCTTGATTTAAAAATGAAAAATTAAGAAAGAAAAGGGCTGGGAGCTGGGCTGTGGTGATGTGTCTTTAATCTCCAGCACTTGGGAGGCAGAGGCAGGTAGATCTGTTGAGTTCAAGGCCAGCCTGGTCTATATAATGAGTTCCAGGACAGCTAGGAAAACCCTGTCTTGAAAACCCAAAAAAGGGCAGGAGTTTACTGGCACAGTGCTTCCCCAGGGTGTGAGAGGCTCTAGATTCAATTCTCAGGACTGCAAACCAAACCCAAACAATCCACAAAACCAGGCGCTCACCCCTCTGAGGAGACAGAGATAGTATTGAACATTCTACCTGAGCCTTTGGCGTCAAGTGTCTTTTTGAAACAGCAGAGAATGCCCATCTAAGGCTTGGTACTGAACATATTCAGGGCATAGCTCCTTTGGGTAGACACACACTCACAACTGACAAGGCCAGCAGGCCTCTCCGGATGGATATAAATACTCCGGGAGGGGAAAGCCAAGACCAAAGGCTCGGGCTGTCCTGCACCGAAGGCACTGGCTCATGTCCTTCCTGTGTGTGAGGCAGTTTGACTGATATCTAGTCCTTCCTGAGAGCCCGGTGAGCCCGCTACAGCCACATTTTTGTCAGTGTTCCCAGTAGTGTCACCAGATATCATGTTCTCTGTGGCCAGAAGGCATGCTATTGCCTTCCTTGAGAAGGCAGATGGGGAGGAGGCCTTGATCTTGGAGCGAATGAGAAGGAATCGCTTGGGGTTGGGCGTGTGACACTGGTCTTGGGGTTGGTGACTGCTTGAGAGTAGCTCTCACGGTTGTTGCTTGGTCTCCCAATATTCATGTGACACTGCTAGCTAGACCCTTGGGTAGCGCAGTAGGTGTGTGGAGGCTCATGACTGTTTATCTCCATGGTAGCTGCATCCCAATTGAGCCTGATGAAGTGAGGCCTCGTTGTACCGAATGTTGAAATGGAGAGAGCAGTGGCTCAGGGTGCAATGGGGTCTACATGGGGGTGAAGGCCTCTATCTTAGCGTCCCAGAGGAGTGCTATCTACGCTGAATGGCAAGGAAAAAACAAGGGCTAGCCAGGCAAAGAGGAAGCGGCTTGCTCCAGGCTTGTGATACTTAGTTCAGCCCAACCCCCTTTCCTACATATGTATGTAAACACATGTGTGGGAGTGTATGCATATACATGTGTATGGGGGTCAGAGGTCAGCATCAGGTGTATCAACCGTTCTCTACCTTTTTTTTGTTTGTTTTTTTTTTTTTTTTTGGTTTTTCGAGACACGGTTTCTCTGTGTAGCCCTGGCTGTCCTGGAACTCACTTTGTAGACCAGGCTGGCCTCGAACTCAGAAATCCTCCTGCCTCTGCCTCCCAAGTGCTGGGATTAAAGGCGTGCGCCACCGCCGCCCGGCGTTTGTTTGTTTTTTTGAGACAGCAGCTTATCATGTAGTGCTAGCGTAACTGGAATTCTCCACTTGGGCCAGACTGGCCCTTAACTCACGGAGACCCTGTCCAGGCTTCTAAAGTGCTGGGATTACACATAAAGCCACCACAGCTCTCTTTCTAAAGGTTTATTTAGCAAAAAGTTTCATATGAAAGTGTATATGACCTCATTTTATGTCATTAGTAAAACCAGCCCTTCGGGGAGGGATATGGGTGTCTCTGCTGAACAGCCAGGGTTTAAGCTCGTGCAGAGCTTTCTAAACATGACACATTGTTTCCTTGTTTGACTACCATTCTGGTGTTAACTGGGCTGTCCACTAGTTGCCATGCCGATACCTTCATCAATCACGAGATTCACAAAGGGATCAAAGACAAACACTACTCCTTAGATTCTTTTGCCTCCATTTTACTAAGTTGCTAACTTCTTGCCCAGGTATTTCTTCAGCAGGGCAGGCGGGCCTTGCTCCTAGAAGTCTCCTGGGTGGCCTAGCTTCAAATCAGTGGGTGGCTTCACTTTCACCTCCACCTTATTATTATTATTATTTTAAAGATTTATTTATTTATTTTGTGTATTTGATTACACTGTAACTGTCTTCAGACACACCAGAAGAGGGAGGGCATCAGAGGCCATTTTTAGTTGGTTGTGAGTCATCACGTGGTTGCTGGGAATTGAACGCAGAACCTCTGGAAGAGCAGTCAGTGTTCTTAACCGATGAGATGGGCCATCTCTCCAGCCCCATTGTAAAGTTTTGAGACAGGGTCTCCAAATGAATTTGGATCTGATCAGTTGTGATAGCTGGGCCCCTGGGAATTGCTGTTTTCTCCTTTTTCCTGTTCCCTGAAGCTGGGGTCACAGACAAACTCCTCTGTGCCCAGCCTCTTCACGCAGACTCTGGGGGACTGAACTCACGCCTTTATGCTGTACAGTAAGTACTTTATTGGCTGAGCCATCTCCCTTATGGGGGGGGTATTTATCATCTCAGCTGACCTGGCTTATACTGGCCACTGACATGTTGTGAAAAAGTCTTTGGAAGTAGATGTATTTGGGCAAAAAGTTCCATACCAGCGGTGACAAAGTCTGCAAAGGTGGTAACGAGTGGCAAAGCCTGGGAAGATGATTCTAGAATTTTAAAAAGGAACTGAGCGCCGGGGTGGTCTGCCATCTTGGTTTGCCTCCATTTGGGTTCCTGCTGTATAGAACTTCCCGTGAGAACTGGGAAAGCCCCAGCCATCTGGGATGAATTGGTCGGTCTGGACCTCAATGAAACTGACCAGTCATCTTCACCAGCTGTCCTACGTCCAAGCAGTACAGCTGGTTATGCTTCCGAGTCTCCGGGGAGACATCGGGACATAGGAGGGAGTCAGTGGTCTCTGCCACCAGCCATGACTAATGCGGCGGAACTCTTCTACCCTACTGAGGAGGAAACCAATGAGTGGGAAAGCCGTGGACCCATGCAAGGGTGTGCAGAGCGTGGTAGAGCGGGAGCCTGGAGTTAAATAATTGATAAATACCAGCGCTGGGTTCCTCCCTGCCTTTGACCATTTATGTTCCCGAATGAAAGACACAAACAGCCTTATATTTTGATATGCCTTAAGCAGCACAATAGTTGGGCTGTTAGAATCCACTTTCCTACTAATAACTCCGCGTTACCACTTACTAATTTCTATGTTCCATCTTGGCTGCTCTTGACCCTCCGGGCCGCGTTCTCCTGGCCCTTTGACATGGTGGCTCTCCTTCTCCCTCCTGCATGTTCTTCTTCCTCTTGGTGTCTAGCCAGGGAAACCTAAACCCCGCCCATCCCTCTTCTCCCCAGCTATTGGCTGCTGGCATCTTTATTTACCAATCAGAATTAACTGGGGGCAGGGTCCCAGAAGCTAGGCGCAGACTCCAGATCTTTTAAAAGACAAAACCTCAGCCGAAGCCCGCTCTGTTCCAGCTTAGTTTCAGTTCCTTCCCGCACGCCCTGCCTCCCCGGACTCCTAGCTAGGGATCTTTATATTCTTCTGTTTCCTTTTGATGCCTTTGTTGCTTTCAGGGTATCTGTAATGATGCTAGAGCGATTTACAATCGGATGAGCTTTGTGTGTCTTAATCACTGAATTTCACAATTGTTGGCACTATCATTTGATTTTGAGCCTGGAGGAACTGAGAGATACAGGAGCTAAGCCAGAGACTTGTAACCCAGGCTGGCTCAGGACTGTGTGTGGGCTCTTTCTCTCTCTCTCTCTCTCTCTCTCTCTCTCTCTCTCTCTCTCTCTCTCTCTCTCTCTCCTGATTGCATCTAGCCACACTACCTTGTGAAGCATCTTCTCCAGCGCGTGCTGTCTGCTCGGCTTCATATGATGCAGTGGGAAGGGTTCAGAGAGAGACATCTCAGGATCTGGGGTTGAATTCTAGCTCCAGCATCCGTTCAAAATGCACAGGCCCAGAACATTGTCAACACCTGTTACAATGAACAACACCCGGCTGCTGGGTTGTCATAACGACCACACCCAAGTCTCTATCAAAGAACTATGTAGACCATCAACTTCAAAACAGTTACTAGTTTCTGCAAGCAGACAGGGTGGGAGGAGGAGCTGGCTCAAGGATTAAAAAGGAAGTGTGAAGCCCACCTTGTGAAGACAACAGCTGACCATTGAAAAGGTCCTTAATTAGGAGGTTAGAGGGGGAGGGGTGACGGACCGATGGCTCAGTGGTTTAAGAGTACTGGCTGCTTTTCCAGAGGATCTGGTGCTCTCTTGGTCTTTGTGGTACACACACACACACACACCACCCATATACACAAAATGAAGTAAAATAAAATAAAATACATTATTATAGAAAATGTCTAGACAGGGGTTGGGATGTAGCTCAGTTGGTATAGTGCCTGCCTCACATCTTTGAAGGCCCGGGTTCAATCTCCAGCATGGCATAAAACCCTGATAGTGGGTCGTGCTTGAAAAGAAGGTCAGAAGTTCAAGGCCATCTTGGGCGATATGAGAGTCTGTCTTATATAAGACATATACAGCAGTGATATAAACGGTAATGGTTCAGTTTATATTTGTTGAATGAATTAAAAAAAAAAAAAAGACGGGAGCTGGAAATGCTGCCGGATCTGGGCCAAAACACAACAAAACAACTCCCAAACAAACCCGCAAGGCTGCCGTTTACAGAGGAGAGTCCAAGTGACTCACCCCAGCCCACGTCTGCTGTTGCTCCCCATTCTGTCCTCCCCAGCAGCGGACTCTGGGCGAGACTCTGTGCCCTTTGCGCTGAGCCTCATTTCCCACCTTTGGCGTTCGATGTATCCCTCCCCACCCCCCACCTCCAGTGCATCACGTGCTCAAGGACTGGGCTCTTGGCTGGAAAGCTCTCACTCACCATCAGTGGTGGAAGGACCTGGTTGAAAGGGAACGGACTACAACTACTTAGAAGATGGTGACTTGTAGTTCTCCACCGCTGCTGCGGAGTGGAAGGCTGGTAAAAGAGCGGGGAGTGTCTGTAGCTCAGTGGGAGAGCACTTCCCTAGGGCTCGGGCTTTAATCTTGGGCTGTAAAGTGGGCTGGGGAATTGCTAAGTGTGGCTGTGAAATCTTCCTTTAGTTTCAAAACCTCTGCGATCCTTTCTGTAGGCAGAAAGATGGCATCCAGGACCCCTTGTAATCTGCCTGATTCAGCCCTTCGAGTGAGCTCGCTTTTGGCCAACCCTATAAACTCTTATTATCACGTTTCGTAAAAAGGCCACCCGGTAGTGAAATTCACCTTCTGGTCTTCTTGCCAATCCCCTCCAGCCAACAGATACTTATTGTTAACAAAGTTTCCTTCAGAAGCCCAGAGGCCTAGAATTTGGTTTCTGTTTTTGGGTGCACAGACTGGCCCCTTCTTCCACCCTCAGCTTCTAGGGTCTTATCGAGGAGGACTGGAAAACTCTATCAGAATGAGTCTGCTGTTGACGCTGTGGAATAATACTTGGGTGATGAATTTACGGGGTCACTGGGAGACCCTCTAATTTCTGGGAAATAACAAGGCGTGTGTGGCCACGTTGTGTAAAATGTCCTCTTTTATACCCCAGCTCCATGCCGTGGACTGTTTACTTACAGTCTGAGGGTGTATTTACCATCCAGGCAACATCCCACTCGGTCAAAGAAATCTACTCAGAGTAGGATGTGTTGGGTGTCTCGCCTTTCTAAAAATGACAGTCACCTCTTTTTAGTTTTTTTTTTTAAATAAATCTTTTTAGGTGCTATGTTCACAGTGCAAATAGCTCAGAAAGGACACTGGTATGGAGTCAAAGTTTAAGTCGGGGCAGATGTGTTGCATGGAAACAAGAAAGGAACAGCCTGTCTCCTTCCTGGGTTCCCTCAGCTGTGAGTCCCTGAAGCCAATGTCTAGGGACCAGAGTACGGATTTGCTGAGTAAGCATCCCATGGTGTTTCTGTGGCTCAGTGTGTCACTCCCAGCTAATGAAGGAAAGTCACACGAAGCAGTTGCTTCCAAAGCCAAGTCGCTGAAGGAATGCTTCAGGTATGAGATTGGAGAACATGCCTCCCCACCCTCACTTTAGAAACCACTCGGAATTCCATGGCTTCCAACGTTGATATTGTGTCTGAACACAAAGTTCTGGCAAAATACACTTTCCCCGATTCAAAACAAGATGTTGTCTAAAAGAGCCCAAGAGGGTGTTTTGGAAGCCCATGGCCTCTTACAAGACAGCCTGCTTGAGGGTTCAAGGAGGAAGGAGCCAGGACTGGGATGCTTTTAGATGATGCGTCATTAGGTGGTGACCGAGGAGCAAAGACTGCTCCAGAAAATGTGTTTGAGGTTCTGCTGACCTGAAGACACTGGGAGATTAGTAGAAATCCTACCAGGTGCCCGTGTTTATGATTTTGGAGGTCTTGGCTTTTAGTCTGGCAAATAGCCAAGAGGAACTGTGGAGGGAGGTTAGACCCACCGGATCCTGGGGACTTGCCACAGCAGGGAGTGAGGATGAGATTACACTCCCAGAGAGCTGCCATAGAGAGAGAGGGTCCCGGATTAGTAACTTGGACATTGGGAGGAGGTGGGTATTGGAGGAAAGACAGCAAAACAATGGGAAGCTGCGGGTATGGGATACCACCTTCACCCCAGTTTTCCGGCTCTATAGCGAGGTCACCAGCTTCTCAGTGATCCGCCTGGATTTGCTGATCCGCCTGGATTTGCATTTCTTATTGGAAGTTAGTAAAGAATCCTGGAGTTATGTCCCTATTACTCATCATAGTAAGTCATTTATGGAAATGCTGATAGAGATAGAATTAGGAGGAGGAAAGTGAGAATTGTCACCAATTGTAAGGACAAGGTCTCGGATCATACAAGCTGTGACATGAGTGGTTAAGCCATGGGTGACACCTGCTGCCTTCCCATTAGGCTGTTAATTTCTAGGAGAGGTGGGTAAGATGGATGTAAGTAAAGATAGATGGATAAGTAAGTAGGTGAATTAATGGGTAGATTGAAGGATAGATTGATGGATGGATAAAATAAGATGGGTGTGTGTGTGTGTGTGTGTGTGTGTGTGGTGGTTCGAATATGTTTGGCCCAGGGAGTAGCACTATTATTAGGAGATGTGGTGGAGTAGGTGTGGCCTTGTTGGAGGAAGTGTATCACTGTTGGGGTGGGCTTTGAGACCCTCCTTCTAGCTTCTTTTACTTTTTTTTTTTTTTTTTGGTTTTTTCGAGACAGGGTTTCTCTGTGTAGTCCTGGCTGTCCTGGAACTCACTTTGTAGACCAGGCTGGCCTCGAACTCAGAAATCCTCCTGCCTCTGCCTCCCAAGTGCTGGGATTAAAGGCGTGCGCCTCCACCGCCCGGCTCCTTCTAGCTTCTTGAGGAGTCAGTCTTTTTCTGTTTGCCTTTGGTCCAAGATGTTGAACTCTCAGCTCCTCCTGCACCCTGCCTGCCTGGATGCTGCCATGTTCCCACCTTGATGATAATGGACTGAACCTCTGAACCTGTGAGACAGTCCCAATGAAATGTTGTCCTTATAAGACTTGCATTGGTCATGGTGTCTGTTCACAGCAAGAAAACCCTAAGACAGATAGTCGGATGAATGGAAGGGTATACACACACACACACACACACACACACACACACACACACACACACATATATATGCATGTAGATCTGTTGGATGAAAAGGTAGATTAGCAAGTAGGTGGATGCAGAGATGAACAGGTATGTGGTATATAGATGTATCTAGGGTGGATGGAATAATGGTGGTCAGAAGGCAGAATGAATGGAAGGGTAGAGAGGTATTCCAAGGATGTGGACAGATGGGTCATGATGTCCCTCTGCCTCACGTGTCTTTCCTCCTTCTGTTCTCCTCCTCGACCAGTTAACTTTAGTCACCCTTTAATGCACAGCAGCAGAGACATAGTGACTAGAGGAAGCAAAGGTCTGGAAGCCAGAAGGATCAAGGTCTGGTTGGGAGGAGACAAGCAAGCTTGCGGTCTCCGGAAGCACTTTGAGGGAGGGACAAAAGTAGGAGCTGCAGCTCTGGAATTTTAATAAGGGCCCAGACACCAAAGAACTGTGCGTGCCCTTCCGAGACTTTGCATTTTGTTCAGAGGGCAATGGGAACTGACAAAAATTCCACAGAGGACAAGATCCCAGGAGATTTGTTTACCTTGTCTCTTTCCATATGGCTGTTGAAATAGTCTCTTAGAGCTGTCCTGGGAGGAACAGTCTCCTAGAGCAGAAGCCAGGCCATCTTGATGTCAGTGGGAAGCTTAGGAGCTGTACTCTGTGGGGTGCCACTGTCCCAGCTCCTGATTGGGTGACAGCAGCTGGGATTGTGCCTCAGCTTCTCATTTGTACAGCCGACTTACTCGGGATTGGCTCACACCTGGGTAACTTGCATGCTCACATAGGACCTCATGTTCAGAGTGACCCAGATTCGATTTAATGCTCTACCTTATAAACACTGGAGTGAGCGGCTACATTTCTTTTTATGTCAGGCCCCAGGAACCATCTTGCCCGTCCCAAATTCACATAACAGGGATCTCAAGGGAGTCAAAACAACGTGTGGTAAAAAAGCAAATGAAAGGGCTTTAAGGCAGCAAAGCACTGAACAGCAGTGACCTTATTGGTATTCTCTATGACTCCTTGGCCACATTAACTGTGTCAGCCTTCTTGGATGCTAGGTGCTGGGACCTAGGGATGATTGAACTCAGTCTCAATCCTGAGCAACTCTGGGCTGTTCCTCAGAACAGTAGGTAGAACTAGAACCTGAACTTAGGCCTCCAGCTCCTATGCCCAGTGTTCCTTCTATAATGAACTGTTGCTAATAGGTCTGCCTGTTCAACTGTTTGTAGGAGCCAAAGTCGGGTCATTTTCCATACAGGACTGTTGTGTTCGGCAGGCTTCTCTAGAGAAACAGACCCAAAGATGATATATATATATATATATATAGATATAATAGATATAGATTATATATAATATATAATCTATATCTATTATATCTATATATATATCTATATATGATATATCTATATCTATATATATATATGATATCTATATATATAATCTCTCTATATATATATATAATCTATATCTATTATATATCTCTATATAATAGGATTTATTGGATTGTCTATAGATCTGTCTCACAGTGGGGAGCCCAACAGTCACTGGTCCTCATGCCTGGCCTACCCTCTTTTTTTGAGAAAGGGTTTCACTATGTAGCTCTGGTTGTCTGGAACTTATTATGGTAGACTAAGGTAGCCTCGAACTCACAGAGATCTGCCTGCTTCTGCCTCCCAAGTGCTGGCATTAAAGCCATGAGCCACCACTCTGGGGGCCCTGGCCTAGCACTTCTTGAAGTTGCATCTTTGCCAGTCTTCTCGTGGCTTCTTGTTGCCTCCCTCCTGTGCTAGCGTGGGCACATTTGTGTCCGCTCCACGTGGCATTCCTTGTGGTCTAGAAGGGGACTTGTCACGGGAAAGGTGCCTGATAAATATTTGTTGAGTATACGAGCCAGCATAAGGTGTCGGGGCCGTTCATGTGCGGCCAGCATGTCTCTCCAGCATGATGGCAAAAAGCCTTTCTAGTCTCAGGATGAGTTAATAATTCTATAATAGTAAACTCACCCCAAGGGCTCTTCACACATGCCAGACCTGTGCTAAGCCCTGTGATGTACCCACAGCACAGCTCTGGAGTGTGTCTATGTTGTCTCGTACCACATACAGCAAGAGTGAAGCTCAGAGAGATCACACGCACCTCCCCAAGGCGATCGGGGAACGGGTCGTGTGACCTTGAGGTCAGTTCTGGTCAGCAGTTCTGGGCTTTTCGTGATTCTCTCTCCTCACTTCCTGTTGCTCTGCTTACAACCCGGGTTCCCTCCTCCCCAAACCACACTGGCCTCTGGAGGCTCCAGGGTGCAAGTACCTGCCATGGCTCAAATACTGGACAAGAAGCTCCGCAGGTTCAAGGACCTGTTCTGCCTCCTTTCTCTGTTGCCGGTCACCATGAACAAGCTAGGCAGTGTTTGCTGGCCTCTGATTCTCCAGCTATCAAGCTGGGAATTGAATTCCAAGATCTCATACTCCTACCTTGTACTAACGCTGGGTTAAGTCATAGCTTCATCTACATGGCCTTTTCAGATCTGCCTTCCTGTGTCCTCCTCTCTTGACATTCTTAAACCAAATGCTTCCTGTCCCATAGTCTTGGCACTTGACAGGCCTTTGTCTGGAGGATCCTTCCATGGTGCACAGGTACTGGGTCAGCTCCTGTTGATACCGCTATGCTCCAGTGTATGGGCGAGCGTGTATGTATGCCTGTGTATGTATGTGTGTGCTCACGTGCGTGCGTGTATCTATGTTCATGTGTGTATGTGTGCGTGCTCGTGTACATGTGCGTGTGCGCATGTGTGTGCATGTGTGTGCCTGTGTGTGCTCATATGCATGTGTGTATGTGTGTTAATGTGTGTATGTGTGCGTGCACGTGTGCATGTGTGTGTGCGTGTGCGCGCGTGCGCGTGTGTCTGTGTGTGCTCACGTGCATGTGTGTATGTGTGTTCATGTGTGTATGTGTGTGTGTGCGTGTGTGCATGCGCATGAGTGTGTGTAGTGTGTGAGACAACATAAAGAAACCCACTATTCACTCCACCCTTGCCTGGTCCCTTCCCTGCTTCCAGCTCCTGCCTCCCCCACCCTCAGTCACCACTTGATACTTTAGAAGTATGGATTCGATTTTATATCCCACAGCTGTTTCAAAGTTGGAGAAGCCCCGCAGAGTTAAGACACTGAAATGGCTTCCAGGCTGAGAATATTTCTGATGCAGATCTGCCACCTTCTGCTTACACTATCCCTCTCTGGATAATAAAATAAAATTGCAAAACATCAAAGCATTCCCATTATTCTCAAGTAGGCAGATCTAAATAATTCATGCAATGAGTGTTTATTGTGTATGTTGACTGACTGACTGACTGACAATGAATGAATGAAAGGGTAAGTGGATAGTTTTGTGTTTTTTTAAAGCACTAGGATAATACACCATTTTCTGGACTTGATTTTCCTCTCAGAAAGGGGAAACCTGCACTCTTAGGCTAAAATAGATTCCTGGAGTGACAGGGGGTGGGGGTGGGGGTGGGGAAATGGGGGTGGGGGTAGACTTGAGAAGTCCTCTTGTCCCCTAGCCTACCTCTGGGTTGGCTGGGAAGCCACTACCTCATATAAACAGGCATCTAAAGGCCCAGAGAGATGGCGATTTCGCAGTCTCCCTAGGAGTCCTCTTTCATGGTCCAATAAGCCCTCTGAGTCAGGAAGTTGTTTCTGGGTCTGACCTGCCTCTCTTACGCTGCATTATACCCTGCTGACCTCAAAGTATCCCTGTTTCCTGGATGGCACCTATCTGGGGCTTCCCCGGGGCCCTTGAAGGTAAGTGAGCTGCCTTTAAAGGCTGGTTTTAGAGGGAATTTGTCTTCCCTGTCTAATGGCTGGGCATCCCTGCTGCTGAGCCTTTGATGATTTCCTTGCTGAATAAGGATGTTCCATCCCCAGTAGGGAGGCGACCTAAGGGGCCACAGAGTCCCAGGGATGGGCTCTTAGGTTGGGGCAGGTTTGAGGGGAGCCTTGTACTATATCCCAAACCGTAACCCTCCTTAGGGCCAGGATGTTCTATAATTGCTTTACTGATGAGCTAGCTGTGTCCATTCTTCACGCTACCCTGTAGCATGCCTCTGCCAAAAGGAGTCTCAAATTAGATACCCCGATTCCTTCTGTGCAATGGTGTCATGACAGTCAGAAGGCATTTTTTTTCTTATTCTGATCTCTATGTGCACCAGTATGAATGAATCATCACTTCCTGAGAGCCCTCTTGCTGCAGAAGTCAGGTAAGAGCATTGCGAATGGGAAGATGCATGAATGGACTGGAGAGTGGGTGTATTACCCAGGACCGGCCCAGACATGCTGGTGTTTTGGGTTTAGCAGTCGGTTTTCTGTCTCCCATTAATTGAGATCACAATACACTTTTAGTAAGTGAGGAACATCCCCTGGGACAGAGAGACCCAGCTGGGAATCTGGAAAGAGTCTGGTGGAATTTTGGCTTCAGCTCTGGGCCACAGTCATGAACCAAACAGGACCCTAGAGAACAGACACAAGTGACTCTTGTATTGGTGACATCAGCCCTAAAGTGCTTTTGCAACTCCAGTCTCCCCATCTTCCTTCCTCTGAGCCCCTGCTTCCATGTCAACCCGGTGGAGGTGGACAAAAGCTGGTAGGGCTGTGGTCAATTAGCCCTGACTGGAGAGGACAACTCGCTTTCTCACAATTCCTGAATAGGTCTCACACACACACACACACACACACACACACACACACTGTCTTTTATTTATTGATTGTATGGTGTGTGTATGCCAGCAGATGTCATACAGGAATCAGTGTTCTTTTTTCACCATGTAGGTTCTGGGAAGCAAACTCAGGTCATCAGACTTGGCAGCGAGTGACTTTACATCCCAGTGGCCCCCACTGTCTTTTATTGACTTCACATATCTTGGGGACCTCAGTACCCCTTCACAAGAAGGGAAGCAAGTCAGCTTCTCGCTCAGTCAGCCCAGGTGGTGAAGCAAACCACTTTCCCTTAGCCTCTGTGGGAGCTCCCCAGCACGTTTAGACAAAGGGGGCAACACTATCCCTCAAAGATGATGTCAGATGGCAGCCCAGAGTCTCCAGAGCTCTGAGAGCAAATCCAGCAAGTGGCCCGCTGAACAGCGCACAGCTTCCTTCCTGGCCTCTGAAGTGAGCTCACTGGTTTGTACTCGCCTCAGCTTTTTGCAACTTGAAAAACAAAATAAAATACCCTTGGATGTGGCTTTAAACACCTTTTCTTTTTCTTGTAGCCCTGGCTGTCCTGGAACTCACTCTGTAGACCAGGCTGGCCTCGAACTCAGAAATCCGCCTGCCTCTGCCTCCCAAGTGCTGGGATTAAAGGCGTGCGCCACCACTGCCCTGCCACCTTTTCTTTTTCTTTACCCCAATTTCCTCTCTCTCCCAGGTGACAGGAAGCTGCCTTTAGTATAGCCTGTCACATGAGCTGATATGCCCCCCTCCCCATGTCATTATTTAGTTCTCTGGCCTGTGAGAAGTTGTCTTTACTACAAGAAGCCCCCCACCCCGATCTGAATTTCCCCCTGCTTACTGTATTCGATGATCTCTAGAAAGAAGAAAATATTTTGTCTGACAAATTAGCAGGAATCTGTTCATTGCTCGCTGCGCTGGCCACCAGGGAACTCCAGCAACTTTTTGGCTCGGTTGTACTGATTTTCCTTAGCTGCAGTCTTTTGGCTCGTCTTTTCACTAAGCAGCTGCTCCTCCTGGCCAACTAGACGATGGTGTACCCGTTCCGCCAGACACAAAGCCTCCAGGACAAAATGAAGGGTATGATTCTTCAGGGAAAGAAAGTGACTTGTTTTCAAAAGAATCGTGGACATGGCTTTGGTACCTGGAGTCAACTGGAATGAACCTCAGAGAATGTTAACAAAGTATCAGAAAAAACCTTTTCCACCAGATGCCTCAAAAGGAGAAGGGGGCAGTCAGAGATGTAAACACACGTCTGTCTGGAAGCAGACAGTCGAGCTGTGTGATCTGCTTACCCTCAGAGGAGCAGTTCCCAAATGGCAGAGCCAGATAGGCAGGGACGATACCCCAGAAGGAAGAGCCAAGAGCTCCAAAGAGAGGGCCAGGGTAGACTGAGAGTGAAGAGAAGGGACCAACTCAAAGAACATTCTCTAATCCATCGTAGGCTGACTCTGAGAGCTCTCCTAGCTTGGTGTTGAAACTGTGAGGATGAAGGAGGGCCGCATGCCTCTTTCCCACCCTGAATGGGAGCGTTCCTGCAATGGCTCAGTACACGATGCTCCATTGTACGTTAGGGAGATGGGGACAAACGGCAACATGTCTTGGTGGTTCTTAGGGCCTCATCAAATGAAGAGGAGTCAGCTCTGGTCTAGATGACGAGACTCGGGAATTGCAGATCCAGGCTGGGCTTGGATTAGACGTTCGGTATGTGTCAGGGATGTGCTGAGCGTGTTGTACCTGCGGGAGAGAATCAGATATTTGTGACAGGAGATCAGACAAGCGAGGAAGGCCTGTAACTACTCCTCCCCTCTCTTCTCTCCCATCTCCAGAGACAAGCACCTTCCCTGCCTTTGATTCCAGGCTTCTCTATTTTAATTGATGCTTACGGATACAAGGTTATGAGCAGAAGTGGAAATGGCTTGTGCTGTTGAACTTCCCTGTCATATGTGTGCCATCGCTGTGGGAAAGCCAGAGTGTGGACTCAGTGCAACGAGAGCTGTGTGGAGCTAAGCTGCTCCAGGTGACCCAGAGACCCTCAGAAATGGTTATCGTTACAGGCTTCTGTGATATTTGTGTTGGCGTGTTATGCAGTATTAGCCGACTAAGACAACCCGTGATAGTGACCTGGAGTCCCAGTGACATCCTAAAACATAGAAAGTGGGCACATAAACTCCTTAAGAGTAGGCTGGTAGCAATAGGAGGAAAGAGTGAACTTAAGTCTCTGGGTGAGCTAGGGGAAGTTCTCACTGCTTGGAGACCTCCCTGGAACTGTTGGACGCTGAAGCTAAGCAGAAGCAACTGAACCTTCCAGTCTCCCAGGCTAAAGCAAAGGCATAAAGAGTCGGTTGAGTGCCGGGGTGAGGTGAACACGTTTACAGACTGAGGTTGCTCAGGAATTCCCAGTGCATATATGCAGGGTACACACTTACTGTTTGATAGGTTTCTTATACAGCAATTTTCTGATAATTAAACATCTTAATATAACTTCGTGGTCAGAATGCTTTTCGCACGTTCCAGAGATTACCTTTAAATTTTTTTTTTGTTGTTGTTGCATTGTAAGTATTTTTAGAGGAGGATCGAGTGAACACAAATAGATTAACCAAGATTGCTCAGAAAGGGGGTTGGGTGGGAAAGAAAAATGCCATTCACAGAAATAGACCATGGAGCTAAATTACTCGGATAAACCAACATAAAAAATATTGTTTAAGATAACGGTCATAAACTCAAATTCCTTGGGAGTCACGTGGGTAACATAAATAAAGAAATCAAGCTGGGTAGAGAGTGTGGTGACGGAGTATGTGCTCAGATGAAGGAGGGTGAGAACTTGGTTTCCTTTGCATCTTGCCGGATGACAATGGGGTCTAGTGTAGCTAAATCTTACTCCAGAGAAACGGCTGCTGTGGATGTGGGAACAAGTTGTACAGCACATGAGAGCTCAGGTGAGAGGGCGACGAGAGGCTGAAGTACAGTCCAAGCTGGGCTTAATAAACCCCGGGCCAGGCCAGGCCACGTGCACTGGAAGCAGAGGGGCCTGATTTCAGCCTCGCTCGCTCCCTCAGCTTGCCTTGGTGTAGATCAAGATCACAGAGTGTGGACCCAGGAGGACCCCCATCTCCTGATATAGAGCCTGAAAATAGAGACCACTGTAGAGATTGGTTACAGTGAACCAATCTTGTTCTTTCTCATTCGTTCATTTACTCTTTTCTGTGACTCTGTGGATTACATGCAAGGTTTTTGTTTTGTTTCGCTTTTTTTTTTTTATGTTAAGCAAGTGTTCTGCCACCTAAACTAAATTCCTAGCCTTCTTATACTTTGAGACAAGATCTCACTAAGTTGCCAAGGCTGGCCTTGAATTTACTCTGCAAACACTTATACACATGAAATAAAGACAAATTTTTCTTTTCTTTTCTTTCTTTTTTTTTCAAAAGGAGCTCTGGCAAAGTTTTATTAAAGGAAAACATTGTTTACTTCTCACCAGTCTGTTCTGGCATGCTTCTAAAAATAACAGAATCACCTGGGTCAATGATAGCCAGTGTACATACTCTGTAGTATTTTCCACATTCTGTACCCAATTCAATATTATTGCCACTGTAGTGATGGACACCAGTTTTAGCCAACATGGCGTAGTACGCTATTTCAGATTTCCTCAAAGCTGGGCAGTTGTTGGCGAGGATAACCAACATCACTTTGCCTTGTCTGATCATTTTCAGAGTCTGTTTGTACCCCAGCATATATTTTCCACTTTTCGTAACAAACTGGAGCCTAGAGTTGATCGACTCCAGAGACTTTTTTGTCTTCTTTGCGACCACCGTTTTCCTGCCTTAGGGGACAACCCCCAACCAAGACCAGCCGCCATCTTGGCGGGGGAGCAAGAAAGGAATGACTTCCCACAATGCAAAGCTCTTCAAGGCAGACAGAGGATTATCAAATTTTTCTTTTTTTAAAAAAAGATTTAATTAAAAAAAGTAAAAGTAATATGAAGAAATAAAATGTCTCTCTGGATGATAAGGACAAGGAGGAATTGTAGATCACAGGCAAAGAGATAGAAGAGATGAAGTGAAGTCAGAGACAGAAGCCGCCTTCCAGGAGGCAGAACTTCCGAAAGGCAACAACGCACACAGGAGGTGAGGAGTCATAAACATAACGATGATTAGAGAGTTCCGGAGCTGAAGGATATGAGCTGTAGACTGAACAACCAATCACTGTAATTCTTTTTTCCTGAATGAAAAGATCCCAAGGCAAGACCGCCTAGGATGAAAGGAAGGGAGAAAGACAGGAAGAGAAAGCAAGGGCGCACTATCTCTGAGGAAACAGCAGTCACATTCCCTTCGAGTAGCATTGGATGCTAAGACAGGAAACGGAGCATGTGACTGAGGAGTGCTGAGGAAAAAAATGATTCTTAGTCGACTTTTCTCCATTTAGAAAAATAAACGATCAACTATAACTGAGAAAGCTACGAGGACCTACAGAAGGAGCGTGTCACAAACTATTTATTTATTTATTTGGAAGGTAAGAATATGTTCCAGTAAAAAAAACTGGAGAAGGAACTGGGTAGAGAGCAGAGTCCTTAAAGTGCCTGCCGTGCAAGCCTGCGGACCTGAGTTCCATCCCTGGGTCTGCAGGAAGAACTGAGTGTGGTGGTCTGTGTTTGTCATATCAGTGCTGAGGATCTGAGACAGATCCCGGGGGGACCACTGGCCAGTCAGTGTATCCTTATCAGGAAGCTCCGGGTCCCAGTGAGAGACCTTGTCTCAAATGAGCAACCCTCCCCCCCACCCCCAAACAAAAAACTGACACCCGGGGGTCACTTCTGGCCTCCACATGCATGTGCAGACACATGCATCCACACCTGTATTTCTGCATGCATACACACAAAGAGAGGTAGAGTAACAGCCTGGACTGGCCAGCTTTAAGTCACTTGACACAAGCTGGAGCCATTTTGGGAAGCTCTCAGTTGAGAAAGCACCCCCAACAGACTGGCCTGTTGGCAGGCCTGTGGCTTACTTTCTTAATTGAAGGTTGATGCGAGAGAGTCCAGTTCACTGTGGATAGTGCCACCCCTGGGTGGGTGATCTCAGCTGAGTGAACCATTAGCAAGCAAGCCAGTAAGCAGTACTCCTCCATGACTTCTGCATCAGTTCCTGCTTCCCGTTCCTGCCTTGAGTTCCTACACTGACTTCTCCGTACACTGGACTCTAAGCTGTAAGATGAAGTAAAAACCTCTTTGTTTCCCAAGTTGCTTTTGGGTATGGTATTCATTACAGCAATAGAAACCCTAACTAAGACACAGCTTTGAAACACTATGATCTAACTGGAGAGGACATTAGGAGAGTCTCAGGAGGCACTAGAAAGTCACCATGGTGAAAGATGTTGTGGAAGTCAGGTGAGGGGCAGGTCAGTGTGGTAGGATGCCTCCTGGGGAAAACCAAAGTCCCTATGGAATCCTCTATGATGGAAAGGCTACAGTGGAGACAAGGACGACATAAGCAATTGGAAACTCAAAGAAAATAATAAAGCTTATGACAAAGGAGGCATTGTTACACATTATTTACAAATACTATTAGTCCAATACTATAAATGCTATGTCTTTTCAAATTCTTGATAGGTCAGGAGTTGAAGGCAATTATATTGGTTTATTGACAGAATGTGAACATCTTTACCATTGACACTGTGAATAAAGAGATGTCTGAAATTGCTAGATGGGTGTGGGGAGGTAAGCTTAGAAAAAAATAGAGAGACCCAAAACTTTTATAAGATAGGAGTTTAAGAAGGGCTGGTGATCGTTGAAGGCATGATGCATTTTTACTGCATTGCTTGAATTTGTAAAGATAATTAACATAATTATTCAGACTGCTAAGTTCTCTTTGTTGTTGAATTCCGAGGTTGTTCTTTAATTATAATATTTCTGCTTTTTCCTTACTCCAAATCGCCCCATATACCCCTCCCCGTTCTCCTTCAAACCCATGACATCCGTTCTTACTACATGCACTTGTTTTTGTATATACATGTATACAAACATAACCTACTGAATCCACATAATGTTACTGTGTGTATGGTTTCAGGGCTGACCGTTTGGCACTGGACAGCCACTTGGTGCACTCCTCTCTGGGAATGGCCACTGCCCTCACTCTTGGCTTTACACAATTGCCTTTAGTTCCTTGTGTAGGGTTGGAACCTCCAGGCTTTTCCCAGTGTGGTTTGGTGTGGTTTGCCATCCTCGTGCAGCTCACGCTCAGGCAGTTATGTCGGCGAGCCTTTATGGATACAGCTTCTGGCATTACAGGAGGACATGGTCACACAGCTAAGCTCCAGTCCTCTGGCTCTTACAAGCTTCCCTCCCTCTCTTCCTTAGCGCTCCCTAAGCCTTAGGTGTGGAAGTGTTTTGTGGATGTCTTCATTTGGACTGGACTCTACAACTCTTCATATTGACTGGTTGGGGTTTTTCCTGGTGGTCTCCTTCTGTTGCAAAGAGACATTTCCTTGGTAAGGGGTGAAGACTGCACTTATCAGGCTAGACCCTGGAGGAGAAGGGGGAAGTCTTCCCCGTTTGCTTCTTGATGTCGTAAGAAAGAATCGGGGTTGACAAGAAAGAACTAGGGTTGGCAAGGTGGCTCAGGGGGCAAAGGAACTTGCTGCCAATAATGTAAGCCTGATGACCTGTGTTGGATTCCTGGAACCCACGTAAAAGTGGAAGGAGAGAGACAACTCCATAATGTCTTCAGACCACCATATGGATATTTGTGTAACATGCCCCTCCTCTACTAAATAGAAGAGGAAAAAAGTAGTTGCCCTCTGACCTCTGACCCCTACACACAAGATCATGTCACACATGCTCACACACGTGTATGCACACAAACACACAAACACACAAGTAAATGTAATAAAATTTTTGAAAACAATTAAATAAGCAGTATATAACATGAATAAGTTAAGAGGCATCTGTATCAAAGGATATTTAGAGATCTGAAATAGTTTTCTAGAAAAATATGGGTATGAGTTAAAGCATAGTTAATTTTGAAGGATAGAATTAAGGATGGAGAGGGAGACGTCTGTGACGTTTTATTTTGGAACTATGTGCATCATTTTAAGGTTTATTTTTTATTTTGATTTATTTATGCATTTTTAGTTTTTCATGACAGGATTTCTCTTTGTAACCCTGGCTACCCTGGAACTGAACTCACTCTGTAGACCAGGCTGGCCTTGAACTTGGAGATCTCCCTGCCTTCCAAGTGCTAGGACTAAAGATGTGTGCCATCTTGCCTTGCTTGAAGAACTGTGTGTGTGTGTGTGTGTATGCATGTGTTCATGTGTGTATGTGTGCATGTGACTTTGTGTGGGCATGTGCATTCACATGCAGTGTGCATGGAGGCCTGAAGAGTTGTCAGATTCCCTGGAGCTGGAGCTATAGCTGACTGAACTGCTTGACGGGAGTGCTGGGAACTGAATTCAGGTTCTCTGTAAGAACAGTGCATGCTCATAACGGTTAGTCGAGCCATCTCTCCAGCCCCAAACTGTGTGCATTGCTGCTTTTACTTCAAAACAAGGCAGAAGTCATGAATTTTAGAGAAATAATCCAGATGTTACTCTCTTGTGCTCGAAATCTCCCCCTTGACACTTGTTTCTATGTATGTAGGCATCTAGCTCAGAAGCGGGAGCTAGATATATTAATTTCCTTTCCCTACTTCTGAGGTTTTCTTGCTGCTACCACTAGGAATAACTTGGCTAGTTTCATTCAGCCCCTGACTATGTCCATCAAACAAGGCAGCAGACTTACCCTTTCAAGTTCCGAACTCCACTTTATAACAAGCAATCCTTTTTATACACAGAACTCCAGCTTGGGATCTATAGGAATACTCAGTAAATATTTTTAGACAGCGTGATGATGCCCAGAGATACTAAGTGTCCGGTGCAGTCTGTCTCTGCACTTCTCTCTCCAGGTGGCCATATGCTTATTTAGTCAGCATGCTTTTATGACACTCCTACTGTATGATGGGTGAGCTAGTAAAACATGCCCTGAGTTTCCACGGGGACAGATGTGAGCTGGTATGTAATTACATACTGCAAATTGTATTATAAAAGAAAAGAACTGGATGTTTTTGTCAGAGGAGCGAGTGACCCCTTTCAGTGGAAATGGCATATAAATTAAGGATGATCTGAGCCTGACTCCCATGAAAGGCATGTTCTAGTTAGAGGGTGCTACCTGAACACTTGTCCTAAGATAAGAGGGGGTGACTGTGTAGTCCTGAGGCTTGTCACACTTCACTGTGCATCTGCAGAGCCCCACCCCACCACCAGACAGGGTTTCTCTGTGTAGCCTGGCTGTCCTGGAACTCACTCTGTAGGACCAGGCTGGCCTCAGGCTCACAGAGATCCACCTGCCTCTGCGTCCCGAGTACTGGGATTAAAGGCATGTACCACCATTGCCCGGCTCACCCACAGACCTTATTAGAAGGCATTATTCTCACTTAGCAGCTCTGGAGTAGGGCAAAAGTCCGGAGTTGCCCATCAGCTTCCTGGTGATGCTGAATGAGCTGTTAGGAGTCTCAGATTTACACGTGGGTTAGTGATGCGTCAAAGGAGCGGAGAGACATGGCGAAGCATGGCCAGCCAGGATTAAGGTGAGGAGATGGATGGATGGATGGATGGATGGATGGGAGGAGTATGTAGAGATGAGCTCATGCAGGGAGGCTTGGAAGAACTGCATTAAACAGGCAATTGATAGATGTTTCGTCAACACTAAGAAACATCACTGAGAATGACAGTTGCTGAAGTAGATGATCCCCCTTGGGTATTTAAAATTCTGGACTTGTATCTTGATGCTGTAGTACCTTAAAGAACCAAAGGGATGGCAAAGACAACCCGAGACACCCAGAAGCTGGCAAGCCATCCGACTGCTCCCCACTCCCTTCTTGCCGCCTGCCTCACCCTTGCTGCTGGGTCTACAAGGGTGGGATGCCGGAAGGAGGGACCTAAAGCGTCATGGTGAAACTTCAGCCCCTGCTAGTCAGTTGTGTGCCTGCCCGGCCCACCCTTAGCTCTCCTAAGCCTCCATGTCTGCTTTTGTACCGGTGAAACAGGCAGGAGCCTGCGGACGCCGTGGGAAATGACCATAAGGTCATCCGGCTGATTAGAAGCCCTCTTCACACACCTGTTCTCAAGCTCTGCCCTGAGGAGCAGCTCATAACGACTGCGACCCGGATTTCCAGGATTGACACAGTGAGGTAGACATGTTAGTCCTGCAGAGCCGAAGTGGAGAAAGCATGTTTTTCTTAAGCAATAATAATAGTATTTGAGGTGAGACTGGCAGAACGCATGCAAAAAAAAAAAAAAAAGAATTACTGTTCAGGTCTGTCTGTCTCTCTGTCTGTCTGTCTGTCTGTCTCTCCTTCTTGGTTAACAACAGGATGCCCTCTTTCTCCCTCTTCCCAGCTGCAAACAAGTCCGGAGCCTTTCTGTCTGCACACCCTGCCTCTGTTTAAAGCAAGAGACACCCATTTCTCACCGAGGAACTGTTAGGTAAACAATAATATATTTTCTTAAACCCGGAAAGTGGTTCAACATACTCAGCACGAAGTATGTTGGAATGGCCTCCAGCATTCCAGGGCTGGGCTCAGCACAAAGGTCTCCTGAGGAAGATGCTTCCTCTTTTGAAAAGACAGCAGGAAACCCTGGCCAGAGGGCACTGGAGCTCCGAGGCCACAGACCGGAGCCAGCCTTGATTCCGTCTAAGGAACTTGGTGTGCTCAGCTATCCCTGGCCCGAGCTGGCTGGAGACTACAGCTTTGGCTCCCTTGGTGCTGCATCCCTTTCCCACTCAAACACATAACCTCAGTGCACCCGACGTCAGGAGTTCACAGATCCTTGCACCACTGTTTCCTTGGGGAAACTGAGGCCTGGAAAATTAGGTTCTCACTGTCACATAGAAAAGGTTCTTTTCGGGGCTCAAAGACCAGTCTAGTTTGCATCAAAGTTCATTTCCAACATCTCAGCATTGACTTCCCAGAGCCCAGATTTCTGAGTGCCAAGACAGCGTCCCAAGGCCTTGTAGGTGAGGCAGGGTCATCTTTCAGCTCTGGAGGCCAGGGTATGAGGGGGTGCTTAAATTGGTAGCTATCTTAGGGATAGTGTTGGAGTTCCTGAGGCCTTCATTCAAGTCCCTGCCACTGGCAGTTTCAAGAAAAGAACAAGATGAATTCAGCCCGGTCCCCTTGTGTGGATGTGTACTTCCGGTTTCTGCCATCTTCCTTCTTTCTGAATGATTTCTGTAGCCAGCCAATCAGGCCACCGGTGCCATACCCATGAACATCTGTCCCCGATAAATAAGCAACAATCACCAGAAATATAAGGGCTATAGGATACATTGTCTATGCTCCTTCAAAACAATGGCGGCTTCTGATGAGAGAGGTAAGTGCAGTATGTTGTGCAGTGGGATGTTACTGGCTTTAAGTTGGGTTCAAAAGTCATCGCTAGAAGAGTTCCTGGGAAACCCCTTACCTCTGGTGATCCCTATTTTTCCATCTGCCACACCTTCCCTGGGAGATGATGGAATGTCTCTGTGCTAAGCCCTCCCCGTGGGCCTTCTTCCAAACTGAGTTGAAAAAAACATTTTATTTTCATTTTCTAGTGATAGGATGGATCCCGGGGCATCATACCTGCCAAGCAAATGATCTACCATTGAACCTGACTTTTAATCTCCAGGCAAGTGCATTTAACTGTCAAGCCACTTTGGGTGTGCTGTAGATTGGTCCTGGGTACTCTAGGTGCTTAACCAATATCAATTCACTCAATGCCCTGATTCCAAGGAGCAAATAGTGGAAGCTTCATGGGCCATTTTTGGTAGGCTAGACACAGTTGATGAGAGAGGTGTGGTTGCTTCAGATCCCCCCCCCCAACATACTGGAATGTGAGATCCAAGGTAAAATATGGTCACTAGGATGAGGCTGAATCCTGTTGTCTTCCTCAGTGGTCTCCTCCCTAAGAAGATGAACGAACGATGGAAGGGAAGACTAGGTTCTAAAGAGCAGAGTAGAGGTTGGGTAATGCCAAGGATAAGAAGCAGGAAGTGCTGAGTGCTCACTCTGGCAGGCAATTGCTTCTTCACACTGTGATGCTGGAGTGACATGGGACAGCAAGATGCTCTTCTCTTCCGGGGCCACGCTGGTCCCTATGGATCACATACCCTTGCCTTCATGTTGGGTTTGTCCAAGTGGAGACAGTGTCAGGACATCATAGGGCAAGCTGAGAGTCAAGGACACTTGTGTCTACCTTTTAAGTTCTATGATTACAGGTTTGTGCTACCATGCTAGGCTTGGGCTGGGAGCAACTGTGCCCCATCTGCTCCTAGTGTTGGAGCGTTCTCTCAGCCTCTGGCTTTTATCCAGCTCTCAGCTCTGGTCACTGTTGCTAATCGCTGGGAGCCTCACTCTACCCCTACTTGGAGACATTTCTTCACTGAGTTCTTGTGAAGCCTATATACCCTCAGCTTGTGCTTTGTGTCTTTTTCACACCAGGTTTTGTTGTTTTTTTTTTGTTTTTTTTTTTGTCACAGGGGAGGAGGAACAGATCTGTGCAGGGCTGTCAGACTGATGCTGGCAGAGAGCGCTTTCTCTGCCACAACCACAGAGGCTGGTAAGGGGCACCTTTAAGGGTAAATCTGCCTTCTGCTTTCCAAACAAACTCCTGTGAGCTTGGCTTTAGGGCATCAAGGTAGTGAGATTCGGGGTGCACGGGATACTGGGGAGCATTTAGATTATTGACTATCTCTCCCCTGTGACCTGTGTTGGGAATGGAGTGTGTCTATTTTAGGTGTTTTATTACTCTGACAAATACTTGAGAGGAGCAATCTCAAAGGGGAAGATTGATTTTGGCTCATGGTTTCAGATGGTTAGTGGTTCCATTGTTTTAGGTCCAGGAGAGGCAGATTCATCATGGTACTGAGTATGTGGCCGAGCATGCTCACTTCATGGTGGCCAGGAAGTAAAGAGTCCTGGGAGAAGATACAGCCCCCAAGCCCTCAGTGATCTACTTCCACCAGCTGGGTCCTACCTCCCACATTGCTTGTCACTGTGATGTCATCTCATGGTACGTTCATTGGTGAAGTCATCAATGGATGAGGTCAAGGCCTTATTATCCAATCACCTCTCAATGATTGGATCTACCTGGGGACCTAGTCTGCTCTATACAAGACCTTTTATAATGATCTTGGTAGGAATGAAGAGATTCTAAATATCTTCATTATAAATATATAAATACACAGATAGTGTCCTTCTCTATCAGACTGAAACAACCAGGAGATTGGAATTTCCCCAGGGATCTCAGGCTGGGAGAAGGATGACTTAATGAAGCCTGGTCCTAGCTGAAAGGGAAATCAGGTCTGTGAAAGAGATTTCACACAGTTCTGACAATTTGTGAGATCACTTGGCAGGAGACACTGGAGCCAGTACAACAATGTGTCAGTGATTGACAGGACCACACCTTGGACCAGGACTGCTTACTTAAGCATACCTTTGCCCGCCTATTTAAATCCCAACTTCGTGTCAGGACCCTGTAGCTGAACTTGCTATGATAGAAGCATCATTGGGACTCTTCGTTCCTCTTCCTAGTGTGACTACAGTGAACAAACCTCCTTGTTGAGGTTACTTGTTTGTTTAATTGATCTATTGAGGTGTGTGGCTGAGCATAGCTTGTTAAGGCTACCGGAGCCTGGACTCTGACCCTAAAAACTGCAGCAGTATTTGGGGAGGGGGGGAAGGAGCTACACTTTACATTCAAACTATAGCAATGTCACTCTATCTGACTTGGGCATGGATGGGCACAGCATCTGCTTCCCCAATACAGCTCTAGGATTGCTGGGGGCAGGGAGGGAGGACAGACCAGTGCATTGCTTACACTATTGAAGAGATCTAAGTCGTCTCCCACTTACAGAGTTCCCCTCTTGCTCCTTGCATGCCCCCTCCAGCTTCTTCCTCTTGCTTTTAGCCAGTTCAGGGACAATTGGGCACAGTTCCCTCAGGCCACTATTTGGATGTGTCACTGAAGCTTTGACAAATGTGGAGCTGGCTTGAAATATAGCAGGTGACTCAGCTGGGGTGCTGCTACAGTAGGCACTGGTGACACCCACTCCAAAGACTGTGGTAGAAAGGAGCCTTGACTCTGGTAAGCTTTGGCAGAGGTGAAAGGTAAGACAGAAGAAAGAGTAGAAGACTCAGTATGCATATACACATACACATATATACACATACACACATACATATACACATATATGTAATATACATATTTATGTATTAATAAATACCACCTCTCAGTCACCCCATTGTTAGACCCTGTTTCCATGGTTACCTTTTTCACTGATACCCCTAGACACTATCAACCCTTCTCCCTACAACCCCATTCTATCTACTTCTAGGCCACCACCTCTCTAGAGACTTTGTATCTTTACACCCATTTTCCAGATGAGAGAATGGAAGTTTGGAGTAAGGAAGTCCCTATTATTGGTAAGATGCCAAGGCTGATGTCTTCAGCACAGCTGCATATGGCTGTTGGCCATAGAGTGGCTGCTACAGTTACATTCTCCATAGATCAGCATGGATACCAGTATCCCAGCATGGATACTGATTTGTCCAGAACCTTGTGCCAGGGTGTTTCTCAGAATGCTGTGGAACTGGTGGCTGTGGTGTGTGTGTGTGTGTGTGTGTGTGTGTGTGTGTGTGTCTGTCTGTCTGTCTGTCTATTTGTGGTGTATTTGTGTCTTCCCTGGGTCAAGCAGGAGCTGAAGTGTCTATCACACACACACACACACACACACACACACACACACACACACACACACACACCCTACAATAAGGGAAATGCTGGATTTAGAGTCTTTTATCAGATAGTGAGAACAACTGCTCCTGAGGTGCATAGAAGAATGCTGGGAGGGATTGGTAGTGGATACTTTCAGGTACAGGAAAGGCTGGTTTGAGGGTCTGTAGGAGTCTGTGGTCTGGAAGCAGATGGAAGGAAGATGTGGGGGAGAGCATTAGGCAATGTCCTTATGGGCATCAGTGAAAAGGGGAAGCCTCGAGAACACGGTCTAACTGGCCACTGGCTCTGGACCTTGGAGAGTCTTTGCACAGGAGGCCAGCCAGTCTCAGGCAGTTGTGAATGAATACCTTTGCTCCTTGGGGAGCAGAGATGGACAGCCTGGTGGACTTGAATGTGCTGGTGAGGGACTAGGAAGCTGATCCCATGAGAAGGGAGAGTGAAGCAGTAATTCAGGAAGAAGTGGAGATGGGGAGCCACTCAGGTGGAAAGAGACTATGAGGGCAGGGGACGTCTCTCACAGGTCCTGGGCTCTTGGACTTGATTGTGCTTTCTATACCTCAGTTCCAAGCCTCTCCTTTAACAGCTAGCCAAGATGGGAGTGGGGCTAAACATCCCTGATCTGGAGCCCACACACTAGTCTGTGGGGAGCCACCTCTGATGGTGCCTTTCCACACTGGCTGCCGTGGAAAGATACCCATACCCACTGTGTGCTGAGAAAAGCAGGTTCCAGGCCATTCATCAACCCTGCAAGCCCGTCTGTGCAGAGTCGGACCCGGGGATGTGAGTCTCTGTGTGGCAGATTCTGGGAACAAACCTGTGTGGCAGCATACCAAGCCCTTCTGTTCTCTGAGGCAGGAGAAAGTTTGACTTTGTTCTCTCTCTGTCTCCCTCCCTCCCTCCCTCCCTCCCTCCCTCCAGTCTTTATCTATATAACAGCCCCAACTGTCTTGGAACTCACTTTATAGACCAGGCTGGCCTTGAACTCACAGAGATCCACCTTTCTCTGCCCCCAGAGTGGTGGGATTAAAGGCATGCCCCACCTTGCCTGCCTTTAAATTTTCTTTGCACATGTTAATTTATTTATGTGCTGGCCACAGCATGAATGCGGAGGTCAGAGGTCAAGTTCCTGGCATTGGTTCTCTGGAGCAAACTCAAGTTGTCAGGCTTGCGCTGGTGGCTTTACCCATAGAGTCCTTCTGCTGGATAAATTTGTTTGTTTGTTTTGTTTTCCCCAAATGTTCTTGCAGCGCTTGTCTATTGTGAATTGACAATGAGCACATGCCCTTTTATTCACAGTAAGAAAGAAACTTTAGGGTCAATGACACAACTCATGGGAAAAGGCTTTGACCATACAAGCCTCAGCAGTCTGAATTTGATCCCTGGAACCCACCTTAAGCTAGATCCCGGTTCAAACACCTGTAATTTTATCATCCCTATGGGAGGTGGAGACAGGAGGATTGTTGGAAGCTTAGGGGACTGCTAGCCTGGGATGAGAGTTGAAGGCTCAGCAAGGTGGAAGGCAAGGGCTGATCCCCCAAAGTTGTACATGTGTTTATGCTTGTGAACACAGACACACACTCATAAAACACCCCTGTATGCATATATGCACACACTAAAACAAACAAATACATAGAAATACTAAAAGATTTTCACTTCTAAAATCTATACATGGCAGATGAGAAGAAAACCATGAACCAGACCTGGTTTCAGATATCTGAGCCAGGAAAGGAAATGTGGTATAAGTTGCTTCAAAGTGCAGGGGCTGAAAGTCTTGGCCTCTTTTTCCAATATACATGTGCTAAGAAAAAGGTACCCATCACTAGGGTAAAGGACAAAGACAGAGAAATTGGGGGCTGTCACTTCTGGGAGCCAAAGATTTAGGGAGATGGGGGTGGGGAGGGATCTGCCACAGGAGGTGGGGTTGGCTCTAGCAGGCAGAGAAGCACCTTTCCCTGGGGCAGGAGGAAGACAGGAAGGATGGTGCACGTGTGTAGAGCTGTAGGTGGGGAGGCAGGAAGGTGAGGGCGTCCTTTCCTGATCGCCTCTATTTTCTCTGCAAAGGAGGAGGCGAGGCCATCCTGTGAGGGTGGGATGGACAGCTTCCCAGGCTGGGGGATCCAAGGGGCTGGGCTGGGGGAGGCTGGGAAGGACCCTGGGGGATAGAACAGCTGTTCCACTGTTCCACACGGTTTCAGATAGGTGACCTCTGTCCAGAACCACCTGTGCCAGGGGCTTGCTTTCAGGGGGCTTGTCACCTGTCTGTGTAGCCCAGGAGGACTTCTCTCTGTTTAATTCTGGTATCCAAGGCTGCCAGGAGATAAGATACTTTGTTGGGTTGATTGCAAGGCCCTAAGGTTGGAAAGGTTAAGTGGAAATAAGGACTTGGAGGCAAGGGGTTTGCAGGGAGAGCAGGAGAGATGGGGAAGTCGGCAAGCAGAGAAGAGAGCTCTTGTGGGAGCGAGGGGTGTGAATGGCAGGAGTCAGCAAACAAAGAGGGTATGAGAGCAATGGCTAGGGAGGAGGGAGGAGATGCTGGTGGAGAGGGTCCAGGATTCCATTAGGATCATGGCAGGAGTGGAAATACAGGTGAGTCAAGGTCATTGGCTGAGGCCAGGGTAGTAGATAACCCGGAACAGAGCAGGCAAAGTGTAGACGGGGGATCCAGGAAAGCCATGCCAGGGAGACTGGGAATAGAGAGAGCAAAGCATTGAGAAGACATAGGGAAGGCCCAGGAGTGCAAGGAGGAGACATTCTTTATGATGGAGGTGGGAGGTGGGGGGCAAAATCAAGGAAGGAATTTAGACTGAGAGGAAGCCCAGAGATTGCTAAAGTACACGGCACAGTGGAGAGGAAACAGAGGCCGGAAGAGACCAGCTAGCTCCTCATGGCTGGTCAACAGCAGACTGCCATGCCACCCTCATGCCAGGTTGTGGCATCTTCGTGGGACTGGGACTGAGGAGTCACGCGGGAACACGTCTCCAGGATAGTCCTTTGGCTTTAAATTAAACGAACAGAAAGCTAGGAAGAGTGAAAGGTAGTAGATCTGCGACCAAGTCCAGGTTTCCCGATTCCTGGTGTGCTGTGGATATTGGTGATGGAATAAGGAAGAGAGTATGTTGGGAAGAATCCAGAAATAATATGTGTGCATATGTGTATGTGCATGTGTACACACAAGCTCTGTGTATGCAAATATGCGTATGCGCATATATGCATCTATTTGCACTTATGGGCTGTGGTTATAAGAAACTTGGGTTGGACCAGTATTTATCTTTGCAAAGAAAAAAGTATGGTTTGTAACTTTGATTTTTTTTGAACACCTATTTTAAATGATGGTTCTTAAATGCTTTAACATCCCTTGTAGCCCACCACCCACCAGAGGAAGTTTGGTGCAACTCCCATCTGTGTTGTCTGGAAATCGGCAGTTCAGTTCACAGATTCGCCGGCAGGGGCAGCTCCATCCACTCGCAAACACCTCGCGGATATATCAGAGGTCCAGTTCGGTAGAGTCTGGATAGCAAACCTGAATCAGCAGGAGTGGCATGACCTAGCAGAGACAGCCAGGCCTCAGCCTCAGCTCAAGTCAGCAGGAGGGACCCGGAGGGACTCCAGGAGTTCTTGGCTGTGTCTCTCTCAGGAACCGGAAGATCTGCAAAGATGTGAGACCCACAAGGGTTGCACAGCTCTATAAGCAAGCCTAGCTCCCATCACCACCGCTCGTAGAGTCTTATTTATACTCTCTCCGAACGTGTCCTCCACGGGTCTTGTCTCAGCATGCGCATCTGTCTCAGCTGACATCACTTTACCAATCAGCCCAAGTCTTTGGTAGCAGCAAGAAACTGCAGCACACCACCAGAAGTTTGCATTTCTCTCTATGGAGTCACGACAAATGCAGCACAACTGCGAAATGTAAGGTGGACCAAGAATCTTTCATCACGTGTCCTTTCATGTGCTTGTTTTGGTAGAACATCTCTCTCCTGTATCTGCTTCCTGTAGGAAGGCTAATGGTCCCTTAGTCTTTCACCCGTGTCCACTTCAGGGAAAGACTCCACATGTTTGCCTAAGCAAAACACCTTCCAACACAACTGACTTCCCAAAGAACCCTTAAGTCCGTGTCAATGGTTGCCTTTGCAGAGGATGAAGGTAAATGCTTCCCATTGCCAGAGGTGGAGATGGGAACGACGAGCTACCCACTTACCATTTTCTGCTTCTGGTACACAAGGAGCAGACAGCTGGCCTGTGCCAAGGTCGTCCAAATGTTTTGCAGCACACTGGTATTACTGGAACTCTACACCTGCTCTGATCAGTAATGTTGCAGGCCCAGTCTGCCCATGACTTATATTAATGCCAGAACACCTTTGCTGACCTTACAGGCTTAGCCAGGGCTTGCAGTAAAATTTTAGGGTTGTCATAACAAATTACCTCAGACTGGGAGATTTAAACATCAGATTTTTTTTTCTCTCTCTCACGGATTTGGACCTTGAAGCCCAAACCTGGGTGGCTTCACCTGAGGCCCATCTCCTTGTCCTCTCAGAGTCTTCACGCACTTTCCCCTCTGTGCCCGTGTCCTGGTCTCCACCTCATGTAAGAACACCATTCATATTGGATTAGGGCCCAACCTAATGACATCATTTTTGTTTAATTATCCCTTTAAGCACTCTGTCTCCAAATATAGTCACATTTTAAAACGCATTTTAAGGATTTGGAATTCAGTATTTTTTTTTTTGCCAGATACAATTCAGCCCATAACAGGGAGCAGAAACCCATATACAGGATCTAGGTTTAAAAAAATTGGGCTAGTGAGATGACTCAGTGGTTAAGAGCACTGGCTGCTCTATTAGAGGACCCAGGTTTTATTCCTAGCACCCACACAGCTGTTTGTAACTCCCATTTCTGGGGATCCAGCACCTCTTCTGTGAGTCCCGGTCACGCACATGATGCACAAACATACATGCAAACAAAACACCCATAAACATAACATTTTCAAAAGAAAGTGTTGGGGGGGGGAGTTGGAGAGAAGGCTTCGTGGTTAAGAGTGTATACTACTCTTGTATGGCTAAGTTTGGTTCCTATCATCCACATTGGTAACTCACATCTGCCTGTAACTTTTAACTCCAGGGGATTTTGTGGAGTCAGGGAACTGTGGGATGGGGGCGGAGGGTGGGCAGGCCCAGAGCAAGAGTAGGGCCTGGGTGTCCTGAAGCACGTAGCCCTGCCCCCACATCTTTACCTCCCCCAGTGGTCATGTAGTCTAATAGCCAGGTTAAACTTCCTCTTCCCTTATAAGGCCATGCCCTACAGCACCTAGAATTCCTCCTTATGCAAATGAGGCATCCCCAGTGCCCTGGCACCGGCCAATGATGTACATTCACCCTGAAAGTCCTTCCCAACCCCTCAAAGGTTTAAATAGCCTTTGTCCAGCCCCTCCCATTAAACAAGCTGCCTCACTACAGCTGCCTCTGGAGAGTCTGTTCTTACTGTGCTCACCACCTCGTGGGGACCCTTTTGCTCCCAGCGGTCCCTCCTAGCTTCCCCTCCCAGGATCTGATGGTTGTGATTGCAGGCCAGGGGAAGCCAAGCCTGAACAGGATGAGATGACCCCTTCTGTCCTTCACTGTACCCGAACTCATGTTCATACCCACATTGGACATAACCCTGAGGCCATCAGCCAAGTAGGGCCAGGCCCCTAGTGTTCTGGCTGGACTCCACCTACAGTCACCTGGTGACGGTCAGGTTTTCCCCGCCCCACAGTTGCCAGGCAACCCAGCCCACTATGAAAGGGGCTTCTTGGCTCCTCCTCCCTCTTTTGCCCTTTTCTCTTGTCCACACTCTCCCTTGTCTCTTGACGCCCCCCTCCCCCCATGTTTCCCCTCTCCCCATTCTTCTCCCCTCTTTCCACATGGTCATGGCCAGCTTTCACCTCTCTATCTTTTTTTTCGCTCTTTACTTCTCTATCTCTTTTCCTTTTCCAACTTTTCTATAATAAAGCTTTAAAACCATGGGCTGTCTCTTCTTCTCTAAACCCTCTGTGTTGGAGAAATGGAATAGGCCTCAGTGTCTCCAGGGACCAGGAAGGACCCAGGACTTCCCCGCCCGCTGGGCTTCCTCCGCAGGTACTCGGGCCTCCGCCCCACAGGATCAAGTCCGGATCCCCCCTAGCCGGGTAGCCTCCCTCCGCAGGTACACGGATGCTCGCCATCCCTCCACAGGTACGCCGGGCCTCGCTCGTCTTTCCTACACCCACAGACGAACACACACACACACGAATACACACAATTTAAAAAATATTAAAAAAGTAAAGTGTTTCTCTTACTTTATTTTGGGAAGCTAAAGTTCAAATCTACCACGGGATTATCTCCCCAGTCCTGGTGTTTATCTTACGAGAATCATGAACTAGAAAGCAATTCTTCCTGGCTCTCAGGCATCTGTAGAGTGGTGATTTTAAGCTATGGTCATAGATTGACCCTCTTCTCATGGAGACGTGAGATCTGTATCCCTGCCTCTTGAATCTGAGTTGACTCATGCCTGTTTTGAGCAATATAATATGGCAGAAAAGTGCTGTGTCCCTTTCAGGCTAGGTCATAAAAGGCCATGTAACTTTTGCCTTGCTTACTGAAACACTGCGTTTTCAGAGATTTGACTCACTATACTACAGAGTCTAGCGTCCCCAAGAGGGCACGCCGGATAGACTCCAGGAAGATCACGCTTACTGCCCAGCTAGGCCGCATCTCTCCGCTGCCGCTGTGCAGGTCCCAGTGGTAAGGGAAGCCATTCTGGATACTGTACCAGCCAGTCTGCCAGCAGACTATCATGGAGCAACTTCTGCCCATTCCACCCTGAACAGGAGTCCGCCGGGCCCTGCTGTGTTCCTAACTCGCAAACAATTGGTTGCTGTTCTCAGTCACTAACTTATAAAGGAGTTTGGGAGGCAGATATAATCAGAGCATGGGACAGACATCATTTTGTTCTTTGTTCTGACCCACACTACCCATTAGGCTTTCCTGTCTCCTTGTATTTCCTGCTTCCTCCTAAATGTAACATGCATGGCTTTCTCTACTCCCAGCTCCTCCCTGGATCTTTAATTATTGTCCACATTACTAGAAATGGGTGAGAAGTGGAGCCTCCAGGTCAGGGGCAGGGTGACACAGTGTGTGGCATGGGCCACACTGGGGATGTGAGCCCAGCAGCTCATGGACCCTCATTTGTGCATTGTCAGGGTCTGTGTTAAGCCATGCCACAGGGAAGTCCCTAGTTCACATATTAACCCCTCCCTGGTTCTACTGCTTCTGCCCAGAGGGAAAAGGTTCTTGCTTAGAATTAGTCTTCAGCCTATTCTATCAAGGTCCCCCGTGGACTTCCCCAAAACATAAAATGCCCTCTCTAGCTTAAAAACTTATTATTGTGTGTGAGTGTATGCATAATGTATGTTTGTGGGGTTTTTGTTTGATTGTGAGTGTGGAGGTCAGGGAACAACTTTGTGAAGTCAGTTCTCTCTTGTCACCTGTAAGTGGGTTCTGGGGTCAAACTCAGGCCACCGAGCTGGCACGGCCGGTTTCTTCATCCATTGCATCATTTCTCTAGTTTCCATGGGGACTAGCCTGTGAAGTAATTCATCTGCCAACCACTTCTTCAAAACTTCCATCAAAGCTAGATAGCGTAGCATATGCCTGCAATCCCGGCACTTGAGAGGTAGAGGCAGGTGTATCAGAAGTTCTAGGTCAGGCTCGGCCACATAGCAAGTCCAAAGCCAGTCTGGACTACTTGAGCTCTCTTAAAAACAAAACGAATTGAGTAGAGCAGGGCATGGTGGCACATACCTGCAACCCCATTGCTAGGGAAGTTAAAGTAGAAGGATCGATGGTTTGAGGCTAGTTTGGGTTATACAACCAGATCTGTCTCAACAAACAAACAAGCAAGCAAGCAAGCAAGCAAACAGGTCACTCCCCCAGATGACTTGCTGAACTGACGTTTACTCCCCTCTCCCTTTGATTCTGGTCTTCATCTTGCTCTCACAGGCCCTTCTCAGACTAAGTACTTTTCTCCCTTGTAGGACACGCATTGCCACCTGGAGGACTTACTTGGAGGTTTTAGAAAGAAGTACAACTACTCTATACCTTGACTGAATGTTAATTCTCCTCTCTTTGGGGAAAGGTTGTCCTTTTTGACCTGTGGGATGAATGTCCACGGAGCTGTGAGGGAGAAAGGGAACGGAATCAATCCAGGTGACAAATGAGGTAATGGAGGTTGCAGCCGGATTGACCTCACACCCATAGGTCACTGTTTGAAATGTTCAACCCTTCCCTTTAAGGCTTAGCTTTTCACAGGGCTCACATGTAATTACCGAATTAGAAGGGGCAGGCGAAGGAAGGATGTGGGTCCGAGTTCACAAGCAGCTGGGGGGGGGGGGACTGCAGCCAGCAAAACCAGCACCAAAGTCCTCACCTTCTCAGCCGCAAGCTCTGTCTGATCAATTTATCTGTCCGGTTTTCATAAGAGAGGGCCATTGGCTGGCCTCCCTTGTCTAGTAGTTTCTTGGGGCTGCTCTAAGAAACCGCTGTAGTCGGGGGGGGGGGGTTATGACGTAAGATTCTTGCAGAAGCAGAGGTCCAAAATCTAGGTGCTGTTACTTCCTGAGGCTCTGATCTAGCTTGTGTTCCACGCTTCTGTGAGTCAGTACTTCACAGAGCTTTGACAACACGCTGGGAGAAAAGCAGCTCAAAGGAGGAAAGATTTGATTTGGCAGCTGGCATCTGGGGTCAGCTTGCTCCACTGTGGTCCATGAGGCAAGGGAGAGGAACACGGAGTCTGGAGCATGTGTTAGAGCAGTGGTTCTCAACTTTCCTAATGCCCTGATCCTTTATTACAGTTGCTCATGTTGTGGTGATCCACAACCATAAAATTATTTTGTTGCAATATCATAACTGTAATTTTGCTAGTGTTAACAAATTATAATGTAATATCTGATATGTGACTCCCCCCCACCCCCCCAAGGGATCACAACCCACAGGTTGAGAACCACTGTTAGAGCAAGCTGTTCACATCACAGTGGCCAGGAAGCAGAAAGCATGCTTGTGCTGGTGGGCTCTCAAACTCCATATATAGCTAAGGATGACGTTGAACTTCTGATTTTTCTGCATTCCCCTTCAAAGTGCTGGGATTACAGGTATGGACCACCATGCCTACTTTATGGGGCACTGGGGATTGAACCCAGGACTTCATGTATGCTAGGCAAGCACTCAACCAGTTGAGTCACATCTCCAGCTCTGCCTCCAGCATCCCAAGGAACTCTCATCTATGAATTCTGTGTCTCTGGGTCTGCGTTTCAATCGTTGTCTTTCAAGAACACCAGTCATAGCCAGGCAGTGGTGGCGCACGCCTTTAATCCCAGCACTTGGGAGGCAAAGGCAGGCAGATTTCTTAGTTCAAGGTCAGCCTGGTCTACAGAGTGAGGTTCAGAACAGCTAGGGCTATACAGAGAAACCCTGTCTCGAAAAACCGAAAAAAAAAAAAAAAAGCTTATCTTAACCCCAATGTGACCTTGTCCTAACTCATCAGATGTTTAAAACTTTACTTCCAACTAATACCACATTCAGATGTTCTGGGAGAATTAGCCTTGAGGGAGGCGTGCTCTGCAAACAAGCACTTTCCTCTTTCTTATCTTTCCCTCCTTCTCTTCCTCCCTCCTCATCTCTATTCTGCTGGTCTTCATTTTTATTTTGCATTTTTAAACAACTTATTTAATTTTATTTTGTATTCATTGGTGGAAGGATCTCAGATCTCTTGGAACTGGAGTTACACACAGTTGTGAGCTGCTGTGTGGTGCTGGGAATTGAACCCTGGTCCTTTGGAAGAGCAGACAATACTCTTAACCACGGAGTCATCTCTCCAGCCCTTGGTCTTTATGTTTTTTTAAGTCTCCATTCTTTCCAATGTCAGGGTTACTGGAGGGATCACAGTTTTTGTACGATGCCCGACAGAACACCATGCAAGGACATGTCTGAGAGCCTCCAGCAGACAGGAGCAAGTTGCTTCCTGTAGATCTGCAGGTATCTCAGTACTAACACCCAGATGAGATGTTCTATCATCTTAAGAAGGAGGAGAAAGAAGAGGTGAAGACAGGAAGAGGAAGAGAGGGGATGCAGCTTGGGAATGGAGACGATGTTTGTGCATGGACTGCATCCATGACTTTAGGGAGCTGAACTGATTTCTTCTACGTCAAGCAGGGATCTTGCTCCTCCTATCTGAGTTTCTCTCAGCCTCATCCTTACCATGAAAGCTATTACATTCTTCTAGACAGGTGCTGACCAGTAGTGTAGCTACTAGTCACACACACACACACACACACACACACACACACACACAAGCACACCATGTCTCAAGTTAGTGACAAAACAATGCAAACTATTTCATTAGTAATGATTACATATTGAAACTGAAGTAGATGAGACAGGCATAGCAAGTTGAGTCAAGCATCATGGAGCTAGAGGCTGATGCAGTCATAGAGCTCAGAGCTTATGTACTACAGCAAGACCACCTAGAAGTTTCCAGGACTGACCTGGCTGGCTGGGATGACCGATAATGGTCCTTTGCTTCATTGTGATGTCATTCCAGTTCACCTTCCTGTTGCTGTGCTGTGATAAAATGCCACAACCAAAGCAACTTCAGGGGCTGGAGAGATGACTCAGCAGTCAAGAGCAGCAGCTGCCCTTCCAGGGGACCAGGGTTCAATTCCTACCAACCACAGTTTGGCTCACAACCATTTGTAAATGCAGTTTCAGGGGATCTGACAGCTCCTTCTGGCCTCCAAGGGCACAGCATTCATGTGATGCATAGACATACATGCAGTCAAAATACCCATACGCATAAAAATAAAGAAAAATTTAAACACAACTTAAGGGAAAGGGGCTTTTTGGGGTTCACAGTCGGAGGGTTTAGTCGCTATGGCTAGAAGTCAAAGTGTCGGGAGCTTGAAGCAGCTAGCCAATTGTGCCACAATCAAGAAGCAGAGAGTGAAGAATGCCTATGTTCAGGTCGTTTTCTCTTTTTTTATGAAGCTCAGGACCCAAGCTTAGGGAATGGTGCTACCCATTTTTTTGCTCCATTCCAACCTCAACTAATCCAATGAACAACCCCACACAGGTCAAACCATGTTAAAGAATTCCTCATAGGTGTACCTAGAGGCTTTTCTCCTAGGCAATTCCAGATTCTCCCAAGTTGACAAGGCTAACCTTCTGTATGTCACTAGTCTTGCGAAATGGCCCCTTCCCACTATGCATCTGATACCATGCTGCATCTCCAAACTCAATACAATGTAAGTATTGGATATTTTGTACTGTGTCTTATAGTATCAAATTTGATTTCCAAATTTTAACTTTAATAAAAATATTATGTCGGGGGGGGAATAAAATTCCTCAATGTAAAAATGTATGTGGTTCTTAGAATAATTTAAAGGATGTCCATGGCTCATGATATCTTCCTGTCGGAAGGTATCCAGGCACACGGTATGAAGCTGACGTGTAGCTTTGCCACTGATGAGCCGTGTGCCTTTGGTCTCTGGGTTGATTTTTCTGATTTTTTGAGATGCGTGTGATGTGATCCAGTTATCTGCCCTGCTGCTGGGAGTCATCAGAGTCATCAAAGGAGACAATCATATAGACAGGATTCTCAGCTCCAAAACACAGCAGAAAGCCTCCTTCTCTGTTCCCCTCTCTCTCTTCTCTCTCCTCCCCTCCCTTCCTCCCCTTCCCCTCCCTTCCCTTCTGGTCTCTTTTCTCTATTCTCTCTTCTATTACCATCTTCCCCCTCTCTTCCTTATCTTTTTCTTACCCTCCTCTATTTCCCCTTCCCTCCCCACCACCTCCTTCCCCACCACCTCTCTCCTCCCCTCCCTTCCCCTCCCCTCCTCCCCTCCCCTCCCTTCCCCTCCTCCCCTCCCCTCCCCTCTTCCCCTCCCCTCCCCTCCCCTCCCTTCCCCTCTATTACTGTCCCTCTCTTTTCATTCCTTCTCCTCCCCTCTTCTTTCTCCTTCCCTCAGGTTTTAGGGTTCCTGTTGCTGAGGTAAAACATGATAATAGACAACTTGAAGAACAAAGCGTTTATTTTATCTCACAACTCTCAGGTCACACTCCATTGCCGAGGGAAGTCAGGGCAGGAACTCAAACAAGGAGAGAACCCTGAGGCTGGAGGTGACAGGGAGACCGTGGAGGAACACTGCTTCTTGGCTTGCTCCTCTTGGCTTGCCCAGCTTCTTTCTTACAGCCCTCAGGACCACCAGCCCAGGAGTGGTACCATGCATAGTGATCTGGGTCTTTTTTGCCAATCATCAACTGAGAAAATGTACCACGGGCTTTCCCACAGGCCAATCTGGTGGGGACATTTTCTCAACTGAGATTTCTTCTTTCAAAATGGCTCTAGTTGTGTCCAGTTGACCTAACTCTAAGCAGCACACTTCCTTTTCCCTTCTTTCTTCTCCTCCCCTCCTGTGTTAGTTACTTTGTCTCTGTGATACAATCCCATGACCAGAAACAACTTAAGGATGGAAGTTCATTTCAGTTTCCAGTTCCAGAAGGGCTTGATGCCCAGGATGTAGGGGCAGGGTGTGTGAAGAACAGGAAGCAGACAGATCACACAAGAAGCAGAGAGCAAACTGGAAGGGACGAGGCTATAAATTCTCAAAGCCCCACCCTGAGCCGTGGACTTCTCCCAGCAAGGCTCAGCTTCTTAAAGTTCCTTATCTTTCCCAAACAGTGTCACCAACTGGGGATCACGTGTTCAAATACACGAGCCTGTGGGGGACATTTCCATCCTCACTTCATCCCTGCCCCTGCCTTCTATCTATTAACACCGTCAGCGGCTTCCGCCGGCTGCTGTCACAAGTACCCACAGCAACATCCCTGCCTCCTCTTTCAGTCAAGGGAATTAGGCCACCAGGGCAGGGGCCTCGAACATAGCCCACAAAAATTTCAGCTTTCAGCTCTTCCCAAACTCTGTGGTCTGGTTCTAAGTGAGTTACCCTCTGCCAGATGCCAACAGTGCTTTTGTCTGCTTGGAGGGAGGGGGTGGGGCGGGCCAGGTCTTAGGGAGGGGGGAGGGAATGTCCTTCCACCTAGTGTTTTCTTCTAATGGACACCGTGTTTGTGTCGATTAGAATAAGACATTCATTTTCCCTCCCCCACTCCTCCATAAAAGCATTTCTATTGCGTCAGACCACCAAAGCATTTCCTCATTCTTTTTTTGGTCACCAAATATTTTTATGATTTTCCACATATCCAGGGCGCAGGGGGGGGGGGGGGGAAACAGGAGCAGCCACTCAGGCGGCAGCGGTAGACACACCACGTCTCCCAAGAGGGCGAGGGATTGAAACAGCAAAACAACAGGGCAAAACCAAAGCCAAAGGGGCGGGGTGGGGGGTGTCCAGAGAGTGACAATTAGCCTAAGATCCAGAGATTTCTATGAATTCTTCTTGGGAATTCTGGGATAACAAGCTGGAATTCACCTAGTGGCTTGGGACAGTGAAGGCTCTCCTAGGAACCAGTCAAACATTTGCAGATGAAATTAGCCCTTGGTGAGGTGAGAGGATAAGGTGTGGAGGGGCCCCAGTCACCTGAGGGTCAACCTCAGGCCTACCACACCTTCCTCCTCCTGGTCTGACTTTCTTTCCCTTCCCTGATGTCCTACCAGTATGAGAATGATGGAGTTAGCGATCTGCTTCCTGTGGGGTCTAGGGGATACCACCCAGAGCTTGGGGTGACTATTGGTTATTTGATCTCCCCCTTTTTTCCCCTTTCTGATTTCCATCCCTAGCTGGCTTTCCCAGAGACAGAGCGGGCGCTCATAGCCAGCCAGCTGCTCTGTGCTGAGAGATTTAAAATCCTGCAATTGACTCTGACTGTGTCCAGAACGATGGGTGTCTGCGACTGATTTATTAATCTGCTGGGGAGGGAGGGAGGCTGTGTTCGGGTCCAGGCTGTTTACTGGGATGACAATGGATTTACGTTTCAGCAGGGTTTATGATGGCTGGAGGCATGGAAGCCGCAGACACCAGGACTCAGTGAGGACCCGCCACTGGCAGGGAATGGGAAGCAGTAAGAGGGTTTGGAAGTTGATTTAGAGGAGATCTCCAAAAGACTGACCTTCTAGTCCATAGGACTAGGCAGGGGGCAGGGCATGCCCTGTGCAGTGGATTCCATTCTCTTGTGACTTAAAGAGTCGAAGTGGATCTTCGTGAGGCTCTTGGGTCTGACTGCTCATACAGTCTGTGGGCTGGATGGAATGACATTTTTGTGAAGATTGGTAGATCGGAAGTGGGGGAAAGGTTTGTACTCAGCTTTGCAAAATCCTGTCAGGGAGATAGGACAGGGGAGATGTGGTTTGACTGCACTCTGGGGAGCTTGATGGGGTGACCAGTGATATGGCAGGCGCATGATTAGGAAGCCAACGTATTTTGACCCAATTAGATGGAGAGAGTGCATCAGTATTTAAAATATTAAATGATAGCTATTAATCTATCTGTCTGTCTGCCTGCCTGCCTGCCTGCCTGCCTGCCTGTCTGTCTGTCTGTCTGTCTGTCTGTCTGTGTGTGTGTGTGTGTGTGTGTGTGTGTTTGTGTTTGGGTGCACATGTGTCATGGAGATCAGCAGACAACTTGTGGGAGCCGGTTCTCTCTCCCTACCATGTGAGTGCTGGGAAAGCAACTCATGTCATCAAGACTCAGAGGCAGGTACCTTTTCCTGTTGAGATGTCTTCTGGGCTCTTACTTTAGTATTTACAGATTTGCAAATGGAAGGAAGCAGGAAACTGGCTCTTCCTGGTGGTTCCAGGAACCAGCTCTTTCTTACCTTAGATGGCTGGCAGCCAAGACTTTCATTCTGCCACCTGTGGGCTGTGAAAGACGGGGTAGTGACTGCATCACCCCAAGGCTGTGATTCTTCTGGTGGTGGTGGTTTGCTAGAAGGATAAATAATATACCACACAAGAGGCATTTAGTACCAATGAAACCCCATGCTCACTGTCCTCCTCTTCCTCCTCCTCCTCCTCGATGAAACTGGTAGTTATTTGGTACAGTCAGAAGCAGAACAAATGGCCAGAAACCACCGGGAGGCTGATCATGGTTCAACTCAAGAAAGAATCCTTTAGAATAGCAGAAAACAGGGCATTGGAATAAAGGACAGAGAGAAGAAAGGAGGTAAGGAGATAGGGAAGGGAGGAGGGAAAGGGTCTCACACACACACACACACACACACACACACACACACATGCCCGCGCGCTAAACTGGAGACAGGCATTGGGCAGCCTCCATCAGGCTCCCCCGTGGGAGCTGAGCCCGAGGACCACAGACCAATCATAAGAGAAGCAGTCGAAAGCCCTTCTCCATCTCCTCTTCCCAAGGTGCTTGGGGCACCCTACTCCAGGACTGGCTGGGCAATGTTGGTGAGGAAAGGCTGGGCTGACATCTTGAAGGTTCTCAGGAGGAAGGTTTGGGTTGTCTTTAAGAAGAACTTCTGTATCAGACCCCTTAGGGCACTGAGCCTGGCTCTATCTCGAGGTGTCTGAGTACCCCCCCCCAGGTGTATCTTCTAATCAGGTCTCCTAGATGGCCTTTACCCTACTCTCTTGGAAAAGAACTTTGTAAAGAGCTCTTATGCAGGCTTGGAGACATTTGTCATTTCTTCTCTGTTGCCCTTTCCAACCTGGGTGAGGTGATTCTCTGCCAACTGTCCTCATTTAGGAACTCACTATGTAGACCAGACAAGCCTCGAACTCACAGAGATCCTGGTGTCTCTGCCTCTAAGGTGCTGGGGACTAAAGGCCTGTGCCACCGTGCTAGTTGTGGGGAGCTTCCACCAATGGTGCTAACCTTGTCCTCTTTATCCTTGAACGACCAACTTTCTTCCAGCCACATGTCATTGTGCATAATGTGGGAGACTCAAGCCTCAGATGAGATACTGTATACAGAAATACCACGCTATGATTCTGTTGTTATCATTATCAGACAGGGAGGCTGGAGCCGAACCCTTTGTGCAGGCTTGAGGTTAAGACCTCAGCCGCAAACTCTGAGTGGAAGACAAGGCAGGAGACCAGGGAGATGGGAGGCGGGGCAGAGAAAGGACTGATGGGAACCAAGTTCATGCTAAAGATACTTGGCGGCAGCCAGGCCACAGGCCTGTGGCTGGGCTCCAGTCCCAACCGCGAGCCTCATTTCCATATGCAGGTCAGCCTGTGGTGTGTTTATAGCCCAGTCTCTGGGCAGGCATAGCTTTACCAGGAAGGCTCAGCCCCTGAATCTGTGGGAGGGCAGCAGCCGTGGGTTGTGGGAGGTGGTGGGCTGCATGCCTTTGGCTGGCAGAGCACGGTTCCCATCAGAGTCAATTACAGGGCACAAAGCTCTTGACGTGAGGTCAGGAAGCAGGCCCCGGGCACCTCGGGGATGTGTGAAGTGACGGAGGTGAGATCTATGTGTGGGGCTGTCCACACATGGCTGTGCGGTTATAAATACACACGGCCCGCTCGTGGAGCACGGTGGGTGCCCAAATAGCTTTGCGGGCAGCTGGATATGATGTAAACACACATTGACAGTGTCAGTGGAAGGCTTGGCCGGACCGAATCAGCATCTCTTTCCACACTTTTAGACAAACGCTCGCTACACAGAGTAGCCAGGCGCTGGGGCTCAAATCCTAAAGCCTGGTAAATTTGGAAGTCAGTGAGAAGGTTTTCGAGAGAAGAGCCAAGCTGAGCTCGCCCAGCTGAGCCAAGGGTTTTAAGTGTTTCTTTGTAGCATTTTTGTGCGTGTGCACACACACGCCCATGCACGCACTTTTTGAGGAGTGGGAAAGGGTCTTCCTAGAACTGGAACTCACCAACTAAGTTAAGCTGGTAGGGACAGTGGGTCAGGGACCTGTCTGCTTCCACCTCCCCGGCACCGGGATTCCAAGCACATGCACCATGCCTAGTCTTTTTTTTTTTTCCTTCCTTCTTTCTTTAAAACCCCAAACCAAAAAGGCCTGAGTTCTAGGAATGGAACTCAGCTCCTCACGCTTGTGACACAAACTCTTGGCTGCCTGAGTTGTTTTGCCTGCCAGCCCAGAAGGGCTTCTTACAAACAGCTTCCTCCCCCCTCATTTTACACCCCCTCCTGCTTGGGTCTGGTTCTGCGCCTCCTGACCCCCACATTCAGGATGGATCTCCATTTCCCAAATACCCCGACTCTCCGGATGCTCCTTAGGCTCTGCTAAGGCTCTTTGCTGAGACTTCATCCTTGGCTTAGTCCTCCAACTTCACCCGCCCGTGTTGCTCGTCCTTTGATCCAGGGATCTGAAAACTGACCACAGGTTTCACCTGGTCCACTACCCAATATGCTTAGCCTGCAATAGTCCGAAAGCCAACACTGCTTTAAAAGAGAAACATTTATTTATTTATTTGATGATGATGATGATGATGTGTGTGTGTGTGTTTGATGGGTGTGCGTGTTCATGCATGTGTGTGGTTTGTGGCACACACATGGAGTAAGAGGACAGTTTTGTGGAGTCAGTTCCCTCCTTCCACCTTTACATGGGTTCTGGGGATTGAACTCAGGTCTTCAGGCCTTAGCAGCAAACGTGTTTACTTACTGTGCCACCTTGAAGGCCCTGCTTATTTTTTGAGATAAGGCCTTTCCATGTAGCACAGGTTGGCCTAAATGTAATATCCTCCTGTCTCATGCTCTTGAGTGCTAGGATTACAGAGGTGTATTACCATGCCTGGGCCTAAGACATTAAAAAAATATTATATTTATATTAACTAAAATTAGTATTATTAAAATACAATATTAAAATTTAATGTTATTTTATTATTTTATTTAATGTATCAATATAATATTACATATAATTTTATAGTATAAAATAAATATATTTAACACCCAATATAATAAACTTTAAATTATTAAATTAATAAAATAATTAAAATTATGTATATACATATTATATGTATATGTATAATCTCATTATGTAGCCCAGGCTAAACTTGATCTTGTGGTCTCACTGCTTTTGTCTTCCAAGTGTTGGGATTGCAGGCATGTATCACCACATATGGCTTTAATTTTTACATGCAAATATGCACACATACACACACACATATAAGCATGTATGTATTCGTTGTGCATATATGTACATATATATGTGCATATGTGCACATGTACATATGATAAAGTCTAGAGGTTGAAATGTTTCATCATGCTCTGTTTTATTGCCTGAGGCACGGCACCTTGTTGAACACAGACCTTTCTAATTCGGCCTTGCTCGTCATTCTGGTCCAGAGTTACCTTGTTTCTGCTTTCTGATCATTGGGATTCAAAGTGGGGCTGCGACACCTCTGGCTTTAATGTAGCTGCTGAGGATTTGAACTCTGATCTTCCTGCTTTTTAAAACAAGGGTCTTTATCCCCTGGCCCGTCTCCCTAGAACAATTTAAATGTTGACAGTACCTGAAGAACCATTGTATTTTGTGACAAGTCAAGTTTATATTGTTACACATGAGCACAGCCATGTCTGTTTGTCTGACATCTGTGACTGACTTGGCTTCAGTGGCAGGGTTGAGGACTAGCCAAAGACACTGGATAGCTTGCAAATCTTCAGTCGTTACCATCAGGTCCTTTATAGAAAAGTCCTTTAGGCTGCCGGTACCTGAGGTTTCTCTGAGCTCTCTGGCAGAGTTACCTGTGTCCTGATCTGCACCTTGTCATTTCCCTCCATGACAGTGACTGACACCAGTAAGTTTTGGCTGGGTTTTTGCTAACCCAAGCCTCCCAAAGCGTGGTTGAGAAGGGCTAGCTAACTCAATGTCTCCTGCCCTCTTAGATCTTGCATCTCACATCACTGGTTGGCTGAATTGAACAAATGCAAAGAGTGAATAGCATTTTTCCCCCCAACCCATTCCCCAATGAGAGAATGAAACACTTCCCTTTATATTCTTCTCTACAATTTTTTAGTATTGGGCAGCATGGGGTGGTTGCTTTGGCATTCTTTGGTAATCCCTGTCTGCCTGCAAAATGGAGAAGGAGAAAAAAGCATCCAAGTGTGGGGCTCACTTTACTCTGCCTGTGTGTGCATGTGCACGCCCACGTGTGCACTCGCACAGGCATGCTATGGCATGCATGTGGAGGTTAGAGGGTAAATTGTGGGAGTAGTTCTCTCCTACCACATGGGTTTGAACTCAGGATTGAACTGAGGTCATCAGGTTTGGTGGCAAGCTCCTCCATCCACTAAGCCTACTATCACTTCCTGTGATCCATCTACTTGAGTCCTCGGTTTGACAGACATAGACAAAGAAAGCTCCTCATGTCTTCATTGCTGTTGGCTGTTCTCACCGAATTCTCCTCTGCTTTACCTCTGTTATCCCATTCCCTTCAAAAACCACGTCCCAACCATTACTTCCCACAGAGCCTTTCTGCCTTTTCCCATCAAATTTTGAGTGCTTTCTTTGTGCCAGATAGCTGAAACTAGCACCTTCTTCTTCGGTGAACGAAAGAACCAATATTAGGCAGGGTACCAGAGGTAGAGGGCTATAAAAGTTATGAGCATGCCCTAATGGAGCTCAAGGTCTGAGACGGTGGTTTTCAAACCTCGGCTACACATTCTGTGTGGAGTCTGAAGTCTCTCTGGAGGATGGTGAGTGGAGAGGTCAGGAGGGAAAAACAGGGTGGATGGCTGCCTCTCTCCTTCCCAACTTCTGTGTCTACAAGGTGCCTCTGTGGTTACCTGCTATACTTTTAGGTCTCAGTAGTAAGACTTCTACTGCTACAACATGCCTGGGAATAATTCATGTGTATAAGACCAAGTATTTTCAAACTCTCTCTTTATATATAAACATTTAAGTACATATTATAATATCCATTAATTAATATTATACTACTCAGCATAACACAAGTGCCATGTAAATTACTGTCCTACATTGCTGCTTGAGGAATAATGACAAGCAATGAAAGGTCTACATCCCTTCGATACAAATGTGTTTCCCCCGCCCCCAAATGTTTTTGTTGTGCGCATGGTTGAATCGGTGGATGTGCAGAGCTGACAGGCATGACGGCGTATGGTAGACAGCAGTGAAGGGGCAATTAAACCCAACACAAAAGTTGAGTAAATGTTGAAAGATAAGAAAAGGGAGAGCGTTTGAGATGGAGAGAATGATGTGCCTTGAGGTGTGGAAGCAAGGATGAATGAGATGTGCATGGGGAATGGGAAATTGTCCACGGCAGTCAGTGGAGGTGAATAGGCTCACTCTCACCAAGTAGAGGTTAGACCGCTGTCATCACAGGTGGTAGGGAGCTTTAGAATCAGTGACACTCTGTCTCATGACAGCAGGGGGAGTTGCCATTAACAGGATGCAGACTCCAGACAAATGCAAGGTATAGAGCATCTGCAGTGGTCCAGATGCCAGAGGATCTGTTCTAGGACCTGGTTGTGTGAGTAGGCAGCATGATTAGGAGACAGAAAATTCCCCAAAGCAGACTCTGCAGTGTAGAGGGCGGCTGCTCTAAAGTAGGGACAAGGGGGCTTTTGAGGTAGCATCCCTGTTTCTGGATTCCTCCTCTGTGAAATGGAGGCCAGATAGACTTCGGTGTGAAGGTTGGTTCAGTTAGGCCCTGATGAAGTTTGGACATTGAAATGTGCTAAAGGAAGGAAAGATTAGACCAAAGCCATGCTGGGGGTTCTGTGGAGAAAGGGGGAAGTATCTTTTGAAGACCCTTGCTGGCCTGCTCCAGACTAGTAATAACTCAGACTAAACCAGACAAACCTATAAGGCTAAGGTCCACACTGCCGCCCTAGGTATCCAGGCATGGTTTGAAATCTTAAATGGAATAGGAAGCCTTCCTTAGACCAGGTTCATACCTCTCTCGCTCTGTCTTCTCTTACAGCTTCCCAGAGCTAGACCTGCAGCCCACCAATGAGTCCTCTCTTCTGCCCAGCGGTGAGGCACTCAGACCCTAGTCACAGAACTGACAGGCTGTGAATGGCAAGCTGGGTCTTCACACTACCACAGCCTGTGCTGAGTGGAGTCAGGCAAAGTTTTTAATTTCTATGATCTTTGAAGCTGAGTCATTCATGACGAAGTCTGTTCTGATGGAGACCACAGAGGTTGTAGTCCCCTCTTCAGCCTTTTCTCCAAGTCGGGAGTCAGCACAGATACCATTTGCCCTCTTCTGTCTTCCTAGCCCATCTGAGTTGCTGCCTGGCTGTATTCACAGGAATCATTTTATCTTTCTGTGCCTTGCCTTCCTTCCTTCCTTCCTTCCTTCCTTCCTTCCTTCCTTCCTTCCTTCCTTTGATCTAATAATTCAGAAATGGTATCCAGGAGAGGATAACACTGAGGTAGAAGTTTGGGTCATGGTTGCTAGGCGAAAAGAGCAACAGTGACAGATAACACAGACCACTGTGTATACACCCCACACACTCTGTGGGGAAAACTCACGGGTCCCAGATGCCCTTCCCCCAAGCTGGGAGTTCCCGCCATGAAGGTCTTAATCTGTGATCTTGACCTTCAGGTAGACGGGAGATGGTATCTTCTCTCTGAATCTGAATTTACTTATTAGCATCTTCCCACCCATGTCATTTCTTTTCTGAAATTTAGGCCTGGCATTCGAAACAAGTTGATGCCACATTGTTTAAACATAAAACCTCACACTTCTCCCGACCTCAAGAAGAAGTCAGCCTGGCCCCAGCATTGCTCCTCTCAGGTGTAACACCAGGAAGGAGACAGGAGTTAGCCTGAGCCTGTGGTTTTCTTGATACTATTCAGCCAGTAAGGAGAAGGTTGGTCCTCCAAGATGCTGGATAAGTTTTCTGGGATTGGCAATGATGAGAGAAGAGCTATAAGGGGACATTGAGGCTGTGTGAGTGGTCCAGACTGGCAACTATGACATTGCAAGGTCGGCTGCATCTAGACTCATGTTTAGCTGGATGGCTGCTTTGGCCCCCGGGAAATTATAACCTGCCTTAGCTCCAGCTTCTGCCGGTGGCCAGTTTCTCTTTTCACATCTAGCCACTACCAAATGGGGGCGATAGAGCCTCAGGCTGGACTTGCTCCTGGCTTTTGGGGAGGCAGAGCCCAGGGCATTTAGAGCAGTGTCTGAAACAACCTCAGAGCATGGCTGGAGTCTGGCCATGGAATGCCAAGGCACACAGAACCCACTGTTCCAGCACAGGTCTCTAGAGACTGGGGCCCCAGGGAACAAATACCTGGACACTACCTCCTCCCCAACAAGCTGAAAGCACTGTGCACAGGCTGGGGTTATGGAAGGTGGAATTGGGAATTGGAATGGAGCTGGTCCATGGACTATGGAGTCTTACTTGTGAGGACACTGCCCAGAGTCAACAGCTATCAGATAGTGGAACAATGCACCATTGTGGAGGGGCTCAGCACCGAGGTCACAGTGAGGCCACAATGGCCATCTTGTATGCTACAAAATGAGCCACAAGTTTCAGAAAGTGAAGGACAGTCAAAGACTGGAATGAACCTCTGGGGTGCTATCAGAAACGTGCCCCAGGATCATGTATTAGTTTCCCTTCATTGAGACAAAATATCTAAAATAAACAATATAAAAGGAGGAAGGACTTGTTTAAGCTCATGGAATCAGAGGTTTCAGTTTAGGGTCACCTGGCTCCGTTGCCTTTGGTGAGGCAGGGCAGCAGGGTGGGAATGGGTGGTGGAGGAGGCTGCTCAACTTCTGGAGGCCAGAAAGTGACCAGAGAGCCGGGAAGGGGTGCGGTCCATCTCCAAGTCCCCAAAGTCAACAGCTCAAAGTACTGCTCAGAAGTTTAAGTCCAAAGTCTCTTCTGAGGCTCAAGGCCAGCCCGCAGCTGGGATTCCTGTAAAAATAAAAACAGTCACATACTTCTGAGACACAATAACGCAGAATAAACATTCCCATCCCCAAAGGAAAAGATGGGACCAAGGCGATGTCCAAAGCCATCAGTGTAAAAGTATGGAGTATTTGTAAAGTTTTTGTTTGAAGAGGAGAGCCCCGGGGCTCCACCTAGCCAATTGTTTCTCCAGGATTCTTGTGTTCAGCTGCCTAGGGACTCAAAGGCCACATAGCCACAACCCAACAGGGCACAGTTGTTGAGCCCGCTGGTGGAAGGAGACCTTCGTGACAGCAACATGATGATGGGTTTACATCCGTATGGAAGGGAGGTGTTATGGGGTCACAGAGGCTTCCATCAAGTTTTCAAAAGAAAGTCTGGGAAACCAGGCATTGTGTGGCAGGGTTAGAATCTACACAGGCAGACAGCCTCTGAGATGCTCATGAAAACGTGGCAGTAAAGACAAAGAAGCTGTGGAGATTCCAGGTAGTGAGACATGCCAGGAACACGGATTATTTGCTGAAGGCCATAGGCAGAAATAGCTTCTTCTCCCATTCCCCACATTAGCTATGTGGGCCGAACTTGGCAATTTCATTAAAGGCAAGACTTTCTAAGCTCTTGGACGGGTTTCTATCTTGCCACCAAGTGCTCTGGGAGTGTATGTGCCAGACTTGGAGTTGTAGGATATAATATTGACCCCCATGGGTTTCACACTTGCTTTGGTCCAGTTCCTTCTAACAAATTTCATATCCTGTTCTTTGGAGTAAGAATAAAACCAATCGCTGGGGAGCATTGGAGATGGAGTCAATGTATCCTTTGCTATTGTTTAAGCGTGGAGTAAAGTTTGTTGTTAAGCATGGAGTAAGACTTACAGGACAAACCCCCACCTTTGTTAGATGGTAGGATGTGAATGATTCTTCAGGTGGAAGGAAAATCATTGTTGGTTTATAAAATGCATCATATGCAGACAGAAGGCACTTTTGCATTGGGCGTCATGGTGGAATGCTATGATTTTGATTTGGGATGTTCCTCCCAGAGGCTCCTGTGCTAAAGGACTCATTCCCAAGCTTGTGGAGTTGTTGGGAGTGGGTGGCAAGTTGGAGGTGAGGCCTAGTTGGTGGAAATTAGGTCACTGGGTCATGCCCTTGAAGGGGATATAGGGACCTCTCCCTCTTTCCTTTCCCCCTTTTACTCCCTGGCCTCCTAAAGCTGAACAATCTCCTCCACTACATGCTCCCTGCCCTGATGTTCTGTCTGGTTAGGCTTCCAAAGGGATTAGGGATAAGTGGCCATGGGCTGACAACTACGCATGGTCATGCATCAAAAGAAATCTTTCTTCCTTTTAAGTTGCTTATCTCTGGTATTTTGTTGTTGCATTAGAAAGCTTACTAGGAAAGACATGGTGGAGGCTAATTTGGATTTATCCATCTCTGTCCATCCACTCATCTGCTAACCCATCAACTCATCTTTCTACCCAATACATCACTTAAAATTCAAATAGCACTTACAAAGCATGTTGGAGGTGAATTTGAGTAGTGAGGCAAGTTAAAGCAGGGCCAGTCTCCGACGGTCTCTACGTTCCAACTACAATCAGGTGGAGGCTGAAGGAACATCTACAATGGCAGCTGATGACAATAATAATAAATAATAAATTAATAATGATGATGATGATGATGATGATAATAATAATAATAATAATAATAATAATAATGTCTTTCAATACATGGTCTCTTGCCCCTATCCAAATAACAGTATCAATAACTGTATTACAAAAAAATCTTTGATTTAAATTTCATTTTTTATTATTTTTCAAGTGTGTGTCTGTGTTTCTGTGTGTGTGTATATGTGTGTCAGAGCAGCTGTTCAAGGGGGGCCAGAGGGCTGGGTCTCCTGGAAGTGCAGTTCTAAGTGGCTGTGAGCCATCTGATGTAGGTGCAAAAAAAAAAAAAAAAAATCAGGTCTTCTGGAGGAACATTGTGTGCTCTTAACTGCCGAGTCATCTTTCCGGTCCTTCACTGTGTTTTCAAGTATCTACTGTAGATATGGGTGTTGCGCATGTGTGATCTCATTTCACGTTCATAATAACATGATGAAAGAACCAAGATCTAGAACTCGTAAGAATTTTGTTGACGTGCCTAGTGAGAGGCAAAAAGACAATGATGGCGTCCAAATCTGAAATGGATGCTTCTGTCCTCCTGGGACTCTGGAGATGGCTTTTAAACTCCCACAGACCTTCAGTGGTGTCTGCACAGTGGGGTTACCTAGATCTGGAGCTGCGGATCAGTGGTAGAGTGCTTGCTTAGCATTGCATAAGGTCCCCAAACACACAGAGAAAATAACAAGCAAACAGTTTTTTTTAAAAAAAAAAATTCAAGGGGCTGGAGAGATGGCTCAGAGGTTGAGACCACTGACTGCTCTTCCAGAGGTCCTGAGTTCAATTCCCAACATCCACATGGTGACTCACAACCATCTGTAATGAGATCTGGCTCCCTCTTTTGGTGTGATGTGTACATGCAGGCAGAACACTGTACATAATAAATATGCCTTTGAAAAAATCCAAACACTGAGAGACTCTAGTTAGACCTATAGAGAGAATCAAACTATCCTTTCATTCGCAAAAGGAACTCTGCATTTGTCTGGTTCACTTGTGCGGCTTTGAGCATCTCAGCATTCACTTTGTAAGTCTGTGTAATCATACTGAGTTCCTAAGTTGTTGCTGATGTGGAGAGAATTGTCTGCCTTAAACACTAGGACCCATGCATGGTGTGTTGTGAGTGTTTAGCAAATGTGGGCCATTTCATTACCCGAGGTGCTATTTCCCTTATCAGACTAGAGAATATACATACAGAGTGCTTGACCTTGCTAGGGTCATTCAACAATGCTACCATGTGCTGCATGTTGGGAGAAGCAGAGAAGCCCGGCTTGCTGGACACAGGAGCCTTGAGACATAACTGACGTAGGGCTGGTATGAGAGGCCACCCCTATTCTGTACCCTCCCCCGCAGCTCTTACCTGCAACCACAGTCAACCAACATCCCCGCACCTAGGAGTAAGTCTTCACTCTATGCTTCTTTGTGATTCCTATTCCTTCCCTTCCTCTGCTGGGCCCAAGAGCTCTCCTGCAAAGCATAGGAGACGGTGTCTCAGCATCTCTGGAGCCCTGAAGCTGGTACCCACCAGGTATCCAGTAAGACTATCTTCAGGAATAAGAGGGAATTGCTCTAGCCTTAAAATAGCAACTGGGTGGCCTGTGTGCACGAGATTCCACCAGTGGTAACTAGTCCAATCCATTCAGTGTTTGGGATCCTCCTTCAATGCGGAGTTGACAAGGAAGGCTCTAGCTGCTTCAGGAGTGGATGGGTGGCCCAAGAGTGTGGAGACCCAACCAGGATTGCAAGACTGATTGGGACTGCTTGTTCTTGTCATTTTTTTTTTAAACTCTTGAGCTTTTTGAGGTAAGAAAGTATATCCGTTTGTTTCTGCGTCCTAGTGTCTTAGCACAAAGCCAGGGACAAGATGGGTTAGTCCATGCATAGCTGTGGCCTGGAAAACATGTGGGGATCTGCCACCCCCAAAGCCTGTGGGGATGTCCTTGTTCTCCCTAAACTAGCTTCTCGTCCCCCCAGAAGCCTCTTCCTTCCAACCCTTCCCTGGCCACATTATCTCCAGCTCACCCTCCCCGTGCCCACCCCCCCTCCTTCCCTTCACCCCTTAAGAGAAACCTGAAGGGGACAGAGAGCACTGAAGAGAGTCGCCTGCCCAGATCTGATCAAGACACAAGTGAGAGGCAATGATTTGTGAAGAAATCCTGGTCCTGTCTAATGGAATTTTCCCAAAATAAATTCATGTAAACAACTTCCCACAAAGAGGCAGTCAGGGGAGCTGGGTGTGTAAACAGTGGGAACAGTTGCAAGTACTATGGGCCCCAGGGGTGCCCTGTCGTCTGGAGGGGGGCTGTGGGGAGACTCCCTTTAGCAAAACACCTTTGGCTCCAGTCCTTCTGACATCATAATGTCAGCCAATTCATTAAATTAAAAAAAAAGTACTTATTTTAGTATCATCCCCCAAACATAGCAAGGCCACTTGGTAGCTAAAGATGGATTTTACTTAAATTTTTTTTTACCCTATTTCAAACCAAGTCAACTGGGAAGATGGCGTGCATGCACAGAGAAAGTGGGAACTAAATTGGAGCCATTGGAGAAAATGGGAGGGAAGGGTGGTTAGGGAAAGGGAAATAATGTCGTTCTCCATCCTGGGATGAATATGAGTAAACTCATCATTCCTAGAATTAAGATGAGATCTGCTTTTTTGTAGACACTCAGAAGGACACTGGATTCCTGTGGCCCGGACGTCTCTGGCTATGGCCCAATGGGGGCCGGTGGAAAGCTGGTTAGCGTATAGTTGAGCAGACCGAGTTTCCGGAGGGAAGCATTTGCGGGGCACCTTCCTGGGACACGCCTTTTCCCCAGACATTTTTCCCAACCAAGTCTGACTTGCCCAAACCCTGAGCTGTTTTCAGGATCTGGGTTTGATGACTTTTCCTTCCTGCTGTAACCATGGCCTAGAGACAGGAGACATACACTCAAGTCTGGCTGGGCCACTGTGACACCACTTACTGTGAGGCTTCCAGCAACTCATCTCATTTCTTGGAGCCTCAGATCCCTGAGAGGTCCACACAGGGAGGATCAGGAAAAGCAATTCCAGCTCCCACGTACTCCACATAGCTCAGGGTAGGAGGGAGCTTGGAAGTTCTGGGATTGTTTTTCTTATCAGGAGTATCAGTGCCCAATTTTGCTAAAGTTCTATCTTGGATTAGTTGGGTTTTGATGAGAATCCACCTCTCTCTCTCTGCAATAGTCAGGACTAGGGAATCAGAAGAAGTTGAGAGGAGGGTGCTTGAGCCACTGATGCTAAGAGGGGACAGGGGGATGACGAGGCCAGGAGGATGATATAAGCAGCGCTCTGCCAGGCTGTTCTCGTTGCTAAGTTTGAATCTGTGTCTGTCTGTCTGGGAGTCTTCATTTTTTACCTCCTGGGCAGTAGGGATGTGCAGTTCTTCTTTCCCTTGTGACTTTATGGTACCCTCTCACTGTGAGTAGATGGCACCTTCCCATCCCATCCACATCGGCTTGGCTACCTGGTTTATTTGGCCCAATGAGATGCTAGAGGCATGCTCAGAGGCTTAAAATATTCTTGTGCAAGGTGGCCTCTGTTGCTCCTGAGATCTGCTGTGAGAACATTCCCCTGGTCACTGCTGGTCCAAGAAGAATGTGTGGAGCCATGGATAGGTCTGAACCCAACCCAAACCTCAGAGCCAAGCTGGCTGGCTCACAGCCAACTCATTCGAGAGTGACACAAATAAGTGTTTGTTACTGTAGGTCACTGTGTCCTGAGAAGGGCCCTGATGTGCAGTCTTGCAGTTGGATACTCTGATAACAGCCACGAGGCTAGCACGTGTGTAGTTCCATGGCAACTGAGACGTGCAAATGAAGATGTGGCTTTGACGTGCTATGTTTCCACTAACTAAGTGAGGAGGCCTGTGCTAATTAGAAACTGCCCCTATAGAAAACATTGTGTTCCCCCACCCCCACCCCCGTGTATGGAGAAGAGTGTGTGTCAGACACTGTCAAGTTTCATGAGTAGAAGAACTTAGTTTCTCTAATGTCAGGTCATCTCTAGCTTGAATTCTGACCTGTCTGAACCCTAGCTTTATGAATCCTGGAACTCACTCTGTAGAACAGGCTGGCCTCAAACTCAGAGATCTGCCTGCCTCTGCCTCCTGAGTGTTAGGATTAAAGGCATGTGCCACCATGCCCAGAGGTGCTTCATCTTTGAAATGAGAACTGTGATCATTTTTGTGAGAAGGACATGTGGTATGGACATTTCTGATATAACACCTTCCACCTGGTAAGTACTTAATAAAGCCAATCAATTTTTAGCTATAATTCTTTTTTCCCCTGACTTAAAATGTTATTTTTAGGTGTTATGAGCGTTTGTCTGTATGGACATCTGTGCATCACCGGCATGCCTAGAGGCCTTGGAGGCCAGATGAGGGCAGTGGATCCCCTGGAAAGGGAGTTACAGATGGTTGTGAGACATTCTGTGGATGCTGGGACTTGAACTCCGGTGTTCTGGAACATCCAGTGTTCTTAACTGCTAAGCCATCTTTCCAGCCCCTTAGCCATTACTCTTGATGTGACGTAATAATAATACCAGTTAAGCAATGCCATCACTTAGGGTCAAACATAGTGAAAGCTGTGACCACAGGGACATATTGGTTCTGTTTACCTTCTTCGAGGGGAGAGCCATCATTCCCCTAGGCGAGGACCTCCAGGAAGGAGGTCCAACTGATGATACCCCAGATGTTCTCACACTGTCTTCTCCATCTTGAGGCCTCCTCTGTCTCCACTGGCAACTGTGAACCTTCCGGCCACATGGCTGTTGCGGCTTGAGGAAGGGAATGGGGCACAAGGGGCAGAGACAATCATTTGTTTCAGGACTGGGATCTGTGAGTTGGGTTTTGTAGGCTTTGGCCCTGGCGTGCATGCTTCATTTTCTTTGTGCTGGCAGACGGACATGGTATCCGTGCTCTGAATATTTGTCTTCATGTATATGTTCACGTGTAAGTAGCGCATATGTGTGTATGCGCACGCATGCATAGGCCCGGGAACAACCTTGGGGGGTTGTTCCACCCAGCCTACCTACTGCAGCTTGCTAAGTAGGTTAGGCTGCTTGGTCAGTGAACTCAGGGACCTGTCTGTCTGGACTTTCCCAGGACTGAGATGACACGTGCCTGCCACGTGCTCTCATCCACTGAGCTTTGGTGATGACACTCAGATTCTTATGTGTGTAGGGTAAGCTCTTACTAGGTGAGCTCTCCCCCAGTCCTTCAAATGCTTTTCAGTCCATCAAAGTTTCTTCCCCATCACCTCCAGCTGAAGTCACCTCTGTTGTTTCTGGCAGTAATAAGGCAGAGTTAAGGGGCTGGAGAGATGGCCCAGCGGTTGGGAGCACTTCCAGAGCTCTTCCAAAGGAACCGGGTTCAATTCCCAGCACCCGAATGGAAGTTCACAACTGTCTGTAATTCCAGTTCCAGGGGGATCTGACACCGACACACAGACACATAGGCAAAATTCTAATGCTCATGAAATAATGATAATGATGATGATGACGACGACGACAACGACAATAATAATAATAATAAATAGTAATAATAATAACACAAGGCAGAGTCCATAGTAACTGCTTGTTTCCTCTGAAGCATTTGTTTCGATTTTGCTTCTCACAGATCCTGCAGGAGAGCAGAAGGGGCTTGTCAGCCCCCTTGTGGGGGAAGCTGCACCTTGGCCCATGAACTCAGATGTGCAAATAGCCTGAACTGGATTTCTAGCTTCTGTTCTCTTGTGGGAATGAAACTTGACCATTGGTCAATTCTTTTCCCTGTGGACCCTGAGCTGCCCATGGTGCCTCCTTTTGAGGGTCTTGCTAGAATCCAGTCATGAATTCATATTTATCTGCAGAAGCATTTGGGGAATGTAGTCTATCTATATGTCCTAGAACCAAGTAAACAGCTAGGCCGTCTATGCCACACGTTACTTCAGGTGTGTATGTGTGTTTGTGAGTGTGCACACACACATGTGCCCACATGTCTGAGCATGCTGGAAGTTAATTGTGGGGTATCCTCCTTCATCCTTCTCCACCTTGCTTTTTTTTTGAGGTACAGTCTTTTACTGAACCTGGAGTTTGCCCATTGGCTACATGGGCTGGGTGCTGGGGATCTAACTCTGGTCCTCATCTATGAATGTCAAGCGCATTACCAGCTGACCTATCTGCCTTGGCCCACATTGTTTCTTCTTTGTATGGAGAATGCTAATCTTGGACCCAACAAGCAAACTCTAAGCCATCATACAGTTGGGACGACCTGAGACCATACTTCCCTCTTTGGTTCTGTAATACTTTTCTTTTTCTGAAGAGATTTCTACAAAGTCCAGTTACCTAACGAATAAGGAGCCCAATAGACAGTATTGTAAAGAGACAGACTAGTGACTCTTCCCCTGTCCCACCCTGACACTTGCATAGCCACTACATAGTGGAGCTGGGCCCTGGTCTAGAACCCAGGGCTGCATAATAAAAGAGGCCTTAGTTCTTTACTAGAGCCAAGAATCCAGGAGAACCGGAACTCATCTGCAGTCTGATGGGTGTTGCAGGGACGTGCTTTAGGATGTAGTAGGGATGAAATGTGCTAGCTCAGAGACCTGGGAACTTGTAGAAGCCATCAGCAGGAATCTACCTTCCAGTGGGTTGGTACCAGTCTTTGCCCCTGTAATCCCCATGCCCAGTCTCCAGTCCCAGCTCTTTTTCCTCCTTCGTAAGCAACACGGCTTTACTCACTCTCTTACTCCCCAGTGCCCCATGCTGTGCTGCTGCTGGGGCCCCATTGCTACCAACACTGGACTGATGTCACTGGTTGCTTACCACCTATATTTCATTCAGCTAAAGCCTACTGCACACTCGTGTATTCTGTGCTATGGTCTGTGAGCTTCCAAGATGACACCCCGAAGGGACGATGTACACCTATTCCTTCACATCACTGATAAATATATCTTTATGTTCTTACCACAAATGCATATCCCTGGGTATTTATATCCTTGATATGCCAGATTCTCTTATGAGACTACGTGTCTGGCATTGCCACTGTCGACTTTTGGTCTCTTTTTGTTTGTCTGGTCCTTCCTCAGTCTTCATTCACCTCAGTTAAAGGTGTTCCCCACCCTCCGTCTCCTTCACCTCCTGCATCCAGCCCCTGATCAAGTTGGTTGCTTGTATTTGTAGATCAACCTCTGCCACCCCAGCTGCCTCCCTAGTTCCAACCACTTGGTTTAAGATGCTCTGGGCTAGGCACCGATGGTTATCAGCATAGGGGCTTTTTAAAAAACACAAACTAAGTTGTGTCTGCATACCCTGTCCCCCTGGCCTCCCACTGACGTAGAGTTAAACCGTTGATCTTTCCTCTGGCCCCTGGGAGCTGCTGTCTGGCTGCTTTTCCATCCCCAGCTCAGGTCCTTCTTACAAGGTGCTAGGGCGCTACCGTGGACTCTCTCCTTCCAGCTCCCGGTGGGTGGCCCAGTGTGTTCTTGGCCACCCTAGGCTTTGGCTTTCTTCCCTGCAGCTCATCACCTCGGTCCTGCACATCCTTTTCGTCTCAGCTTAAATGTCATTACTCCAATCTAATTCCATTGCTTCCTCTTAGCCGCTCTAGTCTCCCTATTAACACTACCCGTATTCTTCCCCCCCCCCGCCCCAAACTGCTCACAGTTGGGGACTATGTGACCCTTCCTCTGCTGGCTGTGAACCCTGTAAGACAAGGACCAAGACTTTGGGAGCTTACAGTTGTAGTTCCAGACTCGGTACCTAGTAGATGCTTAAGAAACAGTGCTTGTTGCATGATAGCAATGGTTAAGAAGTTCTCATGCGTGCCCAGCCGTCTGCCAAGTCTTTGGCTGTGCTAACATATTTTCTGTAATTCTTACGACAGTCTTCTTCTGTGAGGAAGAGGACCTAAGAATTTTAAGTAACCGGTACAAACGCATCTGACCAGGAAGTTGTAAACTTGGATATGAGTGAATTCCAGTCCCAAGTTTTTTTTTTTTATTGCTATGTTCTGCTGAAGAGTGGATATGCACAGTAGGTGCGCAGGAAATGGAGTTTCCGGGGATGGGGGTGGAGGCACAGGTAGTTGCTTCTCTCATTCCTTGAAACGTATGAGAGTATATCCGGGGAGTCTCTGGCTTGCTCCCCTGGGATACTCTTCCTTAGCTCCTCCACATGGCGGGGGTGAGGCAAGAGCAGAAGATAGAGGTTGTTGTCTTAGTCAGGGTTTCCATTCCTGCACAAACATCATGACCAAGAAGCAAGTTGGGGAGGAAAGGATTTATTCAATTTACACTTTCCACACAGCTGTTCATCACCAAAGGAAGTCAGGACTGGAACTCAAGCAGGTCAGGAAGCAGGAACTGATGCAGAGGCCATGGAGGGATGTTTCTTACTGGCTTGCTTCTTCTGGCTCGCTCAGCCTGCTTTCTTATAGAACCCAAGACTACCAGCCCAGGGATGGTACCACCCACAGGGGCCCTCCCCCCTTGATCACTAATTGAGAAAATGCCCCACAGCTGGATCTCATGGAGGCACTTCCCCAACTGAAGCTCCTTTCTCTGTGATAACTTCAGCCTGTGTCAAGTTGACACACAAAACCAGCCAGTACAGTTGTCAATGAGAAGGCCTCTGTGGAGGGAGGGGGAGAGTCCGTACTGAGAGGGCTGGAGCGGAGGGTGTCATCAGGGCTACAGTGCATGGACAGGGAGGGGCTTGCTGGGCACATTCTGGGTGATGGGCTGCAGACCAGTTGCTTACAACTTTCCTAATGCTGAGACCCTTTAATACAGTTCTTCAAATTGTGGTGACCCCCATCCCCACCCCAAACATACCATTATTTCATTGCTACTGCACAACTATAATTTCACTACTGTGCTGAATTGTAATGTAAATATCTGATCAGCAAGATATCTGATATTGGACTCCCAAAGGGGTCGAGACCCACAGGTTGAGAACCATTACTTCTGCAGTAGACTCTAGAGCAGAGATTTTTCTCTGGGGCTCTTGGGGAGAGGTGACAGAGGAGGACAAGCAAATTTTGAACATGGCGTTGAATTAAAGGAGTGCAGGTCTGGAATCTGCAAGTCGGGGAGGCAGTTTAGAAGAGGCCATGGGCAGGTATGGAGGAAGTTCGCTGAACCCTGCCCTGTTTCTTCTCAGCCTCTCTCTCTGTTCAGTCTGTCTCTAAGGTTTTCTGCAGTCCTGAGCATAGGCTGTGCCCCTTCAGTACTACTATGCCTTGACCAGGCTGACCACAGCCTCTCTGAGGTCAGTCAAGAATAAGAACCCTTCGTTCTTGGTTTTGCAGGTCCTTGTGCTGTGTCTGGGATGCAAGTAGGGTTTCACATGCTTATTGAATGGTCGAATCATCCCAGCTCCCCCAGATCTCATCGGCCACGTCTCCTTCTGTATTTCTGTCCTAAAGAGTATTAAACTCAACAGAGTGCTTGATCCATGAAGTGTGTATTTATTTTTATCATGCTCTGGTTAAAATGAAACCTCCTTGAGAATGGGGACCACGTTAAATCTTTGTATCTCCAATGCTCAGTGTGACTGTAGACTGTGCGCATGCGTGAATGATCTCTTTCCTTTGCCATTCTTAAGGAACCTCAGTTCTGATAGGCGCCTCCTAGACTGACATGGCTTTGGAACCCTGTCTTCCAAAGGTGAGAAAAAGGAATATCATGTGGCTCACAGGGTGGATGGTTGGATGTCTCCCACACGGGACATGTTTCAGGTGTATTGAGACCAGGTACCTGTGGGATCAAATATAATTTTAAAAAGTGGCCTTAAATGTCTACCAAATGTCTTTCACTGGGCCCATATTTTTCTTATTCTTTATATCTGCAAATAAAGTATCATTTTTGTTATACAGATTAAAAAGCAAACAAGGGGAAGAATATTGTCTTTTCTAAGATAGATGGAACCCACTATCCATATTCCTAGACAATACCAGCTGTTATTTTTTCAGAGATGAATACATAGGTCACCTGTTGTTCCCTGCTTAGCTTTGGAGCATTTTTTAACCAACTCTGTTTGGGGGAACAGTCTTCTTGTGATAAGAGCATTATGTCCAGGCTGAGAAAAATGCGGTCTTGGGCGACATATGCCAGATCTCATTCTGACCACCAGGTGGCGCTGTTGGCCCAACATTTAGTCTCGCCAAAGCTTGGCCATTTTAAAGGGTAGCCTTGGGACTGCTCAAGAAAAACCTTACAATTTTGCAATTTACCAGCTCCTGACAGTTGTCATCTGCTTAAATTGTGTGTCCTGTAACTCACCCCCATTTGAGTCCTGAACCTCCCAAAGAAGCTGTCATCTCTATTCCACAGAGGCCAGGAGTTAAGTAACTGGAACTAAGTTCTCAGTATGGCTTGGGGCTCAAAGGGAGCAAGGCCGGATCTGTAAGCCTCTCTTTCGTCCTTTTTTCCTTTCACATTCTGATGTATCCCAGGCTATCCCTGAAGTTGCTATGTAGCCAAGGATGACCTTGATCTCCTAATCCTCGAGCTTCTACATCCCACACTGCTCAGATTACATCCCATTCTGCTGCCTACAGCACGCCACTACTCCCAACTTATGTGGTGCTGGGAATCAAACCTAGGGTTTTATGCCTTCTTGGCAAGCACTCTGCCAACTGAGATAAACCTCCAGCCTTCCATTTCCCCTCTTATTTCCTCATTCTTTTCATGATGACACGTGCTGGCCTATGGTGACAGTTGTAATTCAGACAGTGAAAATCAACTGAAGGCTATCTAGAGCAAGGGGCACACAGGAGAGAGGTAGTTATCTCACCCTTTTTAACATGTGTTTATGTGTATGTGCACATACATGTAGAAATTTATGTGCTGCTGTACAGTATGTGGAGGCCAGAGGGAGTCAGTTCTCTCCTATGTCAGTCTTGGTAGCAAGCACCCATACTTGTTGAGACCTCTCGACAGCCTGTAAATACCAGAGTAAGGATTAATAACTCACTATCAAAGTGATTGTTCAGGGGATCTCTTGGGAGATCAGGTTGGTGGGCCTGAGAAGTCCCACTGGGCTGTTACAAGATGAGTATTTCTGTGTGATCTCAGACGTGCAAGGGATAGTGAACAAGTTGTTTTGGAGCCTCTAAAAGGCCAGGGGGAAGGGGTAGTGGTCTCGGTTTTGTAGGTGAGGAGGCCATACTTGGCAGCATGGTTCAGTGTGTAGCCTCTGCAGTCAGCCTGGCACATTGGTACGTTGGCTCAAGACATCCCGTTCTGATGCCCACACTGAAGCCACCTGCCTTGAGCTCACAGGAGCCCCAAGTGGAGAAAGCTTGATAAAGGTCATACTTGAGTCAAATGACTTTGAGCATCCGTAGGGTCTTCCTTGAGGAGACCTTAGGCTTCTGGGGTGTGTCCGCTTGGTTAGCAGCCTGAACACTTCCTGTCTCTGGGGGGTCCTCACTTCTTACCTTCTCATGACTCTCCATCCAAACTGATAAGACCGAACTCCTGTCTGCCCCATGACCCTTGCCCTTTATGCTCGGCCCTGATACCTCAGTTTAGGTCATCTGGCCGCCATCTGGGGACTCCTCCCAGGTCTGCGACTCCTGCTAGAATTTACCATTATGAAAATACTCTTCCTCCACAACCAATGATCAGACAGAAAGCATCTACATGGAGTCCAGTGTATTCCTGGTCACCAAGAAAGCGGCAGACCCCAAGTCTCTGTCAAGTGGACGCTTGGGTTCTCCAGGCCTTTCGACGAAAACAAGCACCAGCCCCTGGTTGGATCATTCCTGGGATTCATCCCCTGTTAAGTATAGGTCTGGGCTCTTATGTTCAAAATACCAGGCCTCCTGTGGTCTCCTCTGGCTTCAGGATAAGGCTCTTTTGGGAAGCTGAGCTAGGAGCTGACTCCCCCCACCCCCCACCCCCGTGCAATAGACTCACACTAGTCGCGTCCCAATTATTGCTTCTAAGCCTCTCAACAAGCCTGTTTCAGAGTGCGATATGAGTAGAGAGGTAGAAGAACTTTCCTCGTTTACTGAAAAACTATCTGAACTCAGATCAGAGCCTAGCTCTTAAAGTTCCTCTGTCGCTGAAGGCAATGCTGGGGATATAAGGCTGGGACGCTGGGACACCACAGTGTGTTTGCTTCCTAGGGCTGAGATGACGAATGTCCACAGACTGACTGTCTCACAGACATGAGGTGTGTTCTCTCTAGCTCAGGAGGTCACGTGACCAAAACCAAGGCACCAACAGGGCTGCCTCCCCCTGATGGCTCCAGGGAAGAACGCCTCCTCGCCTTTCCGCGATTCCGGCAGCTCAGGGGTCCCCTAGAATCAGGTTGCCTGTCTTGGCTTCCATCTGCACAAAGTCTTGTCTTCCTTCTGTGTCTCTCTGACACTTGGCAGTAGATCTTGGACCTACGCATATAATTCCACGGTCCCTAGTGAAGAACTCTCACTAGATTCTCGGGGTTCCTTTCTCTTAATGTGCTACAACGCAGATGTTTTAGGATAGGGACATATTCTGTGGGGCCCACCACTAGACAGTGGAAGCTCAGGGATATAATTTGTACCCACTGTGGAAAGGTTCTAACCAGTAAGACCTAGCCAGCACACAGGTGGGCTGTACCCCTGGGAAGAGTGATGTGTCGAGGCTGCCCTGAGGGTGACAGCCTTTGGACGCACTAGTCATGGTGCCAAGGGCATGTGTGTTGGTTACTTCTGTGTCTTTGTAGCTAAAACACCCGGCAGAAATAATTTAAAGAGGGAATGAGTTGTTTTGGCACCAGGTTTCAGACCATCACAGCAGGCGTTGTCGAGAACCTTGGTTATGGCAGCGGGAGGGAGTGTGTGGCCAGGATTGTTCATGTGGCAGCAGAGGCAGGAAGCAGGCTCCAAGACCCACCCTAGTTACTTACTTCTCTGAGGTGAGCTCCCGCTCTCATTGTGCCTCTCTGTTTCCCGAGCAGGGGTGCAGTGTGACCATGGGCTTCACGCTTCTGTTGCCTCGGACTGCCCCGCCTTTCCCACTATGACGAACTGACTCTGTCTTAAAACTATGAGTGAAGCACCCACACTTTGGTCTTCCTTCTTCTTAAGCTTCATGTGGTCTGTGCTTTGTTCTTCTGAGAAGGGGAGCAAAATACTCACAGGAGTGAATATGGAGATAAAGTGTAGAGCAGAGACTGAAGGAAAGGCCATCCAAAGACTGTCCCACCTGGGGATTCATCCCATATACAGTCACCAAACCCCGACACTATTGTGGATGCCAAGAAATGCTTGCTGAAAGGAGCCTGATATGGCTGTCTCCTGAGAGACCCTGCCAGAGCCTTGCAAATACAGAGGCAGATTCTCGCAGCCAGCTATTGGACTGAGACAGGATTGAAGGAGCTGAAGGAATTTGCAAACTCATAGGAAGAACAACAATATCAACCAACCAGACCCCCCCCTCCCGAGCTCCCAGGGACTAAGCCATCAACCAAGGAGTACACATGGCTCCAGCTGGGTATGTAGCGGAGGATCGCCTTGTCAGGCATCAAGAGAAGGAGAGGTCCTTGGTCCTATGGCGGCTTGATAGATGACCCAGAGTAGGGGAAATGAGGGCGGGGAGGTCGGAGTGGGTGGGTGGAAGAACACCTTCATAGAAGCAGGGGGAGGGAGGAAGGGATAGGTATTTTCTGGGAGGTAGGGAACCGGGAAAGGGGATAACATTTGAAATGTAAATAAAGAAAATATTCAATAAAAAATAACAACAACAACAACTACAACAAACTATGAGTGAAAACAAAATGTCCCCTTTAAAAGTTTTGGTGCTCAGGTATTTTTAATATATTTTTTTTCAATCACCACGTTGTCATTTTTTTTTAAATGTAACGAAGAGACTTAAATAAAGACATCTTTAGGATTTACTTTAAAAAAATTACACAAAGACTAAGAAATTCTACGGGATAATGCTGCCGGCAGGCCAGTTTCTGCGCTCTACTTCCGTTGACTGGCAAGCTTTTTAATAGGAACATTTAATTTTAAAATCTTACATGTATGGATGTTTTGCCTACATGCATGTATGTGCACCACTTGCATGCAGTGCCTGTGGAGGTCGGAAGAGGGGGTTGGATCCCTTGGAACTGGAGTTACAGACGCCCGTGAGCTTTCATGGGGGCACTGGGAACCTAATTTAAACCCCCCCCCAGGAGAACAGCCAGTGTTCTTCACTGCTGAGCCATCTCTCCAGCCCCATTGCCAGGAAGTTTTGTCACAACAAGAAAAAACATAACTGACTCAAGTTCTGCTCTTTTTATTCCATTGCTATTGTTACTATTATTTATTTTGCAGTTTTGAGGATTGATTCCAGTGCCTAAACATTGAGCTACGCCTCTAGCTCAGAAGCCCATTTTAAAGATAATGAAAGAGAGGTTTAGTGATGCTAAAAAACCACTTCATATTTTGGGACTAAAAGGCAATAGAAACAGGTCTGTTGGGAGCCATATATGTCTGATTCAAGGTTGAGGCCAGGCTGTCCTCAAATTAGTGATCCTCCAGCCTCAGCTTCCTAAGAGCTAAGATAACTGGTTTCTATCACTATGCCCAGCTTAGGGATAGTCATAGTATCTGTGTTTTGTGTGTGTGAGTGCGTGTGTGTGTGTGAGAGGAGGAGGATGTGTACAGGGTATATGTGTATAGTGAGTGTACATTAGTGTGTATGTGAGTGCATACACATGTGTGTTCCTGTGTATGTGGCATCCAGAGCTCAATCTCTGGCGTTGTTCCTCAGGAGCCTTCTACCTTGTATTTATTTATTTAACAATTAAAATATTATATTAATTGTGTGTATGTGTGCACATGTGCTCTTGCGCACATGTGTGCATATATGTGCAGAGGTCAGAGGACAGCTTGAGGGAGATGGTTCTCTTCTTCTACCATGAGGTTCTCAGGGATTGAACTAAATCCTCAGCCTTGGTGGAAGGCCTTACTGCTTTTACCTGTTGAGCTGTCTTGCCAGTTCCACGGTATTTATTGAGACAACGTCACTTAGTGGAATGTGGAGCGCTAGGATCTGCCAATTCCCACCTCTCCAGTGTTAGGATTTGCCAGCGCCTCAGCTTTTTGTCTGAGTGCTGGGGATCGAACTCAGGTCTTCATGCTTGTGAGGCAAGCATATCACTGCTCGAGTCATCTCCCCAGACCCCAGGGCTGTGTCCCTAAGTTTCTGGAGAAAATGTCACAGAAGAGAGAAGAACATTGGGTGGGAAGAACATTTGTATGTGTGGTCGTGTTTGTGCTAGAACTGAATGGCCCATTCTATCCTGGGCTGTGGTTTTGTTTGGATTCTGGGGTTCAGGTGTTGTTGGGTTAATCCTCCTGAGCCCAGAGAATATTGAGGCTGCAGGGAGAGAGGCCTCAGCTCAGGGAGCTTCTAGGTTTCCATGGTTGTCTGCTCAGGTGGACTCATTTCTGTAACCTGTGTTGTCTGTCTTCTCTTGTCAAACGAGAAGAGACAGTTATGGTCTCAACAGTCCAGGACAGGATTCATCTGGGCCACGTCCCTTCTGCAGCTAGTCTCTCCATCTGGCTCAGGAGCCATATCTCAGTGTCATGTTCAGGATTTAGTATTTCAGTATGTGTTCACAATCTGTGCCTCCCTGGTGTCACTTGGGTGACTAGTCACTAAGTATGTTCCTACAAGCTCACTTACATTATATGATGTTATTCCTTTCCTAAGCAAATGTAAGTCTTGAAGATATAGGCTCTTTCATTCTTCTATTCTTGTGACAAATGTCAATTGCCTGGATATGAACTGGGAGGTCCTGTTTTGGCTACTAAAAATGGAAAAAAATGCCATAGGCAAAATCTCTACCATCTGGAGATTACATGCTTTTGGAAGAGGTAGGGTATCTATCTGTCTGTCTATCTATCTATCTATCTATCTATCTATCTATCTATCTATCTATCTATCAATCATCTATCTATCTATCTATCTATCTATCTATCTATCTATCTATCTATCCATCCACCCATCTATTTATTTTTAAGACATGGTTCTGTAGTCCCATCTGTACTGAAACCTTCCATGTAGCTCAGATTGGCCTCCAAATCATGGCACTCCTCCTGCCTCAACCTCTAAAGTTCTGGACAAAAGTCATTATACTTAAAAAAGAAAACAACCAACAACAATCAACAACAAACTGTGTGAGCGGTACATGTGGTGTGTGAGTGTGTGTGTGTGTGTGTGTGTGTGTAAATTGAGTACCCTACCTACTTAAGGCATCTCCCCATCCCCAGTTTGTAAGAACATACGCTTTTAGTTGATCTTCGTGTGTATGTGTGTGTGTGTGTGTGTGTATTGAGTGTTGGTCAAGCTTTATTATACCTTCTTCCTCTCCTTCCTCCCTCCTCCCACTTCCAATGGTTTCCTTGGTCCCCTAGGCAATGTCATGTCAACTTTCATGTCCCCTATATAAATGGCTCTCACATATAGATACAAAAATCTAGGAACCGCAAACGAGAGAGAACATGACATTTGTCTTTCCGAGACTGGCAATTATCTCCAGTTGCATTCATTTACCTATAAATGACATAACTTTGTTTTTATGGCTGAAAAATCCCATTGTCGTAGGATACTTAGGTTACCTTCCAGACTTGGCTGTCGTGAGCAGTGATGGCTGTAGTAAACACTGATGTGTAGTATCTCTCAGCTACATTGACTCAGAGGCCTTAGGTAAACACTCAGGAGTTGAGTAGCCAGGTAATACAGAAGCTCTACCTACTGTGAGCTTTTTAAGAAACTTCCGTACCAACTTCCATAATGGCTACACAAGTTTACATTCCTGCTAGCAGTGCCCAACAGCTCCTTTTATTGTCCAGATCCTTAGATGCCTCAGTAGGCAAAGTGCTTGCTGAGCAAGCCTTAGGACCTCAGCTGGACCCCAGCACCCATGTAAACGGCCAGGCACAATGGTGGCAGTCTATAATCCCACTGAAGAGAGATGAATTTCTGTCTTTAGCATTTGTTATGTTTTGTTTTCTTGAAAACTGTCATTCTGACTCTAATGAGATGGAATCTAAATGTAATTTAGATTTGCGTGTTCTGATAGCTGGGGCTTATTAGACATTTGCATGCATCATTAGAGGACTTTTGTTTGTTTGTTTGTTTTGAGACAGGGTTTCTCTGTATAGCCCTGGCTATCCTGGACCTCGCTCTGTAGACCAGACTGACCTCAAACTCACAGAGATCTGCTTGCTTCTGCCTCCAAGCGCTGGGTTGAAGGAGTGCACTGCCCCACCCTGCCTACAGGAACCCCCCCCCCCACATTTTATTTGCCCACTTATTGATTGGATTGATTCCTTGTTGTTTAGGTTTTGTGTTCTTTGTAAATTCTCAATATGAATCCTCTGTCAGATACATAGCTTGCAAAGATTATCTCCCGCTCTGCAAACTCTCTCTTCACTTGACTAGCTGTTTCTTTTGCCATGTAGAAGCCCTTGAATTTCATGAACCCCATTTGCCAATTGCTGGCCATATTTTATGAGCGAGTGTGGTTCCACAGAGGAGGTTCTTGCCTCTGTCTGTGCCTTGAAGCATTTTCCTCAAGCACTTCCAGAGTTTTAAGTCTTACACTAAGGTCTTTGACCCACTTGGAATTGATTTGTGTGCATGGCGACAGATAAAGATCTAGTGTCATTCTACAGATGGATATCTAGTTTTGACAGCACCATTTGTTGAATGGGCTAACTTTTCACTGGTGTTTTTTGAAGATGTGAAACAATTTTTGTCGGAACAAAGCGACTTTACATTGTGGTCTAGTACACATAGGCACACACCTGTAGGAATCACACATAGGAGAATGAAATTGCTTAGTTATGGTGTCTTGTCATAATTAGGCTCACTGTTGTTGTGATATAACACAGTGACCCAAAGCAAGTTGGGAAGGAAAGAGTTGATCTGGCTTACACCTCTATAGCACTATCCATGATTGAAGGAAGTCAGAATAGGAGCTCAGACAGACCAGGAACTTGGAGGCAGGAGCTGACGCAGAGGCCGCAGAGGGGTGTAGCTTCATGGCTTGCTCAGCCTGACTTCTTATAGAAATCAGGATACCAGTCCAGAGATGGCTCCACCCACTAGGGGCTGGACCCTCCTCTATCAATCACTAATTAATAAAATGCCTCACAGTCTTTCCTACAGCCCTATCTTATGGAGGCATTTTCTCAAATTGAGGTTTCCTCTTCTCGGATGCCTCTAGCTTGTGTCAAGTTAGCATTAAGCTATCCAGCCCACACTGCTTACCTTGTGTGTGAGGCAGACTGATAGTTTAACTGTGCTAGTTATGAGCTGCTGAAGACTTATACTCTGCCAATGGATTACAGTGTCGCTGGGTACATTAGGGACTGGTAGAAGGGGGTGGGGTGGGACTAGGGGTGGGGTGGGGTGGGGGAGGGGCAGACAGGGTGGCAGGAAGAGTCTCTGAGACAGAGATAACAGGCATGAAAAGGAGGTAACAGCGTGAAGATCTAGAGAGAGCTGTTCTGAGGGCTGGCCAGCATGTGAACACCTACAGGGGGTGAAATTTGGGTTGGCATTTTCCTGGTTCCCTCTCTCCCTCCCTTTCTTCCTTCCTTCCTCCTCCTTTTTCTTCCTCTTCTCCTCTCTCCCCTTCCCCTCTTTCTCTTCCTATCCCTGCTGCTGCTGTAACAATCCACCACCTTCTGTCTCAGTGACTTACAACAGCACAGCTTTGTCATCTGATCATTCTGGAGATCAGGAATCCAAAGGGCTTGGCCGTGCTGCCTCCCTCCTGGAGGTTTTAGGGGAGAACACATTTCCACGGTCTTTCCAACAGGAGCCTTACATGTTGCGTGGTTCATAGCCTGGCACCGGTTGACCTTAGCTGCAGTCAGTCCAATACCCTCTGTACTGATTCATTCTCCTGCCCCCCTTTCCAAGTACCTGCATTCGGTCACCTAGGTAAACTACTATAAGTGACTATGACTCTTAGTAAAGTAGCATGGTTCAGGAGATGAGGATGTGAAGACTTTTGGTTGTCTCTGACCTCCTAGCCAGTGCAACATTGTATACGTGGTCTGTGGGTTCAGGAGGATTTTCCCACGTGCATGCTGTCCACACATTGCAGGCAGTGGGAACTGGATAGTTTGCCAAACAGTTTCACAAATGCAAAGAGCCCCTCCCCCCCCCCCCCCACCTGATGCCACGCTTCCCTCTGCACAGAGCCAGAGCCAGTATCTGGAGATAGGCAGGTCTGGAAACCTGGTGTCTGTGTCAGGACCTCGTGAGAGGCTGTTTAACTCCATTCTTTTCTAGAGAACCACTGACTCCTCTCGTCTGTGGCTTCAGGTGGTCCTTGAGTTGTTACTCACTTTTAAAGAACTGTTTTACCTTCAAAACATTTCATTTCATTTCACCTTCTCTGTGTGGGAATGAAAGCTGTGCATCTGCTTTCCTGTTTATGGATAAAAAAAAATGGAGGTCTAGACACAGGGGCTGTGTCTCCCAACTCCTTGATACTTACCATTTTCTTCTTCTATTTTTAATGGTGTTGGGGATTGAACTCAGGGCCTCAAGTTAGACAAGTGCTCAACCGAAACCACCCCTGCGCACCTCTGGCTGCTTTGTGAAGGATCCCTGGTGCCTGCAATTCAGAGGACTTCTGGGAGGATGTGCTCTGAGAAAGAAGGCTCTGTCACATTTCCTGTAGGGCCGAAGAGCAAAAGCTTTGTGGAGGTAGATTTGGTTCAGCCTATGGGCAGCCATCTAGGATCAAGTCCAATGACCAGGACCGGCTGCCCAAGGAGGAACAAGGTCCCTTGTCGATGGGCTCTTTCAGGCTTGGAAATTGTGAACCTTATTTAGATGATCCCTGAGTTAAAGGTTTAGCCACAGGGTTTTGTAACCAGACCCCCCCAACGGAACTCCTTAGCATCCTTCCCTCCTTCTCCAGTCGCCAACCCCAGGGCTTTGGAGGAGGGGCAGGGAAGCAGCAAGCAAAAAAGATGGAGCCCTGGGTCTCATGGTGGGGAGGGGGGCTGATGTAAGAGGAAACCTGGGCAAGGAGTTCCCCCACCCCCAGGAGATAACAATCGAGTTATGTACATTTTAAATGGAGTTCTCTTAGTCTTAGTGATTTTTACATGAAAACTCAGCTCACAGTCCTTACCATCTGTTTCTCCTTTTAGGACAGAAACCAAGAGACTATTTACATATTCCTAGGGCCCTATCACCAATTAAATCTTTTCGGAACTTCAGCCCTCCTGGCTTCCCCCCCTGCACTCACCCCCCCCCCAACCCTCCTTGGTTTAGGATTAGGTTTCCTGGCAGAACAGGGTTGCTGCTCTTTTTGATGATTGATTTATTTAGTTGGATTCTTTTTCCATCTCTGGCTTGTGTAGGTCAGAGCTTGGCATCCAACTTCTTGTCATGGAGAAGTGACCCTTGAGAGAATTCTCCTTTGACTTCATGGCTTTGCTCTGGGACGATCTGGAACGGATCGTCCAGGTACTGCAGCTGCCCAGAGGCAGTCTGTCTGGGTGTCATCCTTCTGCATCTTCCTCCTGTCCCTCCCCCTTCCTGGTTGTGACAGAGCTCTTTCCCTGGGAGATGAGGGAGCACAGCTGGGTGATGTCACCAGGAATGCAAGGGGGGGCCTCCAAAGGGGCCCGGAAGGGGGCAGAAATAAGATGTCACCAGAGCAACTGGCCTGTCCATTTTATCATTGTCAGGGAGACAGTCTGGTCCTGCAGCAGACTGAGGAATCTGCTGAGATATCTGAGAAAATTGTATCTGTCACAACGCATCTCAGGGCCACCCTCCTCAGCAACCCACCTGGCCACACCTCATTGTCTGCGGCTCCTATTACCAAAGGCCACTCCAGTCTCTGTCATTGCCCCCTACCCTGTAAAACAGTGCTGTGACCGTGGGCATGGCACACAACCTTTTTGAGTCTTATCCAATCCGTGTGGCAAGCAATGGTCCCTGCCTTGTGAGATCTGGATAAACCACTGGCTGATCTCAGGACCCCCCAGCACCATTCCTGATGGGTAGTAAGAACGTTACAGTTGTCATCTACAGGTTAAATGATTGTAAGTTTTGACTCCCACCTGATGATCTGAGAACCGAGAGAGACAGTCCTGCAAGCGAGACCTCCCATCTCCTTCAAAACTTCCTTGAGCCTTGGCCATATATCTACACTCATCTAATACTGGCAACTCTGGGGTAGCTTTGGGTTTGAAGCTTACAGGACCTTGAGGGTAACCAGATGGCTTAGTTACACGGTGAAGGTGGACCACACCCCATTGTGGAGAGGATAATGCATGAGTCACTCAGGCTACAGAGAGAATCCTTACGTCAGAGAGACTGATTTCTGTCAGCTTTAACCTAACACTCCTGTGCTGCTGATAGCATGAAATTCCAAACTTGAAGGAGCTCCTTGACAAGTAGGAGAGGTGAGCCTAGAAACAGAGGGACAGGATAAGACAGCACAAAATGGCCATCCATATCTTGGTAGCTTCTAGGGCTGAGGGCCTGGCCTCAGTTCTCCCTAGTCATCTACTGACTGTGTGATCTTCCTTAAGTCATTTCATGTCCCTTTGCCCCTGCAAAATGGGGGAAGGTCCTAATGCCAATCTTGAAGGGCTGTGGGACATGTTAAAAGAATTTGTGTATCTTATTATTACTATTTTCCTTTTTGGGACAGGGTCTTACTGTACAGCTCTGGCTGGCCTTAAAAGCCCTTAATCTTCCTGCCTCTGCCTCCGTTGTGCTGGGATTACAGCTGGGCACTGTTGGGTAATAGCTTCAGGTCATAAGGAATTGAGTCAGGCTCTATTGGATGATAGCCCCTAGCCATAAAGAATTGCTTAACCCTAGCCTGACCATGACTGTTCTGCTCTACCTGCAGAAACCATAAGCTCAGGTAGCTAGAGCAGCTCATCCTGCTCCTAGTCAAGCCACGAAACGAGCTGTAACTCTCTCTCTATGTATACATACATACATACATACGTACATATGCATATATACATGCATATATACATACACATATACATACCCACATACACACACACATATATATATACATACAGACATACACACATATAATTTCTCTGACTCACTTTCTTTCAGGCATAACTCCATTTGCCTTATGGAAAATGGTTCTAATGACTGGATATAGAGGCACACTTGTAATCCCAGTGGTTAACTTGTGGAATCGGGAAGATTGGGAACTGCAGGCCAACCTACAGTGCTACATAGCAAGACTCTATCTTAAAACAGAAACAACAACAACAAATCCCCAGACAAAATAAAACAAAACCAAACAACTAGACAAACAAAAACCAATCAACCAACCAAGCAATGAAGGGCTGGGGATGGAGTTCAAAGGCAGATACTTGTCTAGTATGTGTAAAGGCCTTGAATCAAGTCCCTGCACCACAACAAGCAAACAAGAGGAAGAAGGTTATCGTGTCCCGCAATGTTACACATCATCCCCACACTGTCTGAGCATGGGCTCCTTGGTCCTGCTGTTGTGAGGAGGCAGTGACTTCTGCATGCAGCCCAACAAGGGTCTTCCTAGGAACCTGGACCCGGTCTCTACAAGCTTAAGACGATGTCCCAGGTATGAATGAGAACTTGGGTGGGGATTCCAGGCAGAGCACACAGACTGAGAGAAACACTGAAGGTTTGTGTAGCCAGGGGTGCAAACAGTAAATACACCAAGAAAGGAATTGTGGGTATGTGGGGAATTGGGATTCCTCACAACAGATCCTGTCTTAGAAAGAGCAACAGGCCAGCAGTGGGAGGGGTGGAAATGACAGTCAGTAGAGACTGTCCAGCCTGACTGCTCGTTCAGGTCTCCCGGAATGCCTTAAAAAAAATGACCAGCATGGTCATGTGATCAGCCTAAGGGCCATCAACAAATGAGTGGATAAAGAAAATCTCTCTCTCTGAGCATATGCATGCTCATGTGCCCCCTGCCTCATGTACACACACACACACACACACACACACACACACACACACACACACGTATTGTTTAGTCACTAAGAAGATTGAAATCTTGCCATTTTTAGGGAAACAGGCAGAATTAGAAATCATCTTCAAATAAGCCAGACTCTGAGAACTCAGAGGGGCATTCCTGTGGGGTCTCTGGAAAAATAAGATACATGAACGTTAGAAGGTGACCCATGAGGGAATAGGAAAGGGGGCAGAGTGTGTGTGTGTGTGTGTGTGTATGAGCGCACGCACTCGGGCACACACATGTGTTAAGTGTGGACAGTGGGGAAGGTAGATACAAAGTACCTTACATTCATGTGTGAAGATGTCCTAACAAACTCCATTATTTTGTCCAGTTAATACACGCTAATAAAGAAAGTAAACATTTTCCTGTGTTTAAAAATTATCCTGGAGTTGGGGCTGGAGAGACAGAATCTAACAGCGCTTGCTGCTTTTGCGGAGGACCTTGGTTTAGTTCCCACTGCCTGCCGGGTTGCTCAGTCACTGCCTTCGACTCTAGGCTCAAATGCCCTCTTCTGGCCTCAGAGGACACTGCGTGCACATGGTGTACATACCTATAACCAGGCAAAACACTCACACCAAAATAAATAAATACATAAATAAATAAATAAATAAATAAATAAAGTTTAGCAACAGCAACAACAAGCTTCCTATGTTCACATCCTGGGCCTGGGGGACTCTAATGGGACAATGAGGATTCCTCTGGAATGGAGGGAGAGAGTAGCTTCAAGCCTTATACATACCTCACCCACAATCTAGAGATGAGATCTGGCCAAAATAGCAGGGAGAGAGAGGTGGGAAAGAGGGCAGTGCGGGGAGAGAGGTTTATGGGTTATTTTGCCAAGTGATGATAAAAGGTCAGGGTCGGGTGGTGCCGTGCTGGGAATGTGGCTTCCTCTACAGGCCACTGACCTAGACTCCAGGGCCAGGGACTCTTGGGCAAAAAGCACAGGAGAGGAAGAAAGATGTGTTGTTGTGACGACCTAGACACTCCCGACAGGTGCACCCTGACAAGAGATGAAGAGTCCATTCAAGGAGGACTCCTGAGTGCTCCGCATTGGAGGGGCTGTAACTCCATCCTCTTCCTCTGCAGCTCGTGCTAATTCACCTGATGCTGTCCTCAGGGCAGGCTGATGTCACCTGCTGGTTGTCCTGGTGGGGTAGGCGAGGCCTGGGCCCGTAGGGATGCAGGGACAGGCTTGTCTGCCTTTGAAACCAGAGCTGATTGTTTTTAATAATGTCAGATTTTAAAAAATTCATTTTTTTTTTTGGTTGTAGCTTTGGAAAACGTTTCCCAGGCAGGGCAGGTGGGATGCTCTTGGGGCCTCAGGTGGCTTAGCCTGAAAACACTGGCCTAATCCCCTTTCACTTTTAAGACCAACAGATACCCACAGGGGTCACGTGACAGAGAGGTTCTGAGGCATCTGTCCCTAAAGACCCCCAGTTTGTTCTTCTGATGGCCTAGGGGGATCTAGTTCTGTGAGGAGGGGTCATGCTGTGGATCTGCTGTCTCCTTTCTTACTGTCCCAGGGGCTGTCCCCCTCTAGCTGGCCTTGGGGCCCCCCAGTTTCCCTTCCTCACAGGGTTGCTTCTGGGAGACAGGCATGCAGAGGGACAGGTAAGTGCGTGTATGGCCAGGCTGTGTCTGTGAGGAAGTGAGTCCTATGACTAAGTATGGCCCACAAAGCGAACCAGGGTGTCCAGAGGTGGAGTCTTATTTCAGAGTTGACTATTTTCTTGCTTGGGCAGCTTATCTCTTGTCTCTGGCCTCAGTTTCTCCCACCCGTGAACCATGAGAACAGCTGGTCTGCTCTAGTGCCCGTTGGCGCTGATGAAGTTTTAGCCAACAGTTAGTCCTACGATATAAGGACCGAGTTCTTTATAGGACGGTTCTAGGCCTACCTTATGCAGAGAGCTCTGGCTTTTTGGGATCAGGGCCAGGCCATAAAGGATGAGAGAGAAGAGCCAGCATTTGTGACATGTGGTGTCCACTAAGCCCTGCTTGAGAAGTCAAGGCACCTGAGACACAGGCCCCATGTAGAACTTGGAGATAAGGATCAGAAATGTTATTGTGCCGATGGGGAAACTGAGGCCTGGAGACCTGAGAAATCTCATGATTTGAAAGTTAAAAGAGGGCTGGGTGGGAGTGGGAGGGAGATATGTTCTAATGAGGCTCAATCCTGAGTTGTAAGAACTGCAAATGCACAATTATAATTTGTGGGCACTGAGTGTTTCCTTTGGCCAACTCTCTGATCTGATTACCGTAGTCACTTGGTATCACAGCCCGATGAAGTAGGCCCTACTATTTTACAGATTTTATAAATGGGGTCTGGCTTTATGGGGATGCCATTATGTACTAGAGACAACTGAAGAAGTGGCTGATATGTCTTATGCTCATCCCAACCTGAACCCCCAGGATTAAACCAGAGAGTGGAGAGTGAATAGTGGTACTCAATCAAGAGCCTACCAGTACCTAGGCTGTGTCTTGGGAAAAAGAGAGAAGTTGACCTGGAAGGTAGACAGAGACCATGGTGTGTGTGTGTGTGTGTGTGTGTGTGTGTGTGTGTGTGTGTGTGTGTGTGATCTAGAAAGGGAGACAGCAGGACACAGGCACTATGAAAGAGGAAATGGGAAAATGGGGTGACTTTGACTGAGGAGAGGGAAGAAAGCTAGGAGAGATAGAGGGGGGGAGGAGAGAGAGAGAATACTTAAGATATTTTTAAAAAAGCTATTAGGAAGCATTATTTTATATGCATATTTATGTATTTACTTCTTGAGACGGAGTCTTACTATACAACCCTGGTTGGCCTGATGCTAGCTGTGTAGACTAGGCTGGTCTCAAAAATCCACCTACCTCTGCTTCCCAAGTGCTGGGATTAAGGGCATTTCCCACCATCCCCAGCTTTATAAGTTTATTTAAACACACACACACACACACGCACACACACACACACACACACACACACACACGACTTATGCTATACAGGGTGGTAATGCTCGTCTGAAGAGCCATACACTAGCTACAAAAATCCCCCTGACAAGCATAGAAAAACTCCTTAGGTAACAAGGTTGATAGTCAAGTAGTCAAGGAGGTTCAAGAGACTCCCAGAACAACACAGGCTGCTGCTATTGCCTTTGGCTGCCTCCCAGAACTTGAAGTCAGGGCCCTGTTGCTGAAGACATGGCCAACTGCAGACACAGGACCGGGGGAATTGAATTGGAACCGATCTGCAGGTTAGATCTTATTGTATCTGAAGGTGCCCAAGCCTCCAGGGGGAGAAAGCCATCAACAATTCTAACCAGCTGTAAAGCCTGTGGACCACAATAACCGACTGGGCTATACAGTCTCAGTGGTGCATTAGTGGCACATTTATCTTGGGAGTAACCAACAAGTGTCTGATTGGACTTAAGGCTCATTCAAAGCGGAAATTCATGCCTGGTACTATAGAGCTAACCATTTATTCATGGCTGACAAGGGCCACAAACTCTAGAGAGAATCTACTACTGCCATTTTCCTAAACTAATATTATTTCAAACTGTATTCTACATACTTACCCTTGTATTCACAGAGAAGTGTAGCTTTTACACTCATTAAAGAGACTTCTTTTTGCAGCAGATTGAGGCTATTACAGAGACCTGTGGAGTGCCCAGTCTCAAGCGATACATTTACAGCACAAACCCTACATCTAAGGCTCAGGAAAAAATTTCAGGAGATGGGACAGAAAGATTGTAAAAGCCAGAGGAGAAGGATGCCTGCTGCAGGGTTGTGTCTTCCATCTACGATAGGGAAGTTGTATGCACAAAATCTTGACAATATTGCTGCTTAAAACAAGTTCGGCATAATGACGATACCAGTTGACATCTCAACGTGGATGGAGGATATCTTAGGAGACCACACACCCTTGTGTAAAGAGCTGGAGGCTATGGCTACCAAGATGGAGAGAATCAATGTTCTCCAGGGACAAGCTCACTGATTATTTAATCCCAAGTGGTCAGTGCAAAACGTATGCATGTATGAACAGCACTAAATGGGATCAGTAGTCAGTTTTTATAAAATTGTGTGTATGCATATATACACTTGTAACAATAATAATGAAAGAAGAGGTCTTGAATCTGAGAGGAAGTGGGGGGAGTGGAAGGAGGGATGAAATTATCAAATAGAATTTAATGCCAATAAAAGAGGAGCTGGGGCTGGTGAGATGTTCAGTGGGTAAAGGTGCTTGATGCAGAAGCTTGGGACCTGACTTTGATCTCTAGAACCCACACTAAGGTGGAAGGAAAGAGCTGATCCTACAAGGTTGTCCTATATAGATGCTGTGTCATGTCCCTGCAAATGATGAGCATATGCAAAAATAATACATAAATAAAACATTTGAATGAGCAGTTGGAGGTGCTGGTGATACGACTCAGCTGGTAGTGTTTGCAATATCAGTGTGAAAAGCTGGTCCCATCAGTGTTAGTCTTTGACCCTAGCATGTGTGTGTGTGTGTGTGTGTGTGTGTGTGTGTGTGTGCACGTGCATGCAGACACGTTTGGACAGGAGAATACCTAGGACTCACTGGTCAGCAAGTGTAGCTATTTAGTGAGAGCATCAGGTTCAGTCAGAGACCTTGCCTCAAAACATAGAGAGTCACAGACGAAGACACCTGATATTGACCTCTGGCCTGCACACTTACACAGATGTGCACCCCACACACATGTGCGTATGCGCAAACATACACTATGCACATACATAAATGTTAATGAAAAACAAGTAATGAGTTGATGGAGTCAGAGTTCCTGTCTGGACCTTTTGATCTTGGAAACCAAGGCAGGAGGCAGAGGAAGCAGAAAGTTATTGAAGTACAGGAAGGACACCAAAGTCTACTGGGTTCTCTTCGGGCTAACACAAGGCAGCAGAAGCCATCAGAAGGAGAAGAGGCCTCAGGCTGAAGGAGACAGAGGCCAGCTGAGGCCAGAAGGACATACAAGGTAGAAGACAGGGTCCAAGGAGATAACACATCCATAAGAGAAAACTGGTCAGCAGCTATGTAAAGGAAGATCAAGATGTCTATCTCAGGCATCATAGTTCTCACTGCATCTCAACCTTGGATAACAGTGGGTGTCCTGGTGGTATCCATTCTCTGTGTTCCACATCCTAATCTTCAATTATTCTCCCACCCTGCAGGCTAAGCATCTGGGTTTAAGCTGGCTATGGAGAATGGGGAAGAGGAAGTCAGAATCCTTAGTACTTGTACTGGCTGGTTTTGTGTGTCAACTTGACACAGGCTGGAGTTGTCACAGAGAAAGGAGCTTCAGTTGGGGAAATGCCTCCATGAGATCCAGCTGTGGGGCATTTTCTCAATTAGTGATCAAGGGGGGAGGGCTCCTTTTGGGTGGTGCCATCTCTGGGCTGGTAGTCTTGGGTTCTATAAGAGAGCAGGCTGAGCAAGCCAGGAGAAGCAAGTCATTAAGGAGCATCCCTCCATGGCCTCTGCATCAGCTCCTGCTTCCTGACCTGCTTGAGTTCCAGTCCTGACTTCCTTTAGTGATGAACAGCTGTGTGGAAGTGTAAGCTCAATAAACCCTTTCCTCCCCAACTTGCTTCTTGGTCATGATGTTTGTGCAGGAATAGAACCCCTGACTAAGACAGTACTAGCTTTAGTTTGGTTTATTTTGATTTGTTGTGCTTCACAAAGAATAAAGGTGGATTACTCCCCTTCCCACACGTAGGCTTCTAACCATACTATCATAGAGCAAAGGGCAGCAAGACAGAAGGTTTCTGGGCAACAGAAAATAGTCAAGGAAAAGAAAATCATAGAAAATTTATTATACATCATGATAGGATATAGCTGGAAAATAACTGTGATTTTTTTTTAATTTTTAAAAACATTTATTTTGTGTGTGGGATGGGATGGACATGTACATGCCATGTATGTGTGACATGTATATGTACGTATATGTGGAGGTCAGAGGACAACTTGTAGGAGATAGCTCTCTCCTTACTGCATGTCATGGTTTGAAGAAAAATGGCCCCCCATAGGGCCATAGGGAGTGGCACTATTAGGAGGTGTGGCCTTATTGAAGTAGGTGTGGCTTTGTTGGAGGAAGTGTGCCTCTAGGCTTCAAGATCTCAGAAGCTCAAGCTAGGCCTAGAGGCTTAGTCTCTTCCTTGCTGCCAATGGATCAAGATGTAGAACTCTCATCTCCTTTTCCTGTACCACGTCTGCCTGCATGCTGCCATGCTTCTCGTCATGATGATAATGGACTAAACCTCCTAAGTGTAAGCCAGCCCCAATTAAATGTCTTCCTTTAAACGAGTTGCTGCGATCATGGTGTCTCTTCACAGCAACAGAAACCCTAAGACACACCTTCTTATTTCTAAGGATCAAAATCGGGTCCTTGGGTTTGGCAAGCAAGCACCTTTACACACTGAGTAATCTTGCCAGCCCTGATAGTTTTAAGAGTCAAGTTGATACAATCTAGAATCACCTGGGAAGAGCGTCTCAATGAAGGGTTGTCCAGATAAGGTCAGCCTGTAGGTATGTTTGTGGGGGAGAATCTTGATCATGTTGATTGAGGTGGGAAGGCCTGCCCACTGTGGGTGGTGCCATTTCTTCCTTAGGGTATCCTGAATTGGATAAAATGGAAAGGGGGAGCATGGCAATAGCAAGCATTCACTAATTCATTGCTATTTACTCTTGACTGTGGATGTAATATGACTATCTGCTTCAAGTTCCTGCTGCATTGACATCCCCACAATGATAGACTGTAACCCAGACATGTGAGCCAGATAAACCCTTCCTTTCTTTTTTTTTTTTTTTTTGGTTTTTCAAGACAGGGTTTCTCTGTGTAGCCCTGGCTGTCCTGGAACTCACTCTGTAGACCAGGCTGGCCTCGAACTCAGAAATCCTCCTGCCTCTGCCTCCCAAGTGCTGGGATTAAAGGTGTGCGCCACCACCGCCCAGCAAACCCTTCCTTTCTTAGGTTTCTTTTGTCAGAGCATTTTATCACAGCAACTGGAAACAAAGCTAAGGCAGTAACGGAGATAGCAGTTGTCATTTACGGAGCATCTGTCATGTAGCAGGCATGCGTAATCCTTGCTTCTTATCCCCCCTCTTTCTTCTCTCCCCCTCTTTCTCTCATCTCATCCCATTTTGTCAACTAATTTGCACTCTTCTCTATAAGCCAGGTATCGACAACTCCCACTTCACAGACAAGCCTTACAGAATTCCCTCATGCCTCTTTGTCTTGTCAACAGGGAGATGCATTAGTTACTTTTTACCGTTGCTGTGGCAGCACACCTGACAAAAACTGCTTATGGAAGGATTTATTTAGTCTCACAGTTCACGTGGATGGTCCCCTGTGTGGCTGGTCACACCGTGTCCTTACAGAGAGAGAGAGATAAAGGCTGACCATGCAGTTTGAGACCCCAGCCCAAGGAATGATGCAGACTCAAATTTATATGGGTGCCCAGAACTTTGTTTCCAGGATGATTCTAAGTCCCACTTAGTTTGCAGTCAAGACCAACCATTATGGGAAGCCTGTGACAGAACTGGCATTTATGCCACAAGGTCCTGCCTGGGTAGAAGGGAAGAGGCAGAATGATCATTTTAGTGGTGGATGAACACAGTGGCCATCAGGTCAAAGCAGGCCGCTTGCTTCCTGTGTGAGTCACTTTTCTTGTCACAGTGACAACATATCAGTCAGAAGGATCCCTTTACGGAAGGGAGGCTGATTTTGCCTCACAGTTTATAGGGTTCATTCCATCCTGCTGGGGAAGTCATGGTGACTAGAGAGGCTCATCTTGGTGGATCAGGAAGGCAGAGACAGAGCCAAAAACAGAGCCAGGCTACATCCTTAAGGCCTCCCACTCCTCATGGCCTACATCTGCTAGCTAGGTCCACGCCCAAAGTTCTACAACCTTCCCGGACAGCATAGACACCTGGAGAGAAGTACTCAAACACAGGAGCTTATGGGGAGGGGTGGTCATTAGAATCTTGAATCTCAGAGGAGATTCCATCTAGGTCTTCCAGAGTGACACAGATTAAGAGAATGAGACAGGGACACCACCGGTATCCACCTCTCCAGGATGTATATTGAGAGGTGAGATTCCTTGAGAGAATAAAGAGTGGACCTATCAGAAGTCTCATGGCCTTTGGTGACTATAGGAGAGTTCGTCCTTCCTGCTAACATGTGGAGTGTGATGTGATAATCGGAGGACTCTGGGAAACTTCCTCTCTCCCCTTCTCCCCTTCCTCTTCCCATCTTAACTAACTTCCTTTCTTCTTTAACTACAGTGGGTTGGTCTGATGCTGCTTGTATCCAAATGCTCAATTCTGTACCCTAAGATTTGGGAGGCTCCAAGATGAGCAGATTCTCACACACATCAGCTTTTGCTGTATAAATCTTGCCCCCTAAGTTATCCTCGGTTGGTTAACAAAGATGCCTACAGCCTATAGCTGGGCAGAAACGAGGTGGGCAGGGCTTTGGTTCTTGAACTTGGGGCCCAAGGCAGGAACCACGAGGAGGGAGAAGAGTGAAGAGAAGACAGAAATTGCCACGAGGTAGATGGATCATGAGTACATAGCTGCGAAGGCTGGCTTGTTGCAGTAGGAGGGGCCCAGGCAGAACATGACAAGTGATATTTTGGTGTTGTTGACAGGAAAGTAGACAGAACGGCAGTTCTAGTGCGTTAAGGATATTATAAATATAAAGGTTTTGTGTCTTTTCTTTGGAAACCCAATGACTTAAGATAGGATAGGAACCCCCAAATAATATTTACCCCAACACTTAACCTCACTTTCTTCACTTTTCCTCTCCTTTCTCTTCCACCCTTCATTCTTTATGTCCTTCAAATAAAGAAAATAATTGAATTCATGGACTGCCTCTTATTTTTAGTTTAAAACAAAATAGGTCTATCAAAATCCCATGAGGGAACAAAAATGAGTTAATGAGGCAGATTGACCTACTTAAGAGGGGGGAATGCCAACAAGGGAAATGACACTAATTTCAGGACAAAAATCTTTCTCCTGGCATTTCTGAGAGGTAGCACAATTGCCTCTGAATATTCCCAGGGAAGTCATGCCACACTCACAGGAAAGTCAAGCCATAGTTGGTAGGCCGTGTGCGGACTGTGGGATGGGTGGCTCATCATGGGCTTGCATTTGGGGGGGGTAGAATTTATTCAGTGACTTAGTACTGAGTCCCTGGGGGCGCCCACCCAAGCCAGCTGTTTGAAAAGTGAGCTGCTAGCCAGGGTCTGTTGGCTGCTTCAGTCTCTCTTTTCCCCAAGTGAGCAGGTTCTGACTTTAAAGAACCCCCACCTTCCTGGCTGCCCACCGATTGCCCTAGGTCTGTGACAATGATGGTGGCCAGCTGCCAAGGGCCCAGGCTCCGGCCCAGGCAATTCCTTTGCTCCCACCTGCTACTTGAGTCTGCCCTCTGGCACTGTGCCCAGTGATTCTCTAGCACAGAGACATGAGCTGTGGGTTTCAGAGTCAGGGAAAGCCCAACTATGCCAGCATCTCAGAGGTTAACTCTACCACCTGAGGCAAGCCACAGCACCTTTCCAGTGTCTGTGTCTGGGAGAAGGAAGGGAACGTGACATGCACCTCCCAGAGCTATTGAGCCATAGGACTGAGCGCAGAGTGACTTACAAGCACCAAGTTGCTTCTCTTTGTAGCAAGAGGTTTGGGTTCCATGTCTGGGGTGACTTAGAAAATGCTCTTTATATCAGTGTGTGCCCAGTACTTGTGTGTGTGTGTGTGTGTGTGTGTTTGTGCATATGCGTGTGCATGCGTGCACATATGAGTGTGCAGGTGCCTGTGTCTGTGTGCTCACGTGCAGAGGCCAGAACAGAACTTATCTTCCTTTTGCTGCCTTGAGATAGACTTTCTCGCTGAACCTGAGACCCTCTCAGCTGGATTGGTTGAGCAGTGAACTCTGTTTCACTGAGGAAAATTGATCCTCTAGTGCAGGGCTTCCAGGCACATAGAACTATGCCCAGCTTTTTACCTGTGTGCTGGGATTTCAGACTCAGGTCCTCATGTTTGTGGAGCAAGATTTCTTAATATACTGAACCATCTCTCCAGGCCCTCTATGCCTTTTCAAAACTGCAACCTCCTCCCCACATCTTCTTGGGGGGGGGGGGGAGAAACGTAGTCCCTGCCTGTAGATGAGACGACTGGAGTTAGAAGGAGAAATGAGGAACCTCCAACCGGACCAGCCAGGAAGCAGCAAAGGCTGGCTTCGAACCCAGTGCACCCTGGGTTTTGAATCCCGGTTCCGGAAAGCCATTGGGGCGGCCTCTTTGATCTCCCAAAGCTGCTGTCCAACAGTATGCCAAGGGGAGGGCGGAGAAGCTGCTCTCCGGGCCAGCCCCTCCTCACTCGCCGCCCAGGGCCGGCTGGCGGCCAGCGGGAGGCATTCCAGAGGCTGCCTGCTTGTGCTCACGCCTGAGGAATGTCTTGCGAAGTCGCGCCTAAGCCCTCTGTGTCTGACTCATCATCTCTCCGTCTCCAGGAGTGTCAGAGAAGAGCTCCCTTAATCCCTCCTGTCCTCGGTCCCAGGCTTTCATTTGTCAAACTAAAAATATTCCCTCCAGGAACCAACTTTAGCCAGGGGCTGAAGGAGGTACAAGGGGGATGGCATTTGAGCGTCACTTCCTGACAGCGCCTCCGTAGTATTGTTCCCTGGGCCAGGGGCAGCCAGCAGCAGGGGGCGGGGGGGGCGCTTCTGTCATTTTTGGGCCATAGCCAGAAGTCCAACTTTTTCTTCTGTAAGCACCTTCCTTTTCCACGCGGGGAGGGAAGCTGAGATGGGCCATCAGCTTGACAGGCAGCCTTGCCCCTGGTCCCTTGGGGCTGCCTCGTGATTCATGCCAGGTGAGGGACTCTAGAAATGCCAAGTTCATTTCCTTTGCAGCCGGAGGGGAGGGTGGGCTGGCACGGTTCGTACTTGTCTGCGAGGCTGGTTTAACTACTGATGAAGAGGTGGAGAGTTTGAAGGTAAAGGAGAAATGAGTAAATCCAGTGTGCTGGTGTCTTAGTTGAGACAGATAGCGATGGGCTCCCTGCGCGGGAAGGTCGCACCCGGAGGGTAGCCGGTAAGGCTTGCCTTCCTTTCCTTTCTTCACCTTGTTACTCCTGGTACAAGCCATGCTCCTCAGGGCTGATCCTGAGCGTCCAACACATTAACCTGGTCAGAAATCTTGGCTCAAAGTGATAAAGCCACCTCCTTGGGACACCGTGGGTTCTCCTTGGCTCAGTGGTCAAATGGTACAGCAACTCAGATTTGCAGGTCCTGATTCCACCAACAGAAGCCGCGTGAGCTCCAGTGAGGTACCTCATCTCTGAGCTGAGCTCAGTTCATCCTTCTCCACCTGTGGGCAGTGCCTGCTCTCCCAGGCTATCTTGAAGACGAAGACTGAATTATATGCTGCCTACCACTTAATGGGGGCTGAATCTAAACTGTTCCAACCACCATCCTCCCGTAAAACTCAACAACAAACACTACCACACCCTTGGAATTAGGAGCCCTAGTTCATTAGCCTTTACTACTATGTGGCATGAGGCAAATCCCCCAACACGGGCGGGTCACGTGAGCTTAGTTGTGACAAGCAGAAGTTTGTACCTGCTTTCCTCTGCTTGGACCTAAAAATCTTCAGTTGTGGGACATACTCAGTACTAGATATCAATGGAAAGTTTCTTCCGTGTGTGTTATTTAATTATTATTATTATTTTTTTCCTAAACAAAGAGAGGACGTTTATTTGACTCACTGTTTTGGAGGTATTAGATCAAGGGGCTGCATCTGGTGACAGCTGTTTTGCTGGCAGAATTCCAAGTGGTACACAATCTCACACGGCAAGGAACAAGGAGCCTACGGGGTCTCCTTCATCTACAGGACCGCTCGCTATGGGCTGAATTGCGCCCCACCCCCACCCATCCCAAATTCACAGATTGAAGTCCTGACCCTTAATGTGACTGAGTCTGGACATAGGAGCTTTAGGAGGCGGTTGTGGTTAAATAAGGTCATGAGATTGGGACTTTGATCCAGTGGGAAAAGAAGTCAGAGGACCATCTGCTCCTCAGGTGAGGACACAGCAAAGAGGCAATATGTACAAGTCGGGAAGAAAACGAACCCAGCAGACCTTGACCTTGGCTCTTCAGCCTCCAGCCGGTTAGCAAGTAGATGTATGTTGTGTCAACATCTCTCTCTGTGGTGTTTTGTTATGGCAGCCAGCGCTGCCTAATACGTGTTGCAGGAAGCACAGTGCAAACCCGTGACTACGCTCATGGAGCTTAAGAGGGATGGCAGAGTTTCTGCATGAGGAGGGAGACGCCACTCGCACCGCATGCTTTGCAGCCCGGGACCATGAACTGCCTGAAGCAGCTCCGTTTTCTGTGGTGAGCATGGGAAGAACCCAGGGTGTGGAGGAAAACGAGCTGAGTCTGGACCTGAGCCACCTGTGTGACTGTAGGGAAGGTGACAGACCTCTTTAGGTCTCCTTTTTTGACGTATCAAATGCATCACTGCTGTCACTGTGGGCAGCGTCAAGAGCAGGCACTGGATCAATGCCATCGGCAATCAGATGTTACTCAAACAATACTATCCATATATCCATAGCTATTACCAGGATATTAATTAATTATTAATTAATTTATTATTAATTAATAAATAAATTAAAAATTTCACCCACATAGCTTGTTTCATCTAGTTGAGAAAAGAAAGAAAGAAAGGAAAGAAGGAAGGAAGGAAGAAAGAAAGAAAGAAAGCAAGCAAGTCTCGCTTATCCTGACTGGAGCCCTTGCTTCTCATATCAGAAATTCTCCTCCCTTCCTGAAAGCTTATTTGCATGACTTCTGGTCTACTGGGAAATCCTATAGATGTCACAGGAGAGTACAGCTTTGCCTCACTGGATGCTGGAGCAAGGTGTATTCTGAGACAATCTCAGGTTTGGAACTTATGGCGGTCAGAGCCCCCACTTCATTCCCGTTGGAGGGCTCCTGCTGGGGAGACCCTGCATGTCACTGTGTTCAAGTGATCCTACTCTATGACCTAGATTCCTCAGGTATTTGAATGACTTAAATAAAAATGATTAGTGGTCCGGAGATAACTTAGTGGTTGTGGAGATAAGTTAGTGGTTAGGAACATTTGCCTCTCTGGTATGGAATCATGTTTGATTCCTAGCGTTTACAAGGCAACTCCTAACCGTCTGTAACCCCAGTCCCAGGGCATCTGATACCCTCTTCTGGCCCATGGGTGGGCATTGCGTGCCTTTGGTACACAAATATAAGTGTAGGCAAACCACCTAGACACATAAAATGAAAAAAAAAAGTAGTCTAACATTGTTCCACAAATGGTCTAGAATACTCACCAGCGAAGAATATAAACACAGACGGTATACCCTTCACAAATGTTAACTACAAAAGGGCCATAGATTTCATCACGAAACACCAAACTACAAAGCTCCTGAAATATAACATAGAAGAGAATCTTGTGACCTCGATGATTTTTTTTAGATACCACACAAAGGCATTGTCTATGAGAGAATTAACGGGTAAGCTGGCTTTCATTAAACGAGAAACTTGTGATTCGTGAAAGACAATGTCCAGAGAAGGAGAAGACAAGTCACAGTCGGCAAGGAAATACTTGCAATGGCCACATCATCAGACTGTCATCCAAGACACACAAAGAGTTCTTAAACTCAGCAGTAAAAAAAAAATCAAAACAAAAAAAACCCAAAAACAAAAACCAAAAAACATTGTTTTTTAAAATTTAAAAAACACTGATTTTAAAAAAATGGGCCAAAGACTTTAACAGACACCTCAGCCAAGAAGGTACCCAGATGGCTGACAGTGCTGGGGACTGTGCTACCCCAGATGCTCTTAAGTAGGAAATGCCAATGAGGACAGCAGTGAGACACTACTACATACCTGTTAGAATGACCTTCATCCAGAACACGAACACCACCAAATAGTAACTAGGCTGTGGAGCAACAGGAATGTCCATTCATGCCTGGTGGTGGGAACACAAAGTGGCAGAAGCCACATTGGATGAGAGCATGGTTTTTTTGTTTTTGTTTTTTTGGAAAAATATAAAATCAAACACATTAGTCAGGAAAAGAACATATTAATCAGTGAAAGAACTGACAGAGTGGAAAAAATCTAACTTGCTATATCAGTTTATGTCAAAATTTTAACAACAGCTGTCTTACCCTTGAGGGGCTAAGAACCCAGTAATTGTTCAGTCTCTAAAGCTAGGTACCTTCGCTGTCCCAATCTGGTGTTGAAGATGTGGGGGACTTCTGGAGAGCCACTAGGCCCTCAGTCAACTTTGGAAGCCTGGAAAAACAGGTTAATAGTGTCGGGGAGGCGACAGCAGCAGCAGAGGAAACTATGTAGGAGGCAAGAAGAAAAGTCAAGAAAACTTTTCCTTCTATGCTTTTCTTTCTTTCTTTCTTTCTTTTTTTTTTTTTTAAAAAATATCTGAACTGTGATCGGAAGATGCCACCACATTTAGAGTGGGTCTTCCCATATCAATTAAGACAATCAAAAAATTCTTCAGGCAAGATTTGCTGCTCAGGTGATTCTAAATTGTGACCTGTAAAAACCAATCATCACACATACTTTTACCTTGCGATCCAGGAGCCACATTCTTTGGTATTTATCCAAAGGAGTTGAAAACTTATTTCTCATTCATTCATTCATTCATTTATTCATTCTCCCTTCCCTCTCCCCTCGTCTCTCCAAAACTCTCCAAAACAAAACATCTGCACGCAGTTGTAACTCATCAGCTTTATTTATTATTTCGAAGACTTGGGAGGAACCAAATCTCCTTCAGAAGGTGAAAGGATAAATAAACCATAGCTTTGGCCCCTGAATAAATTATTTATGATCTTACAGAAACCCACGGTGGAGATAATGATAAGGCAAAGAATCATCTAAAACACATATTTCTGAGTGGAAACCAGAGGTACTGGGTGATTCTGACCACACGACCTTCTGGGAAAAGCAAGACTGTAGAGATCTCGACAGTAAGAAGATAAATGAATGGCAGGGTCAGAAAGGGGTGAGGGAGGAAGAGGCATTCTACAAAGGATTCTTTCTGTTTGTTCTCTTTTTTTTTAAATTTGGGACAGTGTCTCACTATGTAGCTCTGGCTGTCCTGGAACTCACTATGTAATCCAGGCTGACCTCAAACTCACAGAGAGCTGCTAGCCTCTGCCTCTCGAGGCTGGGATTAAAGGTGTGCGCCACCATGTCCCGCACACAGAAGATTCTTAAGGCAGGGAGACTATTCATCTAGTGATGGATACAGGCCTAGACACATTGATTGGACTCTTAGAACACACAGCATCAAGTACTAGGACTGACTCCCAACTCAGTGGTACACACTTTTAACCCCAGCTCTTTAGAGGTGGAGGTAGATGGATCTTCGGAGTTCAAGGACAGCCTGGTCTCTCTGTAGAGCAAGTTCTAGAACAGCCAAGGCTATACAGAGAAAACCTGTCTCAAATAAACAAAGAAGCAATCAATCAATCAATCAATCAATCAAAAAACAAAGAAGCAGGAGTAAGTATGCTTCAGACCCTGGGCAACGGTGGTACTTTGACTGTGGGTTCACTGAGGGCCATAAATGTTGCACTCTGGCATGGATGTTGGTGGAGAGGGAGGCTCTGCACATGAAGGACAGGGAGATGTAAAACCTCCGTAGCTTCCTTTCAATTTTGTGTGAACCTGAAACCTCTCTGAAAAAGTCTTTGGGAAAAGCATTTATCTTTATTCAGATCCAGTGATTCCCTGCACAGATGTGCCCAGGATTCCACAAGACCCTTTGAGTTCTAAAAAAGAAAAAGAGGCTGCTACTGGGAAGGGTAGCTTTTCTTAAGCCTTCAAAACCCCTTCCCTGGCAAGAAAGGAGCCTACCTGTTTTGTGTTTCTTTATTCCTCTGTCAGCAAGGGAGGCTGCTCCAGTAATAACTGCACATGGCATTGAATCTAAGAAAAAGTCTCTCACCAAGGACGTTGTGATTTCAGAGATGTCAAAAACATATGCAAATATCCTTACGAAACACTGGATCGTGTTCAATGAGTACAATGGAAGCTTTAAAAAGAATGAAAAACTTTATTAAAATGTGAAAAGAAGAGGAGCAGAATTATGAGCCGTATTCCTAAGGAATTTGGGTGTATCAGCTATTATTTCTAAGACTTAACTCTAAGGCTAAGTATCAATTCATTTAATCCTCAAAACAGCCCTAGGAAGGGGGGGGCTAGAGGATCAAAGTGAGGCTCAGGTAGGTTACATAATATAGTGTCACATGGTGAGTGACCGGCTAAATTCAACTCCAGGAAGTCCAGGGCTTATTATTAGACATGAAGCAACAGCCACTTTTAAATAGCAACCCTCCCGTCTCTCTCTCTCTCTCTCTCTCTCTCTCTCTCTCTCTCTCTCTCTCTCTCTCTCTCTCTCTCACACACACACACACAGTCTAAAGTCCATCTTACCTGGCCCCTCCAAATGTAATACTAATATCAGCTTACAATGAAAAGCAAGAAACTGTTGTGGGAATAATTTAGTAAGCTCTCCCTGGGGCTGAGATCATTGGTCACCTGCAGCTGGCTTTCACCAGATGGTACAGACAGCATCTTTTGTCCTGTGCATTAGGGATACATTTAGCTGCAAGTACCAGGAAATGCCAATTAAGAGCAGAGTTTACAAACGGTGTCCTTTTTATTTTTCTTTCTTTCCTTTTTGGTCTCACCTGGCTGGTGTCTAGAGGAAGGCAGTCCAGCTTTTGTAGCATTAAATATGTCGTTCACTCTTCTTGAACTGCCTGGTGCTTTAACTTACTGGCCGCTTGCTTCGTGGTTGGAAAAAGCGCCGCTACATCTCCAGCCATCTTGTTTATGTTCCATTTGGAAGAAGGATTCTGGAAGGGCAAAATGACTTTGTCTTTTGTGTAGAAAAGATGCTGAGGGCAGGAGGGTCCCTGTGACTGTTTAGACAGGATGGGGGGTCACCTCAGGCTGGTTGCTGAACAGGGGCAGTAGATTGACATTTTCTGACCTGCTGTGACACAGTGCTTAGGATCATGGAAGGGACCTGTGTTTCAAAATCAAGGGGTCCTCAATAAGGAGAGTAGGAAGAAGGTGGGGTTGGTAGGGAGGACACTGCCAGTGTTGGCTACCTGTCTCTTTACCCTGACCCTCCTTCATTCATGATTTCTTCCCACCTCTGTCCTCTACTCCTCTCTGCTTCTGTAGGCTTCACAAAGAAGAACCATGAAGGGAGGGACTTCTGCTGGGCTTCCCATGTCGTCTGCAGAGCTCATCACTGGTGCCAATGGATGAATGAATACTGGCCGAGAGCCCATGTGCCTGGGCCACGCTCTCAGGAAGTGGCAAGGGAAGATGGGTCTCTTGTCACCACAAGGGTGGTGTTGACTGAGTGTGTGTGCTTGCTTGTGTGTGTGTGTGTGTTTTCCCGTGTGCGTGGGTTAGAGTGCGTGGGCGCATGCGCCTTGCAGCTCCTCCCTGCCTCAGATTGAATTACTTATAAACAGGCCCACATCAACCTGGCAGAGTCCGCATTTCAGCACAACGGCTCTCATAGTTTCCCAAATTCTTTTGATTTGGCAAAATCCAAAAATAAAACAAAGCCCCGCCATCTTCCGCTCATAGCACGTCTTTGGAGCCCTATTCCCTGAGAGTGAGCGAGCAATGGGTTCCGGATGTTTGGGATGGGTCCCCAGAGCCTGCCAACTTGTCTTCCAGCACATGGCCTTCTCTCTGGAGCTTAGCTTGTAAGGGGCGGGACTCAGGGCTCCAGGGCTCCCTGGGCTTCAGCTCTTCACGGGTCCTTCTTACTCTGCATTCTGGGGCAGCTGTGGATAGGTTGGCACGACTGGAGAACTTCTCTCTGCCTTCATTTATCCCACGGGCTGCTGGGTGAGTGCTTCTGAAGTGTCTCCATCCTCCCGGTGTTCAGCAAGCAGTGTGTTGTTGGCGAACCTCATTTAACCCGATTCTTAGACACTGGGAGTATCTTAGACACTGCTGGTCACTTTTCCCTAAGGCTGCACCCATGAGAGATGGCTTAGCGGTTAAGAGCAACGACTGCTCTTCCGAAGGTCCTGAGTTCAATTCCCAGCAACCACGTGGTGGCTCACAACCATCTATAATGAGCTTTGACCCCCTCTTCTGGGGTGTCTGAAGACAGTTACAGTGTACTTACATATAATAAATAAGTAATCTTTTTTTTTTTTAAAGTTGGGCAGTGGTGGCTCATGCCTTTAATCCTGGCACTTGGGAGGCAGAGGCAGGCGGATTTCTGAGTTCGAGGCCGGCCTGGTCTACAGAGTGAGTTCCACAATAGCCAGGGGCTACACAGAGAAACAATGAATTCACAAAATTCCTAGGCAAATGGTCAGAACTTGAAAATATCATCCTTAGTGAGGTAACCCAATCACAAAAGAACACACATGGTATGTAGTCACTGATAAGGGGATATTAACCCAGAATCTCGGAATACCCTAGACACAATTCGCATATCAATAGATTTCCAAGAAGATGGAAGGAGAGACCCCTGGTCCTGGAAAGACTGGATGTAGGGGAACATCAGGACAGAGAAGTGAGAGGGGGTTGAATGGGGAACAGGGGGAGGGAAGGGGGCTTATGGGACTTTCGGGGAGGGAGGAAACGGGAAAGGGGAAATGATTTGGAATGTAAATAAAAAAACTTAGAAAATAAAATTGAAAAAAAAAAAAAGAAAGAAAGAAACCCTGTCTCGAAAAACAACAACAACAAAAAAAGATTCTATTTAACTGAACGTGAGTGCTGTCAATCATGGAAGAGCAGGTCCTTGAAGCTGAAAGATAGAAGGTGTTCTTTTTGTAACTGAGGGAATGGAGGCTCTGGGGGACCAGGGGAGAGACCTAGGGTTACACAGCAGGTTAATGGCAGACCCAAAGCTTGAAGTAATCTAAGGTCAGACATGCCGTCTACAAGGCTCTGCTACCTTTCAAGTACACATCTCCATGAATGCCCAAGGGCACCAGATGCTCGATCTAGTTTCTCTCTAGGAAGTGTCCACACATGGCCTTACACTAGTACTTTAGATACATGGGGCATGCCCTTCAGCCTCTGGCATGGTGACAGATCTCTTGAGAGCAGGGGCTATGACAGAGAGCATCTGGAACATGGAACCTAGCGCCCGATACAGTCAGTGGCCCAGGACTCTCAGTAAACCCTATCCCTCCAACACCCACAGCCTGGCTCCTCTGTACCTGTTTTGATTAAAGTAACCCCTTTCCTTAGAGTCCATTTTATTTATACATTTTATTTTATTTTCAATTGTATATGTGTGTGCATGCATGTGTGTGACTGTGTGTGTGTGTGTGTGTGTGTGTGTGTGTGTGTGTGTGTGTGTGTGCATTTGAGTGCAGGTGCTCTCAGAGGCTGGAGAGGTTGAACCCGTCTGGAGCTGGAGTCACAGGTGGTTGTAAGCTGGCCAACAAGGGTGTTGGGAACAGAACTCAGGTCCTCTTCAAGAGTAGTATGTGTTCTTAATCACTGAACCATCTCTACCCTCAATGTCTGTTTTTCCCCACACTCCAAATGTTTTGGGAAATACCAACTTTTGCTGGGAGGAGAGAATGAAAGGCTGGAGATTGAGAGACAGGGGTCAAGGCCAACCTGACATGGCCACCCGCTAGATGCGGCTTTCTCACATCTTTATCTCTTCAGACTTCAATCTTCTTTAAAGTTAGTGAGTGGGAACTCAGTGGCTCTAAGCTCCCCACTAGCTCTAATATGCATTAATTAGGAAGTGTCCATGGTGTTGCTTAATGCAGTCTTGAAACCTGGATATTCAAAAAGAATGTGTCTTTGTTTCCTTTTGATCTCTGGGAAGAAACACCATGACCAAGAGTGACTTAAGAAAGGAAAAGATGTATCTGGTTTACGTGTTCCCATCACAGTCCATCATGGAGGGAAGCTAAGGCAGGAACTCAATCAGGGCAGGAACTTGGAGGCAGGAGCTGAGGAGAGACCTCAGAGGGATGCTAGGAATGCCGCTTACTCTCTGGCTACTCAGGGCTTGTTCAAGGTTTGTTTTCTTAGACACCCAAGGGTCGTCTGCCCAGGGATGGCACCATCCATCTACAGTGGTCTGGACCCTTCCACATCAATTACTAATTGAGAAAAAGCCTGCAGATCTGTCTCTGGGTAACCTGATGGAGGCAACCTCTCAATTAAGGTTCTCTTTTCCTAGATGACTGTAGCTTGTGCTAAGTTGGCAAAAACAAACAAACAGCAACAACAAACTAATCAGCACAGAATGTTTGGTGCATCCTGAGAGTATGAACCCTCAAAGAAATGGAAGGAGAGCGCACACTGAGAAAGCAAATGGTCCCGATGGAGTGTTTTGTGTGCAGCGTAGGGCATATCATGTTTCTCCATCTTATTTAATCTTCACCATGATCGCATCAGCAGGAGCTTGGCCCTGGCTTCCTCCAGCTCCTTACACTCTTTCCAGAATGCTGATGTTTCTCTCTCTCTCTCTCTCTCTCTCTCTCTGTACATGTATAGGACAGAGGTTGATGTTGGCTGTCTTTCTGGATCATTTGCCACCTAAGAGTTAATATATAGAGGTGGGATTTCTCACCTGAACCAAGAACTTGCCGATTCTGTTGGTCTAGCTAGTCAGCTGACTCTTTGGAAGTCCTCTGTCCCTGCCTCCTCAATGCTGGGATTACATGGGGACTACCACATATGCTTTGGTTTTTATGTGGATTTTGGGGTTTTTATGTTTGCAAACTGATTACTTTATCTGAGCTGTCTTCCTAGAAACCTTTACTGTTATTTGCAGCATCTTTTATCTATTGAACATGTATGATATTTTAGATTCTATTCCAGAGTAACTCTAAACCCTATTTTATTGATTTCTTACCAGGATCCTGACGAGATAAAGATTATTCTTGTTATGAACATAGAAAAAGAAGCACAGAGAAAGGAAGCGACTTTCTCGGGGCCACACAATTAAGATACATCAGAGTCTAAGCCCACACCCCTTAATTTTAGCTGCAATTCCCAGGTAGTGCACCGTTCTTGGTGGGATGTGTCATCTCCACTTTACTTTATTGAATGCTGTGATGGTTTGATTGAGAAAGTCCCCCCCTCCCTCCGCATGGGCTCATATGTTTAAATGCTTGGTTCACAGTTGGTGGAACTGTTTGGGAAGGATTAGGAGGTGTGACCTTGTTGTAGGAAGTGTGTCACTAGGGGTAGGCTTTGAAGTTTCAAAAGTCCACTCCATTCTCAGGTATCTCTTTCTCTGCCTTATGTTTGTGAATCAGACAGACTCTCACCTATTTCTCTAGCACCATGGCTTCCTGCCATGTAGGCTGTTATGATGGTCACAGATCTACTCTCTGAAACTATAAGCAAGCCCTCAATTAAATTTATTTTATAAATTGCCTTGGTCATTGTGCTTTGTCTCAACAGTAGAAAAGTAAGACAGAAGTTTGTGTTATTAGTAGGGCATTTACCATGTACTAGCCCAGAGGTTTTCAAAGTATTGTCTGAAGACCAATGACATGAGAGACTCCTGGTGATCTTGTTAAAACTGCAGATTCCTAAGCCATTCTTTAGATGTCCTGAAAACTGCCTCTCTGGAGTTGAGATGTGGAAAAATAGTTTCACACATTCTCATGAGTGTTTTTTTCTTATGCATTTGATAACCACTTATCTAGGAAACAATGGTTTTCCTTCTCATCCAACAGACCATTGAATACACATAGGAGGGCCTAGTTGTGGCGGTTATATTCAGCAGGAAGGGAGCTCAGGGTTATTGTTACCTTGCTGAGACTCCTGTGAAGTATAGCTCCTTCATTGTAGTTCCCTGGCTATGGGTTTTATTTGTGGGTTGTTTATTTATTCTTTGAGACAGAGTTTCTCTGTGTAGCCCTGGTTGTTTTGAAACTTGCTCTGTAGACTGGGATGACCTCACATTCAGAGAGACCTGCCGGCCTCTGTCTCCCAATTGCTGGGATTAAAGTTGTACACTGGCCACTGCCTGGCTTTGTTTCTGTTTTTAACATTAAGTAAAACTAATGTTTCAATTACTTAAGGCTGGGTTATATAGTTACAAGCCATCTCCAAGTAGGTATCTGTTGTTTAAAATTCTGGTTTTATTTTTCTCTTACATTGTAGCTAATGTGTGTCTCTCATAGAAGAGGTTGGGCTGTCCTATTTGCTGTCTCACAGTGCCTGTTGATAAGGAGTTCAGAAGTGTCATAACTGGGCAGCATTTCTCCTGAGCATGTGATGGTAAACTGTTTGAAGGATCCACTGATGCTGTCTCCAGTATCTACTCTGAAGACAGAATACTTATGTGAGTGTTGGCAAGATACCTCAGCCCTATGGCATATGCATCTCCATAGGCTGCCCAAGCATCCTCATGATACAGCATCCGGCTCCATCCAGGAAGGGTGAGCATCCAGGAAGGGAGGCTGTGGTTGCCCCATGACCTGGTGTCCACAGCCACCCACCTTTACTTCTACTTTATCATCTCTGTCCATAAGTCTGAGGGGAGGACACTTGAATGGAAGAACACAAAATACTTAATGAATATTTCAGAACCAGGACAATACACTTTCTGGCTATAGATACAAAATAAAATCCCCATCTACCAGAGGAGCCCAAGCATTGTTGCACCACAGTATTCATAGAACTTAATTTAAATCAGAAGCTGAGGAGGTGCTCCAGGTGCCTCAAACGCAGCTTCTCTCGCGTAGTTCTTCTGAAGTATGGAGGCCCTTGGATGTCATGATAGAATCCATATGCTGCAGACATAAGTGCTTAAACGGCTTTCAAAAAGGACTCACTAGTTTGAGGCACCTTTAAGATTCACCCAGAAAAATTCTAGAAGTTCTTTGGTTAAGATTGGACCCTAGGGCTAGGGTGCTAATACCAGTGACAAATTTCTTGTCATACAAGCATAAGGACCCTAGTTCGATTCCCAGCACCTGCATAAAAAGTCAAAACCGAGCATGGTGGCATACATTACTAATTCCACGACCAGTGGGGATTCCTGGCCAGAGGGCTTAGTGTATTGGCAAGCCTCAAGGTCCTAGTGAGAGAGGGAGAGAGAGAGTGACCTTGTCCCAAAAATAAAACAAAACAACTAGAGAGCAAGGGTGGGGCAGTACCTGAGAGGGATGACTCCTGAGGTTGTCCTCTGGTCTGCACATGTGTCCCTGCATGGGACTGGGTGGTTTTACTCCTGACAGACAGTAAACCTCCAGGCTCAGTCATACCCTATGTAGTCCAGGTAAGCCCCTCCTCGCCTCCCACTCTTCACTCTTCCCTTTTTTTTTTTGGCTGTGGTCTTGTTTCCAGCCACATTTTCTAGCTCTTCTATGACTTTGGTCTAAACATACCTTTCAATTTGTTACTGTTTCTGTCCTAATGCCTGTTGTTCTTAAATACCTGAGAGGTTTCCTCTGAACCCCATTGGATTCATTTCTTTGGACAAGAGTAATAGTAGATATCCCTTTGATATTGATAACCTCATGAGCTTCAGCTGAAATGGCGGGGGGTGACAGTCTTAGGATCTCTTGTTTAACTGATGCTGTTTCAGAGGCGCACACACCTTTACTTCCTGTGCCACTAAGAGTTTTGAACCTAAGGTCTCATGCAAGTTTTAGCTTTTCAGTTACCAAGAGCCAGCAATCTGGAAATTACTTAGCTAGCTAGTTCTGACTCAGGCTGTCTCTTGAGGTAATTATCAAGAGGTCGGTGCCAATTGGAACAACCTTCTCAAGGATAGCTCATTCGTATAGCTACTGTCTGGAGGCCTTACTTCCTCCAGGACTGCTGGTTGGAGGTCTCAGTTCCTCACCACAGGGACCTCTTTGCAAGGCTTCTGAGGTATTCTCATAAGATGGAAGCCAGCCTCCTCAGACTGAATGATTGAGAGATACAGAAAGGAAGAGCTCACTATGCTGGGTGGTCTTAGAAATGGCACATTGCTACTTCCATTGCCTTCTAGTGGTCACACTGAATGGCTCTGATACAAGGTAAAAGGGGATCACTCAAAAAACACAAGTACCACACACACAAGAGTAAAAGGTCACTGAAAACCATCTCAAGGTTGGCTACTATATAGCTCCATGGACTTGTATTTCTGGGTGTATAAAATCCTGCAATCAGCAGCAATACCAGTTGGAAGGGAGACTGACTTTTGTCACACTCTGGGCCCTGAGGTCTGATTTCACACAGCATTTCAGCAACATTAATTATATTTAATTTTTACTCAGAGCCTGTCATTTCTTAAGATCCAGGCATGATCCCATGAAGGAGGCTGGCCAAGAAACAAGTCCAAGAGGCAGGCGTGTGCTATAGTCAGAACCACCCTTCCTCTGAGCATATGGATTTGTTTAGCCCCTGCTCTTCTGCCTAACTCCTTGTTCCTGTAGCTGAGTAATGTTTTGGAGTCTCTGTCAGCATCTCACAATGATAAATAAACTTCTGGCTGGAGTCAAGAGCATCCTGGATTCACGTCTGATTCCCTTATAATAGACTCAACTTAGATGCAAGCTTGGGCTTTCCTAACATTTCCAAGGGTTAGCGCAGTCTGAGAAGGTGACCTAGGGGAGAAGAAGCTTGAACTGTCCTGATGATGCTCTCCATAGACCTACTGTCCATCATGTGATATTGGGCCTGGTCTACATCCCTTGCTTAGAGAAGCGGGTCTAGCCACAGCTAACCAATTAGAATTCACTGTAGCTACAGAGGGCTTGGTAAGGTATGTTGGACCACTCAATACTGGTCCCTTGTACCTGTAGAATGGATTTTGTCTTCATTCCTCTATGACCTTTTTTAGATGTTAGATTCCCAATTTATTTTCCAGTCTAACAATGTCTTTTTGCCAACCTGGTGACACATCTTTGGTATTTTTTTTTGTTTCATTTTTAAATCTTAGCATGATTTTATTTTCATGATAGAATTTGTTATTTGGTTCTACCCTGACTTTGGCTTTAGATTGCCTTTCCACCAACTTGGGCTTTAGATTGTCTTTCTACCAACATCTGCTATAACACACACAATGTCTGTCTGTCTGTCTGTCTGTCTGTCTGTCTGTCTGTCTGTCTGTCTGTCTATCTATCTATCTATCTATCTATCTATCTATCTATCTATCTATAGACATATAGTGTTAATGTTTTTTTTGTTTTGTGACAAAGTATCTGACAAATCAAGAAAGGAAGCATTCATTTCCGTCTTGCAGTTCCATCATGACATCAGCAGTATGGTAGCAAGAGTGGCTTTAGTTGTGGTACCAGGAGCAGGCAGGATCTGGTCACATTGCAATAGTAGTCAGGAAGCAGAGAGAAATGAATACAGGTTCTCAGAAGGATCTTTCCCTACTTTATCCAGTCTGGGACCTTCAGCACACACAATGGTGTTGCCTAAATTTGAGGTAGATTTTCCCTCCTCATTTAATCCTCTCTGGAAACACTCTCACAAACATGCTAAGAGGTGGGGGTTCTTAAATGATTCTTAATCTAGTCAGGTCACAGAGAAGACTGGAAGAGGAAGAGGAAGAGTGAGGCCAATGACAAACGAGCATGGGAGGTGCATGAGATCTTCTGAAAACAGGATGCTTTCCGCTGTGCTTAGAAACATCCTATGCAGGGTAAGAGCTTGGCCTTAAACCTGGGATGATGTAGTGGCATAAGGAAACAAGACAAGATGGGCAGAAGATCTGGAAGATGTGTGCACAGTACATGTACAGAAGCTCAGAGCCATGCTCTCCGCAAAGGTCATAGAGAAGCCAAGAGGCTTAGGAATCTATGTCAAAATGGAATAGAGAAAGAAGGTGAACCAGATATAGTTGGAAGAGGTGTACCTGCTGGTTTTGTGTCAACTTGACATGAGCTAGAGCCATCAGAGAGGAAGGAGTCTCAGTTGAGGAATCCTCCATGAGATCCAACTGTAAGGCATTTTCTCAACTAGTGATCAATTGGCAATGCAGCCCTTTGTGGGTGGTGCCACCCCTGGGATGGTGATCCTGGGTTCCATAAAAAAGTAAGCAGAGCAAGCCATGAGAAGCAAAGTGTAAGCAGCACCCCATTATGGCTTCTGCATCAGCTCCTGCCTCCAGGTTCCTGCCCTGTGTGAGTTCCAGTCCTGACTTCCTTTGGTGATGAACAGCAATGTGGAAGTGTAAGCAGAATAAACCCTTTTCTTCCCAACCTACTTTTTGGGAGTGATTTTTGTCATGGCAATAAAAACCCTAGCTAAGACAGGTGGCTATTATTTCAGAGTGTTGATGTCTGCTGGGAAGGTACACGTGTGAAAACCTGGTTTACTTAAAGGATGGAGAGTTCCAATAGGAGTAGGCAGGAGACACTCATTTATACACACGAAGTCTGCACATTCATCAGCCCAAGAGTGAAGATAACAGGCCATCTGAGTGATTAAACACACACACACACACACACACACACACACACACACACACACACACACACAGAGAGAGAGAGAGAGAGAGAGAGAGAGAGAGAGAGAGAGAGAGAGAGAGAGAGAAGTGGTAATGATCTTTATTGTACTCTTAATTGGTAGGCACCATCAAAGTACTTTCCATGCATTATATTGCTGAATATTCACTACAACTCTAAAAGACATAAATTACTTTTTCTTGTATCATTGGTAAGGAAAGATCAAATGATTTTTAAAAGCCAAATAGACTTTCATGAACAGCAGTAAAATTGCCTGATGAAGAAAATGTGGTAGAGGCACAGTAGAAATGTTTTCACCCACAAAGAATGAAGTTATATCCTTTGCAGGGAAATGGATGCAACTGAAGACAGTAATATTAAGTGCCTTAAGCCAGTCTCAGGAAGATGAATACTGTGTTTCCTCACATGTGTGGTTCCTAGTTTTATATCGATACATAAATCATGTATGTGTATATGACATGAAAGATGTGTTCAGGGGAACAAAGGAGAATAAATGGAGGGGTGTTGAAGGGGGGAAGAAGGAGGTGATGGAGGGGAACACACTCAGCATACAATTCATATTTGTGTGAAAATGTCCTTATGCAACACAATACCATATACAATGATTAGTAAAAAACAAACAAACAACAACAAAAAACAACAACACCTATCTGGGAATGGTAGTGTATGCCTTTAATCCCAGCAGAGGCAGGTGGATCTTTGTTGTAGAAATTTTCCATCCCAATCTAGAGTTTTTTATTCCTCCTTTGACCATTTAGTTCCTGGATAAAACACACACACACACACACACACACACACACACACACACACACACAAACACACACACACACATACACACACACACACATACACACACACACACACATCTTTATATTTACGATAAGCCTTAAACAGCCCAAGAGCTGGGCAGATGCTACCTTCTATACCTTCTATGCTATTCAAATCTACTTTCCTATGGATAACCCTGAGTTATTCCTCACTTTATTTCATCTGGGCTGCTCTTAACTGCAGTTGGCCAGCCCTCAGGGTCAGGTTTCCATGACTCACCTAACCCATGGCAGCTTCTCCTTCCTCCTCCTGCACCTTCTTCGCTCTCCTGGTTCTCCTCAGACTCTAAGCCTGGGAAAACTAAACCCCACCTATGTCTCTTTTGCCCAGCTATTGGCTGTTGGCATCTTTATTCACCAATCAGAAATAACTTGGGGTGCAGAGTCACTTTCATCACTGGGGTCTATGTGCAGACTCCAGGTCTTGGGGGCCCCCACTTAGCATTACAATAGACAGCAAGACTAAACCTTGAGTTTGAGGTCAGCCTGATTTACATAGTGAGTTCTGGGTCATCCAGGACTACATAATGAGACCCTGTCTCTAAAACCAAAGACAGAGAATTGTTCTTTGTATATATTCAGGGTTGAGCTGGCTCTTCCTCTGGGTATTAAGGGATTCTTGTGGGAGAGAAACCATGTCACGTGTCACATCAGAGCTTGTGACAGTGAGAATGGGGACTGAGGCCATACTTAAGCATGTGCACCAGACTCTAGGAGGATAAGCTTATTCATTAGAGCGTTTTCAATGACTAGGGAAGGGAGGAACTGAGCTGGCCCTATGTGACTTGGAAGCCTGTGAGTGATTAGCTTTAGGTGCTGCTCTTGTGATGACGGCAGACAGGGCCATCGGTGCTACCTTCCCCTCCAATACCTCACCCTTTGGTTCTACAGATTGACATCTGCTAATAGGTGGGAAAGAAAAGAGCCTTTAATATCAGGTTTGTATCTTCCCACTGTAGGTTTCCAGGCAGGAAACACCCCTTATCTTCCTCAGTCTTTATTTGCCTATTGTCCCAAATCTCTCATTGGCATTTTTTGGTTTGGCACTCGTTTGGAATAGTCATGGTCTCAAAAGGGTGGGAGACAGGCTGGGAGATGGCTCAGGGGTTAAGAGCACTGACTGCTCTACCAGGGGTCCTGAGTTCAATTCCCAGCAACCACATGGTGGCTCAAAACCATCTGTAATGGGACCTGATGCCTTCTTCCGGTGAGTCTGAAGACAGTTACAGTGTACTCATATGTATAAAATAAATAAATAAATAAATCTTTTTTTTTTAAAAAGGGAGGGAGACTGTGATGGCCCCAGCTTGTGTCATTCTCCTATGAATGGAGGGCACTGTCAGGATGGGCTTTGAGGAACAGTTCCACAAAGAAAATCACATCTCTGGAATGACAGTATATTAAAAAAAATTCATGAAGACATGTTCTAGAACATTCATGGAAAAGACATCAAACCATAGTCTGGGTGATTTTAATGATAAAAGTGTGTGTGCTGATGTGTTGGAATGATTACAGCCGTATCATGCCATGCAGCTTGCTCTATAGTGCCTTTAAGAAGGACCTATGTTAAAAAGGATGGGGTGTAAAGATCCACTCCACACCAAAGGGTGGAGTGGATCTTTGGGAATAGTGACTACACCAAGGTCCACACAGATTCAGATGTGAAGAGAGGGAGTTTTTTGGGGGCCGTGCTTAGTGAGTGGGAGCTGCACAAGCAGGGGCCAGCAGCCTGGGAAAGGGGAAGTGAATTACGTGAAGAAGATGGAGACAGAAAAAAATGTTGAAAATACAGTAAAGATGTGGAACTAGAAACGGAAGAACAGAGCCAAGCGCAGCCTGGAGGGCTGCCGGAATGGAACCTTCCGAGGTGACTGCTTCCCCTCTCTGTTGGGAGGTGGCTAATTTTTCGGGGTCAACACTATCTCTGAAGCACGGCCTCTGCAGTGTACATTGTTTTTGGTAAATTGTTATGTGCTATTTGAGCTCACTAAGAAGCTGGTCCTAGAAGCTCTTCCCTTTTCAGACCCAAGGGTGTTTTGTCTCAAGGTGCCCTCCAAGGCGCCTCGTTTGGTGATGGGCTTCCCCTTCCCCCCCAACTCTGACAGGGAGAGAAGAAATACTAAACAAACCAAGAATAAAAACATCGTGTCCTGGAGACTAGCTAGGAGGTGAACCCTTTCCAGTAGAGGTTGCTAATGCTTGGTTTAGCCCAGGATACTAACGTGCCTGCAGTAGAGAAGTCAGAAGTTGGGCCATGAGGAAGCTCCTGATTCCAGGAGAGACAGTTCAGTCTGGAACCCCAGGTGACAGTCTCACTGTACCATTTGATTTGTGATGAATATTTTGAGCCCCCAATTTAATGATTTTTTTTATTTGCCTACCTGCCTGTTTATCTGTCTGTCTTTCTGTCAGTCTATCTTTCTTTCTACCATCTATCTCTTGCTATTTATTCTATTACTTTGGCTTGCTATATACCTGATAAAGTCATTCGAAATGGAATGTGTGGCTCTCATCCTCTGTACCATGCAGAAGGTTCTATTCTTACCACCATTGGCTTAAGGATAGGATGAGACTTACTTTTGACCAGTGAGATGTGAGGCTCAGTCTGCCAGGGGTTCTGAAAACTTGTCTTTCTTTGGTCTCTAAGCAGGGATGTATAAAATCAGTAATCCTTTTACGGCTGGACCTGGCTGGGTTTGCACAGCACAGCTGGAACTGCAAACATCATTTGAGACCATGGGGGAGTTAAATAGCCTGAGGTTGAAAGCAAAAGGTTAGCGACATCCTCAAAGACATAATCCGCCCATTGAAGTAATCGATCCGGAAGCCCCTGTACCTACCACTTCTGGTTTTGTGAGTTTATCAATTTTCTTTGCTGTTTAAACTGGTTGAGTCTCCCAGTAGTCCACAATGCCTTGATTGGCTCACAGCTTAAGGAAGATAAGATCAGACAGGGAGGGGCAAGAACAAGGTGTCAGTGGGCCTGGGTAATTGAACTGATGAATCACAACCATGGCGTGGAAAGAACTTTCCAGTGGGATTGGGAACTTTCATTTAATTATAGAGAAATAAAAACTGGTGCCAGAATTAGGCACTGGGCACAGGTTATCTGATTTTCAAACAGGGCAAAGGAATAGTTTCTGGAAAAAGCAGTCAACAGTGTTTGAGGTAGATCCTTGACAAAGGGAAGCGGGGGGGGGGGGGGATTAAGAAGCAGATGGTGAATGAGCATTTAGGAAGGAATGCCGTGGTCAGTTAAAAGCAAAATGACTTCATAGAGTCACGTGGTTCCACACTAACCTCATTTCCTCGCTTGACAAGGTTACCATGCATGTGGATCAGGTGAACGCCATAAACATTGTAGGTCTTGATTTCAGCCTAGGGCTAACAGTTTCTTTCATGGTTTCCTTGTGGCTAAGATGGTGAAATGTGGGTTGGATGAGAGCAGGGGTTTTGTGTATTCGCAGCTGGCTCGACAGCTGAACCCAGAGTGCTGAGTATTGGACGGATGTCACAGTCCATGTGTTAAACTGGAGCAGAGTGGTGGGGAGGGAAGTCACACATTGGTCTGGGCCAAGGGCTTGGCTGGGAATGGGAGTCTGACACTCTGGGTGAGCAAACTCTGAGCTTGCTTCCCAGGGACACACGGTGAAGCAGGAGGGGGATCAGGTAGAGATATAGGCAAGCAGGTGTAAATGAGAAGCATGCAGAAAATCCCAGAGAGGCAGATGTAGACACAAGGCAGGGACAGGAACAGGTGGAAGCCGGTGGGGAGGCAGGGGGAAAGTCACAGGAAGTCTCCTGTGTGAGTGGAGACTGCTTCCTGCACCAAGTCATTCCTCAGTTCTTGAGGAAGACATGCTTGACACATGCCAAGGAATGCCCACCGCGAGGAGGGTTTCTTGCAGCATACTCCTTCTTTGATTCTGCTTGATCTATCACTAGAGGAAAATTCAGTGGGGCATAGCGACCAAAGGAGTAGATGTCATGAAACTTGGATGGATGGTTCATACCAGAGGTGACAAGATGGGACCTGGAGTGACCCTGACAGATTCGAGTGCTCAAAACCAATATGATACAGCTTAACAGGCCAAAATGTAAAGTCGGACATTTACTCACAAAAACACACATTAAGGGAGATCACCTTAGAAGCAAAGCGTGGGAGAGATATTTGAGGTGTTGGAATGATTACCTGTCAGAATAAGTCAACTGGGATGAAATCATAACACTTCAATACCAATGGAGACTAAGTTCTCATGGAAGGGTTGGCCTTATCACATTGTCGTCAGATGACCTCTTGGATATTCAATTTGGGGTACCAGATTATGGACAAAGGCACTGATGAATTTGAATGTGTTTGGAGATGGACTGTTAAGATAAAAAGAAAATTCCAGAGATTATGTGATGTGAGAAGAGGCTGAAAGAGATGAGAGTATTCATCCTGGAGAGCCAAAATCAGGAAGGTTTGTGAGAGACAGTCAGGTCATGGAGGAAGAACTTAGGTCCTTTTTCTAATATAGAACTTCAGCCAGAGGACAGATGATACCTATGTAAAGAAAAGCATTCTAATTATCACAATGAGGGACATAAAGCAGTGTCACAATATTTGCAACTTTCAAACCCAGGAAGTTGTTGGTGAGGTGAACCATATTTTTACCTCATAGTGAGGTCATTGTTAGAAATAATGGAGAAACTAAGGTATGGAGTATGATGTCATACTAAAATATGCCTGGCATCTAGAGCCCCAATATTTATTGACTGGAAAGGTGTCAGGTTGACTGTCTTTCCTAGAGTCACACAGATACCCTCTGGGGGGGGCCGGTCTACCTTAATGACTCCACCATATGCTCTGCATCCGTCCTTGAATGCTCTGAGATGTGTAGACGACCTTGGGGAGTACATATGTGTGTCCAGGTACCACATGAGCATCTGTATTCCTGGTATGGAGTGACAAGAAGGAACAGAGACCCTCAGAAGTCCTTCTGGGTCACAGACCTCATGCAGAAGATTCCCATTTCAGGGTCTAAGGTCAGACAGAGCGTTGGCCCTGTCTTCATGAAGACACACCCTGGCTGCAGTTGATGGTGTCTTACCCTGCAGTTTGTTTCTCTACGTGCCTGTAGAGCTCTATCTGGGTGTGGGTGTGGATTTGTAGTGTTTCTATATCCAGACACACAGAGAAAAATGTTCATGTATCAGTCCTCCGTGAGGACAGGAATTCAGCTCACAGAACAGCCTGAGGTAAGCCTTCATATCTGCCTGGCCATGTCTGAACACAGTGTTCAGAAAACTCTGCTTTTGTGAGGGAAGAAATTCCTTTTTTCTGAAGCACAGGGAGTCTGCAGTTGAGTCCATGACTGTCTCAAGGGAATTTAAATATGGGCCCTTTCTACGTTGACCTCCAGGAAGAACTTTAAAGCCCCTCCCAACCCCCCACCCCTTTTGGTAGAAATTAAGGTATACCTAGAAGGGATGAGGTTACAGGCCAAGGCACAAAGTTGGCAATATCAGCTTTGGTATTTCTTCAGTTTTTCCTCCTGGCTGGACAGTGTAATAGACGGCTCCCGTTGATGGAGGGTCCCAGGGACCACCTTGCTGTTGACTGCCCCATCCTCCACTCTGGGTGCGGCTAAGTGGTATTCATAGTCTCCACTAGGTGGAGAAAAAGAGCGGTTATGAAATATACAAAGCCTCAAATTAAAAAAAAAACCCAAAAAACACCACACACACACACACACACACACACACACACACACACACACAGAGTCAAAGAGTAAAATCCAATTCTAAATGGAACTCGAAAACTTGAGAAGTAATTTAAGGGAACCACATTAAATACTAAAATGTTTAATGGGGCCCATGTGTCCCGAGCAGAGAAAGGAGGGCGAGAAATGGAACAGAGGAAATCAGGGAGACAATATGTCTGTGCGACTTGTTCTAATTAGGGGCACAGCGCTGCTCAGGATCATTCATTATAATTTGGTTAAATCTTCAACATGGCCCAGGCACCTCTGCTGAGGGGCGAAAAACAAAAGCTCCCTCGCAAATTGGGTGAGCGCCTCTCTGCTGGAGGTTAACGCCAGTCACTCCAACTCTGGAGGGTCCAGGGGCTGTTCCTCACCCTCCAGCTCTTCTTTATAACTCCAGTGCTGGGCTCCAGCTGCAGATGTCTACAGATTTCGAGGAGGGGAGGGGAGGCCAGGGGGTGAGAGGGAGATGGAGGTCCTCCTCCCTCCCCGCGCCTGCGCGTTCATTGTCTCCAACTTGTCTGTGGCTTAATTCAGTATCTCTGTCTGTCGCTGGAGCGGGATGGGAAGAGTTCAAAGGAGGAAATCAAAACAACTCATAGATCAGAGTGTGGGAGTGATCTGGGGCAGCCAGAAAACACCCGCGCTCCTCAGGCTCTGCTTTAAAAGTGGGGGTGTGCGTGGAATAGGGACACATGCAGAAGAAGAAGAAGGAGGAGGAGGAGGAGGAGGAGGAGGAGGAGGAGAAGGAGAAGGAGAAGGAGAAGAAGAAGAAGAAGAAGAAGAAGAAGAAGAAGAAGAAGAAGAAGAAGAAGAAGAAGAAGAAGAAGAAGAAGAAGAAGAAGAAGGGGAAAGGTGGTCAGAGGCTTAAAGGATGCAGGTTGTGTGGGGTCATGGTCAGGTTTAGGTTAGAGTTAAATATGATGGGTATGTGATGTGAAGAACACAAGACGGTGTTAATAGCCATTCCCAGCACTCATGTGTGTTTGGGCTGAGACATGACATCTCTGTCTGTTGGACTCCCGCCTAGTTCTAAAATTTGGAAAGGCACCATTTGTCTGCTTTATGCTGTTGCCCTGTATTCTGTCCCTCAGCCATCCAGCTGTCCCGAGGTGGCAAGGACTGGCCTCTGGTAGTCTGTGGGTACCCAGGACCAGATGCTGCCTGTGGTGATGAGCAGAGCTTGACAGACCTACTGGTACTTTCCTTGGACCCAGCGAAGCCTTGAGCTAGGCTTATGGCTTGTCAACCAAAACGCCTGTTTGGCATTTCTTACCCAGTGTCTTCATGCCAAACCTAGACTGCCTATCCTTAGGCCCGGGTCATGGGCATAACAGACTACTTACAACTCCAGGCTGTTCCAATGCTACTGCCCTAAGAAGTTGTACCTTAGATTAAATTTACAGAGACTTCTGGGTGATAGTCCTATCTTGGTCACTGCTTGGGCCGGTTTCACTCTGGTGACGGGCAGCTGCATTTCCTGGCGTCATCTCCACACCAATGTGGCCCATCTTGCAATTGTACATTATTGGCTGGACGGAGGACCAGGGAGACAATGGATGCGCACCACCATGGAGAATCTCCTCCAAGTTGAACAACTGCTCTCCTCTGTGCTTCTTTGCATCCTTCATGGTGCCAGATGCCACACATCTGTTCACTTGTCTGATGCCCCCTGCCCCTGTTTAAGTTGTTAACGGTGTCAGGAGCAGGCTGTGTGACTCCTGTTTACTTTTATATCCCTGTATCATGGCGCCAGGTTCAATAAATCCTTGTCTCTTCATATGCAACGGAAAGCACATTTTATTGCCTTGGCTCTGGTTTATCTGAGCCATTGTACTTTCATTCATTGACCATTTATTGAGCATTTGCTATACTGGCGCAGTGCTATGTGTTGCAGATTTAAATGCATGTAACACCCGTGATTGGTCCTAAAAGATTCTCACTCCAGGGCAGAGTGAAGAGAGAGTTGGCTGAGAGAAAAGACAGATATATTATTAAATTTCAGTATGCTAAGTTTAAAAATGCCGAGGTACTAGCTCCAGTGGGGTTTACAACAGGGGAGAAATCTGGCTTGAGATGACTTATGGAAGGAAGTCCTTAAAGGGGATATGTCCCATACAATGGTCAAGTAGAAACCAGTGGTCACCTTTGTAAAACGTGCTGACGATCATGAGACGTTACAGAGTATGTTCAGAGAGGACTTGCTGGCTTCCTCACAAGACTTTTCAAGGGTCTTTCATGAGACAGAGCTTTTCAAAGAGTCACCCAGGTCTTAGAAGTAGGCACCAGGACATAACCATTGGATGCCCTACTGCCTAGACAAGAGTCGCAAGTACATTTTCGCAGGAACAGGACAAGCATTTTCCTACTCCCCTGAGAGGGAGAGTGTCTACATGGAGAACTGATGGACTTCATCTTTTACATCTCTGAGGTATACATCTGGGCCAATCTGTGCTTCTGAGGAAGACATGAATGGAGGAATCAGGAGATGTGTGGACAACACTTGCTTCTGCAAACCCATATGAAAAACGGCAGGCAGAGAGACTGGGAAGCAGAGGACAAAGTGGAGGACCCTCGGGCTCAAGCACAGACTTTGATCCTCATTTCGCATGAGGCATCCAGGATCTATGAACCTGTTTTCTTTTCTACAGTGTCAGGGGGCTTGAAGAGACATGGCGGGATGAATTAGGGAGGTTTATGTGGAAGAACAGTTTTGATTCAAATCCTGACTGTGGTGATCCAGTGCAGTGTACTGTAGAGTTTCAAGAGTCCAGACCTCTTCCTCCTCAGGTGCATGTGTCGTGGTTCCCCTTGAGCTCAGCACACTCTGTTTGGGAAAGGTGTTTGATATGTGTCAATTGTACTTATATTGAAAATCTAAGTGGCAGATGGCTGATGGACAGGCTGGTCATAGCTCTTATTGTTCTGACGTCTTTGAGCATAACTTATATTGTAGAGAGGTCCTGTAACATTTATTTCTCACCAACTGTTTGCTAGGTATACTACCTGTGTATGAAGAAAACAGATAGGAGAGATGTGGTCCCTACCCTGTACAAAATCACAGGCCAGGGATGAGAGTTACATTAACAGACAGTTAAGTATTCCCATACAATCACATTTTATTTATGGGATTTAATTGCAAATTCTTCAAAGACAGATATAGCTTACAACTGATAAGAACTCTGGCTGCAAGGTCAACCTCTTTTGATTTCTAGTCTGGCATCAGGGCTTGTTACTGAATGAGCTTGGGCCATACATAGTTCTCTCCTAGCTGCTTTAATGATATATTAAGGCAAAGAGTAACCTTCTCTTTCAAGGGTTGATATAAGCATTACATGTAGTGAAGTGCAGGAGGTATAGAATATGGTAATTGTAGGAGGCCGTATACTTTGTTTTCTTGGTGCCTGAGTTTTGTTTTGTTTTGTTTTTTTTTTGATTCTAGTTTTTAAATCACCCTGATTGCTCTCTGCAATTCTATGTTAGACAGGTGATTAACTGATGATTTCAGAAGCAAAGGTTAGCTGGTAAAGGCACCGATAGTCCTATAATTCTTGCAGCATGAAGAAATTATGGAGTTGTATTTTATGCACCAGTCGTTCAGTCTACAGAAACTGCATGCCCGTCCAGCACCAGGCCCTGTGCTAAGTGATGGAAATAAACAGTATGGAATCTCAGCACCGGTGTTCCTTAGCCATGAAGGGACCTGGGGTGGAGGAGGTGAGTGACGAGCAGAGACAGGATGCCTTCAGAGATGCTATGATGGAGACTCCTGCAGTAGACTATATGGGAACTTTCAAGGCTAGGAGCTACTGAGCTACATCCTGAAGATGGAGGAGAAATTGGATTGCTTAATGCCCTCATTACTCAATAGACTTGAAATTCGTATTTTCTGTGCTGTCCCCTTCTGCCAGTGACCTGCTGTGTGGCTTTGAGCAAATCACTTCCGTTCTCTGGACCTTAGATCACTTGTTGACCTAGTTGGAAGGAGCCTTTCAGATTGGATTTATTTATTCTATATCCAAGAAAGATTTGATCAGCACCCACCAGATGTCAGACATGGCTAAGTGCCAAGGAATCAAGAGTGGGTTGGGTATCATTATGTGTGGCTAGAACCTAATCCCACTGGGAAACCTTGGGAAACAGTATAAAACAGAAGCTCCAGGGTTACCCCGCAGCTGGGGTATTTATACACCAACTCCTGCCAATCACGGAGTGAGAGTTGTTGGGGTGGGTGTGGCAGGTACAGTAATCAAATTCCCTGCCACACATACAGGCGGAGTGTTGTTCCAAGGCTAGGGGTATTGGCGGGGCACCAATAGCTTCTGCTACATCCAGACACCACAATAAATGCAAAGCAAGAGGAACAACAGGGAACTTTGCAAGTGTGAAATCCAACTGTAAGAACTCCCAAGGACTTAGCCTTCCTTGGGAGCTCTTTGGGGTTAGTGGCCCATTTGTCTAGACTAGTGGGTGTAGACATTTTGTCCTCCAGGGAACACATGATAATTTCTGGAGACATTATGACCCCCATGATTTTCAGGTGTGTGTGTGTGTGTGTGTGTGTGTGTGTGTGACCTGTGCACACAGATGTGCAAAAACACACCCCCACACACAATTATATGTATATTCTGACTCCTGATGTCTAAGGATAGAAGTTAGTGATGTGGCTAAATGTTCCAAAAAATATAGGATAGAGTCTACCAATAAAGAATTATGTGCTTTAGGAATGGAGAGATGCATCCATTCTAAAAACACCTCTGGTCAAGCCTGATAACTTGAGTTTGATCATTTCCAGAACTCACATAGTAAAAGGAGAGAACCAATCAATACCCACAAGTTGGAACACACACGCACTCATGCATGCATGTGCGCGCGCACACACACGCACAGACACACACACAAGAGAGAGGGGGGGGGGTAGGGGTAGGGAGAGGGAGATGTCCCTGGGCAGAGCAGGAGGAGTCCAGTTTCTGTTCTCAACAGTGCCTGTGGTTGATTGGGAGTTTGCTGTAAGAATACAAATGTCCATTTCTCCTTTCTCACATGGCACATGTGATTCCTGTCTGTGCTTATGATGTGTCTGTGCTTTCATATCCAAAGGGAAAGGCGCCGCACATTAGTTTACCTAGTGTACCAAACTCTACAAAATTGCCTGGGATCCTGGGGTCTTTCACTGAATCTATGTGTCATCCTGAGCAATTTGTTTGTTTATTTATTTATTTATTTAATCTGGATTTAACTTCATCTGTAAAATGGTGAGAACTAAGGAGCTAGTGCTCAGTGTGTTCAGGAGACAATAAATATATATGCCCAACGTCTAGCATGCATGCATACTTGATAGCTGTTAGTCTTCTGGCAAAGTGGAGACTCAATGTAACCAACCATTTCATAAAATAAGTTTCCATCATACCTAGTCTTCAGGTGTGTTCACCAAGGATTCAGGGGTCAAGGGATCTGACACAACTTGTGCAGGTAACATACAAGCTGAATTCTATTTTGTATGTGTGTGTGTGTATACATACTTGTGGGTGTGGTTCATGTGTATGGATATGTGAATGCACATGTTTATGCATGGATGTTAAAGCTAGAAGTCAATTTTGGCATCTTAGTTATTTTTACATCATGGATTTTTAAGTGTTGTTGAGTGGCTGATTGTTTTAAAATATAATATTTTTATTAATTCTTTAAGAATTTCATAGATATTTACAATATATTTTGATCATATCCACTCCCTCCAACTCCTAGGGATCCACCCAACCTCTCACTCCCCTTCTTTTAATCTTCTCTTTAAAAAACCCCCCACTGAGTTCAGTATTTGCTATCCATCTATTCATGGCATGAAGTCATTGGCTAGAACTACCAGGGTCCATTCTCTTAAAGAAAACTGACTCCCAGAGCAGCCATCAACTGTCAATAGCTCCTTAGCTAGAGGTGAGGGTTCGTGAGCTCCTCTTCTGTCCATGCTGGAATGCTGACTGGCCTGATCTTGTGCAGGTCTTGTGTAGACAACCACAGCTGGACAGACAGCCACGGCTGCTGTGAGTTCATGAATGCCGTGGTTCTCTCAATTCCAGAGACACTGCTTCATCCTTGTCCTCTCTGGGCTCTTACAATCTTTCAGCCCTGTCTTCTGTAATGTTACCCGAACCTTGTGTGTGTGTGTGTGTGTGTGTGTGTGTGTGTGTGTGTGTGTGTGTGTGATACAGATCTCCATCCCATTTGTGGCTAAATAGCCTACCGAATCTTGAATTATCTACAGTTTGTTACTATGTCTGGTAATCAAAATTGTTTAGGCTCACCCCCCAGCACCTGTGAGCTCCCAGGGTTATGAACTCCCAGTTGTGCATTTCCTACTGTGGAATGGGCCTTAAATCCAATTAGAAAGCAGTTGGTTACCCTCACAATATTCATACCACTATCACACTCATGAGATAGCCAATATTATAGTTTGGAGGGTTCATACCTAGGTAAGACTGTAATTGTCCCCGACCCAGCAGCCTGCATAGCAACTTCTGGTACTAGGAAATCTAGCCAGCAAAGAAAAAGTTTCCTAGTCAGTACCAGCTTTATCTCTCCATGTTTAGCGACCAAAGGATGTAGGAGCCAAGAGCAAGGGTAATACCTGGTTTTGTTTCGTTTTGTTTGTTTTTTGAGGAGTGGGGGTCTCCAAGACATGTCTGGCCAACAACTCATACCTAGTACTGGGATTTTTAGTTATTAACCGATGTCTTGTTGGGATGAGCCTTATTCATTCACAGAGGGCACCTGTGATTAAAATCTTTAAGAGTATATTTTAAATAAGCTTATACTATAGTAGCTTTTCATAGAGTCTTTTTTTTTTTTTGTTATTCCTTAGTTTGGGTTACCCCTCTCTTCCTCCTTTTCCCTATCTTCCCATTCCTTATCTGCATAAATCTTCCCACCTCTTCTTCCCCCATCCACTTTCATGTCTGATGTATTCTCCTATTCCCTCTCCCTCAAGGCCTGTCTCTCCTCCCTCCTTCTAATGGCCTCTTTTTATCTTTCTGGTCTTTATCAGCACTCAAAGTTAAACACACCACTCTAGAAATTCATAGCTGGGATCTACTTATAAAGGAGAACAAGCAGTGTTTGTCTTTCTGGTCCTGGGTTACCTCATGCTGTGCATTTCCCAGATCCACCCATTTTCTTGCAAGTTTCATAATTTATTGTCTTTTTATCTCCAAGAGAAATTCCATTGTGTATATGGACCCCATTTTCCATATCCTTTTATCCATGAATGGACGTAAAGGCTGTTCCCTTTCCTCACTGTTGTGAATGAAGCCAAGATGAACATGAACATTCAGGTATCTCTGTTTCTCATCTCCGTGGTGGCTGCACCAGTTTACACTCCCACTGGCAGTGGGTTCACCCTTTCCACATCCTTATCAGCATCTGTGGTCAACTGTAATAATAGTCACTCAGACTGGAGGAAGATGAAATCTCAAAGTAGTTTTGATTTGCATTTCCCTGATCTCTAAGGATGTTGAATACTTTTCAAAGTATTATTAGATATTTCTGTTCTTCTGAGAACTCTTTTTAGTTCCATAGCTTTTTTGTTTTTGAGATACGGTCTAACTTTAAGCTCTTACAGACATGGAACTCACTACATAGACCAGGCTGGCCCCAAACTCACAGAGACCAATCTGATCTGCCTCTGCTCTATAAGAGATGGAATTAATGGTGTGAGCCACCACACGGCCTCGTAGATGATTTTTAATTAGATGCTTGTTTTCTCAGTGGTTAGTTTTGTAAAGACTTTTCTCCATTCTAGACACCAATCGTCTGTCGAATGTATACCTGGCAAGGATTTTCTTCCGTTCTATGGGCAACCTTGACTATCAGGATAGAAACTTTTTAGTTTCGTGAGGTCCCACTTGTCAGATGTCTGATTTTCTGAATGACTGGAGTCTTATTCAGAAAGTCCTGATCTAGGCCTATATCTCGAAGTGTGTTTTTTACTTTATCTCCCTGTACTTTCAGAGTTTCAGATCTAACTTAAAGGTCTTTGATCCATTTGGAATTGATTTTTATAAAGGGTGAGCATGGGGATCGTGCTTCTTCCTACCTATGACTGTTCAGTTCCGTAGTCCCATCAATTCAAAAGATCATCTTTCGTCCAGTGTGTATTTTTAACTTCTTTGCAAAAAAAAAAAAAAAAAAATCCAGTGTCTGTCACATGAACTTCTATTTGGTCTTCTCTTATAGTCTTGATCTTTGTGTCCCATTTTGTAATAGTGCTGTGATGTTCATTACTGTGGCTCTGTAGCTTAACTTCAAGTCTGGCATGGTTCACGATTGCTTTAGCTACTCAAATTCTTTTGTGCTTCCGTATGAAGTTGAAGTCTTTTTTTTTTTCTATTTCTGTGAAGAATTGACTCGACATTTTGATCGGGATTCCTTTGCATTTGTAGATTGCTTTGGTGGGAATTTTCACAACATTGATTTTTACAGCATTTCACAATATTCATTTTCACAATATTAATCCTACCACTCTAAGAATGTAGGAGGTGGAAGGTTTTTCTATCTTCTAGCATATTCTTTAATTCTGTTCTTCAGTTTTTAAAATTGTCATTGTAGAGGTCTTCAGCTTTGTTCTAAGGTATAATATTTTTAGGCTTTTATAGCTGGATGGTTTCCATGATTCCTTTCTCAGTATGTGTGTTGTTATACTGGAAGGTTACTGATTTTGTATTTCAATTTCATGACCTGACACTTTGCTGAAACTATTTTTCATTTCTAGGAGTTTCCTGGCAGAGTCTTTAGAGTGTTTCATGCATGGAGTCATGTCATCTATAAATAGAGGTATTGTGACTTTTTCCTTTTCTATTCATATATATTTTATTTCCTTCTCTTTTCTTATTGATCTAGTTAAGCATTTGAGCAGAATGTTAAGTAGGAGTAGGGAGAGTAGACAAACCTTATCTCTTTCCTGATCTTAGTGGAAATATCTTGGGTTTTTCTCCACTTAGCGTGCTGTTGGCTATAGGTGTATCATATATACCGTTTATTAAGGTGAGATACTTTCCCTCCACTTAGTCTCTTTTTATCATGAAGGAGTGCTAGATATTTTCAAAGGTCTTTTCTGCATCTATTGAGATGATCATACAATGTCTTTCCTTGTGAACATTTATTTGATGAATTGCATTTATTGATTTATATAATATGAAGTATCCCCAAATGTCTGAAATGAAGCTAACTTGATCATGGTGAGTGATCTTTTTGATGTGTTCTTAAATTCAGTTTGCAAGTATTTTATTGAGAAATTGTGTGTCTGTGTTCATCAGAGAGGTTGGCTTAAAAATTTTCTGTTTTTGACTGCCTTTGTCTTGTTTTGAAATCAGAATAAATCTGGATTTGTAAAAAGAATTAGAAAGCATTTCTTCCTTTTTTAATTACTGAATTATTTGAGTGGTTATTGGTGTTAATCTGGTAGAATTCTGTGCTGACTTTATCTGGAGCTGAGCTCTTTTCAGGCAAAAATTTTAAATTACTGCTTCAATTTTAATGTGTTGAGATCTGCTTAGATTATTTCATTTTGGCTTAACTTTAGTAAGTCATACCTATCTAGAAATCAATCATTTCTTATAGAGTTCCTATTTTAGTGGAGAATATACATTAAAGGTGTGTCCTCATGCTTTTCTGGGTTTTATTGGTGTTTGTTGTAATGTTTCTATTTTCATCTCTGATTTTAGTAATCTGGGTCTTTTTTCTATTTTAGTTTGCTCAGCTAAGGATTTGACAATCTTGTTTATGTTCTATCATTTACTCTCTTCTGTTGAGATGTGCTCTGTGTTCCCAGATGTGCTTTATTTTGAAGAAAGCTCCATGGGCTGCTAAGAGGACAAAGTGCATCCTATCCCGCATGGGTGGGATAATCTGTAGCTGTCTCAGACGTCCATTTAATCTATGGTGTCAATCAATCCCATTGTTTCTCTGCTTATTTATTTATTTATCTATCTAGCTGCTCTGTCTAATGGTGAGAGTGGAATATTTGAGTCAATAATTACTGCTGGGCTGGGATTAATCTTTGACTTTATATCTTGCTCATATTAGGTTTATGAAGTGGGGTAAGTCTGTGTTTGGTGTATATTTATTTAGAATTGAAATTTCCACTTGATGGTTCATTTTCTTTTCTTTCTTTCTTTTTTTTTTTTTTTTTTGGTTTTTCGAGACAGGGTTTCTCTGTATAGCCCTGGCTGTCCTGGAACTCACTCTGTAGACCAGCCTGGCCTCAAACTCAGAAATTTGCCTGCCTCTGCCTCCCAAGTGCTGGGCTTAAAGGCGTGTGCCACCACTGCTGGGCGATGGTTCATTTTCTTAATTAGTATTAAATGACTCTCTATGTCCCTTCTGACTAGATTTGTCTTGAAGTCTAGTGTTCAGATATAAGTGTCTGCTTTTGATTTTTTTATTCTGTTTGTTGGAAGACCCTTTCCTACTTTTGACATGAAGATGGTGTCTAGCTTTGAAGGTGTATGTCCTATGCTTGTTGGAGGCATCAACATGAAGAATCCTGTTTCCTAATCCAATCTGCTAGCCTGTGAGTTTTGATAGGGGAAGTGAGAACATTCATATTCAGTGTAATTATTGAGTAGTATGTATTGATTCCTGTCTTTAAAAATTTTGGGGGGGTGTTTTCTTAATCTTTATTTGTTTAATATCTGTCTTAACCTTGTTATTTTATTCCTGTAGGCTCTTGGACTGTACTTATCTTTCCTTCAGCCTAAGACATTTCTTCCAGTATCTACTGCAGGGCTGGTGTGGTGGTCATAAATTCAGTCAGGCTATTTTTATTATGAAAATTTTTTTTTCTTTTTCAATTATGATAGATAATTGTGCTGGGTATATTAGGCTGGATTGGTGGTTGTGGCCTCTCAGAATTTAAAATACATCTTTCTAAATCCTTTTCTATTTTTAAGGTTTCCATTGAAAAGTCAGCATTCTGGTAGGTCTGCCTTTTGTGTAACTTGCCTCTTTTGCAGCTTTCAATACAGTTTCCGTATTCTGTATTTTTAAAATATTTTAACTCTGGTCTTGTCTATGTGCCCATGTATGCCCCTTGCATTTAGATGGGCATCTCTATTCCCAGATTTGGGAAATTTTTTAAAATGATTTTATTGAAACTGTTTTCTATCCCTTTGGCATGAAGTTCTTATTCTATGCTCATAACTTGTAAATTTTTCTTTTTCATGGTATCCCAAAGATTTTGCATATCTCATTCACATGCCTTTAAAATGTCATTGACTTTCCAATATACTTCCTCTACTTTGTCTTCCAACCCTGAAGCTTTTCCCTCCGTACAATCCATCCAATGGGTGAGGTTTTCACTCAACTTTTTACTTAACCTATTTTATTATTGTTATTTTTATTACAATGAACTTTGAATTATGCATCTGGAATTTTGTCTATGTCATTGTATTAGTCAGGGTTCTCTAGAGTTGCAGAACTCATGGAAAGTCTCTATATATTAAGGGGATTTATTGTAATGACTTACAGTCTGAAGTCCAACTAACCCAACAATGGGCAGCTATGAATGGGAAGTCCAAAAGTCTAGTAGTTGCTCAGTCTGAGAGGCTAGTTGTTTCACCTGGTCTTCTGTACAAGCTGGAATCCTACAGAAGTAAGTTCTAACAGATGTGCTGGCGAGTAAGTTCAAGGAGGTGAAGAAGAGTGAGTCTTCATTCTTCCAATGTCCATACACAGGTCTCCAGCAGAAGGTGTGGCCCAAACAAAAGTATGTACTACCACACTTGGAACTAGAACTTGCCTTGTCCCAGACTGGCCTTGAACTCAGAGATCTGTTTGCCTCAGTCTCCTGGGATTAAAGGCACATACTACCTTGCCTGGGCCTAGGCTTCTCATGGCAACTATGCCTAAGATCTCCACATCAAGATCTGGGTCAAAAGCCTGTATCTTCCAGCCTCAAGATCTGGGCCACAGGTGTTTCCTCCATTTATGGATTGTAGTTCATTCCAGATACAGTGAAGTTGACAGCCAGGAATAGTCATCACAGTCATTTTTCTTGGGGAGTCATTTCTAAGAGACTGGTAATTTTGGAGAAGACTAATTGTTTTGGTTTTTCATGTTCCTACTATTCTTGGAACCTAGTACCTTTCCACCTAGTTTTTTATTTGGGTCAGGTGTACACACACACGTGTGTGTGTGTGTGTGTGTGTGTGTGTGTGTACCTACATGCACATGTATGGGTGTGTACCTTTCTGTTTTCAGTGGAGGCTTTGCAGTATTCATGAGATAATAGGTTGTAGTAGAGTTGAAGTGATGTGTTTCTCTTTGAGATTGTTGTTTGGTACCAGGTTCTATTTGTAGAACTCCATTGCAAGATCAGCATTGTCTATAACAATGCTAAGCATTCAGCAATAACTCTGTTGTGAAATAGAATGTCAGTGAACTACAAAAGAGTCATTCCTTAAGTACTAATTGTTTGGGTAAATAATGCTTCTATGCAGACTAGCATATTAGTTATTGTAGATATGAGTGGAGAAAATATGTAAAAAGATGAAAGAAATTACCGTGGGACTAGTGATTGGTTTTGGTTATTAGAGAAGAATTAGAGAAGGAGGCATGCATAGAAAAAACACTGGTAGAATCAAAGAAAAAGGGCATGTAAGGGTGAGATGTGGGGATTTGCTTAAAGGTGTACTGAAAACAGAGGAGTGAAGATATGAATTCAAGTAGTGTAGAATAGTTTTGTGTCTCAGAGGTCAAGTGCCAGAGATGGTAAACACCAGGGCAACTTGCACTCTTTCAGAGAGATAAAGATGATAGGCTGTTATATGGGGAAGGGGAAGCAAAATCCAACATGGATAGTAAGGGACCCAGGCAGCTTGCCATGTTGGCCTTGGGCATTATATAAATAGGAGAAGCTGGAGCGGGGAAGGCGTGCTGGGTAGAGATTGGGAGTGGGGATGGACTCTGTACAGATTTCCTGACCTAGCTGGGAAACCATAGGGAAACATGGCTAAAGTCCGTGTGTACCCTCAAACCTCCAATGGTGGCCTGGAGTTGGGGCTGAAATATGGTGTGTGCTCCAGAAGTTGGGGCCAGTAGGGGTGTACTCCTAGGGTGTAAACCTCAAATGGAAAGCTGGAGAGGGAACTTCCCTGGATTTTGATAAAAGGTCTCTCAATGGCCTTGGCTAGGCGGCTGTCCAGTGAGTTCTAGGGATGTTCTTTTGTCTACCTCCCAGTGTTGGGGTTACAAGGTGTGATAATTTGTGTATGGTGGACCCAGAGCGTGGTGTTATTAGGAGGTGTGGCCTTGGAGTAGGCGTGGTCTTGTTGAAGTAGGTGTGGCCTTGTTGGAGTAGGTGTGGCTGTGCTGGAGTAGCAGTGTCATGGTGGGCATGGGCTTTAAGACTCTCATCCTAGCTGCCTAGAAGCCAGTCTTCTCCTAGCTGCCTTCGGAACAATAGATAGAACTCTCAGCTCCTCCAGCTCCATACCTGCCTGGATGCTGCCATGCTCCTGCTTTGATGATAATGGACTGAACCTTTGAACCTGTAAGCCAGTCCCAACTAAATGTTGTCCTTTGTAAGAGTTGCCTTGGTCATGGTGTCTGTTCACAGCAGTAAAACCCTAACAAAGACACATGTGTAGCACTAAGTCCAGGTTTTGGAGTTTGCTTTTGGATATGGATTCTGGGAATTATATTCAGGCTCTCATGATTGCATGGCAACCACTTTCCTGATTGAGCCATCTCTTTAGCCCCTAATTCTGACTTCTGCAAATAGCTGACTCTCAAGAGACCTCAGGGAGGTTGTAGGAAATTGTCAGAATCCCGTAAAGGGGCTGTGATGCTGACTGAGAAGGGCACTGCAGCGTCTCTTGTCTCTGTCTTGGCATGCCCAATCCTAGAATCATGTCACTGGTAATCCCGTTACCACCTTGAGAGAATCCCAGGCCTTGTCATGTGGTTTTTCAGGCTTTTAAACCAAATAATCTGAAGGCTCCTGCTTAAAGTGTGGGTTCCCTGGAAGGAGATGGGAAAGGAGAAGAGCCAGTATCATAAATAAGCTCAGAGAGTATCTTCTTTCAAGTCTCACATTTCTAAAAGTCAAAAGACACAGTGGCACCTTGGGTTTTGAGAGGCTGAAGCATGAGGATCACAAGTTCCAGGCCAGCCTGAGCTACAGAGTGAGATCCCCAACTCAAAACCAAACCAAAAGAAAAATCAATCAGGCATTTCATCTCAGATCCATTAGAAATCTCTTTCAATCTAAAAATAATAGAAAAGCAATATTGAGAGGTAAAGCTGACTCTCTATAATGTACCTTGTTTATCGTGTTGCTTGTATCATGCATGCACATACTGGCAAGGACCCCAGTGCCATGTGCCTATGCCGAGAAACAGGCACCCTGTGTACATTTGTTTCCTGTTGTACTGCCTTTCCTTGCTGGCCGTCAAACCGCTTCATAGTTGTTCTTTCTTTTCTCCAATGTCCATTGCTTCAGTGTGGTGGCATCTGCGATTGGGCATTGTTTAAACGTGTTGGTGGTATTCAAGTGGGAGCAAAGAGCTATTGCTATGCAAGAATGTGTCCCCAAAAACCATGCATTGGAAACTTTATCAGCAATGTGACAGTGATTGGGACATCCTGTACTGGCTGGTTTTGGGTGTCAACTTGACACAGGTTGAAGTTATCACAGAGAAAGGAGCTTCAGTTGAGGAAATGCCTCCATGAGATCCAGCTGTAGGGCATTTTCTCAATTAGTGATCAAGGGGGGGGGAGGGCCCATTGTGGGTGGTGACACCCCTGGGCTGGTAGTCTTGGGTTCTATAAGAAAGCAAGCTGAGCAAGCCAGGGGAAGCAAGCCAGTAAGAAACATCCCTCCATGGCCTCTGCATCAGCTCCTGCTTCCTGACCTGCTTGAGTTCCAGTCCTGACTTCCTTTGGTGATGAACAGCAATGTTGAAAGTGTAAGCTGAATAAACCCTTCCCTCCCAACTTGCTTCTTGGTCATGATGTTTTCTCCAGGAATAGAAACCCTGACTAAGACAAATTGGTACCTATCATAGTGGAGTATTCCTGTGACAACCTGATCATGTTTGGGGGAGGAGTATGGAAGAACTTCGGAACTTTGAGCTAGAAGAGCCATTGGTTGTTAAGAGCTCTGTAGGATGTTTTGTAGGAGATTGGAAGATAATGTTGAGAACAGTGCAGAAGATGGAGGCCTGGCTTGTGAAATTTCAAAGGGAAGATTAAAGACTCTTATCAGGGCCATGTTGTTTTGATTGTGAAGATTCTGTGGTTTTGGTTAGCTGGGGCTGAAGAATCAGCTGTGATTAACAAGATACCAGAACCACTAAAGTGAATCTTTGTGTTACTGGGATTATTGATGCTGGTTACTTGGAGCTAAGAAATTAACAGTGATTAGGAAGAGACCAACATCACTGAGGTGAAATATTCTGGGATATGTTTTTTCAGAGCACACATCTCTGTGTTCCAGAGATAGCCAAGGTTGTACCTTGTGCTGTGGCTGGACTTGTGTAAGAGTCACCCAGGTGGTACTGGTTTTGAAGGCATGAAGGGGTCATAAAGAGCAGCTGAGGTTCAGCACTGTGAGGGGCTATGGAAGGCTGTTGGTGAAGGTGCAGCCTCAGTTGTAATTGATGGCCCAGGACTGAAGAGGTCATGCAAAGGAGTTGAGGCTTGGCACATGAAGAGAGCCTATGAGAGGCTATTGGTGAAGCCTAGTTACAGTGGAAGATAGCAGTGTTTTGGCGATGCCAGTACAATGAATGACCACCAAGAACAGCAGCAGCAGTGGAGTACAGGCAGCTGGAGCCTAGAAGACAAGGTGTGTGCTACAAAGGGCAGAGCTGGAGAAGTGACCCAAGCCCTTGGAGGAATCCAGAGGATCATGAGTGGATCCTAGACATTGGACAGTGGAGTTTGATTTTGCTTTTGATTGTGACTGTGCCCTGATATTTTTCCCTCTTAAAGGAAGAAGGTATTTTAGTAGAGTTCACAGTTAAGAGACTTTGAATTTTTAAAAGACCTTGAATTTTAAAAGATATTGGATATTTTAAAGGAATTGAACTTTTAATATTCAAGACTGTGGGACTTTTAAAGTTATTTAGATATTGGGGATGAATAAGAAAGAAAGGGTTGAGGCTTAATAATGATATGTTTGTGTGTCAAGTTGACAAGGGGGTCAATTGTACTGGCTGGTTTTGTGTGTCAACTTGACACAGGCTGGAGTTATCACAGAGAAAGGAGCTTCAGTTGAGGAAATATCTCCATGAGATCCAGCTGTAAGGCATTTTCTCAATTAGTGACCAAGCGGGGAGGGCTCATTGTGGGTGATGCCACCCCTGGACTGGTAGTTTTGGGTTCTATAAGAAAGCAAGCTGAGCAAGTCAGGGGAAGCAAGCCAGTAAGGAACACATCCCTTATCAATAAATAGACTAATATTGTAGAAGTGAGTTCTTCATGAGGGTATGAGTTCAGTCTCCTTCTTCTCTTATCCTTTTCTTGCTTATATATTCTACTGTCAAGTAAGGAACAGTGTTCCTCTCCTATGTAGGACATGGCTTTCAAAGGGATATCAGGAAAATGTCAATCAGACCCTTACTAGATACCAAAAGAGCCAGTACCCTGGTCTAAGGATTCTCAGTTTCTAGAACTGTGAGAAACTTTTTTTTATAAATTACCTAGCCTCAGTCATTTTGTTATAGTAGCACAGAGTAAGACACTATCTTAGTCTATTTTCTGTGGCTAAGACTGCTGCACACTACTACAGACCATGTATGTTAAAAAGAAAGGAGGTTTGCCTTGGCTTGTGGCTCTGGAGATGATGCAAGGCTGAGTCATCACATCTAGAGTCAGCCCTCTTGTTCGCAGTGTCTCAAGGCTGTGAAAGGTATCATATGATAAAAGACAGAGCGTACATATATGTATGTGTATGTATATGATGTATAGTTGTATGTATATGCATATGATGTATGCATATATGCATATGATGTATATGTATATGATGTATATGTATATGCATATGATGTATATGTATATGTATTCTAGCCTCTCTCTCTCCCTCTCTCTTTCTCTCTTTCCTTGCAAGACCTCTAGTATTTAGTCACAGGTCTTGATGATTTTAGCTTATCCTAGTCACTTCCCAGAGGCCCCACCTCTGAATGTTATTAGATTAAGTGTCCACCTTCCTGATATCTCTCAGTGAGGATTGGGATTCCAACCCTCAGAGGGAAGAAATGATCTAAGTCACGTCCCAACTCTGTGATCCTGTTCAGGAAGCACACCCTCCTCTCACCAGCCTCTCTGCTAAGCTTGATGTTGTGCCTTCAACACCAGGAGGAGCAGTCAGATGTACACAGGGTTCCACCGTTGCTGAGATGGAAGAGGCTGAGGTTGGGGGGAAGACAGTCAGCCACTGACCAGATAACTATAGCACCTCAAGTTGAGAGTTAGGAGAGAGAAGAACTGCCTGTGAAGGAAGCATGCGGCAGAGTCAGTTCATGCCATCTGGGAGTGAAGGGGGGCTTCCCTGGAAGCTGCCTTTCAAGTCAGAAGCTGAAGGTTGAAGAGGGAAAGGAAAGATGCTCTAGGTGGTGTGAGTAGTGAGAGCCGGGCTGTGATAAGAGGGCATGGGCCATTGGTGGAACCAGATGTAGCTTGGCCTGTCCTTATGTGGAATGACGAGTGTGAAGAGATGAAGCTGGAGTCTCAGAAAGCCCAGAACTCGTCTCTCAAGAAAAATTCAGGTTTATCCTGTGGCAAGAACTCAGTGTGTTTGTGTGTGTTAGTGTGTGCATATGTGGGCAAATGTGTTAGTGTGTGTGCACATGGATGAGGTATGTGGGTGCATGGATGTGTGCAGGTGGGTGCTTCCCTGTGTGTGTGGGGATGTGCATGCATGTCTGTGTGTTGTGTGTGCATATGCATGTGCCTGTGTATAAGTGTGTGTGTGTGTGTGTGTGTGTGATGGCATCATAGATCCGTAAGAAGATTCTGTCAGCAGCTTCCTGTTGAGCTCTGTGATGTAAGCTGGAATCCCCTCAACCAGCAACACCACAATAAAAAAATAAAGAGGCTGACATGTCATCATTGTCACAGGATATAATTAAGGATGATACAGGCTTAAGAGTCTGAGAACAAACATGGATGAATCAGAATGGGTGTGCAGAAGCCGGCATGGAAGAAGGTCAATGCTCTTTGGATGGAAACCTGATTTATTGAGACTCTGGCAATGAAGTGGCCTCTGGAGACTCTGCAAAAATTGCTCAGGTCCTTCTATCAGTCTTTGGGGGAACAATTCAGGGTGAAGAGCATGGGATTAGGATGCTGGGTCTGTGAATGAGTAGTTCAGTCCTGATGGCTGGTAAACCGGAGGGATGCAGCAGAGGGCGTGGCCAGGAGGAGCAGAGGAGGAAAGGAATAAGGACCTTACCTCTGCATAGCCAGGCGGTCCCATGGGCAAAAAACCTGGATGACTCTCCAATTTCCCACCCCAGACTGGACTCTCCTCACTGAGTTCACAGTGTATGCCTTTTAGATACCAGAAAGGTAAAGGAGAATTCACTTTCTACAACCTAAGAGGAGTACCCACCTAACCATTGGTTTTTGTTGTTTTGAGACTCTCTCTCTCTCTCTCTCTCTCTCTCTCTCTCTCTCTCTCTCTGTATGTGTGTAGTCCTGGCTGTTCTGGAACTAGCTCCGTAGACCAGGCTGGCCTCAAACTCACAGAGATCTACTAGCCTCTACTTCTCAAGTGCTAGGATTAAAAGCATGTACCACGACTGCCTGGCTTAAACTGGTGTTAGAAAACCAACTCATTTCTTGAAAAGCAGGACCACAACAGACTGGGACAGAGATGTAGGTTTTTCATTGAAGAAAGAATTAAAAGTACTTACAGCCTGAGGCTGGGCAAGGGAGCCTTGTAGAGGGAGCCTTGCAGTCTGAAGACAGACATCTTTATCCACACATCAAATGTACTGAGTACTGGTGCAAGTAGTCCTTTTCACAATGTCCACAGCCTTGTCTTTAGGTCCACATACTCTGCTAGGACACTGAAATATCAGAGTCTAGCTATCTTGTCCTTTGCAACTGCTTCATTGATACAATGTAACAGAGACAATGCTGTAAACGGGTCCCAAAAGACAACAGAGCTGTCCCTAGCCCTCTCCTTTTGTTGTGATCCATCTTAGAATCATGTTAGGAAGGAAGCCCACATGGAAAAGCCATATATGGTAGACTTGTAAGCAGACTTCCTGCATACTCAGATCCTCGCCTTAGAGCTTCCCCAGGAGACACTGAGTGGAGCAGAGATGGGCTGTTCTCCAGAGTCTTGACTCATTGCACATTTGTGAGGAAAGTAAATAGCATGATGTATGTGCATGTGTATGTGTGTATATGTTTGTGTTTGTGTGTGTGTGCACCAAGGGAACCCCGGGCTTGTGCATATTAAACACTGAGATGCACACTAAGCCCTCTGTGGCTGTTTTAAAAGACAACTGTGTTTTATTGCTCCCCAGCTTTTTGGCTAAGATCAAGTGAAGACAGTAAATTGTAAGGGTGATTTATTATGAAGCCATAGTAACTGGAAGTAGTGTGTTGCAAAATAGCCCAAAGAGTGACACTCACCATTTGTGGGAGCTCTTTAAGAGTTCACACAAGGCTTTCCCACCATGGCCTTAGCCAGGAGTCCAGGAACCCTGGGAAACTGTTGTGCTTGTGTTAGGATCGTACACAGGCTGCTGAGGCTTAGAGTGATGGGATGGGCGGCTTAGAGAACCCAGAGCTGGTAGCTAGAGAGGGGTTTTGTTTTCTCCTTATGAAGACAATCTGTCCTATTCCAGTTGACCAAGGCCTAACCCTAGAGCCCGAGATTCAACAGAAAAAACAAAAATACAAAAACCCTACAGGAGAGTTTCTTCCAGAGGGTGGAATGATGCTCATGTACAACCAACCACACAAAGCCATAGGATAGAAAGGGAAGTAAGTCCCAAGAGATTCATTCATTCATTCATTCATTCATTCACCAGTTCAAAAATAGGCACAGAACTCTACCATATTCTAGGAACGAATACCTTCCTGTCTCCCTGAACTTCTGTTTTAGTGGTAGATTTCCTGTAACCCTCACTGTAGGTTTGAGAACTGAGATCCTCACCCCTAGGACCTAAGAATGTGACCATTTGGAGACAGGGTGCTTTGAAAGTACCAAGTGAGGCAGAATGAAGTCTTATGGTGGACCCCTCCCTCCTTAATATGATTGGTGTCTTTATAAGAAGAGATTGGTTTGGGCCAATGAAGTGGTTCAGCCAGTAAAAGGGGCTTGCCGCCAATCCTGAAAAATTGAGTTCAATCCCTGGGACCCACACGATGGAAGGAGAGAACAGATTATTCAGGGTGTCCTCTGACCTCCATGTGTGTGCAGGGATCTGTGCACACGTTCTTCCTCTCTCTCTCTCTCTCTCTCTCTCTCTCTCTCTCTTACAAAGACACACACACATACACACACACACTGAGACATGCAGACACACATGGTAAATAAACGAATGTAATGGAAAAGAAGCAATTAGGAGACAGGTACACTGGAGAGAGAACGTGAAGACACATAAAGAAAACAGCAGTTTTCAAGCCGAGGAAGTCAGCCTCAGGAAAAATCAACCCTCTAGACCAGGCTAGTCTGTCAGGCTATGGAAGACAATCTGTCCTATCCCAGTTGACCAAGGCCTAACCCATGGAAGATTTGGAAAGCAAGAGCACCCAGGTCATTTGACACGACAGGTCCTATAGTGGAGAAAATGACCACACAGCATTTGCTAAGTGACTCTAATCGAGGACTATTGAGCTAGACCACCCAGCACCCAGAAGTCGGCTAAGAAGCTAACTTTTTATTTAGCTCAAGTTCTTCCCTGAACGTATATCCCTGGAAACAGTTGTCCAGAGGATTGTTCAGTGTTCCAGTGACCCATTTCTGAGGATGGTAAGGCACACAGGGTCTTAGCCATGGTAGCTTGGCAAACCACTTACCTTTCCAAGCCTGATTGGTCTCCTCACAGGTAATGTGTAAGCATGTGCCTGTCAAACAGAGAGGTCCCCAGGCTTTTGCTGTGCCTAGGGACACTGACAGCATGACAGAAGTGTGAGTAAGACCATGCTGTGATGTTGCATGGAACTCAGTAACCCTCCCCCTTGCTTTTCTCTCTTCCATTTGCAGCTGTCTTCTTTCTGCTCTTGTACACCCTTGGCCCCATGCCCCACACATAGCCTGAGCCCCATCCTTCCAGGGATGCTTGTGAAATCAATCCCTTCGGACAGGGTGCCCTGTCACTGAATGCCGATGTCTAAGAGCATCCTAGCCCAAAGACAAGGCTGGTGACTCAGCAGCCAAATAAATGAGAGGACTTTCTGCTCTGCAGGCCCTGCCTCACATCCTCAGTGACTTCCACAGAAAGGGATATGGGTCCCATCTGAGGGTGACATTGTTTCCTTTGCCCTAGGGGACATTTGCCCATGTCTAGAAACAATATTGGTGGTCAAAAATGGAGGAGTTCTGGGCTGAGAATATGACTAAATGGGCAAGCATGTTTGTTGTATAATCATAAAGACTCCAAGTTTGAATCCTCGCCTCCCAATAAAAAAGCCAGATATAGTCATATGCTTACCTGTAGCCACAGCATCATGGGAAATGGAGATGGGGTGGGTCGCTGGGGCTCTAGGTTCAGTGAGACAACTATCTCAAGGAATAAGATAGAATGATATGGTAAGGACATTCTATTATCCTCTGGCCACCAAGTGTGCACATGGACATACACACACACACACACACACACACACACACAGACACACAGACTCACACACATAGACACACATACACTGTAATCATGCATGCAAGCAAGCACCCAAAATTAAGTGAAATAATAATAGTAAACCATCAAAAAGAACTGGTGTATTGAGTTTGCGTATGCTACTATGCATCCAGGTGGACCCTTGCCACAGAGTTACATGATTCTAACTCTGGGTGACAGGGCCTGGAGCTACTGTATTGTACAGCACCCCAGGAAACAGTCATGCACTGTTTGAGATGGCTGGGAAGCTGTCTCTTGAAGCTGGGTTGCACTCCATACCAACTTCAGAAGTAAAGAGTATTGAAATCAAATGTCCTCAAAGACTCCTTGACCAGGGATGAGCTGGTTCCTTGACTCTGTGACATAATAGAATGAGAATGGTCAAAGAGTCCAGGAATGAAAACACTGTCCTGGAGAAGTGTTAGAAGATAAGCCATTTCCAACAGAGGCTTCTATTCATCCCATGACGTGGAAGTGCCTGCAGTGGGATGAGAAGCTGGAAGTCCAGCCACAAGAAGCTTATCCATGGAGAGAAAGTTCACCCGGGAACTCCAGCAGACTACCTCAACTTCCCTCGTTGGTTTCTGTTGCTATTTGTTCTTTCACTTGGAAGCCTCAGTCGAGGAGGACATGGTTCTGCCTGGGACTTTCAGGCAGTTGGAAACTCCAGCTGGCTGCCTAGGCAGGTCTGCCCTCATCAATGTCTGCTAGGTGTTTTGAGCACCCAATTTAATGATGTTTCATCTATCTATCTATCTATCTATCTATCTATCTATCTATCTATCTGTCTGTCTGTCTGTCTGTCTGTCTGTCTGTCTGTCCGTCCGTCCGTCCGTCCGTCCGTCCGTCCGTCCGTCCGTCCGTCCGTCCGCCCGCCCACCCACCCATCTATCTATCCATCCATCTATCTAGTTATTTATTCTTTTACTTTGGCTTGCTATATATACATTCAATAAACTCACTCATTCTAAACCGAAAATAAGGACGCCACAGACTGTTCTTTAAACTTTACAGAACAGATACTTCAGGGTAGAGAATTTCTAGCCTGGGAGTGGAGAGTTGAGAGGGTCTCATTTTGGTTTAGGCCACGACTTCCAGGTGCTGGATGATACTCCTGCTAGTGATAATGACTGGCCCCAGACACCAAAGCTACCAGTCAGGATCCGGAAGGGGTGCTCTTTAATTTTGCTGTTATGTGGCAGCTGAGGTGGGTGACAGGCTTCCTTAAGTGGCATTGTTTTGACATCAGGGGCTGTGGACCTAGTTGGAGATAATCGACCATTGTTTGGCATGGGCATGACTCCGCAGGTGTGTGCTTTTTGTTTATAAAAATCCACTAGGAGGCATATCAATGTTAAATCTCCTGGCAGGTGGGACAAATGACATTTGTATGAACATTATCTTCCTGTTCCTGGGTAGTGAAGGGGACAGGAAGGAAGGGATGGGGACAAAAACAAGGTTATTGATTCCCACCTTTCCCAGATGCATGCTCTACCTGCCAAGTGGGGATTAAGAAGGCGATTTGTGAATTCACACAGCCTGGTGTGAGCCTCCCAGAGGTGACATATGCTATTCCTTGGGGTAGTTGCTTGGGGTAAAGGACAAGGTTGGCTGGGCATATTCTGGAGATGAAACTTTAGGATGGTGGAATATTCTGAGAAAGGACTTCCTTTAGTCTTCCAATTCCTTCTCTTCAGGAGTCACATCTCCAAGATCTGGACTGCCTGGCCAGGTGGCATTCACACTGAATCAAGCAGAAAGAGGTGTAACTTACTAAGTCTCTAAAGCAACAGTTCTCAACTTGTGTGTTGTGACCCCTTGGTTGGGGGGACAAAAGACCCTTTCACAAGGGTCACCTAAGACCATCTTAAAATAGATATTTACATTATAAGTCACAACAGTAGCAAAATTATAGTTATGCAGTAGCAGTGAAAATAATTTTGTGATTGGGGTCACCACAATATGAGGGACTGTACTAAGGGGTTGCAATACTAGGAAGGCTGAAAACCAATGGTCTAAGGTCTCTAAAATTCTTTCTTAGTGTAGAAGCCAAGAGCCCTTCTGCGAAGCTGCTGTCTTTTGCATAGTGTGACGCATGGGGCCTTCTGTGTATACCAGCTTGGATCTCCTAAAGGCATGAGGGAGTTGGCTGCAGACAGGCTGGCATGCAGAAAAGGGAGTTGTGTCACTTTGGTACCTGCCTTGCTAGAAAGTTGAAGAGCAAACCATTTGGTGGAGAGATGAGGAGAGTGAGAAGCAGCAGGCAGGAAGAAACATGGACACCCTGAATTCAGGCAAGAGAAACAAATGGTTTGCTGAAGGCAGTAGGCCTGGGCTGAGCTGGGAATAAAACTTCTGACATGCCTCAGTTTGAACTTGGGCCCTGTGCATACTTAGGGCTTCTCTCGCTGTGATAAATGATTAAACACCGTGACCAAACAAAAGCAATTTGAGGAGGAAAGGCTCTTTTTGGTTGTTGTTTCTTTTTCTTTTTCTTCATCTCATAGCTTATAGTCTAACATCCTGGGAGTCAGGGCAGGAACCCAAAGTAGGAACCTGAAGGCAGGAACTAATACAGAGGACTTGAAGGAATGCTGTTTGCTGGCTTGCTCCCAAGGTTTGCCAAGCCGACTTCCTTCTGCACCACGCTCAGGAGTGCTACTGCCCTCAATGATCTGTGCTCTCCCACATAAACTGTCAATCAAGAAAACATCCCCAGAGACTGTCTACAGGTCAGTCTTACGAAGACATTTTCTCAATTAAGATTCCCCTTTCCCAGATAGGTCTAGATTTGTATTAACTTGACAAAAATCAATCAGTACACTAGGCAGGTAGCAGGTTAGGCGAGCGCTCTAATGGCGAACTGCGTAGATGCATCTCCATCCACTTGAAACTCACTGCTTTTAACTTGGATGCACAGATAGGTTGGAAACTAGAAGGAACATCTGAACTTGGAACTGGGGGGCAAGATCTATGCTCAGAAATAAGCGATGTTTTTCTTTTTCCTACCAACACTGCCCCCAAGTTAAGTCAACATTAGCCAATATATTCATCCAAAGCCCCACTCAGCCCCTGGCATGTGCTGTAACTGGGGTAAATTTCTTTGTGGCTTAGTTTTCTCATTCAAATCACACAAATCTAACTGAGATAAAGCTTGGGAGTAGCACCTTACAATACAAGACAGGTACCCAGTAAATGATTGTTTATTCCTCTTAACGGTCTTGAGTCAATGAAGTGACCACTTGTGGAGCTGGTGAAGGGCTTGCTAGGCAAGCATGAGAACCTGAGTTTCTAGCGTCAGGATCCTCAAGTGAGGAACACATACTTGTAATCCCAGAGCTCTGTAGAGACAGAGAGAGAGGAGGGGCCCTGGACTAGGCAGCAAATCCAGCTGAATTGGTGGGTTCAGTGAGAGAGCTTGTCTCAAAAAATAAGGCAGATGAAACCATCTGATGTCAACCTTTGGCCTCTACATGCACACCACCATTCCCCCCCCCCACTCGCTCACTCTTACTCAATAGATACACACACATGCACACACTCCACTCACACACACACTCACTTATGCACACACACACACACACACACACACACACACACACACACAGAGTGACCACTTGGTCACTACAATAAAGGTAAGAGACCAAAAAGACTCAATATGAGAGAGTCAAACTGGCAACCAGCAGCACCACCTCGATGTCTATTACCCGCCTGGCACTGATGTGAGGGCTGTGTTGAGGTATTTAAGGCCTTCTCTATTTCCTCTATGCTGACAATTCAGATCTAAGAAACATTAGTCTCCGAGAGGGTCTATGTGTCTCTAAAAAAGCAAATAAACAAAAAAACCCCAAAACAAACAAACAAAAAACAACCCTGGCAGGGATTTATTACTTTTTTATGCAAATGGATGTTTTGCCTGCATGTGCATATGCCCGCCACATGCATGCTGGGCACCTGTGCAGGTCAGAAAAGGGCATCAGATTCCTTTAGTACTGGAATGGTTGTGAGCCACCATGTGGATGCTGAGAAGCAAACCTGGATCTCCTAGAAGACCAGCCTCAGTGACATCTCTCCAGAACCCCTGACAGCAACTGTAAGGTGCAGGCATGTCTAAAGGTTTCCAGAACTGCTTGGGATGATTGGTGCCCTAAGCCATGCTGAATTCTACAGAAGCCTGGGTGGGAAAAAGGGAAAAGTCCATAAGACCGATTTTGCCGCTTTTTTTATTTATTTGCTTTTGTGTTGATTTTTGACTTTAAAAAACATTCAATCATTTTTATCCTGATTCTTAAGTGTTTTAGATGTAACCCCATCTTCTTCCATTGAGCATCTCCTTCATCTTCCTATGGTCCCCTGGGTACCACTGTGGTTCTGTGTTAACACTTCTGGGTGGTCTAGCCTGGCCATTATGATGCTCAAAGGTCATGAAAGGAATTCAGACACCACCCCCCCCCCCCCGCCGCCTCCCCGTCAGCACTGGATGAGGTTGGTCCTGAGGAACCAGGTCTGTGAGTTTATGTCTGAGGACCTTAAGCAGTGGCGGATCACCTTCCTCTGCAATCAAACAAGCACAGGAGACGACTCAGATCAAATAAATACCACGTGGCTACTAACATAAAGTGTTTCAGCCTGCAAGTTACCCACACTCCTTATCAGAGAGAAAGTGAAGAAATGAGAGCGCTTACATGCTGCTGAGACACGTGTAACTTAGCATAACTCTGGGCCAGCAGTTTAGTCATGTTTATTTAACCTAAACATATACATATCCTTTGATCTCAGAAGTCCCCTTGTAGGTACCCACTCCTTGCGTGGCATTCAAACATGTTAATCATAGCTTCAAACTTTATGTGCCCACTAATAGAGAAATGTACATTTTGGTTTCTCTATACAGTGGGGAACTACATAGTAAGAAAGAGGTGTTAAGTTGGCTGAATGTGTGTTGAAATTACCAATAGTTAAAAAATAGAAATATCTGAACATCAAAAAATATAGAAGGAAAAATAATCTGTAGTTGGGTTCATTTGCATTCCGAGAGTGAGTGTCTGTCAAAACCCCAGAGGAACTTTATATGCATGCAAATGACTCTGAGCCACCTCTAATCCTCTAATCCTGCCATTGCTTTTACTCAGGTTGATATCACCATGAAAGCCTTGGACTCTATCCTTCACCGCGTTGCCGTTGCCATTAACCATTACCATCTACAGCACAATTATTCCAGATTTTAGGTGAGAATGTTAGTGTAGAAATATCCCAGTTGGGCTAGCTGGTTTTAATGTCAACTTAACACACAAACTAGAGTTATCTGAAAGGAGGGAACCTCAATTGAGAAAATACCTTTCTAAGGTCCAGCTGCAAGCCATTTTCTTAATTAGTGATTGATAGGGAAGGGCCCAGCAAGTTGTGGGTGGTGCGATCACTGGGCTGGTGGTCCTGGGTTCTGTAAGAAAGTAGACTGAGCAAGCCATGGGAAGCAAGCCAGTGAGCAGGACCAGTCCATGGACTCTGCCTCCAGGTCCCTGACCTGCTTGAGTTCCTGTCCCAACTTCCTTTGGTGATGAACAGCAATGTGGAAGTGTGAGCTGAATAAACCCTTTCCTCTACAACTTGCTTTTTGGTCAAGATTTTTCATTGCAGATTGAAACCCTAGCAAAGCTGTAACAAATGAAGCCCTGGGGCTCAGGTGCTAACTCCTCCTGCCCACATGTCTTTTTCATTTTGTAGCATCCTTGTTAAGAGTCCAGTGACTCTCTCTAGCACCTTTCTTCAGGTGATGGCTCTGGGTCTTAGTTGTTCTTTTTTCTTATATTTTGATTTTTCTGAGATAGGGTCTCTCTTTATAGTCCTGGCTATAGACTAGGAGAGCTATGTAGACTAGACTGGCTTTGGATTCACTGAGATCTTCCTACCTCTGCCTCCCAAGTGCTGGTATTAAAGGCCTGTATCACTTGACCTTTATTTTATGTATGTGAGTGTTTTGCTTGCATATTTTTTATGTGTATCACATGTCTGCCTGGTACCTTCAGAGGCCTGAAGAGAGTTAGATCCTCTCAAACTGGAGTTACAGATGCTTGGGAGCCCCCAGTGTGTGTGCTAGGAATTGAACCCAGGTCCTCTTTAAGAGTAATAAACACTCCACACCATGGAGCCATTTCTTCAGTCTCCTTGGAAATTTATTTATTTATTTTTAGCCTATTTACAATTGTATAAAGGGATCAAATGCATTTTGTGGTTGTTGTTCTTTCTTTCTCTTTCTTTCTTTTTTCTTTCTTTCTTTCATCTTCAGCACCTACAAGTTAGATCTTTGAAAAGATTTAAAAGTTAAGGCAGAAATATTGGTTAAAATGAAGTAAGAAAAGGCTCAATGAAATAACAATAACAAAAATCAGAATTTTCCTGAGAGTTGCTGCCGAGATGGGGAAAAAAGATGGAAGAAGCCCTTCTAAGCACCTTGTTGCAGTTTATGGCCTTGGAGTCTTATCTGTTTGCATGTATACAACACCAAGAACTGTTAATGAATAGAATTAACCACTTCTTTTTCTATCTAAATTGGGCATGTTTCTTTTTTAAAAAAAGATAACTTAATTTCCAAGGGATTTACTACAGAGTCTGGAGGGACAGAGAAGTACCTGGAAATGCTTGAAGACGAAATCACTCATTATGTCTTTATAACATGGCCTCTTTAGGGTCTAAGACTGCATGATGACACTGCTTTTAGATGCTTAAGGTCTCATTGGTTTAGATAATTACTTTGTCCTATTAATCTTCAAGTGTGCCTTGAATGACTTTAGATTTAACCTCTCCTCCTTTCTACTCTAACAATTCAGACTTTTAGGAGAAGAAAAGAAAGTTGAAGAGATGCTCGAGATCCAAGAAGACAGATCTATAGAAATCAAATCCCTCTGTGAAAGGCTCAGAGACCATGGTGTAAGAGAGGCAGAGAGAGCCTGTGAGACACAGGCTGGGGAAGACTAGCTCAAAACAGTGTCATCTGAACTTGACAGGACCACTGTACCCATGAACTCACAGCCTCCATGGTTGCCTGCATAAGACTTGCACAAGATGAAGTCAATAAAAAATCCTAGCACGGGGTGGGTAAGGGCTTACGAGTCTCTACACCTAGTCAAAGAGCTATTGATCATTGATGGCTTCTGGGGAGAAGGAGAGTTGGTTTTCTTTCTTTTTTTTCCCTACATTCTTTATTTACATTCCAGATGATTTCCCCTTTCCAGGTTTCCCCCTCCCTGAAAGTCCCATAAGCCCTCTTCCTTCCCCCTGTTCCCTATTTGCTGAAGAATTTCATGAATTCATTGTTTTTAATTGCTGAGTAGTATTCCATTGTATAAAAATACATGGAAAATATCTCTGATAGCATTGAAGAAATATATAGAAAAACACATTAAAACTATTTCATGAAAAATTATACAGATAAGATGGTAGGCATAAAAATATTGCTAAATTGATTGAAAGTAGAATTAAAAACATTTTCTGATAAAATTGAAGATTTACATGGAAACCATCTCTGATAAAATTGAAGAAATTTATGCAGATAAATTGGTAGGAATAAAAATATTCCTAAGTTGATTGAAAGTAAAATTATAGACATTGTCTTATAAAATTGAAGATTTACATGGAAAATATTTCTGATAAAATTGAAGAAAATACATGGAAAAACATTAAAATTGAAGATTATCATGAACAATTATACTGATAGAATGGTAGGCATAAAAGTATTCCTAAATTGATTGAAATTTAAACATTTTCTGACAAAATTGAAGATTTGCATGGAAAAAATTTCTGACAAAATTGAAGAAATATATGGATAAAATGTTAAAATTAAAGATTATCATGGAAAATAATACAGTTAAAATGGTAGACATAAAAACATTACTAAATTGAAAGAGGAATCACAAACATTTTCTGATAAAATTGAAGATTTACATGAAAAATATTTATTAGACTATGTTTTTGGTTGGGGAATTGAGTCCATTGATGTTACAAGATATTAAGGAATAGTGATTGTTGCTTCCTGTTATTTTTTATGTTCTTTTTATGTTTGTGTTGTTACTTTCTTTTGGGTTTGTTGGAAAAAGATTACTTTCTTGCTTTTTCTAGGGTGTAGTTTCCCTCCTCGTGTTGGCGTTTTCCATCTATTATCTTTTGTAGGGCTGGATTTGTGGAAAGATAAATTTGTGTAAATTTGGTTTTATCATGGAATATCTTGTTTTCTCCATCTATGGTAATTGAGAGTTTTGCTGGGTATAGTAGTTTGGGCTGGCATTTTTGTTCTCTTAGGGTCTGTATGAGATCTACCCAGGATCTTTTGGCTTTCATGGTCTCAGGTGAGAAGTCTGGTGTAATTCTGATAGGCCTGCCTTTATAAGTTACTTGACCTTTTTCCCTTACTGCTTTTAATATTCTTTCTTTGTTTAGTACATTTGGTGTTTTGATTATTATGTGCCAGGAGGACTTTCTGGTCTGGTCCAGTCTGTTTGGAGTTCTGTAGGCTTCTTGTATGTTCATGGGCGTCTCTTTCTTTAGGTTAGGGAAGTTTTCTTCTATAATTTTGTTGAAGATATTTACTGGCCCTTTAAGTTGGAAATCTTTGTTCTCTTCTATACCTATAATCCTTAGGTTTGGTCTTCTCACTGTGTCCTGGATTTCCTTGATATTTTGGCTCAGGAGCTTTTTGCATTTTGCATTTTCTTTAACTGTTGAGTCAATGTTTTCTACGGTATCTTCAGCCCCTGAGATTCTTTCTTCTTTCTCTTGTATTCTGTTGTTGATGCTTGCATCTATGACTCCTGAATTCTTTCCAAGATTTTCTATCTCCAGAGATGTCTCACTTTGTGATTTCTTTATTGTTTCTACTTCCATTTTTAGATCCTGGATGGTTTTGTTCAGTTCCTTCACTTGTTTGTTTGTGTTCTCCTGTAATTCTTTCAGGGACTTTTGTGTTTCCTCTTTAAGGGCCTCTACCTGTTCACCGATGTTCCCTTGTATTTCTTTCAGGGATTTTTATGTTTCCTCTTTAAGGGGTTTTACCATTTGACCCATGTTCTCCTGTATTTCTTTAAGGGAGTTATTTATGACCTTCTTGATGTCCTCTAACAGCATCGTGAGACGAGATTTTAAATCTAACTCTTGCTTTTCTGGTGTGTTGGGGTATCCAGGACTTGCTGTGGTGGGAGAACTGAGCTCTGGTGTTGCCAAGTAGCCTTGGTTTCTGTTGGTAGGGTTCTTGTGCTTGCCTTTCGCCATCTGGTTATCTCTGGTGTTAGTTGGTCTTGTTGTCTCTGGCTGGAGCTTGCCCCTCCTGTGGGCTTATAAGCCTGTGTATAACTCCTGGGAGACCAACTCTTTTCTGGCTGTGGAGCTGTCTGGTTCCCTGAAGCAAATGGCGGCCGTAAGGGACAACTCCTGTCCCAGCTGCTCCACTGATTGTATTCCCTGTGCCTCCTAGCTGTACCCCTCCAGAGAGAAGGTGGAGATCTCACCTCTGCACTCAGAAGTGAAATTGCTGATGGTTGATCACTCTCTCCTGGCCAGCTAAGAACAGAAGGCTTTGGAGCTGCCTGGTTCCCTGCTGCAAATGGCTGAGTTGGTTTTCTTTAAGTGTGTGTGTGTGTGTGTGTGGCCATGGTAGGCTGACCATGCTCCAGTAAATGACCCCACCAACACTCATGAGTATATGAACAGTATAACTTATACTCAGTAAGTTATTAAAAGAAAGAAAGAAAGAAAGAAAGAAAGAAAGAAAGAAAGAGAAAAGAAGAAGGAAGACATGATGTTGGGATGAGGTGGGAAATGAAGTGTATGTCTGAGAAGTGGAAAGTGAATATTATTAAAATACATTGTATACATATATGAAATTCTCAAAAAATCTCATTAGTAAAAAATCCTATTGTGAAAGAATCAAACTGAGTATAGAGGTAGCATTCTTCCAAAGATGGGAAAACTTGAGCAGAGTCTGGACCTGATAAATGGACAAGCCATTTCCTTCCAGAGGTGTCTTTTTGTGTGCACACGGAGTTTTAGTGCTTTCTGCTTTGTCCTGTGGTGTCACAGCTGTGGCAGCTCTCTAGCTGCTGTCCCGTTGTCTCTGTCCTGTACTCTAATTCCTCTGCCAAATTAATCTTCTTAAAACTCCTTTCTGATCATGGAAAAAGCAGGCTTGGCTTTCAGAGCTTGCTCTAATGGCCCCACCCTACCTGGCCAGCTTAATTTGCTTCTGTTTCCTGACACACGCCCTCTTCTCCAGGCATGTCTGTCTCCTTCTTATCCCATAAGCATGCCGGCCTTGTTTGTTGACTCTGTGCATTTGTCCGAGGTCCTCGGCGAGCCTGGAATGCAGTCTTGGGTCTGCATCGTAGGGATTCCTCACTTTCATGCAGTGAATGGACTCCTGGCTTGTCATTTAAAGTGCGTGCATGGAGCAAATCCCTTTTCCATAATGCTGGTGCTTAGCTTCAGAAGTTTGTCTTGGTTTGTGATTCATCTTTGACTGGCGGTGAGCCCAACCCTTCGCTTTATATTTTTCTGTCTCTTAGTTGCTGCCAATCTATAAGCCAACACTTAAATCCTTCAAGGAAGTCCCATTAATAAAAGAGGCATGTTTAATAGAAAGCAAGAAAGTCACCCCTGCATTAAAAAAAAATGGTTGTTGTTATAAGCCTGGATTGTAGCCAACCAGGTTTTTTTTTTCTTTTTACAATAGGGTCCTACCTGTATGCACCAAAAAACTTCTTTACAATTTAGAACTCTAAGATGGTTTGTCCTAAAGCCATCCTATGGGTATTTTGCTCAGCAAACCTTCAGAGATGTTTTTCTTCTGCCACCTTTGTACAGACCTGAGCTCCAACCAACCTATAAGTATCTAGTATACAAGAGGATACTGACTTTCCAGGGTATATATTTATCTACTAGAGACCTTTGGTTTATTTTGCTTGGTTTTGATGTTAACGGCTGTGTGATGGACGTTTTGGAATTGACTATCAGTCCTTGGATCAAGGCCTCTTGGCTGAAAAAAAGGAAGATGAAAACAGTTGCTCGAAACCCCTTAGATTGCAGCAACCACAGGGGAGGAGCAGAGTATGGTGGGGGAGGATGTCCAAACTTGGTGTGTGGACGCTGCTCAGGCCAATCTGGGAGTAATACTGGTACTTGGACTTCTGGATTGGTTTCCTTGGCGTAGACTATAGAATCCTTTGAGGATGGAGTTGTAGAAGAAAGAGGGAAAGAAGAAGGAATGGCTCAGTCTTCATAGTGAGTGGTGGCCTCAAGACAGCCATGTCTTATGGCAAAGAAGTATGAAGCGGGAGGAAGGTGGTGACCACAGCAGAAGCAGTGACCACATGTGACTTTCAAGGCTTTATTCTGAACTGCTTTCTCTTGGGTCTGAGTCACCATGATGAAGAGAAGCCAAAGCAACTCTGGAGAGAGACTGTGGAGGGGTCTGATGGCCGCTGCAGAGGTCCTGGCCTGCGTCCCACATCACTCATGTATCCTATGATGGTTCAGAATCTCAGCCCTCAGGCCAGTTCTGCTGAGATGTTCCTAGCCTTAGACCTGCAGAATAGTCTGGCTCTCTGTGCACCCTTAGAAAATTTCAGACCCCTAAAATCTATAGTTTCCATAAAATTATCAATATATGTGTGTAAAATAATGACTTTGTGTCTTATGTCTTTTCCTGTTTTTGTGGTAAAATACCGGCAAAAGCACCTTAAGGGAGAAAGGGTTTGTTTTAGCTCATGGTTCCAAGGTGTGGATGCTGACCTAATGCACATAATCCCTAAAGGCTTGTCTCCTAGGAGATTCTAGATCCTGTCAGGTTGTCAATCAGTATTAGTCAAAATTTGTATAGGTCTAATTTTATGATGGCTTTCTGTCCTTCCCCTCTTCCAGCCTCTTCCACTCCTTTCTTCCCTCCTCCCTTCCTCTTCTTTATTCATTCATTCTTTCCCTCTCCTTACTCCTTCTTTCCTTCATCCTTTCTTCTCTTCCTTCTTTCCTTTCCTCCCTCTCTTTCTTCTTTGCTTCTCCCTCCTGTTCCCCTTCTTCTTCATCCCTCTTTCACTTCCTCCCTCCTTACATCCTCCCCTTCTTTACCCCCTTCCTTCTTCTCTGAGTCTGGGGAGATTTGTTTCACAGCAATGGTAACTACTCCAGTATGGATAGAAATGACTTGGGGTAATGACTGGGTCCTATTATCTGAGCATCCCCCAGCCTCCATTAGATTATATAGGTACTTCTCATATATAGGGTATCTATCTATCTATCTATCTATCTATCTATCTATCTATCTATCTATCTATCATCTGTGAACCTGGAAGTTAACTAAATGAGAATAGAAGAAAATAGGGCAGTTTTTGATTTTTCATGGCCCTAATCTCTCAACTTACAGGAGGGACTTGGGGTGGGTCTGGGTATCACAGTGAGGTGTGGGGAGAGAGGGGAGCTGCTTGCTTCCCCCTGCCTTCTCTATCCTGGTGTGTTCTAGCCCAGAGGCTGTGGGAACACTGATGACTTGTGTGATGCTTAAAGGAGAGCCAAAAGAAACTTGTAAGACTCATTCCTTAGTACTGGAAAACCTTGCTAAGTTTCAGAAGACTTTGGTTGACACTTAGATCCTCTCTTGGAAAACTGAAGACAATTAGAGAAAAAGAAGCAGCTTCACCCCAGTGGTCTGTGATGCTGGTTTAGCTTTTAAGGACAGGCACTTCCGTACCCAGAAGGACTGTGGGATCCATAGCTTGTACTGGGTGTGGAAATTAGGAAAGGTCAATGTGTCTGTACTCTAAGCCTCTGCTGTTGTCTTCATTACACACACACACACACACACACACACACACACACACACACACACAGAGTCAGTGTGAAGCAGGAGGGATATCATGCAATTAAACTCTGCCAAGTGTTCCCTCAACTCTCTTGTCAGGTAGAGAAATGTGTCAGAGTTCAGGAGTCCAGTCACATAGCTTGAGAGACTGCTTCCTCCTAGGATGCCCACTGGGCTGGCTGAGCTGCCTCCCCTGGGAACCCGGGGCTCCAGGGCAGGCCAACTTTAATCTCAGCAGCTCTAATACACATTTCATTCTGAGCACATCCTACTCAGGAAACATTGGCAAAGGGGGAAAAAAAAATCACCAACATTTTGGTACATATTCCAGAAGCTTCATCCCTAGAATTTTTTTTTTCATTTTGACAAACATAGTGAATATATAATTTTGCGTCCTGTTCTTTTCCTTATTGTGGTTTCAGATGGATTTTTTTTCCCTGTAGATATGCAATTTCAAACTTGCGTAACAATGGTAATACTATACAGTATCTTATCGCATAATAATGTATACGTGCATGGGGCATGTTTTCTTACATGGGCGTCTCCATTTGAAAGGTGAATGTTGTATTTGCCGTTTTATTGAGGCTTGTCCACAGTCATCAAACAATGGAGATTAGCTCGGTCACTCTGATCCCAGCATTTGTGGCCTCTCCGTTTCATGTGACACTGCTCATCGTTTTAAGTGACGTCACACTACCCGTGTGAATGTGCTGTGCTTTACTGTGTTCTCGGTGCGGGTCACTCAGAATATTTACCAGTGTAGGATACTGTAAACAAGGAGACCAAGGGTATCACTGTGCGCTCAGACTTTCCCTTAGTTTTGGATTATCACCTCTGAATAGAGTCCCAGGAGTGGAATTACTGGGTTAAAGGGTAGGATTGTGTTTATGGCTTTTGATACTTATTGCCAAATTGCTTTCCCAGAGGACTGTGCGTAGTGTAGCAGGCCCACTTTATAGGCCCAGGGGAGTCTCTTCGCTCTTCCAGGATGCTGGGCTCACCTCTAACCACTAGAGGGCGTGAAAGGATGCTGTTGGAGAGTTGGCCCCCTCTAGGAAAGCCCCAAATTTGCTAGGGGAGTCCTTGGTGTTGCCTGGGAGGGAAAGGACTATGCCTAGTTCATTCAAGCTTGGATGACATCTCTGCGTTTCCACTGCAGGCAGCAAGGTTTGTACTTAAGACTCAGGAGGAGACAGCAGCAGGACCTAGGGCCTCAGGCCCAGAGTGTGAGGCCTGAGTTTGTAACCCTGGGATGACATGTACAGACCCTGAACCTTGAATCTCAGCGCAGGGATACTGGAACACTCTGGGCTGCAATATTGCATGTTTGTCGCTTCCCACAACCGCAGTACTTGTTGAGAACACAGAGCAGGGTGGCTGGATGGAGGAAAGATCGAGAGTCCGGAGCGGACCCAGGGATACAGGACAGGTTCCCGTTCTACACGGATAGCTCACCCAAAGGAGGGATGTTGGATATTTATGTGGAGACACTGAAAATGGAGAGGTACTTACAGACCGTTTAGTCCACGTTCTTTAGGAACGGAGGCCCACACAGTTATGATTGGTTTCCATTTTATTTTCTCGTTTATCCAGAAGTTACGGAGCACTTATAGAGTACGGAATTCTGTGTTCAGAGTTGGGGGTAATAAGATGGCATGAGAAGTCCCCGTCTCCACAGAGCTTATATCTGTGTAGGGAGATGAGCCGCTGAGATGAACACTCAATGCTGGCTGCACCTCAGGCAGTGAGGAAGGCAGGTAAGCGGGGGGTGGGGGTGGGGGGTGGGGTGGGGGGGGGCAGGGACTTGCTTTGGATGCTCCTAAGAAGCCCTTCTTAAAACGTACTCCTTAGAAGCTGGGTGATGATGGCTCATGCTTTTAATCACAGCCCTGGGGAGGCAGTGGCACGTAAATCTGTGAGTTTGAGGCCAGCCTGGTTTAAAGAATGAATTGCAGGAATGTCAGAGTTATGTGGAGAGAGACTGTGTCACAAACAAAATAAAACAAAACAAAATGTATCCCTTAGAACATTACTTCAACTGAACCTTAAGTAGCTGTTAAATGAAATGTGGGTAGATAGCTTCATCAGTCAGCTATGGCTGCCTTACTGCTGCGTAACAAACAACCCTACGCTCAGTCAATAGCACTCATACTTATTATTATTTTTAGAAGGCATATGGGTCTGGGTATCAGCTGGTATGGGGTGCCTTTCATTCCTCTGAGACCAAAAGTACGCAAGCTGACTTGCATTGGTAAGGTTTTCCTTGGAAATTTTAAACTATATAGATATGCCTTAGACATACTTGTTCAGCAAAAGCAGTGCTTCAAATTTTGATATCTTAAACTTTTAAAAGATTTATTCTTTTTATGCATATGCATATTTTGTCTGCTTTCATGTCTGTGTACCATGATCATGCATGGGAGAGGACAAAAGAATGCATTGGAACCCTGGAACTGAGTTACAGATGGTTGTGAACTGTCATGTGGTGCTGGGAATTGAGCCCAGGTCCTCTGGAAAAGCAGCCAGTACCCTCAACTACTGAGCAATCTCTCCAGCTCTTGATCTATTTTCTGTTATATGAATTTGTATGTGTGTGCGCATTAATGTATGTGCATATACATTAGTGTGTGTGCATGAGGAAGATGGGGTGGAGAGGCACCAGGGGAGTTGAAGGGATGTGGTGATGGGTGGGTAAGATCAACATACATTATATGAAATTATCAAACAATAAAATTATTTCAAGAAAGAAAAAAAAGCCGTAGGACAATGGAAATGCAAAAAGTCAAGATAGACAAAGCTACTGTTTCTGTGTGCATGTGTGTGTACGTGTTTGTGTGTGTGAGGGCATGCATGGACCATGGCTCATATGTGCAGTTCAGAGGACAACCTCACATGCCAGGCTTTACCTTCTACTGTATGTGAGGAAGGGGCGCTCTTGTTGTCTGCCATTGTCTGCTAACCCAAGGCTAGCTGTCCCAGTACCTTCCAAGGGAGTCTTCTGTCTCTGTCCCCATTTTGCCTGAGAGACTAAGATGACAGGCATGCGCCACTGGGTCCAATTTTTACATAGGTTTTGGGGATCAGAACTCAGGTTGTTGCAGCAAGTGCTTTTTGCCCACTGGTCCATTCTCCTCATCTTATTTTGCTTTTGAGGTAGAGTCCCTCACTGATCCTAAAAGTCACTGCCTAGGCAATGCTGTCTGGTCAGCGAGCCACAGGGATTGTTTGGTAGCTCCCCAGGGCTAGGCTCACTCCATGTCTGGTTTTTTAATGTGGAAGCTGGGGACCCAAACTCAAGTCCTGATGCTTTCACAGCAGGGACATTACCAACTGAGCCGTCTCCCCTACCCTTAAGCCCTTTCTTGCATCGTGCCTACTAAGGTCAATCAAGCCACATGGCCAAAGCTGTTCACAAAGCACAGAAATATACTTTGTCTCCAAGGACTGGAACCACAAAACCATGGCGGAGTGTGTGGGAGTAAGGAGGGGCAAAGAACCAGGAGCAGCAAGCTTTTCAGGGCCTTTATCCATATAGAGTTCAGTCAAATGCTCTGCCTTAAAAAAAAAAAAAACAAAAAAGAAAGGAAGAGTAAGCCGGAAGTAGAGAGTCAGCTAGGTTTAGTCATTTATCACAGTCCTACAGTGACAGCCCGGGCCCTGTGGCTCTCAACTGGGGCTCTATGTTTTCCTCCACACTGCTCGCATGCTTTGGCCACAGAAAGACAGTGACTGCATGAGAGCAGAGCTTCTGGCACACAGGAGGTTGAAGTCCTTCTCAGGGCACTCAGTCAATCAGTCTCAGGAGCGAGACTCTCAGGGAGGCTGGGTAGGAAAGACCACTTAGACCGTCAAGGAGGCCTGTCAAGAGGACAACGTTAAGGACACATGCTATGAGGTCAGGCTGCTCTATGGGTACCATAGCAAGGTATGTCAGCTTGCTAAGCCTTAGTTTCCTTGTATGCAGGGAGGTTGATGCTCCTATCTCACAGGGTAGTTGAGTTAATATTCATAACGTGTATAGAACAGGCTCAGGAGTGTAGCCGGAGCTTCAGACTGAATACAGTCATTAGTATCATTGCTACTGTAATTTATGTCTACTCTATTGTTCCTTTCCCTGTATCTAGGCTTTTCTACCTTCCAATCCCTTTTTTTAAATGCTCCATTCATCTTACTTTAGTCCCCACTAATATGCATTGGAACAGTAAGTATTATTGGATATTAAAACAGAGACATTGGAAAGTTTAAGGTCCAGAGGTAGAGTAGTGCCTTTCAAGAGGGAGTCTCATCTAGACCATATCAGATTTCCTCCTCTGGCTGACCCCCTAGGCTTTCTGGTAGTGGGACGGAAGTGGGTTGAGTTGGGCTGGGATGTGGGATTCATCCAACACTGTGGTTCGTGAACTCTGGCTGGATACTAGAATCTGAGGGAAAAATGCCTGGCCCCATCAAGACCAGTGAAGTCAGAATCTCAGGGAACTTGGGGTGTGGTGTGACCTACAGGCTCTACAGAGGATGTTAATCTCCAGCTTAGTGCCACTGACTTATGGGTGAGTCTGCTGTGGACTGTGGAGGCAAATACAAGTGGGTTTGCATCTCCATCCGTTTACTCAATGCACGTATGAGTCCATACAAGTGTCAGTTGTTTTTTTTTCTCCTATAAAATATGGGTAACCTTGAATATCTTGCTGTAATTTTGTAAGAAGCAAATGAAGTCCCAATCAATGAGTTTTCTGCAGCAGGTCAATGGAATGGACTCATAAAGTCTCTGTTAACAAAACTCATGCTTATAGTCAGTAACACCCATGTTGGAGGCCTACGTTGGTATGACCTTATACCAGGATGGAGTCATTTGGCTTCTTTACTATTGGAGCTGTAGGTTTCTTCTCTCATTGGTTTATAACCACTCTAAGAAGATAGAGCAAAGGGACTGGAGAGACAGCTCAGTTGGTAAAGTACTTGATATGAAAGCATGAAGACCTGAATTTGGATCCCTAGAGCCCCCATAAAAAGTTATGTTTGTAAGTTCTAGTACTTTGGGGGCTGAGATATGAGGTTCCCTGGGGTTTGTTGGCCAGTTAATCTAGCTGATCAGATCGTTTTCTCTGTGAGAAATCTTATTATTATCATTTTTTTGAATCAGCTGGAGAGCTAATGAGGAAGACACCCAATGTTGACCTCTGACCTCCATATACATGCTCACATAAGCATGTATGCATCTGTGTTCTTTTTCTCTCTTTCTTTCCACATGCATCTTTTTCATACACACAGATACAACAGCAGCAGCAGCAACAACAAAACTTGTTTGCAAAACAAACAAAAAACCCAAAAGAAATAGAAAGATGGAGACCTTTTGGGTTTTTCAGGCTATCTATTGATCAGTCTGGGGGTAAAGTGAGGGTTGAAATTCCAGTCCTTCTAATTGCCAGGGACTGTGTTCAAGAAAAAAAAAATCAGCTTGGCTGAGGGTGCTGCCTTTTCTAAGTCACACAAAAGTCTATGTGAGCAAATGTAATGGGCTCCCAAAGCCTTTGTTAGCAAAATAAGTGACTATGATCCGTAACCAACATTGGAGGCCCATGTTGGCAAAATCTAATCCCAGACTGAGGATAAAGATGCTAGGAGGAGTCTATTCTGTCCCTGTGCCCAACTTGTCATTCTGGCTCTGGCCACACTGGCAGAGAGCCCACTGGGAAGAAGTCTGGGAATGTATTGAGCAAGACTGAGTAGCAAGTTGGAGTAGAGGTATTAGGTCATATGTAGATGGCAGCCTAATGGGTTTCTCCAGGTGGTAAGAAGCATGAAGACCTGGATTTGGTTCCCTAGAACCCCCATAAAAAGCTCATGTCTGTAACTTTTAGTACTTTGGGGGTTGAAAGATGGGGTCTGGATTCTGGCTAGGTTCACACTAAACACCTGCTGATATTCACATTTTGTCCTGAAAAAAAAAAAGGTATCAATATCTGATAAAGCAATTGGCTCTTGTGGCTTCCCACTGGAAGGCAGAAGACTAGGAAACCAATGTTACAATAAGCATGTTTAACCACTGAGATCTTTTCATTTAAAAACTGTTCAACAACAACAAAACCCTCCTGCCTCATGTAGCATTACCGTCTGCTTGGTTATTGCAAAGAGGATTCTGTATGCTTGACTCTTTCATGGTCTGTTCTACCTACAGAAACAACAGAGCTACTTCTGTCTCGAGATGCTGATGCGCACCCCTGGGGCTCACATGAGGAGCCTGGTGTGACTCACGAAATCCTCTGGACTTCTCTTCAGGTGTCTAGACACGGCAGTCTCCAGAGCAGCAGCCCCACCCTTTGAACCCAGTCCCTGATCTGTCTACACAGATGGTTAAACAAAGGAATTCACATCAACAAATTAGTTTTGAAATCAACAAACAGAACCTGGTTCTCATAGTACAGCTTCCCAATAGGAGTGGGTGGAAATTGTCCTGCAAATCAAAATATATTCCTGGTAAGCTGGGTTCACATTACAGACTTATTTTTTGTACTTACCTTATTAGTCATCAGCTAAAACAAAGAGCTATGCAATTTACTAGCTGTTTAGATTGGGGACACTTAGGTTGGGGTTCATAATCCTTGGGGTAACCCACAGATGAACAATTCTCCAAGGGAGCTACCACCACCATTTTTGTAAGTAATATTTTTACATGTATGGAGATCTGACGTTTTTGGAAGGGAGATAGTATATAGCTTTCATTGTACTCTCAGCAGTGTATCTCAAAGTGATTAAAAAGTACTATTCTAGACTGATCCTTTTATGCCAATAGTTAGCAAGAAGAACAAAATTGTATAATTGTACTCACAGAGCAAAAGGCTGCTGTACTTGCTTTTTACAAAGAATATTAACTACACCAACTTTTTTTTAGAGTACCTTCATATTTTTTTGAGATTATAGTTACTTTTATTTTTATGTGTGTGGGTGCTTTAATGTGTATCATGTGCATGCAGTGTTCATAGAGGCCAGAAGAGGGTGCTGACATCCCTGGAACTGGAGTTACAGATATTTGTGAGCTGCCATGTGGGTTCTGGGACTCTAACCCGGGTCCTCTGTAAGAAGAGCTGGTTCTCTTAACTGCTGAGCCATCTCTCCAGTTCCCTGTATGCACTTTGCATAAAGAAAGTCAGAGGAAAGGTAGAAAAAAAAAACTTCCAGTGGAAGAAATATCAGTAAGAACCCATCCTCACATAGTTGCCGATTTATCTCAGAGTTCACAGTTTCTGTGTGAGGCAGAGAAAGAAAAAGGGGGTAGCCAGGCAGTGGTGGTGCACGCCTTTAATCCCAGCACTTGGGAGGGAGAGGCAGGCGGATTTCTGAGTTTGAGGCCAGCCTGGTCTACAGAGTGAGTTCCAGGACAGTGAGGGCTACACAAAGAAACCCTGCCTCGAAAAACCAAAAAAGGAAAAAAAAAAGGGTGGGGGGAAGGGGAGGGGAGAGAGATGGGCAGGAAGGGAAGAGGGAGAGGGAGGGTCAGGAAGAAGGGAAAGGGGAAGGGGACAGATGGAGAGGGGGAGGGGGGAGGGGGAAGGGGGAGGGGAAGAGGAGAGGAAAGGGGAAGGGGGGAGGGGAAGGGGAAGGGGGAGGGGAAGAGGAGAGGAAAGGGGAAGGGGAAGGGGAAGGGGAAGGGGGAGGGGAAGAGGAGAGGAAAGGGGAAGGGGGAGGGGAAGGGGAAGGGGGAGGGGAAGAGGAGAGGAAAGGGGACGGGGGAGGGGAAGGGGGAAGGGGGACGGGGAAGGGGAAGGGGACAGGAGAGGGGGGAGGGGAAAGGGGGAAGGGGAGGGGGAGGGGAAAGGGGAAGGGGAAGGGGGAGGGTACGGGAGAGGAGGAGGGGAAAGGGGGAAGGGGGAGGGGGAGGGGAAAGGGGAAAGGAGGAGGGGGAAGGGGAAGGGGGAAGGGGAAGGGGGAAGGGGAAGGGGGAAGGGGAAGGGGGAAGGGGAAGGGGGAAGGGGAAGGGGGAAGGGGAAGGGGGAAGGGGAAGGGGAAGGGGGAAGGGGAAGGGGAAGGGGGAAGGGGAGGTTTATTTTCCTGAAGCCACCACTGGTGAAGCAGATGGCAGAGACCTCATCTGTTTAAAGTGGTGACATGAGATGGCTCCTACAAATGTTCTCAGAGTCTTGAACCTGTGAGAATTTGTTCCAAGTTCAGGAATAACAGAATATAAATCTGCCTGAATCATCTCAGCTCACGAAAACTCAATGCTGGGCCACGGTGGCTCTGGCAACATCTTGTTCTTTCTGTCGTAATGACTTTTGATGCTGTGGATTTAGACGGATTAGGCCATTTAGGGGAAAGAGGAGAATATTAATATACAAAATTGTTAAATGTCAAATGAAATCCCTTAATAATGTGGGTGTTTAAGATGAGCATGCAGGCGCTTTGAAAACATCTTGAGCTCAAACATTTAAGAAATCCATTTTGCAAGTTCAAACAAATAACCCTCCGCCAATTACGCTTGCTATCCCTGTACAAGTGTGAAGTGCGATCCTGCACAGCTTGGTTGGGAGCAAAGACCCATTCTCTTCTCATTGTTGGGAGCCTCAGCACCCCGAATTATTCATGCAACAGCAGAATGCTTACACCCCACAGAGGAACAGACAGCTTGCAGGCAAGATCTGGTTTTTGTATTCCCCACAAATGAATTACCCAAGTGGCTGGTTTGATTTATTTTAACGGCTTATTGTGTGTTGGAGGACCCAGGCAGTTCCCACCCAGGTCCTTCCATTTTGGTCATATAAATACTTGCCAAAAAGCTACCTGGGATTTGAAATTCTTGGGGTAGGGGACATAATTGAGAGGGGTCAGGCAGTAATGGTAAGAATGCTAGCTTATTTTGTTACGTGATATTATTTTTATAATTCCGGCACATGCTGAAGGAATAACCATCTTTCATTTATCAAGTCGAGAACAATGTCTTGTCACACAACTGGAAACAAGCTTGTTTAAAATTGACTGTGATTCCAGATAAGTTCTGTTACTCCTCTTACAGATGGTCCTGAAGGACTATGGGCTACACTGGGGAAGAGCCTATGCCTCTGGGGACACGGTGGGATATAAACAGGGACGACATCTCAGGGTGGATACGTTTGCACTGGGTTGTGATAGAGGGATAGGCTTTAAAACCTACTTCAATCCCATTCTGCTCATGTAGCCTATCTTCACAGTATCATTGTAAACACGGCAGAATTATATAAGCAGCCGTTTGAACGACAGAAGGATGGACACCATTGCATACCACCAAGGTGGTCAAACTGGACTGCCATTTTGCTACCTTTCTTGCTAACTTGGGTATGGCCTCTCCCTAGCTATTGTTATGAATATTGTATGTTGTTATATTAAACATACATAATGGCATTCGTTTTAAAAAATATGAATCATGAATTGGAGGCTCTTTTCCATGCTGTCACAAGAGTGGGTGGATTGAAACTGGGTGGAGATGCAGAGTGAAGATTCAAGACAGGGGCAGAGTGAAGGCTGAGGTTTAGTAGGGGGAAGTGACACGTTGTTGGGACTCCACCAAAGCTGTACTGGATTTCATGGAGGGCCTGGCATGCCCCCCAAAGAAGCTGAGATGCTAACACGTGGATGATGGATGGTCATGGAAGTTCTCTGTGAGAAAGCGACCCCAGTTAGGATTTGATTCTGTCTAGGGCTTTGGAAATGCTGGGATTCACTGGGACACTTGGGAATATCAAAGTTTCTTATGGAGATACATAAGCGATTCAATAATAGGCATAGAGAAAAATTCCATTATCTAGCATTTCAATGAGGATGCTCATATATTCTGTAAGAACTGCTTAGTGTAATTTCCATGGGATAGACTGCTTAAGACTGAGTTGGGATGTAACAGATATCATTTGACCTCTGGGCTATTGGAACCCTGTCTGGTCTAGCCTGGTCTGGATAATGGACAGCAAATACTCTTCAACCCACTTAGCATCTTCAAAGTTTGGCTGCAACCCCCCTAAGAACTGTGTTGAGATGGATTCCAAGGGCTAGTCTGGACTTCAAAGCAAAGATTCAGTTAATGCATGGTTCCTGTGTGCATACTCCATATTCAACACCTTCATTCTTTTTAAATGGTTCCTTTCAGCCAGGTTTGGTGGCACAGGTCTGGTGGCTAAGGGCAGGGGTATGGCAAGTTCAAGGCCTGCCTGGGCTAGGACTGAGTGCAAGTCTATACAACTTACACAAGGCCTTGTCTCAACAAAAGTAACTAATAAAAGGGCTATGGATGTAGCTCAGGGGTGAAGCATTTGTCCAATATGTACAAGGCCTTGGGTTCAACCCTCAGCACCGCAAAGAATAAATCCACTTTAGATATTTTATATTTAATCTTAACATGACTCAGATTGATAAATTGATATAAATTGATATAATGGACCAAAACCAAATGGGTCCAAATGAAGGAGATGGAAACAAAACTCTGGTCAACATTTTCTTAAAGTAACAGGCTTAATACATTCACCTTCTTGTCCATACATCCACCAATATCCTTCTATCTATGTATCTACCCACCCTCCACCTACCCACCCACCCTCTACCTACCTGCCCTCCACCTACCCACTTACCCTATACCTACCCGTCCACCCCCCATCTACTCACCCACCCTCTACCTACCCATCCACCCTCCACCTATTCATCCACCCTCTACCTACCCACCCACTATCTGTTCATTTGTCTTTATTCTGCATCTATAGAAGGCCCAGGCAATGCACAATGCTCTGGAGATTAAAAAACTTTTTTTCTCATGAAAAAAGAAAGGTACATGAATTTCCAACAGTGTTCTGAGCTGGATCAGACAGCACATGGCCTAGAAGCAGAGCTTTCTGCCAGCCTGTGGCAGGAGTTGGTGTGAGGAGAGAGGTAATCTGTGCTTTACTCCTAGGCCCAAAGCTCCACGATCCTACAGAACCTTGCATAGTGCATGGCACACAATAGGTGTTCAGTGGATAATTTTGTTGTTGTTGTTGAATGGATAAGGTATCCCCAAGGAATAGAAGGAGCCTCCAAAGTCCATCCAGTCCATCCACCTGCCTCTGGATGGAGCCACACCTAAACCATTCCTATAGTGCTATTTTGGGTATGGCTATTCTTAGCTGACAGCTGGAAAGAATCAGAGAGGCAGCTTCTCTCTGGAGCCTTCTGTCCTGTAGGCTGCACTCAGGAGAACTCTAGTGGAGACAGGACTGGGAGGAGAGGCACAGACAAGTGTCCTCAGGCCGGAAGCTTCATGGGACGGAGCTTGGAGAAGGGTTGTCACCTGTCCCGGGGGGGGGGGGGAGTGTCAGGAAGTGACATTGTGAAATACTTCTCAGGAGGGGCTTGAACACTGTGCAACTGAGACTCTCAAGAGAGTTAGGCACTGATGGGATCTACATGAAGAAGGACATGACTCCTACAGCGCACAGAGAACAGGACCCAGGAAGGATGGCTTCCCTATCCACTCAGTGTGACTCCCCTTCCCCTCTTGTCAGTGACTTTGGAGAAACTATGATGTGAGGCTCTAGCTCCCTAAGGAGAGATTTTCTTCCAGGCTCTTTTTTTTTTCTCTAGGGTGTTTCACAGTGGCTGGAGCATGTCGGGACCTAACGCAGGCAGGCTGTACCAGGAGCCAGAGCCCAGAGTCTTATAATCTCATGGGAAGATAGGAAGCGATGATTAGTGCGCATTGAATGGCCCTGCTGTGAATACGCTGAGCTGGACTGTGCCTGGGACAGAATCAAGGGCAAGTTTAATCTCATTTTCAGGTAGGGGAAGGGTAGAGAAGGCACTTTCTGGGGCAGTCTTTCGAAAACTTGGCGTAAGCAGAGAACAAGGGCAGAATTCCTTCCTGACCTGCTCAAACTGGTGCTTGATACGAAAGGGGTTTGAGGGTGCATGGGTGCCCGTGTCAGAGAGTGCGCGAGAGGGACAGAGACTAAGTATAAACTTGTGAACCCTCTTAGGAGGCTAATGCTTGCTTCTCAACCCCCCCTCCACACCCCCGGGACAGGGATGGATTTTGCCTTTTGTTTTTTTTTTTTGTAAAACTAGTGTTTATTAAATACAATTCAGTAAAGTAGCTCAGCGGGGCTGCCCCTGACCTGCAGGACCCTCCATGGCTATCCTGTCTCCTCTCTTGCACCTCCTGCCACTCAAAGCTTCTTAACTAAAAATAAGTTTGAGACCAAAATGAGGAAGACTTCCTCTGGGCCAGGGAGAACAGGAGACACAGGGATGACAGTTGGCTGAAGCCCCACAGCCGAGAAGGGCAGACACGAAGAGACAGCTGGCATTGAGTTTGGCAAGCACAACTGCTCCGCGACCACGTACCTAGACATGTGCTATGGTTTGCAGACACGACAGAGAAGAATGAGATACTCTCTGCCTACAAGGAACTTCTACGACCCTGCTCCTCTGGAAACAGTCACCAGGAGCTCCTTAGAGACTGAGTCGGATGTGCCCTTGAAAGCCAAGATGAGGTCGGAAATCAAGTGCTTTCTATACCATGAGGCCTGTGGTATGTGCATAGTGAAAACTTCCAAGGTTGGCATTTTTGAAGTGCTGAGATGCTCCTTGCCAGTCTGCCCTTATGTAAGCTCCTGATAGGAGAAGCCTGACTGTGTGACATTCATCCTCCTGTCCTTCCCCCGAGTGACACTAGGCATGTCTTGGCTTTGCCACTCTCCTTCTCTCTGTGCAAAAGTTGTTCTTGGGCTCCAGTTTCTTCTCTGACATTAGAGTGAACCATACAGAATTGCTTTTTTCCAAAGTCAAAAGTGACCACATACTAGTCATTTCTCTTTTAAAACCTTTCTTTTATTTGTTTTAAAACCTTTGTGGTTATTATTGTATGTATGTATGTATGTATGTATGTAAGTGTGTGTGTGTGTGTGTGTGTGTGTGTGGGGAAGCCAGAGGACTACTCTGCAAAGTCCGTTTCATCTCTCCACATTTATGTGTGTTCTGGGGATTGAACTCAGCTTGCTAGGCCTATGCTGCAAGCACCTTTATCCACTGATTCCTCTTGCTGCCCTCTTACACCCGCCACCCCTGCTATTATAATTTTATTAGCTTAATTTAACAAAACACAGAGATTCATCTGCTCCCTAAAGTCTCTTATGTCACAAATGTTCTAGACCCTCCAATAATCTCCCTTTCTTCCCTACTCTGCTCACCATTGCACCCACTGCCCCTTTCCTGTGCTTCTGAGCTGGCAGCTGCTTCTGTCTTATGGAGATGAGATGGTCTTCATGTGTTCTTTTCCCATGCTGGAGAAGACCTTACCCTCTAATCCCAGCACACGTTGTTGCCTGGATCTCTCATCCAGAAAGAATCCCTCTGTCCGGTCCAGTCCAGGGCCTCCTCCTACATGTTTAGTAACATCGTTTTTCTTTCTTTAAGTGCAAACATGGAATAAACATGAAGGAGCAAGACTCGAGTATCGCCCTGCCACTCAGTGTCAACCCTGGGTACATGCGCTTTCAGAGCCTGTTAAGTGTAGTGTTGAATGTACGTCTGTTCTTGAACTGCCACAGTCCCAGAGAGAAGATTCCTTTTTCTCTGTACTTCTTTCATGTAACTATTTATAGACTTCCAAGCTCCTCCCACTAAATGGGAAGACTCATTTTCTGACTCCTTCAACTTTGGAATTGGCTATGTTACTTGCTTTGGCCAGTAAATTTTTATTCTTAAGGTTATCATGATATTTACATAAGAAAATAATCATAATCTATTTTTCTAGCAGACATGGACTGAGACTATAGAAGAGTACAGGGTAAGTGGTACCCTATTCTTCTCTTGGAATTATTGGCAAAGAACAGGTAGATGTTTGATAAGATACCAAACTTGCTGTTCGTGTCAATTCTCTGCTGGTGTAAGTTTTCCCTGAACACAGTGGTCAAAGTAACAGGTATTTATTATCTCACTGTCTGGGTGTATCAGGGCTCTGGAGTTCTTAATGGAGTCCTCAGATTTGGGCTCTTCTGGGGATAACCGCCATCCTAAGTTTCAACCGGTGACTGAGAGCTTTTAAGTTCATCAGAAAGAAGCCATTAGGGGTAGCTCATACCCAGCGGGAAGGAATCAGGAATGGCCATGGATTCACTGAGCCTGGACCACTAGAAGCTGTTTGACTTGGAATATAAGAGTGTGTAACCTGGTGGAAGCCATCATTTGATTTACTCTTCCATTCTTTCATAGTGATAAAGACAGACAAGGCCAGGGTAGAAGCTGTGTTCCTGATTCACACACTGGATGCTCAGGCTATGGAAAGCTGACGTACCCCTAGGTAGTAAATACAAAACAATGAGTTCTGTCAGATGTGTTTCAATGTGTGAGGTCTGTTTGCATATAACTTTCATGTTTGTGTGATATAATTCTTGAGTTTGTGTGCCTTTGGGATGTGGGGTAGCTTTCAGATTCCCGTAGGAGTTGTTGACCTCTAAAAGGGTGAGGGAGATGCCAAATCTCATAATTCAAAGGCAGGATCAGGCCAACAAGAAGTTGGGTGGACAGTTTACTGGGATGGCACCCAGTGAACTTGGATGGCTCTCAAAAGGACTTCCTGGCCCGACTCACCCCAAACAAGTCAGGAAAAGAGCCTCGTGGGAGCCATTTTCCAATCATCCCACCTGCTCAAATTATACAGCTTCTCTCTTGCAGGACTGTGGACAGTTACCCATCTTGTCAGACCAGGCAGATCAGGCTATTGGGGAGGAACACTGGATGTCTTTAAATGTGGATTCCTACCTCTCTGTCACCATCTCTCCATATGCTCTCCCCTCTAGAAATACCACTGTAAGGTTGATAAAAATGGCTTTGTCACCTTTCTGACAATGAACTCCTTCCTCAGGATGAACTCCCATAGTCCCGGAAGGCACCACGCAAGCTGCCAAGGGAGAGAAGCAAACAATAGTCCTAACCAGCGATGACACCTATGAACAACAACAATGACGATGATCATGTCACCACAACCCTGGTGGTAACCAACAGCTCTCTAGTCGGACTTAATTAAGGCAACAAGAGGGAAACGATTCTATTAATGAAACCTAGTCAATTACCCAGTGTTAGTGAGGAGGAGAATCTACCCCCACCACACATTCTAACTGCATTCTAAATATGAATCCTCATACCCACAGATAAGTATCGTTCTCACCCTTCACCAAAGAAACTTCCCTTTGCAAGAAACAGAGACTATTACAGAAAACCATAGCCAACCCAACTGCAGAAAGTAAGAGATTGTGTGGTGACCAGTCTGAACTAATACATCTGTAGCACAGTTCCTGAGCCTGAGGCTTGGAGGTCATAGTGGAAGAGGGAGCAGAAAGATTGTAAGAGCCAGAGGAACCGAAAGTTGGCTGTGAGAGTGTGTCTCACAGAAATGTCAGAGAGGCCATACCCATGAAGTATTAGCAACGCGGCTCCTTAAACAAGGTCTGACACCCATGGACATGGACATGCTAATGTGGAAGAGGGAAAACACGCAAAGCCTCAACCTAGACAAAGAACTATGGGCAACCAGGGAGTTCTGATAGGAGGAGAAATGGCCTTCCCTAGGGAAAGGCCCTTCAATTGGTTTCCTAGTACCAAGTGTTCATCCCAGAGATCATATAGGTGCAGGTAACATTATATGTCTTGAGTAGGTTGTATTTATGCATTTAGGAATCTATATCTCTCTGTGTATGTAACAACAATGAAAGAAAAGGAGGCTATGAATTTGATAAGGGGTGGTGGTACATGAAAGGTGTTAGAGGGAGGGAAGGGAAGGGGGAAATGGTGCAATTATGTCAAAAAAATAAAAAAAATAAGTTATAAAAAATTTAAAGGGAAAATGGCCTTGAATGGTTTACATTAACAAGGCTGTAAATTAGCATGATTGTGAATGTGTTCAGATTTCAATTCTTAGAAGTGTGACAGGGAACCACTTTGGGATTGCAGGGTGCCTATGTCCCGCCTACTTCCCTGGACTACTCTGAGGATGGAGTGAGATACAGAGATAACTGATGCTCAGCCCACTACAGGCTCCAGGCTGTCTGAGCCCCCAGAGCCTCCTCCTCACCTGTGAAGAGAACAGACAAGCCTGAAGGGTGCACTGGGACCCTTCAATACATCATCACCCCTCAGGCCCTGAGCCACATGCCTGCCTTTGGCCTGCAGAGGAGAACTGCACCCAGCAGGAGTCTTGGCATTTCTGGGACTGCTGAAGCCCTTTGAGGTTTGAGTTACATTTTCACTTGGCAGGGTCTAGTTCTCTGATTCAAAGAGAAAAGCTGTCAGAGAGGCAAAGTGGCAGAGAAACTGGAGGATGGGAAGAGGAGGAAGAGGAGGAAGAGGAGGAGGAGGGGAGGAGAGGAGGTGAGGCTTCTGCACCTCTCTGGACTTGGGGTGGCTTCGAAGAGAGGAGGAATGGTACATGTGCAGAGACTCAGGCTTAGGAATGAAGGCTTCAAGGCCTTAGCTTACCCTTAAGGCTAGCCTGGTTTGCTCTGGGAAGCATGGCACGGAGGGTACTAAACCTTTTCACTAAAACGGGAGAAGGTAGGAGCCATGGCTGGTTCCGGAGCTCTACTTTTGGACTCTGGAATGTCTTGAGGCCTTGAGATGTTGTGGATTAGGAGGCCAGGGTAAACTCTGTTGTGAGTAACATTTGGCAGTACAGGACAGTTAACTGGGCTGAGTGGCTCACACCTATAATCCCAGTACCAGGAAGTTGAGGCAGAAGGAAGTTTGAAAGCTCAGGGCTAGCCTGGGCTGCATAGTGAGACTTGTCTAAAAATTAAAAATAAAAAAATAAAAAGAAAGAAGGAAGAGAAGAGGAAACCTGGGTATTTGGGTGAGCACCTAACTATGCCCCCCACCAGCTGTGTGACCCTAGGTTTTCTGTGCTTTGAATCTTCTTACCTTAAACACAAGGACCACGTGTTTTTGTGACTTTCTTCTTCTTTTTTTTTTTTTGAGATCCCTTGTCTCTCTTGGGATAAAAGGCCTGGCTTTTGTTTGTTTGTTTGTTTGTTTGTTTTTGTTGTTTTTTTGTTTTTCAGCCAACAGGAGACATGGAGAGAGTAGTTTACTTGACACAGGCAGGCCCCAGTTTCTGTCTCAGGACTCTGGCCCAGGGTTGTAACTGGAGCAAGTGTTCAGTGGTCCTTTTGCATTAGACTGTCTGTCCTGCCTTGGTCCTCAGTGGAAGGTGCTGGGAGATAGACACAAATGTAGTTGCTGTCTCTGAGGGACTCCACATCATACTGGGGGAGGCTCGCTCGTTGAAGGAGGCTGGCTATGTGGCAGATTAATCTTTTAACTGAGACCTATGACTTGCTCACAACTCTCATAATGGAGACCCACTCGGCTCCCCCTGCCCTTGGAAACTCTTGGGGCAGGAGTGGGTACCTCTCTGTGGCTCAGAGCTGAAGGCAATGAAGACCAGTTAGGCCGCTCTCAGGAAAGCCAGACTTTCCCCCTTGCAAAATGCATCCTCAGGTCAGTGACACCTCATCTCTCTGGGGCTATTCCAGGAGAAACCAGGGCGGTGCTCTCTCATAATGGGAGCCTAGCTCCCTCCTGCCTCCCTCTCTTTGTCTTTCCTTCCTGGGTGAATGAAAGGCAGCATGAATGAAAGTTTCCATTCTGATGGGAAAAACTCACCCTGGCCTTGTAATGAGCTAGAATAATTGATTTGTCAATGAAAACCTGAGACTGCAGCATTGATGCTTAGTGTCAAAACAGCCGGGTCACTTTGGTACCCATTCATTGTGGCTGGAGGGAAGCAGCTAGCTGGGAGATCAGTGAGAAAAGGGGCGGGCTGGGCAGAAAGGCGAAGAAAAGATTTAATTGTGTTAAGGCTCTCCGGTGTGGCGTCGCCCTGTCCACGTCTGAGTTCACCGCCTAGATCTGAGGCCCTAATATTTTATTATCTTATTTATTGTATTCCTTCTCTTTTTCTACGGTAGAAATAACTTAGCAATTGCTTCATTTCATCTGTTGTTTGAACACGGCTATTGACTTAATCTAGATCTCTCCTCGCTTACTCTAAGCATTTAGGGATTTGTCAGAGGCCTTTATGTTCTTAGGATGTGACGGGCAGTGAAAAATGGAACTGAGCATCTCTAGTTGGGGTCTCCTTTGGTCTCTCCCCTTTCTCCCATCCCCACCCCCACCCCTGCTTTTATTACCCCAGTTTCTCACCACAGTGGATGATAATGATAAAGTTTTACATATATGTGTGTGTGACACAGAGGCCACAGGGAGATAAAGAAAGAGAATGCACTATAGCATTAGATAGATCCACACATAGATGTTCAAGTCCTGACCCCTCTTTCTATGAGCTGTACACTTTAGGGGAGCATTGAGGAGCATTGTCTCCTTGACCGTGAACTGAGACTATGGGCACCTGCTCTGTGAGAAAGTACAAGGGCCAAATGAGGTACATACATGTAAAGAGATTACTATGATGCTGTGCATACTCAATGATGATGCCGTTGGCTTAAAAGCATCAACTCCCAAAGCCTGCCTGCAAAATTCCCAGAGCCGGACTGGTAAGGCAGGTGGCTCAGCTGGTAAAGGTGTCAACTGCCTAGCCTGACAACCTGAATTCAAACCTGGGAACTCACTGGGCAGAAGTAGAGAAACAATTCTTGCAAGTCGTCATGCATGGATGAGACATGTGTGCCCACCCCACCATGGATAAATAAATGAGTGATTAAAAATTAAGAATAAAATCCCCAGAGGGACTTTTTCTGGTAGAAGGAAGCTTGCTTCTCTGTGGTACCTACATGTTATTTTTCTTCAAAAGTTTCTTGCAAACTAGAGAAGATGGGATGTGGGGTGTGGGGTGGGGACACGCACTCTATTTTATTATTACCCAGAGAAAGGGCACAGAGGAGAGTAAGTCTTGAGCTGTTCTTGAACCAAGTGATAAGACCCAACTCTCATCCCTCCAGCAACCTAGGGAGGGAGGGGGCATAAATTGTTTTTGCAAGTCAAGGAAATTAACTTAAATATGTTGAAACGTATTCTAGGTTATATGGGGACTTGGGGAGTCCGATTCTCTGATTGCCCCCATATTTCCTTCTTTTTACTCAAATAGTAGATTGCCTACATCTTCTGACAGTGGTAGAAGGGTGGAGTCTCTTCACTCTACCTGGGTGGGGGGAACTCATTATCTAATTGTTGAATTACTTTCAAGATATTTGTTAAGCATCTATTTTGTGTGAAACCAAATGCTATGGACAATATAATAGAAGCTTCTGTCTTTGAGGCTCTGATTTTTTTTGTTTTTGTTTTTGTTTTTTATTTTTAGAAAGAAGGATATTGTTTGAGATGGTGAGAGGGGTACTTTCTTGTGTCCCCTGTTTATGATGGCACCATCAATTACACAATGAGAGCATTCAATGATGTTGTCAGAATCAGTGTATTCTCCTTCTCCCTCATGGCCCGTCCTCAGCACTGAAAGTCTCATCTTTGGTTTCCCTGGACTTGGTGGTAGCTCAGACCTTTACTTTCAGCATTCAGGAGGCAGAAGCAGGTGGATCTCTGAGTTCAAGGCTAGCCTGGTCTACAGAGTGAGTTTCAGGACATCAAGGGCTACATAGAGAAACCTTGTCTCATAAAACCAAACCAAACCAAACCAAACCAAACCAAACCAAACCAAACCAAACCAAACCCAAACCCAGAACCAAACCCAGAACCAAACCAAATAAAACCAAACAAACAACAAACAAAAGCAAAACCCCAAACAACAACAACAATCAAGGAGTCTTTTGTCAAGTTAGGAACTGTGCTTCATAACAACCAAGTGAGCTGGAGGAAGTGGCTTACACTATGTGACATTAAGAACATGTCATATCTGCACATCCATTTGGTTTTCCTAAGTACTGATGAGGTGATTTGGCTATAGCCTGACTGTTTATGAATTCCCCACCTTCCACGAGTGGAAACCTATGATGGCAGGTTTCCTGTGATGGATCAGTACGATGGCATTAGGAGGTGGCATCTTTGGGAGGTGACCTGGTTATGAGGCTGAAGTGCTCAAGAATGGGATTAGTGTGCTTATAAAAGAGATTCTGGTCACTTACTGTCATCTGATGCCATGCCAAAGACTGTGGCTTTCTATGAACCAGGAAGCTGTCCTCACTGAACAACTTGGCTTCACCTGGAGCTGTGAGAGATAAATTTCTGGTGTGTTTAAGTCATACAGTCTGTGATGTCCTGTCTTTTCAGGGCAGATAGTTTAAGATGATCTACTTCCTAGCCTAATCTACAGACAGGGAACCAGGAATGGGGAAGTTGCTAGTCTACCCCTCTAGGGACACCAGGATCTTGGGGAAGCCCAACAGCAAGGTAGACCCCAGGGAGAACCTGATAATGTATGAACTCCTGGGCATGAGGTTGGAGAGTACCCTGACCAGCTCCCAGAAAAGGAAGGAAATTCCAGCTTGCGTAGGACTGGGCCTGATATACTCTCTTTGGATCAGTCTGTGGCTACTAAGACAGGGCTAGCTCTGATGAGTTTCTGAGGGCCAAGTGCACATTTCTTGGCCCCATGGAACATTCTTAGAACTTCTGGGAAGCTAATGGCTTTGAGGCAATGCAGTGATTTATTATGCTGGCAGGATGTTGGGGGATATATTCTGTTTTCGATTTCTCCATATTTGTTTATTCCCCACCCCTTCTCTTCTTTTGGATCCTCTGGCATTTCCATCCCTCTTTCCTTCTCTTCCTCCTTCACACCTGTTCTTCCTTTTTAGGATTTTTCTTCCTTATCTTTTCATGGATTTCAAAAATAGCTTTACATAGCATGTATATAAATGCCTATATGTAGACCTATGCATTTGCTGTGAGATAACTATATAGCTTATATGTACATTCATTGCACACACGCATATATTATGATGTATACTTTTTATATATGCTTTATGTATGTATACAACTTTGCACAAGCATAAATATACATATAGTCATATATCTTTTTATTATTATATTCAACACAATATATATTTTCTACCAATCATAAAAATGATGGACATGTTATTAAATAAACTTAAAAAGATAAAGTCTTTTTGTTTGTTTTGTTTTTAGTAAAGCTTAAAATTTTGGCTCTTACTGTGGTACAAATCCAAAATAAGAACAATTTTTAGACATTGGAGTTCATTGTAATAAGGTTATACTTCAATGTTCCTCATATCACCAAAGGATGCTAAGCTCCATAGTAGCTAAGCTAAGTGTTGACAGCTCTACTGTGTCAAGGAATGGATTATAGGCACAATTATTTGGATACAGATTTCCTGCTATGGTCAAAGCTATTTGACTTGAGTGATTATCATCATTCTCAGCCCACAGGGAACAGGTTACATTCATATAAGAAGTGGTATGTGTCTTAAGATGGTCAATGAACAATGGTTCTGCTTGGAAGGTGGCACAGACATTAGGTGAGGGTAAGATTCTGGTTCAATAACTGTGATGAGTTTGAAAAGCATTCATCTCAGAAAAAGAGTAACTTATAAGGTCATCTTCAAAATTAATACAATAATTATAACTATCAAGCAAGACATTCAGTCTCACTCTTTGTTGGTCCCAAGGTCTGCCCAGGCTCTGGCCCAGACTGGAAGGAACCCGTGCCACTGGTTGGGTGGAGTTCCTGCGTGCCTGGATCCTGCTGGTCCCCATTACTCCTGGTGTTGGAACAGATGTGTCCTCCTTACCTCTGATCCTATATAGTCATATATCTTATGATACAGTTTTAGTCAACTACTTTCATGACAATGGCCATATAAAATTATATCTCCAGGTGACATCATTGCCATCTTGGTTTGTATAGGTATACTCTATGGTTCACATGTGACAGAACTGCCTAGTGATAAGGCATTTCTTAGAACATATCTTCATCATCAACACCAAGTGTGTATATAAAAATGAGGGTAATTACACTTCTAGATGTGTCCTGCTAAAAATACAGCACATCCAGAAAGCCAGGCATAGAAGGTAAGGTCCCCAGTGGGGAACTCAAGTGGTCAGGAAATGAGCAGGAGAATCAGAGTCTGCCAGAGGCACAGACTTGCAGTGTTAGAGACCACTTGGCGTAGAATTTTCTTTCTGGTATCAACTCACCATGTAATGCTGGGGATGAAACATACCCTAACATCTGACAATACCTATATGCTTTAGCAAACTGCTGGGAATGAGTCTCTGTCCTGACCAAGGCTTGATCCTACATTATTGTGTGAAGCCAGGCTTTTTAGACTTGAGAAAGTCCCCAGCATCCACAGGCTGCCGCTGGGATCATTCCCTAAGCTTGCCTTTTCCCAAAGGGGTTTCCCACCAGGGGATTCAAATTCGACCAGCAGGGGCCAGGCGGGGGTCCCTTGGTAAGACCTGCTTCTTTCTGGGGACTGTCTCCTGAAGATTTAGTGTGATATTTTTTCTCACCCTCAGGAATCTGGCCACACTCCAGGGCCGCCTATCATGAGCCGTCTTGTTTGCTTGCAATTTGCAGAGTCGCAAGGGGTAAAGGACTGGCTTTGACTATTCAATCTCTCCTGTGGGGGCAGGGGGCTGCCTTAGGCGGGAGCTGTGGACTTTTCTCTTTTTGAGGATCCGGGGCATTCACATACTCCATCCAGGGGAAGTGTGTATGCGTGTGCATGCGGCATGCAGGCATGTGTGATTAAAGAAACAGTACTTTTTGGTAGGGATGCCTGCTTGGTGCCAGGACCATCTTCTAGATGACCTCTGGGTTCATAATAATTATGCTGCTTAGAGGTGTGACTCTCCCCACTGAGGTTCAGAAGGAAAAAAATAATCTAATTGCATCTAGGTCTGTGGCACAGGTAGGACAACAGAAGTAAGTAGTTTTCCTTGGGGGGAGGGCAACAAGACACACTTCTGGGGCAGGGTTCTGAGACTTCTCCTTCTTTCTTGCCACCCTACCTGAGCAGGGGACTCTGAGGAGCCATGGCCAGAGTGGCTGACACCAGAATGTGCCATTTAGTGTTCTGGAGTTTGAGGATTTGCTCTGTAGGGAGAGAGTCATTTCAGATGGTCTTCCCACTCCCCAGAACCAAGAGCTGTGGATATAATTGAGTCCCTGCAGATCTTCCTTCCCAGTGGTTTCAGACTTGGCTCCTTGTCTCAGGAACCCTGCACAGTGACCACTAAAGAAGATCCAGGAGGAGAAAGGGATAAGACAGTGTGAACTTTTGGAGTCTGAAGAGGCTCATCTCAAGCTCTGTTCTGCCATCTTCTAACTGCAGGACTTCAGGCAAACCATGGCACCTTTGAGCCCCAGTCTACCTGCCTGTCAAGTGGAGTGAAGGCCCTGTACTTTGGCAGAGCAGACCATAATAGAGTGAGAGGCATGGTGTGGCATGAAACCTGGTTTAGGGTAGGTATTAAACAGATGTCAGGGACAGAAGTGTCCTCTGAAGACCATTGAGCCAAGAGAGGTCCCACTGTCCTCTGCTCCAGCTGTTCCAAGGCACATGAAGGGAAGCATCCCTACCAAGGACTGGTCCTCATTTGGAAAGAAAAACAAAGATGGAAAGGACAGGGAAGGTCCAGATGCTCTGGGCCTGCAGAGTCTTCACTGTCGTCAGAGTGATGTCCAGAGCCTGTCTCGTCAGCTGTGGGGGTGGGAAGGGCTCTCTGGGCTGGAGACTCCCCGTCTGGCTGTCTGGAGTTGAGGGGCAGAGCCTGCTGGGGTTCCAGAGCCAAAGAAACAAAAAAACCTTCCAACTTCACAAGAGCGGAGAGACACTTCTCGTGTTTGTTTTTAATCAAGCTCTCCACGCTGACCCCTGGGCTCCATTCAGTCATTTAAATAGTTCCACTAGCAAATAAACGCTTGGCCAAATAGTTGCCCTTATGTGCTTTCCATAGTAAATACCAGCTATATTGCTCATCTCCTTATATCACCCTGACTGGGCCACCCCAGGCTGCTCTGAGACTGAGTGGCCTTTTAAAAGATGGGTGGGAACTCCTTCCTGACCTCCCACCATGACAGCCAGAGCGAAGGCCTTCCTCCCTAGTGACAGTGAATCCTCCCACCCTGCAACGGCAGACTAGCACAAGGTCTCTTGTGGGATTTGTGTTGACAGACAGCAGGTCCTGGGTCTTAGAAATATATTCCTGTCCTCCGTTCTCAGCCCTGTGTTCGACTTCCCTGCACTCAACCGTTTCTGTGCAGTTACCAGGGTGCTTTGGAGGAAAGACCAGAATTCATAGCTGCTTCCTTATCCCAGTGGATTTTAGGGAGATATCCCCTATCCCAGTGGACTTTAGGGAAGGGCTCGAGGTTGGGAGAGGCACAGAGTGAGAGGGTAAAAGAAAGTTTCAACTTTCACCAGTACAAGTGGGGCCCCGGGACCTCACGTTATATAGAACACAAGGAATTCTACACCTTCCCACACGTGCACATTTGAATGATACCTCTTCCTACATAGCAAGCACAGCAGTGTTTATTGTCCTTTGGCTGCAAACATTAGATCAGGGCGGGTTACCTTAAGATGTAAAAAGAAGATCCACTGAAAGACCACATGGTAGCTTATGCCTTCTGGCTTCCTGTCTTGCTATGTGATTTCCCCCCTACCTCCATTCCCTCTCCTCAGTTTCTTACTTCTGCATCAAGGCTTGAACCAGAAACTAAATCAATGTAGTTACCCAGTCTTGAACTTCCAGTCCTTAAAACCCATTTTATAAACTAAATAAACCCATTTTATACATTAAGTTAAAATGCAACAGTGTATGCTCATATGTGAAAAGACCTGTAACCTAGGTTTTGAAAGGATGAAACCAGGCTAAGGTGTTGGGAAGTGGCAGTAGTCGGGTTTGCTCAGTGGTCTCCATCATGTGAAAGACGGAGCACCATCTGGTCAACTTTAATCTCAGATATTCTGTTCCTGAATTGAATTCTAACTGAGAGAATTCACCTTGACAGAATGAATTCCATTACCCTGGCTGGTGTGTTTTGACTATATCCCCCCTCCCCCACTGACAGGGGGAGGCAGGGCACATTGATGAACAATTTTAGGGGGGCTTGGTATTGCTGTCTCTCTACTAGTCCCTGGCACACATAGAACATTTATGAAATATTGGAAAGATGACGTTCTGTCTATATAACAGTGGTTTTCAACCTGTGGGTCATGACCCCTTTGAGGGCATGGTCGAATGACCCTTTCTCAGGGGTCATCCAAGACCATTGAAAACCACAGATATTTACATTACAATTCACAATAGTAGCAAGATTACAGTTATGAAGCAGCAATGATAATAATTTTATGGTTGGGGGTCAGCACCACATGAGTTGTATTAAATACAGTTGTATTAAATGGTATCAACATTAGGAAGGTGAACCCCTGGGCTATAGGCTACTGCTGCATCTGACTCTCTCACCAGGGCCAAGTGCCTCAGTCACTCACTCAGCTGTGTCCTTTTTTGGCAACCATTGGGGGGATCAAATGTCAACTGTTTCCAAGGAGAATGTGGACATGGAACCAGGATGCTACCAGCAAAAGTAAGTGGAACGGATGCTGTATGCCCCACCCACCCCAACACTCTCTAACACCCCCATCACCAAATAGAGCAACTGGGTGACTCTCATGCTCTCCTCCCCCTCTTCTTTATCTCAGACCAACTGCAATATACTGATTCTCAATTCTTTGTAAAGGGCTAGCAGAGAAATGTATTTATATCTCTGTTCACATGCTTAAATCTCTGTTTCTGAGACCAAGGGTGCTTGAATCCAGGCTCACTGGTATTTTCCCTGGCAGCTAGACTAGTATTTTGTATATACAAGTCACTCTGGAAAGCAGACCCCAAACTTAACCAAAACCTATACCAGATAGGCCAAGCACTTACCCTCAAACCCACCCTGGTTTGTGTGGGACTTACTTCATAAGTGAGAATCTTTTCAAAGGAGACTCTTGATAGAAGTTTCTCTTCGAATAGTAACTAGGTCAAAGTATCCGAAAATTCAAAGACATTTTGTTGGTCTTGCTTGCTGCAGGTTGACATCTGGAATCTCTTGGGAAATCTTGATCCATTCTGTTAACTTCTGCTGTCTTCTTAGTCTGGCTGAACTGTCATATCAAGTGCTTCTACCAACCCTGAAAAGTGAAGGCAGAACTGCTTGGAGGTGACCATGCACATCGATGAAGAAATGGGCTGATGTGTAAGACATTTTGATGGCGTCTCAGGAAGGAAAAGACTTCTGGTTCAGCTAGTCTGTGCTAGGCAATTACCCTGGTACATTATTTCCCTGAGGTTTTTATTTTTTTAAATTATTTATTTATTTATTTATTTATTTTTTGCAAGCCTCTGAGGTCATCACATTTTGTACATGATTTGCATGGATGCCGGGTGTATTCATAATGAATGGTTATAAGCAAGTTTGGAGCTCAAGCTCAGGGTTTCTACCTTTGCTCCAGAGACGTTCCACTAGGGTTTTACTAGCCCTTTCATTATTACGCATCTTTGTGTGTGTGTGTGTGTGTGTGTGTGTGCATGTGCGTGTGTGTGTGTGTGTGTGTTAATTTGGTTGAGTTCAAGCTTGTATTAATACATGTCATGATACAATAATACAATATGTAATACATGATACGTAATACATGAGGACACTTGACATGTCACATCATGAGGGCACGGGTGGCTGATCCACTGTGGCTGAGCTTTCTCTCTAATGCTTGCTCACACAGTGCTTGTAAGCATGGCAAACCAGGAGATGAGTATGTATGTTACTGAAGTTCTCTACCAGTCTCTGGAAGGGCACTGGAGGGAGACACATCTAGATGGACAGTCAGCTTAACCACATGACAGCTGTGAAATCTGGAAGAATCATTTGATCTTTTGTCTCAGTTCATCTGTGCAGTGGACCAAACCACACCTTCTTGAGTGGCATGAACTGGGCGAGCACGCAAATGTTTTGGCCAGTGCAGTTCATTACCTGCCTGCTATCTTTATAGAAAGAGAGCTTTCTTTACTACTTGGATTCCTGTGATGTTCAGATGACAGTTCGTCCTGCTGTGTTATAATCCCTAATAATTAAGCATGCTTTCATAATCCAGCTCTAGGAAGTCACTGGGTGAATGTTCTAGGATAGGGTTTTTAAAAGTGTGGCAACAGTTGATATCAATACTCTTATCTTTCTTTTTCTTCACAATTTAAATGAATTCCAGAAGGCAGAGAGAGGTTCATTCTAGTGACCACGAGTTCAAGACATACATGCTACAAGTTGAACAAGACAGGAGGCCTAGGTCCCTGCTGTATTTTGGGTACTGAATGTCCCTAAAAGGCCCATGTGTTGAAGGCCTACTCCCCAGCATGGCAAGAGTTGGTAGACCCATTAAGGCAGGGCCAGTTAACTGTAGGGATCCTCCTGTCTCTGCCTCCCTCGCACTGGAATTATAGGTGCTTGCTGTTGAAGTGTCCTTTTAAATGGTTGCTAGGGATGGAACCCGAGGAGATCATGTAGGATACTCGTAATTACAGTTGGAGGAGGGAGTACTGGAAGTGGCAGTGTTGGTAGAGGAGTGTGTTACAATTTTTGCAAGCCGTAATCAGAGTGCCTTTCAAAAGTTCTGCCCTGATTCCTCTGCCCCACCAGCAGTGTGCAGGGATAAAATAGTAGATAATTTTACACTAGAATGAGCTGCAGGATTTCTTTAAATAGCCAGCTTTCTCGGTACTTATGATCTTCCCAAATTAGATTCACATGCTGCTTTACAGCGGGCTGTTGCTGCACCAATGCAAATAGTCTGACTGCAGCACGCCTGCCTTTGGGTCAGCTCTTTCCCTGCTGGGTAGTGCAGCTGGGTGGGGCTTGCACTGGCTTTTCCTACAAGCCTGAAGGGAGCTTGTGTTGGACTTGGCTTCTACTGTGGGTCAATGTCTCTTAATTGCTCCGTGTTCCCTCCAAAGACTGGAGAGCAGGATCATGGGAGTTCCAGGACACTAGGAGCAACAGCTTCCAAGGCCAGTTGTATTTCTCTCTTGTGGCTTAGGGTCATGGAACCCAGGGCCTAGCACATTGCCAGATAAGTGCTCTACCGCTGAGTTGGATCTCCAACCTTCAGTTTGGATGCTTTTGAAGGAGGCATCCCCTTTTGATGGGAATAGTGTTAGGCAAGCAGGCAAGGGCTGGCCCTGGGGGCCTCTTGAACGTCTCCATTCCCCACGTCTTCCTTGTCAATACTGGGCAGATATCAATTACTATTCAACTATCTTACATATCCAGGGCTGGTGAGCTCTGACCCCCTCGGTTAAACTTGCCTGTAGGATTCCTTTATCACCATGCCGAGATGTCTGCAAATTGTCTCGGGTATTCTGTACCCAGAGAATAGCTGTAACACTATGACCTCCCCAAGCCTGAAATCATTCTCGTCGGGCCTTTTGTAGACCGAGTGTGCTGACTGTCTGTCTCTACATGGTTTGAAATGTCTTCTTAAGTTTACTCTGTCCTTTCCCTATCTTAGTTTGTCACATCTTGCCTGGACCTAGTACAATAACTACCAGTTGGTTCTGATATGCACACATACGTGCAGCAGGCTCCAGAAAACCTCCCCTTCTCTTACTGCCTGTGAAGGGAATAACGTGCTCTCCAAGTCCGTAGCTGTCTGGCTGCCACCTTGTCTACTCTCATTTATCCATGTGCTTCAAGATACTTAGTGTTACTGTTGCTACAAGCTGCGGACTTTACCTAATATGTCACTTACCTCCCCCTAACCTGATCCCTTGGTCCTTGCCACTCTCCAGGCCAGGGGTCTGCCACTTGCAGCAGTACATATTCATACATCCTCATGAACACGAATTTCTTTCTTTCCTTTGTGTTTACAGTAGCCACTCAGGAAAGGTCTCCGTTGTGATGTTAGTGTAGTATTAATTTCTATTATAAGTCTCTTTTCTCTTCTACCCTACTGATTTGAGATTACAGGGAAACAGGGAACTTGCTTTACCTTCCTCAGCATCAACAGTGCCTGGTCCTCCAGAGTACTAGAGACATGTCGGTTGACTGACAAAACATCAATACTCATGAAATTCTTTGTCGTTGTTGTAATCAACAATTCCTTTCAATTATTTCTATAGTTTTGTGTCACGTGCACAATTATACTTGCTCTTTGCAGATCTAGTAATTAAGGGCACAGAGAAGTTAAATCACCTGCCCAAGGGCTCAGAGATTGCCAAGCTGCTGAGCCCTGGTTATGAGGTAGCCTGGTGAATCCCAAGCGCTGACTCCTGGGTTAATAACCTGCGGATGGGTGGTGACAGAGAGAAAGAAAGAAAGAACACAATCAGAGAGTCTGCGAACTGAGGGTAGGGAGGTAAATGCTGCATGACCTTAGGAAACTCATCAGCAGAGTTTATAAAAGGAAAACACAAAGATTCCAGGAGACCTGGCAGGGATGGAGACTATGGGGGGATCGGCAGGCCAGAGTTCAGGGAGAGTTTAAAGTGAGTGGAAAATCAGACTGTCTCGGGAATCTCTGGGAATACTCGAAGAAGCTGTAGGTCACAGTTAAACAAATAAGGCCCCTAGTGTGAAAACGTTGTCGGCTTTAAGGTTTATGACATGCCTACTGTATACCCGGAGCTATGCTAGAGAGATGCACACATGCTGGTTCACTGAATGAAAATTGTCTCCTTCTTCCACGCTCCCAATTCACTGAGTTTTACTGTGTATCTATTAAATGCCAAGTTCTTAAAACTAGAAGCCAAGAGAACAGAATGGATAGAATTTTAGGGGTTCCCAGCATCACAGGAGGACAGATGAGTGACTAATTCTAACAGTTCACTTAGTATTATCAGACAGACACTGTTAAGGTTAGCTCTGCCTAGAACTGGGAGGAAGGTTCCAAACAGCAATGACTGACTTATTTGTTTGTTTTTCTTGCATGTATATGTGTGGGTGGTGCATGTGTATATACACACACACATACACACACACATATATAGGTGTTTGCATGTGTGTAGGCATATGCGTGTATGTGGGTGAGAGCACACATGTCTGCATGTGCTTGTGTGTGTCAAGGTCAGAAATTGATTTCAAGTGTCCTCCTCTACAGCTTTTTACCACACATACAGAATCTCTCTCTGAACCTGAAGTCTGCTAGCCAGCTTACTTTGGGGTCCCTGTCCCTGTGTCCTGAGTCCTGGGATTACAGATAGCCTGGCCTGGTGCTCATGCTTGAGTTGTATCCCCTGCCCACTTCCTCAGAAGATCCTTTAGTGCTCTGCTGGGCTCCAGAAGGCCATGTGTGGTTCCAAGTCTATCTGCTTTTCTACAGCGTGGAGATGCTGTAACAGAGACTTACTTCTACAAAATATTTTAAACATACTTAGTATGTTCGTGCCTGGACATAGTTTTATTTTTTACTCCCCCCTAAATTAACTTTTACATTTTATCTTTAATTATGTGTGTGTATCTGCATGTGAGTATTCGTACTTGAACATAGGAGCCCACTGACTCGACAGGTGTCAGATCCCCTGGAGGTGGAACCACCTGAGGTGGGTGCAGGGAACTGAACCCAGGTCCTCTGGAAGAGCAGCAATCGCTCATAACTGTTGAGCTATCTCCCTAGCCCTAACTTTTAAATTTTCTAACAAAGTTTCCAGAAATTATTACCATCACGCTTGCCTAGCTAATTTTCCAATATCTCATAGATTAAAGATAAGAATTTAAAATTTAACTCAGCTTGATGGCATGAGATTATAATCCCCCACCCCTTAATTTGAAATTTGAGTAGTTAAGGTAGGAGGGTGGCAACTTCAAGGCCTGTCTAGATAATTTAGTGAAACCATACCTCAAAAGAAAAGGGGGGGGGGAGGCATTGGGATGTAACTCAATGGTTACAGAGCTTGCCTAACATGTGCCAAGCCCTAGCTTCCATCCTTACTGCCTTTTCATTTTAAAGGGAGAGCTTTAACTTCACATCTCTATTTGGACAAGGCTAGGAACCAGGAAGAGAGTATTGCGGGTCTTGGGGCAAGTCAGGCAAGCTGTATAGCCCGGTGTGAAGGAAGGCATGTGGGATTTGAAGTGAGAGACTGACTGACTGGTAGCCATTAGCCATGTTGTCCAGATAGCCTGTCTCCTGTCTCCTTCTCTATACAGTGATGCTCACAACTCTGGCCTTAAAGGCTCAGACCAGGAAGGCTTGTAAAGTGCTTTGGGGAGCCTCCCAGCTCTGGAGTCTGGTCTATGTCCTGACTGAGTAAATGGAAAAGGTCATTAAGAGAGTCTGAATTCCATCTGGGTGGGAAGTTTCACCTTCAGTGAGGAACTCTTCCTTGCAGGCAATTCATCCTCCACTCTTGAGGCTGGAGAGTTTAACAGCACCATCCTCTGCATCCTCGGAGGAGTAACACAGCAACCAACTTGTTTACTCTCTTCATGCTGCTGAGAAATGGAATCTACAAGTGGAGAAACCAGAACTCAGGGAGGTGCTTTGGACATGGCGTCGGGTGTGGGCTGCGGGTATAAACCCCAAATTGCCTCATCTTGACACATAGCATTGGGGCAAGTGGGCTCAGAAAGACCCGAGCAAGATTCCTCTTGCCTATATGTGGGGCTTGGGGCATCCTTAGAGCTGGGGTTTTGCAGGTCTGTGGGAAGGGGTGGGTAGATGGCATGCTTGGCCTTGAGCTGATAAAGGGTCTTGTGTGTGTGTGTGTGTGCGCGCGTGCGCCCGTGTGTGAGCACATATACCTATACAACAGCTGCTATCCAAAAGCTGGGGATTAAGATGATGAGTCCTCCTGGGCCTTCCAGAGCTGGACCCAGGCCAGGGTGCAGGGGGCCTAGGGCTCCTGGGAGTCCGGCTCCCAAGTCATTCTCGGAAAAGCATTTGCAGCAAGGCCACTCCAGGTGCCAGGCCAGCCCATCAATCCCTCACTCTTTGGGGGCAGTGAGTTTATAAAGTAGCAATTAAATAAGAGCTCTGTAAGTGCTTCTGGGAACTGCCCGAATGCATTTTCCAAACATAAATAACGGGGACCTCCACTCCGAGCACAGCACATGGCGCGCCTGGCAGCAGCCTGAGAAGAAGGGAGCCCTGTTGTGCTAACGAGTTGGGCTACGTGCCCCTGGTGTGCACGCGTGCTCTGGGTAGGTGGCAGGTCCATTTGTCTTCCCGTCCTGGGTGGTATGTTAGTTTGCCTGGACAGGTTGTGGTCAGGAGCCGGTGGCTGCAGCTACCACTCCACTAGGAAGGCAGGGTGTGATTTCAGAGACAGTGACACCGGCGCTGAAACAGCCCCGTGAGCTTCCTTTTGTCCCATGAGCATCTACTAGGTGTCACCTGCCCAGAGACTGAGGCTCATCAAGAGGCTTAGAAACTTGCCCAAGGTGACAGAGCCTGTCAGATGGGGGACTCCCAGTGAAGACCTTTGGGAACCTCACATTTATTAGGCCCTTATTACACGCCAGGTTCTAATCTAAGAATTTTTGCATGAATAAGCTGTGGGATGTGTGCATGAAGGCACATGTGCATGTGTGTGTATGTGTGTGCATGTGTGTATGTGTGTGCATGTGTGTATGTGTGTGCATGTGTGTATGTGTGTGCATGTGTGTATGTGTGTGCTTGTATGTGTATGTGTGTGCATGTGTGTGTATGTGTGTGCATGTGTGTGCATGTGTGTACATGTGTGTTTATGTGTGTGCATGTGTGTGTATGTGTGTGTGTGCATGTGTATGTATGTGTGTGCATGTGTGTGCATGTATGTGTATGTGTGTTTATGTGTGTACATGTGTGTATGTGTGTGCGTGTGTGTATGTGTGCATGTGTGTGTATGTGTGTGCATGTGTGTATGTGTGTGCTTGTATGTGTATGTGTGTGTATGTGTGTGCATGTGTGTGCATGTGTGTACATGTGTGTTTATGTGTATGCATGCGTGTGTGCATGTGTATGTATGTGTGTGCATGTATGCGTATGTGTGTACATGTGTGTTTATGTGTGTGCGTGTGTGTATGTGTGTGCATGTGTGTGTATGTGTGTGCATGTATGTGTATGTGTGTACATGTGTGTTTATGTGTGTGCGTGTGTGTATGTGTGCATGTGTGTGTATGTGTGTGCATGTGTGTACATGTGTGTTTATGTGTGTGCATGTGTGTTTATGTGTGTGCGTGTGTGTATGTGTGCATGTGTGTGTATGTGTGTGCATGTGTGTTTATGTGTGTGCGTGTGTGTATGTGTGCATGTGTGTGTATGTGTGTGCATGTGTGTGTATGTGTGTGCATGTGTGTGCATGTGTGTACATGTGTGTTTATGTGTGTGCATGTGTGTTTATGTGTGTGCGTGTGTGTATGTGTGCATGTGTGCATGTGTGTGCATGTGTGTGCATGTGTGTACATGTGTGTTTATGTGTGTGCATGTGTGTGTATGTGTGTACATGTGTGTTTATGTGTGTACATGTGTGTTTATATGTGTGCGTGTGTGTATGTGTGCATGTGTGTGTATGTGTGTGCATGTGTGTACATGTGTGTTTATGTGTGTGCATGTGTGTTTATGTGTGTGCGTGTGTGCATGTGTGTTTATGTGTGTGCGTGTGTGTGTGTGCATGTGTGTGTATGTGTGTGCATGTGTGTGCATGTGTGTACATGTGTGTTTATGTGTGTGCATGTGTGTTTATGTGTGTGCGTGTGTGTATGTGTGCATGTGTGTGTATGTGTGTGCATGTGTGTGTATGTGTGTGCATGTGTGTGCATGTGTGTACATGTGTGTTTATGTGTGTGCATGTGTGTTTATGTGTGTGCGTGTGTGTATGTGTGCATGTGTGTGTATGTGTGTGCATGTGTGTGCATGTGTGTACATGTGTGTTTATGTGTGTGCATGTGTGTGTATGTGTGTACATGTGTGTTTATGTGTGTACATGTGTGTTTATATGTGTGCGTGTGTGTGTATGTGTGTGCATGTGTGTACATGTGTGTTTATGTGTGTGCATGTGTGTTTATGTGTGTGCGTGTGTGCATGTGTGTTTATGTGTGTGCGTGTGTGTGTGTGCATGTGTGTGTATGTGTGTGCATGTGTGTGCATGTGTGTACATGTGTGTTTATGTGTGTGCGTGTGTGTATGTGTGCATGTGTGTGTATGTGTGTGCATGTGTGTGTATGTGTGTGCATGTGTGCGTACATTTGAAGGCCAGAGGACAAGTTTAGGTGTCTTTCTCTAGGTGCCAACCACCTTCTTTGACACAGGGTCTCTCAATGAACCTGAGGCTGTGTGACTCAGCTAGTCCGGCTGGCCAGTGGGCCCCAAGGTGACCTGCCTGCCTCTACTTCCCAGCACTGGAATGATAAGCGTGTGCGGCCGAGTGTGCCACCGGATCTGGCTTTTTTATGGCCATCGTTGTTGTTGTTGTTGTAATTTGTTTGTTCTTTTGATTATGGGTGCTGGGGATCTAACTCAAATCCTTCTGTTTATAAGGCGTGAGGAACATGTTTATGTGTTCACGTTTACATACATGTTCACAGATCTCAGTTTGCAACTGGGATCCCTCTCCAGCCATTTATTATCCTATGTTGCAGGGGAGAAGTAGAAACACGGAGAAGTTAAGTCTTACCCAGGGCCACAGGAATGAATCTAGGATGTGGTTGTTTGACCCTCGCCCTTCCACCCCATCTTCTCCACTGAGGCTTGGTGACTATAACTGTCTGATTCAGTGAGCACAAGCAGTGTGGTTCAGAGAATAGAGTCTGGTCTTCATCTTCCCATGTGCCTTTCTCTCATCAAATCTACCTTCACCCACCACATCTCACATCTCAAGTCTCGGCTGAGTGCAGCCTGAGCCACGCTGGTTCCTCCAGGATGCCTGGGGCCCTATGGGCCACACTGCTTCTGCTTTTACACCCACTGCCTTTGCTCCTACTGGTCCATCACTCGATACTCTAGGTGTAAAGGCATGCTCTTGAAAGTATATCCCAACCCCCATCCTTCCACCCTTCATCCTTCCAGTCCTGCTGAGTTCAATGCCCTTCCACTATGAACATCTCCACCAGAACATATTCATCATGTCTCCTTACAGTTTACTAGGATCCACCAATCCTCTTTAGTATAAAGTAAATAGTGGGGGTTCAAGAGATATCGACAGGCTGATGGAGCCATTCTCTAGCAAGGGTGGATGCATCAGCTCATGCCTGACGCTCTGTTCCTGAGAGCTCTGGATGCCATGCCTCGAGCCGTGTGGAGTGACAGGTATGAGTGGATTGAACTTTGATCACCACTCTGCCACTAATTTGCTGTGACTTGGACCAAAATCCTTCCTCTACCCTGGGCCTCGATGTTCTCATCTGTGAATCAGGCACAATATCTTGCAGGAAGCTTGCTGGAAGAGTTAAAGCACAGAGAGCAAAGACAATTAGCACATAATGGGAGGTTAATAGGTATTCATTCCACTTCCTCTTCTCCTTCTTGAGTGTTCTGGATAGCAGGCGGGGGGCGGGGGGGGGGAAGACCTGGGGGGGAGGGGGCGGGGAAAAGGAGTGAACCTATGAAAACCCCCTTGTAAATAGATGCACACACAGCATAAACAAATAAAGGAAGACACAGGATATTGCTGCCAACAGCACTTTGGGATGAGTGTGTGTGAGCACACACTTTATTATGTGCTATCACTGCCCAAAGGTGGGGGGCGGGTTTCCCTGCTTTCTGCAGAAAACTTAGCTTTGACAAAGATTCTCCCTGTCTCCGGGCCCTTGAGCAGACACTGGGCATTGGTTTGTCACTGCCGCTTGTTGTCTTTTGATCATTTGCACCAGAGGACGCCACCGTCAAAACCCCTTCAAGAATCTGTCCCCTGTTCATTCCCTAGTCGGGAGTTAGAGATTTCCCTGTCTCGTACAGACTCCGTCCAAGTTGCCAGCGATTAAGAAACTCATATATTTTCACACTCATTAAAAGAAACATGATGTTCACTCTTCCAAGAAAAGCCATCCTTGTTTGTAGACTCTGTAATATATTGGGAACGCCTCTTAATTGGCTTCTAGGACTCCGTGTCAGAAGTCAGACCCAAGTTTGTTTATTGACACAAGGAAAAAAATAAAACGTCGTATAATTAGTTGAGTGACTGACTCTAAATTCAGTAACTCCCATCGGTATGTGGCCTTGTCAGGGTTTAAGATTCCATTTTGGGTTATGAAAGAGGCCAGGTCCCCATAAGCCAGACGAGGGCCACACTGCATCATAGCTATTGTACAAATGGGCTCAGTGTCCTGTTTGGGCTAAGACGGAAAACTTTTACATGTTTGATTTTTATGCAAGTCAATTAACTTGTTTTTTTTTTTTTATAACTGTAAGGGCTTGCTTTGCAAATAAGATTACTTACCACTATAAATTATGGGAACATAGGAGCCTATTCAGACAAATGTTACACACCTCTAGCCTGTGCACCAGGCAGCATACTGGCCTTCTGCAGCAGGGGACAGCAAGGCAAATGGAAGCAGAACTCCAGGAGGTGAAGGAGGAGGGAGGGCTTATTTGGTTGTATTCTGCAGAACCTTTCCCAGATGGGCACAAGCGGAGTGTGCAAGAGCTGGAGGGTGGGGCCCAAGGAGTGACTCAGAATACCCTGCTCCAGGCTCATCCCATCCCACCCCAAGTCTCTCCCAGGTGGCACAGAGCTTGGCAAGACCTTTCCTGACAGGGCAACATGGTCTTCTCATGGATGCTTTGGTCTTTCTCCGCCCCTTGCTCTCACTTCCCACCAATTGTTTCTTAGCAACAGCACAGTGAACACATCTTCCTTCCAAATTTGACATTTGGGGCAAGGCTAAGCCCGTCACATTGCCACTCTTCTTGCAATGACTTGTATTTCCATCTGAGCATCCTGTGGATAACCCCTCCTCCATTAGAAGGAGAGGGGCTGAGCGTCTCGGAGCTGCTGTTCTAGTGGACTGTGCTCATTGGAGTTCAGAGGTCTGGCGGGGTACAGGCAGGGCCCAGTCTTGGATATCTGTGACTCCCTCTCAACCTGGCCTTGGAGAGAGCCCTGCAAGTCTAGAAAATGATCCTGGGATTCTTTTGTCTCTCCCCTTTGTGAACTCAGACATGATCCTTCCTACTCTGAGTGTGAGCTGTTTTTCTGTCCTGTGATGTGATGTAACTAACTCCCAGTGATGTGTTGTCCCGGGCCATCTCATCAGGGTAACATTTTGTGGTTGTTCTTTAGCCAGTGTCCAGAGACACGATCTGAGAGCTGAAGGAGGGTCACCGGCAGCCAGGAGTTCAAGGCTAGCCACGTTGTTCAGCTTCACTAAGGTGTAGGGAGCCAGTCTCTGTTCCCAACTGAGAATTATCTGGCTGGATTGCCAATCACAGCAAGTTTCAGAAATCTGCTTTGGGGGTATGGGGAAAATCTCTTGTGGCTGATCTGTGCCTGGGATAGGGTTTGGTTTGCTAAGAAATCGCACCATACTTTCAGTAATTCAGGAGTTATCTTCAATAGTATCTACATCGTCGATAATATCATCCTTCATAAATGAATGGGTACAGGGCCAGCAAGAGGGCTTGCTTGCTCCTGAGCCTGAAGGTGATCTGAGTTCAATCCCCAGGACCCACACGGTAGGAAGGGAGAACTGAGTCCTGAAAGTTGTCCTTTTGTCCTCCTGTATGCTATAGCATGTGTATACACACACACACACACACACACACACAGAGAGAGAGAGAGAGAGAGAGAGAGAGAGAGAGAGAGAGAGACATGGCCCCCCACAGACACATCATACACAGACACACATTCAGACACACTACACACAGACACATCTACTCACAGACACTGAAACACACAGACACATCACACACAGAGATACACAGACACAGAAGCACACACAGACACACACAGACATAGAAACACACACACAGACACCCACAGACACACATGCACACTCATGCACGCATGAATATACACACACACAGATACAGACGCATACACACAAACACACATACACACAGTGTAAATTAAAAAAATAAACAAGATATTGTTGCTGAAAGAACTTTGGGATGGTCGTGAGACTGTCAGAGCCCCAGAGCGCCTTTGTGAAGAGCGCCACGGTGACTAGTAATTCCAATAAGAGCCAGGACTGTGCACTTCTCTGCTGATTAAAAAATGATGCTTAAAATATGGATTGTCTAGAATCACACAACAAACCTTGGGACTCTGGACCCTCTTCACACTCGGTGAAGAAATCTGGGTACAAATTCTATTACCATGAAGCGTCTGATTGAAGCCAAAAAAAAAAAAAGTTGTTGTTGACAGTGGGCCTGGTGGTGCGGGCATGGCCTGTCACGTTAACTTCTTGAGAAGTTGAGACAGGAGGACTGAAATTTCAATGCCTGTTTGGGATCCAGAGTGAGATGGAGGCCAGCTTGTGTAACTTATCGAGACCCTGTCTCAAAATAAAAACATACAGAGGAGTTGGGAGTTCAGTGGTAGGTGTTTGCCTGGCAGGTACAAAGTCCCAAGTCCTGGCCCTAGAAGCAGGAAAGGGAAAAAGCCACTGTCAGGTTTCACGGTGTTTGCAGACACTGTCCCCAGTGGAGGCCAACCTTCCAGAGACAACTGTGCTTCCTCTATGCACCTTGAAACTTTGTACTCACTCTCTGGGCTGTTGGTCATGGCCTCTGTGCCTGTCACCTCTGTTGAATTATCATCTCCTTAAAGGGGGGGGGGCATGCCTCAGTCATCTTGACAAGCTTTGTAAAGCTGTAGTTTCCTCTTCTAGAAAATGGGATAACAGCTCTGATCTCACCTGGCAGACTTTCCTTAAATGCCGAGGGGCGCTTGGTGGCCTAAGACATTGACTTTCTCACCCTTTATTTTTTTTCTTTGTCTGACTGATGCCATTTTGGGACTTTGGGGTGCCGAGTGTCAGAGAATGCCAAGGTTTTGTGGAAGGTGCTAGAAGAGTCTGTGAATACTGAGGATTCTTCTAGTTTGAGATATTCAATAATGTCAATAACATGACTTATGGAAAACAAGGTCGAGGGGATCAAGGGGAATTGGTCTCGGAGAAGCTGATTTTCATGAGTACCAACCACTAATAGTAAGATTTCAACGTGAAAATGATCTCTCTGCTTGCTCCCGAGATTGTCAAAGGACCAAATGTCTCCAAAGAGATTTGTCTCCAAGCTGACACTTGGCAGACCCAGAACTCACTGAAATGTTAGTACTTGGTCCTAGCAAGATTCACGGCTGCCCTGGTGTCTTCTCTCCTTTACTCCTTAGGATATGTTCATTGGACAGAGACCTCTGGAAAGTTATCTGATGCCTTGGCCATAGCTTTTCACCAAGTTTGATTTGGACAATATTATGAAGTGAATTTCATTTTAGATGCTTTACTGGAAGAGCAATACAGCCAAAAGCTTGGCTCTCAATTTCATCAACAGGTTTGGGAACATACTTTATTCACTCCTCCATTCCACCCCTGCTTGCCCCGCCAAAGCTCTAGCCGTACACATAGCAGTATTCTCCATGGAGAAAGCTGTGTGATATTGGGGCAAAACAGCATCTATCAGTCTTGGTTTTCTCTTCTATAAACATACGATAAATCTTGTTTGTGGGGTTCAGTGTCTAGTTTCAGGCATGTGGTAGTATTCAAGAAATGATGGTTGATGTAGGTCTCACAGTAGCAGCCAAGGTGCAAAAGCAAAATCTTTAAGCACACTGATTCAGGGTTGAAGATGTAGCCGCTTGCTGAGCACACATTATACCCTGGTTTAATTCTTCTCATTGAATAAAATCGGACATGGTGGTAGGTCCCTGTGATTCTAGAACTGATGAGGTGGGGAGGCAGGAGGATCAGTAGTTTAACACCATCAACTACATAGTGAGTTCAAAGCTAGCCAGGTATGTATGAACCTTTGTTGGTTCAACAACAATAGAAACAAATATTAACTTTTCCCCTATGCCTTATCGAAGACTCAAAACGGCTGATGTTAATGACATTGGAGGACTCTCCAGAGGAGGTGAGATCAAATACGGAGGACCTTAGACCTCAGCTGGAATCACAATCAAGGTCCACCTTTGACCCCAGGGACGCCACCACCTCCTCTTCTCTTCTCCCCCTCTTCCTCCTCCTCTCTCCTTCCTTCTTTTTGAGACAGGGTCTTGTTATGTAGCTTTGGCTAGCCCAATACTTTCTATGTAACCTAGGCTGGCCTCAAACTTTCAGTAAATCCTCTTGCTTGAGCCTCTCAAGTTCTGAGATGACAGGCATGTACTATCGTGTCTGGCTTAATTATTATCTTCTGCTTTTTGAGTTGGAGAAACCAGAAGTGAGTGAGGTAATGAGCCGTATAAAGCATGCATAAACACCATTAACGTGCCCTTTTCAAAGGCAAGGAAACCAAGGAACAGAAATATACTTAAATCTCCCCTAGTAACATGTCAGGAGGCAGTAAGTGAATGGGACATGAGTATATTGGCTCCATTGATTGGGATTGTAACCTCCAGATCCAATGCGGTCAGACATCAGAGTGGGAAGAAAATGGGATTTGGAGTTAGGTCAACCTGATTTCTAATCCCACCTCCAACTCAGACTATCTTGTGAATCTGGAAAAGGCACTTAACCTCTTTAGCTCTGGTTTCTCTTATCTAGAACTGGAAATGATGGGATCCCCTCCCTGCAGGATCCTTGGGAGAGTGAGAAATAGGGAGTATGGTTTCTTTGATAGTGTTAAGTTTACCATGGGGCATCTTTGACTTGTGAACCTTGTAAGAACTTTTGCAAACACGACAGACCTCTCCATGAAGAACGCAAGGGAGAGACTTTTATCTCCAATCTACAGATGAGAGACTAGACTGAGGGAGGAAAGGAAGGGTAAGGGAATTCTTCTCAAACTCCGCCATGTGTTCAGTAATTAGTCTATTGGTCAAATGTCACTTAAGCCTCTGCTGTATTCTGTGAACTGGTGATATTTATTCAGCTAATGCCAGTTAGGCAGCAGCACACTGGTTGAGGGTGGGATGAGGACCAACTCTATTTCTTTGGATAAGGAATTGCTTAGAGAAACTATACAATGTTGCAAACAGTCTCTGACAGACAGCCAACGATGTACAGTGTTGCAATTCAAACAAGATATAAGTAGCTCTTAGACACTCAATGGAAAATTTTTGTCTCTAAGACATGGGAGGCGAAGCTAAGGAAGACTTCAACTGTAGTCCTCTGGACCCTAACCCGGCTCCTTTTTACCCTACTGCATGGATTAGGCTTTTACAACAGTAGGATTTTTAAAAGTCTAAACTAGCATTGGCTGAGGCAAAAAGAAAAAGGCATGTAGAGCCCCAGGGAAGGAAATTTACTTCCCTGATTAAACTTGGGCAATCTATTCATTTCTGGTAAGATTTTTCTGCCTCCAGGACAGATACCCACCTCCTCAATACAGACTGGCCCTATCTTCTGGTCAGAACGGTTTAGAGAGGGCTTAACTAAAGGGACTTAAAGTTACAAGTTAATCCATGGGAGGAGTGTCTCACTGCGGCAAGAGCAGTCCTAGAATCCATGAGCAGGACACATATCGTCCCATGGTACCTGCAATCCCAGGTCTTCATGGGTCTGGAAAGGAGTAAATGGCCTGGAGCCAGAGAGATGGGACTTAAATATTTGTTTTTTCCTGCCAGTCAGCCAGCTTGTGCTTCACCATCTTCATCTAGGAAGTGAGGATAATGATGTCTTCCTTTTTTTTTTCCCTCTTGCTGCACATACTTAGTTGAGACTCAAAAGGCATAATGAATGATTAGACTGAATTGTATGCATTCGGATATTCTCTTCTTAAGGAAAAGTCATGGAGAGCAAATGAGGAGTGAAAACATTTCTCTGTCTCCATCATGATCTGAAGGTCAGAAGTGCAGAATTTAACAGAGTCAAACAGTGTGCTTATTAGGAAAATACAGTGTACCCTGCTCAGTGTGTATCATGCCAGGCTACGCCTTATGAACACAATGGTGGTAATAGTAGTAGTAGTAGTAATAATAATAATAATAATAATAATAGTAATAATCTGTGCTATTTACAACGCATTCCACATGCTTTTTTATATAGTCATCTTTAATCTTTGAAATTATAACATAATTACATTATTTTCCTCTTCCCTTTCTTCTGTTTTAAGTTCTTCTATGAACCCCCTTTGCTCTCTCTCAAATTCATGTCTTTCCCCTTTAATTGTTGTTACATATGTTTGTGTATATATATGTGTATACACATATATATAATATTTCTAAATATATAAATACAAGCATCTTAGACTATACAATGTCACTTGTACCTATACGAGCAATTCTCAACCTCTGAGTCACCACCCTTTTGGCGTTTGAATGACCCTTTCACAAGGATCACCTCAGACCATCTAAAAACATAGATATTTACACTATGATCCATAACAGTGAGATTACAGTTATGAATCAGCAATGAAAAGGATTTTATGCTTGGGGGGGTCACTACAACATGAGGACCTGTGTTAAAGGGTCACTGCATTAAGAAGGTTGAGAACTACTGACCTATGGGACCTCAGGGCTGATCACTTGGCATTGGATAATCAATTGGAGGGTTCTTCCCTGGGGAAGACCATTTCTCCCCTTGTCAGTATTCCTTGGTTGCCCACAGTTTTTTTGTCTAGGGTTGAACCTCATAAGCTTTCCCACTTCTATATTATCATGTCCTTGTTCAGATCCTGTCTAGGCAGCCATGCTAATACCGCACGGATACAGTCTTTCTGATATTTCTAGGAGGCACAATCTCCCAGCAAAATTCCTGCTTCTCTGACTCTTACAGTCTTTCTGCAATGAGCTCTGAGCCTTAGGTGTAAGAATTGTGCTATAGATGTAGCAGTTGGGACTGAACACCACTCAAGTTTTAATCTCGGCATTTAGGTCAGTTATGGTTTTTCTGAAATGGTCTCTGTTGCAAAGAGAAGTTTCCCTGTGTGAAGAAAAATATACTTATCTGTGGATATAAGGATACCTTATAGCTATACTATATCTAGAATGTAGTTAGGAATTGTGCTAATTTAGTAAAATGATGATTGTAGATTCTCCTCTAAGATCCATGACTTCACTAACCCTGGGCAGTTGGTTAGGTTTCTGTGGTGGTTTGACTATGCTTGGCCCAAGGAGTGGCACTATTAAGAGGTGTGGCCTTGTTGGAGGACGTGCGTCACTGTGGGGGTGGACTTTGAGACCCTCCTCCTAGTTGCTTGGAACTCAGAGAAGGGAGTGCCTCATGTGTTTTGTTTGTTTTATTGTTTGTTGTTTGTTTGTGACAATCTATGGCTCTTAGAGTAGAAGGCATTGTCAGTCTGGATGTGAAAATTTTATTTAAACTGTGTACCACATGCAGTTCTTATTTTCAGTTCCCTGATTCGATCCTGTCTCTTGCTTTCTAAATCTTGCTCAATGTTGTGACTGTAGCCTGGAATATTTTGCTCCTTTCTCTGCCCAGACTAACTATTCACTCTTCAATAACAACTTGTACATAATCACTCTTAAGGAAATAATTGCTGATCACCAACCTGGTCAAGAGTCCTCTTGAATACTTGTTGATCTCATAGCTCATGTTGCAATGACCTGTTATATATCTGTATCCCATCTTTTTTCTTTGAGAACTGGGGTCAACTCTTTTCACTTTTGGACTCACAGGGGTAGACACTGGGAAGATGATCAGTGGATAATTCTGTATGAGTAAATGAATTAAGTAGTGAATTTTACCTTCATAAAAATTGAAGAAGATAGGCAGGGCTAGAATGAAGAATGGTCTCAGACACTCTCAACCTCAGAAGAGGAGTCAAGATCCAAAATTAAATAACAATACTGAAGGAACCTTGCCTACTGGAATCCACAGACTAGATGTAACCCTTTGCTTGGTCTGTGGATGTTCATTCTGTCCACATCTATGGTCTTCAGGAAGCCTCAGGATGATGCTGTACATACATGTAGATTTGTATTGGATGGGAACACTTTGGGAGTTATTAAGAAAAAGAACACAAAGATTTTCCTTGATATGATTCCCCTCCATTTATCGTCCACAACAGCCATCAAATTGCATCAGTTTTACTTTTGAGAAGCTCCTTTGTTTAATCCCATCTCTATCTCTAATCCTTTCATTACTGGTGGTACCCTTTGGTCTTTATATCAGACCTCAAAGTGTTTTATTAATTTTAATAAATCCCTAATATCACTTATAGAATGTGTCATGGTTCATGTCTATCTGCCAATGGTTTACATGAAAGCCCTCTGCATGAACAGTATAATGCTTTCCAGTGATCTTGGAAACAGAATCTAATCCTTGAGCATGTCCCACAACAGCCTCCATCGTACGCCATTGACTTGCAGTACAGTCTATTTTCTTGTCCTTTCCAGCCTCATGATCTCTCTTACAGGATCCTTGAATCAGTACACATTAAGCTACTTTATTTCTCTCCACCTATAGCCATGCCAGTCCCCATACTAGGCAACACTTTGTCTTTTTTTTTCCTCTCTGTCTTTCTTTCCATTTTTTAAAAAGATTTATTTATTATTATATGTAAGTACACTGTAGCTGTCTTTAGACACACCAGAAGAGGGCATCAGATCTCATTACAGATGCTTGTGAGCTACCATGTGTTTGCTGGGATTTGAACTCAGGACCTTCGAAAGAGCAGCCAGTGCTCTTAACCGCTGAGCCATCTCTCTTTCTTGACTAATGGCTATTCATCCTTTCTATTGAGAAAGCTCTTGAGATGAACCAAGAGCTTGAAAAGACATACTCAACAAACCCAAGACTGGTCTTAATTGAGCTTTACCAAGCAGATGTTGAATTAGACTACCACGAGTTGAGATGGAAGTTTTAATTTTATCTTCTTGGTATCTCTGTAATTTGCACTCAAAGCTTCCCCATTTTAGATTTCGGTGGGTACAGGGTAGTGTTTTCTGCTGTCATTTGGGAGAGATGAAGAAACATGCTATACAATCTCAAATGACAGTTTCTGCATCAGTTTCCCCAGAACAATTTTATTCCCTTATAACACATTGTAATATGTGTAACATGTGATAACTGTCAGATAACTAACTGACTTTCCAGAACAGTTTTATTCCCTTATAATGTGTTATAGTATGTGTGACATGTGATGTGTCTGATAACTACTGATTACCATTTTCTTATAAGGTAATTTTGGGCTTCTTGGAAACTTTTAAATACTTTTAAATGAGCTGGATGACCTTGACCCTCAAAACTGGGTGTGTGAAGAGACCAAAACCATGTTACCTTTCAGTTGTTGCTATAAATATCAAATGCAGAGGTGCTGAGTCATGGGACAAAAGCAATAGTGTAATAGCGTTTGTATATTTTGTATATGTGTGTGTGTGTGTGTGTGTGTGTATTTGTATACTAATACAAGAGAGCTAGAGGAAAGGGGGGCACTATCAAAAGTAGATGAACTCTTCCATACACGCATGGTCTGCAGTGACTGCCACTACATGAACACACTTGACCAGAGCAAAATTGTGGGTTTGCTTGTGGTGTCCTTGACCCCTCTGGCTCCTACAGTCCTCCTTCCATTCTTCAGCAGGATTCTCCGAGCTCCACCTAATGTTTGGCTGTGGGTCTCTGCATCTGTTTCCATCAGTTGTTGGATGAAGTCCGGCTATTCTTTAAATGAACGGCTTCTCTCATTCAGAGTTAGGTTCATCTTGACTACTGTGCTGACCTGGTTCAGATGCTGGGCTGATCTCCAAGCCTTAGGAAGGCCACATCTCAGTGTATCTAAGAAAGAGATGGCAGCAAGCCATGGAGAGCCAGCTTAAAGTCTGTCCTGGCGAGGAGGAGGCAGCTGGACCAGTGGACAGAAAGGGGATTGGGTCTGAAAATATCATAGATGGCTTTCATGTCTCTTTGGGAGTAGGTAAGACCCTAGAAAGGTCTCACTGAGATTTGTAGGATAGTGGGCTCTGATGGGTACCTTATTCGAAGAAATGTTGTGCTTAGGGACAAAGAAAGAAGATAATCATATCAAACTATTTATTTACTGTATTTATTATGTGTTCATGTGTGTATGTATGCAAGTGCCCTTGCACATGTGCATGCATGTGTGTGGGCCAAAGGCCTGTTCTAGTTGCCATCAGGATACTACCCACCTTGTTATTTGGAGATAGAGCCTCTCACTAGGACCCGAAACTTGATTATTTAGCTAGGTCGGCCGGCCAGTGAGCTCCAGGAACCCTCTTGTATCCTCTGCATTTCTTGGGCTATAAACAGGCATCACTATACCCAGCCTCTCACATAGCTGCTGCTGTTCAATCTCAGGTCCTTATACTTGCACAGCAAACACTTGACCACCTCAGCTATTTTCTCAGCCCCACATCATGCTTTAAAAAAAAAAATTATTCTAGAGAGGCATGGTGGCACACGCTGTCACCCAGCAGTTGGGTAGGTAGATGAAGCAGAAAGATCATGAGTTCAAGGCAAGCCTGGGCGGCACAGCAAAACTCTGTGTCAAATTATACCTCTCCTTCCAAGGTAACAAAAGGAAGTGATTGTACTGTTGGAATGACTGTGATCCTGACTGTCACTGGCACCTGGGACCAGCTTCTGTGTCATCCAGACCTTGGGCGCTTCACTGTAATGAAATCAATGACAGGAGTGAATCGCTCTAACGGCCTTCAACTCTTCTCTAAGTTTTATTACTATAACCATATGTGACTCCTGATGGTTAAGTCTTTTGCAGTACCTGTTCTTCTTAGGTGTGCCTCCTGGAAGAGCCCCTGCCTGGTGTGGAGATGCTCCAAGGATCTCTGGGTTACAGCTCCCCTTTCCTCTCCGTCTGGGTGGGGACAGCTTGAATGCTCTTCAGAGAAGCACATATTATTAATAACAGACTCATGTTTGCTCAGGGTCTTAGAGCTTAGAATGCCATTAATATTATCAGTCAGTCACGCAGCTGGGGAGAGGCAGAACAAAGACAGTTCCAACTTCAAAGTCTATGTATTTAACAGCTCCATGCTACCTATGTCTTCAAAAGGTCTCCTTAGGTCGAAATTGGGATTAAACAATGTTCGTTAAACAACCCAATGAATGGTATTTGGATTGCCATAAGGAGAAAAACACAGCCCACTTTTCATATTTAATCACTCAAGTACTCTTCCACTACGAGCTTATTGAATACCTACTATGTGTAAAACATGAGTTTGGATGATGCGGTTGAACCTTAGAATCGAGCACAGCAGATACTCTCAAAGGACTGTGAAACTTAGAGGCAGCCAAATATGCACAAGTTGTTGATGGTTGTTCTTGGTTGTCAACTTGATTGGATTAACCTAGAATGGGTAAACACCTCCCTGTGGGTTGCTGGGGTGGGGAGGGGTGCTTCCAGAGAGGACTGGCTGTTGGACAGTGACAGACATGTTTCCTATTGACTGCTCCTCTAGAGAATTCTGATATAAGGACCCATATTGGTTTGGTGTAGTTTGGTAAGTACTGGACTAATGTGGTGAGACGCAGTAGGCGATAACGGACTAAATATGGGTCTTGGGTGCTGGTTTTGAGTCTTGATTTTGCTGCTAACTATTTAGAAGTCCTTGGATATGATACCCAGTTGCTATGAACTTTCTCATAGTAATAATGTCACACAGGATTCCCAATGGGGTTTAAATAATAGGATGCAAATAAAGTACCAGGACAGTGCTTATCACAGATAGGCAATCAAGGTGTGATGGTTAGGAATGGACAATGGGCAACTTATGTTTATGGCAGAGCTATTAATCAAGAAAGAGAAAAAAATTCCAAACTTAGTTGATTTAGGTTTAGGAAGGGAGTTAGAACCCGATGGGGTGGTGCATGCCTAGACCCAGCACTTAGGAGGCTGAAGCAAGAGGATTGCTGTGAGTTTAAGGTTCTAGATAATAGGGATTTCAAGGCAGGCTCAGGCTACAAAGTAAGATCCTGTCTCAAACAACAAACAAACAAGCAAACAAGCAAACAGACAGAACACATTAGATTTAAACTTTGTTGGCATAATTGGTAAGAATTTCTCCAGGCTCTTGGTTTTGCAGTGTGAAACTCAGAAGGGACGTCTAGCCTGGGTAGAGACGTGGGGTATTGGGCATCCAGAGATGAAAGATTCTTCTATGGGACACTCAGAACTTTGATGAGAATCTATCTCCAGCCAGTGAGAAAGGGCACTAACTCTGAACATGCCCAAAGTTGCCTCTGGGCTCCAGCGCCCGATGCATGGTGATCTACAGTGTTTCTTACAGGAGTAAGAGTCCCAGGCCTTGGCCAGCCTGTCTTGAACTGTGGTATTTCAGGAGGTTGTCCTACCTAGGGAGTGAGGGACACTGGAGCCTGTCACACCTCAGCTCAGCAGTCCACAGCCCCACTGAGGTTCCTCCACAGCCTTCTTTCTGATGGGAGGCATGTGCCACCTTCCTGTTACTATAACACACACTCAGGATCCTCAACTTAGAAGGAAAAATTAGTTACTCTGGGTCACAGTTTTGGAGGCTTCCACCACTTTGGGCTCATGGTGAAACAGAACATTGTATCTCGGAGCCCACATGGAGCAAAGTTACTCACCTCATACTTGAGGCCTGAGAAAGAAGGGGCCTACAGTCCCTTTCACCTGAAGACTTCCTGATAGGCTCTGCCTGGCAAAGCTTCTCCTTCTGGAAGCATCCTTCAGCTTATGACCTTTAGGGATCATTTAGGATCCCAGCTGTAGTGGTTGGTCATAGATTGGGTAATTGTTCTTCTCTGAGCCCCAGTTTCCTCTTTTTGTAAGGGTTGTGAGTAGACAGATCCCTTTAGGGTTCTCTGGGGATGACATTGCATGATGACTTTTGGGGAACTTGTCCATACCTGGCTGTGATTCTGTCATAACTAAGTCTCTGTCATCACTTCTGGTAGATCCCACTATCATCACTGGTCAAAGGCCAATAAGCAGAAAATAGGAATTTCTAAAGCCAATCAGGGCTGGTTTGCTTGGACTGAATTCTTTCCTTTGCTCCTGTGTTGGTTTTTCAATTTTCTTCCTTCCATCTCTCTTAGCTATCTTTGTCTTTGGTTATTGATTTTCCGATCTTTAATCACCTTTTCATTTAGCATCTTTATATTTTTGAGGCAGGGTCTCATGTAGCCCATGCTGGCCTTGAATTTCCCTATGTAGCTTAGGATACTTCAAACACTCTTGCCTCCTCTACCTCCTAAGAGCTGGGATTACAGATACATCATTATGCCTTTTTAAAAAATGCATCTCTGGGGTTCATGCTAATTCATTTCAGGGTTTTATGCATGCTAAGCAAGCCTTTGACCAACTTAGTAACATCTCTTACCTTGTCTTATAATTTAAAATCACCACCACTACCAACAAAGAAATAATAGTAAAAACTGGCATTAAACCCAAAGCCTTTATATCAACTAAGGAAATGAAGTATCTATTGGGTGTTGCCTCCAGCAATAGACCTCAGTGAATGAACACCTATATATAAATACACGTTGTTACCATCCATGAAAGTGGAACACCCAGCTTCTACACTGATCAAGAGAGATATATAGCCCTGGATATATATCCCACCACTTTGGGGGATGTCACCAAGGCCCATAGCTAAGAGTCAGACATAGAACCCAGATCTAATTCTTCCAGGTCAACTGGCTTTTTAAGTGTCAGTTCCTTTATCTTTAAAATGATTATTAAGTTCTGGTCACGAGCTGTCACGTGGATTTGAAAGAGATAAAAGATGTGAACGCAGTTTGTAAACTGTAAAGCAATAGACATGGATTAGTCACTGCTTAATTTTATTATTCCCTGGGCATGAAAGACCAGGCTTTAACTCTGGGGCAGATAAGGTAATCTCTTCCAATTTTAGGATTTAAGATGTGGGGAAAGGGATTCTTGCTCCTGCAAATTGTCTCTGAACTCTCTCCATAAATCACTCAGCACTTTGAATCTTCTGATGGGGAGTGGTCTCCAGGCAGTGATCTCCCATTGAACAAGAGGTCCATCATTTTCTAGAAGGCGTTATCAGTTGGTGGCTATCCCTCCCCGGTCAGACAGGACTTTAAGATTCAGTAACCAGGGAGGAGTCACTATTATCTCCAAAACTGATAGGGTCACCTTAGGGTCATCTACTCCCTGCTCTGTACTACACATCTCAGTATGTTCTTCAATTTGCCCTGGATCACTGTTTAACAGGAGCTGAGCTCTTGAGCTCCTGGCAAGCCCAGAGGTCCAGCTGGAATCTGGCTTAGACCAGGAAGGGAGTCAAATAACATCTTCTCATTTTTTTCAATGTATATAATCCTCTGAATATAGAATGAATGCCTATAAGGACTTCAAACTCACTGGTGATCAAGGATGTCATGATGAATAAAACAGAAAGTAAATTGTAAACACAGCCACGTGCTGCATGGAAGTGCTTTAGTTTACAATAGACTGCATATATGACCCTAGTCATATATGATTATGATGCAATGAAAACATTTCTATGTCCTAGCCCTGGTCATGCCAGTGCCAAGTATCCCTCATGAGTTTGTGGGGCTGCTGATGTACGCATGTACACTGTGCTGGTTGCTAGGTGAGTATGCAGAGACACTGAGTGATGCTTGCTAACAGGCATGAATGACTACATGCCTGGTTTATGCATTTGCTATATTATTCCCTCAATCAATACTTTACAGTGTACTACCAGTTATTCTAAAAAAAAATGTTGTGAATGGAGAGATGACCCAGCAGTTAGGAGTGCTTGCTTCTTCTTGCAGAGGACCTGAGTTCAGTTCCCGGCATCCATGACAGGTCCTTTATAACTGTCTGTGACTCCAGCTCTGAGGAGATGCAATGCCTTTTCTGGCCTCTGCAGCACACGCACGCACACACACACACACACACACACACACACACACACACACACACACACTCTGTAACAAACTCACCCATCTCATGTTTACCGTTTCCCTAAGCAGTATCAAAGGCTACGTGGAGTGATTGACCTAACAGGTGTGTCCACCATGCAGCGTGTGGGCCACATGTGTTCCAGGATAGCTGTCAGCAAAGCTCAACACAAAACTGCCAATTTATTTAAAACATTATGAGAGTCTGTTGTAACTTGATTATGCTCCTTCCCCTCCTTCCTCCTCCTCCTCCTTCAAAAAAGAGAGTGGGTGGAGGTAATTACATATCTCAGGCTGGCTTCGTCTGTTGTTTGTAGTCAAAGATGACCTTAAGGTTTTTTTTTTGATATTTATTTTTATTATGTGTGTATGGGTGTGTATATATATATACATATATAAAGTGTATATATACACTATATACATACTTATACACATAATATATATTATCATATAATATATATTATAATATATATACACCCATGGGAGCCTGCATGAGGGTGTTGACTTTCCTGGAACCCTAGTGATAGATAGACTGTCATTAGTCACTATGGAGGTGCTGGGAACTGAACCCTGGTCCTCTGCTAGAGCAACACCTACTCATCCGAGCTATCTCTTCTACCCCTAACCTTGAGCTTTTGACTCTTCTACCCTTGCCTCCCAAGTGCTGGAGTTACAGGATGCACCACCATGCCTGGTTTATGAAACTCTGGACTTCTTATGGGCTAGGCCAACGCTCTGCTAACTGAGATATATGTCGAGCTCCTCCCAGCCCCACACTTGTCTTTTGGGTTTTTCTTTTCTTTTCTTTTCTTTCTTTCTTTTTTTTTGACTGTATAGTTCTTGAGCGTAAATTTTGCAGATGGCTACGTTGCATCTTAAAGTCAAAAGATAGGGCACAGCTGAGCCTGGATTTGTGATAAGTACATTCTATGTTGGTCCCACAACAGTGAAAAAAAATTCACAGAACAAAGCAGTTCTCATACTGTGAGTTATTTATGCAAGACATGATGGCATCAACTACAAATTCTGGTGTGTTCTATGAAGAAAAAGCAGACAGTTGAAACAGCTTGGAGTAGAGGGGACCTGATCTGTTCCCCCACAACAAGAATGAGGTCGGAAGGATAGTGGCATTTAGTGATACTGGTGGCAGTGGAAGGCATCCCAGAAAACAGTTATGGCATGTGCAAAGGCCCTGGAAGCAGTGGGAATAGGGAGCTTCCTGTATAGCTCGAACCCAGACCAGGGAGGAGAGTTCTCAGCCTGGGAAGACTTCTGCTCATTATCCTGGAGCAATAGAAAGCCTTTGGAGGTTTTAAACAGGGGAGTGACAAGACCACATGTGTCTGTCTTAAGGTCACTCAGTCTGTAGCGTGGAAAATGGATTGGAGCTGGGGTGGCTATGGAGGGAGAGAGCACCGTTAGAGTCATGAGCTCGGAGCTCGAAGCCCCCTGCTTCTCTGGCAGCCAGCTCAGAGTCCTTGCACCACTGGACTTCTGCCTCCGCCCTCGACTAGCAGCTGGATCTTGGATGAGTCTCTCAGGCATCCTGTTGCCTTAGGTTTTGAAATCTGTAAAATGGGGAAAGACTCTTTCCCTTGCCTGACTAATTTTGAATTTTGTTCCCTTCACTGAATACATTCAGTAACAGTTGGGAGTCCTTTATAACACTGGCTGGAAGCAGTGGTCAAAGCCAGTGACTACAGGGCCTTTTTTGGGAGCAGGAGCCTATGACCAATGTCTTCTTTATTCCTGTTGTACAAATGTGCTGTGTCTTCAGACGTAGAGCTGCTTTCTGTACTTTGGCAACCGAGAAATAGCAGCCGTTAGATATTCTAGACCACAGGACACCAATATAGCTGCCTTCCTCACCAGGAGTGAGTTCAGTGAGTGTCCTATCTTCTGCCCAGCCTTTCTGGCATCTACTCAGGGTCCTATGAGTTGAAGCTTTGCATCTTCACACTCCTGCCCATATATGCTACTGTGGGTCAGGCTCTGAGCCAGTACGGACCTGTTTCCTGTTCTCAGGAGTCTTTCCACGTCATTCCACCTAGAACTCTGCTTTGAAAATTGTAACACTGTAGGGGCTGGAGAGCTGACTCAGTGCTCAAGAGCTCTTGCTGCTCTTGCTGAAGATTGTTGGGTTCTCAGCACCTACAGGAGACTTACCACTGCCTGTTATTCCAGTTCCAGGGGATCTGGTGCCTCCTACTGGCTTTCTTAAGCATTATAGTCATATGGCGCCAGAGCATCTCACTCCCCGCATTCCCTCACCCCCCCACCCCCTCACAAGTGTAAAGATTAATTAATGAAGCCTCATGCCATATACATCGATAATGGCTTAAAAAGGAGAGCTGACTTGAAAAGCTGGAAATGTTGCCTCTGCTGCCAGCTTTGATTCAGAGTGTCTCTTCCATTGACCTTGTATGCCTTAGTTCTGCATCGGATGAAGGGTAGAGAGAAGTTTCAGGACATCCCCAAAGAATTGCTGCAACTCTATGATGTTTCCCTCACAACTTGGATCCCAGGATCCCCCCCTTTCCAAATCCTATGTATGATCTTTCCCCCTCTCATTTCAAAAGAATCAAAATACTTTTGACTTTCAGTCCTCTCCCCTAAGGGGGGGGGGTCACAACTTTAAATGCTCATAATAGTCTCGGGAGGTACTAAAATGATCGACATACCCAGTAGGGAGAGGCGGGCTCTGTAGCTAGACAGGGACATGTGTCCTATTTAAAGGAGACAACTTGTTCTCAGTGCCAGCAAATCACTACTTTATATTAAAAAATGTAGGCTGGAGTCAACTTCCGGTTCCCTTCTAGGATTGTCTAACCTTCTGGTATTGTGAAACAATGTTATCATCTATAAACCACCTTGAGAAGAACCATGTGCAATTTTCTGTTGGGTTGTATTCATGGTATCCTTAGCAGTCTTGCTGGCCACACATCCTAGGTTAGATGAGGATCTTTCAAAGCACTATTTTCTCTCTAATAACATTGTCTGTCTGTCTGTCTGTCTTCAATTCTATTTTATGTTTTTACTTGTTTTATGCAAATTGAAACCCACGAGACCCTTTCTACCTCCTCTCTTGCTGAACAACCCATCATGACATTCCATGGACCCCTATTCATTTCCCTCTGCCTAGTATTTCCTGAACACTTCCCAATACCATGCGCTGTTTACAGAGTGTGACAGGGCAGAAAGCAGTCAGAGCGCATGCCTCTGAGGTCCCTTCCTGTGCCTGGTCCCTTGCAGGCAGAAACATCGGCAGCTACTTAGACATATCTGTCAGCCCCTTCGACCTCCAGTCCCCAAGTCCTTTATAGCCTTCTGGCCAACAAAGTCTATATTCTTTGTCCCTGATGCCCCTCAAGCTGGGGCCTCAGCAAGGTCCTCTCTAACCAGCCTTAGAGAAGCCACTGCTGCTCTCCCCCATCCCTCTTGGCCAATGGTGCCAGACTTCAACTGGAAATGACTCCTTCTGTGTTTGGGTCTGGGAAAGCTCAACAGCTCTTGCCCAGGGTTGTGCTTCACACAAAGTGGCTTACCACAACCACAATTTGTCCCTGCTGGTCCGTGAAGAGGTAGTGTCCTTCGCCTTGCATCTGGGCTGGCCTGAGAGACTTGCTTAACCAGTAGACTAAACTGGAAATGGTGTCACAAGACTTTCAAGAGTGTCAGAAGATGCCTTGCAGACACCATCTGAGCCTCTAGAGACACTTTCTCTCAGAGCCATAGCTGCCAAGTGTGTCCAGCTGTCCTGAAGCCATTATGTTGTGAGAAAAGCCAAAGTACATAGAGAAGCCAATGTGGGGGGCTCGGGTCAGTAGACTGGTTGAGCTGGCTCACAGTCGGGTGCCAAACTGCCCTTTTTGAGTGTCAATCCTCCGTTGCTCATTTGATACAATGAGTGTAGTAGGTGAACTCTCTTAACTTAAAGAATCATGAGCAAAGCTAAATGTCGATTTTAAGACTTCACCTTGAGCCTGCTTGTTGTATACCAATACATAACCGGAACGGTGCTCCCTAATTCTTGACTGAATGAATAAATGATTCCTTTCTGATATGGAGCTCAAGTGGTATCTCTGACCTATTCAAGTCCTGTTGCTTGAGAAATAAGGTTTGGGGCTTATAGCTGGCATTCACAAGCCTCTCTCATCTGGCTTCAGCCTGCTTTTCAGACTTTATTGCTTGATCTCTCTCAGCAAAATCCAGCCTATGCTAAAGTTTGAGCTATTTCCCAAACACACAAATACTTCTCCAACACCATTCCTTTACTTAACACACTCTTCTCTCTCAGTCCAAATGCTTTTTTCTCTCCCTACCTTGGTCGGTGAGTTGACATTCAACACACTTATTGAGACTTTGTAGTCAAACACCATTCCCGGTTGCCCAGTCCACCTATACCCCTTCCCCTCTCTAGCCTTCTCATCTGATGGTTTAAATCCTTTCACTGTATTGAGTCTCAATCATTTCTCACATCTCCATTGCATGGTCATCTCCTCCTGTGGGATGGGAAAATGGCGGGTTACTGATATGTAAGCGGCATACAACCTACCTGCATGGAGACTGACCCCACATGGCGTGGCACATACTGTTTCCCAGAGCCAAGTGCTAAAGTCCTTCAAGAGAAAGAAAGCTCCAGTGGAGGCACGGGCTTTGGTGATGACTTGGGTTTTGAACATAACTGCGTCACATACTGTGTGGCTTTTGGGCAAGCTGTTTAAACTCTCTGGGCTCCAGTTTCCTTATTTGGGATGGAGAGCTCTCATGAGAACAGGTCCAAAGGATCTAGCTTGGTGCTTGGTACAAGAGAAGCTCTTAATGCAACCCTGTTGAATGGGTACAACAGATTGGCCGGTCAGCTTGAGGAGAGCCTCTGGGATGTGTCAACTCAAAACGGTCTCCCACCAATAAATTTTCTTAAGGACTAAGGAAGAAGGGGGGAGGGTGTGAGAGAGAGAGTGGTGAAGAGGAGAGGAGAGGAGAGGGAGGAGAGGAAGTAGGGAGAGAGAGAGAGAGAGAGAGAGAGAGAGAGAGAGAGAGAGAGAGAGAGAGAGCTCCTAGCCAATGTTAGCAAGCAGAGGCTGAGGACGAAGGTCTTCTCAGCAGCAGATCGAGTGGTGGGCACTGGAATCTAAGCTCCCCTCCAGCCCTAACATTCCAAGAGCATTAAAGAAAAAGGATGAATCACCCCCTTCAAAATACCAATATGGGCTGGGCCCTCCCCTTGCTGTCCTCTTGCTGCACAGCTAAGAGCTCTTAATACACACCCAGCTTCCGCCTGCAGCTGCCACCAAGCTTCAATCCCCTTTCCCAGGAGTCTCAGAAGCAAGACTGATAATGGACCTTCTCTGTCTCAACAGGGAGCCAGATCTCGTTCCCAGACTCTGGGGGCCGTGGGGCCTTCCGTGGACATCTGACCTCAGTTTCCTTGAGTGGGGAGAGTGGCTAGGTGTTGAAAGGGTGGCAAGAAATAAGGGGAGACATTGAAAAAGAGAGGGAGCCCTCGCAATCCTGAGGGGAGGGACAGTTGCCCCACCCTCTGTATTCTGATTGGTACTGGGTTTGGCAAAGGCGATATGTCTGTCATAGTTATAAATCTCCACTGGGGAAGACACTGTCCCTCAGCAGCTGCATCAGTTCGTAGACACAGGCTGCTGCAGGGGACACCTAGATCAATTTTCCTCCTCCGAGGAGACAGGCAGTAGGTGATCTTGGGGACGGTGCCTCTTTGCCTACACTCCTCCCCCTTAGAATTATAGTATTATGGACACTAATCATAATAGGAGGAGAGAGTGGCTGGCGCATACATTAGTTCCAGGACCAGCGCCTCCTGCCTTCTTCTTGTGGGACCGCCTGCGTCCTGCAGGGTCCTCCGTGTGCGCGCGGAGCCGTCTTGGGCCAGCCCTCCGGGTCTGTCAGTGCGGTGGTCTGTAGCTCTTCACGTCTGCAGCGCGGGTCCTCCCAGCTCACTCTGGCTCCTGGCTCTGAAAGCCGAGAAGCTCGCCGGCTGCGAGCGGGTTTTCCAAGTGGGCAGGGGTGGGGAGGAGGGGCGCGGGCGGGCGGGCCCGCGGCGGGAGGAGGGGGCGTCGCGGAGGGAAGACCTCGCATTGTAATCCAATGACATTACCAACGTGGGGGTGGGGGCGCTGGCCTCCGCGCGCTCTCCGAGTTTTGGCTGCCCGCCCAGCTGGGAATAACTCTCTTCGCATAATTCGCGTGTTTACCAGGCATGAAAATTCTTGCTTTGGGCTCCCCCCCCAACCCCGACCCAAGCCCCCTCCTCGTCCCTCCTCCCCACCTCCTCCGCCCCTCGCAAGTGAAACTCTGTCTACAAAAATATTGGCCCGGGGCATAGAAAGTTTTGCATAAATTCATAAGTGATGAATGGCTGATTTTTAACGTTATTTGGGTATTTGTCAGAACTTAACAAATATACATGGGGACGGCGGTTCATAAACTTAAACATCTCAATATCCTCTTTCTTCTGGAAATAAATTACGTTTGTTTGCCCGGCTTGGAGTCTTAAGGTAGCCGACATTAGGAATATTTTAAAAGCCACCATCCATCGAGCATGTCTCCCAGGCGCCAGAAAGATTAAATGAAAGAATCATAAGATGGAGGTCTTTAACTTTTAATCCTTTTACAATGAAGCCTCAGATAGTGGCGGGGGCAGGGTGCCCTCTCTGGGGGGAATAATGCCGTTATTCCTCGGCTCCCAGTTAATGAATACCCTAACGTCTGTCCCACGGCTGACGGAGGCAGCGCCGGGGAGGGGGCTCCGGCTCCCGGGCCAGGCTATTGAAATGAGGAGCCACCGAGGCTGCGTCGGGAGGGAAGAAAGCGCCGGGCTGGAGGGACAGGGAGGGCGGGGCCCGGGGCATTGAGACTGAGCAGGGGACTCGGCGCAGGTTTGAAATAATTAGCATAGATTCGCTGCGACTCCAAAGGGCGGGCGGTGCGGGGGGGGGGGGGCGGAGGACAGGAGGCTTGGAGGGAGGCGCGACGAGGTGGCAAGGGGGTGGGGAAGGGAGCAAAGGAGAGCGACTGTGGAGTCCAAGATAAATAAAAGGAGCGGGGAGCGGTGTCAGGAAGCCGGCCCACGTGGAGCTGAGTGGATGGCCGCCACTGGGGATTGAGGTGGAGGGATGCACGCGAGAGTCTAGAGCCGGTTCCAAGAAGATGGATTTTTAAGGGTGGGGAACAGTGATATTTACACGAACCTTTAAGGGGTAACTTTGCCTCTATCCTAAATAGCAAAAATCCCATTCTGATTTCCCCTCTCTTCTCAACCCCCAAGTGGAGTAAGTGACGGGGGGGGGGGCGGGTTTCGTGTCCCTCTCCTCAGTGCAGGTCCTAGAGTTGGTGATTTGTACCCAGATTCACATCCCTCTGAAATTTGGGATCTCAATCTTCCTTAGGTCCTGGAAGAGGCCCAGGTGAGTGTCAAATATCCAAATTATCTCTCCCTAGTCAGTTGTGGGTCTGAGGTGTGGGGGCTCCAGACCTGCAGGATCCCTGAGGTTGTATGTAGTTGAATTCAAGGGGTCGCTTTAGCCTCAACCACCACAATTTCTGGGCATGCAAAGGGTTAACAAGGGCTGGATATTGTGGTGGGGGTGCAAGGAGGGAGGGGTGGCAGGATCTGGGTGGGCGCGCTCTGACATTCCCCCCCCCATTCCTCGGGGGTCAAGTTTCAGCGGCACTCCGCCCCCAGGGAAGGTGTGAAAGACACGTGTCCCCATTGTGAAGGGCCTGTCAGCCTGGACAAAGCAGCCGCCCCCTCCCCCCCCCTCATAGGCCCAGCCCGGGGTCAGCTCCAGGGGGGCGGCTGGGTGTCGAGGTCACTACAGGCCTAAGCTTTGGTGTCACCGGGGAGGGTACCCCTGGGAGACTCTGTAGAAAGCCACATGATACTTAAAAGATGGGGTTTGAGAATAACACCCCCCCCCCGTCCACACACACATACTGAAAATTTTACAGTCACCTTCATCACCCCACAGGAGAGGAGTCCGAAGGGATGAGCATGTCTCCCAATAGGCGTAGTAAGCGCGGGGACACCCCCAACCCCCATCAATCACCAACACAGAGAATCACAGTGTAGAGCCCAGTCGGTTTTAGTGGTTTTCTTTAATCCTGTTCTGCGCTTCTTTCTTATTTACTACACGGGATATTATAAAGAATAAATAGCAGATACTCTTAATTTACAATGATTAGTCATTCCATTTGTTCTCTATATTTACAATAACTGTAAAATAACATTGAACTCTATAACTTCTTCGAGGTCTAAGGAAAATCAAAACACTTTCCGAAGAATGGAAAATAGCTTTTTTTTTTTTAAAAAGTCCTTCTACAAAAGTTCCCCCTCTCTTTGTACTTTTAAGAAAAAATAACTTTTCCCCCCTGCTTCGCCATGCGAAGGGTACTGGGATATAAATAGCAGGTTAACATTATTACCAACAACCAGAATAAGTCTCTCTTTTCTCTGCTCTCTTTTCCTTTTGCTTGCTTTTTTTTTTAAAATACAGTAGAAGCCGGGTAACTTTTGACGTATAATACTGACCTTTTAATAAGTAAATTAAAACTGGAACCGTATATACACACACATATACATTCCTACACAGTTAAACAGTGCATTACATGAACCAGAAAACCAGGTCTCTGTAGCCAAGAAGAAAAAAAAAGTTCATTGAAAACCCTCGCTAGAGGGTGGTGAAACTGGTTGGAGGCGGTATGGGGGGGGGGGCGTTGGTGGGGATCCATCAAGTGTATGGGAGCGGGCAGGAGGCCCCCCGAGTTCTAGCAGGAACACTTACACTCGGAAATGATGGGGTACTGGATGGGAATCCAGCCGCAGCGCTGACCCCCGCGCCGCTGACAGCGCCACCGTAGCACCGTGAGGTGCACAGACTTGGATGGCTTACACACCATGCCCTCAGGCACAGAGCAGGAGCGCTTGCTGAAGCAACTGCCCACCTTCACGTAGCGTGGCCAAAAGCGGCTACCTAGGTCGTTCCACGCGTACAGCACCGGGCAGAAGGTCTGTGACCACAGCCACATCTGTAACTTCCTCCTCAGCTTCTTGCTTAGGCGCTGCTTCTTGCCTTGGGCCAAGCCCTCGGAGAACTCCAGCCCTTTGATCTCGCTCGGCATGGCCCCCGACGGCCGCTGCCGCAGCAGCTGGTCCAGCTCCGCCAGGTCCTCGGCACCTCCAGCCGGTCCCCCGCCCCCTCCGGGTCGGTCCTCTGGGGGCGAAGTGGCCATAAAGCCCGGGTCGTAGTGGCCCCCGAGCAGCGAGCGCAGCAGCGTCTCGTTCAGATCCTTCTCCTTAGGGTCAAAGATAGGGTCTGGATGTTCGATGAGGTCCACCAGGGGCAGGTTGTCGCTAGGTGCTGGGCGGATGTGTAGATAGTGCTGGCCGCCGGCTGGTGCTGCCCGCAGCCCCAGGACCACCACCAGGGCGTAGAGGGTGACCCCCAGGCTGGGGCAGCGCTCCATGCCTCCCGCGCGCGCCCCGGGGCTGCCTCTTCGTCCCGCGTCCCCGGAGGAGAACACGCCGAGTCCGCAGCGCTCCCCGGTCCCTCCGGAGGCGGCTCACCCGAGGCTGGGCAGGCGCAGGGCAGGCAGCATGAGCCGCGAGGAGAGCCGTTCGCGCAGCGCCGGCTCCCGCCGCGGCGCAGAAGACGCGCACGAGTTGGTCTCAACTCCCCCCGCCGCTCTACTTGGGAAGGCGGCAGCGGCCGGGCATCCGAGATTACTCCAGCGCGACCGTGGGGAGCTGGGGGCGCCGGCTCCGCGCTGTTCTCCCGGGCTGCCGGCGGCGCAGGGCGCGTGGACGAGCCTCTTCCTTCCTTCTCCTCCTCCGGCCGCTCGGCGTCCTGCTTCTCTATGCGGAGCCTCCGGTCGAGCGGGTCCTGGGCCACTTCTCTCCGCCTGCTCCGGGCTGCGCAGCCGGCTCTGCCCGGCGGACTCCAGCGGCGGTGGCGGCGGTGGCGGCGGCGGCGTCCGCGCACGTTGGCACCGGTTTGTCTGTCTCGCAGGGTCCAAGCCTTTAAATTTCCTGCACTTTCAGCTCCATCACCATGGAAACCACTGACTCTCTCCGCGTTGCCCCCTCCCCCTTCTTCCCCCCAAACAACAACCCCACCCCCCACTCCTCCACCCGCGAGGAGCCGGAGCCGCACGGGCTCGGGGGGGAAGCGACTGCACTGGTCGCCGCGGCGGCGGCGGCGGCTCCGGCAGCTCCCAGGACTGTGCCCCGCCGGACCCAGATGCCCCGGGAAGCCGACAGTCAGGCTGCCCGCCGGAGCTCACAGGCGGCGGCGGCGGCGCGGCAGCGGCGGTGGCGGCGGCGGCGGTGGCGCTTGGCAGGTCTCCGCGCAATTTTCTCCCCCCCCCCCCGCCCCGGTTCTCCTCCTCCTACAAAATGCACCGCCCCCCTCCTTTCTCCTGGAGCAATGCAATGGGGCTCTAGGCGCCCCGCCAGGGCCAGTCCCGGGGAAAGCTCGCGGCGGCGCTGGAGCCAGGCTGGAGGGTGCAGGGCTGGAGTTGAGGGGTGTGGGGTTGTCGAGGTGGGGCTGGGGGACTCTCACTAGCTGAGTGATTTGTACCGGGAGGGGAGCAGAGGGCAGATGCCGGGGGTTCGGTTTCCAGTGCAGTTCCTAGCAAGAAATTTCTCCATGCGCATGGAGCATTTTCACGGGTGCGTGTCTTTTTTCCTCTCTCTTGGGTTTGGGCTAAGTCCCCTCCCCCCAGCACACACACACACATACACACACACACACACACACACACACACACACACACACACACACACACACACACACACACACGAGCCGCAACGTTGCGCAGTGTGATGCAATTTCTAGGTAGCACTCCTTCTTCTCTGTCCCTCAGATCCACGAGGCGGGGGCTGGGGAGGGGCGGTCTTCTCGACCTCCTCCCTTGCCTGGTCCTACCCGGTGAGTGGCGGGGAAATAGAGGTACATCCTCCTAGCCTGCGGGTCCCCTAATCCTCGCTGCTTGGTACAACTAGCTCTCGCCTCCCTGGGGGCGGCGCGCCCTCTGCTGGCCCTTTGTGATCCCTGCACTTGGTTCTGGCTGGAGTGTGTGTGTGTGTGTGTGTGTGTGTGTGTGTGTGTGTGTGTTGGGGGTGTCGTGTGGTGCTCAGCTAGGTGCGTTTGGAGGCTGCCCCTCTGTGTGGCTCAATTTCAAATTCTGCATCTGTGCCATATTTATGTGTACTGACAGGTACTTTATGCTTCTGATTGCTTTCTCATAGAGCTCCAGACTTAGTGTAAACAAAAATCCTGAGATTTTTTTCTCCAAGGTACTTGGATTTCACAAGTACATAGGTTTGCATCATCTGCCTGGGGTATATGGACTCAGTGGGCAGAGAGTGGTGACTAGAAAAGGAAAGGTATACTAGAAGTAAGGTACCCTAGTTCTGGATGCCATCCACCCTGTTACCTCTATGTAGACCTTGGGTAAGTCACTTGCGTGGCACTCTAAACTTTAGTTTTTGGATTAGTGATATAACTCCAGGTCTTTTTTTGAGCCTTACCAATCTTATAGTTCTAACAAACTGAGTTAGGTCACTAATCCAAATTCAGCCCACCAAAGGGACATTGCTTATTGAAAAGAAGGAAAAACCCCTTTGATGAGAATGATAGCTGAAGTGACCCCCCCCACCACCACCACTAATTTTCCTTCAGAGGAAGAGCTGGGTCAAGACTGAGCTTGGTCCTTTATGGTGATGTGATTGGCGTCCATCCGGAAGGGGGTGGAGGAGAGACATCTGGAATGAATGTCCCAGAATTCACCAGGAGTGGGAGTTAGGCAGTCCCAGTGTCACAGCCTTAAACACGCCAAGGTCTAGTTTTTCTTCTAGTTCCCTAAGGGGGAAAGCATTTCATCATATGACCTTCCTGCAAAACCTCAGCAGTAGAGAGGGATGGTCAGTTTCAGGTGCAAGCACTTACCACAACTGTAAAGGCTAGACAAGTAGAATTAGACTCTCTGGGTTCTGTCTACAACAAGGTCTTGCTTTGATCACCACTGGAGACAAAAGTGATCTATTGCGATCAGTGTGATCCCAGCATATGGGACGCTGGGGAAAGGGGATTATGAGTTTGAGGCCAGCCTGAGCTGCACAGTGAGTTCTAGGCCAACCTCAAGAAAAAATACATCATTTACAAACAATCATTGGGTTTTAAAAATTGGCCTAGGTCTTAGGGTTAGAGAGATGACTCAGTGGCAAAGGACACCGACTGTTTTGCAGAGGACCAGGGTTCTCTTCCCAGCATGGTGGCTCACAGCCATCCCTAACTCCAGTTCTAGGACATCTGATGGCCTTTTTTGACCTCTGTGGGTATCAAGCATACCAGTGCTGCACAGACTTGTCTGCAGGCCAAAGCCTTACACATAAAATAAAATCAATAAATCTAATTTTAAAAATTAAAAATGTAGTCTAGTTTGCAAATAATATGAGACAGTCTTACAGACTCTACTTTTTGATATGTTTTATGGTGGTTTGGCAATAGTTTGCTGTCTCATGAAGATTAAATGTTCCGGAGCAATTTTGTCACTGCTGAGAATCAACTAAGAAAATAATTTTTTTTTCAGTAAAGACTTGAGAAGATAAACTCCAGTCCAGCTCTCCTTAGACAGAGTTAAGTTCCAACTATTGCTCACTTACTGTGCTATTTTTTTTCTTTCTTTTCTCCTTCAAATCACCTGAGGGTTTTTTAAAATGTCAAATCACCCATGATTTTAAATTTACTATTATTTTATTGTATGTATATGAGAGTTTTGCCTGCATGCATATCTGTTTACCACATGCGTCTATAGAGGCCAGAAAAGGGCACAGAGTCCCTTGAAACATGAAGGCACAAACAGTTGTGAGCCATCAGGTGGGGAGTTGAACCTAGGTCCTCCAGAAGAGTAGCTAAAGCTCCTAACCAGTCAGCCATCTATCTCTCCAGCCCCTCTTCACCTGTTTTTGTTTAAAAAAACCAACCCAGACCTTTTGTCCTTTATTTAGGCTGGATAGATCTGACTGAACAGCAAAGAAAGAATGGGAACCCAAGCATACTCAATGAAGGCTTGGGTGACTTATTAATGGAGAACCTACCGTGTGAAGATCAGAAGGAAACACATGTGTGAGACAGTGCAGAGCTGACTCCCCCTGCAGCCAAGGCTTCTGCAGTCCCCAGAGGGGAGAGATGACAAGCATAGGAAGGAAGTACTTAAAGGACATTGGAAAGATGGATAGATCACTACAAAATTGTCGAAATTGGTTTCCTTAACCTGTGTTCCCTTTCGATAAACATAATACTTTGTGCTGGTCTTTTAAGTTTGTCTGGAATTTCAGGATACACTGTGATGGACTAAAAGAATATCAGAACAATTATCATATGCACTGTTGGGTTCTTGAACCACACCTGCAGAGTTGGAAAATACCACACTTGGGGAGACTATAGCCCGACTCCTCTCTACAATGGGGAACAGCCTCATACATTCATGCACCAAGGAACTCTGGGTCATTGCTCCCAGAGACTAGACTGAGCAATATCTTAATGGTAGAATGGAAATTTAGCTAATCTTGATGTAGGATAGTGGTGTATCCATCTGATGAGGAAGAGGAGGATACTTCAGACATAGGATGTGAGTTTGAAAGATAAAAGAAGCACACTAGATGAGGGACAGCCAAAGGACCTTGGGGCATGCCGAGGTGGAGGAAGGACTACATCTATGGTGGCTCAACACAAAGGTAACTTCTGCGCTGAGTGGAGTGAGGTCGGACTCCTGGCCCTGCCACTCATCAGCAATGTAATCTTTACACCAGCCAGCTTCTTTCTCATCTGTGAAGTGAGGATGCTGCACAGCTGACAGGATGGCAGCCTCTAAAGAGGGCAAAGGATCGCTCCTCAAGCACGATGCTTAGGGTTGAGTATACACCACGTAGCATTTCGTTTGGAGAGTCCTGCTGCCCACAGTTGGCTAGCTATCTCTAGTTGGGACAAGAGAGGGCTGAAGGGGTGGGAAGGCTGATGGAAGTCAGTGCCAACACCTATGCTCTGAGTGTGTATGACTGAGCTGTCCCTTCATAACTGTCAACCTCCAGGAGTAAAGTCAGTAGAAGTTCTTGGGGGTGTTCCGTGAGTGGGATGTGTACCCAGGGAGGAGTGGCAATCAGCTGAGCTCCTGATCAGGTTGTCACTGTGTTTGGACCTTAGCATTGGCTGGTGTTGTGGACCTGACTAGCTTTTATAGGAAGTTTAATCATCAGATGCAGTGTGGGTCCTCCTCGAAATCCCCAAGGCAGGTGTATGTCCCACAAAATATTCCTGGCACAGAACTGAAAGACTCTTTTGAACATTTCCTTGGGCAAGTCCATGTCACAGCAAGAGGAGCCTGGAGGGATTCTATGATTTTTTTTCTTTTTTCTTTTTTTTTAAATTTCCATTTGGTCTTGAAAGAGAAGGCCTGAGGCGGGTGTGGAAGATGCCCAGGGGACATAGGATGTCTGAAAATCTGCTGTGTGACCTTCAGTGAATCTCTTTACTTCTCTGGGGGACTCTCCGATACCAAAGAGTCAGAGGGGGTACGAGGTACCATAAGGAGAGGACATGAGATGAGCCATCCTTTATGGCTGGCACCATCCCATGGCACCATCCCAGGCATAGGACAATCACCACTTTTGGATTCTGCTCCACTAAGTGTAACATCTGACAAGTGTAAAAAGAGAGGGAGTTAGAGGGCTAAGATGCTTGCCATTCTCTTCTCTCGATGGAATGGAGGAAATGAAGGGAGGACTGTCACAACCCATCCTCCTCTGCCCAAGCTGATGGAGTGGTGTGTTCCTGTGGTCTCCTGGGAGCTGGGGCAGGCCGGGCCACATCACCGGTCCCCTGCACCCAGTGAAGGCCGAGGGACCCAGCTTAACTTCCCAATACATTATAGTTATGCATGTCCAATGGGCAGATGGGAGAGTAGGAGAGAAGGGAGAACGGGAAAAGGAGGAGAAAAGCTTTGAAACATCGTCGACTGGGCTGAGAAAGCACTGGGCAAATGCATTTAGGACACACTTCCCAAAATAGAGAACCAAAGTGTTTAAGACCAAAGGAGGAGAGGTGAAGGACTGACTGGCTCGCTCCAGCCCGACGGCCCCTTGGCTCTCTCAGTCAGCGGCCCCCTCCTCATCCGGCTCCACGCTGGTGAAGGGGAGCCGTCTCTGGAGCCCAGTGGCTCATTCATCTCCTGATAAACTGTTTATCTGAGTTTTAACGAGGGCGCCTCTCTCCACCCTGGAGACAGGAGCCTCTGCGTGTTTAGCCTGCCCTGATGTGGGGGGCCTGGGGGTGGGTGGGAGTGATGCCGGCAGACATCTCCCCCTTTACTCGCTGCCTCTGTACTTCGAGCTGGCTCTCCTGGGTGGGCGGGCTTGGCCTTCTGCTTCTTAAACTGATGTCTAAAGTCAGGAGAAACTCACCCGCAACCCCTGTCACACGCTTTTAGAAACAAGCACTATTTATTTCCGAGTTCTGGATTTTTTTTTTTTTAAATCACATGTAACCTAGTATTTCAAAAGAAAAACGGATATAATGCTACAGTCTTATTGCTAGGCCCGCAAGTAGTCTGTAAACGACAACTGTTACCAAATTAAGATAGATTTTAAACTCCAAATGCCCTTGGACATACTTTCTACTCCCCAACAGAGACCCTTGTGGATTTGCACAGGTATTTTACTCCTGTAGAAACACATTTATTGGAGGGCAATAGAATGTCCCAATTCATACGGCAGTAACAAGTAAAAGCATGCTTGAGCCGAGCACCTGTACCATGTGTGTGCACACACAACACAACACTAGCCAGGAACCCTTGCTTCAGACACACACGTGGATGAACGCACACTGCTGCCCTGCTGCCTTCTGTCCCTAACTCAGCTCTTCAGGATCCTGATAGCAGCTCCTGGCAGCAAGCTGCCCCAGGAGGTCCCACACATCTTCTTACAACAGACACACAGATATCTACCTACCTCGACCTGGGCTCGCCCCCTACCAGCCACCCCAGTCCTCTCTTCCTGTTGCCTTGGATGGATGTTTATTGTGTTAATGTCTAGTCTTCCTTATCCTCCCAAACCCAAGATAAGAAGGAGACAGATGGGAGCTCAATAGACTGAGACATAAGCTGGAAACTCATCTCATTTCAGGTAAGTATAGTGATTCCCAGGTTCCAGCTACCAAACCCACCCAACCTTGCATTTTTATCCCTTGGACCAATCCACCTCATTTTGATGCTTGACCATCTAGATCTCAGGTCACGTTGGAGAATGAACACTGTGACCACTCATTGTCCCTCACCCATCTGTTCACCTGGCAGGCGACCTGCTGTGGATGCTTTACTTGGTGGAGAACAAGAGTTCTGACGAGTTCAGAGGCTGTTGGGAGAAAATGGAAAAGTAAGCAGAAGACAACAACCCATGTGTCAATGCCATGATGATGTATGTCAGCATAGGGGTCCAAAAGGGCTCCCCAAGAAAATTCAGTGCTCAAGAAGAAAGAGCTGAAAAGTCATTAGTTCATTAGGAGTCCGCAAACCCAAAGGAGTGAGGACTGCTCCTCGGGCTTGGTGACATTTTGGGCTATGGAGAAAGGGATAGAATGTGTCTGAAATGCTGGAGATGAGTTGATTTTTGGGAACTAGATTCGAGATGACAAGGAGATTCTAATTGCAACAAACAGACAGACATAACAAACAAATCTTGAAAGCCCTGCAGTATGATGCTTTTAGGTTCTCAAGACTAGCGGGAGGCTCAGGGAAGGGTTCAGTCAGGAGAATGCTTGTTGCACAAATGTGGAGACCCATAACAGGATCCTTAGCATCCTTGCAAAAGCCATGGACAGTGCCATGCATGTGTGGCTCCAGCACTGGGGTCCAGGGAGCAGACGCCGGCAGATCTCTAGAGCTCACAGACTCAGTCAGTGAGTACCAAGTTCAGTGAGAGATCTTGTCTCAAAAAACTGGTGGAGAGCCATTGAGGAAGACACTTGATGTCAACCTTTGATATCCACAGGCACAGGCCCCATACATGTACACACATGTACACACACATGCACATGCGTATGCACACACACACACAGAGACACACAAAGCCCATGCTGCTCACACCACACCTGAAAGAAAAAAAGGCAAAATCAAAGCTTTCCTTGAAGTTCTATCAAGATGGAGGTCCAGGCCCTCGGGTCCTGAACCTCTGCTTTAAGTCTCTACAGAGGGATTGGTTTTGTTTGTTTGTTTTTCCATGAGCAAGGAAGAACGTCCAGGCAATTCCTAAACACAGAATGTTAAGTGTATTTTAAAGAGATGATGACTTCATTTAAAGAATAGGGTTAAGTGTGTGGGGCAGGGAAAGAGTGAGCCTCACTTTGTAATTTTGCATTGCCTTTGAGTAAGTCTCCTCTAAAAATCAAAGAGAGCGATCGATGTATTTGTACTCCAGGAGAAAACCAATACAAAATTTACATCAGTGACTTCAGAAGAAAGGACATCCCTCAAAGTAACTACCAAGCATCAATAAAGTTGGAGATGGCATTGAAAAGATTTCTGAAGCCAGTGTGCTTTGTTTCCGGTTTGGTTAAATGGTTCATTGCCCAAGCGCAGTGGAAACGTGAGGGACACACACATTTGATGAGGCCCTGAGCGCGGGGGGTGCGTGCATGTGTGTGTGTGTGTGTGTGTGTGTGTGTGAATATGTGACAGACGCTGTTTCATGATGCTTTAATCTCCTGTCTCAGACGTCTACAGAGCGATGAGATTGCTTTCAACATAAAAATGATACCCGAGTCAAAGCCCACTGTCAGGTTGAGAAACAAAGCAAAACAAAATGTAAAGGCAGCCTGAACCAATCTCATGCTTGGTCAACAACTAACTCTTCTGTCTGGAATGGGTTTGAGGGGAAAGTTGGAGACTGGAAATAAATGACCTAAAATTGATGGTCTGAGGGACAGGGTCATCAAAGGGACACAAAAGAAACTTATTCTTTCTGTTTCAGGTCTGGGGAACTAGAACCCAATGTTAATACAGATTGCATCTGGCCACCCGTCTGGCAGACGTGGTCTTCTGGGAATCTTACTGGAACTTCTGGAGGGGAAGGAGGGATTACTGCCATCTCCCCATTTTGTAGATGGAGACATTGAGGAACCAAGAGATAAGAGGACTTCTTAAAGCCACAGTCAAGATTCCAGTATCACATAAGTAGAGTGGGGTGGAAGTAGGACTTTTAGCTCAGAGCTGTGCCCTGCACCCGGGCTCTGGGGTTTCTCATGCATCTGCCTTCCAGCTTTGAATCACATTAGGCTTTAGGGGTCATCAGTAGCTGTGGGTCCAGAGGTTTCCGTTCACAGTAACATGTGAAAACTGGTCAAGTACAACAGAAGGCCCATGTCATCTCTCTGAACAGTGTCTCCATCTCCTGATTTGGAATTCAAGTACAAGAAAATAGAAGCTTTTGATTTTCCATTGAACTTAAGAAATTTTGTCTCTAAAACTCATATCTTCTATAATATTTTGTCCCCTTTCTGTTTTAATCCTATGTGGTGGTTTGAATATACCTAGCCCAGGGAGTGGCACTATTTGGAGATGTGGCCTTGTTGGAGTAGGTGTGTCATGATGGGCTTGGGCTTTAAGATCCTCATCCTAGCTGCCTGGAAGCCAGTCTTCTCCTAGCAGCATTTTCAGATGAAAATGTAGAACTCTCAGCTCCTCCTGCACCATGCCTGCCTGGATGCTGCCATGCTACCACCTTGATGATAATGGACCGAACCTCTCAACCTGTAAGCCAGCCCCAGTTAAATGTTGTCCTTTATAAGACTTGCCTTGGTCTCGGTGTCTCTTGACAACAGCAAAACCCTAAGACACTCAACGTCATTAAAAATGTCTGCAATGAAAAAAAAAGTATTACATTTTTTATTAGAATTTATGAAATACACCTGTTGGAAATGGGAAAGAGCTGTCAGTTATTCAAGAGCATCCTTAAAGTTCCACAATGGCTTCCTGTCTTCTTCTTAGCCCATCTGGGCAAAGATTTTCCAACTTGTTCTTTGGTGACATTGACTAAGCGCATACAAACAGGACCCCTGAGATAGCTCAGAAACACTTGCTGCACAAACCCAGTGACCTGAATTGAATCCTGGATCTCACTGTGGAAGGAGAGAGCCGAATGGGAAAGTGTCATGAGACCTCTGAATTTGCACAATAGCAAGTGAAACCCACATTCTCGCTCCGCACCTACCCACCAACACACCCATGCTACTGCTGCTAATGAATAATAATAATAGCTAATAATAATACATAAAAGAATAATTTAAACCACACAGAGATTTAATAATTTACCAATATTTTAAGACTTTTTTTGCCCTTCACTAGCATGTTTAATGAGCACGTGCTGGTTTCAATGGGACTTTCTAAGGCAGGACTCATCTTTATTAGTCAATAGGAACTTTAGAAAAATGAAATAGAAGTCATTTTATATATTCACAGGACATTTTTGATCAGTGTGTACTCGTCAATTAGAAATCAACTTCTTCATACATTTTAGAAAGAATTGAAGCGCCAATATATAGGCCTTTTTTTGTCCTCTCCCTGCAAGATCAATCAGGAGCACTACAATTTCTTTCCTCCCATGAAGGCTTAACCACGTTAGCTAGTTAAGTAAAGCTTGATTAAACCCACACAGATAATCCCCAAAATGCTGAGAGAAGGGCCCTTGAAGCTCCTGGAGGAAGCAGAGAGGGGGTGGGGCCAAGCGATGAGGCAGGGGTGTGGCTCCACACTCTCTTTCACTCCTTTCAGAAATCATTTACTACGTTCATTCAGCAGGGCACACTGAGAAAAATGCCAAGAGCTTCCCTCATCTCTTGCTGGGATGGGCCTTTAAAAGTCTAATAAGTGCTGTCTTAATTACCACGCCACGGGTGTAAGAAAATCCGGGCATATCGCATTTTATAGAACTCTGCTTTTCTTTCAAGCCCTCTTGGCCCCAAAGGAGAGGCAGCTCCAGTTTAGACTAAATGTTTATGGTTTGGTCTTTTTTGGCTGCGTGAACGTTTACTTTTGAGCCAGTCCCATTGTTCCATCCACGACTTAAATATGCTTCTTCTAAATATTTTGACAGCAAAGCAAGTTGTGGGGTACTTGTCCTTTTTTAGGGACTTGTGGCCATCACTACAGGTTTGCAGTGGCTGTCTGGTGAGATCTCTGAGGGTTCCTGGTAGCTATACTTCCTCTCACATGTAAGAGATGTTAGGTGAGGTGTATGGCTGTCTCCAAAGCTACCCCAAGTCCACAATGAGAAAGAAGTAAGGCTCACACATGTTCCTTGTGTGCATCCTCCCAGTTCGAGAAAGGTCTTAGTGTTTTTCAAGGAAGAAACAGGCTAAAATAAATCAAGTTACAGAAAAATTGATGGCTTATGATAGTTTAAAACTACAGTGTCTCTTGTTTACATCAGTTATGATGTCCCATGACTGTTGGTCATGACGTGACCACCCTCTGCCTTTTTCTTTCACCTCTTCCTGTCACTCTTCTTGAGCTCCAGGGAGCCTGGCTGCCCTCCTGGGAGGTCTGTACACACATTCTGTTCCTCCTCACCCTTACATTCCATCTACTCACTGTCTCCCTTTGGCAAAATCATTCAAAACCTCTACGGCTTGCTAAAACAGTACCTCCATCCTCCTTGATCAGCTCTGGACAGAGTTATCTCCCCACTCCTCACCCCTTGTACACCAACATCTTTGTGCTGCTCCTTGGTACTGACCACACTGCAGGCTGGAGGACCAGTTTTTTGTTTTGTTTTGTTTTGTTTTGTTTTGTTTTTTTTTGGTCCCCTCCATATTCCTGGTCCCTAGCTTGGTTTGATATTCGGTAGCCACCTTGTAAATGAATGAGTCTCTGAACTTGTTTAATTGGTTTCAGTGACCATAATGGTGGTGAAACCCATGCTGATCTCTTAGTGAATGGATCTGATCCAGATAGAGATTCTTTACTCACTGTCTGCCCTCTTATAAACCGGATTCCTCACAGGTATCTAGAAAAGACCAAAAGATCAATTCAACTCAAATAGAGGTTTGACTATTTAGCTGATACACACCAGTGTCATGCCCATGCTGGGCCCGAGATGTCTTGGTTGCTGCAACAACCCCTGACAGCCTGAGTCCTCAGAATTAGCAGCTATGTGAGGGCAGCTGACTTTGATGGCAGAGTCAGGTCAGGGCAGGATCAGTGATGGTTGCCTCTTTCCCAGGAAGTTGCAGTCTGGGGTCTGAGGGGGAAGGGCAGGGAGTAGTTGACTAATCCTAGCTCATTCTGCAGAATCAGGGGCTGCTAGGATAGGGGAGAGTGAATGTATCGTATCCCATGTCCTCAGAGAGGAGATGGTCCTGCCCCCTCCTCCAGCCTTGAGACCTCAGGACCTGGTACTCTCTGGGGGCTGTTTTCCTTCATGTCTGCTTCCCAGTCCCTTGTCATTTCTGTCTTCTTGGGGAGGTGGCCTCAGAAGCTACTTCCAAAAGGACAGGCTATACTAATCTCCAAGACCGCTCTCTTTGGTGTCCGATTCCTTTTTGTATAGCCAAGGAGCCTTGTGCACCATCTGGCACGGTCAACGTGTTCTGGGGTGGCTGGATCAATGGCGGGGTTCACTGTCAACACCAACTGGGTGCTATTCTTTAAACATCCCTCAGGTACTCTAAGCTGTCAGTTCTCAGTCACAATTGTCCAGATAACCAGGTCAAAGGTGCTTCTCCTGCATATTCTTTTCTCAGCTTGAATGACGCAGCCCAGTGCAAGAGTTTCTCAGGGCAACTCCCTGTCACTCGGGCCCTGTCCACCTGGCCCAAGAGCAGTGCTTTGAAGAAGAAATAGATTAAGGTATTGAGTTACCGTTTCTGGGGCCAGGCTCTAGCCTGAGCTGAATGTCCTTCCCCAAGAAGGGTGACTTGGCAGAGTGGTTCAGGCTTCAGGCCGTTCTCTATTTTCCTTTCCACTCTGAGGAAAGAGAGCGACTCCCGTTCCCTATGACGTATGCACATTTTGGTAAAAGGCAAATGGGACAGCTGCTTTTGTACTTGGGCACATCGTCTTGTGTCAGAGCAAAGAGGACATGAAGACAGGAATGCTTTGGGAGCAGCACATGTGGAAGCTGTGTTAGCCCAGCCGGTACGGGGTGTCCACCCTTCCCTTCTGTCCACCCTTGTCTCCTGAGTTCTTACTGTGCGCCGAGTGCAAGGTGTTCTATTTATCTCATGTAGTCTTCAAGACAGTTCAGTTTCTTCTAAGTGAGGATGCAGAGGCTCAGAGAAGCCATGACCCACGCAAGGTCACCTAACTAGGAAGGGGTACAACAGCAGCCTGGCTCTCCGACTAACTCTGAAGCCAGCGTCCATTCTAGGCAGCTTCTTCTTGCCCCATTTCCTACCTGTGGGAAGTAGGGTCAGGGGGGCGTAAGGAAGGATCTGCAAGTGGAATCTAGTGGGACCCATAAAATAGTTTAGTACATGACATTCTCCTTTTAAAATTATTGATTTAATGTGTATGGATGGTTTTGCTTCAGGCATGTCTGTGCATCATGTGCATGCCTGGTACCTACAGAGGTCAGAAGAGGGTGTTGGATCCCTGGGACTGGAGTTACAGGTGGGTGGGAGCTGCCATTTGGGTGCTGGAAATCAAACTTAGGTCCTCTGTAACCTAATGCTCTTAACCACTGAGTCATCTCTCCAGCCCCAGAAATATAGGAATATTTCTATACAGAAATGGTAATTCTACCAATGTGAGGATGATAGTTACAGCTAGGGGAAGGGAGAAGGACAAAACACTTGGGAGATACTGTTGCATATTTTCTTTCCTTCCTCCCTGTGATCTCTCTTCCTGCTTCCTTCCCTCCCTCTTCCTCTCTCCTCCCCTTTTCTTTTTTCTTTGTCTTATTTCTTCCTTCCTTCCTTTCTTCCTTCCTTCCTTCCTTTCTTTCTTTCTTTCTTCCTTCCTTCCTTTCTTTCTTTCTTTCTTTCTTTCTTTCTTTCTTTCTTTCTTTCTTTCTTTCTTTCTTTCTTTCTCTCTTTCTTTCTTTCTTTGAGACAGGACCTCACCTTGTGACCCTGACTAACTTTGAACTCTTGCATTTCCTCTTAAGAGGTGAGATTATAGGCCTGAATTGCTATGCTTGACTATTATTTGACACAGTGGGACAGGGGACACACACACAGACTAAAATCTTTGGAGTTAAAACCACAGTAAGATATCAGACCTACCTGCGCAATTGTTATCATAAAACAAAACAAAACAAAACAAAACCCAAACACACACACACACACACACACACACACACACACACACACACACACACTAAGAAAACCATGGGAAAATAAAATGGTGTCACCTGGAGGATGTGGAGAAATAGGAAGACTCATGCATTTCAGGTAGAAATGTAAATCAATGTAGTTGGAATGGAATTCCCCCCAAATTAAAACTAGAATCAGCTATTAAGTAGATGTCCTTCTTTTGGGTATACACGCTAAACATAGTCAAACAGATTTACACAGTGTCGTTTATCACCATTCCTAAGAAGTGGTACACAGTAGAATTATTCACCCTTAAAAGGAAAGGATGGGGTGGAGAGAAGGCACAGTGGATGAAGTACTTATTGCACAAGTCTGAGGACCAGAGTCCAGATCTCCTGAGGTGAGTGTAGTAACATGCTGAAGGTAAGGTGGAAGGCCCATGAAATAGTTCCAGAAAGTTTGAGATGGTCCTCTGGCTTCCATACTTGTAAAGTGTCACATAACCATTCTCTCTCTCTCTCTCTCTCTCTCTCTCTCACATACACACACACACACACACACACACACACACACACACACACACACACACACACACTCATACACATATACTCACACACTCACATACTTCCAAACACACGCATCACACACACAGCATATTCATACATTTAAAAAGAAAGAAATTTTGACATGGGCTCTAATATGGTAAATCTTGGACATACTTAACTGTGTGAATCAAGAGAAGGAAGCTTCACTTATATGAGGTGCAGAGACTGGTTGCCAGGAACTGGAGGGGGCTAGAGAATTGGAGACTCATGGGTGTGGCATCTGTGTAGGGTGCTGGGAGAGTTCCATAGATGGATAGCACAACAGAAATGTATGTAATGTTACCAAGCTGTCCACTTCCAGATGACTGAAAGGGTGAATGCTATCTTACCATCAAATGCCAAAACAGCCTCATGAACACTCCTGCCTCGTTCCCGTTGTACCTGGAGACATTAGACGTAGAGCCAGGGCAGAAGTGTCCCTTGCCCTTGAGCCTCTTAGGAGGTAGTGTTCCTGTCTCAGGTGGCTTGGTAGCTGAGTGAAACTTGAATTTCTCTGTTTTTCCCTGCTGTGGTTGGACCAAGCTCTGGACACTTTCAGGGTGGGAGGAAGTTCATCTGAAAACAAAAGCAGTCCTTCAAGGGTCCATTTGGGATCCAGCTCCTCCCTTCCTGGTAGCCTCTGAGCCTGGAGGGTGACTCTAGCCAGCCCCCTGGGTATAGTAACAGCCCTGTCAGCCAAGGCAAATTGGGCCGGACCTCAGAATCCCAAATTAGCCCCTGGCCCTTCGATAGGGCAACTTTGGTTTGAAGCTTAAGTGAGACCTTGACACTCATCCTGACTTGAGGGGAGGCCTCGGGCTGACTCTCATAGGATACTCTTTCTTCACAGGAATGTAACCGTGTGTACAGTGTGGCGTCTGCAAACAACCAGGCCTACAACTGCAATTAGGGCCTTTCAATGGAGGTGTCAGCCACACTCAACGGCTCACCGGCTCACCGGTCTCACCCATGACATTCATAATGGGATAGAAGTTCCATTCCCGGACTGACAGCTTCAGTTGGAATTTGGTGCAATCTTTTATTTATTTACAGGTTTGTGGAGTGGGGGGTAGGGGGAGGGAGGGTGATGAAAATCCCCCTCCCTCTCCTCTCATCACGATTGGGACCCCCTAGCTCCCAAGGATAAAAATGAAGGTTGGGATTACATTTCTAGGGAAGCAAGGCTATATTTAAATATGCTTTGGAAAGTGTGGCTGCAAGTCTGAAGCCAGGGAGACAGCTTCATCCAGCCTGGCCTGTGACATTCCTACGAATCATATTGAGACTTTGTGCTAATTGGTTCCAATTTATCAGTTCCAATTTCTCCTGTCCCAGGGCCAGGCTGAGGGCTCCGTGCTTTCTGAGCTAAGGCACACGCTGAATTTTATTCCAGGAGTCAAAGAAAGATTCCATAGCTTTACTTCCATGCCTTCCTCTCACCGACGATGGTGGCTTTGAATTATTTCTTGAATGTCTCCTTTTTTTTTTTTTTTTGCCAGACCCTGCCAAAATTCTGATTCCATTAGTTGCCTCTTGGTAGATCTTCCTTGATAACTTGAGTTCACCGTATCTGCATGAAAGTAGTGGCTTTTGCGATGTTAAGTGAGCCAGGGGAGCCGGAGGTGGGGGTGGGGCTGGGGTTGGGTGCTGGATTTATTTGTAATTACAGTTTACCCCCCCCCCCCCCCCCCCCCCGCTCTCATCTCCAGCATTCTGCCCATTCACAGGCTCCGGCCAGGGCTGGCGCCAAGATCTCCAAGTTGCCCTGTGTTTATGTCATTGAGACGAGGACAATATTTCAGTGTGGAGCCAAGCCACAGGGATCCACTCTATAAAACCCTCACTAAAAATAGATGATCCAACCCCTGGCCAGCCCCCCTCCCCGCCTTGGAGACTCCCCCATGCCTGCCCCCAGCACTAGCAGCACCCAGCTTCAATTCTCAGGGAGACAACCGTGCCAAATCTGCAGAATCTGCAGCTCTGGGGGCCCAGGGAGCTCCTGTCTTCCTGAAGAGTTTGAACCCAGAATAAAAGGCGTCAATTAGCAGCCTTTAGAGTGGACAGGGCAATTAAAGTGAAATTGTGGGGCTGAGGAGAACTGGAAGAAGGAAGGAAAGGAAGAGAGAGAGAGAGAGAGAGAGAGAGAGAGAGAGAGAGAGAGAGAGAGAGACAGAGAGAGACAGAGAGACAGAGAGAGACAGACAGGCATACACACATACACAGAGACAGAGAACCAAACTACAGAAACAGAGAGAGAGAAAGAGATAGGCACAAACACGCAGAGACAGAGAGAGACACACAGAGACACAGAGATAGGCACACATGAGACAGAGAGAAACACACAAAAACAGAGAGACAGAGAGAGACACACACAGAAAGAGACAGAGACAGAGAGAGACAGACAGGCAGAGAGACAGAGACAGACAGGCTGAGAGGCAGACAGAGACAGAGATAGGCATATACACATACAGAGATAGGCATACACACATACATAGAGAGAGAGACAGAGAGAAACATACAGAAACACACACACAGACACACAGAGAGACACAGAGATAGGTACATATGAGACAGAGAGATAGAAAGAGAGATAAACACACAAAAACAGAGAGACAGAGGGACAGAGATAGGCACACACAGAAAGAGACAGAGACAGGGAGAGAGAGATATTTCAAATGTATTTTTGGTGACAGCTGCATTTTTGAGGAGGGCCAGCCTTTACAACTGGCTATTTGGATGTATTTTTCACTTCTGAAGTGCTATTTCCAGCGAATAGTGATACTCTCACTTTATTACACTTTTCATGTTAGATCTGAGCTGCCTGGGAAAATTAAAACAATCCTAGAGCACAAGGCTGCTGTCTTCACAGACACTCCAGACTGGCTGGCTTCCAGTCTGCCCATTTCTGTCTGATAGTTTAGGCACAACACAGGGATGTGAGGAGGCGAGGTGTGCGGGGCAGGAGGAGAGCGGTGACAACCATAGATCAAGTTTGAGCCTCCCAGAGTTTAGGGCTGGCCACTTGGTCTTTGCACATCTCTTGGTTCTAAGCTTAACCCAGGCAGGACCGCAAATCAGGTTATCAAAGTATTGGAAGACAAAGTTTGGACGATTATTTCTAGGTCACTCTTCTTTATTGACAGGCTTCAGGTTGGGATCTGGGAGGGTCTGAGATTTTTATCCCTTAATTGGTGGCACAAGTCCTTTTAAAAAGTTATCTGGCTCTTATTCGCTCACTCACTTAGCTTCTCTCTCGCGCTCTTGGACTCTTCTCTCTCCCCCTTCTTCCCCCCTCTCTCCATGTGGTCATGACTGGCCTCTACTTCTCTACTCTCTCCTTCTCTCTGCCTTTACTACCCCCTTAACTCCCCTCCCCATGCCCTGAATAAACTCTATTTTATACTTAAAAAGATATCTCCTGCTCCCTCCTTTCTCTCTCCCCTTTCTCTGATTTTGTCTGAGATAGGATCTAGCCAATAGGCGAGGCTAGCCCGAGCTTGTGATTCTCCCGCTTCAATCTTCTTGAGGGCTGAGATTACAGGTGTTGTCACCACACCAGCCCACTCAGCTACTGCTGAGTTTTAGTACCTTGCTGTAACATCTCTGTTTGGAGGAGCGGACTTAAGAAAGCCTAGTGCCCAGCAAGATGCAGGAGAGGAATGGAATGTTAACGGGAAAAGCTGGGGAAACCAGAGCTTCCTTGGCATCCTAACTTCCCAGCATCCCGCCCCACCCCATTCCAGTCTGCCCCAGGAGGAAGGCAGTAAGTAGCTAAGGATGTTTCCTTGGACTCAGTTTTCAGATTCCCAGCCGAACTACGGTCTTTTCCTTATCTCCGTCTGGCAAAATTCATGCAGCTGACCCTGTTGTGAGGGTTCCTGCACTGACCCTCTTGTGGGGGTTCCGAGGAGGCAAAGGTGAGGTGTACGGTGGGCACTGTTACCATACCTACGTCACATAAGTGGAAACTGAGGCCCAGAGGGACTCGGTCTCTTCTCAAGGTGATCTGATTGGTGAGTGGTGAAGCTGGGCTAGACTTAGGTCTAAGTTTAAAATCTGAGGTCTCGATGCTTACCCAGTACTCCTTCTAGGGAGGTCTCGTGTGAGCCTTCAGGGAAACTCTAACTTGGGATCAGTATTCACTTGGATGCAGCTGAGATCTGAAGCCCTCCATAAAAGGTGACTTGATAGACCTCAGAGAGTGCTGATGTCGTAAGGACAAAGTTCACCACACCGAGATCAAGCACTTCTGAGTTGAGGGACCCTGTCAGTCATGTTCAGTGGACGGTCCCTCAGACAGGCCCTAGACAGCCCAGATTTCTGAGAATTTATTTTTATGAGCATAATGAGATTAGGGTATTCCACACAATCTGGCTCAACCTGCCATTTTGACAGCTCAGCAAGGTGAGAGGTCAAAGGTCATGGAGTTCCTGCAGATGAAGTCTGCCTGGGACTGTTGCTGCAAACAGTGGCATATACGTCTACTTGCGTGGCTTGACTGCAGTATCTTAGTTAAGGGTAAAGATTGATTCTAGGATCTTTAGTACATGTAAAAGCAACCTAGAAAAGCCTGAGATAGAGCGAGAAAGAGCTTCCATGTGCTAATGGCTGACCAGGGTTACTTCCCCTCAGGGATGTTGTTCTTGGGCCACAATTCAGTCTCCTAATCTCAGCTGCTTTAAAATCAAGCAAACTGACATTTCTTTGCATAGCCAGGGCTCTTCTCCACCCATTCCACACCCAGTAATGCTTGACAGAGATCTTGATGGGGCCAGGCACTGTGTTATGGCTTGGATATAGAATGTACCCTGAAGGCTCATGTGTTTGAATACCTGTTTCCCCACTTTCAGTGTTGTGTGCGGAGGCTGTAGAAACTTTGGAAAGAGGAACCAGTGGAGGTAGAGCAGACACTTGAGGGTTTAAACCTGCCCTGTTTTCAGCCCACAGCTTTTCTGTTCTCTGGTCTGTGGATATGGAAGATTCGTGCGAGTACTGGGAACCCTGTCATGCCTATCTGACCACTATGAACTGTTCCCTCCCAAACTGTGAGCCAAGTAAGTTCTTCATCCTTCAAATTGCTTTTGACAGAGACCAGGAAAGTCACCAAAACAGTGTTCCAGGTTCTAAACAGAATAGATGAGCTACCCACTTCTCTCTCCACAGCTCAGTTTGATAAGATGTTGTTCTGCTAGCCTTAAAAAATGTTTTCTCTTATTTACTTTTGTATCATGCGTATGAGTATTTCACCTACATGTATGTGGGGGGATGTGTGTGCAAGATTTCTGTTGAGGCCCAAGGAGGGTAATGGGTTCCCTGGAGTTGGAGTTACAGGTGCTTGTAAGATGCCACATGGGTGTTGGGAATTGAACCTAGATCCTCTGAGATTGTAGCCATGACTCTTAACAGCCGAGCCACTGGCACAGCTTAGCTATGACACTCTTTTATTATATATAATGGCATATAATAGGGATTTTATTATATATAATAGCATATAATAGGGATTTATTCTGACCTTGAGAATTAGGAAGAGGCCTTGTTTACCTTCCCAAATTGTTGTTGGTTTTTAAAACGTAGTCTCTTCTATGATGAATACGTGGATATTTCTTACCTTTTAAAGTTTGATAGCTTAAAATAATAACACAGCACAGTACGAAAACATAAAACAGTAAAGAAATATGAAAAGTAGGATGCCTGGATGTCTTTCTCCTCCCTCTCAAGAGCAGCCAAGTTTCACAGTTGGGTGTTTTATGTTTCTTCCTCTGTGGTATGTCTATGCAGTTGCCATATGACATGTAACATATTAATGAGTGAGTACACAGGGAAGGGGGTCTCCTTTGAGGGCACAGAGCTGGGTTGCTTAGCTGGTGTGGTCACCAGGAGAATCAAGTTCCCCATGGGTCTGCAGCAGTGGCCCTTTTGGTATGCCTCTTGGAATCATCCCAGAGATTTCAAATTGAATTTTAATATTTCCCACAAGAAGGTTCGAGTGCAACACCCCATTTTGTTGGCTGCACCCCATTTTTTGGCTCCACCCCATTTTGTTGGCTGCATATTCTACTCTCCCTTGATATGGAATCCTTGCCATGTTTTTTTATTTTAAAGCAACTTTACTGACAGCAAGCATATTGATCCTTTTACTTATTAGAGATCTATTTATTTTTGAATAGGAGGGCTTTCCGGCATGTATGCATGTGTATAGTGCCTGTGGCTGCCAGATCCCCTGAAACTCTAGTTACAGTTAGCCCTGACACGTGTGTGTTGGGAACTGAACTCCTGTCTGCAGGGGCAGCAGTGAAGTGCTTGGAGCCATTGAGCCATCTCTCCAGGCCCCATTTTCTTCTCTTTCCATTTCCCTCTCAATAAAGTTGCAGTGGGCCAACGGTGACACCTGTCTTCTGTTTACTTATTTCTTTAAAATAGAACCTCAGACACATTGTTGGATCCAAGAGTTTGAGCACTGATCATTTTCCTACCATTTTCCTTTTAAGGTGTTCCAAGTTGTGTGCTAATCATACTCATGCATTTTACTTGCTCACACTAGAATGGACGGTTTGTACTGTAAAGACCAGTGATATGGCATAGTAGATAGCCACCAAGTATGACTGTCTGAGTTTGATTCTCAGGATCCACATGGAAGACTGGAAAGAGAGAATTCACTCTGACTTCCACATACATGCTGAGGCATGAGTGTGAATATACAATAAAATGTATTTTTGAAAAGAGGTGCTTAAAAAAGATGCCGTTGGCCTTTAATATGTAGCTTTCTCAAGGGCAAAGAAGTCTGTACTGAGGAGGATGGATTGGAAGAATAGCTTTCCCCGGAGTATAACCAATATCATCTGTGCCATCCTTAGTGGGTTACTATGTACAATTCCAAGGACCCTAGGTTTCTTACCTGCTGGTCAGGCTTGTATAAGATGACTACTCTTGGCTTGCTATGAGAGTAAAATGCTCCCCTGTCCCATGAGACTAAGGAAGGAGTTTTGTAAAAGCCAGGCCTTAATCGAGCTATCTTGGTTCATGCCTATAATCTTAGCACATTGGGAGTGGAGGCAGAAGGATCAGGAATTGAGGGTTATCCTTGGCTACATATTAAGTTTAAGGTTAGCTTGGATTACATGAAACCCTCTCTCGACTCATCACCACAAAGTTCACACAAGTCTCTTGTTACTGAGACAGGGTCTCATACAGACTATGGGGATGGCCTCAAACTGACTGTGTAGCTGAGGATGACCTCCTGGTTCCAACTCCCCTACTTCACTGCTGAGGTTACAGATGTACACAGCTGCCCCTGGTTTATGGGATGCTGGGGGTCGAACTCAGGGCTTTGAGTAAGCTAAACAAACACTTTACCAACTGAGCTGTACTCCAGCTAGCTTTGTCATGTTGATCACTGTAGATCTAATGGATCCTTGGGAAGAGAGAGAGAGAGAGAGAGAGAGAGAGAGAGAGAGAGAGAGCTCGCAGCTGAGATGGTATGGAGCGATATGAGTAGCTATTACAGAGCAACCAAAAGATACCTATTATCTGAGTGTTTGGGGAAGAAGTTTTGGGATGACATTTTGAGCTGGCTTTCAGATAAAGCTTTGAGAGGTTTGAAGTGCTAATAGGTACACCTGTATTCTGTGCCACAGACGGAGGAAAAGGACACTTTAGAACTGGAACCGAAGGTTGATTTTTGTATGTGTTAGATCTGGCACATGAAAGGAACTCGGTGAATATAGAGTGTGCATACAGATATTCCTCACATTTAGAGACCAACAGGGACCTTGAGTTCAGAGTTCCGTATGTGTTTCTGCACAACACAGCACGTAGTAGTGCCTCACACTGTACCTGACTTATGGAACTGGCTGCCAATATGTTTCCGTTTTCTGTACTCCTCCCCCCAGCCTCCCAACTCTGTTTTTTCTTTCTTCTTTCTTGAATTGGGGATGGTTATGCATAGTGGTAGTCTAATTTCAACCTTTTCATTTACTTTCTTTTATAGTATTAAAAAAAAATTAGCTTAGCCCCTGCCTACCTCTGACTGGAGAAAACTACCGTCTTGGACCTTTCATGAGGTTTAGGTAAATGGTGGTATAGGGTACTACTGTTGTGTTGCTGTCTCAACATGCTGAGTTTTTATTTATTAATTTTAAGATTTACTCATTTTATTTTATTGTTTTATGTGCATAAATGGTTTGCCTGCAAGTATTTATGTGTACCATGGTTGTACCTGGGGTCCACAGGGGGTTAGAGGAGGGCCTTGAATCCCTTGGAACTGGAGTTTGAGGTAATTATGAGCTGTCATGTGGCTGCTGGGAAGAAAACCTGGCTCCTCTGCAAGAGCAGCCAGTACTCTTAGCCTCTAACCCATCTCTTCTGCCCCATGGCAAGGTATTTTAGATAGCCATGTTTTACGTTCTTTTAGTTGATGGCATCAACAACCATCAGTTTAGTTGGGAGGGCTTACAAACCCAGGTAGCTACTTTCTCTAATTCCATTCTTAGAAGACACAATGTAGTTGTATCTGCAGAAGTGGCTTCCCCAGTATCCCATCTGTCAAGATGAGGAGCTACATTTCTGAGCCAGGTTGGGTTCTCAGTTCTAAGTCAGCTTGCTTTCCTGCCTGGGCTCCTGTTACTGCCCCAGAGGACCATGAATACTTGCCAATTTCTGGAGGAAATGAAACGTATCACCTGAGTTGGCCCAGAGACCCACCTTCCCTGCTGGCCTCCATCCTCCTGAGTTCCACCTAGATTCTTTCCTAGGCCTTAGGAAGCATAGAGGGGGCTGGAAGTGTGGGTTCCTTAAGTTAACCATTCTCAAAAGAGTGAGGGCCAATCCTATGGTGAGCCTCTCTTTTTGAAGTCTGTGGTGGGAGGTGATCTCATGGGGGAGCAGGTCTCCAGAGAAGAGCGAGGTTAAAGAAAGCCAGACTGGGAATGACCTCGCCACACTGGCCTCTCCCTTCTGACCTCCATCCATCACTCGTCCCTCTCCCAGTGTCTCCAGTCTCCTGGGGGATGGCTGTCTCCTCCTTTCTTTTCTCTTTAGCATCAGGGAAGATGACTCAAACACAGCCTCAGGGCACCAAAGGCATCCACAAATTGGTCCCAATCCCAGCTAATGAGGAAGGCAAGAGAGGAGACTGGCAGGCTGGGTCCTGTGGCTTTGGGCTGCCAGAGGAGGGGAGGAGGCAGCCAGTTAGGCCCTCCTCTGACCCCACACAGCTCTGAGGCCCCAGGCCTAAGCCTCAGATCAGTTTTTCTAACTCATCTTCTGTTCCAAACCAATAAATAAACAGATCTTGCTCCAGTCTCCCTCCCTCCTTGCCATACGCACATTTCCCCACACATCCTCAGGCAGCATCTGCAGCTGCAGCAGAGGTTCAAAGCACATCTCTCAGCAGTCAGAAGCTCGCTCTCCACTCCGACTTATCTGCTCAGAGGTCTGGGTCTGAGGGCAAGCCTCTCAAGCCCTCTAAGCTTCAGTTTTCTCATCGATGAAATTGATTCCTAAGGTTTAATAATATTCCTTTGAAAGAGCTGTGAAGAGGAAGTGGGGTTAGAAATGGAGATGAGACAGCACTCCTATTTGGTGCCACACACCTGTGAGAGATGGAAATAGGAAGAGGATCAGGAGTTTAAGGCCATGCTTGTTTACGTAGGAAGTTCGAGCCCAGCCTGGACTCCTTGTCTTATAAATCTAAGACAAACCAACCAATAAACACAACTTGGAAATGCATGTTTAGCAGGACATGGTGGCTTATGCCAGAGGCTGAGACAGGAGGATCACTGTGAGTTCCAGACTGTCCTAAGCCATCTAGGGAGTTTCAGGTCAGCTGTGGCTAAAGAGTGAAAGTCTGTCTTAAAAAAAAAAAGATGAATCCTCCTCCAAGACATGTGAATTGCCTGGAACCAAACCTTCAGGAAGTGGTGTCTTTTATTATTTCAAACAACCTCCTTCCTCTGACTCCACCCCTGCCATCTAGCACGCGTGCGCACATACACACACACACACACACACACACACACACACACACACACACACGCACACGCGCACGCGCACGCGCCTAACAGAATAGGCAACAATAACTGCACAAACCCAAGACACATTTTCCAGTTCACTCCCATTCTATTAAAATTGATCCTTCTGTGGTGGCTTGTAGTGCGAGGACCCCACCCTCCCAGGGCAAACTGCAGCATCAGCATCACCATGTGGGACAGGCTTCTGAGGTCACATGGGCTCAGCCCACTCCTTCAAGTGATGTGGGGGAGGGGAGAGGGCAATACTAACCAAAGAAAGGCTAGAGGGTCTTCTGAAGTCTTTCAGGCTAATTCTCTCCTCTCCCCATCACCACGTAATCGCCTCTAATTTAAGGTGGTCTCCTCGGTTGATAAACTCAGCTAACTTCCTTTTTTTTTTTCACGCCCGGCTTGAAGTCGGAAATTATATTGGTAAGTCTCACTGTGGATGTTATTAATGTGCTTAATGGGCACTCAAGGCAGTTTAAAGATCTTAGCCTTTGCACTGTGCCTTTATCCCACCCTGGGGGTAAATAATGGAGATGCTAACACAGTCTGTAAAGGGGAAGGAGCAAAGGTGGCCCTGCCTGCCTCACAGGGGCAGGATGCTTTGATGGCCTGTCTGCAGGCAGGGGATGAAATCAGCATTTTTTTTTATACCCCTTTCAAAAGGCCAATTCTCCCAACACAATGCACATTTCCAAGTCGTTTTTAATTTGGCATGAAAATGTCTCCTTTAGCTTAGACTAGAGGCAGTGGAGTTAATGGGAAACACACATCTGGGCAGCTGTGCTCTTCCAAGTGAGGAGGTGAACAGTAGGGAGGGCCAGAAGTGTGGCAGGAGATTAAAGATAGATGCTTTCAGGGTCCCATTGACCTACTCAGACTGAACCCGGTCAAACGGTGATTCTCCATTTCTGGTGGCTCCCTTGAACAACCATAGACCCCTTCGTTTTTCTCTTTTGAAGGAGAAGTACAGGGTGGTAGGTATACTTCCACCCTGTGGCCCTCAGGGATTGTATTCCAGTTATCAGGCTGAGTTTCATACAAACCTGGACACGGGGACCTATCCCTTTGTAGTCTCTATTGAGTCCCGGTGATTTTCTGTCTGGTCCCTCTTCTGTTGCAGATGTTCTCCGTGTCTGACTCGTGGCTGGTGTCTGAGGATAGAGCATCTGGCAGAGGTCAGTGGGGTTGGTTTTGAACACATCCATGCCAAGCTTTTAAGATCTCCCACTGTCTGCTTTCATCCCCCTTTCTGACCATCTTCTTAGTGTACGGACTCAATTTTAGCATGGATTTGTATGGAAGACAATGTCATTTGTAGCCATAGTAGACAGATGTGCGCTGCTACCGACCTTGCTGTGGATGTCAAGGGTCTCACTGGAGGGTTCTCCATGCAGACTCACCCTGTTGTCAATGCACTGGCCTCATGCTGAGTTTGTATATGATTCTTTTTAACTGCTCTTTCAGGCTGATAGGTGTAATCTGAGGAATCCAAGGGTCTATGGATTCCTTGAGATTGTCTGTAAGAAGTGTGGATGCTATGGGTTTCATCAAAGGCTAAAATTCAAGTGATCACAGATCCTGATGTATTTGAGACAGTTTCATTTTACACCACCAGTTGCCTTGGTCTTGTTCAAAGACAGCAAATCTTCTCACTCATAAAAGTCTTGGGGGCTGGTGAGATGACTCAGTGGGTAAAGGCCATTGCTTCTTAGCCCGATGACCAGAGATTAATCCCTGGGACCTACATCTCCTGCCAGAGACCCAATTCCTACATGCTGTCCTCTGACTTTCATACAGATGCTATGCTATGTGAATGCACATACTATATATGTGCATGTATGTATGTCTATGCACATCCAAATGGGTATGTATATATCATATATTATAATATACATAAAATACTTATAATAGTATACATTAATAATATATGTAATAATTGTGTATATATGTAAAATAGTAGTAAATGTAATACATTTAAAAAAGAGTCTTGGTATGGGATTGGTGATGTAACTTAGTTAACAGAGTACTTGCCTAGCATACTCAAAGCTCTGAGTTTGATTCTGAGTACCACAGAAACTGGTATAGTGAGGCATGCCTGAAGTTCCAGAACATGGAGGGTAAAGGCAGGAGGATCAGAAGTTCAAGGTTATTCTTGAGTACATAAAGAATTAAGGCCAGTGGAGCTACTTGAGACCCTGTCTCACAGGAAGGAGGAGAGAAAGGATTAGGGATAGATAGATAGGCAGGAAGACAGACAGACAATCAGAGTTAAAGAGCGATAGGGAGACTGTTGGTACAGATGATAAATTAATTTTCATTATTTATAGCTTTTCTAGGTATGAGTTTACCATTGCTAAGTTTATATGAAACCCCCAGTGAAATCTCCTGCTACTTTCACGGTCATTCTGAGAACAGTACAGTGAAGGATTGCTTTAAATTGCTCTGTGCATTTTTGCAGAAGACAAGCCTGGCGATTCTGTTTTCTTGTCGCAGCTCTTATACTGTAAACGGGCATCATTTTCATGATCCGTGCAGTGCCTTCCTTTTTTTTTTCCTTTTTGCATTTGTGTCTTCAATGGTGGTTTTGCTGTTTACAGAGATCTCCACAATATGGTGCTAAAGTGCTGTCTGGTGTTCTCCATGACAAGCATGCTATGACGTGCTCTTAGGGGAAATGAACGTGTTAGCCAAGCTTTGATGAGCTGTGGTGCTGCTGGCCATGAGTGCAACATTAATAAACTCATCAGGTAATGGCACAGTGAACGAGATGCCATCCACATAGATTGCAATATCACAATGGACTCCATAAATGCATGTAATTATATATCACTAAAAATACATAACACAAATGGAGGGATTTATATTGGGAGCTGGCTCATGCACTTGTGGAGGCCAAGATGTCCTGTGATCTGATGTCATCTACAAGCTGGAGACCCCAAAAATGTCAGTAGTGGGATTCCATGAATCTGAATGCCTAGGAATTCTAAGAGCCAGAGTAAACCCAGGTACAAAGCACAAAGGCCAAGACCAAGAGATGGTCAGTTCAAGAGAGCAATCAAGTCCACTCTTCCTCAGGGCTGTGTCCTGTTCTGGCACTCAGTGGACTGGATGATCCCATCCTGTGACGTGGTTGTGGCTGTCACTTCCAGTTGTTCCCACCAATTGCAGGGATCATCCCAGGATGTCTACATAGATTGAAGTATCATCTTGCATACTGTAAATAAGTCATGTATTTTCTCTTTGTTAGTCATACTTCAGGAAAACTGGCAAAAGAGAAAGTAGAAGCAAACAACAAACAAAGCACTAATCTTTTCTGGAAATTCCCTCTCTGACACACCTAAAACGGATGCTTTACTGGAAACCTGGGTGTTCCTTAGCTTAGTGAAGTTGACACATATAATTAAACATGAACAGTTTGCTCAGACCACACACACACACACACACACACACACACACACACACACACACACACAAATGGACCAGTCCCTCCCCTAGAAGGGAGTGTGGTCCTTGAGTGACATTTACTTTTCTTCTGATATCCTATAACTTACACACTATGCTGTGAGATGAATAATGCTCAAATATTGATTAAAAAGTCATCACATGCCATATGACGTGATAGAGGGATAAGAAAGGATAGCAAACAAATATGTTTGTTTAGTATATGTGTATATACGCATATATGTGTTAATAGCAAAATGAGAGAATCTGCACAATGGTTCAAGTTCTCATTTCTGTAACTGGGCGTGTTTCTGTAGTGGTTATGTTTAACTACTATCCGACCTTGTATTACCTTTATGCTCAGTAAATATCCCAAGTGGGCACAGTTTTAATCCACAAGCATAACCCAAATCTTTATTTCTGAAAGGTGTAGATGGGCTATTGTTTTCCATTGATTTCCCCCCACTGACACAAAGATCCATTTGAGGGGATTCCTGTACTCCACAATTAAAAAAAAAACAAACAGCAAAACCTCTATTGTGTAATAATAATGCATTTTCCTCTGGGTAGACCTGGTAAACCATCCCAAGCAACACCATAATCACTCAATCACTCCACTCTCTGTCTTCTTCTTCTTCTTCTTCTTCTTCTTCTTCTTCTTCTTCTTCTTCTTCTTCTTCTTCTTCTTCTTCTTCTTCTTCTTCTTCTTCTTCTTTTTTCTTGCCTGTTGATTGGAATGTATGGGCAACCCAATGTGTCTGGATGGTGGTAGTCTTAACTTTTAGTTTAACACCATCTCTACTGTATCTTTGGTGGGAACACTCCTCTCTTTGGAGGGAAGCTCTTGAGGCCAGTGTGATGTCGGAGCATGAAGTCCATGTTTCAGCATTGGGTTACTAGGTGCAGTAGTGTGTGAAACAGTTCTTATCCTTGCCACTCTCCTGGATTCATGAGTTACAGTTTTGATCAGAAGTATCTCCTGAAGGCTTGTGTGTTAAAGACTTGTGTGACACCACTGGCAGGTATTGGAACCTTGAGGAGGTGGGGACTTGTAGAAGAAAATTAAGTTCTTAGGGAAATTTTCTTGAAAGGTTCTCTTCTTCTTCCCTGTTTCCACTTACAGGCTGCTGTGAGATGAACAGCTTTCTTCTACCAGATGCAGCCATATGTTCTGGCTCACACTGGCCCAGAACAAAACGGTGAAGCAACCACAGACTGGGACCTCTGAAAACCATGAGTCAAAAATGCATCTTCACTCCTTTTAAGTTGATTATCTCCAGAATTTTGTCACAGTGACAGAAAGCTGGCCAACATACTATCAATCTCAGCTACTGGACCTATTAGGTACTATTTAGAGCATATTCAGCCTTCTGGAGAATTTTCTTCTATCTGGTAAAGGACTTCCACCTTGTTGGTGCTGTACTGGGATCTCCAAAAACCCCACTCCACTATTCTATCAAACCAGCTTGTTCACGACGGTAGGGAAGCAGTGAATTTAAAAGCCTGGACCCACAGACATATTTCTTTGGGTATAAAGTGAACTCCTTGATCAAAGTTAATGCTAAATGGAATGCCACAGCAATGGACAAGGCACTGAGTAACTCGGTGGATGGTAGTTTTGGTTTATGTCACTTCTATTTGATAATGGAGGGTTGCGACTCCCACTCGGCTTTATGATTTGATGGGTCAGATGACAACCAGTTCATAATGGACAACTCATGTTGCCTGGTAACTTAGTGGCTCATGGCCAAAGCATTCAGTTGCTATTAGAATCTACCATAAGAATTATCTTTATGAGGAGGGTGGATGTTGGTTGGTGACAGCGAAGTTTCACTCTACAATGAATTTTAGCGTAGACTTTGATTCATCCGTGTGAATCAAAGGGCTCCAAACAACATCCACATCCACCTCCAACACTTGCCTCTATTGGCAGAGTAGCTTGTACAGCAGCTTGGGCCTATTGGAGAACACTCTATTACTCTGGGTCCCAATCAAACCTAGTTTTGCAAGTTACCCGATGAATAGGCTAGAGTAACACACCAGATCTAAAGAGACCCGCTAGGAACTGTGCTACTTTCCTGGTTGTTGGAGGAGCTCAGTGCAACTACTTAGCCTTCACTCATGTTGATATGGGATAAAAAGGTCTACTCTTTAGTTGATTTGATTCCTACTTTAAAAATAGGTGTGTGTATGTGGGGGGGGGGCATGTGCTCACAAATGCATATCTGTGCTCACACATGCATACCTGTGCCTACTTGTGTGAAGTCCGAGATTGACACCAGGTGATTTTCTCTATTGTTCTCTACCTTATGTCTCTGAGACAGGGAAATTGAACGTAGAGCTTGCTATATTGGTTAAACTGGTTAGCTATCCAGCCCTGAGAACTCTCCTGTCTTCATACCCTCACCCCAGGGTTAGGGTTACAGGTAGATACCACTACATATGTCTTTTATGTGGGCTCTGAAGAATTCAAACTCAGGCACTGGACTGTTTCCCCAGCCTTTACTTCCCATTTTCTAATGCGCAGATGTTTTAATAAGTCTAATATAGTTGTTACTTCTTGACTAGGTCCAGTCAATAGGATGTCATGAATGTAAAAGACTTAGTTTAATACTTTGTATTAGGGAAAGGATATGAAAATCCCTGGGAGTTGAATCATAACATAGGTCTGCAAGGCTGATTCACTCTGAGGCTAGAACAGTGAAGATGTACTACTTGTCCTTGCCAGATGATATCAATTGGTAGGCTTTATGGACAGGAATGGATTAAAGTACATTTGCCAGATCCGTAGCTGTATCCGAGGTGCTATGTGATGTGTTAACTTGATCAGCTCACAGTACCACTTCTGAAACATCAGAAGCAATTAGAGCCATCACTTGAGTAAGTTTACAACAATTCACTGTCATTCTCTAGGACCTGTCTGGCTTCTTCACAAGTTGTATAAAAGTTGGATGAGAATGTGGTAGAGATCATCCACTGAACTCTTCCAAGCCCCTGGCAGTGGTACCAATGCCTGCCATCTTTCTAGAACATAATATTGCTTCTGATGAACCGTTTTCTTAGACAGAGGCAGTTTTAATGGTGTTCATCGGCCATACCTAGCTATAGCCTTCATTTTATTAAAGGTCATGGAGAGAATTTAGAGACTCTGTTTACAGCTAATTGTGACTGTTTCTTATAGATGTACTTATTTTCATGTGTACTGATGTTTTGCCTGCATGTATGTCTGTTTGAGGATGCCTGATCCTCTGGAACTGGAGTTATAGACAGTCGTGAGCTGTTATGTGGGTGCTGGGAATTGAACCAGGATTCTCTGGAAGAGAAGATAGTGGTCTTTAATTGTCGAGCCATCTCTCCAGCCCAAGTTTGACTAGTTATGCTTTTTTTGGAACCTGGAAAATAACCTGATGAACCTACTGTAGTATGGATTTGTTGTGTCTCCACTGACTTCTTTAACTCCATAAGATTCATCCCTGACTGCAAGAATACAGTAACGTTTTTGACTTTCTAGACTCGGTCAGTTTAGAGGCAGTGTCTAGTAGTTCTCACATGGGTCTGTTTATTTTCTTGATCTCAATGCAGAATTACCTTGATGAAAGAATACAGGTGCCTTTGGCAAGGGCTGGGAGGAAAACTAATAAAATGAATTTTCAATAGTATACCAGGGTCCTGTTTTGAAGGTGTTTGGTCTTCCTTTCATTCAAGAAGTTCTAAGTGTATCAAGTAGTTCAACTGAGGAGGGGATGATGTTCTGATTATTTTGTTGTTGTTGTCTAAGGTAGGGTCTCATGTAGCTCAAGGCAGACTCAGACTTACCATGTAGCTGAGGCTAGCCTTGAAGTATTCCTGCCTCTACCTCCCAAATGTTGGAAATACAGGTGTGTGCCACTGCACCTAGCTTGAATTTTTATTTTATGGGAGGATTTAGATTTGACTTAGAACTTCTCTGTACACTGAATGGGCGACCCATTTTGGATTACCAAGTGGATTCTACTGTCAATTAAAGGAATAGCTTGCTTTCAGCAGAGTGGTTACACCACTTGGCCTCTGCCATACTGGGATCTGCCTATTCTCAGTGCACATAGATTTTTCAACTGAATGGCTGCAATTCCCATTGTAAGTTCCTCTGGCAGAGAAGGACAATCTCAGAGTTCATGAAAGACGCAGCATTTTCTTACACAAATATATTTCTCAAAGTATTGGTGAAAGATCTTCTGGACTCTCCTAGTGTGGGTAAGTATGTCTTAAAAGACAAATCTATTCAAAGAGTCTAACCTCCCTGTCTTAGTCAGGGTGTCTATTGCAGCGATAAAACACCATGACCAAGAATCACGTTGGGGAGGAAAGAGTTTATTTAACTTACATTTCCACATTGCTGTTCATCACTAAAGGAAGTCAGGACTGGAACTCACACAGGGCAGGAACCTGGAGGCAGGAGATGATGCAGAGACCATGGAGGAGTGCTGCTTGCTGGCTTGCTTCCCTGGCTTGTTCAGCCTGCTTTCTTATAGAATCCACGACCACCAGCCCACACTGCCCACAGTGTGCTGGGCCCTCCCTCTTGATCACTAATTGAGAAAATGCCTTAGAGCTGGATCTCATGGGGGCATTTCTTTAACTGTGGCTCCTTTCTCTGTGATGATTCTAGCCTGTGTCAAGTTGACACACAAATCCAACCAGTACATTCCCCAAGCCTTCAGATCTTTTCTTCTACATTAAACAGATAGGTGGGAACTGAACGTTTCAACTTCAGTCACGAGAGTGAACCATCTTTTGATCTAGGGTTTAGCCTGCCAATCAATCAATTAGAATCCTCTGTACCTTTCTGAGATGGACATCACACACATACTCTTTGCTTAGTAAATCTGCAGCAATCAGTTCATTATGATTTTGATTTTATACTTCTTTCGATTATCACACATTCTTAATATTCTGTGCTCGTTTGAATGAGAACGCCCCCATAGGCTCAAATATTTGAATGTTTGGCATCTAGTTGGTGGATTTTTTAGGGAGGGTTAGGAGGTGTGGCCTTGTTGAAGGAGGTGTTTCACTGGGGATGGGCTTTGACTTGTCAAAAATCTATGCCTGGCCCAGTCTCGCTCTTTCTCTGTTGTGTGCTTGTGGATCAGACGTAAGATGTCAGCTACTGCTCCAGTACCATGACTGCCTGTCATCATGCTTCCTTTCATGATGATCACAGACCCTCTGAAACTGCAAGCAAGCCCCCAATTAAAAGCTTCTTTTATAAGTTGCCTTGGTCATGGTGTCTTTTCATAGCGTTAGAACAGTAACCAAGACATACTCTTGAACACTCTCCCTAAGTTTCTACTTTATAAATTAGAGAACTCAGGACCAGGGATATAGCTCAGTTGATAAAATGCTTGGCTAGCAAGTATGAGGCCCTGGGTTCCACCCCTTGTACCACGTAAACCAGGTATGGTGGTGCATGCCTATCATCCCAGCTCTTGGGATGTGAAGGCAGAAGGATCAGAAATTCAGGGACATCCTTGGATACATATTGGGTTGGAGGCCAGCCTGGGATATATGGAGAGACCTTGTCTCAGAAAGAAAGGTTTAGAAAACTCAAATGGTTCTTTGGAAGTGGAGTACCCATTATGGGTCACAATTTGTGAGACTGGAGTGAAATTACAGGTCTGAAAGAAAGAGGACTGGAGGGGAGGCTGAGAGGAGAGTTAGCCTTGCTTTGCCTGGTAGCTGGTCCAGAGGAAGCCATGACCAGAAAGCAGAGTTAATCCCCCAGACAGAGGTGGGAAAGGTCTACTATGGATAGAAATCCTGATGACAACAGAAGCAGAGAAGATGGAGAAGACCTATTAGAATTTATGAGTCAAGTGCCCTTACCCACCCTTTTAAGGTCTCTCCGAACTTAAAAGCCTCTTCTCCCATGGCTCCACTCTCTTTGGGATTGCTCCAAATTTAAGAGTACCTTCTTTCACAGTCAATGCCCTCAGTGCCCTTAATTTAACAAAAGATACTATTCAGATCTATATTATTCAATACTATTAGAATTCGATACTATTAGAATACTATATCTGGGTCTCCAGGTGCCATATAACTGCTGGTCTGGCAGGCTTATGAGAAACAAAGCTTTCTCCCAGGGTATAACTTGACATCTTTAAGTCATTTATGCAATATTTTAAGCACTTGGAATTTGAATTCCTAAGTTAACGCTTTTCCTTTATTTCTTTCCCCAATAACATTAAGAAAGCAACCTTATTTGTATTTCTTAGTTTTCTAAAACACATGAGATGATCACAGTACAGAATCATTTAGAGCCTTGCTTTTATAAATGGCCGATAAGGACTATTAGGAATACTTGGTGTAATACTTTCTTGTACTTATAAGTAGTTCTACCTATGGGTCATCAGTGATCACTTCACTACTGGCAATAAGGCATTAACATCTTTAACTATGATCATATTGGAGAGGGAATTCCAGAAACCTCAGAACCAATTTAGAAAGTGTAAACATGCTGTTCTGAATACCAAGTCTTATATTATTCAAGGTATTCCCAAGAAGCAGTATGGTTATGCATATGTGTGTAACATGACCTGGCACGTGTAGTTTCAGAGGCTAAGAAGTCCTGGAACTTGCCATCTGCAAGATACAGAACCTAGAAATATGATGGGGTAGTTCAGCCTGAGTCCAAAGGCTCAAGAACCGGGGAATACACAACAACATAAGTCCTGGTCTGAACGTTCAGGAGTCAGATGTGCTGGTGACCATAGCCAGAGAAGGTGGACACCTCAGCTCAAGCAGTAAGAGCAAACTTGACCTTTCTCTGCCTTATTTTTATAGGTGGGAGCTTATAATTACATCCTCAATGGATTGGATGATGCCCACCCATAATTATTAGAACAGTACTTATTACTTAGTCTACCAACTCAAATGCTGATCTTTTCCAGAATAAGCTGTACAGATGTATCTAGAAAATCATTTGCCAGCTATATGGCATTTTCTGGCTTAGCCATATTGGCATACAGATTCACACATGTTGTTATCTTTAAGCAGAAACACAAGGTACCATGTGGTTGGTTGGGATAGATGAAAATGTGACCAAAGACTCACAGGAGCCAAACACTGTTTCTGTGGGTAAGATGGCCCAGCATCGGCAAATTAGTTGGCCTTATGGAATGTAAAATGAAAATTTCCTGATTAGTCCTCCTTTGCTGAAATTCACTGTTTATAAGACAACCAGACAACCAGACAGTCAGGCAACTGGACAGCCAGACAACAGACTTGGTTCTTAATCTTTCTTGCTTCTCAGCAGCTGTAAATTTGAGTTGAATTGTCCCTTTCCCTAGGCAGCTGCCAGTCCTCTGCTTAGTGGGATGAGAAAAATACAACTGTGGTCCTTCCTCATTTGCCTAAGTTGAGGTGCCATTTCTTCCTTGGAGGAGTACACTCTGGATGGTAGTGGAGACTAGACACAGGCTGCAGTTGCAGGTGTCTTTGTGTATCTAGAATAGGCTCTCTCTCTCTCTCTCTCTCTCTCTCTCTGTTACGTCCTCTTAATGGTGGCCTTCCTTCCTTCTCCACTACTCGCCTTCTCGCCTTCCTTCATGAAGTACCTTTCAAAGTCCTCAGCCTTGAGGAGTCCACCAACTAGACTCCCTGAAGAAGGTAGGGCCAAACACCAGTGACTCTGATCAACTCTGGGACTCACCAAACTAGAAAGATTGTCACTTGTATTGTCCCTGTCCCCTCCCCCATCCCAATTGTGCAACCTCCTTCCAGGAAATGAAATTAATTACTTACAACACGCAATGACGTGTCCACTCTTTCAGGCACCCTTCCCTTCTCCTTGTAAAGAAAAGTCCCAGAAGCAGGGGTAGGGTGACTTTTGAGCCCCGGTTTTGCTGGAGACCATTCTCACCTGTAGACTGTAGCCCACGATTTTACTTTAGACTTCAGCAACGCTACAGCTTTATTACTGTTGCTCTTTGTTTTGCTCAGACACGAAGAGCCTGGACAGTGTGCCACAGGAGAACACCAAGTTCCTCTCTGGTAGCACTGCTGTCCTGGAAATACCTAGTTCTGTTTTACAGGTATACCTCAAATCCTCATGGGAAATATGTGACTGTGTCAATAAGAAAAACCAGGAAGAGAAAGGCACTGGAGCTCTCCCATCCTAAGTGCCAAAGAGTTGGGCATTGTACCTCAATAAATTATCCATTTCCAATGTTCTTTTTGCCAGCTAGATATTATTTCTGTTGAAGAGCAGTTGCAGAATGAGGCTTGATAACAGACATGAAATCTCAGCAGTAGGTAGAAGCAGGAGAATCTCGAATCTCAACAAAGATCAGTCTGGGCTACCTGAGACGTGATCTTAAAAATCCCAAACCAAAGAACATTAATGACGATAAGTAACATGAAAACTGAGGCAGGGGGATGGATCACTGGACAAGAACATGCACAATTGTGAGGCCTGAGTTCCCATTCCCAGGATTCTGCACTCCCTCCCGTGTTCAGGGAAGGGACCCTGACTCAAGGGAATAACGCTAAGAATGGCAGAGCAGGATACTACCCCAAAATCTCCTGGCTTCATTCCAGGTGCACATCTACACACAGATGTGCATACCCTCCCCCCAAAAAAACGTAAAATAAAACGAAATAAAAGAAATCATAGACATCGAAGCTGAAAGAGGTGAGACTCTTGCCTGTGGTTAATCTGGTAAGTCAATAGTTGTGTGAAAACTTCAATTTCTCACTCCATAATGTATCAATTTTTACTTCTCTACAATAATTTCTAATAAAAGTTGCTTTTGGGTTGTGGGAGTGTGTGTGTGTGTGCATGTGTGTGTGTGTGTGTGTGTGTGTGTGTGTGCGTGTGTGTCTGACTCCACAGGGAACTTTAAGAAGCAGAATAGATCTTAGAGCACCAGGGAAATTATGGAAGGCCAGGGTTCCAGTGGCCTATCTGCAGATCCTTACAGAAGCAACAGTGGACCTCCAGGTGAGTTGTTTCCCCTGTTGGCCCCTAATGGTCTGCGGGCCGATGAGTGTGGAAGGCCATCCTCTTAGCCCTGCCGGCTCTTTACTGCTTTCGAACTCCCTTTGCCGAATAGGAGCACAGTTGCAACACTCTTTTGCTTGGCCCCAGGACAACTTTTCCACTGTCTCCGCCCTGTAGCCTCAGCTGGCACAGAAATTCCAAAATAAATGAACGTGTTGTAAATCGGGAGAAAATATTGTGTCCTTGTGGGGTTGATGTTGATTGCAGCTCAGAGGCGCAGGCGGCCATGACCACAGCTCAGTCTGCAGATTCCTTTACCCAAACACGCAGAGGGCCTGCCCAGGCCAGGATTTCTGCAGACTTCTCCATTCAGGCTTCTTAAAGGTGCGAGGGAGCTGACAAAGTGCCGTTGATCAGAAGCCCCCAGGCAGGCCAGGGGCCCAGGGTGTCAGAGCCAGGCTGAGACAAGACACATCAGTCTTCACCGAGTGAAGCGTCTGGGCGTTGAGGCCTGACGATAACACTTTGGCAAGAGGTAGCCCTGGAACAGCACGCTGCTGGCCTCAGGACTGGCCCTCAGGCCCCGATTTAATTGAGGCTGGCGCGATCCAGCAGGAGCCCAATGAAGAGAGGCTTCAGGGAGGGGTGGGGCCCGGGGTTGGCTTGTCAAAGAGCCTGGCTGCAGGCTTCAGGGGCTTGAGAGTTTGACCACCCAGCATCATGTTGGGAGAGACATGAATAAGAGAAAACAATTTATTTTTAAATTTGAAATTATTTATTTAAAAATTTTAAAAATGTATTTAGACAGGGTTTTTGTTTTCTAGCCCAGGATATCTTTGAACTCACAGTTTTTCCAGGTCCCAAGTACTGGCATTAAAGACTTGTGCCGTCACCCTTCACCAAAATATTCTTTGAAGTACAGGGAGTCAGAAGGAGACAGAAGGACACTGATTTGTCACAAGGCACCCCCTATTCCTCCTATTCCTTAAGTACTGGACCTGACTTTTCTAGTCAGCAGGCAGAGCTGATGCAGTCTACCTTCCCAGTGTTTTGAATAAGACAGTTATTATTCGTACTGGCTGGTTTTGTGTGTCAACTCGACACAGGTTGGAGTTATCACAGAGAAAGGAGCTTCAGTCGAGGAAATGCCTCCATGAGGTCCAGCTGTGGGGCATTTTCTCAATTAGTGATCAAGGGGGGAGGGCCTGTTGTGGGTGGTGCCATCCTCCGGGTGGTAGTCTTGGGTTCTATAAGTAAGCAAGCTGAGCAAACCAGGGGAAGCAATCCAGTAAGTAACATCCCTCCATGGCCTCTGATGTAATTGTATTATAATCTTAAAAATTAAAAAAATAATATAATAAAAAAATAAAAATATTGGCCTCCTTCCCAGTTACATAATAACTTCAGTATTTGTAGCCATGATCACTCATGACTCTGGCAATAGGGGGTGGGACATACTCTTGATCCACCAATCATAGGACTGCATCCTGCTTTTGACTCCAGGTGAATCTGTCAGAACTCTGCCCTGAAACTATAAAGACCAGTTTGGCCTTTGCCTCTCAAGTGCTGGAATTAAAGGTGTGTACCACTACACCTGGCCTCCTCCCCTTTCCTTCTTTTTTAAAGAATTACTTATTTTATTTATATAAGTACACTGTAGCTGTCTTCAGACACATCAGAAGAGGGCATCAGATTCCATTACAGATGCTCGTGAGACACCATGTGGTGCTGGGAATCAAACTCAGTACCTCTGGAAGAGCAGTCAGTGCTCTTAACCACTGAGCCATCTCTCCAGCCTTCCTTTCTTCTTTTTTTGCAACCCTAGTTAAACTAATTTGAACTGGTTACTGAAAGAATCCTACCAAGAACAAAGCTGTAGTCCTTCAGTATTCATGAGGGATTGGTTCCAGATTCACTTCAGACTCCTGGATCTGAGGATGCTCAAGTCCCTCTTGTAAAATGGCATGACATCTGCTTTTAACCTACACAACCATCTTGTTCACTGTAAGTTAGCTCTAGATGACATATGTCCTGCAATACAACGCAAATGTTATGCAAATATTTGCTGTACTGTATTGTTTAGGGAATAATGGCAAAGGGAAAAGTCTGAGTGTGTTCAGAAGAGATGTATTTTTTTTTTCTGAATATTTTCTTTGGTTGGTTGGTTGAATCTGTGGCTGCGGACAATGCAGACAGAAAGCATTTGCCATTCTGGATGTGGCTGAGCCTTGGCCAAATCATCAAAAGCATATTTATGAGGGTGAGAAAAGAGGCCCTGGGAAGGGAATTATGGAAGTGAGCTCAGGAAAACCATGCATGAATCCTTCTGTGGTCCCACCTCTATAAGTGTGTGCGTGTGCATGTATGTATGTATGCATGTGTGTGTGTGTGTGTGAATGTGTGTATGGATGTATGTATTTATGTATGTATGTGTGAATGTGTGTGTGTGTATGTGTGAATGTGTATGTGATGTGTGTGTGTGTGTGTGTGTATGTGTGTGTATGGATGTGTGTATGTGTGTAATGCCTATTCTATACTAGAATGGAGCTATGGAAATGAATAAGGTGAAATCTCTGCCCCAAAGTGTTCCAAGATAAACTTGAAAACTAGACAAATAGAGGGCTGGGGTTTGGTTGGTAAGGCCTGGCCTCACAAGCATGAAGACATGAATTTGGATCCCCAGAAATCATTTTAAAAGGTAAGCAGCATGCTTTGTGCTTGTCATTCTAGTGAATAGAGATGGGAGACAGAGAGAGGCAGATCCTTGGAATTTACTGGACGGCTAGTTGAGCCTGCTATTGAAATCCTAGGCAAATAAGAAGCTATGTCTCAAGCAAAGGGTTGAGAAACAACATTTAAGATTGCCTTCCCACTTACTACACACACACACACACATACCACAGGTGGGGAGCAATGATAGTCATTATATTATAGTAGAAAGTTAGGATTAGAATACAATTCTATAATGGGGCTGGTGCCCTGGAAACATGGAAGAAGCCAGCCGCCCCCAGGAGCAATGGAAAATCATAGACTTCTGTGAAGAGGCAGAACCTTAGCTGGGTCCTAAGGGACAGTGGTCCCTGGGGTTGTGTGTGGATGTGGCTGCTCTCCACTGCAAGCTTAAGTCATGTGGAGCACCAGAGAGGAGCTGATGGATGCTGTCCTGAGTTGTGCAAGGTAACGGAGAAAGAATTTAGCTCCTTTCCCAAGTGAGAACTCTCTAACTGACAAATTTAGTAAAGAGGTGTGACAGATGAGCATATAGGTCTAGTGTTAAATTCCTCTAGCATGCATTGTGGTTGTCATGCCATCTCTGGTGTGTTCTGAAGTGGCCGAATGACAGGTCCTTAGCAGCAATAACCAAGGTCCATGATGAGTGAAGGTGGGGAGCCTTATTGCTTCTTTAAGAGTAGGAATCAGTAGACTTGGCAGATGGCTTGGTGAGCAATGTGCTTGCTAGGTGAGCATGGGCACCTGAGTTTATATCCCCAGCATCCGCATAAAAACTGGACGTAGGAGGCGATCGCTCAGAGGTTAAGAGCACTGATTGCTCTTCCAGAGGTCCTGAATTCAATTCCCAGCAACCACATGGTGGCTCACAGCCATCTGTAATGGGATCTGATGCCCTCTTCTGGTGTGTCTGAAGACAACTACAGTGTACTCATATTCATAAAACAAACAGCAAACAAAATGGCTGTGGTGGTTCACTTATGTGATGCCAGGACTGGGCACTAGTCACTGGCTAGTCACCTAAGCAAAAGAAGGAGCCTCAGTCTCACTGAGAGCCCTGTCTCCAACAGCAAGGTAGAGAAATGATGTCTATCTCTGGATTGTGCATGGGTGAACATACCTGCACACATGTGCACATATGCACATACTACTCCAACACATTAAGAATAGAAATAACATAGGCTGAGTTTTAAAAGTAGTTTTAATTGTGTCTTTAAAATGCTTATTTTGAATTGGGGGTAGGGCGTATGCTCCAAATTACTCTAAATATTGTTATCCGTAATCTTCTAATAACATTTTGGTGAACTTCAATATTGTAGGCACTTTTAAAGGTTACATTTGTGTGGAATACACACACACACACACACACATCTGTATCTACACACCACACACACACACACACACACACACAGATAGAGAGAGAGAGAGAGAGAGAGAGAGAGAGAGAGAGAGAGAGAGAGAGAGAGAACTACATAACTGTAGCATCATAACAACGGAACCATTCTAAAGAACACTTCAATAAGGTCCAGTTATTTTTTTTATCCTCTTGATGATATTCTCTGTTACTCTTTACATATTAACAAATAATATATTTTAGCGCCCACTTAGCTTTCTCTTCAACAGAAGTACCCCTCTCTGATGACTGCTGTTGATCTGAAGTCACTTTGAGAGGTCAAAAGCTTTACAGCTCCATAACCAACTGGCCTGTCCCAGGCTCCTTGGGTATAAGTTTTTAAGAATCATACACACTTCTTAAAATGACTTCTTTTGTTGTCAGAGGTCACTAAATGAATACAAGTTAATTGTTTGTGTAACAGCATCTGTGTTACCCACTGTCCAGGGAATAAATTCCCCAAAGAACCAACATTCTGAATAGTTTCCAAACTAACATCATTCCTTGCCATCCTCTAGGAAGGTGGCACTAATTTAGTGGCACCTTTTAGTCTTGGAGGCATGAAATTGTGATCTTGACTTGAGGTATTGATTGCTTGATTTAGCTTTAAAAACTTTACTTGAGTTTTAGAAAACTTACCTTAGAAAGGAACTTGTTCAGGCAGTATTGAGGAGGATGCCTTGAACCTGGGAAGGTAGAGCATCCTGCTGGGAAGGGCCTTGGGATGTAGGGATGCAGGGATGCAGGGATGCAGGGATGCAGGGTTGCAGAGCCGAGCAGTGGAAAGTCCCTGGCTGAGCCTCTTACTCTGAACCTGAAGCTGGAAGGGATGAAGAGGTATGATGTTGAATTAAGGAACACCTGGGGGGTTCACAAGTCATCACTTTTAGATGTGTTTGTGATGGTGTTCCCAGGGATGAAGACCTTTCCTGAAAGTGGATGGCACATCTCATGAGTTAGATGGACTGAATTCAAAGGTGTAAGAGACGGAAAGCGGCAGTGTACGTGCATTCTGATTTTTCTGCTTCTTGGCTCACTGTGAAGAATCTCAGACACATGTACCCACTGATTTGGTATGTCTTCCTTGCAGTGGTGGACATTTCCCCTTTGCACCATGAGCCAAAATAAGTCCTTCCCCTGGAAGTTGCTTCTGGTCAGGTATTTGTTCATAGCAATGAGAACCGTAACCAACACAGAGTAGGACCATTACAGTCCTGCTACTGCGTGGTTGGGTGGTGAAGTTGAGGCATCAGCGTCATAAATGATTGACCCACTGGTAGCTGTGGACACTTACATATTCTAGTCAGGAGAGTGTCTCTCCCAGGGTGTCATGGTCCACTGTTCTGTTTCTCTTTTCTCCCTCTGTGTTCTCTTGATTCCTTTTGGCCACCATCTTTGTTACTTGCTTTTTTTTTTTTTAAAAAAAAAACAGTAGTTTGCCATTATATTTTAAAATCATGTCTCTTACTGGTAAAATAATTTTGATGAGTCATTGGAATACTTATATATTTATTTATGTATCTATAAAGTATATATGTAGCAACTGCTGCTAAAAGGTGTGTATCAAATATTTTCAAAAGAAAAACCAGGTAAAAGGAGAAAAGTGAAATGTTTTAAATGCTTCAGTGATTGACTGGCTAAATACACAGTGGATACACTTTATGGGTAAGGTTGATGAACTTACATCTGTCTGTTCTTTAAATTACTGCCTCTTTCTCCTCTGAAGGAGATAAATAGACTGGGAAAGCAGGAGTGGGCTTGGTAAGAAGACATCTCTTGCTCTCAGAGGCATTTCTAGGAGAGATGGAGGCACGGTGGGATGTGTAGGCCAGGGAGCTGTGGGACCGGGGTGTGAGGAGCAGGCTCAGAGCAAGACTGGGGTCTAGGTGCGTCCAAACCCAGAAATCTCATCCTGAGATCTGCAGGAGTAGGGTTGCTCCCCTCCTGCCTGTCTTGGCCTGTGTAGCCCTGTGCTCTCACCTTTGCCCACAAGAGGAGGACAAGTAGTTTGGTAGCTAGGTTAAGCTTCTTATTCTCTTATAAGGTCATGTCCAACAACACCTGGAATTCCTTCTTATGTAAATGAGGCACCCCCAGTACCCTGGCCCTGGTCAATGCTGGTATCCCCTACTCACTCCCAAAGGTTTAGATAGCCTTTGTCCCCCCCACTCCCTCACCCCCATTAAAATAAACTGTCTCACGGAAGCTGCCTCCTAAGAGTCTGTTCTTGCCTTGCTCAGAGGCTGAACAGCAGGGATGGAGTGGGTATCTAAACAGGACCAATAGGGAAAGGGGAGAATTGTCTCTGAGGCTTCTCTGTCTTTCCTGGACATTCAATTACTTGTTCTCTGTGAGGAATGGGCTTGATGATCGCTAGGTGAACATCAGTACCCCATTACTTCTCATTCCTCTCTTCTTGAGCCTAGAGTTTCATGTGACTCATGCTGGCCTTGAACTCACTATGTAGCCAAGGAGGACCTTGAACTCCTGATCCTTATTCCTTCACCTCATAAATTCCTGTGATTACAGATATGTGTCACCACACTCAACTCTCGAATAGTTTTCTTAGTGATTTAAATTTTTAAACAGTTTCTTTATGGTATTGTAGCCAGTGAAGAACTTACTAGAAGTAGGCAAGGCTGTCTTCTTCTGTTCTCTTTGTCATATGTGTTTACACAATCAGTATTGTTACCCATCCACACTTTGTTTCCAAGAATTCTTTTAAAAGACATTTGTCCTTTTTGTGAAGATGAATTCTGAAATCAGGGAGCTATAACAACTTAATTTACATATAGGCTGTGATATACAGAAATGTTCTGAAAACCAAGTGAAGCACAGTGGGTATCTCTGTCAGCTCTCTCTACTTTGAAGTGTAGCTCTCAGCACACCATGGGAGTTGTTTGGGTTTGGCTACATCTGACAAATAAACAGACACAGGAAGAGTGAGCGTATCATCACAGGCATTAAATAGTATAAAATTCAATCAATGTATCTAAAGAGGAAATAAACAGGCACTGCAATGCTCTGGTGTTCTGAATGAAAATGGCCGCCATAGACTCATAGGGCCTGGTCATGTTGGAGGAAGTGTCACTGGGTGGGATAGGCTTTCAGGTTTCAGAAGCTCAAGTCAGGCATAGTGGCTCACTCTCTCTTCCCTCTGACTGTTGATCTGGATGTAGAACTCTCAGCTACTTCCCCAGCACCATGTCTGCCTGTATGCCGCCATGCTTTCCACCATGACGATAATGAACTAAACCTCTGAACTGTAAGCCAGCCCCAATGAAATGCTTACCTTTAGAAGTGTTCCTTTAGAAGTGTTTCCTTGATAAGTGTTTATAAGTCATGGTGTCTCTTCACAGCAATAGAAACTCTAACTAAAACAAATGCCAATGTACCATTGTGTCTTGGAGTTGGTCCCGTGCTTCCTCTGCAATGTTAAAATCAACCTTGGGAAAGCACCCTCTCCTCCTTCTCCTTTGGAAGATGTATTTGAGATGGAAATAACTATTTTTGTTATTTATCCATTTTATGTGTATGAGTGTTTGCCTGTATGTATGCTATATGTATGCCTGGTGCCCATGGAGGTTAGAAGATGGTTGTTGGATCCCCTGAAGCTAGAGTTATAAGCAGTTGTGATCTATAGTCAGTTTTAAGCCCCAACCGTAGGTGATGAAAACCAAACTCAGGTCTTCACCAAGAGCCATCTCTCCATTCCCTGCTTGACACTTTAAATGCGCTGCTATTTTTTCCTTTAGTAATTAAACGTCCAAAATTTGTGAATAGTCTTAGAATGACGCGGGCTAAATGAAGACTTTAATGCTATAATGTCTCTAAGCAGTAAGTGGCATATTTAGGTCATGTAGACAACTTGATATACTTCTTGGAAGACCCTTCTGGGATCCCCAAGCTACTGAGTGAGAAGTTGGATTATCCGCACATACAGCAGTAAGCCTAACCTTTCAGTGGTCCCTGCACAGGGTTCAGTGTAGGAGTAGCTGGCTTCTGTATCTTGTGTTGAGTCGTCTTTGTTGATCCTACATGGAACAGAATAATCATGCAACTGTGCTTGGGAACAGAGTAACCACCCGGCTGAGTCTGCCTAAATGCTGACCCAGGCATACGTGCCTGAAATGTAGTGTCAAGGGCTTGTAGAAGACACTACATTTTGAGGTTTGTTAGGAAGCAAGAAAAATTTGTATGTGGTTACCTTCCAGTTAAGATGTCCATGTATTTTCTCTTGACTTTCAGAGGGGATTTCCTTTCTGACCCCATATTTTTCTTGGCCTGTGATTCTCAATGATGCTGTAATCTGTTATTGCCATCTCTAGGAGGGAAGGCGTCACCAGAAAAAATCCCCAGAGTTTGGTGTTTTGTGTTTGTTTGATCTCTCTCTCTCTCTCTCTTTTTCTTTAAGACAGTGCTTCATATAGCCCAGGCTAACCTCAAACTTGCTATGTTTTCATACAAGGATAACCTTGAACTCCTGATCTTCCTACCTCTTAAGTGTTGGGTTTACAGGTGTATGACATCATGCTCTATAAAACCTCAGATATTCTTGGCTCCCTAGAGAAATGTGGCCATTTCTGTCTTTTCTGTGTCTAAGGCTAGATCTGAGTTTTAGCCCTTTCTCTGGATCCATTCTGCCTAGAGACTCCCACTTCTAGATTGCTGATCATGTGGAAAGATTGGTCTGAGATGCTTTGCTGATGGATGGAAGGTACCCACTGCTCTCTCCTGGAGCTTCCTCGTGTACGGCTGCCATTCTCAGTACAAGCTCACTGCAATTTGGCCTTCCATCTCTCTCTCTCTCTCTCTCTCTCTCTCTCTCTCTCTCTCTCTCTTTCTCTCTCTCTCCAGCAACCTAGAACCTAGAAGTTGTTCTCTCCAGGGTGAACGTCTCAGGCTCCTAACTCTTGTCTTAGGCCTAGTTTGGCCCAAGGTAATTCAGATAGCATGAAGTGTTTGGATTGCTAGCTCCTCACAAGGGAGTGGCACTGGTTCCTTAATCCCATAATAATCCCATAATACAATAGATGTCCTTGTCCGTTCCTCCTTATTCAGGGACATCTTCCTTACCACGGAGCCAGTCTGGCTGGGCAGCTAACTCCCTCAATGAGATGAAAATGAGTTCATGCGTCTTATCATTGCTTACATTCATAAAGATGCTAGCAACAAGCCACTTCAAACTCGATGGCTTGAACAATATATACCTGTATGGCTCACTGATCAAGGCTTTGTCAGACAACTCTTATGGCCTCAGCTGGCTTACTTGTATTCTACAGCCCGGTCAAGCTGTGGTTGGTGGCTTTGCTGGTTTAGGTTAAGGATTACCATGAGTTGACTGATGGGTAGCTGCTGTGAGAAGCCTTGGTTGGGAGACTTGACTCTCCTTGCAACCTTCCGAAAGACCATCCTGGTCATGTTGTGAAGGTCTCACCATATCATGGTGGATGTAGCAACATTCAAGGATTTTGTATTTTCTTTAAGGTGTTGGCTTTCCTTTTGCTCCCCATTTCTAACTTTTCCATTGGCCAAAGAAAATCCCATAGTAGGGCCAGAGTCAGAGTGGCAGGGATTGTAAAGGTCCAAGGGAAATGTGACCAAAGGAGGTCACGGTCACCCAAATAAACCTGATTTGCTCCTTTTAATAAATGTTTTCATTGGCATATATTAGTTATATATCATAATGAGTTTTGTATGAGACATGCCTATTTACATAACATGTTTGATGTTCTTTTCATTTGTCTCTCATTTTATCCCACGTCCTTCCTTCTATTGTCCCCCTTTGACTTCTACTAACACCCCCTTCTTGTCCCAATTACATCCCTTCCTACTTTCAAGCACTTCTTACTTTATCTTTTGGTGACCCAGGGAATTTGATTAGGGTTGCCTACAGGAGCATGTGTGACAGTTTGTTTACAAGAGTATAGGTGCCTTGCCAAGTCTACACTACTGAAAATGTTCCCTTCTCTTCCACTAATCATTAACCAAATATAAATTCTCAAAAAGGATGGGCCCTGTGAGCCTCTCTCCCTTCCATGCAGGTAACTTCAACTGCTGCGAGGTCAAGAGTGTAATAGTTGTGCCATGTCCAGATGTCAGAGTTCCACCCTGGTCCTCTTCCTGGCTCCACCTTGCTTCAGCTCCTATGTTCTTTATTCTCTCTGCTCTTAACCATCTTCCATGATGCTTCCTGAGCCTTGGAGTAGGAAATTTAGATGTCCCATGTATGGATGGTGTCTTAGTCAGGGTCTGTATTCCTGCACAAAACATCATGACCAAGAAGCAAGTTGGGGAGGAAAGGTTTTATTCGGGTTATACTTCCACATTGCTGTTCATCACCAAAGGAAGTCAGGACAGGAATTCAAGCAGGTCAGGAAGCAGGAACTGATGTAGAGGCAATGGAGGGATGTTGCTTACTGGATTAATTCCCCTGGATTGTTCAGTTTGCTTTCTTATAGAACCCAGGACCACCAACCTAGGGATGGCACCACCCATAATGGGCTAGGCCCTATCTCTTTGATCATGAATTGAGAAAATGCCTTACAGCTGTATCTCATGGAGGCACTTCCTCAAGGAAGGCTCCTTTCTCTATGAAACTCCAACTTGTGTCAAGTTGATGCACAAAACCATCCAGTACAGATGGGCATTCAGTTACCATTTAGTCTCATTATTTTGATCATCAATGTTCTGTTCCATGAGATGGTTGCTATTGCTACAAGTATTACAAACTCATGGGAAGTGTGAAAGGTAAATCTTACCACTTTTGGAGCTTGAATCTCTTTTAAGAACTAGGGAAAACTCATGGAATTGGTTGATCCCAGGAAGTTCAGAGTGTGTATTAAATATACAAACATTGACTTCATTTGCCTTATCTGGATGTGAGAGCTGAGATCCATCAGTATTATTCATAGGTGTGTCATAAGATTACATGTGTGGGAACTTGGGAAAAGCCATTCAGCTGGCCTTGGGAAAATGGAGGTCACACAGAGTCTACAGTGGAATTGTAACAGATGGACTTCTGAGTGGCTGGGGATGCTGGCCCCAAGAGTGTAGGGATCTTCATTCTAGAGTTCCATAATTTCTGACTCACTGTCTCCACAGTCTGAACAATGTTTCAAATCCTCCTACGGATGGTTTTTCTTAGTCTTTGTCTTCTGTGTTTTCTAGACCTCATTACTTCTGACCCTTCCGATTCACCTTATCTGTGATGGTCTTTCTGGTCTTGTTCTGTCTCAAAATGTTTCACTTACTGTTGCTAACTGCTTTGCTCTCCTAATATTTCACTGTTCAGATTCCAAAGAGAAAAATCTATATTTGGCTCAGGGCTAGTTGGGGACTCTTATTCAGAGTCCAACTGCAGTGCAGTCAGCTGGGAGGGAAAGGAGAGAGATCCTCATATGCTGCCCAAGGCTCCCCCTCCTCCTGAGGCAGTCAGGTTTCCCTTCGGACAGAAAGACAAATTTGTTGTTGAAGACAACATTTTAAAAGTCTTACTTGGCTCTGTACCACATCATGCTGAATGAAATACGGTTCCTTACATGCCTGCTGTCTCCTGGGGTTTTTCATATGAGTGAATCCATTCTTTCTACTTCTCAGACTGAAGGAGGTGTGAGGATGCCAATATAAGGTTTATGAAACCCACACTCTGTGTGAGAATTCTGCTAGGGGTTCTGTATGTACAATTTTATTTGATGGTGGAGATTGCCTTGTGAGGGACATGCTGTCCACATTTTGATGAAGCTGAGACCCGGAGAGGGTGAATAAGTCTCTACATCTCCTAGAACTAGCCAGTGGCTCGCCCAGAATTTAAACCCACATTCTTCATTTCGAATCTGTACACTTTCCTTTTTCTTCTTTCATGCACATTGCCAATGTGAGGCAAGTCTTGAACTGCTCAGCCTCATCCCAACTCCTCCTGCATGTAGTATTTCTTCAACATTCTCCAAGTCCTTCAAGAAAAATATGAATAAGTACAGGCAGTATTCAATAAATACCTATCTCTAGCCTCCTTGCCTGTGACCCTAGACAGGGACCTCTCAGAGTCCAGTGAACATGCCTCTGTGCTCTTCCCTTGTCCCTTACTCATTTCAGAATCCCAGTGACTATTCTTGGGAATGGTGATCAAAGCCATCTTCTGCACACCATATTGACCTTCTAACCAGATACTTTCTCTGAGGTTGGCTAGGGGATGTCAGAAGACCTAACTTCAAATCTTGGCTCCATTACTAATGAGCTGGGTGACAGAAGGCCAGTTGTTCCAGTGACAGATGAGAAGGGATTTCAAGCTTCTTTGAGTGGATAGGCTATGTCCAGAAGGAAGGGTGGCTTCTCTGTTTGACTCCATTTCTGCACACTCCTTGGCTGTGGTTCAGAGTCTTTTCAAGATTAAGAAGGTGAATCAAGGCTCTCTTGCAGCCTACTACTTGCTATTGGAGCCACCAGATGCCACAAAGGGTGTGGATGTTGAGTGAATGCTACTTTCCATCTGATTCAGGGCCTTTCATGTGGGAGGAATGTGAACTCTAGCCGAGTGGGAGAACAATTCTCCGTGTCTGAATTCATTCTCTCCAGCTCTTTCCTCAGACCATGGTTTTGATTTACCAGGGCTCTTGGGTGTCACACACATCATTGTAGCCAGACTTGCTTCCCAGTCGGCCTGTTCATGCAGACCCTTGTGTGCCAAGACCCCTTTACATTTTTTGACGTTTCGTACCCTTTTATTCCTTGACATAGAGTACTTTGTATAGTTCTTTATTTTGCGTTATTTTGTTTTTAGATAGGGTCTTACTGTAGCCCTGGCTACACTTGAACTTACTATGTAGTCAAGAATGATTCTGAACTTCTAATTCTCCTTCCTTTACCTCTGAAGTGCTGGGATGATAGCTCACTTGGTTTAAACAATGCTGCAGGGTAGGGGGAGTGTCAAATCCATAATTTCATGCATGTCAAGCAAGTTTTCTTCCAATTGAACTACATACCCAGATCCCTGTTGATAGTGTGTGTGTGAAGATAGGGTTCATGTACTTCAGTCTGGCCTCAAACTTGTTATATCCCCAAGGATCACCTTGAACACAGTCTCTTCCTGCCTCCACTTTTTGAGTATTAGGATTACAGATGTGCACATCCATCCCTGGCCCATACAAGTTTTTGATACTAGACTTATGTCTATGAGAAAAGCAAATGTGATTACTTGTGTCAGACTGCCCATGACCTGAAGGGGATGGCAGCTAGTACAGGCAGTGATACATTGGGCAAGTCTCCTTCAGAAAGCTCAGAGGAGCAAGGCAAACAGTTCTGGCATCTTTTTAAAAGACTACCTCTTAGTGTTATGTATTACATGTGAGTAATTCTTCCAGTGGTTTCCCCTGATTTTGTCATAATAAAATACAGTTAGAGTGAATCTCAGAGTCATGGTTTCCCCCAAGGAACCTGGCTTCTACTGAGGCTGACACATACTGACTCTCTCCTGGGAATCGACAGGGGAGAGTGGCCTTTATTTCTGTGGAGTCAGGTGGACCTGTGTTTGTAGTAACATTTCTGTATTCATTATATGCCACCAGAGTGACTACTTAACCTCTCTCAGCACGTGTGTGTGTGTGTGTGTGTTTGTAGGTATATTTAATACATATGCATTACATATATATGCACACAATACATATATGCCATCTCAAATAGGATTATCATGAGACTTCCTGTAAGATGGCAAGTTGGAACACTTAGCACACGGTGGGAGCCAGTTATTAAGATGGATTCTTTCCCTAAGAGTAAATTAGCGAGTGGCTAAACAGACTGTGCCAATAGTGAAGAAGGACATCCTCAAACAGACATTTCGAGCTGAGTCTACTATTCCAATCAACCATTAGGTCATTTAGATTCATCCCAGTTACTCATTAAATAACTGTACACCAGGATCACTAGGTCAGCTAGGTTGTAAGGATTATGTGGGAATCAGGGCAGAGTTGTTGCCCTAGGGTGCCGTTTTCAACTTTTTTCCTCCATTCCCTTCCTTTTCCCACTAGTGGGCTTTCCATCGAGATCCAGCTTTAGATAGTATGATTAAAGGGACATCATATAGGGAGTAGCAAGCAAAGAACAGAAAATAAGTCTGAGGCTATATTTCTGTGCTGTGTTTTTCTTTACCAGTATTGATTAGAGTCCTCTTGCCAGGGAGGGTGGTTCTCACATGGGAAGGATCTTCAGAGCGTATCTATTCTATACTAGTGTTAATTACAGCCATGTGGACTAGCAGCCACCCATGGAAACTCTGCTTTTATTTGTGTAGCTCTTTACATTGTAGGAAGTTCTGGAGGCTGACCTGTGCTGCTCTCTGTGGGGATGCAGGCCCGGTGAGGACTTATACATGTGGCCTCTGGCTGCCAGCAACAACTGCTAACTGAGGTGATGGAGGGGTAGGGGCTTTGCATAAATAGAAAAGCAAATGTGTATTTGTCAGCAGTGCTTTCTCCTCCTTTGTTTCCCCCCTCTTTCCAAAAATAAAGTGTATTGTTCCCAGGGGGTGGAATTTGCAGCAGCAGCTGCCTGCCTGCTTTCCTGCTGAAGAAGCCACCAGGGTTGACTGAAGTTTGTTCTGCTTTTCATGGGCTCTGGGATCCCAGCAATCCAAACAGATGGATTCGTGAGGCGTATCATCCTGGCACCCCACCCCCAGCCCCACCCCGCCCCGCCCCGCCCCGCCCCAGCCCCGCCCCGCCCCGCCCCGCCCCAGCCCCGTGCGTACTCGGTGCTGTGTGCTCACTGTCCAAGGTTTGTCAATTATTCATATGCTCGGTGCACACCTGAGCCCTAGGGCTCTGCATAGAACTTACCTGAGAACTTGCCGCGGAACCTGCCCTTCTCCAAAGCTTCTGAAACCACCTTCTTTGCCTTGGCTCCAGTGGATGCTTGACATTCAATATGTTCCTGCAATGTCACCTCCTGTTCTCCTGAGCGGGTCAGGCACAACTAGGAAGCTAGGCGCGGACATGCTACTGTGTTGTCGGCTGGCTTTACAAGCCTTTGAGGATATAGTAGACTTCTGATTGACAGACAGCATCAGGACCAATGTGCTAGCACATGGTGGACAGGTACCCTGAGTTATATCTCTAGGCCTCGCCACCATTCCCTTTTTCTTTGAATCAGGGTATTATCTAACTCAGGCTGGCCACGAATTTGCTATGTACCCAAGGCTGGCCTTGAACTCCTCATTCTCCAGCTTTATCCTTCTAAATGGTAGATGTCAGTATGCCTGGGCACAGCCCTTAAATTCTTAAAATTTCTTTATGGCAGGGTTTCAAGAAATTGTTCAGGCTAGCCTTGAACTTGCCATCTTCTTTTCTCAGCCTCAAAAGTAGCTGGAATTACAGGTCAAATCCATCAGGACCAGCTTAAGAGGGGTGCCATTTTATTCAGGGAAATGTGTAAGATTTGGGTGCAAAAAAAAAAAAAAATCAAGGTTCTTGGTGCTGAGTTAAACTGATTTGATTGCATTTAACCCACCTAGATTACAGCTCTTGGAGTGTTTGATATAGCAAGGTAGCTGCACAAAAATCATTGGTTTTCTGTTCAGACAGCTTCTCTGGTATAAAGGCAGCTAACAGGAAAATGATGGAGAGACTTAATATGATCCCTGATCCTGGGAGCACCAGTCTTAGGAGATGGCAGAAAATAACAGAGATGCCGCTAAGCTTGAATGTAAATAGCTTCCTCCAGCTGGAGAGGTGGCTCAGTGGGTAAGGCACTTGTTCTTACAGAGGACCCAGGTTTGATTCTCAGCACATACATGAATGCTCTCAACCATCCATAACTCCAGTGTCGGTGGTATGCTGGTGGGGGGGAGAGATCTGATGCCCTCTGTTGACCTCTAAGAGCACCAGGCATGCAGGTGGTTCATAGATATGCATCTAAGCAAAATACTCATGCATATAAAATAAAGCAAATAATAAAATGATGTTTTATCAACAGGCACTAAATTTTCAAATGTATTGGCCAGACCCATCACATTTCTCCATACTTGATAAGAAGGCTTTTATGTTAGGTACTAGGTTACGTGACAGTATGATGTGCCTTCCATAATAAAAAAGGATGATTACCGTGTTGCGTTATGTATTTGTTAGGTTTTTTTTTAATCTATTGACTTGATACAAACTAGGATCATCTGGGAACAACAAACCTTGATTGAGAAACTGACCCCATCTTATTAGCCTGTGGAGTATTTTCTTGATTAACTATTGGTGTGGGAGGAGGGTCCATGCTGCATGATGCTGCCCCTGGGCAGGTGGTCTTGGGTCATATAATAAAGAAATGGATTGAGCCGCCATGAAGCAAAAGCTAGTAAGCTGCACTCTTCGGTGCTCTCTGCTTTAGTAGCTGCCTCCAGGTTCCTGCCTTGAATATCTGCCCTGACTTCCTTCAGTGGTGAACCGTTACCTAGAAGTGTAAGATGAAATAAGCCCTTCCCTCATCATGCTGCTTTTGGCTGTGGCAATAGAAAGCAAACTATGACACACTGTAACTCAGCTATTTTTCCCCAAATATGGATACTTTCTGATCCCAGAGATCCTAGGCATGGAAGCTTTTTGGGAAATAAGTTCTTTGCAAATATAGTCAAGCTAAGGGTCTCAAGATGAACTCATTCCGGGTTGTTCTGGTGAGTTCCAAATCCAGTGGTAAGCACCACCCTGCAAGGGGCATGCAGCAAGAAGAGGAAATGCCATGTGGAGACTGGGGTGGGGTGGGGTGGGAGGTGCGGAGAGGGAGATGTGGGGGGAGGGGGGGTGGGGACAGCTACAAGCCAAGGAATGTCTGCCATCTCCCCAAATTGGAAGAAGTAAGAAGCCCCTTTCACTTTAGACCCTCAGCCTCTAGAACTGCAAGAACTGTGGTTTTAGACCACCAAATTTGTGGCAATTTGTTGCATTAGCCATAGGAAGCTGGTGTAAGGCAGAAGCTAGTGCTGTCTGGAAATTGATCATTGGAAGCCAGCAGGGCATGGGTGTGGGGAGGCTTTATTAACCCTGGGGAGTCATTCACTCCCTTAGTAAGCATGCAGTTCAGGATCCATCCTGTTCTTGGTTCTGAGCAGACAAAAAAAGAAGGACCTGATTTGTCTCCCAGGAGGGACTTTCTCGTCAGAAAGAGAAGAGAACCAGGAGGCAGGTGCTGGATATTGCAGAGGAGAATATCCTAGTCTTTGTTTGGACCAGGACATAGTCATTTTCTAAAACAGCCATATACCTCATGGCATGCATACATACAACCCAGGGCCAACCTCTGCTTCCACAGAGAGCACTGGTAGGGGTGAGCTAAGACCTCTCTATTCCAACCTCAGTCTCAGACTGAGCTCATAATTTATAGGATCCCCATGGGGAAGGAGACAAAAGAGTCCTTTCTTGAGTAGGCTGGTGTGTGAGCAGAGTTCCTTAGTGAATGCCTCTGGTCTGGCTTAGAATCTTTACTGACCGAGAAGGTAAAGTTAGTGTGGGTAGGTGGGATGGCAGTGAGGAGCTTAGAGACAGGCGGCTCCCTCAGAGAAAAGGCACTTCTAGGGAGAGCTGGGCTGAGCTGGACACAGAGACATTTCTCAGGTGTTGTTTTTGCCTCTGAGCTTGTTCAAATAGTCATTAATCAATTCATCCATTTATCTATTCCCTCCCTCCCTCCATCCATCCATCCACCCATCCATCCATCCATCCATCCATCCATCCATCCATCCATCCATCTATCCATTCAGGAAACACTAGTTTATTGCACAACATTACCCTTATGGCACCAGGCTGAGGTCAAGGTGTGACGGTCTGGGAAAGACGGAAACTCTGACAGGAGCTAATTGTCCCATGGGGGAGGTGGAACTTAGCTTGACTATGCAGAGCACTGTCAGGCCAGGTGTGTTTGGCACATGGCCTGTGTTATGCAGAGAGACGTGGTGGTGCTTCCCATGGAGAAGGAGAGGAGGGGAGTGGGGAAGGGCACAGTCTGTGGGTGACCAGAGGAGGATGAGGGAAAAACATGGGTAGGATTGAGATGAGAGCAGAGGAAGACTGGTCATCTCTCTCTCAAACTTCCTTCATCATGGAGGAGAAGAGCAGAGAGGAGAGCATGCTCTTCATATGTCTACTGTCAAGGGAGAATTGTCACTGGGGGAGGGTTCTAAGTTCGGGTTTCTCTGGAACAATGGACTCTCTTCTTAAAAAATATTGGCAGTGAAAGGAAAATCAAGAGGCCTAGTCAGTAGAGCGTTTGCCATACAAATGTGAGGATCTGAATTTTATTCCCAGCACTCATGTGAAGAAGCCAGTATAGTGATGGGGGTGGGGGAGGGGAAGGGAGATGGGGGAGGGGAAGGGGGAGAGAAAGCGGAATTTCCTAAAGCTCACTAGCCAGTCAACTCACATGCAAACAGCAGATTCAGTGAGAGAGCTTGTCTCAGAAATAGGGAGGGGAGTGACTGAAGAGGACACAGCTGTTAACCTCTGACCTCCACAGGCACACACACATGTGCAAGTGCACCTGCATCTGGGCGTGCGCATAGAAACATGCATACAGGCACACGCACATGAGTAGACTGGCCAGATGACAGAGGTCCTTAGTGCCCACTTAGGCGTCTGTCTGTGATCCTCAAGACGGCACGGCAGGCAGCCAGTGCCACTGATGCAATTTTATTTTTCCTTGAAAAGAGTAAAGTGCCCCAGTCGACTCTTAATAGCCAGGCACAGTGGCTCATGCCTTTAATCTTAAGGAACAGAAGCAGGGGTATCTCTGTGAGTTCAAGGCCAGCCAGGACTACACAGATTTTGTTTGGGGGAAAAAACTCCCCCATATTTTCCATCTTAAAAGTAATAATGCTCATTATAGAAAGTAGAAGGATCACGAGGAAGAAAAAAAATAAGCATTTGCAATTTCTTTCTAAAAATGCTTACTCTGTTTTCCATATATGTCATCTTTTAAGATGGCTGCAGGAGTCAAATCTAGACTATTTTGCAGTTTCAGTCTTTAATCTTACCACAATAAGGCAAGCATTTCCTGATGCTATTTTGGTCTTGACAAACTGGGTTTTAGTGCCACGTATAGGAGGTGCATTCTAACTTATTTAATCTTGCCTCTACATCTGAATATTGGATTTATTAGCACTTTCTCATCCTTGTAGATCACGCTGTTGCCTTGAACTCCTTTGTATGATAAAGCTTCTTCCATATCTGTGATAAATTCCTTGGGTTGGATCCCTCAACAGGGATTCACGGAGTCAAAGGGTGCGGGTATCTTTAAGGTTCTTTGAACATCCTGCCAAATTGCTTCCTTGGGGTTTGTTGAGCTTTAGGAAGTAGATGATGACAGGCGATTCTCATCGCTGAGGACAGGCAGAGCCAGGCCAGAGAGAAAGAGCATTCCGGACATTCTCCTGAGAAGAAACATCCCGGAGCCATCGAAGCTGCGTCCCTGGTGATGTGCTGCTCTGATAGGAAAGTCCTGCTGGCGCGCCTGCTGTTTATAGAAAGCCGGTTTCAAGCTCTGCCCTACAAAGACAGTAGTGCTCTTGGTATCCTGGCTTTTCTTTCCCTCCTTCCTAGACCACACTACGCTTATTTTCACCACAGGCCCTTTGCATCAGCTGTGGTCCTTTTCCTGAAATTGTTCTTTCTTCCGAACTGGTCACACCTGGTGCCATCTTGCCCTTCCTTCATCTTCAGACACGCCCATTGCACTGGTTTGAGTCACAGCTCTTATGCCTTCTGGCCCATGTCAATGTCCAAATATTCCTAGAATGACTGAACTCACTCATTCCTTGCATCTTCAAGTATTTCCCAACTGCTACTTTAAAGTATTTCTTATTAAGATAAAGAAAAAAAATAGCCAGTAGCTCATTTTTCAGAACTGGTACCCATCCAGTCTCTCCTCTCTTTACTCACATTTGGCCTTAGTGTTTGTACATCTGAAATCCGTGCTGCCTCTCTGTATTTGAATATACTGTGCGTCTTGCTATTCCCAGGGCCTTTGCACATGCAGTGACCTCTGATCTCCACTTGCATGAACACACAAAAATGCATACAGGCACACACTACACACAGAACAGTCTAGAGCAGGCTTCTTTACTGTAATAACTCCTGTTTCTCTCTCAGCTCTCAGACAAATGCTGTCTTCTTGGAAATCTTCCTCGATCCTCACAGATGACAATCCCTTCCTCTGTACACCCGCTTGTGACAGCTAATCTCCAAAGCGTCTCCCAGTGGAACAGTCTGGAATTCCATGTTCTCTTCTTTGAATCTATTCTTGCTTCGATGAAATCTTGACCCTTGGATGATGACAGAGGGACACTGAGTGACTTGTCTTCCACCTGGATCTCTTGAAATGTTTATTCTGGAGAATCATCTCAGTTTGACTGAGAAGTCTTCTCTAGCTGAGAAGCCACAGCTAGATGGCTGTAGATGGCAGCTAGCCTAAGTTAACAGCTATGATTCTGACTCCACTGGATACCAGAACCCGAATCGGAGCTGCTCTGTCTGTCAGAACCACCAGGGACTGTTTGTTACCTGACTCTAGAGATGGAAAGCAACACCATTTGACAATACTAAGAACATGTTATCTTCTTCATGGTGCCCCTTACAGCTGGGATATATGGTTCTTCCTAGGGTATCCAGTTAATAATGTTCCTTTCCTAGTCCATAGCTTTAGAAGGGAAAAGACTATGTTTATTTTGATCATTATTTTTTTATTTAATTTATTCTAGCATTTGCTTTTCGACATTGACAATTGTCACTTCGTGAACACTAAACAACATTCAGGGAATCTGCCACAGGGTGAGCTTCAGGAGAGTTAGGTTGTACTCTCTCAGCGACATGCCTTGGAAGCCAAACCATTTTGTTTGCTCCCTGCTTCTTAGGGTACTGGGCTCAGCTAAGGCAAGGTCCTGCGGGAGTCTTGGAATGTGGGCTAGTGAGGCAAGAAGGCCTGAGAACTGCTTTCTGGCATGCAGGGGTGGTGGCATCAACACACGACCCAATGCTGTCAAGAGTGATCTGGGTGGTGTCTCAATGCACGGCTCTTCATGAACAGGCTCATTTGTTTGATCAGCGGCTTCTCCAGGCTTGCGGAGGGTCTTCTGGGTGCTTCCTTCCAGAAACCCCACTTCTGTATCAGTCAGCTTGAGTTGCTTTCCAGTAAGCAGAGCCATGGTGACCAGGGTATGGAAAGTGTTGTTCAACTATGTTTATAACAGTTACATGTTCTTGTTGCTGTAGCCAAATATCTTACAAAAGCACATTACAGGAGGAAGAGTTTTGTTGTTGTTATTGTCGTTGCTGTTGTTTTCTTTTTTTTCGGGGGGGGTGTGGCTCATGATCTGAGGATACAGCCCATCATGGTGGAGAAAGGCTGGTGCCAAGAGTGGGCTCTAGCCAAAGCATCAGAAACATGAGGCAGCTGCTCCTTTTGCAGTCAGGAAGTAGAGAGAGAAATGCTTCTACCCAGATTACTGTCTCCTGTTTATTCAGTCTGAAACCCCTGGGCTTAAGGGATGCTGCTACCTATATTCAAGGTGGGTCTGGAAGCATCCTCAATAGACCTGTCTGGAGATATGTCTCCTTGGTGATTCTCAATTCTGCCAAGTTAACTATAAAGATTGATCATCATCATATACATAGACATCTAGATTTGGGGGGATAAATGAATCTCTAATTCAGAGGAGCCCACGGTCTGCTGTTATGGATAAGCAGATGTCATTATTGCAAGTAAGTGCTACAAGAGGGTTAAATAGGAGTCTATGGGAACTAGACCTAGAAAAGCAATGGGGGTGGTGGTGGTGGAGGAATAACCTTGGCTTTTATCTGTGGCTGTGTTTAGATGAACAGCAAATGCTCATTTGTTGATTGGATGGATGAGATGGCGGAGTAAAGGTGTGGACAACTTTTGTCCATTGTGGAGTGCCACCTAAGTGGAGAGTATTGTTCTTACATGAACACTTAGTCTCTGCACTAAGACCATCCAAAAGACAAAAATAGAAAACGCAAGTCCAACTGACTGACATAGAAGGAGAGGTGGTTAGTTCAGAAGAGACAACTTCAGGGGTTTGAGTGTTGTCAAGCTCTCTTCAGCTCCGATCTTACCCTGCTTCTATTCTTAGGTTCTCTCTAATTGCAGCTTCTCAAACACTCAAGACTCCCTTGTCTCAGGTGCAAACCCAGAAGAATCAGAAGAGGCTGTTTCTGCTTGTTTAGCGTGAATCCCTGGGTTTGCACTGCTTATTTGCCTTTGTTCTAGCTTGGGTGGGACGTCCATGTGAGGCAAGTGTGGATGCAGAAGGGTATCCATGATCTTAGGGCAGGCTGGACCTAGTTCACAGCTTATTCCTGGAGCTGGGGCAGAAGGCAGGGTAGCTACAGTTGCTAGTGGTTAGGGTCATAGATGCAGGTTAGAGTCTTTTTTTCTTCTTTTAAGATTTATTTATTTATTTATTTATTTTTGAATGCGAATATACGGTCATTCTCTTCAGACGCACCAGAAGAGGGCATTGGACCCCCATTACAGATGGTTGTGAGCCACCGTGTGGTTGCTGGGGATTGAACTCAGGTCCTCTGGAAGAGCAATTAGTACTCTTAACCACTGAGCCGTCCCTTCATCCTGCAGGCTGGAATCTTGATTCTACCATTAAGAGAACATGTTTATAGGTAGTCTAGCGGAGACAATTCTCAGAAGGGTATTTTGGTAGCACCCATATCACAGAGCCTCTATAAGGGCTGAATGAGTTCATGTGTGTAAAGTGTTTAGGGCAGTGCTTGGCAGGAGCTCACTACATATGAGTTAGCTTAGCTGTTGTGGCCTGGACTAAGAATAGAGAAAGGTTGGTTCCAGAGAAACTCATGCAACTGTTATCAGAAAAGGGTATGGATGGATGCTCAAAAGGCCAGTATGACAAAGGGTATGGATGGATGCTCAAAAGGCCAGTACGACAAAGGGTATGGATGGATGCTCAAAAGGCCAGTACGACAAAGGTCCACCCTCTGTATTTCATCCCCAAATTGTCATCCACCAGTCTCAGGAGGGAATTGGGTAGGAAGGTCTTCTTGGAGGCAGCCACCTGGGGCTCAGAGTTGATTCTCAGTGTCAAGCCCTGCCCTCCCAGGAGAAGTCCCAAAGTGCAGTCACGTGCAACCCATCAAATCTCCTGCAGGGCTGAATGTCGCCTTGGAAATTGGTCCTCAATTTGCCAGGCATCACCTGTGGGTTAGTCTTAGACTCTCCACGCTTTCTGGCCAGCTTGAGTGCATATTAAACCATTTCAAAATGTTAGAAGAGGAAGTCTGCATGCTTAATGTGTAATTTAGCTGGAAGAGCTACAACAACTCACATTTTGGTATGTTCCTCATTTTGCAAATGAATGTGATTTTCATAATGACCCCTAATGGCTCTCTCAGAGTCATTCTGCACTGTCATATTAATATGGATTACTGTGCTTTAATAAGAGTTGACTTCGGATCCCTGGGCTGCTCATCAGGGTCTCCTCACTGCTCACACACACAATCATCAGTCATTACTCTCCTTGTGACCTGATATTTATTCCTTGGTTCATTATTTCCGTGGGGGTGAGTGAGGCCACGAATAATAAATACATCAAGGAGCCCCAAGCTACGTCAAAGGCTTGATGTGACAAAGGACTGGACTTTTAAGTCCTTATGCAACCATAATGCCAGAATCATGGTGCCCATGTCATTGGATTAGTCCTGGAGTTTCCAAGTCTCCTTTATGCATCTGTTCTGTGGGAGAGAGACTCCAGGCTTCTCCCAACTTCCTATTTTGCTTGAGCCAGACTACATTTAGCTGGGGATGCTCACATCATAAAGCAAGGATATTCACAGACAAGAAGCCCTTCTTTCCTGCCTTAAGGAGTGCAGAATATTGCCAGACTTTATATGCTGGAAGTCCTACTGCGTATGGACTTTGGTGGTGGCTATGATAACCTATGGCCCAAAGCTCCTGACCCATTGCTGTCTCTGTCCAGCATGTAACAAGACTCAAAGCTTTCTTTGATCTCTGAATGGTGACCCAGTATTCCAGACTCCAACTAGGGGGTCATTGTCAGCCTTCTCTTTCTCTAAAACTCTAAAGTGAATCCTGCTTCCCAAGTCTATTCTGAATGTTACACCTCACTACCTGCAAATCTGGTTGTCTCTTGCCTTGGCCTTATCCCACAAGGTACTCCCTTATTCTGAAACATAGTCTAGGCAGGCTCAATATAAAACACTGCCTGGTTTCGCTACGATATGGGTCAAGTTCTTTCCCATTCTTGGTTTGGAATGTATGATCACAAGTGTGCTTCTCATGTATAATATACATGATCTGTTGCTGATCAAAATACCAGATAAAGCATGTCCAGTATGATCAGAAAAATTAGGTTCTCATCCAGTGTCACAAACACAATAGCTGTACACTTTAGGACAGGCTACTCCATTTGTCTGGTCCTCAGTGTTGTCATCTGTCAGGTGGGCACTGTTACAGCACTTCTGGTGGCTCTCTGTGGAAAGGAAATGAGATGACGTCAGGAACACAGCACACTGGTATATGTGCCAAATTCTGGAGCAGAATTTCTCCTTGGTTCTTTGTGACACTACCCAGGAAGATGGGACATGGGTTTGGTTTGTCTGCGGAGGATACTGGATCCTATTCTCTTCCTCCTTCCAGTACTGCCAACTCTTCCCAGGCTTTTTCTTGGACTTTCTCCTCGTTCAGAGTCTGTCCTCTATCTTTCTCAATCCCACACACAACTTTTGGAAGATAGATGAGCACAGCGTTGTTTATTTTGAAACTAAATTCAACGTTGACCCTCAGAGGGAACACCCGCTGCAATACACTCTATTACCACATAGGCACCACATTAAAACAAAGCCTTTTGGCTTTGAGAGAAAATTACTGTCCCACTGGGAGACATAAACTGGGGGTGGGGGGCTGTGTTAAGGAGGGGCACACAGCAGCCGGCAGGCCATGTCCATTGAAGGAGGAGCCCAGGCTCTTTGCTGTCAGCGTTCATCTTACTCGGACAACTGGGCTCCCTTTTCCCCTCCACACACAGGGAAAATGACAGCAATGTGTTCAAGGGTTGGCGGCAAGAAAGCAACAAACAGCACACACTGCAGTCAATAAAATCTCTGTTCAGCTATGAGCTAGATAGAATTCTGTTGAATGCAGACTAGTCAGGTGGTAATGGCTCAAATTGGTATATGACTATGACTTCACACACACACACACACACACACACACACACACACACACACACACACACACACACACACACATACCCTAAACAACAACAATAACTAGGGACTGGACAGAGGACCCATGGTTAAAAGCATGCACTGTTCTTGCTGAGGACCTGAATTCAGTTCCTAATACCTTCATCAGGTGGCTCACAACTGTCCATAAGTCCAGCTCCAAGAGGATTTGATGTTTTTGGCTTCCATGGGCACCTGTACTAACATGAAATATATGCACAAACTCTCTCTCTCTCTCTCTCTCTCTCTCTCTCTCTCTCTCTCTCTCCCTCACTCACACACACACACACACACACACACACACACACACTGGGGGGGAAGGGGAAGAGGGAGAGGGAGACAGAGGGGAAGGGAGAGGGAGAGGGAGGGAGAGGGGGAGAGAGAGAGTGAGAGAAAGAGAGAGAGAGAGGGAGAGAGGGAGAGAGGGAGAGAAGGAGAGAGAGGGGGAGACAGAGAGAGAAAGAGAGAGAGAGAGAGGGAGAGAGGGAGGGAGAGAGAGAGAGAGAGAGAGAGAGAGAGAGAGAGAGAGAGAGAGAGAGAATAAAATAAAAAAAATAAAAACCTGGGTAGTAGAGCCAAGGAGCTTCCCTTTTTTCCTGTCTAATAATGGTGTTACTATTGATAAGAGCTGACATTTATTGGGTACATTTTATGTTCCAGGCACTGAGCATGGTGGAGAATTTGATATATAAGCTCACTTAATTCTCAGAATCACTTTAAGAGGAAGGCATTACTTTGGTTCTCATTTGTAGAAGCAGGGAAACTGAGGCATCAAGTTCATTAACTCAAGCCACATAGTTGGTGACTTGGGCTCGAGTATTCTGACTCAGAACCCAAGTTCTTCAGCTGCTCCTTGTTTGGTCCCATTCTGTGAGCAGTCATTGAGTTTGCACACACTGTAGGCACACACACATGCCCAGGACATGGAAGAGACATGGACATAGCAAGAACTCGCCTGTGGGCTGGATGCTCTGGGCTTTGGGTAACACTGAGTTATTTTCTGCTGGTCTTGTCCTCTCCTAAGAGACTGAGAATCTTGGAGGATCATTCTATTTCAGATGCTCCTACCAACCTGAACCATCTATGTGATAGCTACAGAGAAAAGGTAGACACTCATCCATGGATTACTGATGATGACTGTGAACTCAACACTCCAGAGGAGATGGAGATGGGCAAAGGACAGAGAGGTTGCAGAAAGGCGTGGGGAGAGATGAGTAGTAGAGGTGATCTTGAGAAATGTGGTAGATCCAGGGCAGAAGAAAGGGGGCTTGGGGTCAGGAAAGCACCCAGGGAAAGGATAGAAATATAATAGCACAACAGATTCCAGTAGGTCCACCACAGTGAGCGCTTGAATGAGGAGCAGCTGGCCACTGCTTGGCGTAGAGCGGTGTGAAGAAAGCCCTGCTTGCAAGACCTCGGGGCCCTTGAATGATGCCGTGGCTAAGTGCCTAGGGTCTAGACACCAAATCCCGACTCAGCCCTTCTTCAGTAGTGGACTCTCGAGCAATCACGAGGCAAACACACCTCTCATGGTACTGAGAGGATTAAGAGAGATGGTACCTAACACTGCCCCATAGTAAATAGACTAACAGCCGTGGTTCATCTGCAGCTCTGAGGAGGAGAATGAGCTGGCAAGGAAAAGCCTGAGCAGGAGGAAGGTTTGATGCCAATCATTTAACACCCCCAATAAGAACTAATGAGAGCATTTGCCTTAGTCTACTGTTCCCATCCCATTGTAACCCAGGGATGAGAGGGTCAAGGATCGAGAGGCTGCTTTGGTTCATATGTACCTGTTGGCTCCCAGGATGTTGGGCATTCTTTACCTATCTCACTACTGTGATTCAGGGTATGGAGGGAGAAGAAATTTTAGTAGTGATGGTAACTCAGCAGGGTTGGGGGGGCATCAGGTTAGTGGCCAAGCCTTCTGGAAGCATCTTTCCATTCCTGCTTCTTAGAAACACACAGCCTCATTGCTCCTCCCGCAGAGGTTCTTGTCCCTCCCTCTTTCCCTTCTACAGACTTTCCCTTACCATCTTTGTCTCCAACTAATGGAGTAACTTTGGGCCAACCTGCACATTCTTTAGCTTATGTTATCTTTTGCTACCACTACCAAGTTCACAGTATTGAATTTTTCAAGTTTCAGGCATGCCAACGGGTCAACCCCCTGAGGACAAGGTATACTGTCTAGTTGGCTGTTGCAGTCTCTCTCCCTAGAACAGTGCCAGGCACGTGACAAGGATTCCAGAAGCATTCGTGGAATGCGTCAATAACTTTCTCCCAAGGACACATACCTTCTTGGACATTCTGTGGGGGGTTCAGACACACATCCAGACTAGTGTTATTGTTATGGTAATACATTAGCTCATTTCTCCACACCTGCTTCCTGCAGCCTTGCCTCAACAGCTAGCTGATCATTAAGATCTTTTAATATTGCAGAAATGTGATGTCATGCACCTTTAATCCCAGCACCCAGGAAGCAGACGCAAGAGGATCTCTTTGAGTTTGTGGCCAACCTGGTCTACATATTAAGTTTCAGGTCATCTAGGGATACATAGTGAGATTCTGTCTTAAAACAAAATAATCTCCTGAGAGGTTCTGCCAGAGCCTTACAAATTCAAGAATTGGATATTCGCAGCCAACCATTGGACTGAGTACAGGGTCCCCAATGGAGGAGTTAGAGAAAGGACTGAAGGAACTAAAGGGGTTTGCAATCCCATAGGAAGAACAACAATATCAACCAACCAGACCCCTCAGAGCTCCCAGGGACTAAGCCACCAACCAAGGAGTGCCCTTGGCTCCGGCTGCATATGTAGCAGAGGATGGTCTTGTCAGGAATGGGAGGAGAGGTCCTTGGTCCTATGAAGGTACGATAGATGCCCCAGTGTAGGGGAATCGAGGGTGGGGAGGTGGGTGGGTGGGGAGAACCCTCATAGAAGCAGGGGGAGGGGGGATGGGATAGGGGGTTTCCAGGAGGGGGGGGAACCAGGTAAGAGGATAACACTTGAAATGTAAATAAATTAAAAATAAATAAAAATTAAAAACAAAACATTTATATTTTTATTGGAGTTTCATAAGGAATGTTATATGAGGTAGGTGCTCTGTTGGTAAGGAGTGATGGATTTTCTGGTGTGTGTGTGTGTGTGTGTGTGCAGGTGGGTTTGGTTATGGTTTCCATAGCCTATGGAGCTAAGGGGGTATTTGTTGGTATTAGTCAGAGTGTCTGTCTCTCAGACCTCTTCCTGTAATTCATGGGTGTTCTAAGGTAGTCTGTGAAGCCTGTGAACTGGGGTGAGAGCTGGTATTTTAAAGAGGATGACTCTATTCCTCGTTCCTCTTCTGTACATTTTTTTCCACTTAATTCTAGGCTACTCCAGGAAATTTGGGATTTTTAAATCATCTTTAGTTCAGATCATTTTGGTATTAGTTTTTATTTTTTCTTTTGCTTTTCTCCCTTTTATTTTACTTTCTTCTTCTCCCCCTCCTTCTCCCCCTCCTCCCCCTCCTTCTCCCCCCTCCGCTGTCCTCCCCCTCCTTCTTCCCCCTCTTCCCTCCTCCTCCTTCTCCTTCTCTCCCTCCTCCCCCTCCATCTCCCCCTCCTCCCCCCTCCTCCCCTCCTTCTCTCCTCCTCCCTCTCCTCCTCCCTCCCTCCTCACCCCTTCTCCTCTTTCCCCTCCTCCTTCTACTTCTTCTTTGCATATACTGTCTTCTAAGTTTTGGTCACAGGGTCTCATTTGTTCTTTTGTTCCTGGCTGGCACTATGGAGACATGGCTTATCTTTGACCTTGAGGAGCTTCTGAGATGAGGGGACTGGCCAGGGTGGTCGGGAGGCGTATTAGGGTTGGGCAGGGTGAGGGGCAGGTGTCAAGGACAGCTTCCAGAGGTGGTGAACTCTGTCGGTGAGAGCTAAGGATGCTACAGACATTATCTCATCCACTCCTCACCAACTACAGGGCTTTTATCCCTGCTGGGTGACATCACCTCTCTGTGTCTTGGTTTCCTCATCTGTGAAGTCCACTTGGTGAGACCTCAGAGAAGTCTGGTGAGACTTCTGTGGTCAAAATATATACAAGGTGCTTTGTATTTGTGCCATGAGAGGTTGGGTCGTTCTGGGTGGCTCTGGAAAGCTGTCAGTGGGAGTGGAGCTGAGGCAAGGGAGGGCAGGTGGCTTGCTTAAGGAAGGAAGTGACAGGAGCCCTGTGACCTTGCGTATCTGCTTGGAAGTACAGAAAACCTGTGGGGCCAAGGTATACATACTACTGAAAGGTTCTCAGCAGGGTGGGCGCTACCCTACATGACTCACAATGTGTAGTTCAAAGGTCAGCTTCTACAATGGGCTACCTCCTTCCTGAGTTTCCTGGCTTTCACACTAGCCTCTTCACCCTCAACCTAGGACAAGTGCTGGCATTTTAAAAAGGAGGACGACTTGGTCCAAAAAACGCAGCCCTTGGTTTGTGTTTCTTTGGATGGTCAGGGAGTAGTTCCCTGCAGTGGAAAGGATGAAGCTAATTGAAGAACCAAGGGTTCTCACCATGGAGCTGTTGGGTGGCCCAAAACAAACATTCATTCTTATGGAGTCAAGGGTGGTGAAGGGAAAGAAATGAGGGGAGAAAAATAAGGAAAATAAAAGCCATCTATCCCTGTCTCTTGGTGCTGCCGAAATCATTTTTAATCCTCTGTACAGAGTCACCACCAGGCTCTTCTTGGAGCTGCCTCGCAGGGTAGTTATAAGGAGTTCAGATAGAGATTTATGTGGTTTGTTTGCTCTCCCTGGGGCCTTTGAAGGCTAAGGGAGGAGGCGACATTTATGGCTGGTTGGTTAACCCTACAGCTCTCTGGGGTCTCCTTCTGCGACCCCTGGGCAGGAGGCAACAGGCCTTTGGCTGCCCCATCTGGAGAGCTGGCTGTCTAGGGTGGAGAGCGGTTTAGGCCCTACAGCTCTGCAGACTTTGCTCGCCACAATGGCGTCATCCCAGCGCAACGCCCCCACCATCTTCGAAACAGAACCAGTTCATATCCCTCAGGAGACTGAACGCTTGAAAATCTGCCTCAAAGGTTGAATGAAGCAAGATCCTCGAGTTGATTTGGCTTGGAAATGGCTAATCCAGGTCAGGTGAGAGAAATGCCCCGTGTTCTTTGGTGTGAAAGATGTTCTAGAAACATATGCACATACTTAAAAATAAACGAACCTCTGCTTTATTATTACTATTTTTAAAATGTTAATATTTTCCTGGCACTGCTGGTTAGAATTACTTGTCCTGGTGTCCTGAACTTGGGTTTTGAGACCCAGCTGAGAAGCCGACACAGCTGAGGGATGGAGACACCTTGGGGAAGCGAAATATTTGGTGTGCCTTTCCGACCTTATTAAAAAACGAATCCATTTGTTTCATCCACGCGCTCCTCCACATCCCAGGACAGGAGAACATTGGAAAAATATGTCCTTTTTTGGGGTTAGGTTGGCCCATTGCTTCAGAGAAGCAGGGCCTTGTGGATTTTACCTTGTGCCAGGACCTCTGAGAACTGAAAACTAGCTCCCAGCTTTTCATTTCTGTTCTGGAACCCTGGCCTGAGGTGGGGGGCGGGGATGGGGTGGAAAATGGGGCATGGGGTATGGTGTGGAGGAATGGATGGGGTTGTGGGGGATAGAGTGGGGGGGTGGAGTGAGGTGGGGGAATGGGGTGGCGGTGCGGGTGGGGTGTGGCAGAGGTAGCAGTTGGGGGTGGCAAGCAGTGAGACATTAGAGTTCTTCCTCTGAGAAATGATAGAGAGGTGGGAATGCTGGGGACAGCAGTTCACTTGTGAATGTTGCTTCATTCTTTTAGTCAACAAACTGGCCACAAAAAACCCCATGGAGGTCTCAGCTGACCCACAGTAGTCCTGAGAAGGCTGTGATCATCTGCTCTCCTCATCTCAGTGAGTCTTCTGGTGGCAACGCCGCATTCACCTTATCGTTGAGGGGCAGTTCTTACCATTCTTTCTGTAAGATAACCCTGGAATCTTCTGTCTTCTGAACTACACGTTAACTTTCTCTTTCTTTTCCCCTTAGGGTCTCTTGCAGTCCAAGCTGACCAAGCTTTGTAGATGAAGATGGCCTGGGACTCCTAATCCTCTTGTTGCCACATCCCAAGGGCTGGGACCACTGATGCTCACCACCGCCCCTGATTCATGGGTTGCTAAGGATCAAACCCAGAGCTTTGTGTATGTTAGACAAGCACTCTACCAGCCAACCTAGTGGGTAAAAAGTTTACCCACTTTTTATAGTAGGGTAAACCAAAACACGCTTCTGGGATCGTAGATGGTACAACGTTCCTGATGCATTTCATCCTCTAGGCAGCTCCCCACCCAAAGCCCATGGTGGAGTCATCTAAAATTGGGGAACCAGAAAAGCCTGGGTTCAATTCAGTACCCCCCTCTTTCCTTTGGTTTCTCCAAGCCTCAGTTTGTTCATCTGTAGAATGGGGATCAAAGCAACAATGGAATGACCACGGTTGTGATGAGCATAAAACCAGACACAGTGTTCAGAGCCCTGTATGAAAAGGCTGTCTCTAGGGAGCGTGATTATTGCAATTTGTAGACCTTTTTTTTTCTCCCTCTCTCTCTCTTCCTGGGGCTCTGGAGGGGTGCAACTGGTCCACAGGGAAGTCTGTGTGGCCTCTCAGAGGGCCAGCTGCTACTTTGGGGACTGTGCTGTCTGTCTGTGCTGGGCAGTGGTGGTCTTCAGACTGAGAGCTCTGGTTTCTCTACCAGGAGGCAGAAATATTTAACATAACACAGTGACCTCACCGGGGCTGCAGCAGATGCTATCATCCGCAAACAGCCAGCCATTCAAGCCGAGCAGGCCCCACATGCCACAGGTAGACCAGGGGAAAGAGAGATTGAATTGTTCAGTCCGGCGCGAGTGGAGGTCCGACAGAAAAGCAGCACAACCTTTACCCAGAACTTTAAAAAGCAGGTTAAACGGGTTTTCCATTGGAAAGGTGTGCAACAGACCAAAAGCAGGATGATGAGGAAATTTGCTTTTTCACAGGGAATCATCTTCCTGTTGCTCTCCCCCACCCTCCAAATTCTTTCTTTTCTTCAGCCACCCCTCCCCCACCCCGTTTCAGCATCCATCACTCCTGTTCCACCCCACCCCACCCCACCCCAAGAAATGTGTCAGGCTCCAATTAGGCAGACCCAGCTCCATAAATACACACTCTCCCCCAAATGAGCAGAAATATTCCAACTTAAAAATGTATATAAAATGTTTATGAAATGAGGAGGGCTGAGACTCAAACGTTATTGTAGGAGCTGGCAGAGGGTAGGGTGGAGAGCACACGGCTGATGGGTTCCTTTGTGATTGCCATGTAAAATGTGTAGACACAGAAGGCCTTCCCTGCCCCCAGCCCCAGCTGTGTGCGCACACACACACACACACACACACACACACACACACACACACGCACACGTGTTGACTGAGGAATCCAGCAGAACACGGAGCTGTTCTTTACAGGCCAGGGAGCTTGTTGTTTTAGTCTGATGTTTTCATTTCTATACACCTGCACCCCTTGCCCAAGACCCCCACCATATTCCCCGTCTCAGCCCTCAACACTGAGATGTGTGTTTCTGAATAAATCACACATTATGCGGCTTGGTTTCCTCAGGAATTTGAGAGGAAAACTCTGGATCCCCGTGAACTGGGCTTAATTGCATCCCATAGGTGCTGGACATATTTCACCTGCCTTGCATTTGTTCTGTGGGACCCCAGAATCTCTATCCATTTCTTCCTCCTCCCCTGCCCTCAGAGGCTACATGCATGGTGAACTCGAGGTCTTTGCCCTTAGCAGGAACAAGGTAGTGAGCTTGGTATGTGGGTGGGAAGTTCAGCCTGGGCTACTTGACATTCTGGTGGCTAAAGGGTGGGTGGAGGGTGGGCTCAGACTCTTGGCTGATGACGAGCTATTTCATGCATTTGACGCTTAGTTGCTATGGATTCCTATTTGCAAATGTTAAGTAACTTAGTCAATGTGGTCCGAGTTATCAATAGCAGCAGGGGGAATGTTGACTGCCACGAGTTAGGCTTTGAAGACATTTCTGTGTTCTTGGTGTAATCCCTGGGCAGTGATGTCTTAAATCCAATTTCCATTTGCTGGGTTTCTAAATTCTGGAAGGGACAAAACTGCAAAATTAAGAAGTGGCTTTTCTCTGGTGGGTATAAGCTAATCTGAATTGACCAAGCATGAAAGTAACTGTACTTAGCTAGCCAGAGGAGAGAAGGTTCAGACATCAACGGGAGCTTCTTGGATCAGGAAGAATGAGTTGATAATAACAAATATGGGTTCTAAGCTTACTTTTAGGTCAATAAATCATACCTTACAAGTATCCCTGCAAGGTGGTGGACTTGTTTTTGGTTGAACATAGGGAAGTCAGTACTTTAGTCTTACACTATAACATTTTATCAATGCACAATAGTGACCACATGCATCCCCCCATTTTATTGGCCTTCTCCCATATCCATCTGAGGGTTACTATTAGACTTATCCTGTTGCATTATGAACAACTTCAGATCTGGCAGTGTAAAGACAGTATGCGTTTATTAAGACCCCAGGAGCGGTGTATCTGGGTAGTTTTGCTCTAAAATATCCCATGAAAGTACCATCAGGATGGTGTTGGTAAGGGCTGCAGTTAACTGAAGCTTGAAAGGACTTTGAGAGATCGCTGACAGGATTGCTTAGTTGCTTGCTCTTGGCAGGCTTGAGTTTCTCACCAAATGGGCCTCTCCATAGAATTGCTTGAGCTCCTCATTGTGTGTGTGTGTGTGTGTGTGTGTATGTGTGTGCGCGTGTGCGCATGCGCATGCGCATGTGTGAGTCAGAGGTTAATATCTTTCCCTATCACTTTCTTATTGTTTTAAGACAGGGTGTCTAATTAAACATGGAGTTCACCAGTTGAGTAGACTAAGTGACCAGCAAGCTTGAGACCATGCTTGTCTCTGTCCCCCCCACCCCCCGCACCCCTATGGCGTTATGGTTATTCACACACTGGATAGGGTCCAGCTATCATGTGAATGCTGGACATCTGACCTCAAGTCTTCATACTTTACACCAAGGGCTCTGGCAGCCATCTCTGTAGCCCCTTGAGTTTCTTTTTTTTTTTTTTTTAATTTAATTTAATTTTATTTTTTTAATTTACATTCCAAATCACTTCCCCTTTCCCGTTTCCTCCCTCCCCGAAAGTCCCATAAGCCCCCTTCCCTCCCTCTTTTCTCCGTTCAACCCCCTCTCATTACTCTGTCCTGGCGTTCCCCTATATCCAGTCTTTCCAGGACCAGGGGTCTCTCCTTCCATCTTTTTAGAAATCTATTGATATGCTGATTGTGTCTAGGGTATTCTGAGATTCTGGGTCAATATCCCCTTATCAGTGACTTCATACCATGTGTGATCTTTTGTGATTGGGTTACCTCACTAAGGATGATATTTTCAAGTTCTGACCATTTGCCTAGGAATTTCGTGAATTCATTGTTTTTAATTGCAGAGTAGTATTCCATTGTGTAAATATACCACATCTTCTGAATCCATTCCTCCGTTGAGGGACATCTGGGTTCTTTCCAGCTTCTGGCTATTATAAATAAGGCTGCTATGAATATAGTGGAGCATGTGTCCTTATTGCATGCAGGTAAAGTCTCTGGGTATATGCCCAGGAGTGGTTTAGCCGGATCCTCCGGAAGTGTCATGCCCAGTTTTCTGAGGAGCCGCCAGACTGCTTTCCAGAGTGGTTGTACCAGCCTGCAATTCCACCAGCAGTGGAGGAGTGTTCCTCTTTCTCCACATCCTCGCCAACAACTGCTGTCTCCTGTGTTTTTGATCTTAGCCATCCTGACTGGTGTGAGATGGAATCTCAGGGTTGTTTTGATTTGCATTTCCCTAATGACTAAGGATGATGAACATCTCTTTAGGTGCTTCTCAGCCATTAGATATTCTTCAGGTGAGAACTCTTTGTGGAGCTCTGTACCCCATTTTTTAATAGGGTTACTTGCCTCTCTGGAGTTTAACTTCTTGAGTTCTTTGTATATCTTGGATATTAGCCCTCTGTCGGATGTAAGGTTGGTAAAGATCATTTCCCAGTTAGTTGGTTGCCGCTTTGTCTTTTTGACGGTGTCTTTTGCCTTGCAAAAACTTTGTAATTTAATGAGGTCCCATTTGTCTATTCTTGATCTTAGAGTATAAGCTATTGGAGTTCTGTTCAGGAAATTCTCCCCTGTGCCCATATGTTCAAGGTTCTTCCCTAGTTTCCCTTCTATTAGTTTCAGTGTGTCTGGTTTTATGTGGAGATCTTTGATCCACTTAGAATTGAGCTTAGTGCAAGGAGATAAGGATGGGTCAATTTGCATTCTTCTGCATGTTGACCTCCAGCTGAGCCAGCACCATTTGTTGAAAAGGCTATCTTTTTTCCACTGGATGGTTTTAGCTCCTTTGTCAAAGATCAAGTGACCATAGGAGTGTGGATTCATTTCTGGGTCTTCAATTCTGTTCCATTGATCTACATGTCTGTTACTGTACCAATACCATGCAGTTTTTAACACTATTGCTCTGTAGTACAGCTTGAGGTCCGGGATACTGATTCCCCCAGAGGTTCTTTTACTCTTGAGAATAGTTTTAGCTATTCTGGGTTTTCTGTTATTCCAGATGAATTTTTGAATTGCTCTTTCTAACTCTATGAAGAATTGAGTTGGGATTTTGATGGGGATTGCATTGAATCTGTGTATTACTTTTGGTAAGATGCTCATTTTTACTATATTAATCCTGCCAATCCATGAGCATGGCAGATTTTTCCATCTTCCGAGGTCTTCTTCAATTTCTTTCTTCAGAGACTTGAAGTTCTTGTCATACAGATCTTTCACTTGTTTGGTTAGCGTCACGCCAAGATACTTAATATGGTTTGTGGCTATCGTAAAGGGTATTATTTCTCTTACTTCTTTCTCAGCCTGCTTATCCTTTGAGTATAGGAAGGCTTCTGACTTGCTTGAGTTGATTTTATATCCGGCCACTTTGCTGAAGTCGTTTATCAGCTGTAGGAGTTCTCTGGTGGAGTTCTTTGGGTCGCTTATGTATACTATCATATCGTCTGCAAATAGTGATAGTTTGACTTCTTCCTTTCCAATTTGTATCCCTTTGACCTCTTTTTCTTGTCTAATTGCTCTAGCTAGAACTTCAAGTACTATATTGAAAAGATATGGAGAGAGAGGGCAGCCTTGTCTAGTCCCTGATTTTAGTGGGATTGCTTCAAGTTTCTCTCCGTTTAGATTGATGCTGGCTACTGGTTTGCTGTAAATTGCTTTTACTATGTTTAGATATGGGCCTTGAATTCCTGATCTTTCCAAGACCTTTAGCATGAAAGGATGCTGAATTTTGTCAAATGCTTTCTCAGCATCTAATGAGATGACCATGTGGTTTTTTTCTTTGAGATTGTTTATGTAGTGGATTACATTGATGGATTTCCTTATATTGAACCATCCCTGCATCCCTGGGATGAAGCCTACTTGATCGTGGTGAATGATCGTTTTGATGTGTTCTTGGATTCGGTTGGCAAGAAGCCCCTTGAGTTTCTTGACATGACAGTCATCTTCCCTTAGAACAAGGAATTCAAGAAAGTGAGCAAGGTGGAATCTATAATCATTTCATGACCTAACCACACCTGACATTCTAGTCAATACAGAAATATGCTCAGTCAACTCGCAATGGGATGAGAACTAGACTATCTCTCTTTTTCTCCTAGTGTTGACAACTAAACCCAGTACCTCACACATTCAAGACAAATGTTCTATGATAGAGTTATATCCCCAGTCCCTGACTCCATATTTTAAAGGGAGGAACATCAGAGAAATTATGAACTTATTTTTCAGTGACCACAGTCATAGACTTCCTACATGGTATTATGTATAGAAATCTATTTAATGGCCATCAAAGAGTCTTTCTAAAATTTCACTGCAAATATCATAATACTTTGGGCTAAATATTTTTAATTCCCTGGATAATTCTGTGCATGACTTGTGTGATATATATGTGTACACACACACACACACACACACACACACACACACACACACACACACACATATATATATATATATATATATATATATATATATATATATATATATATATATACCATTGGTTTCTGTTTATAATCTGACAATAAAACTAAAAACATTATTATCATGACTGGAAAATGGAGGAGACAGAATTCAGTGTAATTGTTAGAGCTTATTAACACATAGTGCCTGACATCTAATAGGTAGGTATTCAGTTAATCTTTACTAGTGAACTAGTGAACACATCAAAGATTTTTTGAATGGACTTCTTTCCACATTGAGGCTGTGTTACAATGCTCTTTAAAAAGCAGATTTCTATATTGCCACTTAACTTGAGTGCTTTACATAAAGTGCTCCAAATTGATCCCATTCTCTCTCAAATATTTTGCCCAGCTAAGAGTCCCTATCCTCTTAGATTATTTAGTAGTTTTCTTTTTTATTATATTTAGGAATCTGTTTAATTAGTTCATCTGAATTTAACTGATAGGTCATATGCATCTAGAATTCTGTGTATTTCTTACAGAGTTTTGAGTTTAGTAGAATACAAATTTTGAGAGTTACGTCTTTATGATTTTCTGAATGTCCTTGGTGTCTATTGTATTGTCTCCCTTTACACATCTAGTTTTATTATTTTTGGATCTTCTCTCTCTCTCTCTCTTAAGTAGTTTGGCTAAATATTTGCCAATCTTGTTAATCTTTTTAAAGAACCAAAACTTTGCTTCACTGATTCTTTGCAGTGTTTTTAAAAATCCCATTTCATTAATTCCATCCGTGATTTTGATTATCTATTTTTATCTGTTTGTGTGCGTGGTTTGTTCTTGGTTTTCCAAAGCTTGCAGGTGCATCATTAAGTTACTAATTTGAGTCCCCCCCTTCCCATCTCCCTCTCTTCTTCTCTACTTTTCTCCCTCTTGCTCTCTTCCTCTTCTCCCCCTCCATATCCCACCGCATAAAGACCTTTAGACAGTGAGATTCAATTGCCTCCCACAGCCACCTGTTTCCAGAGCCCAGCATCTGGATGCTAGAGAAAGCAAAATCGGGAAGATGAGGGACTGGCAGAACAGCTGGGCTGGAAAAGATCTATTCTTGGCTATTTTCAGCAGGAACCAGATTCTTCTTTTGGTGTTAGTGGTGGAAAGAATGGGGTCATGGAAGATGGGTCACAACCTCAACCTTTGCATCCAGCAGAGGTGACCACTCTTAAAAAGAACATAGCCAGTGACAAGGGGACAAGCTTGTACCAGTGTTGTTGTCTGGGGCCAATTCAGAGCTGTCCTTTGGATGGACTTAAGATGTGAAGGGAGGTATCTGAGCTGTCCTTGCTCAAATCAAATGTGGTCAGATTGTGACATTAGTTTATTTTCACCTTGAGCTCCTTTATGGTTGTTTTTAAATTACAGAAACATTGTTTCCTTTAAGTCAAACAATTCAGTATTGTGTAAAAAAATGCTAATCATTCTATTTTTCCTTCTTAGTCAAACTATGAAGGTAATGCTTATGTTTCTGAGTTTACTTCTGTGTGTAGACATACAACACACATATGCTGCCATAGGATTTAGCAGTAGATTTGGTCCCTAAAAGACATGTCACCTTCCCATCTTCTTTCTTGTGACTTCTCAATACATCAAAGTGTCATTCCAGGTCAAGAGAAACAGATGACTTTTCAAGAAGATGTTTTTATTTATGTGTGTGCATATGTGTATGTATATGATATATCTGATGCTCTCTCTCTCTCTCTCTCTCTCTCTCTCTCTCTCTCTCTCTCTCTCTCTTTCTCTCTCTCTGTCTTGTTGTGGTCAGAGGACACCTTTTAGAATTGGTTCTCTGGAACTTTTGTATTGTAGGTACTTTCACTTGCTGAGTCATCTGGCTGGCTAAAAAAATACAAAATAATGTTTACTCATAATTTATCACAGCACTATGGAGGAAAGATAATCGCCTGATGATCCTTCAGCTCATTCGTAGTTAGTTTTGTCACAGTGAGCAACTGTAATGAAGTGCAGCATGACATTCCTTGGAATGTTGTCTCTACACAATAAATAGGTTTTCTAAGGCAAGTATCTGGTTGCCTTAGATGTTCATTTTTGTACTATTTTAGACTCGTTACTGCTACAGAAAACGTCTTCTTTCCTTTCCACCAACCTTCTAAGCTATTTTGTTCATATAATGCCTACTTTCCCAAAGTGCTGATTTGGTTGAAGAAAGATGCAGAAAAGTGTATCTGCTTGCTGTTTGGACTAGTTTTGGAGTGGATTTATTAACACAGGTCCAGTGTTGATATTGGCTATCTGTGTTGTTGAGAATCTAAATGTATATCTTATGTTTTTTTGTTCATTTTATTAAGAAAAGATGTATTTATTTTTATTTTATGTGTATGAGGTTTTGCCTGCACATGTCTGGTACCCACAGAGATCAGAAGGGCATGCTGGATCCTCTAGAACTAGAGTTATGGAAGGCAGTGTTGGTTCCCCTGGAACTGGAGTACCAGATGTTTGTGAGGCACCACATGGATGGTCACTTGGAATCAAACCTGGTTTCTTTGGAAGAGTATTCAGTGCCCTTAACCTCTGAACCATCTCTCCAGCCCTACCTCACATCTATGAATCTTAGTTCAACTGAAACAAATGTAAGAACTAACCATGTTCAAATGCTATTCTAAGGCAAATAAATGTAAGAACTAACCATGTTCAAATGCTATTATAAGGCAAATAAAATAAATGGATTTCAGTAAGGGGGTGTAGTATAATAGAGAATGCATAAGATTTAAAGCTGGAAGACCCAGATATCATAGTTTCTCCTCCTGTTGATGACTATCTTGTAAAGTTGATACCTTTGTAAAGGTATGAGTGCAACTGTGGTACTGACCTTCCAGGTTGTGAGAATTTTAAAAGAGCTATCACACTGTAAGCTGTATTGACCTTGAGAATGATTTAAATGAATTGAATGAAAGCAAAACACTTCAGAGGAAGGTGATGTTCTCAAAACAAAACAAAACAACAATAGCAACAACAACAATCCAAAACAAAACACGAAGATAAAAAGAGGCCAGGAGAGCAAACCCTAGTAGTACCTCAGAAGGCCAGGCCAGGTGTAATGGAAGGAGGCAGAGCTCAAGACCAGTCATACACAATAGGCTATTTAAGCGTTTTCTTCACTCGAAGATCCAGATACCAGCACACTGGTTAGGATTGCCCTGCTTGGGGGAGCTGTTTGGTTTGATCATGCATGGGTTTCCAGGTCTTTCTGATGGATGGTCACAGCCTCGTGCTGAAGAACCTTGGGATCATTCTACTCCTCCATCTTTAGATTTACTCTATTTGATGTGGACGAATGTTCTGTCTGCATGTATGTGTGTGTCTGCCTCCTGTGGAAATCAGAAGAGGCCATCAGATCTCCTGGAGGAGGAGTTTTCCTTCGGAACTACCATGTAGGTGCTGAGCCTCCAAAGTGAATCATCTCTAAAAGCAATAATTGCTTTTAATCCTGAGTCACCCCTTCCCATCTTCTTTTACTAAGACATGCAATTCACTAATTTGCTTAAGACTACAAGGGTAATGTCTTCAAGCCTAACCTGTGAGTTGTTGGGGTCATCATAGATCCCGACCTTCATATCTGAGTGGCTAAAACTATATGTCATGTCGTGAAAATTGTCGTGAAATGGAGACATCTCACAACTCCTGGGAGTTATTCTCAATTCCTTAACATTGGTTCTGTGGAAAATGAATGTTCTATGAGCTGGAAGAAAGGATTTTCATATTAAAATGAAATAACTACTTCCCCCAATGAACAGAAAGAGGAGAAAAAGATGGAAGGTAGAATTTTCTTGATTTTGTACCCATTATCCTATGTACTCATCTATGACCTTACTGTTTAAAAATATATATTGTTATTATAAGTCAAGTAAAATTTTATAAAATATCATGGTATGCCACAGAGGGCTATGGCTTCTAATGTGTTTTGTGCCTTGGGCTAGTTTATTCATACATGAATACTGTTTTAACATAATCTCCACACCTCTTCTCCCTTCTTTAACTACTCTTATGTCTCCCTTTCCACATCCATGACCTCCTTTAATGATTATTGTTATACATATTCACATATACATTTGTATGTGTATGTATGTTTGTAAAACTTGATGAGTCCGTCAAGTTGCTTGTTTGTATACATGTTTAAGGCTGACATTTGGGATTGGATAACCTATCAGGAGTCTTGTCCCTGGAGAAAGACTGATTCACTCACACTCAATAGCTATTGGTTGCCTGTGTACCCCTTCATCTAGGATTGAAGCATTATGGGACTTCTCCCATCCTCACTGGCATGTCATCTGGTGTTGTCATGTAATCCCTGCTTAGGCAATCACATTGTTGAGATTTCACAAATGCTCTTCCCCATCATGTATAGAAGACACTGTCTTACCATAGGCATCCTAGCTCTGTGGCTCTTACAATCTCTTCCCCCTTCTGTATTTTTTTTCTCTGAGTCTAAGGTGCAGGGGTTGTGTTGTAGGTGTATCAACTGAGGTTGGGTAGCCAAATGGTCTGTTCTCTGCATTTTGACTTGTGAAGTTCTATAATAGTTTCCATTGACTGTAAAATGTACTTTCTTTGATGAGGGCTAAGAACTATACTTATCTGTGGGTATAAGGATAAGTATTTAGAATACAGTTGGAAATGATTCTTCTTTAGGAAAGGTTCTCCTCCAGGGTCTATGACTTCATCAGCTGCAGATAGTTAGCTAAATTTACAGTACCAGGTATGAATTTCTTCCCATTGAATGGGCCTTAAGTACAATCATTTCTAACTCTATTCTAAATACTTATCCTGTTGGTTGCTTCCAAGATATAAGTGCCACTATTGTACCATTGGGGATGTCTTGCTTAGCTGGTCCTTGTTGTGCTGTATCCCTCTGCAGGATTATTGATTACCTTTCTCCATTGCTGGCTTGCATAGCTCCTTCAGGTACTGTAAGGGATAGTCGTCAGGGAGGAGGCTTGCAGAGCAGTTCCAGGTTGCTTCCTTCAAGTATTATATCCAAAGTATGGAGCGTCTTGGTCAATAGACTCTTACCTTCAAGTTCAAGAAGACAACCATGGGTAACAATAGTCTATATTAGTTAGGAGTTTTGTGAACCTCCTTGACCAACAACCCAAAGGGAGGTTTCCTGTGTCTATCACTTGGCTTTCATTAGTCTCCTTTGGGCCATTTTAAAAAGGATTTTTTTTTCCTGGTGAAGGTTAAATGGTGATCCTACAAAAGAATGTAGATGGGGACATTCTAGATCCTATTTTTCCCAGGGAGACTCTGGTGAATACATGACCTGGGATCCTGTCTAGTTAGTGCCCACTTTCACTATCAAAAGTGTTGTAGTTTTGATGATAAATTACACACACACACACACACACACACACACACACACACACACACACACACACACTATGTGGGATCTAGTTGAGGGAATTTCGTTTGCCTAACAAAAATATGCAATTTACATGGCAGACGCTGGTCTACCACTTTCTGCATTTTTCTCATCTGACCTTAAAGACCATAGATAGGTATTCTTTTAAAGCTAAGGGGCTTGATTCCCTGAAAGATAAGGTGACTTTATTAAAAGGCTATGGTAAGTGGCAGTGCCAAGTTTTGAACCTACGCCGGGCCAACTCCAGAGGCTCTGCTCTTAACTGGCATATTCTTGTCACTTCTGCCCTAGCGAGTGGTTTGAGATGCAGGACTCAAGCTCCAGCTGCCTGAAGTCCTCAGGAATTCCAAGGAAGCAGCTGTAACCTCAAGGGGCCAGTGAGGCTTCCTTCTGGGAGAAGCTGTGTGCCTTGGGTAGAGAAAATGAAGGGTTTGTACTCTGTGGAGCATTTTGATGCTTTTGGGGACACCCTGGAAGCCTTGTCTGTACTTCTTCACTAGGGCTGTCTGTTTAAAAGCTGGACCTACCCCCTTCCAATTAAAGTATAATGAAACTGCTAAGACCTGTGGTCCCACATAGCCCTGCCAATTGGGTGTTAGGGGTGTGATCTCTCTCTCTCTCTCTCTCTCTCTCTCTCTCTCTCTCTCTCTGTGTGTGTGTGTGTGTGTGTGTGTAAAATGAAGAAGTGTGAGCCCAGGAGTCTGCCCTGGGGTAAGAAGAGAAAAGAGCCAATCTGTATGCGTCTTAGTAGCCGGAGCTCTCCCTGAGCTGTGGCCTGTCCTGGGACTGTGGGCCAAAGGAGTGCTGGAATTGCTTAGAGCTGCCTCTGTGCCTTTAGCTGTCCGGGGTAAAAACATCACATCTCGAGAGGCCTTCGCTGGAGCACAAACCCATGTATTGTCTGGCCCCTGGCAGGCTGGTCTGTGGAGGGGACACTCTCAGAGCTCTATTTTAATCTTTTGGAGCTGGGCCAGGGTAGGAATTCAGCTGCCAGCACCAGGCTCCCCACCCCCATACTCGTCCCCCACTCCCAGCCCCTCTCCAGGTTTCATTCCTTCTGACCTCCCAACATGAGAGGTGCTGGTGTTCTTTCTCTCTCTCTCTTTCTCTTTTTAAAAAACTAGCAGGGTTCTTTCATGGGTTTGACCTCCCAAAGTGTTGCAGACCAGGGCTCCTCAGTGGGCTACTTGGGGCTCCAAGCTGGCAAGAGGCCAACCCTTGAATCCTGAGATTTACCTCCAGATGTGTGTGCCTCTGTGCTTGTGTAAATGCCTGTGTGTGTGTGTGCATGTGTGTGTGTGTGTGTGTTTGTGTGTGTGTGTGTGTTGCATGTGTTTGTTTGTATCTTTCTGGCAGTTTTCCTTCTCCTGAAGAAAGCGTATGGGATGGCAAAAATGGAAAGGAGTTGAGAACAGAGGGAAAAGAGAGGCTGGAGTCTATAAACCTCCTCTTCTCCTCTGTCAATACCTCTACTGCCCAGACTCACGTAGACATCCCTCTACCTAACTCTTCTTGCCCTTCCCAAGTCAAGCCTAGTGAGTCTCTGGGTAGGAATGAATCTTATAGAGCGGTTCTCAACCTTCATAATGCTGCAACCTTTTAATACAGTTCCTCATGTTGCGGTGACCCCCAAGCATTAAATTATTTTCATGACTATTTCACAACTGTAATTTTGCTACTGTTATGAATAGTAATGTAAATATTTTTGGAGATGTAGGTTTGCCAAAGGAGTCATGACCTCACCGGCTGAGAACTGCTGCTGTGGAGAGACCTCACGAAAGAACGGGAGGTAGACTTCAGCAGTGACCTTGAACTCCTCTTGTTCTCACTGGGGGTGATACCAGGCATACAGTTTCCCTGCTCAAGGCCCAGTTTCTTTTGATCAAACATAGGTGATAATGCTACTCATTGTCCCAGAAAGTGGAACGCAGAAGGTTCAGTGATACCCAGAAGATGCCCCATATGTTGTTGGCTTCTTTCCTACCTACCTATCCTACCCTCTTCCATGAACAAACTCTCAGGAGGCATCTAGGCCTAGCTCCTGGCCTTGGCGAAGAATCCCTCAGCTGCTCTGGAAGGGCTATGCTGTTCCTGAAAGGACAGAAGGGTGCAGAGGGTGTGGTCCTTTCTCTCCCACCCAGTGTCTCCCTTCTCCTCTCACCCCTATCCTTCTGGCCTCTGCCAGTGATGTGCATTTTCCCCTTTGCACCGACCTCCCATCCTGACTCACTACCTCGACAGGGTAGCAACTTCCAAAACAAAACTTTTTCAACCAAGGAAAATATAACCACGGGGAAGGAAACATTTCAATATCAGGCCTCCCGGGAGCCGAGGAAATGGGCTAAATGTCTGTCAGAAAATGATGCCGTTCTGACTTCACACACAGAGTTGGGGTCAGAGAGAGAACAATACCTGGCATTGGGCTTCAGCCAAGTCAGAAGAGCCCAAGCAAGATCTAAGCTGATGCACAAACTTGGAAGAGTCAGATGTATGTCCAACATTGTGTCTCAAAGGAGTCCTACTGCGAGATGATAAATGCCCTACAGAGAAGCCCTGTGCTATGTCCCATGATTGCCTCTCGTTTTCTCTTCCACCTCAAAGGAGATGCCTACTCCAGCCTTGTTGTCTGGCAAAGGGGCCTGCTTGCTTCATGACTGACTTCTGGGAAGTGGCTAATGGGAACACATTCCACACTTAATAATAGTGCCCCCTGGAGTTGGGCAATGCTTTGACAGGGAAGGGATCTTGTAGCAGTGATCAGGCAAGATCTAAGAGAACAGCCGGTGGAGAGTACTGGTGCCAAGCTAGATGTCAGGGAAGGTCCAAGAGATATCCAGACCACACCTACTGTGATTGCACAGTGGCCTGGATAGCTAAGGCCCAGAGAAATGGAAACAGGTGGAGCTTCTTCTGAGAGAGCCTGGGGCCAGGTGAGGCAGAGCGCTGACTTAAGTCCTTCCACAACAAAGGACGTTTTCTGGAAGTGAAGGAGACTATGGGACACCCAGCCTGGCTTTCTCACAGGTTCTTTTCCTCTCTCTGTGATAGACTCAGTGTTACCTCCACATTTTTTAAAATGTGTGCCTTCCAACCTAGAACAACAGCACAAAATGTAATCAAAATAGAAACAGTCTGAGGACCTCTGCTCATTTTTGATGGCTACTCAATGTGAGCATTTTACATGTGCAGAATTTCAGCTGAGAAGCAGTTCACATGTTTTATAAGCATTTTCTGCTGTGAGTTTAGAGAGGAAGAATGTGTCTCCCATGGTCACAGAAAGCCTTAATCCAGAGCTCAACACTGGGTGTTGTAGGAAAGAAGATGTCTATGTAATGTGCTATTCCAGTTCCCTTCCTCTCTGATTGTGCGTGCATGTGTGTGTGTGTGTGTGTGTGTGTGTGTGTGTGTATGTGTGTGTGTGTGTGCAATATGTTTGTGTACATTTGTGGGGTGTGTGTGTATGTAATATGTATGTGTACATTTGTGGGGTGTGTGTGCGCATGCATGCGTGCACACCTGTGTATGTGTGTGAAGATGCTCCCTATATCTGTCTGTTCTGGAGAGAACTTTCAATGATCTCTTTATTTTTCTTTTGAAAGGATCCAATTCTTTGGCACATCATTGGTACATTGGAAAGTCAGGAGGGTGTGGCCTTGGGTTTTATTTTCTGGGCCCTAATTTTATTTATTTATTTGTATTAAATGGAGATAAAAAGTTCTTATCCTGGAGTTGGTGTGGTTGCTCAGTTGGCAAATAACTTACTTTGCAAGTATGAGGACCTGAGTGTGGATTCCAAAAAGCCACATAAAAAGTCAGGCATGGTGGCAGGTTCTTGTAATCCCAGTGATGGTGAGGCAGGAGGTAGAGACAGGGGGATACTTGGAGCTTGCTGGGCAGCTAGGCTTGCCTACTTGGCAAAGTTCTTGACCAATGGGAGACCTTGTATTAAAAAAGGTGGAAGGTGGCAGAGGAATCTCTCTCTCTCTCTCTCACACACACACACACACACATGCCCACATGCTTCTTGTCTTGGTCTCTTCCCAGAGTTGTATGCCCAGCTCAAACATAATGGCACATTGAAGAGTATTTTGTAAATGTGTCAGAGATTGTCATTTTCTTTTTGTCATTTTATTTCATTTTATGTGCATTGTATTTTGCCTACTTGCACATCTGTGTGAGGATATTGGATCCCCTGGAACTGGATTTACAGACAGTTGTGAGTTGTCATGTGGTTGCTGGGAATTGAACCCCATTCCTCTGGAAGAACGGCCAGTGCTCTTATCAACTGAGCTATCTCTCCAGTTGTGAGATTGTAGTTCTCAAAAGCTGAGAAAGAAAAATACATTCAGGTCTTCTGAGATCTGAGAGATTCAGCTGGAGTCGGTGATGTGCCTGTCATTCTTAGATCATGGTGACACTTGACTAATTTCTGAGAAGCAACAGTCTATGTGCTCCATCACAAAGGGTACAATTCTGCTTCCTAAATGCTCTGGGAATGTCTGGGATACATTGTGGGACTTTTAAAGCAATACTAAGGAAATAATTTTAAGGCATCTTAAAGAGATGACCTGAATTTCATCAGAGTCATTTTAGTGAGTTTAAGCCTGACTACATTTGGATAGGCCCTTGAATCCATTCTGCATAGAGAAATTAACCTGATTTTAAAGTACTTTCTCTGTAGCTCCTTTTATCAGTCTGTCTCCCAATTTTAAGAGCAGGTATTAGTAACAGAGCCGTGATCTGTGCCATGGGTTCTGCCCATGGCCAGGAAGTGACAAAACAGGAAGTCACCTTTGACTAAGAGTTTCTGACCTAGTGTCATACCCCTCTTGGTACCTCACTCCCTCTAGCTGATGTCTAACACCTGTGTCTTCTCTGGCAAAATGACCAGATACAGTGATTAATAAGACAGACCACTATATGACGAGAATGCCGTATACTACTTGAAGAGGCATGTACGACCAATTTTGAAATAAAAAAATAAAATAGTTGCAAAGATCTCCTTGTCTTTCTAGTTCCTCTAAATAGATGACAGTTTTTTCTTATGATTTATTTATCTACTTTATTTTTAATTTAATGTGCATTGGTGTTTTGGCTGCGTATGTGTGAGGGTGTCAGAGCCCCTGAAACTGGAGTTACAGATAGTTGTGAGCTGCTGGGGTTGGTGCTGGAAATTGAACCTGGATCTTTTGAAGGGAAGCCAGTGCTCCTAACTGATAAGCCATCTCTCCAGCTCCAACACTCAGTTTTAATTTGTTTAATTCTTAATTTTTTAATTATTGAAAAGAGTGAATTGTTTGGAACAATATTAGCAAAAGGGCTAAACATTCAGAGGAGGCATATTTCTTACTTAACCAGTAAAACTCAAAAGGCATCCTCTTCCTTTTATTTTAGGCTGTACTACTCCACAATATCTCCTCAAGAGTGGACACAGGAGACAGAGCATATTAAAGAACAGTGCCATCTATTTGGTTTGAAAAAGAAGACAAAGCTTTTATTTAAAGGCGGAATTAAGAAAAGTAAGTAGCGGTTTACTTAGAAGGTGATGGTTTACACAGGAAAACAGCACACTTGGCCAGAATCACAAAACCAGCCTTCTGAGAAGCTGACCGCAAACATGCCAATAAAAGGTGTGTGTTGGTGTGTGCCCACGCATGCGCACACACGCGGACGCCTATGGGTTGAAAAGATTTCAGAAAAAGAACCTAAAACAAGTATGGTGCAAAGCAGCAAGTTTCCTATTCTTGGAGATTCAGGAGGACCTTTGTGCAGGTTCCTGGGATTGAAGTAATCTCTATGGCGTTTTTTAGATATAGATGAGATGTCAAATCTCAGCCAGAACCACAGGGAAAGGAGGAGTCTTGCAGGTGTGGAAATAGAAGGGGCAGATAGAGCCCATGGAGATAGAACGGTCATGCAGGATGCACTAGGGGTGTTTAAACATGTCTACAAAGGTGGAAGCAATGAGATTCCAATAGCCAAGCTGCATCCCCATGGGGATATTTACCATGATGCTGTATTTTCTCAATACTAGGCAATAACAAATTAAGAAAGAGAAATGTCCTGATGCTATCAGTTAATTGAAAGCTAACTGAGTAGACTTTGCTGACACGGGTCAAAACGATGTCCCAAATAATAGCTTACAAATTTTTAGTGAGAAGATTTTAAAAGCTCAGGTTAAAGAATTTTTTTTTTTTGTCTTCATGAGACACGGAAAAAGCATTAGGTAAGCCAACTACTGAGAATTCTATTAGTTTATTATTGAATTGACATTTTTCCACTCTGAAGACAAAGGGTTCACAAACTACCCTTAAAACATGAAAAAAATTCTCATGTGAAGAATCAAAAATACTTTTGACTTCTTTATGCTTGATGTAGATCTCAACAATATTGGGGTATATTTAATACTTATGAGACAAAATCATTCCCATGAATAACTAGTATTTCTTATGTTGACATTGTTTTCTTGAAAACACAGTGAAGCAGGTAGGAAATTATCAAAAATACTTGCCATTAAAAATTATCCTAATTTTTATTAATTCCTGACTACTTCCTAAGAGGCCTGCATGCATTTCACCAGATTGTGTTTGACCAAGGGTAATGGCCATTTGCAATATCCATTTGAAAGGTTCAAATAGTTCCCAAATGTACATACTATAAAATATTATTGTTCTGAGATTGGAGGTCACATTGAACACACCACACAGGATTCATTTGCGTATTTACAGAGGTATAAAGCACACAAAATTGTGCAGATAATGTACTGAAGTCTAAATTTTAACATACACTTAGTTTCATACAAGGCAATAGGATACATTAAGTTCTGGACAAAGAACAACCAATAGTCAGCCAGGTTACTATGTATACATCAGGCAGAAGCAATCAAACACTGCATAATACAATATCATCTAAATTACTATTTCTATGAAACATTTCACACATTGCAACACGCAACACACACACACACACACACACACACACACACACACACACACACACACACTGATTCTTTTTCCATCACAAACACCAAACGATGCTTATGATCATATCCATGGTTTATCTCCACACATCTGATTTGTCCCCAGGCAAGAAGCAAGACAGAAACTCAGATGACAATCAGTCTCCAGACTTGGCTTTGTAAATTAGTTATTAGATAATGGTTACTATGAGGGTCTAGTTAAGACATCCATATGGATTGATGGAAGAGAAGCAAAGAACGTTACCTATCAGCTTCATAACACTTGCTACTGAGTTAAATATTGGCTTTTGTTGAAATCAAAAGTGTTTAAAACTGGGAAAGAAAGACCTTGCATAATATTTAAACAGCAACAACAACAACAACTTTCTACTTTCTTTACCTAAACAAAACTCCTTTGTTAAAAAAAAAAACCGTACTCAATTGTTAGACAAAACTAATTATGTTACTGGATAACCATTTGACAAATTTATCATCAATGGTAGCAGAAGATATGCTTGAAACACAAGTATGACTACTGTGTACAGCAGAAAAAGCAGAGACCTGAAATATGGCAAAATCAGTGCTTCATAAACAGTCAATGGATTTTTCTCTAAAAATACTTTCTTTGCTAATGGCAAAGTTCAACACCTCAGAAAAACTCTGAATTAAGGTCTTAGACTACGTTTCCAAGCTATACAACATAGTTTTAAATACACTACCCTTGTTGTTTGTAAGGCTGCATGGAAGTTTAGCTTAACAGTCATGAGCCATGTGTTTGGACATCTTAAAAGAAGAGACCAGCAAAGAGAGACATTACCCCCCTCCCTCATCTACTACTTATGAAGAGATTCCACTGCTTTCCAAACAGTTTGTTTAAAAGTTTCCTTAAAGATATACAAAGAAGCCTCAATTTGCTTCAATGAATCATCTGGGAAACTATTTAGACTTTATGAAATGATACCTCTGCTAAGAGTGTTCTCTTATTAATCCATAACTACCTTCTCTAATTGGTATTTTATCGCTTAATAAGCAGATATGCAAAGATGCACACTTACTTAGTAAACTAAGAAACCATAGCTAATAGTGTCTTCTCACTACTGTGAACATTTCCTGAAACGAGTGACTTCTATGTAACAGAATCGTAGTTCCGAAATGCACTGCAGACTCCCTGACAGCTCTAAGTGACATTTGTCTGAGACAACAACTATGTCTTGAGTAGAGAGTGGAGAACAAGCAGATGCCAAAGAGGTGGGTTCTCTGCTACACTTTCTTGTCCTAGAGTTGACTTCCAGGGTGGAGCTCACCTTCTGCAGAGTACACGTTGGTATGTCAGGATAACAATGAATGAGAGGTCAGTCTCCTTTTTCACTTGTCTGGCATGATCTCCTGGCAAGGATGGAGTAGGTGTTTGCCAGGTGGCTCCCAGACAAGGTCTCTTTAGGGGAATACAACAAGGCTTCAGTCATTGCTGTTCATAAAGTGCTTTGGAATCCTTCAGGAAAGGGGGCTGGCAGGATATTATTTGTAACTGGCTTCGGTTTTTGAACCAAATGGAACCATTTTCTTCAGTATAATTATTGCTTTGAGCATTAGTGAATGTTCTTAAGACCGAGTGGAGCTAGCTCATCTTTAAGTACCCGCTTCTTAAAATAAACCCTTCCCTGGAGTTAATGGTTTTAATTACTGTGTCCCAGGTACCCTCACCAATTAGAGGATGTGATAGCTTGACTGTGGAAGTGGCTGCATTTACATTTACACAAAATGAGTTTCATTTTCCAGGATGTACTCCCTCATGAATAGACAGCAGGAGGGCAGCCAGAGACCTCTAGCCAGGCATATGCTGTCTGTCTGTCTGTCTGCAACAGGTTGTTGCCTCTTCTATATATCTATGAGATGACATATGGTTAGTATGTGGCTAAATTCCTAGATTGTGAGTGCTCTGTGGCCTCAGAATGTGTTTCAGTCTTGACTCTTTGGTTCTCTATCAAACTTAGAACATTAAAAGATATGGGAGAGCCACATTCTGTGATTTTTAAGGATCTTCACGAAGGATGGGAGATGGATGTTTCAGGTCTGCATAAAGGAGATTGGAAAAACTGGAAAAGAGAGTTTGGATAGGGAAGTCTCCTCAAGAGCCTCTTAGACTGTATTTGAAAAGAATAAAAGGTCACATTCATCATCTTCAAAATAAAACAATAATAACAAAAATCCATAGGTATTCTAAGTTCCCCATGTATATGTCATCAAAATGAATCAATACAAAACTGCGAATTAGAGAACACAGTCATTTCTCCCATAATGTATTAATTTAAAGCGGGTTCACGATTTTTCAAAGTGAGGTCAGGTGTGAACCTGTTTCTTTGAAGAAATAGGTAATTATTGAGGCTACAACATAACTATTTTATATGGGCATATTGTTGGCAAATAACATTTTCAATTGAGTTAAGCACGTCCACTGACATCTACTGCACATTGTTCATTCCATGGATGTGGCTTTTTTTCGCTCATGGAAAATGAAAAATTAACCTAGTAATCCCATATAAATGAGTAGGTTTTTATTCAATGTGATTGGGTTTAGTTAGTCAGAATTTGCTGAACAAAAGATTATGAAAGTGGGCAAGCCTCTGCTTTGACTCCTTGTTGATGGTCTCCCCCCATTTAATTCACAGTCATAAGCTGTCCCTTATGTCAGTAGAATGTCAGGATCAGGGTTGCTTAACTTCTACGTTCTTGATAGTTCTAGCAATTCACCTTACAAATGCACTCACTGCGTCCGATCTCTCTTCTAATTAGAAATGAGTAAAATCGAGTGTAGACAATTCTGTCATCTCTGCTGTTAATAAGGAGTTATATTTTGAATGGCCATTTCTCTTACATTTAGTTTTTAGTTTGTTGACTTTGTCTATTGATAAGATGTGCGTTCTCCAGCAATAAAGAGATTCGTGATGTTGGAAACACAGATTCTAATTTGGAATAAGAAGTAGATGGTTTTATGAGATAAAGAGCACAGGCTAGACAATTACTGGTTGACAAGTATGTACCAATTTCCAGAGATGTACCTTTAGAAAGGAGGCTTTTTGAGTTCTAATCCTGACATTAAGTCAGTTCTTACAACCTTCAGTAAATCACCACCTCTCTGGCCTTAAGTAACCTATTTGTAAGGCCAAAGACTTAAAATACATACCCTCATTGCTTCCATAATTCACAGAGACAGGAGAAAACTGAATTTTAAAATCCTCCCAGGTATGGCAAAGAAACCCTAGATATTTTATTTATTTTTTTGGTTATTCAAGACAGGGTTTCTCTGTGTTACAGTCCTGGCTGTCCTGAAACTCACTTTGTAGACCAGGCTGACCTCAAACTCAGAGAGATTTACCTGTCTCTGCTTCCCAAGTGCTGGGATTTTTACTACACCCTGCAGACATTTTAGTCAAGATTCTTTGATAGTTCACTAAGCATAAAATCTGTTTAAAAAAAATACTGAGATCATAGCTTTAGTTTTCCAATGACCACAGCTCACTAGCCAAAGCTATGCTTTTGCACAAGGTAATTAATTGTATTATTATTATTATTATTATTTTAAACAGAGGGAATTAGGACACCATGGTGAACATAGAATTTGCATGAACTTTCAAGAGTAGTTTAGGCCTGCGAGGTCAGGAGCAGGATAACAGAACAGTAGTTAACCGAAAGGTCTGTTATGCAGAAATGGCGGTGGACTGAATGGGTCTTGGCTGTAGGAGAACTGTGCCTTTCTTGAATATGCAGTGTGAGAGATTCACTTTTAAGAAATTCAGGTAGGAGGAAGTGTGAGAAAAGCAGGATTTACAGGTCTTACTGGGCACATGCTTGGCGTAAACTATGGGCCAGAGCTACAAAGGAAAGACTTCCCATGTAGCCAATGGGCCAGAGGGCCATGGGGGAAGAACTCATTCTGTGAGGAACAGGGTGAATGCAGAGGGAAGCCCCCTCCCCCACCCCCTGTGCCAGTCCTGAACAGTCTTGAGGATGAGGGGTGATGGGTGAATGATGTGCCTCTGGAGCATAGAGGAACCCATCCCTACCTCACCACATCTGGTAGACACTTTCTTGCTCAATCACTGATCAGTTTAAAATCTGGTGGGCATTCACCGCCCTTCTAGGTGGTGTAGCCGCCATGGACTCATTTGGTTTGCTGTAAAGAAAAGGGGCTCTTGTCCTCTTCTCTTCCCCCTTTTCGTTGCTATATTTCAGACTCTCACTTAACCCAGCCATCCCCTTGCTTGCTGGAATAATTCACTGCTCACTGTCAGGACTGAATGGGATCTGAGAGTGCCAGGAAGGCTGCTTCCTGCCCTATTCCATCTTGGAAAACAGGGCTAGAAAAGAAGCGTCCTCCACTTTTGTTTCTGGTGTTCTCCACATAACACTCAGTGAAGAAGAAAACCTTTTGAAGATCCACTAAACCAGGCAAGTGCTAATGGATAGGCTTAGGGACCCTGCAGTTTAGAATATCCTGGTCTAGTTGAAGGAAAACCCAGCGCAAGTCTACTTGAATCTTTGCTCTTGAGATGCAACATGGGCTGCAGCTTCTGAAAGTTTGGATTTGAGAGGATTGCTGTTATTCTTATTTTTACCCACTGAACTCCTTCATCAACCACAAACTCACTAAAGAACTCTCAGCCTAGGGTTGATATTACCAGAAAACTGCAGAAGTAAGTGTCCTCGTTGGGCTGGCCTATCTCAGCCACAGGTGCCATAGAAGGAGTTACGTATTTGAATCACGAATCTCAGACTCCACACATTTTTTAGGGTGAGGTGTGTGGGACCCCCTCTCTTGTTGCCCACTTTGGGGGGGAAAAGCCTTGTACGTGTAACCTTTAGATTTCTAATTTTCAATACTTCGAAATAGGTGAGGACACAGAGGGGCAGGATGGGCCTATGGTGAAGAAATGCAGGGACTAGCAGGGGACTTATAGATAGCCTATTAGTCCACCCTAAAGCATACTACTTAGTATTTCTGAAACTGGAGATGTAGGGTCTGGACTCATCTCTGAACTAGTGGAGCTTGGGAGGCTGCGGCGGCCTGCAGGAGTAGGGCTCAAACTAGCCCACCGTTTTGTGTCCTGGCCTGCGAGTGTGTCAGAATAGGGTTCCACATAGACTCTGTGCAGCGGCCGCCTTGGGTCCTGGAGGCAGCTTCTCCGCTCCTCTGGGAGGCTGGCTGCATGGGTCAGAGGCAGGCCTCGGGGGACATCCACCACAGGTCCAGGCCTCTCTGCTTCCCCAGGATCCTCAGCCAGGCCGCAGGCCCTAGGCAGGTGCTGGGTGTAAACACCTTCGGAGAGTGACAGCGACTGGGTTTCGCTGTGCATGCGCAGCCAGCGGTGGTGGCGGCTGAAGCCACCATAGTGCTGGTGCTTGCCTGGCTTCCGCTTTCCCAGGAAGCCCAGCGGCGGCCTTGTGCCTGGCACCATCTTGGCATGGTTCTTGGGTGTCAAGCCCGTGAGGGTCATGCTGTGGAGAAACTCAACACATGAGTGGTCGGTGTCAGGACCCTGCACTGGGCCCTGAGGGTCCTGGCCAGGTCCCATGGAGGCCTTCATGTCATGCACCTGTAAGACATCTGGGGCGCTGCCACTGAGGCCGCTGAGGGCCTGCTGGGCAATGTCATGCGATGACAGGTAAACCAGGTCCAGGTCTCGTGGGCTCAGAGCGTCGCTGGAGTCATAGTCACTGTCTGTGGGGAGGAAGACTTCTGAGCAACCTTCTTCATCCGAGCAGGGCTGTGACTCTGCAAAGCCAGGGACAGATGTTAGAAAGAAGGTGACTTAGTGACGGCCTTACTCATAGGCCTAAGTAGGTTCAACCCTTGCTTGGAAAGGCACTCAACTTTGTTCTTTGGTCACATTTTGAAATTCTTAAAACGTGGCCCAAGAGCACATTTTCATGGAGCTCGGAACTCTGCAGATTATGTAGAAGGCTCTCGTCTTAGTTTAAGGGTAATGGAAATACTGGATAGGTCCGGTCGGGACAGTAGTTGTGGGGGACATTCCCTCATTCCCTACACGTGCATTCTATGGTTATTTTCTGGTATCTGCCTTTAGAGAGGATGGACTAGAAACAGAGCTGGGTGTTAGTCACTCTCTATTCCGGTTTCAGAGACAAGTTTTACATTTGACAAAACACCAGCAATTTAAAAAGGGGAAGGAAGGAGACATTGGTGGCAGGAGATGAGAAATCTGGTTTCAAATCTTAGCTGCCCTGTACCTCTTTCTGTGACCTTGGATAAAATTACTTCTTTGAACTTCAGTTTCTTTATCTGTAAGTGATGATGATATTGGAACTTACTTGGGGAGACTAGAAGCTACTGATTATAAATATAAACATTCAGTACAGTAAAAAAAAAAGCCAAAAGAAGAAAGAAACAACAAAAAAGTACAGCAGAAACCATCTCAAGGTATACATGATAGTCTTGAGTGAGCTAAACATTGGTTCCATATTTGTCATTTCATGCAGTAGTTGTTTGTATCTTTTTCCTTAATGATGGCAAGTGATGTCTAATGTCCATTGGGTTCCCCAAAGTGCTAAACCCATAGTAGCTTCTTGGTGAATAATGTACATGCTAATCCTGAAAACATTTTACAAAGCATTTATGTCAAATACATCTACCACCTCTTTCTAAGTATATGTCTTGGCTAGAAAGGCCTTGCCATACAGAATTATAAATATATTGCTTTCTAATATTCTGGGATTTGTTTACTGAATTTAACCATACGGAATTTATTTCTATATATGGAGCGTGGAATAAAAAGAACTCCTATTTATTTTACTGAAAGGATGGATGACCAATTGTCACAGCACTTATATATTGAATAGTCTACTTCTTAAAAAACACTGGAAATTTAAAGCAGTTCTAATAAAAAGTTTTCATAGTATTTTAAAATAGAAGTCAATAAATTGTTTTGAAAATTTGTCTAGGAGAGATTTCTGAGAATAATCAACTTAAAAAAGATACAATAGGGAAGAGGTGGCTAACCACATAAGCCAGACAATAGAACTTTGGTCATTCAAACTTTACAGTGTCAGTATACAAATGAATGGATAGATATGTAGAATATAAAAAAGCCTGAAAGCAGCTATAGTTTTGTGATAATGTGACAAAGATAACATTTCAAATTAGAGAGTGAAATCGATTATCCAATATAGAGCTGCAAAAATTGACTATCGTTTTAGTAAAATAAATAAGGAGTCTTACCACATTCCATACATAGAAATAAATTCCATATGGTTAAATATAATAATAAAATCCCAGAATATTAGAAAATAATGTATTGGCAATTTTGTGTGGGAAGGTCTTTTGAAATAAGACGCACCCTAGAACTCTAAAGAAGTGGTTGATGAATTTGACATAAATGCTTTATAAAACAAATGACACTATAAGCAAAGATAGTAAGTAGTAGGCTGTAAGAAAAGAATAATAGCACTGTAACAAAAAGTTAGAATCCACCTTGTATAAAGAATTGAAAGTCAGAAGACAACGAAAGAGCAAAAGATAAAGACCAACACTTGTGAAGAGAAACTTATACAGATGGCCAGCTCACACGTTACTATGCTAGCTTCAATTCCGAAAGCATTTCAGAAAGTGGAGTTGAACAAAGAGGCAGTTTTCCCATCAGATTACAGAAAGAAAGGGGGAGGGGGATGGGATGGGAGAGGGAGAACGGAGGGGCAGGGAAGGGGCAGGGGAGGGGGAGGGGAGGGGGAGGGAAGAAGAGAGGGAGGAGGAGAAGGGGAGGGAGAGAGGGAAGAGTAGAGAGGGAGAGAGAGGAGGAGAGAGAGGGAAGAGGAGAGGGGGAGGCGGGAAGGAGAGAGAGAGAATATTGTGTGTTATTGATGTGTGGGAATTAATCAAGAACTCTCATATACCGATGAGGAATCTAAATTGGTTTAGCTCTTTGGGCTGAAATTTGGCAGAATTTGTGAAAAATATGTATATCATTTATCCTCACAAGTCTTTTTTTTTTTTTTTTTGGCTATCTGTTTGAGAAATCGTCACCATGTGCACATGGAGGCGTTTTAGAAGTTGTTTACTGCAGCATGATTTATAGTAGTGAAAAACTAGACATCATCTTGTGGTTGAGAATGCTGTCAAAGGAAGACTTATAGGCACAGAAGCACTGAGAAAAGGAAAACAGTTTACTTGTAGAGTTCTGCAAGGGAGTCCATACTCAGGATTCGCTTACTGATTACAAAACACAACAGGAATTAACAAAATAAAACCACAAGGGTACCCTGTTGGGCAGTCCATGGTGGAAAGTTAGATGTGGCTATTTCAAGAATATTGAGAAATACAACGATAAAGTTTATTTTGTTTAGGAGTCAGTATCAGGACTTTTTGTGTTAGAGACTCCTTAGCTACCTAGATTTTTTTTTTCCATTTCTCCTCTCCCAACCTTTATTTGCTTATTTCACACTTGTGGTGTGTGTGTGTGTGTGTGTGTGTGTGTGTGTGTGTGTGTGTGTTTTAATTCCCACCCTAACTAGAGGTGACTTGTATACCTATTAGCAAGTTAGGTGCATTAAATGCTATTTGAGTGTACTGATTGGTTTTGTGTGTCAACTTGACACCAGCTGGGGTTATCACAGAGAAAGGAGCCTTCCTCGAAGAAATGCCTCCATGAGATCCATCTGTAAGGCATTTTCTCAATTAGTGATCAAGGGGGGAGGGCCCCTTGTGGGTGCTGCCATCCCTGGACTGGTAGTCTTGGGTTCTATAAGAAAGCAAGCTGAGCATGCCAGGAGAAGCAATCCAGTAAACATCCCTCCATGGACTCTCCATCAGCTCCTGCCTCCAAGTTCTTGCCTTGTGTGAGTTCCAGTCTTGACTTCTTTTGGTGATGAACAGTAATTTGGAAGTGTGAGCTGAATAAACCTTCTTCTCCCCACCTTGCTTCTTGGTCATGATATTTTGTGCAGGAATACAAACCCTGACTAAGACATTGAGTTATTTTACTTTTCATTTATGATGAGCTTTTTGGAACTTAACTCCACCAAAGGTTGTGGAACATTTGTACTTGGTACAAATGAACCTAAAATTTCTAAGAAGTCAGAACACCTGTTTCTAGGGAGTTTCCTGTTTTGGTGGAAGTATGAGGCAAGTTATATGCATTCATTGGGATAAAGTTAATAAACCATCTTTTATTTATTTTCTTCCCTCATTGTCTATTCCTTTTCTATATTAATTAGTTTCTTTATCTACCATCTAAAAGTGATTTAAGGCAGGCTTTTTTAATTGATATACTTGTAATGACAACAGAATTATAAATGGGAAAAATGAAAACAGTATAAGCAAATCCATTTAATTAGAATCAGATCAGAGGCCAGGTCAATACTGAGGTTGCAGTTACAAGGGTTTTCTTTTTTTTTAAATTAAGTGTTTTGTACACAAATGTTCATAGTAGCCTTTTTGGTAGTAAAAACTATAAACTTCCATTATGTCCTTCAATGAATGAATGGTTAAATTGTGACACACCCATAATATGGAATACTTTTTAATTAGTTAAAAGAAAGAAGTCCATATGTGTAATATTTTTGCTAGAACACAGAGATGAAGAACAGATTGTGGGTCGCCAGGGACGGGGTGCTGGGAGAGATGTGAGGTCATGAAAGGTTAACACAGAGTTACATTTGAGTAGCGTGATCATGGTGGGAGTTACCCACTGCCAACTATATGACAACACTGTGCCAAGCCACACATGTGAGGCTATCTCATGTGCGGATACATACATATCAAAGTGAGCATTCCTGTAACAGCTGGAATCTAGACCTGCTGTGTGGCCTATATCCATTTTCTTTTTCTGATAATGTCTAAGTGATGTGTTAAATGTTAATATGGGGGTTTGAGAGCTTTCTGCGATCCTGTGTGTATAGGTGTTTCAAAATATAATTTTAAGAGACTCTAGTTTGAAAAGCAGGTAGAACCAGAGAGGATGGGAGGCTTAGATAAGAAGCTAGCTCCAAGTTGTATAGCCAACAGGTAATTATTGAAAGGTTTTGAAGAGTGGACAAGATGAGAAGAGGGATGTAGGGTAGTTATGTATCAGGTAAAGCATGAGAGATGAATGAGGAGGGGAGAGCATAGAGGGCAGCTAGCAAGGGAGGTCTAGGCTGGACACTTCCTCAGACTGTGGTGCTGAGCAGTAGCAGGGTGTATATGGAGGAAGAAGACTTGCAGGAAAGCCATTCATTCTAAGATGTTCATTGAACATGCGCTTACGCCAGATGGTTAAGGACTCTACTTTTAAGCATCTAATAGGGTGTGAATCAGGCAACAAGTCAGAACATATGAACTCTAGAGAATACAAAGTCCTGTGAACAAAATGATATTGGCTTTTAGCTAGCGAGTGATTTGGGAGGGAGATTCTTTTGATTAGATGGTCAGGGCCTGCATCTCTCTGCATCTATTTGTGAGTCTGCATGAGATCTTGGTGATCAGGGGAGTTCTAGGGAAGAATGTCCTAGACAATTAGGAGAACATTTGTGATGCCCGCATTCATGATGTCTGCAAAGGTAGACATGGTAAACCCGGAAAGCCGGTTAGTTATATTGCAGCCCTAGCTTAGGTTGGGCAGCAGAGAAGATGGTGAATTTGATCTGGGAAAAGTTGAGTTTGAGGAGATGGCAAGAGTTTCCGGGAGACTGACTGGGAACATGCCATGGTGGAAAGGCAGTACATGTGGATGTGTGGAAGAAAGCCCCACTGGTTGAAGATGTGTGGTTGGTGAGGCTGTTGACTATAAACGGGGGTGGGTCAGGGTTGGGAGAATCATTATTGGTGTTGGTGCTTTCAGAGATGGAATAATACGTTGTTCTCAGAGAAAAATGATTAAGAAAGAAGACAATATATGTAAAGAGATTTTGTGTGTGTGTGTGTGTGTGTGTGTGCATGTGGATGCGTTAAAAGGAGAGGAAAGAATAAAGGCTTAAACTGAGTGATTTTCATTTTTCTCTTTTTAAAAAAGTTTTTTTGATGCTGGGGATTGAACATGGGGTCTTGTACATATTAGACAAGCTGTATCTTCAGCCAAGTTTTTTAAGAAAACACTTTAGATAGTTCTCTCTCTGATCTTTAACGGGGGAAAATCAGGCACTGGAAGAATCAGGAACCTATGATTTTTACTGCTTTCTGGAGATGGCTAGGATAGGTGCCTTAGAAGTCAGAAGAGAGGTTAATTGAAGATCTGAAACTGGGTTTGAAATCAGATCCATGTAAAGAATTAGTAATTGATTTTAGTTGAATTTCCCTCCCCACCTCTATGGTTAGTGAAGCTGTCTTTATGTGCTCGTTTATATCCCAATACTAATAACACTGTCTGGTAGTTACTTACTGTGAGTCATTGTAATGCCGAGGTACTGAACAGCATTCTTTAATGCTGGTTTTTTTCTTCATTTTACCAATGAAAATACTGAAGCTTAAGCTTATTAAATTTTGTATCTTTTTTTTTTTTTTTGGTTTTTTTGAGGCAGGGTTTCTCTGTGTAGCCCTGGCTGTCCTGGAACTCACTCTGTAGACCAGGCTGGCCTCGAACTCAGAAATCCACCTGCCTCTGCCTCCCAAGTGCTGGGATTAAAGGCGTGCGCCACCACCGCCCGGCAAATTTTGTATCTTATATAGCTGATTAATGGCAGAATTTGTACCTAAATACAGATTCATACTTCTCCAGAGACTGATATCCACTTAAGAATTTCCATGGGTTTCCTCTGAATGTGTTCTGATGACAGGGATCTATCTGGTCCATCTAAGTGACTGACACAGAATTACATCAGTTAAGTCCCTGGCAAGGGAGCCTAGGCATTGCTGCTGCTCAGACTTATATTGACTTCCCTGTCAGTGCTATAGAAAATTCAGCACTGATGGCTTTAGAGAATAAAGGTGTATCTCCCATAGCTCTGGACGCCCAAGTTCAAACTTGGCGTATTAGCAGCACCACATCCCCCTGGCAGATCTTAATGGGGAAAAGAACAGTTCCTTGCTTCTTCTGGCTTTGGGTAGCGTTCTTTACATTTTTTTATTGGCTCATAGCTTTTCTTTAGTGTCCATGTCTTCTGTTTATGAGGACCATTGATATTGGGTTAAGGCCCAGGTAGTTAGAAATGATCTCATCTTAAGATAATTAGTTGCGTCTGAAAGATCTTTTTTTTTTAATGAATATGGCCACAATTCCAGGATGCAAAGATTAACACTTGGACATATTTTTGGGGGTGTGGAAGTTTCAATCCATCCAGTGAAATGCCTGTAACAAGGAGTAGTTCCTGAGGTGCTTGGCAGTGTCTTTCTCCTTCTAGTTAATGATTCGAGTACTTGACTAAAGCAATTTGCACTTAAAAGAAGATTTATTTATTTTTTTATTTTATATGTATGTGTATGTATGTGTGTATGTGCATGCAGGTGCCAGCTGAGGATGGAAATGGGCACGGGATCCCCTGGAGCTGAAGGTTTAGGTTGTGAGCCAGCTTATGTGGATGCTGGGAACTGAACTCTGGCTTTCTGCAAGCACCGAGTGCTACTGAGTCACCTCTCCAGCCTCCAAAAATAGAAGTTATTGTTTAGAGAAGACGGGGGATATAGAATGTAATTTCAGAGAAGCTGATGTGAATTGTCAATGGTGGGCCATATTTGAAGATCTGGTCTCTAGGGAGGGCCCATACTAGCTTCCCCAGGTGGCATTAGTTTCTCAGTTCTCTCAGCTTTCAGAAGATTTTATTTATATCTGTGTTACTGCACTTACCAAGTTTCATTATAAACAATCAAATTTCTCATATTTCTCTCCTTTGGACTGTGAACTCTATAGAGAGCATGCACACTGTCTTCCTTATCTCTGTTTAGTAAAGTTGTAAAACTTCAGTCAGTGAAGGAATGAGAGGAACAAGGTAAGCAAAATGGTACATAGAGTCTTCTGCATGTCTCATGTCCTCTAATTGGAACATGGGCATTGAGCAGAGCACCGGCTCTCCCCATCCTCAGACTGTGTCTTATCATCCTTGCGTTAGCCTCTTGTGTGGAAAGTACATTGAACTGTAGTGAAATGAATATGTGTGGAAATCTTGGTGCACAAAGAAGGGTGAGGCTGATCGTCTCTGAAAAGCAGCACTCCAGAAACAACCTGGAAAGATCTAATTAACCTCATTTGCCATAGAAATTCACTCTCTATCATTGGTAACATCAGAACCAAGAGTCGACTCACATACGCAGAAAGAACAGTTGATAAAAATGAGACAAACATTGGCTAAAGGCTTGTCTTGTTTCTTATTGTGTATATAGTTTTAAACAAATTACTTAGCTTGTCTGAACCCTGTCTGTAGCATAGAGGTTGATAGACTGCTTATCTTCCATGGGTGTGATGCAGATTAAATAGACTTTTAAAAAGACACTTTAAGTACCCTATAGACAGAAAGTAACTAGATTAAATAGTGAGTTAGTAAATTATGTAAGTTACTATATGACTCCTATAGCATGATAGGTAAGAAGTAAATCAAGACTTAGTTATAACTATAGTAACCCAGGAAGGAGGTGTAAAAGAGCCAGAGAATGGAGTCTTAAGTATCTTGTTGGTCCATGACCCTGTCCTTAGGAAACGCTATTCTGGTAGGATCGGACCTTAATATTGACTCACATGACAGTTGGGTTATTTATTAGAAATGGAATCTCTTACTGAGAGTGGTATAGCCCTCCAGGAACAGGCTCAGAGAGTCTCCAGATGCATCCAGGGCATCCAGGAGAATTTCTAAGGACCTAGGCCACTGCTCCTTCCTCCCCTCCAGGAAGAGAGTGCAGAGTACAACTTCCCTCCCCAATCCAGACCGTGTGCGTGTGCTCCTGGTATTAATCATGGTAGGCACCTTTCCCAGCTTATGTTATCCAACCTGGTGGTACTCCCTACTTTCTCTTGGAGGGTATTGGGCAGGCCAGCATTGGGAGAATCTGAGCTTTCTCTCTGTTTGACCAGGGAGGCGCTGGAGGAGGGTCTAACCATATTATTAGTGCTGGAGTAGGAAGCTTGGTTTTCCTGCTGTTGTGATGGATGCTGCAACTTCTGGTCTCTGGGGGGTCAGGCCAACAACAGCACAGTGGAGTTGCTGTGGGTCTTGAGAGTGTATGGAGAGATGACATTTCTGGAAAGAATCGTTAGTTTAAAGCTATTGCTTTTTTTCTAAAAGGTGGGAGGTAGTGGTGTTGTTAGTGGTCAGACAGAAAGAAAGGAACATCAGGTCAGATTTCCCTAAATTCTATATTCACATGGAATAGAGCACTATCCATATATATGCATATGCATATATGGGCCTCACTGGATCTATTTCCATGTGTTTAATAGAACTGAAATAATTTATAAGTAAAAAACAATGTATTGACTCATCAAGCCTTAGGTAGTTTTGTTCATTTTTTTTTTAATTTTCCAAGAGAAAGGTCCCCTCAAGGGACCATCTGGTTTATGCTGGATTGTTCCTGACCTCTTCTGGGGAAAGGTTATCAGGAAATTTCACATTTGGAAGAATGGGAAGATCTTCATGAAGAAAACAACACCGATCTTCCCTCCATTGCCTCATCCATGTGTTACGAGGAGAAACAGTCAGTGTTGGGGAAAAATATTGCTTCCTGTGACGCTGTCCCCACAGAAAGGGGGTAGGAGAGAATGCCCATGGGATGAAGCAAATGTCCCTCCCCTTGCTGTGTGGACCGCCTTTTCTTGGAGCTGACATTCTGCCTTGGGCCCTTGGGAGATGCTTCATTTTAATCAACTCACAGGAGTTCTTTCTGTTTTGAAAGCCACACAGAATTGGGAAGTTAGAGTTCTATTCCCTGTTCTCATGCTAAACAGAGTTGCACAGACAAACCCAACATACTCGACAACTAGGACAGAATCTTGGGTTGGCACTGGGGGCGATTTCTGAGATAGGCTCCCCATTTCCAGTGGGCGCCTTAGAAGTTGAGGGAGTTCACCCACATAGAATGGAATTGTGCTGAGAACTTTGTGCCGTGAAAATGCAGTTGAGGGGGAATGTTTTTGTCTCGATTGGGTTTTCCCTAGTCACAAGTGATCTCCAAATAACTCAAAGTGGTCCCACGTGTGAAGAGGACAGGATACGGGACAGATTTCGTTGCTCTGAATGGAATCTGTGCTTTTATTAATTAATTAATTTATTTTTTGTGAGGAGGTAAGATAGTGTTTCTCCCTTATGCTCCACACTGTGTTCTTGTCAATAGGTTCTATTTGCCGCTTGCTGCTTTCCATGTCTCTGGGTTTCACAGCCCAAGGAATTTTCGCTTCAGAGAAATAAATGGACCCAAGAGAGAATTGTGTTTTAAGAAACAGAATGATGATCACTCACATTTTCAGTTAATAATAAAATCCAAACGCAATTGGGCAGATCCTCCCAGCAGGGAGTGTGTGTAATCCATCCTTAGGCCAACGTGAGAGTCTGGCATTTCTAGGGCATAGAGGAGGCCACCCTCATACAATCTAGGAGGAGCCCACTTGGGACCCAGTGGCTAGAAGATTGAACATTGGGAAAAGTCTGTGAATAGAGTGAGCAGATGAGCTATGAAGGTGGAAATAGAATTGAAAATCTGTTTGTGAGATTATATACACTGTAGAACTGCCTTAGAAGTGGCATCTAACCTTATGTGTCTCTGGTACTTGCTGCCTTTCTTTTGTCTTCTCTTTCACAGCTAAGACTTTAGAGTGTGTTTTTCTGGTCCTACTTTGTCCTCTCCCATTTATCCCCAGTCTAGTGATGCGTCTTCCTCTTTTCTTTCACAAACTGTTCTCGTCAAGGCTATTGATGACTTCCTTGTTGAAGAAAACAAAAGAACAGAAAGTATACAGTTGTTTTATTTAAGTTTTCTCCATCCTTTGACCTGCTTCGTGGCACTGATTTTCTGCTTTGTTTTATTTTTCTTTTAAATCTCTTGTCCCTGGTTGTTCCTTCTTAATCTAAGACATCTTGTTGATTCATGCCACAGGCGCCTTCCATAGGGTTTCTCTTTCCATGGCTTGCATATACTGTCTAGGGGATCTCATGCATTTTTATAGTTTCAGACACAATCCATGGGCCAACAGCATCTTAAATCTGTATTATTATTAGCCTGATTATCTTTCCAGCATGATAGACATCTCTACATTGTGCTTTTTTTTCTGAATGTTTATTTTTGTGGAAATATTCAAAGCCATTCATATTTAATACATTCAGCTATTTGAAGCTTATTTTTCCTCCCGTCTCTCTCTCATCCAGAAAATTTAGCTTCTTTTTTATTAGCCTCCTAAACTCTCTGCTTATTATATTTTCCCTGTATGTTTTCTTTATACAATAGTGAGATTTAATTTTAAGAGAAATTCAGATCCCATTGATTTTTGCTGATGGTTTCTAGTGCCTTTCTGTCACTAGCTAAGAAATCCAAACTTGGCGGTGGGGCCTTCAGCATCCTACCTGGGATGGCTCCCCAGGGACCACCCAGTCTCTTACTACTACCCATCCTTTCACTCAAGCTGGCCCAGGCACTCCACCTTCCTCCTAACCCACCTTGAAGCCTTTTGCTATTTTGCTGTTTAGGAAACTCCAACTCCAGATTTTTGTCTTGTCCTGCGGTAGGTTAAGATCTCACTGTCTCTGGTGGGTCTCTGTCAAGCATCCTAGAATTCACCATCTTCCATCTGCCCTCATTGCAGTTGTTTTGTATCATTCTCTGGAGTTTTAATGGTCTGCTATTCTATTTTCCTTGCCATCCCTTCTAGACTAAGTTCCATAGGAGTGGAGGCTTTACTCTTATTCGTTATCTCACAATTACTCAAAACAGTGTCTGGCACATAGTAGGCAACCAACCTGTATTTTTATATGGACATAAAGAATGAGCAGTCAGCATCCTGACTGTGAGCCGGACTGACCACAGTTACGGAAGTAAGCTCAAAACAGTTGACTTCCTCTGCCCACATCACTCTTTCCTCCTCTGCACATCTTCTGCTTGCTCAGTACTGGCTCCTGCTTTGATCTTAAGAGTATATGGGTTAATGCCACCAATCTCCTAGGCAGTTACAGAACTGGCTTTGTTTGTTTGTTTGTTTTGTCAGCCTATCTAAATCTCCCATTAGATCAATTTCTGGCACAAATGATATTTGATTTGTATACCCAAGGCCAGTGCAAGTTAGTAAAGCAAATCAAAAGAGTTCAAAACACCCTAGAAACTCTATTGAAATAATTATTTTGCTGAATTAGTTGGTAAGTCACTGATGTCTTTGGCAATAAAAGTTAGCTGCTTCCCATGTTCTTGTACCCTTGCCAAGTTTTTACTTTTAGAGACTGAGATTTTTAAAACAGCAGCATACACAGAGTTGCTTATAGAAAGGCACATATCTCTATTAAAGGTTTTATATGAAGATGATAACATAAAAATATGATATTTATAATATACTTCCTGTTACATTTCATGTATCTTTGATAGTTTTACTCACAAATGACTCCTCAAGGTAAAGACATTACTATTCTGATTTTACGTGTACAGAAACTAATACTCAAACGTACCAATCTGTTCAGACGCATGAAGCAAGTGAAACAAAGTTGGAATTTGAATACAGGCCTCTGATTTCTAAGCCCAGGCTCTTTATGCTGCACCATGCTGCCCCCTATGGGACAAGCCTATAAATCGGAACTGCTCATTATAAAAGTAGTAGTATGGAGATTATAATATTGGAGTGCTTTTCAGACGTAGAATTAAGAAAGGCGGCTTAAATGGCCATTATTTTTATCGACTAGCAAAACAACACCAGACTCAACCTGCCTCAGGAAAAAGTGTTACATAGCATTTCTTAAATTTATATCCTTTTCCTTCTGCCTAGAAGCACTAAGGTATTTTGAGGAAATTATGTTTTTCCAGTCATGTTTTTTTCCACGTAATCTCATCCTTAATTTCCGAGGTGCCGTGTGAGACATTTCTTTTGACTTGGTTCCTTAAATCGTCATGTCCGTGACTATCCTGAGCTTATTGGGTTTCAGTTTTAGGATTCCAATTAGTTTATCCAAGATTTCTCTCTTCCTCACATTCCACCAGAGAGCATGATGTGAGTGGGAGGTATGCCCCTATCTCTTACCTCCTTCAGTCTGATGTCCTTACCTGAAACAGCAGCAGTCCTCCTTTAGGGAGTTTTCAGATCTCCATTCTTGTTCCATGTCCTTCCATACCTTGGTCATGTGGACTAGTGCTGGTTTAATATTCCCTATATGCCCCACCCAAGTCCTCAGCAAAGCGAAGCAATCTCATGTTATTACCCTAGTCGCCATGACTCTGGGCTTGTTTCTTTCATGCTTTTCAATTCTGACTCCTGAACTGTGTTTCCTAGCACCCGCTAGAACCAATGTGTCAACACAAAGAACATCATCAGTGAAGACAGGGCCAAGTCTCTGGCGACCAAACCAAAGAGCTCGAGATCTTATGGCTTACCGCTCACCGCCTTTCTTCTATGTGTCTCTGGGGATGGGGATGTTGACGGAAGGCAGTCTATGTGTGATGACGTAGAACTGATCTTCTTCAGACTCTGCTCACTGGAGGAGTCTATCAGCTTAGTGATAGGCAAGCCAGAGACTGGTTGCTTGTATCGGGCATACTGTAGAGCATCCATGATCCACCTCATCTCACGCCAGACTTCATCGATTTGCTTTGGAATAAAATAGTAAATGGCGTTAAGTTATGAAGCACCCATGGAAGAAAAAAAATACATTTTCTTAAGAGTTCAGGATGAACCATTTGCTATACCACTGGTTTCTATATGGCTTGAGTCTTTGTTGCTTTGTTTGCAAACTACAGATAAATATCCCATAGGATGATTGAGTAGGATGCCAGGTTTGAAAGCATGTATGACACCACAGGGCACTTAGCTCACACATGTAAAGCTATCTTCTCTTGCTGTGTCATGAAATACACAGTTTTAGGGAGGAGGTGATGTGATTGGGTGACATATGCATCTGAGAACATTTATACCTGTATTACAGGAACGATTTAACTTAGTAAGTTTAATAAATAAGCTTACTACTTTTGTATATGCAAAGCAAATGCTTCCAGACTCTAAAGTTCCTGTTGAGGAGTTGAAACACTCTATGGTAGCACATCTTAGATCGGCACCACTTTGATTTCAGGGTTACTAAAGTGATTATAGTGACACTTTCATTATAAAGTACAGTGGTAGTTGCTAGTGGTTTAAAAGTCACTCGATTTTTGTCTCTCATGGTAGATGACAGGTGTTCTTCAGATCACTATGGCCACTGGCCATGGCCATGAGCTTTCTGATTGTTCTGTCTCCCAAGAAGAGACCATTAGTTATACCGTTTCTTGGGAACCTAAAGCCTGAGGTTGGCCTTACATCTGATTTCACCGGGTACCTTGACAAACCTGTAATTGAGGAAGTTTGGCCACATGATGGCTAAGGTAACATCCAGCTCTAATACTTTAAGGTTCTTTTTGGAGAACATTTAGAAAGTTGGCGTCAGTACCAACTTCAGGTAGAAGATGTTCATTGTGTGAATAATGGTACGTTAAGTGTCCCTGACTGGAGAGGTTTTAAAGATTAGGTATCACCCAGTGTTATTTTATTTTTAATTTTTTCTTAGATATTTAGCCATACTCTTAAAAAATAAAAAAACAGTACTAAAGAACCTTGCACTCAGAGGATTTCTGAGTTCGAGGCCAGCCTGGTCTACAAAGTGAGTTCCAGGACAGCCAGGGCTACACAGAGAAACCCTGTCTCGAAAAACCAAAAAAAAAAAAAAAAAAAAAAAAAAAGAACCTTGCACTCCTACCACATAATAGATTCTGAAACCATGACATTCCCTCTTATGGTCATGCCCAGGGAGACAGGCAGGCTAAAATGAACTAGTGGGTGAAAATGTGTGGCCAGGGGCCATTTCCCCTTGCTTTCTAGTTCTGTGCTGCCCTGGTATAAGACTTGGCAGAGTACTCAACATTGGTGTTGCAAGCGTGAGACTGAGGCCCGGGGTTTGTTCACTCCTTTAGCTGGGCAGGAAGTTCCACAGTAGCTAGACCCAGGAGGAGGCATGAAGCTATGTTAGGGGGAGAATTTGAAAGGAACTTTAAGTTCATGAGGACCAAGCCAAATCGGGACTCCCAGGTTAGACCAGCATGGATTTCCCTTGATGAAACAGTTACTTTTTTTGCTGGCTTTTTGTTGGTATTCAGTGTACAGTGGTCTTGAAGTTACTTCAAAGGCTCTGTCTGATTACGGATAACTTCTTTAGAGTGCCTGTCAAGGACAGGAACTATGCTTTTATATTTTTCTTAAATTAGATTCTCAGGGAATGATAGCACAGTAAATGAAGAGATGGAAAGGCTACCCAGTTCTTCAGATTTCTACTCTCAGGGTTATTGGAAAGATTCAGGGGATATGGGTGAGTGTGCTTGGCAAACTGGGCAATATTATAATGCCTTCAGTTGTAGGATGCCAATCAAAACTCTTTCAGCAGGATGAATGTGAATCCCTAAAAGATTTCCTAAATCCTAACCCTCAGAACCTGTAGCTATTACCTTATATGATTAAAAAAGTGAGTACCACTTTCTGTGGCAAAGTTGGGGCTGTTAAGGATTCTAGAAGAGATGTTTGTCCTAGACTGTCTGTGGGAGAATTAATTCTCTGTGGGAGAATTAATTCCAATGACAAATGTCCTCATAAGGACTTGCTACCAGAGGGAGGCAGAGGGAGGCTTGGCTGACGAGAAGAGGCTGTACAGCCACAAAAGTAGAGATGACATGAGTTAAGGAATGACAGCCACTCACAGATGCTGGGGGAGGCGGAGAATGAGCTCTCGCCAGAGCGTTCAGAAGACTGCAGCTCTGCCAACAGGAATTTTGAACCTCTGTTCTCCAAGGCCTAGAATAATGTTCAGCCACTTTGTGGTAACTTGTAAATTTATGTGTTTTTTTTCATAACAGTCCACCTGTTCTTTTTAGATAAAAGTGTTTCAGCCTATTGCCAAGCACGGGCAGATCTGCATGAGGCAAGGCTGATGTCTTAGGTTTTCCTGGTGCTGAGGTGGTGAGGGCCCAACCGAGGAAAAGGAAACATGCTGTAGGTTCAGGGAGGCCTGTGGGCTGAGTTTAATGAAACCTCGCTAAGTAGCTCCAAAAGAATTCCAATTTCCACTCGTTTCACCTTCCACTGTTGATCTAAAAGCAACTGACAACATAATCCCCCCGATTTTAAGGTCCAAATTTGACTTCTGAAGACTTGCTGACACGCTTTTCAAATGAACGCCTGTGAACTGCCTGGGTCTGTTGATTAAAGGTTCTGCATTTACTTCTCACCCTGCTTTTTACAAATTTCACTTCTCATCCTATAAATTATACCCTTTCTCTGGACCCAGGCGAGATAATATTTTTATTAAAATGTAAAGGTGATTGGCTTTCTCACGGCATAGCCACAAGGTGCTCGAGGGGATGATAGATTGGCTCTGTCTAATGAGCTCTGTTTCTGTTACGGCTTAGGCACATTTGAAGCATTACAGTATATAAATTATGGCCTAATTGCCCTTTTGGTTTTAACAACTCAAAGTATGCTAAGCCTCAGGTCTTCATGATTTGACATCTCTCTCTCTCTCTCTCTCTCTCTCTCTCTCTTTCTCTCTCTCTCTCTCTCATTTTCTTTCTTCACTCACTCTGACATTTCTACTGCCTGTACTGTCTAGAAAGCCTGTATACCTTATCTGTGACTTTTCTATGCCTCCCCAGGTCCAGACCTCCCCTTTTTTGGCTACACTCCTTGGCTTCTTTTCCAAGCAGTATTTACATAGACTCCCCTGCTCTTTACAATGTTTGGTTTGTGTAGTAACACTGTCTTAGATCTAGGCAGACCTGGCAGTTGCCTCCGCAGGCCCTGGTTATGGTGTGTGGTGGGCTGAGCTGTGAACACCAATGGATGAGGGGCTACAGCTGGTTTTCATTTTGGGGGCGGGGGTTAAGAAGTCAACACAGGTAAAGGGGAGCCAGGACACGGGGTTGTCTGCAGGCAGTGAAATTGCTCATGTCGGGGCCAGCAGGGTGGCATACTGAAGGCTGGGGATCCAGGTAGATGGTATGGAATTACCCTACTCTAAGAAGTTAGTTTTTGAACACTTAGGGAACTGGCTTTTATCCAAGTCTATGCGCCTACGGGAGTCTGGAGCAGGCAAGAACTTTGAAAAATTCTTGGCCTGGCCTGCCATTATTCAGCCCACTTAAACATTTGATCAGAAGGAATGAGAAAAAAAAAAGACTCGAGGCTAGGTGAGGAGTGAGGGGAGCATGGGGAGTGGCCAGGAAGTGAGGATGCAGTCATGGATTCTGGGAGGGCACAAGATAGCCACAGACTAAAGAAAGGCAGTATCCTCATTGGATGAATAAGATTTGGATAAGCTTACAGGGGAATAAGGCAGAAGAAACACAATCCAAGGCATGGTTAGTAAAGTGTTTCCTTAAAATGTTTTTTGTTGTGGGTCATAAAAGTAATGTTAGAGAATTTCTCTAGTCCAATCTTTCCATTGCAGACATGAGAAACAAGTTCTGTCACCTACCTCCAGATCAAACAAAATGTCATCGGCTCTGGGACAACTTAGAACCAAAAGGTGTGTTCCTTGACTTCAGGACTCGTTATTACTGAGACAGTGTCTCTCTATGTGACCCAGATTGGCCTTAAGCTCCTCGTGTAGCCCAGGCTAGCCTTGAACTCTCAGTCTCCCTGTCTCAGCCTCTCTATCTCTGGATTATATAGGTGTGTCAACATCCCTGGCTTTACCATGGCGCTGGACTCAAAAGATGAGGAGGAGATTGGAGAGACAGCTCAGTGGATAGGAGCAACTGCCGTGCAAGCAGAGACCTGAGTTCAGATCCTGGTTTCCACATAAAATGCTGGGTGTGGTCACAGGCACTCCCTGGTAACTTCAGTGCTGAGCCGGGTGGGGAGGAAGGGTTTGCAGAAACAGGAAGGTTGCTGGAATTTGCTGGCTGCTAGCTAGGCCAAGAAACAACTAGCCCCAGGTTCAGTGAGAGACCCTGTCTGAAAGGGATGTGCAGAACACTCGACATCCCTCCAACTCTCTGACCTCTGAGTTTGTTCAGGTTCACACACCTACATACTCATGTGCACATCACACACACACACACACACACACACACGCACGCACGCGCGCGCACACACACACACTCACACACACACACACACAGAGTCTTCCATGTCATCCTTATCTTGTATTCCCCTTTTCCTACTCTGTCTCCACTGTTGACATCTGTTCTTTATTGGAAATGAAATTAATGGACTGAATGTTTTCATATTCTAAATTCTACAACCTCAGGTGGAGAAGTGTACAGGTACTTCTTTGGTCTGAGGGTCATCCTCATTTATAGATGAGGGAAATAGGTTCTACCACTTAACCACATTTTCTTTCTAAATATTACCAAATATTTATTTCTTTCACTTTTATATTTCAAAGGACTTTTACTTTTATCTTTTTTAAAAAAGATTTATGTGTTTATTTTATACATATGAGTACACCACCATTGCTCTCTTCAGACACACCAGAAGTGGGCATCAGACCCCATTACAGATGGTTGTGAACCACCATGTGGTTGCTGGGAATTGAACTCAGGACCTCTGGAAGAGCAGTCAGTGCTCTTAACTGCTGAGACATCTCTCCAGCCCTACTTCTATCTTTTTATTGTTTGTTTTTGAGACTTTATTTGGTGTTGCCCTGACCCTGAATTCACTATGTAACTAAGGATGGCCTTGAACTCTTGATCCTCCTGTATCTACTTCCTGAGGCATGTCTTACCATGCTTGGCCTTGTACTTCTTATTGATGAATGAATATACAACTCATTGACTAGTTGGTATGTGCCAGGCACTTTACGGGCATTAGCTCACTAAATTATTTCTGCCACGCTAAAATAATACTAAGATGTAGGACTAGTATCATATACCCCTCCCCTTTTTTTTCTTGGAGACAGAGTCATGCTATGTAATCCTGGATAGCTTATAATTCTCGAAGTAGATCAGACTTGCCTTGAATTTCCAGAGATCAGCCTACTTCTGTCTTCTGAGTGCTGGAGTTAAAGTGTGTCCATAGTCACTTTATTGTGACTATTTTCATAAATGGGTAGAAAATGGGGAGTTCGTGTGTATGTGTGTGTGTACATGTGTGTACGCTCTGCTTTCAACACAGGGTCTCTCATTGGCCCTGAGCTCACTATGAAGGCTAGGCTGGGCCGGTGAGCACCAGAGGTCATCTTGCCCCAGCGTCCGGAGCACGGGGTTTATAATGCATGCCCAGTTCCCTGGAGTTATAAGGCATGCCCCATGAACTTACTTTTTAGTGTAGTTTCTCAGGGCCTCATTCTCTGAGATAAGTACTTTACCCAAGCCCAAGTGACTTACCTATTGAGCCCTAAGTTCACAATGTTTCCTCATATTGAGTTCTTTTTACTTCTCATTTGGATAGTTGTTGGAGCTTCTGGTCTGACTGGTTCCTTACCTTTAGTCCTCTCCTTAAGTTCAGGAGAGACCAGGCCGACTATTTTGTGAGCAGAACCACACAGAATCCTTAGAGTGAACCACCAGTACGACTATTGCAGTACCCACGAGGGATGTGACCTCCCTGCTCCAATAGGACCCAGTAGATCTGTGACAAACTGTGATTTATTTATTTATTTATTTATTTATTACTGCGGCCTTTGGTCTGGTCCTCTGATCTGCTCTTACTGTTATCATCCAGTCTTATCCATTCTTATCCAGTCTTGTCTGGCCACCCAATGTTCAATTTATGCTCCTACCAACCTGAACACCTTATCGTTCTCCAAATCTTATCTTCCTGCCTGTCTGCCTAGTCTGTTTATTATTTTCTCTTTGGATGCAGAACTCTGTTTTTACATGGTATATGTAGTCTAGCCCGTTCCACGAGTCCAGCTCGGATGCCATCAAGACCTTCCCTTCCCATGGCATCTTTCCTACTAGCCACAAGCGAGCATTAAGAGCGTTACCCGAGGAACAGCAGCCTTACCTGAATGAAGTCCAGCACTTGCTGGTGCCGTTGTTTGGCAGCTGCGACCTCGCTGTCTGAGATTGCTTCCCTCAGGGACTGTTGGGTATTCAGAGAGTCCAGCTCCACAACAGCAGAGAGGCGGCAATACAGACTAATAAATTTCTCTCTGTAGCTGCAAAAATGAACTGGAAAATGGACAAGCAAAATAAAACATGTTAAGATCTGGTATCAAAATAGAGAAATTCATACAGCACAAAAAACCAGTCGAATGGAAACATGATTTATTAACCCTATCAGTGGAAAATATTAAGCCATAAATAAATTATAAATGTGCTCTTAAGGGGCCAGTTGTCTGGCTTTAGTCAGACAGTATTCCCTTTTAGGTTACCAACTCCTCATAAGGTATGGGGAAGTGGGTTGGCTCAAGCTGCAGTTTAGATGGACTTTTTCCTAAAGTTGAGGCCTTTTTCATACATAGTCTTGTGCCACGTAATGATGTTTCAATGATGTCTGTACCTGTAGGGGTGGCCCAATAAGACTATGTCACTTAGTGATATCATAGCCATCTAGGTTTATGTAAATATAATTATGTGATATTTACAAAATTGACTAATGATACAAGTTTCAGAAGTACTGAATTGCTAAATATATGTTATTGTTTGTAGGGCTACACACAGACACACAGACACACACATAGACACACAGACACACACACACACACACAGACACACACACAGACACACACACACACACACACACACACACACACACACACACACACACACACACACACACCCCAACTTGGAAAAGCACTTTAAAGACAAAACAAAAACAAAGTCAAGTAGCAACTTGTAACCTAGATTTGATTTTCAACCAAGTATCTTGCTTTTTCTGCCTAGAAGATGAGACACGCTTTTCTTAGGCTGTCTCATGTCTAACTAGAAATTTCCCCTATTATTGTGTTTGGATTTGAATCCTTTTCTGCCTGTTCTCCTTTTGCAACTTTGGAAGGATAGTGGGTTCAGATTCTTGACCAGCCCCCTGCCCCCATTTTTTTTTGTCTGTAGTTTTGGCCTTCATTTCTCAAAACATCCGGGGACAGTGGGCACAGGGAAGTCTAAGCTGCACGCCCATCTTTGCTCCTTTTCAGGAAAGGCATGTGGCAAGTTTTCCTACCCTCTGGGCAGCTCTGGTTACACACTATGACCTAGGGTTCCAATGTTGTGGGAAAACATCCTGGTGTAGGACAGTTTGCTTCCAGGTTCTTCCCTGGTCCCTCATCAAAGTCGAAGTCTATTCCTCATTTATTTTGTGTATGTCAGACTTTTACTTTCCAGGCGTTGAAAACAGGGTCATTGTAAGCTCACGGGTGTTAGAATATTTTTGCTGTATCTTCTTGGGTGAGAAATTGTACTAAGACCATCCATTCAGTTTACTGCCTATGCCTCGCTTTGCTATAGATCCCAGTACCTAATGCCCAGCCATCCGGAGAAGCTACACCATCACACCCCAGAATGGGATATCTGTTCATCTCCACTAGTGAGGAAATCTTGCTCCTCTGCAAATGAGAGATTTTTGCGCATCTTACATCCTTGTCTGCTTCCTTGCTTGATATCCTCTTATGAGAAATTTTAGACCAGTGGAAGGGTGACCTTTGCTCCCATGGGATAGAAAGAGGCGAGAGGGTTTCAGCTCTCCAGCTTTACTCGAGCTGTGTCCTCCTCTCTCCAGGCCATGTTTCCCTTCCTCCAGCTTGGTCTATCCTCAGACCTGGACTTGATTATTCTGTTACCCACTCCCTCCTTCCTAGCCTTCCTATACTCTCTAGAGCTCTCAGAGAAGAGCTGATTTCATGTTCTGCCAGTAAATGGTAAGCTCATAGCCTTTGCCCAAACAGTGGCATTCCCAGGTAATTTCCTCACTTAACACTCTACAGAGATCCCTCTTTAGGATGAAAATCCAAACGTCTTTCCCACAATAAGGAAACTCTTACGGTCTAGGATTTGAGTGTGAATCCTTAGTTGTCTCTTTTATCATACAGCTAGCACTTGATGTGTGTGTGTGTCCTCCCTTGGCTGGAGAGTGAAGAGTCTCACAGCCTCTGTTTCCAAACAAACTTATAAATGACCACAAAAGTAGACTTTCTTTTTCTTTCTAGACTATGAAGGATGGCTGGGTGGCAGTGGAGCACACCTTTAATCTCCGCACTTGGGTTTTGGGGGAGGGGGCAGAGGCAGGTGGATTTCTGGGTTCGAGGCCATCCTGTTTTACAGAGTGAGTTCCAGGACACCCAGGGCTACACAGAAACCCTGTCTTGAAAAACCACAAAGGAAAAAAAAAAGAGAAAGTTGACTGTGAAGAAACCAAGTGATACTTTTGAAAGAAGCAGTATCGGTTCCATCTGAATTCTTGAAGACCAGGATGTTCAGTTTTGTCTCAAAGGGAAGGGCATCTTGCGTTTTGTGGTAGGAGCTGTGGATCAGTGGGTGGTCTCCCATGCCCACACCACCCAATGCCATCCATGCCATGCACCACAAGTGAGTTACGAGTATGTTTCAGCTGCAGCAGTTCCCCTGCTCCAGCGGTTTCTATCCACAGCCTTTAATGTCACTTTGACAAATGTTACTCTAACATAGTCTTTTGTGGTTTAGCAATGATACATTTGGTAGCCATCCCTGAGGAAGGGAGGATAGACTGGAAGCTTCTAATTTTTTTTTTAAATGTGAATCACATGCATTTTGCAGACAAACTGGTATAAGGTGATGATAATGTCATTATTGGGACTACATGATTTGTAACACACAAACTACGACCAATTCTCTGTGGTGTTGTCTCTCTTCTCTTTCCCCTCTATACAACACAGTGACAGAGTAGAGTACAGCTGCTCTGAGTGCTCATAGGACAATAGAGGAGAAAGTGAATGGATTAATTACCATGTAGGTAAACAGCTGTGCGGTTTGCTACTCGTGTGTGATGTTAGGGAGGTGATCTCCAAGGACTTCAGTCTCATCCCTAAATTTGGACTAAGAAGGGCTCTCTAAGAGGAACCAGCATAGTACCCAGCATGCATATGGAACATACCAGAATCAGTTTGTTCCGACTCTCTTCTCCTATGCCTTCATTTCCCAGGAAGAATGAAACATTTAACGGTTCAAATATTAGCACACCAGGATTAGAATAGTCTAAGAATGCCCATCTCTTCCAACCCCTGGTCTGTCTGAAAATTATGGCCTCGTTTGAGAGCCAAAGAATAAACAAGATAAGTTTAGTGCCACAAGTCTTTGCCAGGGTGCCAGAAAGGATCTGGGCCCAAGGTGCTGGGGCCACGGAGTCCTGGTAGTGAATGGACTGACATTTAGAATACAGGATTTGTATCTTAAATCAGGAAAAATGGGGATTACGAATAAAGGTTGATGTTGGGCCGTTTCCTTCAAGACTGGGATCTGGATTCCATTAAGCTCATTGCCTAGATGTCCCACGAGTACCTCAAGACTCATCATTTGTCAAACTGAACTCATCATCTTCCCCTCCCCCAACTCCTTCCTCCCCTCATGTTTCCTGCTTTGGTAGATGGCGATGCCATCCATCTCAGACCCCATTCAGACTCTCTGTCTCCTCCATCTTGCCCCTCAGCTGCATCAAATCAATCACCAAGTTGCAATGCTTTTTAACTCCTGAATCCCTTTGCCTTTCCTTCTACCCTTAAAGCCCCACTGTGCCAGCCCTGGTTCCGAGGACTTATCTTTGCCCACCTGCACCAGTGTAACAGTCTCTTAATGGCCTCATCATCTCTAGTCTCGGCCCCAGTACCCTGCTTTTCTGTTTTCTGTCCTCCCTAGAACTGCTGAAATTCATTAGACCCTTAGCATCCCTTTCCTTAAAACCTTTTCACCATCCCTTCTTGCCCATAGGATGTAGTCTCACCTCCCTGGAATGAATGACTGACAGGAGTCTGACCTTCTAGCTTCCCTGGAGGTGCTAAGCACACATCACGCTACTAAGGGCGGACTTAATCGGCTTATCCTGTGTGCATGCTGTTCCCTCGGCTTAAACTGATTTCTCTCTTCAGCTTTGCCTTTCATTTTCTGAATTTTGACTTATCCCCCCCACTCCCGGTGATCCATTAAAGATATTGCCTCTGAAGGAAGATCTGGGTGTCGTTCTGAAATTCAGGGGTTAGGGGTCTTACAGTAGGGCTTTCATTGTGCTAGGATTGTTGAAACGCCTCTATCCCCTCTAGATTCTGAGATTCTGAGATTTGGGTGTGTAACCTGCATGTCATGAATGTATGCAGGTCCACCCAGTACAGTAACTGGCCTGTAGCAGAAGCTCAGCAAATGTGTGTTGAATGAAGAAGGGTATGGCCAATTTTTTTTTTTTAATTCTCCAGAATTCTGTCCTTTTAGTTCAATTAGCACAAATTACAGAGCCAAGGGAATCAATAAAAATCAGCTTCTTGCATGCTAGGCTTGCTGTTGGTTGAGACTGCCCACAGGGTCAGGGCAAGGTGACCTCCTCAGTGCAGGCTAGGCAAATCCTCAAGAGGCCACGTCATCAGATGGTGTGTCTGAGCTTGTGACGTTGTTTTCCCTGTTCTTCTGGGAACAGTTCACACAGTGATGCCGAAGGACCTCCGTACATGGGCTTTATGGTCTTGTAAAGGTTCTGCTTTACCTAAAGGGGCGATGGAATGTCAGCCCCAGGGCTGTGGAGAGGAGTGAGCCTTTTTGAAACTGTTTCTCTTGGTCTTAACTCCAGAGCTTGAGACATCCTATGCCGGTCTCTCTTAGAGTCACAGCATCCTGTGGGCGTGTCCTACTGGTCCTTACTCCCAGAGACAGGAGGCTAATCTTCTTTATCATTTTACCCTTGCCACATCTGTTTGGTGATGGAACGGGCACACGGATGCTGTTTTCCATTGCTGGTCAGCAAGTTATTTACGATTCAATTAAGGTCACTGGTGGGAGCACAATTCGTTTGCCAAATCTCAAATCTTTCCATGAGGTAGAGGATGATGACTTATGCAAGTCGAACTGAAATATACTGCACCCCTTTACTATAATTTACATATTCCCATAATTCACACCTATTCAAGTTTCATTAGAATTCCCTTGTTATTAAAGTTTTTCCTAGTTCTGACTGAATTTCCAAAAAGCATTCTTTTCTTTCTTAGAAATACTTAGGGTATCTTTACCACTTATTTTGGAGTGACGTAGAGAACAAGGCCTGAGTTAAAAATGTTTTTCTTAGCATCTTCCTCAGAGGGGCCTGGGCCCATATAGCAAGGCTTAAAAGTTCCTGTAGAAGTTGTCATTAATTTGTTAGTGGGCTGATGCCCAGTGGAAGAAAAGATGGTTTGCCTCTTGGAAAGCTCTGGTCATTTAAGGATAAGGTGGGGTTTGCCATGATACTTACTAAAAGCCTGCAATATTTTAAAACTTGTTTCTGACACAACAAACTTTGAACTGGACAGTGTATCAGTTTCTACTTACTGGCAACACTTCACCATGATCCTTTAAAAAACCAAAGACACTAATGGAGTTGGATGTGTCAATAGAACAAAACCCAACTGAGTGGTCTTTTCCGGAAACAACGTGGTGCTCATTAATCAGTTAGATAACCCATGATGTAGCCGTAAGGGAGGGCCAGAGGAGTATCAGTTTGTCTTACTTTAGGAAAAAAAAAACAACAAACCTTAAAACCAGGAACTGAGAGACACAGGCTTTGATCTGTGGCCTATTTTTCATAGATGAAGGTTAGTGTGTATGGTCTTACAGTTGCTTTTAACAATAAAAGTAGGTAAGGCAGATCAAAGTAGAAGACACAGTTGGATACTACTAAATTACTCTGCTGATCATATTTCTAAGTCTATATTTATGTATTTATCTCTGGGCTCTATGAAGAACCACTTAAACTATGGCCCATGGATTTGTGGCATCACGATTACCCAGAGCTTATTAGAGAAGTATATTTCCAGCTCATTCTCAGCCTCCTGACCCAGCATCGCTGGGGCTGGGCTCCAGGAATCTATATTTTAACAAGCTCTCCAGGTGATTTTATGAACATTAGACTTCGAGGAACATTATTCTAGGGCATTGTATCCCTAAGTAAGTGTTTTGTGGATTTTTTTTTAATAGATGCCATGCCAAAAATGTTTCCAGTTCTGGTCAGATGAATTCAGAAAATTCTGGGTTAAACTAAGTCAAGCTTTCTTTTGTGTGTGTGTGTATGTGTGTGTATGTGTGTGTGTATGTGTGTGTGTGTATGTGTGTGAACTTATAGTGCATCTTGCAGAGCTTTTAACACTATACTGCTCAAAACCATCCACTGAGTTTCATATCAATATACACAATCAATACACTCAGTTCCCTGTCAGAGTCTCTGTGTGCTGAAGGATCCAGCTTCTCCCACTGTGACTCCCTCTTCTGTCTTTGTTGCTCTTACCTATTCCACACTATGTACACTGCTTTCTTACCCTCCCCCCCACATCCACACACACACTATTACTCGAAGGCATCCACACTTGTTTTTCCTGTCGCCTGGAAATGCCAGATCTCTGCTCAAATGTCATGTCTTCATAGAGGCTTTCCAGGGCATCCTACAGAGAGAGAGTGGCAGCCCTGTGGCTTCACTCTAGTCCCTTTCCGTGGTTTGCTTTTGCTCGAGGCCCTTACATCTCTGATGTTCATGTTATCTGCCCATCGTTTGCTCAGTTGACTCTCCCCACTAGGATGTGCGCTCCATGAGGAGTTGCCGATTTATCGGGGCCTATAGTAAGGCCTGGCACGTGGTATTATATGTTGGTGGGAGAACAACATGAGTGAGCGGAGGGAAAGGGATGCTGTAGGTAGCGGAGGGAAAGGGATGCTGTAGGCTTCACCAGCTGCAGTGTGGAGAGGCACAAGGAGCAGCATGATGAAGGGTGGCGGGCCAAGAACGCCACCCTCACAGGAGTCACAGGACCCCTTAAAACGTCTGTGACCCACAGGATCCTAGGGGGCATATACTGTCGTAATTGGTCCCAAATCATTGATTGTTCCACAGGTGTCACTGAGACATGGAAAGACAAATCTCTCTCTCTCTCTCTCTCTCTCTCTCTCTCTCTCTCTCACACACACACACACACACTTATAATTAATTAGAGATAAGGTATGATCCAGACTAGCTCCACAATGAAGTCTTTTCCTTCTCTCTTTCCTTTTATCTATCCTGTGGGAATCACTTGTTTTCTTGGCTTCAGCAGCTACTTGTAGACACTGTTTAAGCTTTGGGTTTATTTTTGTTGTTGTTGTTGGGTTTTTTTCTTTTTTTCTTTTCTTTTTTTGTCTTTTTGCATTTCTGGTGCCAGTGTGACCTCAGAGACAATCTCCAGATGTTTCTTTCACTCCTGTTAACAGTCACTCACTCTTACTTCATGCCCTAAGATGAGGGAATATGGGGGGGCTGCTCTCTTAGAGGCAGAAGTTTTGAAGGGAGGAACTGTTTGAGGGGGACCCAGAAGGGGAACAGCATTTGGGATATAGATAAATAGGTAGATAGATAGATAGATAGATAGATAGATAGATAGATGGATAGATGGATGAATAGATAGATGGAAAGATAGATAAAAACAGTTGCTTACTTTGACTACATTCAGTGTTTCTCATGCCTACATTTCTCTCTCTTTGCTGCAAGCTCTCATCCTACCACTAGACTTTTAAGCTCATCTTTGAAGGTTTTGACTCTTATTTTCCATCATGTTACACATCCCTTTTGAGCAAGGAAGCACGGCCCCTTCTTTTGGTTTGGCTGAATGTCCTCTCCATGCCTGATGGCCCTGATGGAACCAAACTGAACCTCTTTCCCCAATCTTCCTGACCTCCTGTTCTCATATCTTGGTTAGTTTGTCTCCCTCTCACAAGAAACCCTTTCTTTTTATCTATGTTTATTAACCTGACCATCCTTAAACAGCTACATCAAATATACCCCAGGGAGTGCACTGAATAGTCACACTGGGGCTTTGGAGAATGGTATGGTCACTGTTATTAATCATGTGACATAGCAAAGGTGTGGAAAGTTCAATGAGAGCCAGTGTCGTACAGTAGGGGACCCAGCCCTGGCTAATTCTTGTCTGCAAGCCTGCTTCTAGCTTCTCTTAGGAGGTCTCTTGCCTCTGGAAAATAGCAGTTGCCATTCATTGTCCTTTGGGTGTCTAAACTACTTGGGGCAAGGGCAACTAAGTGGTTTAAGCAATTTATCCCAAAGAGATAAATTTGGATTCAGATGTCCAGATCTCAAAGTGAAGTTTCAGGCAATCACCTTGTGTATTTCTGAATCTAGGCTGAGGAGCCCTCCAAAAAGGTCTGCCTCCATTTTATCCACCCACTCACTCAGCCTCCCCCTGAAAACTGCACTATTTATTTCAATTGAGGGAGCCCTTGCTAATCGCCTCTTATTGGTCTGTTAGAAGATGAAGCACCGGAAAGGAGACAAAGCCTCCCTGTTCACATTCTCAGTGGGCAGCAGGGGTCTCTGCAGAGATTGCAGCCAGGTTATTCATTCTGAAGGCCAGGGCGAGATCTCCTACCATCCAGAGCCCTCACATTAAGATCACAGCATTGCATCCTGGGAGATCTTGTCCACTCCTCAAATTGTCTAGGTTATTTAGAATCCAGTTAATATCAATCTATTTATTTATTTAATAAATCAAGACTACTTATCTTTTTTTTCCTAAGTGATATAAACTCTCTCTATTTCATTGTTATGTTTTCCCAGCTGATTGTGAGAAGGGAGAGAGAGAGAGAGAGAGAGAGAGAGAGAGAGAGAGAGAGAGAGAGAGAGAGAGAGAGAGAGAGACAGAGAGAGAGAGAGACAGAAAGAGAGAGAGACAGAGACAGAGAGAGACAGAAACAGAGAGACAGAGACAGAGAGACAGTGGGGAGGAGTGGAGGAGAGAAGCATCTTCATGTACATATTATTCTTGAATTCATGTTCTAAGAAGTCGGGGAGAGAAGGAAGTGAGTGAGCCTGATAGCTTTTACTTTAGAATCTCTTCCTCTCCATCGGGTCTTAGCTAGCTTTTCAGTCATCACTGCAAAGTCTAGTCCTGGAGCCTCACTCTAGCTCACACTTGTACACAGTTCTAGGAAGGGTTGTTGCCAAAGCCATCATGTGATTTACTGACCCTCCACTGGGACAAGGGGGAACAGATATCACTTTGTGATTTTATTATAAGGAGGCTGGGTTAATATTTCTAGGTGAAACAAGCTACTATACCGAGTTCAAACATCTGAAGAGGGAGGTTAAGAAACCCTGAGTGCGGGGTGTAAGGATTATTCTGTCCTGGGGCTGTACAGACGTCGTCTGAGGCAGGGAGCAGGAGAAGAAAGGACACATTGTGACCCATTTCCAACACCTCCTGTGTGTAGAGGCGGAAGTTCCTTGCCTGCAGAGGGACACGCGCAGAGGAAAAATAGGAGAGTTACAACATGGCACATACATAAACAACGGCAAACCAGCATAAAACATCTAACAAAATCACACAACTTCAAGCTTGGAATTTTTATACAACATAAATATTAGGGTTCAGCCCATTTAATAATGCTATATAAAATCAAGATTTAAGGCAGTAATGTTCCACATAAACTCTGAAAACAACATTTATGCTTCTTATAAAAGCAGAAAATGATTGCATTCTGTGGGCTTTTCAAAATGATGAATATAATTACATGAAGCAACAAAAAATGGATTGAATTAAAAATCCACTAGCTTCAATTTAAGTTGGTTAAGGGGGAAAAATGTAGTTTCTGGCCAAGGACTGAGAAAAATTTACAAGTATAAAAAAAAATGTTGTATGCACTGTTATGCAGCTAAGCGGCCTTCTCCCAACATGTATATATAGCCCGAGCCACCAATAAAATACGAGCTGCCTCAAACCCGCTAAATCCAAGCAACCCTTTAATAGTACCTACTGTCACAAGGGGAGCTGCTGTGTTCTTACTTTTTCTCTTTGTGAGCACAGGGCCACCCCTGGAATAATCCAGTAGCTCCCCTAGCGTCTTTAGCATCTCTTATGATTCAGACTGTATCAGTGTTGGCAGGTTTGGGCTGGCTGTGAAGTATAGACTTAAAAACCAGCAAAATCCTAATAGTTGGACACTTTTGGAATTTCTGACTCATGGCCTTTGTGTGGCCAGTGTGTAGCTCTTTCTCTTCTGAAGAGAGAACAGGCCAGTGCTGTCATGAGCTTCCTCATGCGGGATACACTTGGTTCTCTCCTGCTCTGTGTTCATGATGTGTCATGAGGGGCAAAGAGCAGATAAGCCCATCCCCCACCACAGCATGTCGTTAGACAGAGCCTAAGGCACTTTTACCCTTCATATGCCAACTTCCAACAGTCTCCTTTGAAGTTTTGACTTATAGAGGAGAGATGTGCCAATTTTCATTTAGATAATGATTTTCTTAAATAACAGACAACACGAAATCAATAGGCCATTGTTTCAAATTCCATGATTATTCTTTTGCCCTTAAAATATTTATGTATCAAACTCTACAGCTGTTTGGTTATGTATGCATATATGTATAGACTCTTGCATTTCATGATGACCTGAAGCTGACTCTTGGTATCTTTCAGGGTAGACAAGAGGGTCCTTCTTGCTTAGCCAGAGTACCCTGTGAATGGGGTCTGGAAAATTCATAAGAGGTTGATATGAGGGTACAAGAGAAAAGGAGCCAGAGCATAGCCCGGCTCTAGCTGTAGGCATTAAATTCAAAACATGCGTGTGCAGGCAGAGTGGTATTTAAATAAATGACAATAAACATACGTACATATATATGCCTCTTGAGTAAGTTTTATGATACAACTCAGTTTCCATGAACCATAAAAAGGAGATAAAATGGTAAAGCCCGGTACCTGGTGTCGAGGTATATTGATCTGCTTCAGGAGAGCCATGACTGCCATCTGGAGCTCGTAGAAGAACAATTGCATGGGGCAGTCAGCATTATGATCCACACTTTCCATAGATTCAGAGCCAGAAAGCTTTTGGATCCACTCCCATTCCTCTCTGTATGTTGAGTCAAGTTAAAATTAGAAATATAAGAAAAGTTCAGAATACAGCTCAGAACTTTCTTGCTGTGTATGTCCAGAACCTAAAACGGCCAGTTCTTGGTGGTTAAAATGCTATTTATGGAACTTGAACCTTTTGCTACCTAAATGGAGTTCAAAATGGACTACTGCTGATTTCAGCTTAGTTCACCTATCCAAGCACCTGTCCCTCTGAACAATAGGTCAGACTTCGATGAATCAGCTTTTGAGACTAAAGCATTCAGGTGTTTGTAGTCACTACCTGACTGTCCTTATTTTCCTGTCTCTGTGGATCCTCTGTAAGTTCTAAGAGCCTACGTTTTACCACAGGGGCATCTACTGGTTAATTCCACAGTTGACTAACCACAGGACTCTGATCCAACTCAGGCAACAAACCACACGGCACATTTCAGCCCCGGCCTGTTGTAATCATGGGGACTATTTTGGTTTCGTTCCCTTTCCAAAAGCTTGAGGAGAATCACAAACAGGAACAGCAGACAATTCCAATAAAAGGAACCAGGGGACACACATCACTGCCTCCTTCCTCCTCCCAAACCAGTCATCTGTGTCTCCATTCTGCTTGCTCTATAGTTCTTCCTAATGAACTTTTCCAAATGTCAAGCAGAAGGGAAGGGGAAAGAACGGCGGTGGGAGGAAGGAACATCTGGCTGGTCCCCTAAAAGCTACTCTTCAAAAGGGGCTTGAAAAGATCAAGGTAAATGCCTCTCGGGCAACATTGTTTCCACAGGTAATTTGCACAAGTCTCTAAACACGTTCAGTTGGCCCAGTTTCTCCTAGGTATGCAGGGAGCAGTAACTGACTCTCAAGAGCAGGCTAGAGAGGAAAGCCCTCCTCTTCATGGTGGAAGACTCTCACCAAAGATTCATCACGGCCCAGGCTCCAGTCTCTGGGTCAGAAAACCAAATTGGCTGTGTTAGAGGAGGTTCGTTTAAAAAAAAAAAAAGCAAGACAAACAAACAAGTCAATCAACCATCTCCAAGAGCTCACTTGCTGCCCTCTTAGAAATGTTTCTGTTTTTAAGAGATCTGTTTCATTTCAAGCCTCATACTGGACAAGACTATGGAAAAATCTATCATTTGTTCCAATAAGAGAGAGAGAGAAAAAAATCATACTTAAGTCCTATTGCAATTTGGGCATACTTTTGACTCCACAAATAATGGAAATCCTTGAGAGCCTACTTGGAATTGAGTTCCCTTTTCTCATCACTGATATACAACTTGATGAGAGGCTTGTGGTTAGCACAATATACACAGACCCTAAAGGACGACTTTGCTATAATGGGGTATAGAACCAAATTAGAAAATCCCCAATAAGAACTGCACTGCCACGAACTGGTCAGCGTGGACTCTGAGGGTGGCGAGACGGCTAGAACTTGCAGGATGAAGGCTGGCACGATCTTTTGTACTAGTGAATCTTGGGTCCTAGGAACAGGAAGTCTGTTGATATAATTACTAAAAGATGGTGACCAAGACTTTACGACACAAATCCAGAAACAGATGAAAAATGACCATTGTGCAGTCCAGTCACACATGAGCCTTGCAGTCTTCTGGAAAAAAGACACTGAGGACACCAAATGTCAATTATTGAAATGACCACCAGGGGGCAGACTTAAAGTCCAGGTGCAGTTGCCAAGGGAAAGGAGGAGTATGGAGGTCAGAGAGTACCACATCTCTCCCTCCTCAGTCGTCTATCTTCTCCACTGTCACCAGCAGTACTTACTCCTGTAACCCTGTGAGACAGTGCAGTCAGTAATGTCTCGCCACTGTAGACACCAAATTTTAAAGGGCCCACGTTTGTTTAAGTTAAACAAATCTATACTTCTAAAGACTTTGAGAATCTAGTTTGCATTCCTTGACACCTAAGGAAGTTCAGAGACTTTTCTTTTTATCATGTATTTCTTCTTTTTCTTTGTTTTCATGTTGCACACAATTCAGTTCATTACAGTAGATGAATGAGAAAGGCCTGCTATTAAGGTTAGTCATAAAGTTGAGACACATTACCAAGACGGGGCAACTGTCCCAAGACTAACAAAGTAATTGGCCACATGCCAAACCATAAAGGAAATTTCTGAAAGTTTGGGCCCCGTCACGTCACTTCTTTTCTTCCCTGGAGGATTGTCAGACACATTGAAAAGACATGAAGTCTTAAAGGCAGAGAGAGCTAGGAGCGGTAGACTAAAAGTGGGCGGGGCTCCTTTAGATCAGGGATGAAGCATTAACTCCACCAGGTACCATTCATTATCATCTGAGATCTTAGAAACAAAGAGCACAACGGTTTCTAATGGTGAGGAAAGATAATAGGAACAGCAGTGTACAAAGACAAAGTCTCTGATCGATCGTAAGCCAGTGGAGCCACGTTGGTTGCACCCTGAGTGAGGCAGAAGAGACAGGGAAGGTGCGGTGTCTCCCTTTAGTAGCTCTGCTCCTCCTAGTTGACCTTATCCTAGGCCCTAGGATTCCATCATGCCGCTGAACATCTCTCCGGGACACCACACTGATAGATGACACTTGACTTTCCTTTGGGCACATGAGACCAAGGAAAAATCCGGACTCTGGATCACTTACTTGGAAATGTTATGGTTTTCACGGATCTTCACGTGGCAGAGAATGTTGGGCAGTTTTTGGGTTACGAGCACTTTGATCTGATCCACAGAGCTACATAGCTTTAGGTAACCTAGATAAAGTCCAGGTGAGAGCCGCTGATGACTCCTCTTGTGATAGGACAGAATATCCTATAGGGCAAAGAGAGACGAAAATGAAAGCAACCAGTCATTGCACACAGCTCTCTCAAAACCCATTCTTCAAGGTGGGCCATTATGAGTGAAAGGGATGGTCGCCATGATGTAAGGAACCCCAGGTACTGCCATGGGGTGCTGGGAGGATCTGAGGTTACAGCTAGTCTTAATATATGTATTCAATGTAGTCTTTAAGTATTCAATGTTTGTTTTTCTCAGATTTCTGTGCCAAGGATACATTTATGGGTTTGTGATAGGTAATAGGCTGCTCCTGGAGGAGGCAGATAAATAAAAAAGATAGAATTCACAATACCTGTTCCCTGGAGGGCTGTGGAAAAATAAACACTTATCTGTGTAAATGCTGACAAAATGCATTATTCTTGATTTTAGAATAATGAAGGTAGAAAGATCTACTTTAAAGAAAATGATTTGTAATAGAATTTAAGTGGTAAGGAGTAAAAAAAAAAAAGTTTGATTCTTTATTTCCAAAAAGTAAAAGATTAGTACCAAGTGGTTCATTTAATTTTTAAAAAGCCATTTGTAATTATATGCTGATTCCAAAAGTAAAGAAAGAATGAGAGGGGCACTATTCCCCTTTGGCTTAACATTTTAGATCCCAGTGTGTGTGGGAGCTGATGGCGCTTTTCTTATTTGACTTTCCTGGGGTCATCATGAAGAAAACCAGTCTAACAAAAGCATTCAAAGTTTTCAAATTCTTTCCCTGAGACCTTGAAGATGCTGATATGGAAATAATGTCCTTCTGAGGATCCTGGTCATTTTCTGTTCTTCCGTCATTGGTCATTGACTGTCCTGCCATATCTGGGCTCTCTGTGGCCAATGCCTTTGCATAGGAGTTGATTGAGTCTCCTTATAATAAGCTTCAGAAAATGTCTTTCCGCTAAGGCTGCAGTATCAGAAGGTGTTGGTATGGCAGGGTATGCCAAGTCAAGCACAATGATGATACAACCGACTGTGACCGGTTCTCAGTGAGTCCTGTGGGTTCTTACACTCACCTCTCTGTACAGCTGCAGAAACTCAGATAACTGACAACTGGCATTCCCCCATCCCCCATCCCACTCCCTGTTTTAGTAGATGCATCTACTAACTATATAAGCCTTCAGATGGTGGAGTTTGGAGGGGGGGGGGATGTGAGGAACTGAAGAGTCAGGTAACTCATTATAGAAAAGGTCTCTCTCTGTAGGTTGACTTTTTTGGACCTGACTTTCAGAAAGGACAAAATAACTAAGAGTGAATTTAAAATGAATCACCACAAAAGGTAGTAAGTAAATAAGACCGACAGATATTCTAGTTTGCCCGATTAATTATTTTACATTGCATATACGTATGAAGGCATCCCTTCCGACTCAGTTAATGGTTGTAATCATGACTTTTCGATTGAAAGCAATGTTAAGAAAGATGAATTAAATTCTTAGAAGAGTAGAATAAAGTGACCCGACTTTTACCACTAACTGTAAGGAAGACGGGAATTAAAACCAAAGCCAACACCTGAACTTGCACAGAAATCTTTAGTGAGGAGGAAGGGACGCGGCTCCCTGAACAGATTCTCTCTGAAGGACCAAGTCCTCTCTGGAGAACTCGGTGTCTGAGTGTGCTCCACGCCGTACCCTCTGTCCTATGCATCACACTTCTGAGTACCTGCGGGCGCTCTGCCCTAAAGGAAGCACCAGCCTTAGGTAAATGTGCTGCGGCATTTAGGCCTCAGGCAAACACTCCTTGGAGGCTGAGAAAGGCAGGTGAGTGAATCATCACACTAGATAGACTTGGGTGTTGTGACAGGGCAGTAGAGGTGCTAGATGAACTCAGCTGAGATGACGTTCTTTCCTCTTCTGTTTTTCCTTTTGCACCCACAGGAGTTAGACCCAGACCCTCACAAGTACTTGGGTGCTCTCCCACTGAACTTCCCTCAGCCCCTTTGTCTTCTTCTTGAACCAGACAATGAAGTTAATGATAATGACAAGGCTGGTTTTCTGTTTTTGTTTTTGTTTTTTTCTTTTTAAAATTTTCTTTTTAAAAATATTCATGTGTATACAAAGTGGAGGTCAGATCTCTAAGACAGAACCAACAGAACAGGAACAAGCTAAGGCCTGAGAGACAGGCTAATCAAAACATTCATAAAAACACAGTCGAAAATAACTTTCAAGAGGCATTTAGCAAAAAATAAAGTAGAAAAGAAACCCTTATGATCAAGAAAGATGATCATTGATGTAGGAATGGCTGAGACTGAACAGTATTTCTCCCACGTCTCTTCCAAACAGACCATGAGGAAGTAGCTGACTAGACGAGGTTCAGTGGGTCAAGGCTCATACTTGGAGAAATTAACAACATCAAAGGGTGATAAGTGATTCAGGTGAGAAGGAAAAACAGAAGCATTCAAATCGGCAGAGTTTGGTGATATCTACCCTAGGCTTCCCAGCAGATGCGGCTGTAGACCATCTTATTAGACCCGGTCATTATCTTTGAGACCTCATGGAGACTGGAGAAAGTCCCTAAAGACTAGGAAAGGACAAATATGCCTGTCTTTGTCACAGAAGGAAGGAAAACACAGAATGTCTCTGGTAATTAAAGACTTTCAAATTATTGATCTTTGGGAGCTGGGGAGGATGAGAGAGAACCATCACACAATCAATTTGCAGCTAGCTAGGCAATCGAGGAGAAGTCGGCATGGTTTTGTGAAGAGAAACTCATAGAAACACTTGTCATTTCCAATAGCAACAAAATAGAGATCCACAGAGCAGGGTGAAGCCTCTGTTGTAATCCATTTCGTTAGATAACTGGGAAAGAGCAGACTCTCGACCACATTGCCTTAACGAGCCTGATAACGGGGTTGAATATCTGTGGATAATGAAGATGATACTAGAATAGTAGATGGATGGACAGCTCAGTAGTGACTGGTCCCAAGGGCCCGTGTTTTCAGCTCATTTATTGACATTCTGGACAAAGCAAATCAACAATGTGTGGATCGAATTTGTGGGTCCAGGATTTGGTGCGGTTTCAATTTTCTGGAAAAATAGCAATAAAGCTAGGAATGACCCAGTACGTTGGAAAAATAAGCCTATCATGATTAGGGTTGAAATGTAATAAGAAAATGTGCTTGTAAAAACTCAACCCCAAGGGTACAAATATAGGATGGGTAAGGGTGTCAGAGAAAAACATGTGGGGGTCAGAACTGACCACAAGTCAATGGGAGTTAGGAACATACTGTGGTTATGTGAAACCGGTCGCCACACTGGGATGGAGTAACTCACTCTCTCATTCAAGCCTTAAAAAGAAGGTTACTGAGCTCTTACTATGTATTTTTGTGTCTTTACACAGTCATTTATCCTTTATTAGTCAGAATGTTTTTGGAGCCTGAAAAATGAATGGGAAGAGAAAGCTGTCTCATTCACATAATCTAACATGCTAGAACAGTCTCTAAGACCAAACTGAACGACCATCGCCTGATTTGACCTCTAACCTGCACCTCTAGGTTCTCCCTTTTCACCATCACCGCCCTTTCATGCCCCGCCCCCCTCTAGACACGATGAACTGCCTTTTCCTCCTCAGCACTGTCCTGGTTACTGCCTCCTGTGTTTGTTGGAAGGGTGCGGAGGATGGAATCCCAGACTTGGGCGGATGAAGGGACCCCACACACACCGATCCGTGTCCTCAGCCTTCTCTTTCTCCAGTGTTTCTAACAGGGTCTCGGGAACTTGCTTAGGCTGCCTTTGAATGTCCTGTAACCCAGACATGTCTTGAACTTGGCATCCTCCTGCCTCAGCCACACTAGCTTGCACTACCATGTCTAGCTCTATTACAAAGCACCGACTTAATACGTCGGGGGATTGTGCGTGGTCGGCGATGACACAGAGATGAATAAGACTTATCTTTTCCTTTGTGGAGCTTACATTCTGGCATGAGGGAGAAAGCTATGAGCCGGTTTTTCTAATCAGCTTAATAAAGTCCATATGAAGATTGTATTAGGCTTGTGTGAACTCCAGGGAGGATGAAGCCGCTCTCCCAGATCCTGCCTCCTTTCTTTGCCTGTATTCTCTCATTTAATGCCCGCTCTCTTCCTCTCTGGCTCTTTTTTCCCCCTCCATCTGATAAACTTAGCTTCCCCTCATGGCTCAGCCCAATGCCATCTCTTCTGCAATACCTGATATTTCTAGGCAGAATTAATAGCTGCTTTGTGTGAGCTCCCATAGTACACTGTTTGTACTGCTATCAGGAGCTGGTTTAATTCTGCCTTGTATTACCTTGATTTGTTTACAAGTCTGTCTCCCTCCCTTGACTGAACTCCTTGAGAGCAAGGACCTTGATTTGCTCACTTGGTTTTCCTATAGCACAGAAAGAGAGCCCGGCACCTCGAAGATGTTGCAGAAAACATGTTTGTGAAAAGCAGACCTAGGTGAGGTCTGGGTCTTGCTGGTATGGGGTCTGAGAGTCCTCCACCCAGCTTACCCTCTGTTCTTTTAAGAGCTTGCTAAAGGAACAATAGGCAGCGGCCTTTCCAGTAAGACCTGGACTTTTATTTTGCTGGGCCAGGCACTGAAGCCAATTGTGTAGGAGGGCAGGGGTCACAAAGGAGTGGCTAGTGGTCACTGTGGGTCTAAGACTAATTAGACCAGAAAGTATTTAAATTTTCTGAGTTGTTTACGGCTTTTAAAAATAGAGAGATCTGCATTTCCAACTTCCTTTTAAAGAATGGAAAATGTTTTGACAATGGCTCTATATTCCTGTACCACAGTGGGTTGGGGCTGACTAGGGGCTGCCCGCTTTCCGTGGAATGATGTCTGTAGATTAGTGTAGTCTCTATTACTTCTGTCATTTCCTCTTTTTTCAATATTTTTTTCTGGAGGCATGTGTCTTTTTTAATGTATGTATGTATGTATGTATGTATGTATTTAATGTATATGTGTACACTGTAGCTGTCTTCAGCCACACCAGCAGAGTGCATTGGATCCCATTACATGTGGTTGCTGGGAATTGAACTCAGGACCTCTGGAAGAGCAGTCTTAACCACTGAGCCATCTCTCCAGCCTGCATCATTTCTTCTTCTAAAGTGAGGTGTAACTCATTAAGTTTCATCTTCATAAAGCATTAGACTCATCGGTTTGGCATATTGGCAAGGCTGTGTAACTGTCAGTAGCAACATCTAGACCTGTGTAATTACTTTAGAAAGAAGTCTCACATTCACCATGCACCGCTCTCCTATCTGTCTTTCCCCACCCCCAGGAATTCTGTCGCATTGATCTTGCTTATTATAGATACAGTGTATGTTTGGAGTCACATAACCTGTGATGTTTCCTATCTGCCTTCTTTTGCTTAGTATGATGTGGAGTGCAAGGCTCATCTAGGCTGTAACCCAGATCATACCTGACTCACTTACATGGCTGAAGAACTAACTCTTCAGGACATGGCTACACTCGGTTTTGTCCAGCCATTTAGTAGCTATTAGAGACTAGGTTGTTTATATTCTTTGGTGAGTGTAAATAGTGTTCATATCCACATGGGTGAACCCTCTTACTTCTATCCCTGCTAGTTCTTTCCCACTGATATTTGAGATTCTTTTTTGATAAGTGAGTTAAAGTCGTGTGTAGGAAGGCTGTAGGAGGAATGTACAGGCCAGACAGCAGAAAAGGCAGATGAGATAATACGTACTGGACAGCTAGTGGTAACAAGTCACGCCGAAAGAGAGGAAGCAGATAGCAGAAGTGGGCAAGTTTCTGAAGAAAGGAGACAGAGAGCCTCTAGTCATGCAGTGGAATGGGGAAGGCTCCAGGTTAGGTGTGTGTGTGTGGGGGGTGACTCCTCTGTCCTCTCTCTATTCTTGGGTAATGTGACATTGGCACATCATTGCCTTAAAATGTGTATCTTCGTATGTGGTCTGGACACAGAATCATTTAGCCTTACTGGCTTTTCCTGAGAATCCAATGATAACATAGATATGACAGCATTGAATATACAGTACATGTGTATGAATATACAGTACACATCACAACTACACACTCAAGGTATCCAGTCCCTGGCGGGACCCTAGAAAGGTTTTAGAGTAAGCACCATCCCAGAGCGGCCTTCTTGTTGGGAAATACCTTCACTGCCAATCAGTTTGCTCAGTGGGACTCTAATTTGTCCATAACAACTTCTTTACTTTCCAAGCGTTTCTTACTTGTTATGAAAATGTACATGAGGTGATAAAATGCCTCAAGGGATGACCAGCCAGCAGCAGAGGTCTCCCCAGGAAGGTGGATGAGTTAGATTGGAAGTGATCTGAGGAGAGCCTCATATTGCTTGGATTTTCTTAAGTGGAAAAATAATAAAGATTATGAACGTTTACTGTGTCAGTTACTCTCCTGACGCTTATATGCCCTTCCACGGCATCTTCTTCAGAGCCCTGTGAAGTAGGGCTCTTTATAGAAGAGGAGACAAAGAGTTGAAGAGTAACTCCCTCTGGCCACATAGCTGAAGGGATGGAATAGAAATATTACCCAGTCACCCTAGTTTCAAAGGAATACTCCAGAGTGTGTTGTGAGGTACCAGGAAGAAACCAAGACCTCCACTAGTATGCTTTATATCCTTCAATTCTTTGAGATAAGAGAGTTTGCCTTGTCACTGGGATAGGTACATAGCCATCTTTGGGCCACCAAGGTCTAGCTCAGCCTTCATGTTGAGTTGGTGAAGCCAACTCCTGATAGAAGTATGTCTCCAGTCTTCAGTGTTTGGCCACCAACTCTAAGAGTTTTACTGTCCATTTCCAGTCCAGCCCAGCATAAGACCTGCCTGGGAAGTGGGAGAGAAAAGGTGATGGGAGGAGAAGGGAGGGTGGGAGGGAATGACATCAAGCAGGAATGTGCCAGTCAGCAGGGGGTGAATTTTCCACTTGGATCTGTGTGGAAACCTGATTCCGCCTCTATTTTTGGTCTCCTCTAACAACCTTTCACCAGATTGGAATTTTTCTGCACCTGTAACACATTTTTAATGTAATAAGTCTAGGAGAAACCAGGTATTATATCATGCTGGGGCCTGTGTTTCTAGGAGTAAAGGTAGCCCAGACCCCAGTTTATCCCTATAGGGGATTAGTGTATTAGTCACCCTGTAAAAACTAAATTTATTATGATTTCTTAAACGTTTCTTTTAGCACTTGCTTATAAAAGGTGAAGAGAGGAGCCAGGAGTGTGTCTGTGCTCCCTGCCCCCATCCCCTCTACACACACACACACACACACACACACACACACACACACACACACACACTCAGATTATCTGTTCTATGTTGGACTTTGTCCTGGTTTGGGCCAGGTCAAGTAGTGACCAGGCTAATTCTTGCATTAGACACTCCTTGGGAGTGAAAGTGAGTAAGCTATTTAAGGTGAACATGGGTAGCTAGTGTGGTTGAAGTTGGGATTTGTCTGTGTGGAACAGGGCTCTTCCTTCCCTGTTCCTCAGAACAGACTCATTCATGATATACACCCATGGTTGCTCCAGGCAGATGTTTTCTACCTAATTGGTGAACTCCATTCAACCAGTGAATTAAAAAAAAATGAGAGAATGAAAGAGAAGCAGTGTGAAGTCCCTGTCACATATGGATGTGAATCACTGGGAGGAGCCGGACCTGTGGCTAGGGCTGCGGTCTAGCCCAGGTCTGCACAGGAGTTGCTCCAGTGTGAATTTTGATGGTTAGCAGGAGCTCTTCTCTTCCACCCCTCACTAAAACCCCAAGTTGCTATTTACTCCCGAGTTTCTTACTCATCCCATAGAATGTGATTGACAGCTGATAGAAGGCTTCCTCCGCCATTTGGTCTGAGTCGGACTCTCAGTTTTGGTACTTTGATGCTATTGTGTCTTGGGCCACATTCTGTGGCTTGCAGCATCTGAGGCTAAGGCAGTTTCTGATCCTGTCTTTCAGACAAAGCCGGTGAGATGGCTGAGCAGGTAAAGATGCTCGCCTCCAAGCCTGATGGCCTGAGCTGGCTCCCTAGGACCCACAAGGTAGAAGGAGAGAGCCGACCCTTGCAAGATGTCCTTCGACCTCTGAGTGTGCGCTGCAGCACACTCCTACCCTCTAATAAAGAAATGCTACAGAAAAAGAATATAAACTTTCCAATGCTAACTGCTGCAGTGCTGGCGGCCTTGGAAAAGGGCTTGTGCAAGTGGAAGACTATTGGGGCCAAAGCTTCGTTAGCCTCACTCAGTCAACCTCTGTGTGCCGCCCTGCGTCCCTTAAGCTCTTTGAGCCCCAGCCGTCTCATTTCCTAAAATGGAGTTAATTGTGCCTTGCTGTTGTAAGAGGGTAGTATGAAGAACAGGCAGGAGTAAATATGGATGCGTGTAATCCCTGTACTGTTGCACTTCATTCCGGCACCAAGCTAATGTTTGCAACATTCTCTGCAGACTCCCTGCGTGCTCCACCGAGCTCTTCTCATTGGTTCACCAGTGTTAAGGTTTTTTATCTTAATTGTACCTCATGAGTTTCATGTTTTGCTTGCTTATTCCTCTGACTGGTAGAATCTAATGGGATCTTCGGGAAACAGGACGTGGCTAGTGGGAGTAGCTCACCATCAGGGGAGGGTCGTTGGAGGTTATTGGTCTCATCCAAACTCCTAGTTCCAGCCACTCAGGACTTCCTGATCCCCCATGGCTGAGCCACTGTGCCGTGCATTTGTTGTGATGGACTGTAATAATCTGAAACCTGCTAACCAAAATACACCTTTCCCCATTATGTTGTTTCTCTGGGTGGTAATTTGGTCATAGTAATGCGGAAGGAGCTCATGTAACTGTCAAGGCATCTTCAGAGTGACTGCTCTTAAGATGGTTTGACCAGTTCTATACTTAGACAGAGATCAATGAAAGCAAGCCCCAGAATGTATGGAATCTGAACTCACCGCAGGGCTCTATGGTGTCATCATTGATGTGAATGGCTCTTGGTAAACTGTATTGGAGATGCCATAAATGTATCCGAATCACAAATATCAGGAAATTGGAAAAAAATTCCTACATACCTGGATGGTTATTAGTAAAATATCTAAGGCTGTTGGCTCTTCGGGTGTTGACAGAGACTTCCTCTGGCTTTGCAGTTTTGAGATTTGCATCCATTTGCCATTAAAAAAGGAATAAAGCATCTCCACTTCTCTGATGGTAACTATGAGGATGTTGCCATGGCGATCTTTAATGGGCTCATAGTAGAGTCTTCCCAAGTTGTGCGTTCCAAGTAAATTCTACAAAGCAACAGATTACTGGTAACTCGGTTGATATCATAAAACAGAGCAACAGGACCACAACAAAAGACACGGAGCAACTGGATTTCTGAGGAGCTGTTTCCTTTTTTTCAGACTTAGACTTAGCGTAGGTGGGACTGCAGAAATGTGCTTAAGAGAAAGCTCAAAGAAAAGCCTTCACTGTGAGCCTGCAAAGATTATAGCAAGAGGCATAGACATTATATTTTTTTAAGCAAATTCAATATCTGTAAATATCTTTTGCCCACATAGACACACCAGCACATAAACCTCAGTGACCAGCACTTGAAGAGAATCCCAGATGTTTTAAAGAAAAATGTCTGATATTTCAAGTATGCTCCTTGTGGAGTTTTCAAGAGATCTCCAGTAAGCGAGTATGAGGTGGGTTGTTTAAAATGGAGAGGTGAATTGACAATGTAGCACATTGTACAGAGATCCCCAGATGACTGTGCAGTACCTGTAAAGTTCTTTAATCAGGATTGGCCTGATTTGACTTACTTGCATCTCAGGGAGTTCTGCCTACTGAAATGGTTGTTTAAATTGCTTACAAACTCTATCAACAGAGCAGACAATGCTTTTAGAAAAATAGGAAGAGAAGGATGCTACATAGCATATGAAGGAGCTGAGGCATGGGTTATTCAAATAAACAGGAACTGTGGAAGTACAAAGGGGGTGAAGAGCTCTAACCAAGAATGCTAGATGATTAGAATCAAATCCCATGTAGACCATTGCTGGTATGTATGTGTGTGTGTGTGTGTGTGTGTGTGTGTGTGTGTGTGTGTCTGTCTGTCTGTCTGTCTGTCAGTCTGTCTGTCTCTATGTATGTGTACATTGTCTGTGTGTGGTGTGAACTCATATAAATGATGATGTGATGATGTATTGGCATGAGAGCCGATGTAGAACTTGTCAATTTGTAAAAATGACAAGGTTGAGCTAAAGATAAATGAGCCAGTTGGTCAATTTTCAAATCTCAAACTGTGGAGTGTTCCCTCATAGATATAGACTGTGTCTTAAGCCTTTTATTTTTCTTCACAAAGACCAGACACAGAATAAGCAAGAAGTTTCATAAATAATTACTGACAAAATGCATTTGGTGAGATTAAATTTTAAGTGGCCCTATCATTCAGATTTTTCTTTTCTAACAAGTTACTTATAAGTCACACATACACACACACACACACACACACACACACACACAACCTTTGGTAAGATCTTTAGTCTACATCTCTGTCACATTGTAGTTTTATATAGACATTAAGGACCAGGAGTGGGGTAGCTGGTTTGTAATAAGCGACAGGCTCCGTAGTGCAGTCTGTTCCAGGCTACCTTGGATATGACAATATTCAAAGTTTCTCAATATTTAACAGTTGAATTTCCAAGCAAGTAATGAGTTGGATTAGCACACTGTTAGGACTTCACTCCTACAGGGGTTAAGTTTCCAGGGTGGCTGCCATTCATTCATTAACTGTCAGACTGTTTACTCTGTCTGGTACCAAGATTCATCATCTTAAATTAAAGGTCCTTACGGGTTAGGCATCACATTGGCTAATCCTTACTTTAGAGCGTGTTCAGGGATTAAATCAAATAACACAATCAAATGTGTTTCACAAACTTTCAAGCCTGCTACCCTGTTGAATTCAGGATTTTACAAATCTGCTGTAATTGGACTCTTCTCTAGGTCTCCAACTATATTGTCTAGATCCAGCCCAATTGTACATTCCCTGGGAAGACATTTCAACCTTGCTATGGTTTGAATATAGAATATCCCCCACAGGCTCACTGAAGGCTCCAATATAATCAGTGAATTCTGCCATTAATAAATTCATAATTTGATGGCATTATCAGAGGTAATGAAAACTAGAAAATGAGACCTGGTGGGGAACTAGGTCCCTGAAAGTGTGCCTTTGAAGGGTTTCTGGTGTCCCTGGATCCTCATGTATTTCATGCTTTCTGGTCACTCTCAGGTTGGCAGCCCCCTCTGCCCATGCACATGGCCATGGTATTCTGTCTTGCCTCAGGCATCAAACAGCAGAAGAGCCAAACTGGGCAGAGACCTCTGACACTGTAAGGCAGAACAACGTCCTCTCTTTCTTTAAATTGTTGCTTTCAGATGTGCCAGAGCCAAGTAAAAGCTCTCCACTATTATCTCAGGTAGAATTCACCATCCTCTATTTTCTTTCCTACCATCTGTCTTATGTACAACTTTCTTAGCATGTGTCTGTCCACACTGCATATAATTGAAGTGCCTGTCCAAGACATAGCTCTTTCCTTTCTATGTCTCTGGGTCCTTTGCACAGTGCAGAGGAAGAACTCAGTAATAGTTGACTTATTCATTTTCCTTAACACAAAGCACTAATTCACGATGGACTAACACTGATGTGACCATTTGAATAAATTTATGAATAAGTCAACTTATGATTGTTTACTGTCATGTTTGGAAAAAGTCTCCCTTCCTTCCTTCCTTCCTTCCTTCCTTCCTTCCTTCCTTCCTTCCTTCCTTCTTCCCTCTCTCCCTCTCTCCTTCTCTCTCTCTCTCTCTCTCTCTCTCTCTCTCTCTCTCTCTCTCTCTCTCTCTCCCTCCCTCTCTCTCTCTCTCCCTAGCCCTTGCTGGCCTAGAACTTGCTATGTAAATCAGGTTGGCCTTGAACTCACAAGCCTACAACTACATCCTGGTCTTCTTCCTTGATATATAAATGCTTTGGATAGGTATAGCTGGGTACTTAGGTAATACTATGTCCCATTTTCTGAGGAACCACCAGACTGATTTCCAGAATGGTTGTACCAGCTTGCAATCCCACCAACAATGGAGGAGTGTTCCTCTTTCTCCATATCCTCGTCAGCATCTGCAGTCACCTGAGTTTTTGATCTTAGCCATTCTGACTGGTTTGAGGTGGAATCTCAGGGTTATTTTGATTTGCATTTCCCTGATGACTAAGGATGTTGAACATTTCTTTAGGTGCTTCTCAGCCCTACCACTCCTGGGCATATAACAAAAAAATTCTCCAACATATAACAAGAACACATGCTCCACTATGTTCATAGCAGCCTTATTTATAATAACCAGAAGCTGGAAAGAACCCAGATGTCCTTCAACAGAGGAATTGATACAGAAAATGTGGTACATTTACACAATGGAGTACTACTCAGCTATTAAAAACTAGGAATTCATGAAATTCTTAGGCAAATGAACGGACCTAGAAAATATCATCCTGAGTGAGGTAATCCAATCACAAAAGAACACACATGGTATGCACTCACTGATAAGTAGATATTAGCCCCAAAACTCGGAATACCCAAGATACAATTATAGACCAAATGAAGCTCAAGAAGAAGGAAGACCAAAGTGTGGGTGCTTTGGCCCTTCTTAGAAAGGGGAACAAAATACTCATAGGAGCAAATATGGAGACAAAGTGCAGAGCAGAGACTGAAGGAAAGGTCATCCAGAGACTGTCCCACCTGGGGATTCATCCCAGCTATAGTCACCAAACTCCGACACTATTGTGGATGCTAAGAAAGGCTTGCTGAAAGGAGCCTGATATAGCTGTCTTCTGAGAGGCCCTGCCAGAGTCTTACAAATATAGTTGGATGCTAGCAGCCAACCATTGCACTGAGTGCAGGGTCCCCAATGGAGGAGTTAGAGAAAGGACTGAAGGAGCTGAAGGGTTTGCAATCCCATAGGAAGAACAACAATATCAACCAACCAGACCCCAGAGCTCCCAGGGACTAAGCCACCAACCAAGGAATACACACGGCTCCAGCTGCAGACATAGCAGAGGACAGCCTTGTCAGGCATCAATGAGAGGAGAGGTCCTTGGTCCTATGAAGGTTTGATAGATGCCCCAGTGTAGGAGAATTGAGGGCAGGGAGGCAGGAGTGGATGGATGGGAGGGTGGAGGAACACCCTCTGAGAAGCAGGGGGAGAGGGATAGGGGGTTTCTAGGAGGGGAGGAAACCAGGTAAGGGGATAACACTTGAAATGTAAATACATTAAAATAAATAAGTAAATAAATAAAAAAAATTAAATGCTTTGGGTAGCATCTGTTCCCTTGGGCCTAAAGGAGGAATAGACCCTGACAATGCCTGTCACCCTATGTTAGGCAAACCGGACTTCTGCTGCTCCTGCCTGGAGAAGAGGAAGGAGGCCTGTGTGACGGTTAGCACGAGGACATCTAGTCAGAAGACCTCGGTGACTAGCAATTAGCTGCAGCCAGGTGACACCGTTGTTAAAGTCTTTCAGTTTGAGATGGCATGAAAAGCTAAAGAAGCCCAGGGGGGACTAGAAAAAGGAAAATTCCGGATTTTTTTTTCTACTTGAGAAAGTAAGAATGAATAGCATCACCCATTGCTCTCCAGTTCTTGCTCATTTCTACGAACTGGGAGGAGGAATATCTAATGTAAAACAATCTGCACCGTCTTTCCAGGAGAAGCATTTTAGATTCCTCTCCGTGTGGAGGAGGAAGCTTCCTAGGAAGGAATCTTCCAGAGAGGACAGGCCCCACCATTCTCCTGAATGGGGCGTGTGGGTGGGGCTTGCTCTCTCTTCAGTCCTTCTCATCTTGACTCATCCAAATAATGATACTTTTTGCTTAGGTAATTTTAGTTAATCAACTAATTAACTTTTTGCACATTTCATTTTCTTTTCAAGTAAAATATAAAGCAGCTATGTCTTTTTTTTTTCTCTTCGTAGCCCCTGGCTGTCTTGGAACTTGATCTGTAGACCAGGGAACTCAGAGATCTGCCTTCCTCTGCCTTCCAAGTGGGGGGAATTTCCTTAGGTTGTTTCTCAGAAATGCCAGATTGCAGCCCCACTTTTCCTCCTTCTCCCCAAACACCCTGGAACTCCCACACGTGCAGCCCCATGATGCGAGGGAGGAGTCCCAGCTTTGTTTGCTTTGATAACTGTTGTCCCACCAGTGCAGTTTCATAGGCATTGTAGCAGAGCTGATGGGGGAAGAGGAGGTTGGTGGAGAAGGAGGACCTAAGTAATTCTTTCAAGAAAGTTAGCGTGAGGAATGAAAAATTGTTGTTTGGTAGCTGAAAAGGTATCTGAGGGGACTTTAGGCATGGGGTTAATTTGAAGCCAAGGTTTTATTTTTGAGATTTAATTTTAATTTTTTTATTACATATATGCGTCTGTGTGAGTGTCCATACACATGAATGCAGTGCTCATGAAAGGTAGAGACAATGGGTCCATCTGCACCTGGAGTTACAGGTGGTTATGGGCCACCTGATGTGGGTTTAGGGAATAAGGTCCTCTGGAAGAGCAGCAAGTGCTCTTCATCAGTGATCCACCTCTGCAGTCCGAGAAGAGTATTTTAAAATGCAGAGAGAAGAGATGAGATTCAGAGCATGCGCAGAGGAGCGAGCTTTTAAACTGTAGGAACAGGGAAGAGAAAAGAGAGGGCGAGCATCTGGGAAGCTTCTGAAGATTCAGTGGTGGAAAACCCTTCACATCTCTAGGAGAATCAGTGAGATGGTCACCTGTTGGCAGGATGGAGGGTGTGGGGGTGGGAAGGAAGGTGGAGGAATGAAGAAGATATTTTGAATAGTCCTTTCTAGCATGAGAAGGTGAGTTACTACAGAAATGCAGTGGGACCACTAGACAGCATCCCAGGTGAGGATGGTGGCTGCATACACAACAGAAAACCAGTCAGTCTCTTTCATGCATACGATCTGTTTTCTTTTCAGAAATCTATGGAAAACTAGTGTAGACATGTTGGCTAGATCTAAGTATATATATATATATTTCCCAAGAGAAAAATCCAGAATATTTTCAAGGAATGATTGTGGTGCCCCAGGATTCTCAGCTTTGTAAAGAGGGATCAAAAGACTGTGGGATCAGAAGTGTGGAGTGAGGAGGGAGGAAGCCCAAGAGTGTTGTGGTGAGGGTTGGGCAGGGTCACACTGGCTGTCATGGTGTCTGTCAGCATCTGACTATAGTAGCTCACAACAGCCTGTTCAACTCCGGTTGCTGATAGCCCATGGAAGTCTTCAAGGAAGACTCCAAGAAACATACCACAATTTCAATTGCTTGAAATTCTAAGGTGGGTCAGTCAGACACTCATACTCTCTTTTCTCTCCCCTGTTCCTACAGTTCATCCAGCCTCAGGCCTATCCCAGCTGTGTAGTGGGCTAGTGAGGAGGTATGGAAATGTTTTTTATGTTAAAGAAAAACCAGCTTGGAAGATGGTGGTGCAATCCAGCCAAGTGGATGGGGTGGGTTAGTGATGAAGGAGGTTCCCTTACACCATGGCCCGGGTTCAAGAACTTCTTCTTAAGTCGTAGGAGGGGTTTCTCAGTCAAGAGTGAGTTGTAGTGAAGAATACTACAGAAATCTGTAAAGCCATTGAGAACACGAGACAGTTAAGGTCTCGTGCGATGGAGTGTGCCGGGGGTGGGGTGGGGGGGGGCAAATGTAACCTTTCCTAGCAATGTGGTAATTGATGTGAGGTTACAGGGTGCATCGTTATTATTGCAGGGATTCAAAAGGAGAAATTCTTGCTATTGTAAGTGGGAGTGGAGCTCGAGGAGTTTTTAGAAATTCTTTTTCATATCATGGTTGGCTCAGGCCTGCTAGCCAAATACAGCTTACTCTCCCATTATGCCAATTTCTAGAGATGGTAAGAGGCAACTTTGTGCGTAGCGAGGCTCAAGGTTCTCTTAAGGCCCTCAGCTTCATATGCATGCACAGGCTTTTCAGAAACAACACATCAGGAAGCTGCCCTAAGCCCCTTCTGCTTTCTGTTCCCTTCCACATGCTCCTACCAAACAGCACTGGTCCTCCAGTGATCTTGTCAAATTCCCCTCGTTCTACAGATGATGAAAATGCACCCTTGAAGAAGTTGGCCGATAAATATCAAATGGAGAACTCTTTGTTCAGGATTTCGTACCAAAGTCCACCATGAGTAGGGGCATAGCTCAACCTGTCCAAGAAGCCTTCCTGTGGCCAGGGATCTGAAAATGGAGAGAGCCTCGCCCTCTTCTCCTTTACAGTAGGATTGGTGACTGAGCCCTTCCAGTTTGAAGACACTTTCCAGAGCTCAAACCTGGACCCTCACCTGTAGCTGGGCTGTGGCAGCAAGCATCTTCTGCCGAGTTTGCAGCACGGTGGACGAGGACATGGAGATGGGCACACTCTGCCTCAGCCACCTGATGTCTTCCCACATACAAGACAGCTGCAAAAGAAGTCACGAGGTCAGATCATCGTCCCAGCCAGAGAATGATTTAGGTTGTGGCATCAAAGAAAAGGGGGGGGGAAGGAGGAAACCTGACCCCCCCTTGATATTTGTTCTCCTCTCCATTTTCAGATACACACGAAACAACTTTTTGATCTCTGTCCAATTGGAAAAAGATCTGAATGCTAATGAAACAGTCAGATCTACATTTTAGTCTTTGCCAAATGATCCCATAACTCTGAACAGTGGAGACACGGTCTGACAGGATGCACGCTTCTTTGCTTTGAAAATGTAATGGAGACACTGCTTTGGCCTTTAAAAGAAAATGACATGGGGTATACTAGGGCTGTAAGGAATCGCTGAGATAATTTACTCCCATCCCAAACTTTGATCGTGAGAAACCCCTCAATGAAAGTTTTGGTGATTTATGTGCATTAACCCTGGTGCAGAATAGGGAAAGAAAATGAAATGAGAACTCAGTGTACCTTCATGAACCACAGAAAATCTTGTGTAATAGAACTGGTGTGAGAGTCATCTATTTCAACAATTGGTATTTGGTCTTCATTGGTGACTAACATATTGTCTTTATAATAAAATATAGCGGCTATGTAAAGTCCTCTGCAAAGAAAAGGAGAAAGAAAAAAAAAGTCTTCAACTGTTTGCTTTTACCAAGCTCTAGTCTTAGGAAATTATCCATATATCTGCATATAGATATAGGCTTATATAATTAATTCTATTATTATAATACATGTATAGCTAAATATATGTGTATAATTATATATATAATTGGTTAGTTTTAGACATATTGCAAGCTGAATTGAAAATAAACCTAGAAACATATTTTTGCTATGCATCACAAATTTACTGGTTAGAATTTAGAGATTGCTATCTTGCCCAAATTCTCAGGAGAATTCATTCTTTCAATAAAAATGCGAAATTTCCACTCAGTTTCCATTTAGACCTCCAGCTGGTCCATTCTGAGACCTAAGACTTCTTAGACAAGTGTTTAGGACCCACCGTTTCAAAGTCTTCACAAACTTGTTTGAGGAGTGGAATAGGTGCTTCAGGCTCCTAGACACTGACTGCTTGCGGCCTGTGGTTTGCAGTTTCGAGCTTTCTGGAATGTAGAAAGAAGATGCAGTGCAAATTCCATCTGATGGATCAACATTCCTGCTTTGTCTTCCTATCTCCCCCTGACTTTCCCTTCCTTGCGGTCTCACTTACCAATGTCATACAGGGGTCCAGTTTATTGAGATACCAGTTGCTATAGCCAGAATTGGAAATGCTCCTAATAGGTTCTTGTTCTGAATTTTGGTCTCCAGCTAGTGGAGTTGTTTGGGGCTGTTGGTAGTTTGTAGGTTTTGGGAGGCAAGGTCTGGCTGTTGGAGGTAGGTTACTGGGGCCAGGTACTTGGGGGAAGGGAATATGTCTGTTCTGCTCTCTTAGCTTTCTGTTTCCCAAAGAGTAAATGCAATAGCCACTATGTACTCCTTCACCATGCCCTTCCCACCAATGGCCATAAGAGAAAGCAAGCCCTTCTTCCTTTAAGTATATTATGCCTGGTCTTTTGTCAAAGCTGTGTAAAAAATCACTAATACCCCAGTAGTTGACTCAACGAGCAGCTCTTCACAAAGGTTGTAGGTGAGCAATATTTATAAGGGAAACCACTTAAGGTCTGTTGTTTATACTCTCAGGGTAAGTGCTTTATTATCAAGCAAGATGAAAAGAGAGGGAATCAATTCCTTTTCCTCTTCATCCTCCACCAGCTGTCTAACAGTCACCACTTCTCAATCCTTCCAAAGTTTGTCTTGTTAGTTTATATACCCAATTAGCTCTTTTCCTTATAGGATTAATATGAGCACATTACAGAAGATCTGGAGAGTAGAAAAAAGAAAGAGGAGGATCAAGTTTACTCAACTCATCCCATCACTTCATGTAACTACAGTTAGCATTCTAGGGAGTTCATTTCTAGTGTGTATAGTTACTTATGAGAATATCTGAAGGTCCTGGAGAGACTAGCTCTACTGGCTGGTTTTGTGTGTCCAACTTGACACAGGCTGGAGTTATCACAGAGAAAGGAGCTTCAGTTGGGGAAGTGCCTCCATGAGATCCAGCTGTAAGGCACTTTCTCAATTAGTGATCAAGGGGGGAGGGCCCCTTGTGGGTAGTGCCATCCCTGGGCTGGTTGGTACTCTTGGGTTCTATAAGAGAGCAGGCTGAGCAAGCCAGGAGAAGCAAGCCAGTAAGGAACATCCCTCCATGGGCTCTCCATCAGCTCCTGCTTCCAAGTTCCTGCCCTGTGTGAGTTCCAGTCCTGACTTCCTTTGGTGATGAACAGCAATGTGGAAGTGTGAGCTGAATAAACTCTTTCCTCCCCAACTTGCTTCTTGGTCATGATGTTTGTGCAGTAATAGAAACCCTGACACCAGCCTCATATATCTATATCATGGCTCCTGCTTAGGGAACATTGCAGAAGATGGGACAGAAAGACTGGAAGAGCCAGAAGACTAGGAAGTCTGCTCTGGAACAGTCTGTCTTAGAAATGGCTACATAGACAAAACAGGAACAATGACAACATCAATGTACATGTTAACATGAAAAGGGGAAAGTTTCTTGAGGTCTCACCCCTAGAGTTAGAGCTACACTGAAACCCCCAGTGGACCACTGAGAAGTAACCTGGTGCACTCCACAGGCTCCCTAGCTTCCAGTAGGGAAAGGGGCACAGATGCAGGTAAAACCAGAAGTTTCTGAAATCTGCTTAAAAATTAGACTTCTAGATCGCCTCTACTGCATAGCTAGACAAAAACCACTTTCCTGCTCTAGGGGAAAGTTAAAGGCTTATTCTCTTGAGAAGGAAAACAAAGATCAAGGGGCCACAAAAGAAAAGCCTCTGAAGTAGGAGCCAGGGAGACCTCAGGGACAACAGGACATGGGATAATGGTGGTGAGATGATGGTGGTGGGATGATGGTGGTGGGATGATGGTGGTGGTGCTGCTAGATATGAAAACTGGTAGACTCAGAGAAAGTTTTCACATAGAATATTTACCCATTCTGTTCTCAGAACATAGATACTGAAGGTTAGACTCTCTAGGCAGGACCCCGGAAGAAATGTCTCTGGAGAATTTTGCAGGGATTACACAGATTATGCCATTGGTGATTTCCCAACAAAAGCGTGACACCACTTCACCTGACAGTGAAGCCTTTGAATAAAGTTCCTTATCCATGTCCCTAGTGGCTATTGATCGCTCATCTTTTAAATCCGAGTAAACGCTGAAGGCTAACTAGGTAGTTCAGAAATAGACCCACCAGAAAACACAAAGCCCCAAACTGGGGAAAAGATCAAGTCTGAAGGGAGACTGAAGAGGAAACTTTTAGTTTCTTTGGCAAGTTATGTCAAATGATGGTTCGCTGGGGCACACAGGTGAAAGGATGTCTTGCTAAAGCAGACATGTGAAAGAATGTTTTCTTGAAGCAGAAACAAGTGAAAGGATGTTTTGTTGGAGCAGACACGGGAGAGTATGTTTTCTTGAAGCAGACACAGGTGAAAGGACCCAGGATGAAGGAGTATAAATACGACCCCACAGACCCTGGGAGACAAGCACCAAGCCTTGGTTTAGTTTGCTCCAACTCGCTGTTCTTTGCTATAAGACATGGATGCATTGGTTCTCCTTACATAGCATTGTTAAACTCAACTTGTGGTAACACCACCATTGAGAGAAACTCAGCAAGCACTGCTTGTGAGTTTCCTGCAGTAGTTTGCCGCTTCTGCAGCCTTGCCTCAGGCTGGTTGGCGAGCCTGGCGGTTTCTTCAGGATTGAGCTACAGCTGCTGGGTTCATGCCTGGTGTCTGCCTGCTGAAAGGACTGGACTGTAGCTGTAACTGTAGTTTGTGCGTGGTATCTGCCTGCCTAGAGGACTGGTCTACAACTGCCGAGCTGTATTTGGTGTTTGCTACAGGACTGAACTGCTGAGGAAGGGAAGGCTTGCCCCCAAAGAACTATTGCTGACCAAGTCCACTTCCCCCATATCCTAATAACTTTTCTCTTCCTTTACCTCTGCTGGGCTAGAGGAGAGGTTGAACCCTTATTAAAAGTAGGTTGCAAAAAATTTATGCCCACAGGAGAGTGTGCTGAGAAAAATACAACATGGAACAAAGTAGAGCTTGCCAGTAACATTCTGAGAGACGAGATGCCGAACTCGGATAACAGTGGGGATTATTAATTTTTTAATAGTAGAACGAAAGTGCATTGAGAATTTAAAGTGTTATCAGAAAGAAAAAAATGTTATCAGCAACTTAAAAATCCCAGCAGAAGGCTTAGAAAATGCAAGTGATAAATTTCTTGAGAAAGTGGAGCAAAAGGGCCGTCAGGACAGAGAGTCGAGGAGACCAGTAAGGAAAACTGGAGGAACTGGGCTAGGCATTGTGCATGCACAAGCTGAAATCCCAGCACTGGAAGAGGTAGAAGCAGGAGGATCACTGTGAGTTTAAGGCCAGCCTGGCCTGCATAGTGAACTTCCAAGTCAACCAGGGATACATGCTGAGACCTTACCTTAAAAACAAAGAAAGATCAAGGGTGGGAAAGAAAACAAGGGTATTAGGATAAAAGATTTCAACCTCTAACAGGAGTTCTAGTAGGAAAGAAATAACAAGAAAATAAAGTTCCCATGGAAGGCATAGACTTCCATGTAGAAAGGACTTGAAAGGCCTTAGTAATGACTGGACAGGGCTTGGGAGGAATACAGATGCTGTCCTATTGCTTCGGCACTGGAGGCTGCTGGGTATTGGTGAGTACCCCAGCTCGGTACAGTGGACTCACCCCTCATGCTTTAAAGCTAGGATGTGTCAGTCAGTTGCTGTGGATGGAGAGTGGCACCATTTTCCCCCTTGCAAGAACAACAACTGGAAATGAACTAGGGTTTGTGAGGGGCTTCTGCTGTGCTGGGTGTGTTGAATTCATTGCTTCTTGACAACGGTGTAGGTTAGACAGTCTGACTCTCTGATGAAGAAGCTGTGATCGAGGCTAAGTTAAGTGTTCTTCCTCAAACTCTAAATGGTAGAACTTTTTTTCTCTTTCTGCCAAGTTTATAAAGGTTTATGTCTCCAATAGACTACACTATCTCTATGTAACTGAATATCCAAAACAACGTCTCCGTAGCTCCCCATGAGCAATCTATACACAGTCTCTGCTTATCCTTTGAAACTCAGAGTTCTGTTGGAGTATCTTAGAAGCTAATTATATTATGTCTGTGAGGTAATTTATTTTATCCAAAGTTTACATCACAGAATACTAATTCTATGGCAAAGGTTTTATATGGCTGAAGAATCTGGAAAACACTTGTTTAATCAAATTTGCCAGGTTCTTTAGGGCAGTCTTCAATATTTTGATATCTAGTTTATGTTTCCGTGAGAGGGATGAACAATTTGGTGTCTTCTAATCTTACCTGACCTGAGCTCTTGAGCCTAGCCTCTCACAGGACTGCTGCACCTCTCACATAGTCTGTATACTTCAGTGCCCAGGGTACACCTCAACAAATTCAAAACTGTCCCTTCTGTGGAAGGTGTACTTTATTCCTTAGCTACATCATTCCTAATATTATGTGTATAACTGTGGTTGGGGAAGGGGTGTGTACATGCATAAAAAGAGTTGAATGGGAACTATAGAAATAATTGGGCTATCCAGGAAATCATTTCTTGGTTGCTGGATAGTAATTGTATAGTACTAGGGAGAGCATTTGAATTCTTAGAAATATGCAAATCAAAAAACCAACCCTTCTGGTCATGGGCAGTTTCAGCTCCCTTCCTAAGAATACCAAACACAAAGCGGCTATAGATTGCAAAGAACACCTGTCCCGTTGTTAGATTCCCATGCTTTCATATAGGAGCCACTAGGCAGGGAACAAGGAAGAAGCAGAAAAGAGAGGAACCCAGGTGACACCTAACTTGATTAAACGAGCCCAGGAACCCAGAACTGAATGGACCCTGGTCAGTGTAGAATGTTGCAGGTCTCCTTTTAGGGGGTGGGGTGGAGGGAGGTGTCAAAGCTTCCCAGAGACCCAGGAATGCAAAAGCCACTTGGGGTTTCTTCTCCAGCTGCTCTCGGACACGTTTGCATCTCCCAATGAGTCACTCATTAGAAAAACACCATTTTCTTGCAAACACTTGTCCTCATCTCCAGCTAGAGCCAACATTTCTGAAGGGCCCTGTTGTCAGGGCTATACAGTAATTGGGAAACTTTTTGCTAACGCTAAGTATGATTTATGCCTCGTCTAAACAGCAAGCACAGCATCTTCGTTTGAGCCATGGGTGTTTTACCCAGCTGGCTCAGCAGTGCCCCGAATCCAGGGAGCACAGGGCAGTTGGAGATCTGATGGGAGCGTGGAAAATGAAAACTTTATGGAGGCTTTAATTCTCCAAATAAAACTAAGTGCCTCTTCCACGAATCATTACACAGATCAGAAACCTGACCCTGCCCCATCTGAGCAGCCCAAGCAACAGAGAAGCTTTTAAAAGCATCTCGCAGAGTCTCTGGGTGAAGTGGGGCTAAAATGGATAGGAGGTGAGCTCTACTCCCGTCCAAACACTGGAATGGAGAAAGGCTAAAGTTCAAGGTGGGATGAAAATTCAGGGGGGGACAAAAATGAGGTACCGCAGGACAGCCGGACATAGCACTACAAGTCCCAGGCCACGGCTTGGCATTATGACATTGGGCAGATCAACTTAGCCTCCCTTGCAATGGCCAAAGTGAGGGTGAAATTTTGGCATGGGGGATGTGAAGCAATTTTAGCAATTGATGTGAAGGCTTGTTTTGGTTGTCGTTGTTGGAGCTCCCTCTATGATGCTCAGGGGTAAATTGCTGAGGGAGTTTGTCTCATAGGGTCCACGGAGGAGTCTTGTGAAGGGCCAGTTCAGAGAGAAGAGAATAGTAGCAGAAGCCTTTTTTTTTCTTGTGCTTTCTTTCAAACTTTTTGTATGGAGAGGAGGAGAGAGGAAGGGGAGGAAAGGAGAGGGAAGGCTCCGTGGAATGGTTAAAGCAAGATAGTGCCGTAAAGTGATTCCAGATGTACAAATATTAATATCTCCTTTTCCCTGATGAATGAGAAGGTATGACCCAGCTAGGAAACTGCTAAAATTACCGGCGCCACCGAGACCTCAGCCGATGGCCCAGCACAGATTTTATCCTTACCCCGGCAGCTGTAATGCTGGTGAAGGGCTCGGACCTGCTGCAGTAGGCTCTCCAGAACCTCATTCTGTCCCTTGTGTCTGGGCTCTCTGTCGTCATAGTCTTTCCAGTCTATTGAACAAAAGAAACAAACAGAGGGACGTTTGCAAAGCTGAGGCAACCCCTGCCCTGCCTTGCCCGAGGTGCTGGGGTTTTGTGTTCACTGCCCACGGGCTCCGTGGATGAGTACTCAGCACACGCAGAACTGGCAGGCGATGCCGCCGGTTTGGGAGCTGCCATTGTTCAGAGCCCTGTGCAAAACAGTAATTGTGGTTGGCTTCTTGTGTTGGGCAGTTTGGGGGCAGGAGAAAATGATACTCGAGAGCCAAAAGAAATAGGGAATTTTGGAAGTCCAATATCTCCTCTCCTAGCCCGCCCTCCCTCCCCTTCTTAGCATCCCCTATCCTGATCAGTACCCCTGTTACCTCCTCAGTCAGCACCCCAAGTTTCAACTGGATTTTCACAGTAGGAAAGACGGGCGGGAATGTGCAGACTAGATGAAATCCACAGTCCCCAATGCTTTTATTGTAGGTTTCACACTTTTGGCCAAATTGACATTTCTTTCCAAGGAAAGAGCCCATGTCAGATGCCAAGAAATGGAAATCTACATTTTGCTCTAATGAATGTCTGCTTTGGTTAGCTGGCACAGCAGCCCCCGCACATACTCTGAGTCGCCACCACCCTGTCTGCTAAGGCTCTAAATATACAGTATTAGCTTACATGGCAAATTTAAATTGCAGTCCCCACTGAGATTTTCTCCTCCTATTTTCATTCCATTTGGCTATAATGATATCAAGAGTAATAACTCATATGGGAATAATGTCAGGATTGCAGTTCTGCTGTCTATAGCTCTCCGGTTTTCCCCAGCAGGTCAGTCACTCCACTGTCCATCCCCACTCCTATTTTACCAATTCCACCTCCTCTGGTTTTCCTTTGTGAACATTTCAAAAGCAACAGCTACAAGTACATCCCTGTGAAGGCTAGTCACTCCACCTCGGAGAAGCCAGTCCATCCCCAATTCCCTCCCTGACAGAACTGTCTGAAAGTAGAGTCTTCTGCATTTGGACACTCAAGTACTTCACAGCAGCTAGGTCTAAGCATCTCACAGTGGTCCATGCAAGGCCCCAGGAATGTATACATTTAGGAGGAACATCATTGGTGGTCGGCTAAACCCAGAGAGGGTTCGAGTTAGACAGCGTAAGGTAAAGTTAGATCACAGGGTCCACTAAACTCCAATGTGAGCGTTGGTTCTTTCTGTTCCTGGCTCACTGCAGGCAAGTTCTTACTATGCGCAGGGCCCTCACTCCCTAATTTGAAAAATGAGGATGGTGTCTGTCTCGTGAGAGGTTTATGAGGACAAAATGAGAACTATATTAGGAATCTGGCACAACGCCTGTCCCGTGACAGACATTCTGTAAATAAGGCTTGAAGGCCATTCAGTAGGGAAACACCAGTTTTTATCCTAGCTGATGATTATCTAGGGAGACAGGGACCTCGTAGCTCTTCAAGTTCCTCTGCCTTCCCCGTCTCTCCTATGGATAGTTCTTCATTTTACCTTGAGGAAGATGAAGGCGAAACATTGCTTCCCCATTCCAGCCCTGTCTGTCAGCTTGGTGGCCCTGCCAACACCGTGGTGTGGTGTGGTCTAGTGACCTTGGCTGCAGTGCTCACATTCATTCCATTATACTGCGCACGTTTATGTTTTCTTTTGGGCAAAAGAGTTAGATCTTAGTTGGAGTTTGTCTGTTGGGGTTTAGTTGTGGTCAACTCTGGAGACAGAAGATTGGCACAGGTGCCTTTTGTAGACTCTGTTCCTGTGGGCAGGAGCCATGACTGGGCTTCTGTTTGTCTCATGATTCTCCTCTGCAAAGTCAGTTTTTAAACTCTTTTGGAGCATGAGATTGAAAAGAAAGACTTCAAATCAAGTAGCATCCCTGGCACACCAGAAAAGCTCCTCATCCCATGGGCGGGGCTTTGGGAATACAAGCATGATGGCGTTGAGGAAGACTGGCACAGGGAGCTTAGGGAAATGGCTACCAGAGGCCTTTAGACCATTTATGGCGTCATTTACATCTGGACACAGAGTTCACATTACCCTCATGCACTTGCACGGGTCCTTGTTGCTGTAGTCGGAGGCCTACCTCTCAAGTGTCCATGGCACAGTGAGGATGAGCAGAAGCCTGTGCTCACATAACACTCCTGGGTGGTGGCTGACTTAGTACATGTACCTGAACATGCTGCTATGTTGTTCTAATGAGTCTTAATGCTGTCATCAGTACAGCGGGCAGGGCGGGGGGGATTGCTGGAATGGGCCCCAGCTTTTCAGCTTAGCCCTGTTACACTGGAGGTGAGCTGGCTCTGATGACTTTACGATACATAAGGAACTTGCTAATGCTCAATTGCAGCCCAAGCGTGCGCTGAACAATGCCAACATTTTGGAAAGAGTGAGGTTTTTTTTTTTTCTTCTTTTTCCTCATAGATGTTTGGAAAGTTCTGATGACTGCACAAAATAGGAGCCTTCAGGGATGAGGGAGAAAATTGAAAATATATTAAGAAATCAGGAAGCTGACAGGAGTAAACTTTGCATGGTAGGAAAGAGCAGATTGTTTCACATAATACAGCTCACTGTTCTGGTAATGAGACACTTCAGTCGCAACACAATGCAGAGCTTACACTCACCGGCCATATCAGGGTTTTCCTGATCGTAACGCAGACAAGCCTGTCTGGGTGCTTTTCTCTTATTATGTACTGTACCATATAACATAAGTCTATAAAAACACATTAAGGCCTTTTGTAAAAATATAAAAAAAAAGTTTTATAGCTTACTGGAACATATTACCAAATTTCCAATTACTCTGTCATGTTAGAGTACATTGTCCTCTAGTAAATATCTGAATACTGATACCTGCTACATCACAATGTCATACTCTGTTTATAAATAGAATGAGAGTGTTTTTATATTGTTCTTTCCAAGCGATATGGCATGGCTGCAGCAACTCTAACCATATGTGAAGCTTTCAGTTCTTCGCCAGCTCCCCTTGCTAATCAAACACACTGTTTTAGAAAGCATTGCTAGTCACTGTGTTAATTACCAGTACATAAATGACTCCCCTAAGCCCTGAACAACCATTCTTGTCATTCCAGAGAGAGGTCTACACATGAGCATTGGGGTCTGAACTGTACATGTTAGCTTATAGAACCCCAACATCTGAGCTTTAGAAGTTAATGTCTCATATGAATTTATGTGGGGTGTGTCTTTGGAATCACTTTCATCATCTTCAGCAATGGAAATGTCCAAACAAGACTAATGACGAAATCATCAAATGAAGAGGGAGTCAGGGGCCTTGGAGAGCACTGGCATTGGTGGTCCAAGGCCGTGCCTACCCTGCAGGATCACTCAATGCTACTGGAGGAGGCAGGCATGGCTGACTGGCCTTCAGCCTACTCCTCTGCTTGATAATAGGGCTCTAGTTACTGAAGGAGACATGGAAGGGTCTTGACAAAATTCAGGTTTGGCTCACAGTTCATCTGTGTGTTGGTGTTGTGGCCTCTGAGAAAACCTCCATCTGAATTACAGTTCAGAAAGTTGGAGTCTATAAATATGCCGCTATGTTAATAGCTCCCTTATCATCAGAGATCAAGGTTCCTGTATAAAGTTCTTGGGTTGATGCCCTGAACTATTGAGTCTTAAAAAGGTTATCTCTGATGGTGACGATGTTACAGACAATAATGACAGTGGAGTTTATCCACAAGGCAGTAGGGAAGGTGTGGGACTTCTATGAGGGTAAGGCGAGATACTACACATAAAGCCCACAATTTATCACCTGATTCAAGGTTAGTCTTGGGTAAAAGACTGTTATAATAGTTGAGAAAACTCAGAAAACACATAAACTCATAACTGAGGCATCTAGGTTAAAGTGTGTGTGTGTGTGTGTGTGTGTACATGTGGATGCCAGAGATGAAACTTGGGAATCTTCCTTAGCTACCATCCAACTTGGTTTTAGAGACAGGGTCTCTCACTGAGTCTGGACTTTGCTAGGCTGCCCAAGGCTCCATCTGTTTCTGTCCCCATGCCACACGGGGATTATAAAACCACACCTGGCTTTCTTGTGTGGGTTGTAGGATCCAACTCAGGTTCTCTTGTTTGGGTGGCAAGCACTTTTCCAAGTCAACCATCTCCCCAGCTCTCTGGGGGATAATTTTGATAGTGATCTTTTACATATACCTTAGCTAATTATAGCTAAATGAATGGTTAAATGAATTGAGTTCCTACATTATTATTATTATTATTATTATTATTATTATTATTATTATTATTATAACTGTACTGTAGGATGTACAAAAAATCCTACACAATGGGTTTTTACATATTTTAGTGATTGATCATGTTTGGGTCTTTAATATGGATGTGAATATACTACACTTCAGTATTACACCAGTAATGGGTATTTGTTTTCTTTGCTACACATGATATTTAGCTATTATTAATAAACTGCTGCAGTGCGTATTCTGTGCAGAATTGTTTATCTGCTCCTTTGTTTCCTTAAACTAGCCCCCAAGACCTGTAAAGTGAGGCAAAGGGAAATGGGTATTCATAAGGCATTTGCATGAGATATAAGCTGTGTTCCATAAACGATTGAGCAGGCCTCACTCTTACAAGAAATGCATGGCAGGACTCTTGACTGTGACATTAGTAACTTTTGGAAAAGATGAAAATACAATCCAGAGTGCTGGCCTCCTTGTAAACAAGAGTCTGCTCTTTCGTCTCTCTGAAGATGTTTGTTCTTGTTAATTAAATTTTCTGGTTATACCAAACAGGGAGTTATAACAAGCATACCAGGCATAAATTATTAATCTTCAAATGACTGGAAGAGGTCTTTGCTGAGTCTCAGCCACCACTAAAAATGTTAGACATTGTATTTGCGGCAGGGTAACTTGATTAAAAAAAAAAAGCTTTACTTTTGGCTGAATGTCACTAAGTAGGAGGGGTTTGATTTCATTCTCTAGGATGTGATGTGTCCACTGCAGGCAAGGGAAGGAAGACAAGCTCTAAAATGGACTGTATACTCTGGGCCGGCCTCTCTCAGGGTGTCTTTTCCATCCCCACAAAGCCCTGATATGATATGATTCAAAGGATATGATTCAAACCCATTCTACAGATAGTGAGTTGAAGCTGAGCTTTTCAGTAACCTCTGAAGGGCACGCCTAATGAAAGACACTGTTGTTAGCAAATGGTTGTGATTTCAAATGCCCCCTTCTCTCTTCTGAGCTGCCTTTCTGTGAGCATTTCTGCAGAGGGATTAGTCTTCTGTGGTCCAGCTGCTGCTCTGAGAAGCTGTGGGGGAGGGGAGCTGGCAGGGTCACCTAAGGGATGGAGTAGCTGAGCCTGTTGGCATCCTGGAAGTAGCTACCACCTACTGGAGGGGGAGGCACACACTGGCGTCGTGGTCTGAGCTGGTCCCCATCCTTTCATGTTGTAAGCTGAGACTTGAACAAAATACTGTTGGCCCTGCAAAGAATTGAAATGGGATACTGCGTCAGGCGTTATAATTCATCACATTTGAAGGATTCTCTTAGTTTCTGTGTACTTCCTAGAATTCATAATTGGAATATCATAGTTATTTTTCCTGACTCTCGGTGCTTCTTAATTATATGCCAATTCTCCCCTCCCTCCTCCTTCTCTCCCTCTCTCCCTCCTCCCTCTCTCCCTCTTTCTCCCTTCCTCTCTTTTTCTTTCCCTCTCTGTACATCCATACACACATATATGTATATACACACACATACATGTATATGTATATATTCATTTGTATGTATAAAATCTTTTTTCATATATTTTAATCACAATTTTCTCTCCCCAATCTCTTCTTAGATCCTCCCTACCTCACCACACCAAACTCACCCTTTCTATCTTTCTCTTGAGAATACCAACAGACAAACAAGTAAAAAAACCCAACCAAAATAAAAAATAAAATACACAAAAATACAAAACCAAAAGCCTACACACACAGACAGACAGACACAGACAGACAGACAGACAGACAGACACACACACACACACACACACACACACACACACACACACACACACTATAAAACCACAAATTCTTACAACCCACATAGTTTCATAAGGTTTAATAGCAACAGCCTCCTCCCACCTTCACCTTTTTCTATGCTTTTTCCCCTCCCCAGAGGCAACAGGCACCAGGCTCCTGTAGCTGGTCAAGTTACTTTAGAAAATTAGTAAGCTACAATAAATATCATTGCAGAGCAACACTCGAAGGCAGTCGTGCTTATCCTTACAGTGACTGTGTCACTAGGAGCCGGTGCCTTCCTTCTTCCAGACAGTCCTTCACTGGTGGATTCTGGGATTCTTTACATTTTGTGCTGCAATAAATAGTACTTCAAGGGACATCTTTTTACTCAGCTGTTCAGGCATGAAAAAAAAATCAACTTTCTGGTGTGACTTCAATTTTAAAGCCACTATTAAAAGAATGGCCTATTTTCTTTAGTATCTTTTTACGGCATTAAGAATTAAGGAGTTGATATTTGCTTGCTGATAATTCTTTAAAATGTTTTGTCTGACTTTAATGTTTGCTTTGAGGTTTCCTTTCACCTGTTTTTTTTCTTTTTCTTTTCTTTTTTTTTTCTCTGTGATACCAAAGGGGCATTAGAGAAGCCAATATTGGGTGAATGATTGCTTGCTGTAAACGTAAAATGTTGTTTTCATTTAAAAAAATATCTTCGTGGAGAGTTTGCAAGGATTTTAATGATATTGCCTTACCATATGATGACGTTAGCACCTTTTCCTCTGACATTGAAAATTGGATTTTATGTACATTGGGGTTATAGGGATGGCCTAGAACTAAAAATTCACTTCCAGGAGTTTATATGCTCTGGATAATGTCTGTATTGCTCTCATTGGATGGTGAAACGGAAAAACCTCATCCCCAGAGAAGCTAGTTTAGATGTCAGAGAACCTCTCTGTGGAGAGTTTTCAAGTTTTATCGTGATATCACTTTTTCTTTTAAGCAATGGAAATTCCCTGGGGTTCCTGCTGGCCTCCTTCCACCATGGGGGCCAGTGTTGGAGCCAGTCTTCAGTTGATAGCATCTCTGGGGCCACCCACTCAGGGGGGCTTTGTTTGCTCTGGTAATCCACAGTTCTGCTCTTTGGTGTAGACATGCGATTAGGACCAAAAGTCAGGATTCTTGGCGGTGACCAAACCACCAAGAATTCTCTTAGAATAAGCTGGACAGCAGCTCTTTAATGCTGGGTTTCAGGATTATATAGTACAGATAACTGTTTTAATTGGCTACCCTCTAAGAAAACAACAGAAATATCTCTCTGCTCCTCCCATATGAAAGCCTTAAGATATTAATTATTTGAATTGAATTTTAAAAGCTTAATGCTACATTGAAAAGATCTTAATTAAAATTATATATAGTGTATATACATAACATATATTACACATATAATATATATAATATATAATATCTTCTGAATTGTAATTGTTTGAGGAAATTCAGGGTTTTTTCAATCTGAGCAGATTCCTTGGGTGTTTTATTTTTACTTTTTTACATTTTGGATGTTCATTTGTGCTTCATAAACAATATTTGAGTTTAGATTGGTTACACGAATAAACATGGCTAGTTCTAGCTTTTTATTCACAGTTAGTTTATGTTATGTAGAGGTTGTACCTTTGCCATGCATAGGTTTCTTTTCTGTAGTAGCAGATTCAAGCAGTTTTTTTTCTCCTTTTTAATCAGGGGGAAAGGATTTCTCTCAGGAAATTGTGTGACTCCAGTAGACGACTGATCTCAATGAGGCGGTGGGGGTGAGGGCCAGATGAGGCTGTTATTTTTACCATCAGACAGGGAGTCAAAATTGGATCTCCCAGAGCCTTTGATCCCCCTGCAGATTAGACTGTGATCCAGAAAGCAGCAGCTTTCAAGGCTCGCATGAGGCCAGTCTCTTTCTGATCTCCTTAGAACATGGCAGCTTACAAAGTGGTTCATGCTGTCTGCTCGCCCCATTGTCAGACCCAGATTATGGATACCAGACATATCATGCTTAACGAATGGCAGTTGTTGCCAGAGGCCCGGGTGTTGGCTGTTGCTTGGAGTGTAAGCGGCTGCTACCAGAATCCCTGTGCAAAAAACTGAGGAGGTCAACTCCCTCAGGGGGACACTTACCGTGGTGAGTCCCGTGATTGTACACCTCAGGGTCTGCAGGTTGTCCATGATGGTCTCCCCAGCCAAAGGGGAAAAGTCTTTAGACATGCTCCATTCCACTGAGGGAGGAGGGGAGAGGGGGAAGGAAGAGGGGAGGGGAGAGGAGAGAAGGGGAGAATAAGACAAGATTCAGTTACATGATAAGCAGTGCTGCAAGAAATGCCTCTAACAACCCCACCTCCACCCTCCAATAGCTTGTAGTCGTCTTTGGATGATGTAACTTTCCAAGAACATCTTTTAAAAAAAAAAGGATGAGTCTCCCCCCTCCAGAGAAAAATGCATCAATCCTCATTTATATGCCTTATGAGTTTTTAAATCTTGATAGATAACAACTTACATGATATTATGTGTGCCCTTTGTGATGTTTGTAATGTGAGCTGTAATGCATATTAAATATGTATCTATTAATGACAGGAATGTGTTCTGAGAACTTGTTATTAGGTAATTTCCTTGTTAGGGACATTGTAGACTATACTTACACAAACCTAAGTCAGCACGATACACTAGGCATTTAACTCATATTTTATTGAAGTGCCTATGGGGTGAATGGTGCTAATTTTTGTCCATGATACCATTGCACTATAAAGATACTATGTATCTGTGTACACAAACACACACTCAGGCACATCATAGATAATAGAGTCAACATACGGGTTGCTGAATGTGAGTGGTGAACAGACCATTAGAATACTTATTGCTTCCTTTGTCTGATTTTGCCTCCTTTTTTACTGAAAATTCTTTTTTTTTTGGAGTTACAATTCTCATCTCAGATGAAGACACTTCTCAGCTCATTTCCTCATCCGATGCCTTCTCCTGATAACATCCTTTTCCTCCAGCATCTCGTATACTAACCTCTTCAGCTTCCCTTCCTTAGCCTCCTCTCAGCCTTTCTCAGGAGCTTCTCCTGGAGCTGTGGTTTGTGGCTGACCTGTCCAGTGCTCTTCTCCTCTGACATCCCCAAAGAAGGTATTCATCCATGCTCAAATCAACCAAATTCCAACATCCCACCGTACTATGTGACTGGATCCTTTCATAGTATCTTTTGCTGGTTCAACGGGCCACAGCCAGGAAGATGAACTGGACATCACAGGGGCTAGCTAGAGTCTTACATAACTTTGCATACAGGAGGGACTGATAGCAAGCAGCAATGAAATAGGAGCCTTAGGGGCTGAAGTCACATGGAAAACCTCTTGACGACAAACAAGAGAAGAAGACTAATGATATATGCTCTATGACACCTTAACATGTAGGCTCATAGTTTGCTGCCCTGTGGGTCATCCAGCTCTCCTTTTGGAGCTGCTGTCTCTATTCCCTGTTCCACCTCTTTGTCCCCTTAAAGTCCAGCTTGCTTTCTTCACATTCCCTAAATTTCTCAGGACTCCCATAACTAGAGCAGCCCCAATGAGGAGCATTGCCCCTCCTCTCGTCTCCCCCCAGTTTTTTGCAGCCTTCTTTTTCTGGGTTATACCTCTTCTCAGTTTCTCCCGCCTCTTTGTTTCTAAGTTCTTCTTGGTTCTTCCTTTCCAGTTGATGCTGGGGCGGGAGGGCAGGTGGAAGGATGCTGCCTTTCCTTTCGCTGTGTGTGTTCATCCTTGATGCTGGTCTTATCTTTCGTGTCTCCGTGGGTCTTAAGAGTGTGACTCTAGGTATGGCCTCTCCTTTGTGCTTTAGTTTTCTCCTGTAAAACTCTGCATGCATACCTCTGGTTTATCTGAATTTTCCCTAAGCAGGTCTCTTTGCCAGGAGTGTTTACTCAGTGTTATGGAATTGAATTTCCCATCTATCCAACTCCCAAACCAAAGTTTCAGAGCATCCTTGTCCTGTCTTCTCCTACTTCCTTACAACCAATTGATCACTGAACACAATCTCCACTTCCATAAAGGCTCCCATCAGCTCCCCATTCCCCTTCCATTATAGTAATCCTAGAGCAGACCTTAATAACTAATAAATAATCAGTGTCAACATCCAGGAGCTTCCTTACTGGGCTTTCTGCTTGGCTCTTCATCCTTACAGATGATGCTCATGCAAGAGCTTGAATTACAGATTAAAGTCATATAGAATATATGCTTATATAATATATAAAGAAACTTATAAAGGAGCATATAATATCTTCTTTATATATAAATTGTATATATAATATATTATGTATTACATTTTATATACACTTTTTCAAAATGTTTTCTTATGTGCTACTAGTTCTTGAAGAGGCCGTCTCTTAAAGAGAAATTGAGAGAAATTGAGAGTTGAATGTCACACTGAACTGAAAATAAAGACCAGCAGGAATGACAAACTAATGACAGTTAACATTCAAAGAGAGAGTCTCACTACGTCATGATGGTTGGCCTGAAACTTACTCTGTAGTCCAGGCTGGCCTCTAACTCAGAGATCTGAGTAGCAGAGGCTGGAGAGACAGCTCAGCGGTTCAGAGCACTGACTGCGTTTACAGAGGTCCTGATTTTGGTTCCTACCACCTACATGGCAGCTGATAACTACCTGCAACTCTAGTTCCAGGACATCTGATGCCTACCTACATATGTACATACATAATTCATACACACATACATGAATACATACAGGCATACATACATACATGTACTGACATATACATGAAGGAAAAATTAAAGAAAAATCTTTAAAAGGCAGTAAACATACCAATACACATGAACAGAACAACACATTTGAGGAACACTCTAGAAACAAATCTCCCTAACTGCCCTGAACCAGGTGTTCCTTACAGGACTCCAACCAGTCTTCCTAGGAAAGCCTCTGAGAGAGGATTCCTGAATCTTGCTCTCAGAAAAGAGCTAAGAAAACAGCACCGAGGAACCAAGAACTCAAACAGGTCTGAGAACTCCATATCTTCTGCACGTGAGATGGCAGAACACATCTGCCCTCTCGGCAGCAAGTCAGTCCATCTACTTCCACACTCAGTTGCCTTTCTCTAATCCAGGGGGTGTCAACCTTCCTAATGCTGTGGTCCTTTAATACAGCTCTTCATGTTGTGGTGACCTCCCAACCATAAAATTCTGTCCATTACTACTTCACAACTGTAATTTTCCTACTGTTATGAATCATAATGTAAATATCTGTATTTTCCGATGGTCTTGGGCGACCCCTGTGAAAAGGGTGTTCTAGTCCCCAGAGGGGTCTCGACCCAGAGGGTGAGAACTGCTGTCGCAGTCCCTGCTTCAGAGATGAGATAGCTCCACCCATCCTGTTTAGTCTCTTTGTTCTTTGTTCCTTGGGATTTCCTCAGAGGTTCTGGGAGCCAACTGCCAAGCACCACATCATGCAGCCCACAGAAGCTGTTGAGAGAAGATGGAACCCTGATGCTCCTCTAACATGTATGAATCACTGGGCAGAGCGGCCAATTCTGGGACAGGATCTCTCCATTTTGCAAGTTCCTTTCTATTCACTAATGTAGGGCACAAGAAACAACAATCAGAGGACCCGGATCACACTGACATATGTTACACAATGGTTGGACAAAGGCCTCCTGAGTCTGATTGCAAAATGGGAGCCTCTCAAAGGGACACACAGACCTGTGCCAACATCAGGCATAGTCAGCCAGAGAACCATCTACTCAGTCAACAGAACCAGCTGTATGTAGAAACTTCAGGATCAACCCCTGTCACCCAAGATTCCAAGTAACAGGAGACAGTCTTATCTAAATCCCGATCTTCAGGAAGATCAGAGCCCCATGTTGATGTTTTCCAGGGAAGGGCCAGGACTCCGGTCTAACAATTCAGATGACAGCCTCAAATCAGAGGAAGGGTTAGTAGGAATTATAACAGAGTGTTTGGCAAGCCATCAGTAAGACTTTGCTCAAAGATACAATGCCCAATATTTCTGAAGGAACCACTATTTTTGTCTGAATAAAAAGTATTTATACTATATTGAAAATGTGCTTTACAAAAACATGTCTCAGTAGAATACAAGGACCTGGTTTCTTGACAGACAAAACCAAACCAAGGAGCAGGTTTGTACAGAGGTAGGTTCTGCTCTGGGGAATCACCACCCAGTCTCACAGAGTCGTCTGATTAGATCCTGTGACTCATCTGAGTTTGAAAAGTGAAGGCGTTTGAGAAAAAGAATTCCTATCAGAGGGAAATGTTTTCCTTGTTGGGATAGCCAGAGTGCTCCGGGTTGCCAACAGTGTTTCTCCTCCATTTACTTATTTTTGGGTTGGGGTGGTAGTCATGGGGTGGCGGGAAGGGGGAATCTTTCTGGCCTAAAGCTACATGGAAATGGAAGCTGCTTCTGATCAGTTAAAGAAGGATAGATCGGTGAGTAGGAGTCCCTTGAGAGCAAGAGGGGATTCAGGAAGACAACTGAGCATTTTCCCTCTGGAAAGTTCTCTGTAGGTAGTTTAAGACTCCATAGAACAGCCCTGAGAAAACCACATACAAACATTCTCTAATCCCTGGAGGACGAGAGCTAAATAGATGAACTTTAAAACCAGATAAGACATAATTTGAAGATAAAGATCAGAGAGACTGCCTCAGTATAGCTTGGGAAACAGAAGCTGTGCAGGGGCTCATAACAACTGAAAATGAGCAAAAAAGGTGTCAGAGCCCCGAAAAGCCTGTGGCTCCATTGTTCACTGTATTTATATCAGATAACTACGGCCGCTCAAATGGCAAGCTTTGTGATTTTAACAAATAATTTTTACCTACGATTCAAGAGCATTGAATTGTTTTGGGTAGTGTTATGGTTTGAGTATGGTTTGTTCTGGTCATGGTGAACTTGGTCTCCAGTGCTGGAGGGAAAGTAGTGCCCCTTGAGAGATGCTTTGGTTGTTACGAGGAAACAGTGCCACTCTGGAAGGAGTGATCGATTCTCATGGGACCTGATTAGTTACCATAAAGTGGTCTAAACACAAGGCGGCCCCTCCTGTTTTGGTTCCTCTGTATATTTCTGCTTTCGGCTACGAGTTGAAGAAGCATGATGTCTTTGTTGGTATCATGTATCTGGGCTTCCGGGCTTTCTGAACCCTGACCCACAATAAAAACCTCCTTCTGTTATAAATTACCCAGCCTCGGATAATTTGTTCTAGCACCAGATAAAGAACTAAGACAGGGCTGGAAAGTTCTAGCTTCACCCCACAGTGACTTGATGGCGGCTATAGAAAACCCAGTTCAGAAGTTTAGGAAGATAAAGAGCTCCAGACAGCCTGGGCCTGTCACGTGAAGTCTTTGATGTGATAGGAAGTGTCTCAGAATCAGTGTCAAGATTCATGACTCTGAAGTATTTGGGCGCGCAAGCAGAGAATGTCATCTACAGCAGGTAGATTGCAAGCTACAGAGTGCTGTGGCCTGCGCACTTTCTATGTCTCAGGCAGGTTTGTTCTTGAAACATAAAGACGACACAGAAGCAAACGCATCAACAAGCAGTACGGCATTAATGTTGAACTGATTTATTTCTCTTGAGTTGACAAACCAGACCAACCCCCCAAACCCCAAAACAAAACCAACCAAACAAATAAAAACCCCAAACCCAGCACTGCCAATGCACCAATCAGACCTGCAGATATTCGGCAGATCAAGTCATAGGGGCCCACAGTCCATCTGTCCAGAGTATCTTCAGGAAGAATATGCTAGTAACATTGTATTTTTTCCCTCCTCACCAGCCCTTTGTCTCCCACCCATCATTGTTTACACTGCTTTGTCTCTTAGTATGTTCTCTTCCTCAAAAGCGTCTGTCCCTAACTTCAGAGGATCTTGTGCTATAATATTCCCTAACTTCCCAGGGGAAGCATCCCTGCCAATCCGCTGCTCCTCCCAAACCCTCCAGCAACTGTCAGACTTCTCCATGAAGCTCCTGCTTTTTCAATCGGGTTGCATTTAAGAGGTCAGAGCAGCTTGCCTGTGAGAATTTTAATTCCCTTGGGGGATTCTAGGAGACTCCTGTATAGATGGTTCATTTGTGGCAGGAACCCCACGATCAGTACTCTTCTCCAAAGCCCCCACCTTAGTCCTCACAGCAGAGGCTGCAGGTCTGGAAACTTCAGGTGGGCCAGATGATTGATTTCTGATTTGGGGATGCGTAAAGCCGAGTGAGTGCACAAATCCGACGCTTGTACACAGATACTTTTAAAACATGTAGTGCCAGAATAGATAAAAAAGACAAAAGAGAGAGTGGCAGTTGCTTCAGCTGCTCCATTCGGGGTCTGGTTAGCAACTGAATCCTGAACCCCTCATTTGTCCATATATTTCCTCCTAGGAACTAAAACTGAAAGAGACAGACAGGAAAAAAATGGAGCGGGGGTTGGGAGAGCATTTCCGATTTCCTATCGGCTCTTCTATGGAACCAGAACAGCATTCTTGCTGGTCACACTCTGGCTGGCGCCTGGGCTAATGAATGGAATTTGGCTGGACTGCCCAGCCCAGCACCAGCATTATGAAATCTTCCTCGGAGCCATCGAAATGTGCAGTTCTAACCTTGCAGGCCAACCCAGCACAAGAGGAACAGAGAGGGAGGGAAGGACGCACCCACTGAGAGACCCAGATTGCAATCAATCGCAGCCATTCCTAGTGATGAGAAGACTGGTTCTTGGTACAGCTCGAACCCGCTCAACTCTCGCGGCTTTTAAATTGCGAACTGACATGAAAACTGTGGAGCTGGGCAGTCGCTTTTTAGCTCTGAGAAAATGTGAGGTCAGAGCTGCTAGTTTTTTTTTTTTAAATCCCCTTGGTAGTCCTAGGAGCAGGGGCATGCATTACTTTCAAACAAGAATCTTTATTGTTTGCACAGTACAGGGTCATCCAGTTAATTAGAAAAACATTTTCCCCAAATTAAATTTCCCTAGAAAAACAATGATTTAAATTAAGGGCAAAAGTCTCCCCGTGCACCCCAATATCAGGAACACTTTCTTGCACCCGTTCCTTTTAGAAGATTAAAAGCAATGCTTGGATCGGAGGCTGTATTTATTTATTGTTAGATGTTTTCCTTAATTTACCTGCCTGCAATCTCTGCACTCTTCGTCTTTGCTTGCTGTGTGTCAGCACTACATAGAGATACAGTCAGGAAGCACAGATGTATAAATGTCTGATTTATTCTTTAAGTAGTGAGCAAGCACTTCTGGGTACCCCAAAAGGTCAGCTTCATAGTCTTTATCATTTGAGTTTGAATTTCCTAAGAGCTATAGCATTATTAATATCACCTCTATTACTTTCTCAAATTTAGACCACAAATCAGAAACCTTAGTCTCCAAAAGACCAGTGAGTACGTAAATTAGTTTTCACAAGCCACATATGTGATGTTAATAATGCTGATAGAAGTAGAAAAAAAAATTCAGGGCCACTGAGATGACTCAGCAGGTAAAGGCATTTGTCACCAAGCCTGGTGACCTGAGCTTGACTCCCAGAACCCACTTGGTGGAAGGAGAGAGCTGACTCTTGCAGGTTGCTCTCTGACACCTCCCACCCCCCCCACCTTGTCATAACATGCACTTGCCTCTGTGTGCGCATGTGTGAATACACACATATAAGTAAAGAAATATAAAAATTTTAAGTGCAAAATATCTGTGGTAGTTGGCATAGCAAGTCACACAAGGAACTGAGAAAATATTCTTTTTAGTCTTTTAAAGTTATGATTTGATTTAACAAGGCAGTTGCTTATGGCGTTGGTAAGCAAGTCGGGCTCCTAAGAGGATTTTGTTGCTTCAGTTTTTTTCTTGCTACAGTTAAGTGAATGAGAAGAGCAGCAGCAGCCAATATTAACATCAGAACCGTATTTCTGTACCAATTATGACTGTTAGCTTCAGATGAGGGGGTTCAAACAAATAAGCAAATGCATCAAGGTAAAGTTATTAGGTCATAAGGGCTTTACAATAGAGAATATTGCATATTTTCTTGGTATTTATAAATCACTCGCTGTCCTGTACACATAGTAAAATTCATACTAGATTTATTTGTGTATATGTATCTACGTGTGCGTTAACACACATCCCCCTCTCATCCATCTCAAGGAACAAGTCAAGCTTTATATCCATGGATAAATGCTATGAGGTTGCTCCGATAGACTCACTGGCCAGCTGAATATAGTATCTGATGGGCGTACAGTTCATAAATTCTGTAACGTTCTGAAAGCAGCGGTCAAAACCAAAATACCCATCTCTCCCACGTAGGTAGGAGTGGCACAGTGAGGGTTAGAAGGTCAATAAGGTCAACTGCTCAACGCTTACTGCCTAAGAAACCTGAGCAGTGACCAGCAGAGGGTCCATACTTGCTGTGTCCATTCTTGCTGCTTTACTCAGGGCTGGCCCAGAAACTGGTACAGGATATAGCATGCAAGGCAGGTTGCTTCGAACTTGACTGAGCAACTGCATGACCGAGTCAGGGCTAACAAGTTGGAATGCTGACCATTTGCATGGCAAGAAATACCATTCTGGTCCTCCCGATGGTATGAGAGTGCCCCGTGTCTAAGTGGACTATCTGGCCTTCTTCGTTAGTATTGTGGTTTTTTTTTTTTAAATTAGATATAAGGGTATTTTGTTATCATACATTGTTATTATATTTTATCCCATAGTTATCTGGGCTGCACGAAGAGGCAGTTTTAGAACACTATGAACTGAAAATAGATTCATAGTTCACTAGTCCAGATACACTTATTCACTGTTTCTTTCTTTTGGAACATTGCCAGAGTGCTGGGTTGTAAGATGTCCAGCTAGATTGTCACTTGTTTAGAGTTTTTTTTTTTTTAAAGGAGAAATTGAGGCGATAATTTTTGATTCATTAAAGAAGTATTTGCTTTTTAAAGACTGTAATGATCAGTATCTTGGGCTCACAACTGAGTGTCAGAGATCCACAGGCGAGGTGTGCCTCTTCCTTGGGTCAGAGTCCGTCTTTTGGATCAACGTCCTGAATCTGAGATTTTTGTTTTGTTTTGAGTAGAGTGAAGACTTTGCTGCGGCAGGAAGAACTTCTTGGCAAGGAGTTCTACATTTCAGAGGGATTCCGGATAAAGGGAGCAAGGGAGCAACAATTTCACGTGTACATATGGAGGACAGGACTATTCCCCAAGCAAGACAGCCCTCGTCTTCATGAGCCGAGCTGTGAATACCTGTACAAGACTATTGCCATCCCAACTGGACTTGTTGATGATTGATTGACCTTCCTTCATCAAAGGAGGGCACAGGGAGGACGACTGGTTCTTCACCTGAGTGTTCAGCCACTCCTCCCTACCAGGCATATGCAATTCTGCCCTAATTACCCAGAGTTTCATGGTCTCACAGAGAATCTGCGAGTGTATTGGCTAGGGAGGACAAAAGAAGCGGGTGGTGGTGCTGGGACATCTATGCAGCCTTGGGGAAGCTCTCATCTATTATGGGGGCAAACTTTCCAATAAGGTTGCTTTAGGGCAGTGGTTTTCAATCATCCTCATGCCGTGCCAACCCTCATTCAGCTCCTCATGTTGTGGTGACCCTCAAACCCTAAAATCATTTTGTTGCTACTTCATAACTGTAATCTCATTGTTATGAATCAAAATGTAAATTTCTGATATTTGACAAGTGATCCCCTGTGCAAAGGTTGTCTGACTCCCAAAGGGTTAGTGATCCATAGGTTAAGAACTGCTGCTTTAGGGGCACCCGGAATCTGGAAACGGGGCCTAAGTGGCCCCAGGGCTAAAAATTGCTGAGACAATACATAAGGACCAAGGTGTATGGCAAGTTCACAGCTTTTTGAATCCTGTTTTATGCTCAAAGAATTAAGATCACCAGCCACAGGGAAGATGTCATATCCTGTGACTTATGTCAGTTTCCTTGCCAGGTGATGAACCTTTCTTCAGAGACAGGCAGCTTGTTTGATTGTTGTTGTTGTTTGTTTGTTTTGCTTTTCCATTGTTTCTTTTCATTCTCTTACTACATTTACTTGAAAGATACAAATCCATTGAGGGAAGATCCATGTTGCACTGATTTTGACATTCACTCTGCTTCTTAGTAGAAGTTATGGAATCAGGGCTCAGGTCAACTGGGTTTCTTTCTGATTTTTTTTGGCTCCCAATAAGCTACATAATAAAGGGTTTTTTACTGGGTACTTTGCATGACTCACTGCATTTCTCCTGTCTCCAGGGAAGGAAACCCAAAAACTTCATGAGAATCTGCTAATCTGTACAGTTTCATCACTTACTCTTAGAAACTCCACCAGACAGACAGAAGTCATTCTAGAGAATCTGACCAATTGAACCAACGTGGTGGGACTCTGAAGCAAGGCTAGGCCTTCCTGAGCCTACTTCACCTGCCATTTCTTACTGAGCCTGGAGAGAGTCTCGAATCCCTCTCCAAGCTCCAGAATATTTGTTTTCCTTCCTCGGACTTGGTCGTGTTTTTTTCTTTCCAGTGTCTAGATCCTTTAACATGACAGGCTCCTTCCTCTTTTTGGAAGAAATTCACATATGCTTCATTTTTCTGGAAATGTCTCCTTCTCCTTCTTACCTCTCCCTCCTTTTTCTTTTTCCTCCTCATTTACCTCTTCCATTTCCATTTCCTTTTTCCTCCTTCCTCCTCTTGACCTTAATATTTCTTTTCTTTTCCCAGCAACCACTAAAAACATCCCTTTTGTCTTTTCTGACTCTAAAGACAGCATTAAGTCCTGGAGCACCTGATACTGTTCTTTTGCAGCATGGAGACAGATAGCTATGCCGTTAGCTTTCACTCCATGACAGGGACTCTGATTACTTTGCCTACTTGGTTCCTCGAAGCTAGCAAATGCAAATACAGATTTATGAAACTGATGTTTGATCTCTGTGTCAGTGACTACTGGACTTTATTAATTTTGAAACTATATATTTAAGATATATGATGTGATCATTTAGGGTGATGTGGTCATACTCATCATAAGATAATTACTAGAGTCAGTCCAGTTAACATTTCCATCATATTACATATTTATCCTTATTTTTATGAAAATAGGAGCTGAAATTTACTCTCTTAGCAAATTTTCAACATATTGTCCTCATGCTGGCCCTCTGATCTCCATCTGTAGCCCACTGCTTGCTTGTTTCAATGAGGCACTAGCAGAGGCTCAGGAGGACTGTGGCTACTGGATGTCAAGTGCTCGGGTGAAGGGTCTCTCTGCAGGCAGTGCAGAATTGCCTGGTGTTTTCTGATGAGGCCTGTGAAGCAGCAGCAGAAGCTTGATCGATGGTTTTAAGAAAATTGATCTAGTTATTCTTAAAAGAAGCAAATAATCAAATAATGCCCCCCCAATTGGAAGGCAAGAAGGAAACCTTGAATTAAAAATGTATAATTATTTATGGGAAAGTAACAGAAAGTGATCAATGGAGGATGCTGGGAAAACGTGTTGATATTTATTGGGGAAGTATACTTTGAAATCGTCAGCTTGATTCTGGGCTTGGCAAAGCAGAGTTCCGATGTAACGTGCTCAGCCCTAACCTCCTGAGTCCACACAGGGGAAAACTGACGGGACTCACAGCCATTTTGAATTCTGTTGTGCTAAAGGAAGTCCCATCAAACAGCTTCCAGTACGGGCCTCCTGCTCTGACAGCCCAAGACAGAGTGGCTCCTCTGTCACCTTTCCTATGGCCCAGAGGACTGTCTTCAATACTGTGGTTTCCTTGTTATGATCTTAAGAGGGAGAGATAGTTGGTGTGTGGGGTGGGGACACCAAACCAAACAGGGGACAGTGAGTCTTGTGAACATATATTCTGCATTCTCATGGCAGGAACATGTGGGACTAGGAGCTGATAAGTACTGATGAAAGAAAGAAAGAAAGAAAGAAAGAAAGAAGGAAAGAAAGAAAGAAAGAAAGAAAGAAAGAAAGAAAGAGCGAGCAAGGAAAGACCGGAAGGAAGAAGGAAGCAGCCATGCATCAGTCACTGTAGACTTGGAGCAATGCCTTCAGTCTGCTTCAGACTAGGCAGCTGTGCTGATACCAAACCGTACTCCCCACCATCCTCTCAGCCTCCCTGAGCATGCCCATTTCCCAGCAAGGCTTCTCTTTTTTCTTTCCCCACCTGTTTCTCTCTTCCCTGGGTGGAGACATGCAAGCTTTTAAGTGTGCGATAGGAGGAGAGACATGGGAACAAATGAGTTCCAAAGCAGTGACTCAAGATCTAAAGGAATTTGAAAGAGAACAAATTTAGTAAGTAAATAAGAAGGGGAAACAGACCACCTTGGGAGTAGCCAGTGGAGGCCTCCCCTCTCCCACTGAGGGGGATGTGCTTTTTGGTGCCTTTTCTTTCTGTGTTTGTTTTCACATTCTACTGTAAATTACTCAACAAGGTACCTTACTGATCCTGAAAAAAAAAATCCAATCCTTAGATTTTCCCATCAAGGCAAGAAAATGTGTTCCTAGGGAGACAAAGAACCTTATTTTCTATTCTCAGGCTCAACCTGCACTTCTGTGTGGGGGGATGGTCAGCCTGGGTGATGTTGAGAGACACAAGGACATGTCCACATATGGGCTCTTTTCCTGGGGAGTCTCATGGCTTTAGGACATCAAAGCAAACGTCACCTTGAAAGCAATAAATGTGTGTTTTCCCCAGATCCCCCTGAAGGGTGAAGCATCAAACTGTACACTGTATCCTTTAGCAGGGGAATTGGAAAAGGCCAGGTTGCTTTCCTGGCTCTCTTTCTCTTGTATTTGTTGCCTTTGGTTTCTGTGTTTCTACTTACATGAGGCTAAAATGTCAGTATTTACAAAGTTAATTGGAACTGGCGGTTTGGACCTAAACCATATACTGTTGAGTATTCTCAAGCATATCTGTTTTGTATGTAGAGTGGCCCATAATTCACGCCTTTTTTCTTGGACCATGACTACCATGTAGTAGGTGCCCAAGAAAGATAACTGAAAAGAGTTAGGACTTTTAATAAAGTGGTCTGTCAGATTCACAGTTGAAAGGGAAGAATTTGCAAAATTACTATTTTGCAAATATTCAAGAGAGGTCAGCATTGTAGGGACAATGGGGAAAAGTCTTCAGTTCTTAAAAAGTCTCTCATCATTTACGGTTCTAAGGCAGTCAAGGTGGGACTGGAAAGTCACTGACATTAAGTACATCTTGGAAGGAAAGTGCTTGATCTATGGATAGTGAATAGAGACTTCTGTGGACTTCCTGAAAGGATTACTCATAGTAGGTATACAAAAAATAAAGATAATCAAACCCATCGAATTTTGTATATAATACCAAGTTAATTGTTGGCATATTTGAGATAAAATCAAATCCAACTTTAAATTCACTGATGGCAGACTGACTAATTTGTAGATATTTAACTGAGACCTCACTAGGGACCTGACATGGGAAAACAATGGGATGAAAATCTGCATAAATCCCAACTCTCACCCTCAAAACAATTATAATTCACCGGCGGGGGGAGGGGGGGGAGGAGGGAAAGACTGATAAGTGAATGTGATATTAAGATCCAAACAGATTACTATGAAAGAGGTGGGCTCAAGGTGGGGCTGCTCTTAAAAGCTTGGGGCAAAGTTGGGTAGAGATCCAGAAGGGCAGAACCCTGGAGGCTGTTTAGGTCTATTGAAGGAGAGTGGAGTAGGATGCCCCAGGCAAAGGCTGCTGTGTGTGCAGAGGCACGGAATCATGGGCTGCCGGGCAGTTGTAGGAAACAAGGGAGAGGGGAAAGAAGAGCAACTTCAACTGGGGATGAGGTGGGACTGGGAGCAAGTTCTGCATTAGGTTAAGATGGGTCAGTGCTATTTGAAGGTCTTTGAGAGTGATTGGAAAACTAGGCCACTGTATCCAATTTGCATTTTAGGAAGCCCACAGTTGTAGCTTGTGGGGGAAAACTGAAGAGACCTCAGACTGTATATAGACTCAAAGGCATAGCTTTCCTGGCTCTGATGTAGGAGGTGTGAGAGCCCCACCTTGGTAGGGTGGGGAGGGGCGAGCTGCTGAACCTCCTCTCACACCCAAGTCAGCTGTTGCTTTCTTTTTTTTTCTCAAGCATCTGTGATAGAATTTTTATGTAAACCCAAATGTTTGGCATCACAGTCTCTCACAGGCATGGCGAACGCTGAAGCTTAGCTCCCATCCTCTCCTTACAAACCAAGAACTATTAGCAACGGTGGGTACTCAGAACTTTCCAAATCAAATATGGTTCTATCAAAAACTATGAGCTCTCTCCAGGTGTATGCAACAGAGGTCTCTGCTCTACTCAGAGTTCAGCAGCAAAGAGCAAAAAAAAAATAGTGACATCTCATTGCCCATTTAATATTTATGTAATATTATGTATTTGTGCCATCTCAGCTTTATACATTTAAAACCTTGGTGTTGGTTGGATCTGAGATGAGCTGCAATCCCTTCTGACAGCAGGTTTTTTTTTTTGGGGGGGGGTGCTTTCATCCATAAATAAGTTTCAAAACAACACTCTGATAGTGGCAGGAGATCAAAGAAACACTTCATTACCATGGGGGCTGCTGTAGCTTCCTCCCACCCCCAGGACATCTCTGCAGGGAAGAAGCTAGATCACCCTTACTAGGGAGCAAAGGTGCCTGTAGGCAAGTGTACCCCCGAGTCCAGGCAGATGGACATTTAGACCACAGCTCCCCTGCAGGGAATCCAAGAGAGCAAGCAGGGGAAGATGTGACCAAAGAAGGTAGACCCCAGGATGGTGACTGCCTAGCTCTCCTGACAAGAGGAATGTCCTGCAGAGATGTGACTCATTCAGTATGCAGAGCCCTCTTCAGACCTCATGACAACACGTTATTGATTATTTCTTATTTTAGAGATGAAGCTCTTGGCTTCATTAGGCCAAGCACACACCATGCCCACTGTGGGAACAGGAATGGGAGGGTCTGGGATTGAAATGAAGTACCTCTTTCGCTCAGGGGCTAACAAAACTTCAGCACATACCCAGATTGAGAGGAAAGCAGTTAGTTGCCTAAAGGTTTGGAAGTTGTGATTTTGAGAAAACCTGGAGGGACAGTTCTACGGAGCAGTCTCAGCGGGAGGGGAGCAAGGCTTAGGACTGGTATCCCCTAGGTGCTTACCCTAGAGGATGTACCCACTCTCTTCTTTGCAGGACTTTGGAAAAAAATCTGCATCATCCAGATTTAGTAGGGGTGTGATACCGTTTCCATCAAGTGAAAATCTCCAGTATTCTCACTATTCAGGTTTTCCCGTGTGTGTGTGTGTGTGTGTGTGTGTGTGTGTGTGTGTGTGTGTGTGTGTGTGTATGTGTGTGTTTAGCTGTACATCTGTGTGGAGGCCAGAGGGCAATCTTGGGCATCATCAGTTAGAAGCTAGCTTACTTTTTGACACAAGGCTTCTCATTTGCCAAGTAGGCTAGGGTGGCTATCCAGAGAGCGCCAGGCATCCTCCAATCTTTGCCTCTTCTACTGCGGAGATTATAAATGTACACCACTTGGCTCTTCATATGGATTCTGGGGATCAGACTCAGATCCCTGTGCCTGCAAGAAAAATGCTTCACAGACTGAGCTATCTTCCTAGCCCAGGTTTACCACTTTTAATAACGGCAGTTACCATTAGCTGCTATCTGTATCCATGGATTCCACACCAGTAGATTCCACTAGAGATAAAAAAAATATTAATTAAAGGGTGTGGGCTAGAGAGATGGCTTAGTAGTTAAGCCTCTTGCAAAGAATGAGAGTTTAGTTTCCAGCACCACATAGGGAAGTGAACAACCCCAGCTCCAGATCACATTTCTGGCTTCTTTGGGCATCTGCTTTCACACGTGCTTGTGCAAACATACATACAGCCATGCTGAAATATAATAAAAATAAATGTTCAAAAGACATGAGTTGAATATGGACCAACATTTTGTCATTATCTTTTAGACAAGGTAGTGAAACAATGATTTACTTAGAGTTTTATGTTTTATTAAGTGCTCATGATGTTTTGAATAGGAAGGACCCCCAAGGCACATATATTTGAATGCTTTGTCATTGGGGATTAACACTAGGAGGTGTGGCCTTGTTAGATCAGGTATGGCCTTGTTAGAGAGAGTGAGCTTTGGGGTTTCAAATGCTTAAGCAAGGCCTAAGGTTTCTCTTTCACTTCCTGCTGCCTGCAAATTGAGATGTAGAACTCTTGGCTGCTTCTTTAGAGCCACATATGCCTGCCATGATGATAATGAACTAATAATCTGAATCTGTAAGCCAGCCCCAATTAAATGTTTCCTTTTATATTCTTTGCCATGGCCAGGGTGTCTCCTCACAGCAATAGAAACCATAACTAAGAGAATGTTGTAAGTAATCTAGAAATGATTTAAAGTTTACCAAAGGGTGGGCTTAGGTTACATGCAAGTACTAGGCTTTTTTATGGAATGAACTTGAGTATTTAGGTTGTGGTGGGGGCACCAAATCCTGGAGGACATTGAGATGGTGCACCACATTTCAATGATGCTCTTCTGTTGGCAAACATTCATGTCTATATAAGTGAAGCTACACCTTTCTAAGTATCTGAAGACTGAAGACACTTTGGCAAGTGATACAAATACAAAAGAGGCGCTTATCTTTGCCTCCGAAGCACGCATAGACCTTGAGGCAGATAAAAATACAACTTTATAAATTATAAATGAGATGCAACCTATATTAGTCATGTGAGTAGAGTGTTATTGATGTTCAAAGACCAACAAAGTCAGGAGTTGAGTGGGATAAAAAAAGGAATCAAAAATTTTAGCTCACAGAAGGGTATTCTGGGCAGGGTCACTTATAGTTTGAACATGATCAGCTAACAGAGGGATGCTGTACAGAAGGATAAAGCAAGATGTGGGAGATGATTGGAATGGTTGACTGTCATACTAGAGGCTGGTGTTCATCTCATGGGACGCCCTAGAAAAATCTGTGAACAGAAAATTAGCCTGGCCAGTTCATGTTCGAGTTTGATGTCTGGTATGATACCTTAAATGTACACTGGCTAGAGAGTCATTTGCGAAGAGGGACTCTCAGTTGATAAAATGCCACTCTAAGATTGGCCTCTTGTTAAGTCCGTAGTACATTTTCTCAATTAGTGATTGAGTGGGAGGGCCCAGTCCATTGTGGGTGGTGCCATCCCTAGTCTGATTGTCTTGGATGCTATAAGAAAGCAGGCTGAGTAGGTGATGGGTGGGCGGGCAAGCAGCACTTTTCTATGGCCTTGGAATAAGCTCCTACCTCTGGGTTTCTGCTCTGTTTGGATTCTGGCCCTAACTGCCTTAGATGATAAACTGATATGGAAGTGTAAAGCCAAATAAACCCCTTTCTCCTTAAGTTGCTTTCAGCCACAGTGTTTCACCACAGCAGTCATAACTCTAAGACAACTGGCGTGAGTACAGGGAGGGTTGCTGGATACATTTAAGTCCCACTAAACTTTGGCTTTCTTACCCCTATATGTCAGGAAGTCAACTCTCAAACTGTTTCAGGAACTTCCCACAGAACTTCTAGAGATGGGCTTCTGACCTCACCTAAAGTATGTGTGACAATGGGCCCAGGCTTCTGTCTTCTGTAGAACCTATGATGCAGGATTATTGGGTAGTCTGCTAATTCATTCCCTACCAACACTGGGTTCAGGTAATGCAGAAATCCTATGCAGACCTGAGATTTCTTACTACAGGTATTTTTTATCTTGTTACCTCACCAGAACGAGTCTACTGGGTGCCTCAAGAATTGAATTACCTTACCTGCCTGTGACTGTGCTAATGGTAGTCCTCAGACTTCCTCTGCATGGACCAACAAGAGTCCTCTAGAACTAACATACGGTCTCATCCATTTGGGAAAACTTGTGGAGTTCAGCCTTGGCACACCTGCCATTGAGCTCCAGCAGGAAATGTTGCAAGACCTAGAATCCAGACAGTGACTTCAGGGGACTGTGTTATTTTAGACATTTGCTTTAAGTAACAGAGTACCACCCCCTATTTTAAGCAGAAATTAAAAAACCTATTGATATTGTGCAAAGGCATAGGTTCAGAATTTCAGGTATCTTATATAGCCACCATTTAGTAGATTGTTTCAAAGAATTTTGAATGGTAAGTTTTCATATCAAGATGGTCATTGGCCTCAGCACACAGCTGTTAGTCCCCAGCATTTGTGAAGGGGAGGCAGGAAGAATGTGAGTTCCAGGCTATCTGTGACTCCATGGGACCCTGTCTTAATACAAGAATGAAACAACCCAAAAAGATAGCCACTATCTTTATCTATTTATAAATGTTCTTGACATATTTTTTTTAATTTCTTAGAGCCTTAAAATAAAAAGTAGTATAAGCTGACTGCTTGTCTTGCTTTTCTCTCTCTCTCTCTGCATTTATTTTATGCTGAATTTATTCCTGTGCCATGAGTTTTTGTTTCTTCAGTTTCTTCTGGGATATCTTTTTCTTCTGCACAACCCTCCTCTTCAGGCTTTGGAACAATCTGTTCCTTCTCAGTGAGGATCGTCTCAGTGTGGCAGGGGGATTTCATGCGTGGGTTAATCTGGCCATGAGCTCTGTAGGTTTGTCGACGCATCTTAGATGCCTTGTTCACCTGGATATATTCAATGACTAGAGAATCCACGTCTAAACCCTTAAGTTCAGCATTACTCTGTGCATTCTTGAGCATGTGCAGCAAAAATTCAGCACTCTTTTTTGGCCACCATCCCTGTGTCCAGTCCCACTGTTTGGCCTGGGAGCACCTACCGACCCTACCATTATACTGATGGAATGGTACACATTGCTTCTTTAAAGTGACATCCTTCAGATACTTGGTGGCTTTGCGGATATGCAAACCCTTGATAGCTTGGGCACTTTCCCAGGTATTCTTAAAGTGAACACGAAGGTTTGAATCTCTTGATTTGCATGATTTTGAGGGGTTTTCTAGGTCAAGGGAGTAGCGAACCATCTTCACAGGTCACTTCCTGGCCGCTTACAGGAAGAGCTGGTCTTGCTTTTCTAAAAGCATTTTCAATGACCAATTACTGAGTTGTTTAGAAATCATAGAAATCTAGAGATCACACAAAAAGAAGATATGGTTTGCCATGTGAGATGGGAGTGAGTGTTGGACTGCTTCCTGGGACTATAAAATGACGAAGAGAAAGTTTATTTTAGTTGTCTACTGTATCAAAAAAATCTGAGGAAGCCTACTGAAGAGCCACCTTCAAGAAGTAACCACATAGAACATTCCATATACAAGTACCATACACTAGTAAGGCTCATTCGGATCACTGGTGCAAAAAAGTTTACTCCTAAAGTGAATAATCTATTAATTATCTAATATTAGAAGAAAACTGGTTTCAGAATTATAGATGAGTTTGTATAAAAGGTTTTTTGTTGTTGTTGGAAGACATTGGGAGAAGTTTATTTTCACATTTCATCAACTGGGGGATGGGAGCAAAAATACAGATAAGAAGCTCACAAATCAGGCATCTTCCTTTAAAGAAAAAAGATGACATCATGCATGGAGCAATCAGTGCCACTATAAGAGGCTACCCACCCCCTTGTTGTTTCCAGAGACATTATGCCAGGTCTTGACTTTCTTTAGATTCTTTTCCCACATACATAAGAATAGAGACTGCCTTCTGATGAGTCTTGGTGGTGGTATGTTGTTTCAGGAGTAAAGGAAGATGGTACCTAATTAAATATCAAGTGACAGAATGATAAAGAGTTTTTCACACTCATGGGAACGATCTTCCTGTGTTAACAACACGGGGACTTTAACAGAGGCCTTACAGGCCTAAAACCTAGAATCTAAAGCTATGATAATAATAATAATAATAAGTTATTATCACCATTATCATCATCATTATTATTGTTATTATTTTAGTATCTACTAAAGGCTTGAGATTGGAGACCCATACAGTTTGTTATTGTTTTGTATTTTTCCTTTGGCAAGCAGAGCCTCTGTAACCATGACCATCTCAAAGGGCAACTGACTACCAAAATGATTTCAAATCAGCTATGAAAGCTCAGTGCTATTTTCTTGGGACAGTGCCCTGTTCACTGAATGAGTATCAGATGAACAAGAGGAAGAATGTAGTGATGCAGTTAATAGCTCTCCCTCCATCTTCTTTTCCTTCTTCCCCTTCTTCTTTTAATTAATCTGGCATCACCCAGAGCCCGCAGACATGTCACACAGCACCAATTTATTTCCCACTGAGGCATCCTATTTCTCTGAGACTAGAATCCTGCAGCAGTGTGTTCTGTTTCCCCGATTTTTTCCAACTTCTCCCATCTTCGAAACTTTGAACCCAGCAAAACTGAACTAGTTAAAAGTTACAAGACCAAAGTGCGCCAGAAGAATGCTAAGACTAAATAGTCATGTTTTCATTTAACTCCTTGAGTGGGACCTGAGACTGCTTTAAAATAGCAAGGTTTTCTAGTGTTCCTCCAATGATATTTATTCATTGCTTCATTCACTTGTCATCCACCCGTCCATCCATGTAGCCATTTGTTTATTCACTATGAATGTCAGGGGTGGGACAGGGAGAGGAGAAAGGGCTTTCCATGCAGAGGAAACAGTATACAGGACACATACAGGCACAAAGGCATGAGATTATACATTGAAGCCATGAAGTCAGGCGAACTGCTCTGAAGTTTTAGGCATAAACTATAGGATGATTCCTGGGAGCAGGCTGTGCTGCAGACCAGTTATTAAAGGATTGTTTATGTACTGAGAAATATAGACCAACTGGTGACTGACACACTGACCGAGTCATGATCCCCAGACAGTCAAGTCCGTTCTGACCAGGACTGTGGCTGTAATAGAGGGCCAGTGCGTGACTCCTGTCCACTGACTCGGGGTTGGCTAGCAGCCTGGAGAGTTCCATCTGGTGGGTTGGTTCCCAGGGTGTACCCAGCTAAAAATGCAGGGATTTGAGGACTGAGGTGTGAACCTTGGAAACCAGTAAGAATAGCAGGGGCTTATGACACCCTTCACATGGTCTTGCTACCTCAGTCCCCTGGAGATCAGAGCAGAGCCAAGCCTCTCTTGCCAAAAATTCCCAACTTCTGTAAACACAAGAAATCTCACCCCCACTCTGCAAATTTCTCAGATCATGGGCAAGGGGCATTAACCCCTCAAATTCCTGCTCCCGACCCACTGTAGTTTCTGTTGAGTTTTATTTGGAAAGTAACGGTGAACTGGAAGTTAGGAGTCTCAAGATTTTTGTCTCAGCTCTGCCAAATATTGTTGTGACTTTGCCCTTAGTTTCTAAGGAATAGCTAGGACTGGATGATAGTTAGATATCTCTTGTTTCAGGATCCCAGGTTTGTGTTTTGTGTTTCTGTCTCTGTGTCTCTGTCTGTGTCTGTCTGTCTGTCTGTCTTTCTCACGCACACACATATACATACCATTTTCAGTGTTTTATGATTGATTCTATGTATGCTCTTTGAGACCTCACCTCATTTCAAATCAAACACTTTCTAAAAACAGTTTTGTTCTTTATGTTTTACCCCTGTTCTTACTCTGTTGACTCTTCCTGCTGAATCACAAAGCATCATCTCTTAAGATCATTTAAAAAAAAGACCAAGTTCTTTTGTTAATTTTTACTAGGTTTGGACTTTCTGGAGTTAGATCAGACACACTGAGCAGAAGATCCTCAGGCCAATCCCTTGTCCTCTAATCTGAAGAAGAACATTGAACCAACACAAACACATTCCTTCCCTGTGCTAATTCCTCAGCAAACAGTAAAGAATTTGCCACCACACTGTCAAGTATGCTGGGCTGTTTAAGTGTGGAAGCATGACATTATTAGAAAACAGAGGGACTAAATATCATTTGAAAAGGAATCTTTAGAAGCCATTGAATAATTGACAACAAACAGGTGTGCTGGGAAGGAAGTCAGCAGGTAATTTATATCGAGTGAGCAGAACTCACCCAATATGCAAGCCACTCACATGGTTGCAAGAAGTCAGTGTCCTTGCCTAACAAAGCAGAGTAGATTCCCATTGAAGTAACCAATGACTTGGGTGAAGTTTCCTGGAAGCACTCTGTCTCTTGTGTGCACAAACACTATCTATCTTAAGACCTCATTCTCTGAAGACTCAAAAGAACACAGACTTTGGCGAACTCCAGTCAGCTCTCAAGGCACGGAAACTGGGAAACCTGTGGCTTGGAGTTTCAAGGCTATGCGTCACTCTGGTTTTTATTCTACAGAGTGGTCATGATATTTTCGGCTATTTCTTTAAAAGTTCTAGATTAGTCTAATTAATATAAATCCATTTTTTAATTTGAAGACTGCAAAAAGCATGGTCTTCTTATTTTGAGAAGGCAACTGAGGCCACACAGAGTAAGTGGGCTGCTTGGCGTCTCGCAGCTACCGGGTAGAGGAGCTGAGAAGAGAGTCATACAAACGAGGAAAAGCGCCGTGGCTGCCTGCATTAAACAGACAGCCCTGTTCTTCCTCCACCTCATGCTTTAGATACAAAATTAGGCATGCTATGATCATTCCGATCAAGATCTAGCTGTCAGAGAATAATTTAGCTTAGCGAGGACCAGGGGTCACCAGAACATCACCTCAAGCCATCATGACAGTCCCTCTCCTTATTGGCTAGTACACGGCATTTATTTAGTTGTACCAGAATGGGTTTTTCAGTAAATCGAAGTTCTAAATGCTGTTCTGCTTCTAGTCTGGGAAGTCTCATCTCTGTGCTGATCTTAGGTCTCGAGGTTCCTTGCTGCTCAGTTGACCCCTTTCACCTGCCAGAATCTTTTAATGTTTTTTCCCCCCATAAACATCCCATGTTTTCGTTTGTATTTACCAGGAGGAATAGGGAAAAGTACATCTGCCTCATCTTCCTGTAAGTGCACGTTGTCCTTGGATGAGATCTTAAGATTATTATAATCCAGCTGCTTCCTTGGAATCTCATGAGATGGATGAATCAATTCCAAGTTTCAGGCTTAAAGAAAATCTTAAAAGCATTTTGTGTCTCTAAGTAACATGATCTCATGACTTCTGCCTAACTCCTAGCTATTAGTCATTTTTTTAATTCCTGTAGTCAAACCTAGTCTAACTGGCAAGCAGAAAGTTGTGTTTTTGTATTGATTTCCCCATCTGCATTCAATCGGCTGGTTGGCTCTTTCAAGAGCCGGTTACCTTGTTACCAGGAAGGATGCCGGTTTCCCAGAGCACACCACATCTAGCTGTTTTGTGTCCTCTATCACCGTTCTGAAGAAGGTAACTGAGTGAAACCTTGCTGTTGGATAGCCCAGCTGGAGGAACTCTGACCTCTCTCTCTTTTCGAATTGTCTGTTAGTTGCATGTAGTTTATGAAAATAAACACTCTGGCTGCCTCCTTCCTCCATTACTAAGGTCACAAGGCCAATATCTCTGTTGGGTTCACATGAAAGATGCTTCTCTTTTCACAGGTATCATTATCCTAATCTGCCAGGAGCAATTTGGAACTGTTAGTTTATTACTGAAGCCTGGGTTTAATAAATGATGGCGCCTCAAAGAAAAATGGGGGGGGATGTGCTTCAAGAGAGAGGAGACACAACGTCCCCTTGACCGATGTGTGTGTGTGCCCAGGAAGTGGCAGGCCAGCTGATGGGTCAATGAAATAGTTGTTTGTGGGCCATAAAATTCCCTTCTAGAAAGTTTGTATTGAGAAAGGGATTTTAGTGTGTGAAGAAAATATCTAGACCAGCCGTTCTCAACCTTCTTAATGGCGTGGCAACCCTTTAACACAATTCCTCATGTTGTGGTGATCTCCAATTACTAAATTATTTTGTAGCTGTGATTTTGCTACTGTTATGAATTGTAATGTAAAGATCTGTGTTTTCCGATGGTCTTAGGTGACTTGGGAGGTGAAAAGCGTTGTTTGGCCCACAAAAGGGTTTGTGACCCACAGGTTGAGAACCACTGCTCTAAATAGAAACTTGGTTCTAAGATTTGTCCAGGTTAGTATTTCTGATATAGATGTCTCCACTGGACCAATCCAGAGTTAATATAGCTGGGAATTCTTTGTACTAAGAAAAGAAAAACTATTTTCCACTTCATTTTTATTCTCTTAATACTCTGGCATTCTGAGCTGGGAGTGGTTGGATGATCTGGAATTATTTAAGTTTCAGTTTTTATTTTGTTTTTCTTTTTTTTCATGCATATGAGTGTATAGTGTATATGCACACATGCATTCAAGTTCACATGTGTGTAGGCACATGTGTCTGTGTGGGCATGTGCATGCATATGTGTTTGTATGTGTGTAGGCCCAAGGTTAATGTTGGGAATTCTTTTCCATTGCTCTACCATTGTATTCTTTGAGGAAGGGTCTCTCAATCAAACATGGAGCTAGTCTTGTTAGGCAACTTGCTTTGGGGGGGGTCCCTTGTCTCAGCCCCACAGAGGTTGGAAGTATGGGTAGGCTGCAGTGCTCACTGGATATTTATGAAGGCTCTGAGGATCCAAACGCCAATCCTCTTAGAGGCTTGGGTAGACAGTGCTTTGAGAGTTGAGCTTTGTCCCCAGTCTAAAGCCTGGGCTTGAGAATCCATAAGCAAACTTAGAAGATTTATTTCTAATTGGTCAGTTCTATTCAGTACAGAGGACCTGAAGCCATTTCTCACTAAGTGGTTTTGTAGCATAATGTCACCACCCCTCTCTTCAGAACTTAGATTCATCACAGGCTAGCTGTTAGTCTTAGGAAACCTCTTAATTTCGCCTAGACTCAATATCCTCATCATGGAGACTAGCTGTGCCTTACAAGCTGGTTGAAAAGCCACCTGGCTAAACCATCTAAGACTTTCTCTCAGCATGTATGTAGCAAGGTCCCAGCAAACGGTTCTGTGAGTGTCCACAGTGTTTCTTCATTTCTGTCATAAACCAATCTAAGAAACAGCACTTTGTTCAAAATATTCTGTTTGTAGGCTGCTTTTTACCAGACACATTGATTTTATTTATTTTGTTAGAAAAATCAAACCCTTTCTGGGTTCCTTGCTTATGTCCAGGTTTGAAGACAGATCCTCTAAGACACCTTAGCCCATGAAATATTTATTTTGGGGACCCCCCCCAAGCTAGAGAATCACCAACATTTTTTTCCCTACTTTCATTTGCCATAATAATCTCGTTTCATGTCATTAACTTCTTGGGGGAGAATTCAAATTAGCATCCATTCCACATCAATACAGCAAAAGCTTATTACGTATATTCAGGTGGCCACGGGAACCTTGGCAGTTCCAGAGACCAGAGCTAAAGCGATCTTATAAAGCTCCTGTTAGATCAACACTGGGTTGTGCCGGTTTCATGATGACTTTCACAAAACTACCTCTGAAATGCTAAGCATTCTCCTACTCAGAACCTCACGCTAACTTTGACTTACACCAAAGATCACACTGTACCTGCTCTCAGTCTTGTAAGGCTTACAAAAGCCCTTGGCCAAAAGCAATAAAATTTGACCTGACCTAATCCCGGAGTCGCAATGGGTAATGTGTGTATTTTTCATTCAATAATTTAATGTGGAAATTAACTGCATGTGTCATATATTCCTTGTCTTAAAGGGAGAGGCTTTACGGTTCTAATGTTTCACGAAAATTAAATGCGTAAACACACTTGTCATTTAAGACGCTCCCCTTCGCTGATAGCTTAAATAAGCACTACAAAAGACTTCTTCGGAGAAATTTATTATTTCATTTTGTATGGGAGCCTGCCCCATGAAATTCACCCCCTGTGCTCAATGAAATGATAGGAATACATTTTCCCCCTTTCTTCCCTGGATGTGAACTAACTTGCCCATGCTGGCCAAACTGTATTGTTCAACAAACTGCTGTTTGTCTAAACAAGAGAGACACTGCAAACTGCAGAAAAGTTGTTCTCTCTCTTTCTCGTTCAAGGCCCGGGCTGAGGAGCTTTGTCTCCTGGACTCTTCTGTGTCATCTCTAGTCATGACTGGTGCCTTCCTTGCCCTGGCTTCCCCTGCATCGCCTTTTCTTATCTGACATCACTGTGGTCTTCTGGCTCCGATGAACTTTATTTTTATTTGGTTCCTTTTATTACGCGGAGTGTTTTGAATGTGCTTAAACAGCCAATAGTGATGCCTGTCTTCCTCAGCTTCCTGTCTATCCATCGTCACTGGCCCAAGCACCTCAAGCATTCTCTGTTGTCAACATCTGATCTATATTTTAAGAGTAAGCCCAGTCTAACGGGAGTATAGATCCCCTCTCCCCAATTTCATACAAATGAACACATATATAAACCTAAACTATTTTTTTTTTTGAGACTTGGCATCACAGAACTCATCTTGGCCTTAGATTCAATACTTATCCAAAGATAAACTTGAATTTTTTGATCTTCTTGCCTTCATGTCCCAAGTGCTGAGATTACAAGCGCAACTACCATGTCCAGCCCCGCAAAACTCTTTTGTTTTGTTTCAAACAATGCTTCTTGGGGATCTGTTAGTCATCTCGATATTACAGTGACAAAATACCTGAAGTGAATAGCTTATAGGGGAAATAATTGATTTGGACCCACGATTCTAGGATTTTCAGTCCATGTTTTTTTTGTTTTGTTTTGTTTAACCTTGTTGCTTTGGGGCCATGGTGGCATAGAATATCACAGTTGGCAAGCAAATGGCAAAGTGGGGTGGACATCTTGTGGTGGCTGGGAAAGGAGAAGAGAGAAGGAGCCAGGGCCCCAATATTTCTCTAAGGGCGCATCCCCTAAACCTTAGTTCATTTTAGTAGGTCCATCTCTTAACAATTCTGTCTCAGTAGTGCCATAGATGGAGATCCTCTGCGGGGTCAGTCAAGATCTGAACAATAAGGCAATCCCTCCATACTGAAGGCATGGTACATAATGCAATTCCACATTCTCTTTTTTAAATAGCGGCTCTGTCTGGGTCTATATGATTAACTACCTCTAAGTGGAAATATGCTCTACATTTTACTCATAAACTACACATAGTGACTTTTATTTCTACAAACAAGTCTCATGGATCTTTCCACAATCCTTATACCTTGCTAAGGGTGTTTATAAAATAAACTCCCAAATTGGAATTATTATTACTTTGCATTTATGATTTATACATATTGTCAAAAGTACCACCCATAAGGTCATAAAAAATAGGAACTTCTGCCAGCATTATATGAAATCAGCTGCCTTCTAGAGTGTAGCTTATGGAGTATGTACTACATATTTGAAGTGTGTTTGTGTGTGTGTGTGTGCATATACACGTGTCTATTTGTTCATCTGTGTATATGTATGCATGTGTACATATGGGTATCTGAGGCCTACTTTAAGGGTCACTCTCCAGGTGCTGTCCATATTGTTTTGTATGTCTGTCTGTCTATCTATCTATCTATCTATCTATCTATCTATCTATCTATCTATCTATCTATCTATCTATCTTTATTGAAAATAGAATATATGTTCTTCTCTCGTATAATATAGTGCTTGAAATTTTAGCTAGAACACTAAGACAACTGAAGGAGAGCAAGGAGATATAAATTGGAAAGGAAGAAGTCAAAGTATTACTATTTGAGGATGATTATACACATAAGTGACCCCCAAAATTTTACTAGGGAACTCCTACAGCTGATAATAACTTTCAGCAAAGTCACTGGATACAAGATTAACTCAAAAACAAAAACAAAGTAAAGCACTAGTAACCATCTCGGTTTTTGAGACAAGGTCTCTCACTGGCCTGGGACTTGCTAAGTAGAACTAAGCTGTCTGGCAAGCAAGCCCCAGACATCCAGCTGTTTCCTCCCCAGTGCAGGGTTTATAAACTCTCAGTACCACAACCACACCTGGGTATTTTTAGATAGGTTCTGGGTGTTGGAACTCAGGTCTTTAGGCCTTCATTGCAAGCAGTTTACAGACTGGATTCTTACCCCAGTTTGAACATTTAAAAATTGATAACCTGAATGGTGAGGAGTGGCTTCTTAGATGAGATTAAAATTGTATCTTTTTAGAACAAGAAATGGTGTGTGTGTGTGTGTGTGTGTGTGTGTGTGTGTGTGTGTACGCCTACTTATTCTTGAATCTTTTTTGTTTTAATTTTTGAGATATAGTCTCCCAATTTTTGCCAGGTTGGCCCTATTGGGTTCAAGTGATACTTCTGTCTCTGCCTGCTGAGCGTCTGAGGCTATCCAACCACTCTACCAGGCTCAGCTTTGACTACTTTTTATATCCTAGCTTCTCTGTGAAAGAGCTGTCCTTTCCTTATTTTTAAAGTATAGATTTTACAAGATGTATACCTATCTGAGAAAAAAAAACATATAATGTTGCCAACATCTGACAGAGGATTACTCTCCAGAATACATAAAGAACTCAAAAAAAAAAAGAGTCAAATAAAAAAAAACAAGTGACTCATTTAAAATATAGGCTATGGGTCTTAACAGAAAAAAATTTTAAAAGAAGTCATGACTGAGCCCAAGACACATCTCAAAATATGTTCATCCTCAGCTATTCAGGACTAGGAAAATCAAAACAGCTTTATTTAGAATTTCATATTACCCCACTCAGAATAGCTATTAGGGAGTTCATTGCTATAACACAGAGATTGACTGTAGGCTACAGTTCTAAATCCATGCAATATAATCAGTTTTAGCTTGAGGAAATCTCCGAACCATGAAATCATAGAGAGGCAGAAGACCTGTGAGACCACTCACTAACCCTTCTGCCATCCAGACAAAGGGACCAACATTAAGAGAACTTGTGACCTATATCACCAATATCATATGGCTACTGAGATGTCAGGGTTGAGTCTGAACCCAGGGACAGGTCTGATTGTTTGGTTTGACAAAGAAGAGAAGGAGGAAAATGTTGGATGTATTTTATAGTACTGAGTCATTTCCATATTAATAAACATCTCCAAAGATAGGAAAAAAGAGATAAATTCATGCATTCATTCAACAAGTAATCACAGGGCAGGCACTATGCTACATATTGGACTTACTGCTTTTCAAAGATTTATTTTGTTTTAAATTGGTTGTGTATGTATGCGTGTGCTCACACGAGTGTGGGTGCCATCCCAGGATAGAGGAAAGTCTTGGATCTCTTGGAATTAGAGTTCCAGGTGGTTGTGAACTGCTCCACATGAGTGCTGGGAACCAAACTCTGGTCCTCTGCAAGAGCAGCAAAGCACTTTTAACTGCTGAGCCATCTCTCTAGTCCCCACTCATTAAGTCTGTGAGGTTGACCCACACATGCACAGTCCTTGTCTTTGCTGAGACTAGACTTAGAAAACCAGTGGTAACCTGTCAGTGAAGACAGTTGAACTTCCAGTGTGGGAGGGACAGTGAGAGAAAGAGGACACCTGAGAGAATCCAACTGGAAGACTAGAGATTGGATTACCTGTCACATCCCCGCCTCATGGGAACTGGATCCTCCAGACATCCTGGGTATCCGGATGGCTCAGCCAGGGCCCCCTTATCACCCCAAAGCTCCTGGTTTCCCATTCCTCGACATGTAACAGCTCCTGAGTATAGGCAGTCCCAAATGTCACCATGTTACTGTGGCCTTTGCCCACTTGATAATCATGATCAATTCCTTGTGAGTTTTTTTTTTTAAATTTTCTTAAAATTTATTCAGAATTCAAGCTGAGTGCAGTTTTTGTTTTCTCCCCAGACTTTGGCTGATCTAAGGAACCTACGTTATTTTTATAATTGGAAAAATTTCATTAAAATAACACAAAAGACCACCCCTGCCTCCCACCTCCCAAGAGGAAACACTCTTTAGGGTATGGAGAGGCCCCTCTGCTCTCAGACTTGAGGGCGATTATTTTTGTTTCAATTTTGAGCCCTCATATGAAATTAGGCTTCAGGCTAGAACACCTATTTCTTAGAAAAACACACTTTCTCCTGGAGAGAAATTCTAGAAAGCAGTCTCGGACTATTGACAAACTATAATGCTGCAAAGGATCTGGCCAAAAAGAAAAAAAAAAGAGAGAGAACTCAGGAGAAAGTGTCTGTCTGGAGGAGGAGGCCTAGACAGTGATTCTGGGTTTGTAGTGCCAGCTGGGTGTCCAGGTGGGCAGTCACAGAGAGTGCCAGGCTTCAGCCAGTGTCTGTCTGGAGTGGAGACCTGTAGTGGTGGTCACTGGAAACTCCCCAGCACCTGGAGGCGTCTGGGCTCGGCACCAGGCTCCGGGGGTAAGGGCTGCTGTCTACTCGGTCTAGGGGTGACGATGGCTGTAAGAGATGGTGATGGACTGGTTGGGGGTGGGGAGGCTTGGCACATCACTGTGCCCTGTTAAGTCTCCATTTGCAGGAGGATTTTGCCCCACAAGGAAGTGTGGGGCGGACTCTTAGAGTTGTGTGTCAATGAAGAGCTGACGGGCAGGTCTCCCTCTGTGCCAAGAAGCTTCTTGACTCTGCAGTTCCAGAGGGGCGTGGGAGGAGGGGAGATGGCGAGCCTAAGATGATGTGCCTGGTGGTAGGGTCACTGCTTTAGCAGAGACTTCTCTGGAAACAGGGGTCTTGGGGGAATTGGAAGTGTGCAGGATGATGTTGCAAAAGAGGGTCAAGGGTGTGAGATGCTGAGGATGTACAGGAGAAGGGGGAGGCGACAGAAAGCTCAGTCCTAGCCAGTTTTGACAAAGCCAATTTGAAACACTGCAATTCCATACTGGACCAGTTGTAAAACATATGTGTATGTGTATGTGTGTGTATATATGTATGTATATATATTTCAAAATGAGTTCTTCTTTTGGTAAGCTCAGAGTTCCATAAACAAGCAGAATATGTTCCTCGCTGTTGTACACCCCACACCTCACAGAGCACTTGAAAGGACAAGTGCTTTTTAAATCTCATGCTGAAGTAAGAGATACTAAATCAAAATCACTGAACTGAGAGACAAACGCCTTCTAGGGCAGAGACTACACTGGTCTTGTTCATTGCTGTGTCCATGGTGACCAGGAAAGTGCCTGGCATGTAATGGGAATTTGTGAATGTATGCTAAGTGATTGACAAATGATGAATGGCTGTAGGCTTCCTTATGGAGGAAACCAGTGAGAAGGGTTTTTATTGTGCCCAGAGTACCTAGTTGAAGGCCATCCAACATAGGATACCACACTAACAGTCGTCTTACCTTTTCCTCTTGCCTTCAGCTCAGTGGCCAAGCAATGAAGACAACAGTTTGTAAGGTACCATTTGTGTGTGTATGTGAATGTGTGTGTGTGTGTGTGTGTGTGTGTGTGTGTGTGTGTGCATGCTGTAGGAGTGCTTGCATCATGGGATTCATGCTACCTTGCCTGACTTTCTGAGGGTCCCGGGTCTCTGAACTCAAGGCCTCACACTCCACTGGAATGCTAAGCTCTTTACCCACCGAGCTAACTCCTCAGCCCCAAACACCATTTCCTTTGGCACTTGGGTCTCTCACATAGTCAGGCATGCAGATGGGAGGCAGTGTGCCTAGTGTGACCAGCCAAAAGACACAGAATGGAGGCTTCTGAAGAGGAGGCTCTCGTCATGCAAAATTTCGAAGGCTGTTTAGGGCAGTGAAAGAGGTATGGGCTTGTTGAGAGCCCGTCTGGGTTAGAGTTGAGCTTTCCTGGGAACCTTTTCCAAAAACCGTGCCAGGCAAGAAGAGTCTTCAATGAGTTCCTCAGGGGGTGTTGTGAGGAAGTATCAAAGAGTCTGTCCTATTGGTTTCCCCTCGACTCTGGCCATAAGTGAAGATTTTATCCAATCGAGGGTCCCATAAGGAGGAGACAGGCTCACGGTCACACTCCAGACAGGCTCCATGTGAGGGTAGTCCAGGACACACGGAGGGCACAGAAGTATGTGCAACCTCAAACAACAGGGCCAAAGGAACGGGAGGGGGAGGACTGGGATACCAGCCGTCAGACATTTGAAGAAATGCTATCCAGGAGCTTGGAAGGAGAAAAGTTCCAAGGAAGTTTTTCCATAGCAAAGGGCCTGGCACATTGCTCCATGTACATCAGAAAACATGAAGCACGCTTCCTTTGACGTCTGACACGAAGCCTGGATCCACACCCTGTCCCTGAAGAACCGAGAGAGTGTCTTGGGATGGAGAAAGCAGGACAGACCCCCAAGTCAGCTCCGTGGTCAGACTGTAAATCATCTTAACAGTTGTTTATTTACTTTGCTTGGTTATTTAAGGTTTTCCATCCTACATAGAATGCTTGGGGGTGACCAGGCATCTTATGATGTCTTTCTCTGGGTCCACAATGTTTGCATTTTACCCTTGACTCAGCCAGTCTGATTCTAAAACGAATCACATGATCTGGAAGGGAAAGAAGACCCCCTTCTATAATGGGAAGGCTGACATCCAGAGGAGTGTGCTCCTGTGTGCAGAGCCATCCCAACCCTACGGGGCAGACCTCCAAGGAGGCAGAGTAGTAGAAGATAGAGTCCCACCTTGGGTGATGGTTGTGCTCTAGGAACTAGACAGTTCCAAAGGTTCTGGAGGGAACTTAGGGACTGGCTTGTCCCTTCTCCCTGTACCATTTCCTAATGCATGATTCCACAGTGGGGAGAGCCTGGGCCTGTGAACAGTATTATGCTAGGACCAGTTCTCTGTCTGTCAGTGTTAGTTGCCTTTCTCCTCACTGTGACAAAGATCCCGAAAAAAGGCACTTAAGAAAGGAAGGATTTATTTTGGCTGGTGGGAAGGTGTTGCAACAGGGGCAGGAACAGATTTCATCCATAATCAGGAAGCAGAGGGAGATGAATGCCGGTGGTCCACTCACTTCTTTGTATGCAGTCCCAGGACCCCCACCCAGGAGGGGATGCCACTTAGAGCAAGTCTTTTCACCTCTCTGGAAGCTCCTTCAAGGACACCCCAGAAGTTAGTTCCTTAGGTGATTCTAAATTCCATGGAGTTGACATTTGAGACCATCCCAGCCACCTCTGTAGCATATGATCACAGACAAACCTCTTAACCCACCTGCACTTCAATTTTCTCAACGGTAATGGAGAGATAATGTCACCTATAGGTTCTAGGAGTAAGGGGGTCCAAGTACAGAACATCCTTTCCGGGTCCTTGGTCTGTATTACCATTTCTCCATGAAATGTAAGCTTTTTAGACATGAGGTATTTTTAGAATGTGTGCATGACTAGGTGTTCTGCCTAGAGTTCAGTCTGCCACAAAATAGGTAGCACTACACTGTGTGTGTGTGTGTGCGCGCGCGCGTGCGCGCGTGTGAAATAAGCTAATCGAGAGCATCTGGGTATATTCGGGGTCTTTAATGAGTGTGACGAGCATAAAGTCAGCTCCTATGAAGCTTCCGGTCATGTGGGTGGGGCGACCGTGGGTACATGGTCACATGATCTCACCCTCCCCCCCTATCAAAAGTATCTGACTGCTCTCAGAAAAGATGCTCTACAGGACTCTGACTTGATGGGTTTGGAAGACACTCTGACATGACATGGGTCTAAGGGGGTATGTTCTAGTGTACCCCTCAGTTTGGGAATTCCTGCCCTAAATATTCTCTAGGTTCTATGAAACATTTTCCCCGTGATACATTCAGCAATGCCCAAATTAAACTTTGGGAATGCTTTTATGATGTACATTAGGTAAGAAAGGCTGAGAAAGTCTATAATAAAGGAATATGTTTAACATAAAAATGTTGAAGGAAAGTAAATAGATGTTTACAGGCTATGAACATTGCTTTGAAGGAGAGGTGAAGGTCATCAATGATAGAATTATTCATGAGTCTGAATTTATCATAATCTGTGAGTTATGTCAAACATCATGATTAGAGCACTTGATTCAAAGTGGTTATGTAGAGAATGTATCTCTGATGAAATGCATTTTGATAGCCACTTGACCAATTAGGTGGCTGGCAAGAGAGTGGGATAGATGTTGCTTCAGGTTCAGAAAGAATCTTATGCAAAAGTCCTATGGAAGGAGGAGCTGACTGAAGAACAGAAAGAGCTGCTTGGATGCAGCAGGTAAGGATAAAAAAACAAAACAAAATAAAACAAAAACAAATCCCTTCCCACAAAACAGAAAAGACAGGATTGCTGCCTTCAAGGAACTCATTCCTTAAGGAAAAGCTCACAGAATTTTCCTATTAAAAGTAGATTGTTGTCCAAATATATCAGGAAGAAGAAATTAATGTCAGGAATAGTCCCTCACCAGTTGATAAAAAATACTCAGTTTTGTGTGTGTCTCTAGGTGACTGAATTTTTAAATAACAGATGTGCTTTCTCTAGCTTTGGCTGGGCTCGTGTTAGCGTTAGGTCATGAGCATCCCATCTGGGTTACATACAAGTGAGAGGGAGATTGGATAACCACGCCATGCACACACCCATGTCTAACTACTCCTTTTCTCTTCACATCCTTTAAAAGGCAAACAAGGTATTTCAAAACAACTCTGTTGGCTAGAAGACAGGCATGGGATCCACACACTGCCTCCTCTTCAATACCTCCTGGCAACTATGGTATGTTTTCTATCTCAATGGTTGTGCTATCTCAAGTCCTATATAGACAGAACTGTGGCATATACAGGTCTTTTAGGATTACCTTTTTCATTCAATGTAACACTCTGGAGGCTAATTCAGTTTGCCACTTGTATAAATAGCTTGATTTTTATTCCTGAGGTCATGTTCATGGTAAGGATGGGCCAGAGTTTGTCTAACTATCCCGGCTGAAGTACAACTGGTTTGTTTCCAGGTCTTGGCTATCATTTATAAAACCACTATAAACACTCTGGGAAGGATTTTTATAGGGTGTGAAGCTCCTGTTTTACTGGGAGAAGTTCTCAGTAGTACAAGCATCAGGCTATATGGGAGCTGCATGGTTAACTTGTAAAGAAATTATCTCACTGTTTTCCAGAGTGGCACTACTGTTTTGCGTCCCCTCTAGAAGTGGCTGAAAGTGCCATTCTCTCCAAATCCTCGCCAGCATTTGGCATCATCGCTGTGAAGTGTTTGAACACTGCAGAAGGTGTGTGGTAATGCTGTGCTGTGGTTTTGATTGGTTACATACTGCAACCAAGGCAGAGAGTGCCCTCGGGGAGAAATAAGTACCGTTCTTGGAAACATAGGGACTATTCCAAAAGCATCATTTGTAAGAAATTGAGAAAATAATGGGACAGAGAGGTTGGAGATTGGTGGAAATTTACAGGAAAAGTAAGGAGTTGAACTTGACTTTGTAACGTCAACTGTTTCTGTCTTCAGAGTGCTGTAAACACTTGATGCCCTTAAAGATAGAAATATAACTGCATTGGGAGAATAGGAGAGTTAAGGTGAGAGTGGTTTGTATGGGAAAGTCCAATTCTTTTGACCCAGTTATATAACTGCATAAACAAGAGCATATATATATATATGTGTGTGTGTGTATATATATATACACACACACATATATATACACACACATACACACACACACACAATGTATATATTGAGTCCAGAAGCAACTATAAAAGCATCTGACAGAGAGGTCACTACAATAGATATGCAAGTTAAGAGAGCAGCTGGAGCTGGAGAAAAGATGGAAAAAATAAAGAAAGCAACTTCCTTTTTTATAGTTAGAGGTATTTGAAAACAATGAAATTCCATTGCAATGTCATCTTGATTAAGAGAATTTAAAATTATATATAAAAAGAGATAAAAGGGCTGATGAGATGGCTCGATGGGTAGTCTGCCAAGCCTCATGGCCTGAGTTTGATCCCCAGTACCCACATGGTGGATAGAGAGAGATGTCTCCTGTAAGTTGTCCTCTGACCTCCACAGACATGCCACAGCATTCTCACACACATCGACAAACATCTACCCACCACACACACACACACACACACACACATACACACACACGAGTAATTAAGAATAAAGAATAGAATTTCAGTTAATTAACTTTTTATAAGAGACAAATGTATTTCAGATGTCACTGAGAGGATAGGAAGGGTGGTGGAGAAAAGACACAGGTAACGGGAAACATGTAGAAAGCACTGTTTACTATCAAGTGGAAACTGAGACGGGCGTGAACTAGGACTTGAGATGAACTTGGCTTCATTCCAAGATTAGAGGCAAGGAAGCTCTTCCCTATGCAGTTGAGTTTGTACGTCATTTCCAAACATCCTGTATGACACACATGATGCTTTTTAGTCACCAGTGAGAATTTTAATTTCCCCAATGGATATAGCAGTATATGATTTAAAAATATTTTTGTATTTTTTTTTAATTTTCATGTAATATTTTTTTATCATATTCTTTCCCCTACCTCAACTCCTCCTTGATTCTTCTCTACTCCAAACTTCATGTTGTTTTCTTTAAAAAAAAAACTAAAGCACAATAGCACCCCAGAAACATGGAGTCTCTTCTGCATTGTCCAACTAAGCAATAGGCTTGCCCTGGAATATGCCGGGTTACTGCATTGGAGAAAACCGATAACAGTCCTCCCAGAAGCTATCAGTTTCAAATAGCTTCTTGGTTAGGGGTGGGACTTTGTGTCCACTCCCCCCTTCTCTGAGCTACATTTCTGTCTGGCTTGAACTTGTACAGGTCTTGTGCATGTGACCACAGCCTTTGGATGGACACCTGCTCTGTTTATCTGAAAATTGCTGTTTCCTCAGAGGTGTCTGACATTTAAAGATCTTAAAGTTCTTATGGCTTTCTTCCTGCATAGATCTTTGCGCATCAAGGGGAGGGGTGTGATAAAGACATCACATTTAATGCTGAGGGCTCCAAAGTCTCTCACTCTCTGAACATTGTCCTGCTGCAGCTTTCTGTGCTAATTACCACTGACTGGAAGAAGGGTTTCTCATGAGGTTTAAGTAGTGCATTGATCTATGTGAATTAGTACTGTGTCTTTAAGAATAATGTTATTTCTATGGCTAATTATTAGAATAATATCTGTACATTTTCCTCTGGGGCTATGACCTATCTAATCTCGGTACTTGGCCTCATGAACAATATTAGATATGATTCCCTCTCCTGATGCAGGGCTTAACTCCAATCAGAAAGTAGTTGTCACTCCTGTAACATTTGTGCCAGGATTGCACCAGTGAGTATGGCTTAAGGATAGGTTGCTATGGTAGCTCACAAGGGTCATAGTTGGGTGAGATTGTTGTTTACATTTCTTTCTCTAGTAGCATCTATAGTACCCTCCAGTACTATGAATGCTAGTGAGTAGGGGTGAACCTTCTAGTTGAGCACCAGCTCAGTTTCTCTGTGTCTTATGACCTGAGTATGTGGTGTCTTCAGCAACAGAGTCTTAATGTCAGGATATGGAGAGTAACCAACAGCATTGGCAGTAGCCAGTGATGTTTAGGGAGTGGTCTATGGATCCCTTTCACCAGTGACTCAACAAGGTAACCCATTCCCAATACTGGAGACTATCTGTTTATAACGCTATATTTTATTTCTCCTTCCTTAGAAGATCCTTTCCTCTCCCCTGGTTCTTTAGTAGCTACTTAACCTCTTTGGGTATTCCAAATGAGACACACTCATCTGAAGCTTAAAAGTTAACATCCACATGTAAAAGAATACGTAATGTCTGTCTTTCTGGTTTGGGTTACCCCACTCAGGATGATTGTTTCTCGATCCATCAATTTGCTTACAGATTTTTATAATTCAGATTTTATTAATAGATGAAAAATATTCCATCGTGTACATATACTAGGTTTTCATGATCCATTTCTCAGTTGATGGGAGTCTAGGCTGTTTCCGGTTTCTGACTATTATAAATTGAGCAGCAATGAACACGAATGACAAAATATCTCTGGAGTAGGATGCAGAGTCCTTCGGTGGATGCCCAGGGGTGCTATAGCTGGATTTTAGGGTAGATCTATTTTCAGATTTTTAGGTATCTTCATCCTGATTTCCACAGTGACTGTACCAGTTTGAATTCCCACTAGTAACAAGTATGTGTTCCATTTCCCCTCACCTTTGCATCTGCTGTCAATTTGTTTCATTAATCTTGGCCACTCTGACTCAGGTAGGGTGAAATCTCAAAAGTAGTTTTAATTTGCATTTCCCTGATGGCTAAGGATGTGGAACATTTTAAAGTGACTCTCAGTCATTTGTGTTTCATCTTTTGAGACTCTGTTTATTTCTGTACTCCATTTTAAATTGGGTTGTTTTCTTGATGTTCAGGTTTTTGAGTTCTTTGTATAACCTAGATATTAACTCTGTGACCGATGTATAATTTGTAGCAATTTTCCCTATTCTGCAGGCTGCCTCTGCTTGGGTGATGGTGTCCTGTGCTGTAAAGGAGTTTTTCAGCCTTGTGAGTACCCTTATTTATAGGTAACAACAATTTATATACAAAAGATCCCAAAGAGTCTATCAGAAAATGTCTTCAGCTAATACATACTTGCAGCAAAGTATCAGGATAAAATTAACATGCAAAAGTCAGTAGCCTTCCTTTATACAAATGACAACCATACTAGGAAAGAAATCAGGGAATCAACATTTGTCAAAATAGCCTTAAAAATAAGAATGGAGAAAATAAAGGAGATCCATCAAGAGGGACATTGACATTAGCCTGTGGTCTTCCAAATATGTCCCTACACATATGAATACACATATATAATACACATCACACACATCCAAAGAAGAGGAATAATCTAACAAAGCAAGTAAAATACTTGTTTAATAAAACTTTGAAATTGAAGAGATATCAGAAGATGGAAAGATCTCCCATGCTCAGGGGTCCAGAGAACTAATATTATGAAAATGGCTGTCTTACAAAAATCAGTCTACAGATTCAATGCAATCCCTACCAGAATTTCAATACAGTTCTTCTCATAAATTGCAAAACATAATCTTAAGCTTCATATGGAAACACAAAAAGGTCACAATAATGAAAACAATCCAGAATAATAAAAGAACTGCTGGGCCTCACAATCCCAGATTTTAAGTTATATTATAGAGCTACAGCAATAAAATCAACATGATAGTGGCATAAAAACACACATTGATCAATGGAATAGAATTGAAGATACAGACATAATTATATATACATATGGACACCAAGAGTACATGCAGGAGAAAAGAGAGCTTCTTTAACAAATTGTGGTGATCAAATTGGATAACTGCATTGTAGAAGACTGAAAACAGATACACGTTTACTACTCTGCACAACTCCTCATCGATCAAGGACCTTAACGTAAGACCAGATAGCCTGGATCTGATAGAAGAGAAACTGGGGGAGAAACTGGCTTGAACTCATTGACACAGGAAGGGACCTTCTGAACAAGATCCCAACAGTGCAGGCATTAAACAAATCTTAATAAAATAAAAAGCAAGTAAATTAAGTTTTCAAATTGATGAAAAGCTAACTTAATAATAAAACTAAGGAAAAAGAAAAATAAGGCTGCAGAGATGGCTCAGTAGATAATGTGCTTACTATACAACCATGAGGACCAGAGTTGAGCACCCCAGAGCCTACACAAAAGCTAGGTGGATGTGGTGCTCCTGCTGTGATCCCAGCCCTTAGGAGGGTGAGATAGGGGACCCCAAGAAAAAGCTGGCTGGGTAGACTAATTCGAGAGCTCTAGTTTCATTCAGAGACCCTGCCTCAGAAAATAAAATGGAGAACCATCAAGGAAGACACTTGACATTAGCCTCTGACCTTCCACACACGTCCCTACACATGTGAACACACATATATAGGACATATCACACACATCCAAAGAACGGGAATAAAAGATTCTAACATTAAAATTTCTTGTCTGTAAAATAAGAAAATGGACTGGAGAGATGGCTTAGCAGTGAAGAGCATTAGCTACTCTTGCAGAGGGCCCAGGTTCAATTCCCAGCACCCAAATCTAGTAGCTCACAACTACGTGGCATAACTCCTGTTCTATGGGATTCAATAGCTTCTTCTATCCACTAAGGCTACCCAACATGTGGTGCACACACGGATGAACAAGCACACGTACATATGCACATTATACTAAGTACAATTTTAGAAATGAGGAACAGGTTTCCTCATTTCCAAATGAGATATGTGCCAAAGGTCAAACTTGACTAGTAAGTAATTCTTGGATTTCAAGGTCAAGTGCATCCAACTCTGGAGTGTGGCCCTCGTCCTTTGCATCCCTCCCTGAAGAGAAAGCATTGACCCAGAAACTTGAGGACCGTGATTTATTATGAACCTTCAACAAATAGACATGGCTATTGTCTCTCAGTTGGGCAAGCATCAAGAATTACCATGATAATACTTTTGGCCAAAGCAAGCATCAGTCAGTTTCATAGTCAAAATGGTGTAATTCCCGATCTTTCATAATAAAAGTTACAGTTTAAAATATTCAAATAAAATAGAAAATAAGCAAAACATAGCTACTATGACTTAAGAAACAAATGCCCAAGCAACAAATAAAACAGCCAAGTTCAGTTATTCTCAGAGAAAAGGCAGAAATACATATATTTTAGAAACCATTTATTTATGCATGCATATATATGCATAAATAAATTATATACAATCCATATATGTATGTTTAATGTATAAGTAATATATATGTAAAATATATGTAACATATATGTAATGTATATGTATATCTATATGATGTATATGTGTGTGTATTTTGCCTGCATGTATATATGTAACATATATGTAATGTATATGTATATCTATATGATGTATATGTGTGTATTTTGCCTGCATGTATATATTTACATGTCACAGGAGTACAGTATCCTAAAGGCCAGAAGAGGTTTTCAGATGCCCTGGGTCTGGCGCTACAGATGGTTGTGAGCCATCATGTGGTGCTGAGAGTGAATCTGGGTCCTCTTGAAGAGCAATCAGTGCTCTTACCCACTGAGACATCTCTCTGGCACCAGAAATACACACTTAAAAAAAAAGGATCTAAAGCTACTGAATCTTAAAAACGACATGATTGTATTTGTATAACTCTGTGTCACTGGTCTTAGTCCAGGTGAAATCAGTGATTTAGAAATGAAATAAAACACAGGTATAGCTAACACCCCTTTCTCATGCAAATCAAAATAAAGTGGCAAGCTAGAAATAAAATAAAACTTGTTCCTTTGATCAAGAGAACCTATCAGAAACCTCCCAGTGGACAGTATATTGAATGGTAAACTCTTAGATAAAATTTGTCAAAAGCAGAGACAAGAGGAAAATAATCAATGCTCCCTATCCTGTACTCCCTATCCAGTGCTCCCTATTTGATGCTCCCTATCCAGTGTTCCTTATGCAGTCCTCCCTATCCAATGTGTAGGGAATTAGAATTGATGCACCTCAATGATAGGTGTGGTGGTTTGAATGTTTGGCCCAGGGAGTGGAACTGTTAGGAAGTGTGGCCTTGTTGGAGTAGGTGCAGCCTTGTTGGTAGAAGTGTGTCACTGTCAGGGTGGGCTTTGAGACACCTCCTTCTAACGACATGGGAGCCAGTCTTCTCCTAGCAGCCTTCAGATGAAGATGTAGAACTCTCAGCTCCTTCTGCGCAATTTTTACCTCGTGCATATACTGCCATGCTCCTGCCTTGATGATAATGGACTGAACCTCTGAATCTGTAAGCCAGTCCCAATTAAATGTTGTCCTTTATGATAGTTGCCTTGGTCATGGTGTCTGTTCACAGCTGTAAAACCCTAACCAAGATACTGGGAGATTAAAAAAAAATGCTAGGAAAGAAGAGATAAAAGTGTGAGTCTTGAAGATTTGATAAGCAAAATTCTTATAAGATGTCAGACAATGTATTGAAAAAGAAAAGCTAATAGACATTTTAGTAAAGTTGGCAAGTAAAAATTGAAACATTAGCATTATTCTACTGATAGCCACTTAGAGAAAAAAAATCTTGAAAATAAAGTTCACTCATAACAGTCACAAATATTGGGAAATACATGGAATACAAAATCCTTCAGGATATATAGAAGATCCACAGAAAGAAAACAGTCATACTGCCCTACACACACACAAACCCAACCTAATCACACAAACAAGCTCGTAGATAAGAAGTCTCTCCCTTTTAGGAAGACGAGGTAAGCCCAGGAAGATTTTAAAAGCTGAATTAAATTAATTCGAGGTAAGCCCAGGAAGATTTTAAAAGCTGAACAAGTTAATTCACTGGAAAAGAAAATGTGTGTAACATCAAAGACATTTTGAAATAGATTACCAGGAGGAAGGATTTTGCCTAATATATTAAAATATGCTATAAATATACTTAATGGTATTAGATAAAGACAAATCAATGATAGTGTGTATGAATGCATAGAGCCTCCTTCTGGTTAACAATTCTAGAAAAAAATATCTGAGATAGGTAAGATAGAGGCATATATGAATACTAAGATTGTAACTTGGTATACTAGAAAAAAGTTAAAACAAACAAATAAGCAATGGGATTGAATCAGCAGGTAAATGCTCTTGCCACTAAGCCTTGTGACCTAAGTTTGACCCTGGGGACCTACATGGTATAAGGAGAGAATTGATTCCTGAAAGCTATCACCTGACTTCTACATGTATACATGTTGTCGTTTGTGCACACATATGTATGTGTGCATGTGTGAGCAAGAAAACACACACACACACAATAAATAGATGTTAAAAAAAACCCAATAACCTATGTCCATCACAGGAGACAAGTTACACTCTTGCCTGTGGCCTGAAAATATTATATAACTGTTAAACAGAAGGAAGATGATCCAAATGCATCAACCTAGAAATAAATATAATGCATTGTGAACTGAAAAATATATCACTAAGTTGAAAAAAGATAGTCTTGTTGTAGGGTCACGCAAATGGTGTGTTATGGATTAGATCTTAAATATCTCCCATGGTTCCCACTCTAGTAGAATGATCACCAGCTTGTGGTGGTAGTCGGAAGTAGTGGAACCTTTAGGAGATGAGAACCTTTGGGAGGTGAGGGAAACTTATGAGCTGACAGAAACTTTAGGAGGTGAGAGAGCCTTTAAGAGGCAAGACCAGTAAGAAACCACTAAGGTCACGGGGGTGGGGTATGGCCTTGAGACTTTGCCTTTTCCTTTCTGCTTTCTTTTGCTTCCTGGTCTCTGTTAGGTGACTAGGTAATAGAGCTGAATGACCATGGACTGAAATCCTTGGAATGGAAAGCCCAGATAAACATCTCCTCCTTTGAAATTGATTACCTCGAGCATTTTGTCACGGTTATGAGAGCTGACTAATAAAGTGCAGCAATATTTATACTAGATCACACGATGCTATAAACCTTTGGAGACACAGTCATTTGTCACTTACCCTCAGGGATACATTCTGAGAGTGTGCTACTGAGGAAATTCCCCTTTGTATGAACAGCTACCCCTCTGGATAATCTAGTCACGCAGGACCTCCGTGGTCCAAGCAATCTGCTGCTGCCTCAAGCACCATCATCCATTATGTGGTACAGGACAGCATGCTTATGTGCACCAAGAAAGAATCTGTAGAGATCTACATCAAAGTCACAGACTTGAATTTTGTGGTAGGGGTGTGGGACTTCAGGAAGGGTGAAGGACTCTTTCTTTTATATAGCACTATATTATTTGAAGGCTAATTTAGAAAAAAGAACTGATCAAAATGCCCCAAAGAAAAGCAACTCTTTAAGTATGGGGGAAGACGTAAAGGAAATTTATAAGACTGTTGGTAAGTAAGTTGCCTGGGTCCTGACACCACAGAAATATGTGAAGGAAAATGGGACAATGAAGGCCCAGAGACCTTCACAGCTCAGACATGAGGCTCTTGCACATAGTGCCTTTCCAGTCTCCCTGTTCTCTTGTTCACTGGACTTTCTAAGTTCCCCATCATACATCTAATCCCTCGGCTCACTTTTTAAAAAAAGATTTATTTATTTATTTAATGTATTAATGAGTACTGTCTCTGTCTTTATACACACCAGAAGAGGGTGACGAGTCTGTCATGAGTGTGACAGCCTAGGGTTGTGGTTTCTCATTTCTCAGGGAGCAAGGTGGGAAGAGAGGCAGGGAAGGGCATATCTAGACATATGGTAGCACTCACAGATTGTATTACCTATTGCAGCAAGCCACAAGGTGTCACTACTTTAGGGAGGGAGGGAGGGAGGGAGGGAGGGAGGGAGGGAGGAAGAGACAGACAGACAGACAGACACAGACACAGACACAGACAGACAGACAGAGACAGGCAGAGCAGAGAGACAGACAGAGAAAGAGACAGAGACAGACACACAGAGAGAGACAGAAAGACAGACACATAGTCTGAGAGAGACAGAGAGACAGAGACAGAGAAGACAGGAGAAACAGAGACAGACATACAGACAAAGATGGGGAGAGAGATACAGAGACAGGGAGAGAGATAGAGAAAGAGGGAGAGACAAGGAGAGATAAGAGATAGAGAGATAGAGAAACACAGGCAAAGAGAGACCGGGAGAGAGACAGAAACAGTAAGAGAGACAGAGATGGGGGAGGGACAGAAAGACAGAGAGGCAGCGACAGACAGAGAGGATAGAGGCACAAGAGAGACACAGAGAGACAGATTTTATCTTCTGGCCATAACAGGTAACTGCACCTGTTACAGGATACGGCCTCTCATCTATATGAGCTCCAAATCCCTCATCCTAGCCCTGCAAGGAGCAACAAAATCATTTTGAAAATGCACTCAATTTTGGCCTGCAGAAAAATAACATGTAATCTCCAAATGAGGAGATCAGGCCAGTTACCCAAGGGTCTGAGGAGGAAAATGTTGAGCATGACTCTGGCAGTGGTCCCAACCCCAGAGCGTCCGTGGCAACTCTAGTTGCTCTTTGTAAGCCTGGCGAGATGAGGCAGAAGGATGAAAAGACCCTGCATTCAAGAAGGAAACACCTCGAAACAGCCCCATCTTACTGCAGTTGGTGAAAACTCAGACAGGAGAACCCAGTGGTTTTCACTGAGAACCATTTCCCTGGCTTTTAAGCTGTAATGGACACCTTTAATCTCCCACAAGGAGATGGCAATTGGCCTGGTGCAAGACTCTGGAGTCTTAAGAAGGCTCCCAAAGAGATGCTCTACAAAAAGACTTCTGTATCTACACAGATTCCTCAAAACCATGCTGATGAATGTAAACAGATGGGCAACAGAAAAAGCCAGATTCCCCAACCCCCAAATATACATTGGCTGAAGCCTGAAGGGAGAAAACATTTAGTTGTTGAGATATGCCTGAGGTTTTGCTGAGCCCAGAAATTCTGGAGCATAGGGTGAGTGAGGTCTTTCTTTGCCAAACCCCAAATACTGCAGGGTTAAGCCTTCCCTAGAAGCAATTAGATAATTGTCCTTGCATTCTGTGGATTTCACGATTGTTTCTTCTTCTTTTTTAAAGCAAACAAAATAATTGTCTTTTTGTCTCAGGGTAATTTTCCTAATATTCTCATGATTAAATAATTACTTTAGCCCCTGAATTAAAAACTGCCCATCTGTCTCTGTGGACACAGTTAGGCTGCTTTAAATAACCCTTCAGAGCAATCGGGTTAGGAACTCCATTTATGTCCTTAGAAATTAGTGCAAGGAAGCCAGCTTCACAATGCAGCAGACAATTCTATTTATAATGCTTAATTAATCCTCTCCAGTTACTCACAGAGCTCTGTCGAGACCTTTCATTTCCCACCTCACCCAAACGCTTCCCAAGAGAAGAGTTAAAAATCGTGAACGCTGGTAGAATTTGCTGGGGGTTTTGGTTAAGTATGAAAGCGCTGGGCAAATTAGCTCCTGATAGCTCACTACTCACATAGAAGAAGGAAATGCCAAGCTGGGCAGCATTGATGAAACATTTATCAAAATCCTGGGCTGGCAAGAGGGAGAGAGAAAAAGGAGGGGCTGGCCATACTGAACCTTGGTTGCCAACCCCAACTCTGAAGGTCATTCCTGGCCAATGAGACAATCAAGAGGAAATACTGAGCTGGTTCAAGGATTAGTCTTGGGCTTCTTCTATGCATTGCTCAAGCTTCTATGCACAGTTTTTGGCGGTCTAAGTTGCCTTCTCTTTGACACAGAAAATCCAATGGTAACCAAGTCAGCCTATTTGCAATCTCTTACCTTAGCTATTACAAATAGAGTGAACTTAACCTGGGTAGTTCCAAGTACCCAGAAAGCTATCCTGTCTGCAGAGATATACGGTATACTCTTGAGAAGAAACCCTGGGAAGAAGAAAGGAAGGCGTGTGCTCTAGGTAGATAGTTTCACAGGTAGAGAGAGTGGTGGGGACTTGAACACACAGTTTCCCATTCACCAGCACCCTGGAGCATATGTAGAGAGCTTCATGGGGTCTTTCTACATGCCCATGTAGATCAGAAAATTGACAGATTACCTTTGCTTTACCACCTTTGAGCGTGCCCAGAATGCAGTGACTCTGGCTCTTTTGTGAGCCCCTAGGCAAACTTGGTAATTTATCATCTCGGTGCAGGTAAAGTGAGGCTAAACAGTGCTGCTTCATGACATAGCTGTGAGGACCAAGGAGCGACATATAGGCTCAAGCGGTGCTTAACACACAGCAGGTGCTGTGTATGGGGCTGGCTGGCTTGGTGATGTCCCGCCATGTTTTCCCCCTGTGGGCCCTTCCTGTCCTTCACCAGTGCTACTGCTGTAGCTGGCTTGGGCTGCCACACCTTGCTTCTGAACAGCTCTCTCACTGATGTTTTTTTTTTTAAATCTAAATCCTCATCAGTCTCCCCTAGTCCACCATACACACTAACAACACTTCCGGCATTTACTTGTGATCTGGTCCCTGTCTTATCCAATGGCTCTCCACAGCTCATCGTATGAAGTCTTAACCCCTTGGCTTCTATTTCAATCCTTCTTCTCTACTGCTCCAGAGGAGTCAGGTTGTTATTTCCCATACCCTCTGTGTTTCTCCTCCTCTACTTTTTCCTGTACTCTTTTGCATTAGCAGCTGTATTCACTGTTCTCTCTATGTAGAATTTACATTGGCCCCAATATCTCTCTCCAGCTCCCACCTGTCTTTCAAAGCCAAGTATCTTGGAGACTTTACTGACCATGCCACCATCCTACCATCATCTTCTTTTTTTTGACTCCAGTGACTGTCACTTTGGATACAGTGGTCAGTTTCCAGACTTACTGCTCCTCCTGTTGGTACCCCACACTTGAGTCTTCCTGCTCCTCAGATCAACTCAGTTTTTCTGCTATAACCCTTATCACCACCAGCAAGAAAGTAATCTTCCATTAACAAACCAATAAGAAGACAGCCACATAAACATAACTCTACCTTTAACAACAATAATACCAGGAAGCAACAATCACTTTTCCTTAATATCTCTTAATATCAATGGACTCAATTCCCTAATTAAAAGACATAGACTAACAGACTGGATACTTAAATGGGACCCAACATTTGCTGCATACAAGAAACCCACCCCAGTGACAAAGACAGACGCTACTTCAAAGTAAAAGGCTGGAAAACAATTTTCCAAGCAAATGGTCCCAAGAAACAAGTTGGAGTAGCCCTTCTAATATCAAATAAAATCAACTTCTAGCCTAAAGTTATCAAAAAAGATAAGGAGGGACACTTCATACTCATCAAAGGAAAAATATACCAAGAAGAATTCCCAATCCTGAACATCTACGCTCCAAATGCAAGGGCACCCACATTCATAAAAGAAACTTTACTAAAGCTCAAAGGGCACATTGCACCTCACACAATAATAGTGGGAGACTTCAATACCCCACTCTCATCAATGGACAGATCATGGAAACAGAAACTAAACTGAGAAACAGTGAAACTAACAGAAGCTATGAACCAAATGGATTTAACTGATGCTCGGTAGAAAAGATCTGCTGCAGACATGAACAAGACATTCAAAGAGGGAATGACAGCTTGGTCTTGCTCAATATCCCTGTGACTTATCCTCAGTCACCTTCCTCAGTCTTCACAGTGATGTGCATGGCTATATTTTGACTTCAAAAGTAGAGAGGATTAAAAACAAGCCTATCAGTTCATAACTGAACATACTATGGGCGCAATCCATCCCCACGCCCCAGATCCCTTTCCAGAAAGGAGCAGGGAGAAGATGGAGATCTCAGTACCTTTGTACCTGGTCACTACAGCTGCGTTGACACTGAGAGGCTCCTGAAAGCTGACTGTGAGGGACGTGCTGCTGCTTACCATGAGACAGGCGTTGGCTGGCACCTCTGGGGCTCCTGGCACAGAGGGGGAAAATCATCGGTATGTTAGCTTCTTGAACTCTTTCCAAATGTATCTCTGCCTCCTTAAAGGATAGTGGGAGCTCAGCCACTCTCCACTTTATTCCCTTGAGACAGGGTCTATCATTGAACCTGGAGCTGGGCTAACAGGTCAAAAGCCAAGCAATCCTCCTGTCTCCACTCTGCCACAGTGCTGGAGCTACGGGTGGTGTGACCATGCCTGGATTTTTACCCGAGTGCTGGAGATCCAAATCTGGGTCCTTATGGAGTCATCTCTACAGCTCCTGCACTTGGCACTTTAACTCTGTCCCAGAGTCATCTAATTTGCTTAAACATTTTTTTGGGGCAGAGGTTTGTAAACGACGGGACTGACTTTTCTCTTTCTATTTGGAAGTTAAACTACAGTTCTTGGAGTTGCTTAAATAAAATCTTTTAGAATGAGGGCTCAGTGCTTTGCAAGTGTTTGAGTTGTACATTGTAGTTTTAAGGAAATCTTCTGGGATAAGATAAAAGTGTTATAGAATCCAAGTTTAATGGTTCAGAAACATCTGAGCTGTATATGTTCTTATATCAGGGGCTTCCTTCACTCGGTAGCATTCTGCATTGCCAGTAAGTATTATCCTGGACTGTCTTACCCAAGCAAAATGAACTGGTACAAAGAATGAAAATGTAGACAAAAGCAGAATTCATGGGCCAGTTGACTATCTTTCTCTTTTGTGCTAATTTCAGTTTATGGTTCTCTCTCTCTGTATATATACATACATATATAAAACATACAGTAGAGAATGGAAAACACCTTTAACTTGAGCTTGAAGCAGAAGCTGGACAAATAGGCAAATAAATATTTTTCCGACTCCACATCCCAAAATATAGCCACTTAGGCCATCAGACCATTGGGTCATTAGGCTTTAGGGTGTAGCTGTGGGAAGTGCTAGATGACTGGGGATGTGGTGGAGGGAGGCCAGAAAGCACCCAGAGCTCAAGGCTGTGGCCAGAGAACCAATCAGGAGCCAGAAAATCAAGCAAGACAAAAGACCCATTGACAGTCTCCCAGAGCTCAGGCCCCAAACAGGCTGACAACAGTCATCTACGGCTGGAGAGTTGAAAAATGAAATCAGTAAAAGACCTGGCTGTCTCAAACCGAAGCTCAGCCTTGTAATGCGCCCCCAGCCTCTTGCACATACTCACGGGCGTGCTCGAAGCCAGTTTTCATGCGTCTGTAGAGCCGGTACCTCCACTCCCAGGCCTTCAGCTGCTTCTCCTTCTCTGTGTTGTCCAGGGTAAAGCCTTCATTCTCCACCTGGGCAGACAGCTCACTCACCCTGTCCTGGGCCTCCTGGACTAGTGTGTTGAGATGCATTGCTCGACTCTCCAAGCTGACAACTGGGAGAAAAAGAGACAGGATGACAGCTCTCCTTGGGAAGTACAGTGGCTTAGGCTGGGTCTCTTCTGGTTTGAAAAACTCGTGAGATCTGTGTTTCTTACCAACAATCTTACTATGATAAGGCCTAATATGACATTCACTATCTAGTGGCAAATTCATCAAGTTAAGAAAGTCATTCTCATTGCTCCTTGGCCATCTTGTCACATGCTTCCCCTTGAGCTCCTTTAGTCACGATTGTATTGGTGACATTTGGAGGGACAAACCCCTGAGACAGGGTCAAGAAGGCTGTGGGACGAATTCTCGGGTCAGGTTACATTCTACCAGAATTGATTTTCTAAAGGAACTTTTGGTGGAATCCAACTCACATTTTCTGCCCTTATCACAGCCTTCTTGGCATAGAGAAAACTTTGCATCTATGCCTTAGGATTCTATTAGTATTAACCAGTTTGTACACCGCTAAGGAAGTGCCTCAAATTGGTGCCGCATCTGAGCTAGCGGGTTCTGATGGCTGAACCCCACATTGATCTTTGATTGTGGTCTGGTTACAGGAATGCACCTTCTCCAGAAATATCCATGTCCCCGAGGGCAAGGCTTACTAGTTTTGTGTTTGGATCTTACTGATGCATCCCAACCTTGACTTGGCTTACATCATATTGTTTACTCAGTCTGCCCTGTGTGGTCAGATGTATACCAGTGGTAGACGTTGTCCATTCTTGTGCTTTGCCTTTGAGGCTGTTTCCTGTGGTCTGTGTGGGAGTGTCTGCTTAGGTGGTCACCTGTCACTTCTGAAGATCCCCTCCCAACCAGTGGCAAGACAGGAGACAGCTTCATTCTGGAACCGTGGTGAAAGACCACAGGAACAGAGACGCAAGTCAGAGGCAAGGTCTGCAGATGTGTTACTGGAATGTGTTTGACACTCCCTGTGAGAACGTGTCTGACACTCTCTGTGGCCAAAACAATATTTCTTTCTGATGAGTGGGAAGCAAAACCCACCCATTTCATTCTTTATAATTAATGGGGAAATATTACGAAGATAACTCAAGTGAAAATGTGTTAGGCGTATTTTGAAATGGAAATTAGGTGGTTGTATATTCAGATACTCTGTGTTCATAAGCATGTCTGCGTTAATTACAGGAAATGAATACTAATTTATTATTGCCCCTGAGAACCATCAGTCTAAATTTATTTACAGATGAGGTCAATGAAAAATTAGCAGTCTTTTTTTTTTCCTTTTTCTTTTCTTCTTTCTTCTTAGAGTCACTGCTCAGAACACCCGGGACTGTGTTCTGCTGCAGGCTTGGCATGGTTAATGAATGTTGTCATAGCAGTCAATCATGTACTCGAAATACTGTCACGCTCCCTTTTTTAAAGCCTCAGTCATGAGCCGTGACAGAAAAATAAACAAATAAATATAAAGCCAAAAAACTCTTTGACTGAGCAGCTACACTGTGCAGAATCCCCCCGGGAAGGCTAAAGGACGCCAGAATAAACGATAATGTAAGTGCCGGGCTGTAGTGAGGCTATAGTGGTGTATGAATAGGGAGGTCCTGGGGGCGGGGATGCACACACACACATACACACACACACACACACACACACACACAAACACACACTCCAGTGGAAAAATTGGCAATATTAGTAGCCTCAAGGTGCAATTTCCTGGAGCAGTTAGGACTGACAGGCCAGTGCTAAATGCTGTTAATTTAACTAACTTCAGATTAATGGTAGAGCCTGCTATGACTGAAACCCTCAAACACAGTCTCATTATAGGCTTGCTGGGAAGGCCCTAAATATAGGCATTGACAGTTTAAAACAAATTCGTATACATTTGTGTATTTTTAGACATGGTTAGGCGTCAGAGTTTGTGTCAGAGTTTTCAAGTTGATTAATTGACCCAGTAACTGCACCCTCTCCCCGCCGCCCCCTCCTCCTTCCACTCCGAATTACAGAGAAAATGGGGGAATTGTCCTTGTTAAGTTATTCAGTGGGTCTTTTATTGTAAGCCCAATGTTTTTTTTTTTTTTTTTTTTTTTTTTTTTTTTTTTTTTTTTTTAATTTAATTTTATTTTATTTTTTTAATTTACATTCCAAATCACTTCCCCTTTCCCGTTTCCTCCCTCCCCGAAAGTCCCATAAGCCCCCTTCCCTCCCTCTTTTCTCCGTTCAACCCCCTCTCATTACTCTGTCCTGGCGTTCCCCTACATCCAGTCTTTCCAGGACCAGGGGTCTCTCCTTCCATCTTTTTAGAAATCTATTGATATGCTGATTGTGTCTAGGGTATTCTGAGATTCTGGGTCAATATCCCCTTATCAGTGACTTCATACCATGTGTGATCTTTTGTGATTGGGTTACCTCACTAAGGATGATATTTTCAAGTTCTGACCATTTGCCTAGGAATTTCGTGAATTCATTGTTTTTAATTGCAGAGTAGTATTCCATTGTGTAAATATACCACATCTTCTGAATCCATTCCTCCGTTGAGGGACATCTGGGTTCTTTCCAGCTTCTGGCTATTATAAATAAGGCTGCTATGAATATAGTGGAGCATGTGTCCTTATTGCATGCAGGTAAAGTCTCTGGGTATATGCCCAGGAGTGGTATAGCCGGATCCTCCGGAAGTGTCATGCCCAGTTTTCTGAGGAGCCGCCAGACTGCTTTCCAGAGTGGTTGTACCAGCCTGCAATTCCACCAGCAGTGGAGGAGTGTTCCTCTTTCTCCACATCCTCGCCAACAACTGCTGTCTCCTGTGTTTTTGATCTTAGCCATCCTGACTGGTGTGAGATGGAATCTCAGGGTTGTTTTGATTTGCATTTCCCTAATGACTAAGGATGATGAACATCTCTTTAGGTGCTTCTCAGCCATTAGATATTCTTCAGGTGAGAACTCTTTGTGTAGCTCTGTACCCCATTTTTTAATAGGGTTACTTGCATCTTTACCAACCTTACATCCGACAGAGGGCTAATATCCAAGATATACAAAGAACTCAAGAAGTTAAGCCCAATGTTTGAATTGCATGCATGCGTCAACACTCGGGTGATAGGCACATGATTTATAAAAATAAATTTTTCTAATACTATGAAATCTCCCCTATTAATTTTTTATATCCACAACCGTTATTACGGTTGGGAATCCCAGGTGGCATTTCAGATGGACAGCTTCTCTTGAGGTCTGTGCGTGACTCTCCTTCCCCCCCACCCCCCCCACATACACACACCGACATTTTCCCTGCATTCTCTGGCGTAATTCTTTTTAGTCCTGCACGGCCTGCTCCTCCTCGGCTTAGGTCCTCTTCCTCACACGAGGCAGTTTTGCTTTTTCAGAGTCTACAAGAGAGCACTTTAAGGCTTCACAGTCAAGTGTATGGTCCGTGAGGGGCTACAGCCCAGTGCTCTGCAAAGTGGGAAGGTTCTGCAGAGATAGTGGGTAGGGTAGGAATTAGAGGGCATCTCTGGAACCACAATTATTCCAGTGTCTGTGTTTTTCTAGAATATTGGTGTCTATGTGCAGAATTGAGTGAAAGCAAATTGTTTAGAAATGAGAGTTTTGTTTATTATGGAGGAGAATGGGGGGGGACCCTAAAAACTGGAGATTTGTTTTATTTGAAAAAGAGAAAATATTCTGAAATTCCCCCTCCCCCACACTCAATCCCAGGTGTCCCCATGACTGTGCGCACTGGCCTCTGTTGTTACAGGTAATTATGTGGACAAATCTCAAAGGCACGAGGCTTAGCCTCTGTTCTCCAACCATCTCACCAGGCAAATCTTTATGTTTTTTTTCCTATGGATTTTTTTAATAGCTTAATAAAACACTCTTTTGAAAGTTTTTTTTCTTTTTTGCTACCAAAGCAGCTGACTTATAAAGCAGTCAGGTTTCTGCCTATTATTAATGACCCATTTAACTGCCAATAGCAGCATCTGTTCAGATGAGATAATCAAGCTAACTCAGTTAATTTACTTTAGGCAAAGCAAGTGAATATGATAATTATATCGGGCTGGGTAATTTTTATCATGAGTGGAAGTATGATAGGGTAGGTTTTGACACCCTAGAGATTGTTCTGGGAACCTTTTGTTTGTTTGTTTGCTTTTATTTTTTTGATATGATTTGACTTGAGAATGAGAACATTTCAGTCTCCCTATTTTAAAGACGAAGAAGCAGAAACCCAGGAAAGCAGTCTTCCTAACCGCCTTCAAGAACTCAGAGAGCTCTCACTAAATCAAATGGAATATGGACCAACATATTATTGATATATTGCAGTTTCCCAGTCACTCTTCAGCTTGTAATTGGCACACTCATCTTGGCTGGCTGGCTGGGAGTGGGTGGCGGGGGTGGGGCGGCCTGTTTTCTGGCCATTCTTCCTCCCTGTCCACTTCTCTCTATCTTGGGTCTCTCTAGTCCTCCTTGGCTTCTACCCACAGGCTGTTTTCTTCTCTAGCCTGGTGCGCTACTCATCTCTGCAAGCTTTAGCCTTTTCTGTCTCCTGGCAGTAGATTCCTTCTCCAACCCAGCGACTGTCCCTCTGAGCAGCCGTGGCCAGCACAATAGAGGGTCTGTGGGTGTGTGGCAAGCCGTCCGGCTGGGGTAAGACCACTTCACGGCTCCTGAAACAGGCTCCCCGCTATTGTGGTGTTTAATTATCAACAGTATTTCTACCACCCAGCGCTTCAGAGTGGGAATTTGTTATAAGACCTGCCCAGCTAATTAACTATGAGATGGGGGGTTGGGGGTTGGGGGTTGGGGGTGGGAGGTGGGGGCAGGAGCTTGGTGTTCAAAGAATACAATTAGGGTTACTGTTTAAATCCTGAGATAGTGATGGGGACTGAATAGACTTTGTCAAATGCTGGAATCTAGCTTAGGAACTGCTAACGATTTCATCATTTTACTCTTAACTCACAACTTGGGAATTGAGGCCCGACAGACAATTACAAAAACTTCGAAACTATGAACAAGGGCAGCATGCAAGTTAATTGGAATATTTTTAAGTTTTGTTTTATTATGTGTCTGTGTGTGAGTATGTACCTTGAGATGCAGGATGCCTTGAAGTTAGAGTTACAGGGCTCTGTGAGCCACATGATGTCAGCGCTGGGACCTCAGCTTAGGTCCCCTGTGGGACCAATACTTGGTCTTCACTGCTGAGCTGTCTCTTTGGCCCCTGATTTTAATTTTTCACAGAGATTTGAGGGAAGAATTTATTTGATTTTCTTGAAAATAAAAGAATAAATCCCGCTTTAATGGTGCTATGACATTTTGCAATTTAACACACCTTTTTATTGTCGGGTATTTTCTTCTTTCTTGCTCAGTCCTGCAGACCAGGCTGTCCTCCTGCCTCTGCCTCCCAAGTGCTGGGATTAAAGTCATGCACCACCACCACCCAGAATTTTCCTCTTTTTTATTGATGATATAAATATGACTCTAAGACAATCGCTTCATCTCACTGCTAGAAGGATCCTTGTGTTCAGTTTAGAAGTCTTCTTACAGCTCTACCAACCCTGCGTCCTCTTTGTCTTGCAAGCTCACTTCCCGCTAAGGTAGCCTCCTCATTCCCCAAGCAGTTCTGAATCTGAATGAGTATCCTTATCTTCAGCAGAAATATGCTTTTTAAAGTGTTGTTTCCATGAATGGGGATAACTCTTGAAGGAAAGCAATGACCTTAAAGATCAATAGATGTTTGGTCCCAGGGAGATCCACCTGTTCCTCACTCCAGATGATTTTCTTCTAGTTCCAACTGTCTGCCTGCAAATTTCATGATGTCATTTTTATTTAAAACAGTCTAGTAATACTCCATTGTGTAAACGTACCACATTTTCTTTATCCATTCTTCGGTTGAGGGACGTCTAGACATGCTGTGCCTTTTCAAACAAAACATGATGAATAGCCCTGCAAGCCCCAACCCTGGCATCACCACTGTTCCTCATTCCACATTTGACTGACTTCTTTTGCAGCCTATACGGATGCACATCTTCTAACTGCATCCCCCGACCTCAGCCACCATGGAAAACCACAGGCACCTTCTTTGCCAACATGTTGACCATATCCTGAATAAACTCGGTCCCTCCTTGTGATCAGTCTGTTTGCTTCCTGTTGTGGATGATGACCAGTGGCCAGATGCAGGGCAGCCGCACCCTCAGTAGAAGAAAAAGTTCATGCCTGTTTTGGCATCTAGATTCTTGGTTTCTTACTGTGCTGGATAAAAGCAGGTAAAGCAAATCGTCTTTCTGAGACAGTTTTGTGTTTTGTCTCTGTGTATATGCCTGGAAGTGTTTATAAAGTTAAAAAAGCTTTTTAATCTGAGAGAGAGAGAGAGAGAGAGAGAGAGAGAGAGAGAGAGAGAGAGAGAGATCTACAGTTCTAGCCAGTCACTCCACCATGTTAAACCCAAGGTTCTTATCTGTAAGAACCATCTTATCTCACAAACCATGCTAAGTTAATGATAATCTCCACACAGGTTTTTATTAGTATTATTTCAATTCGATTTTTTTTAAGAGACACAAATAAAATAAACCCAAATGCTTGTTCTTATGAAATAGCCTGGTATTTTTCCATCAAAAAATAATCTCTTGTTCCAGATCTTTAAAAAAAAAGCAGTCTTTTCCAGATACATTTTAGAAACGTAACACACTCATAGAGGTTGTCAAAAAGTGAACACTATCTGTTATTTCTAAGAAGAAAACGAGGTCACTTCAGTATAAACCTTGCACTGAAAGCCAATATCCTCTGGGCAACCAAGAAGGTTAGTTAATAAGATTTATCTTTGCTGATTCTAAGTGACAACCTTCGAGCAGTTCTGCAGCTAACTTGACTTAAGGTAGTAATGCCAAAAGAAGTAAGGCAAAGCATCTTAGTGATTAACGGTTTGCAATTAAGGACACCCTTACAGGAGAAAGGCTCAACAATCAGGTCTGATCTGCTTGTCTTGTTGAGATCCAGAACTCAGAGCCCACTTCGGCTTCTCATCAGTCTCCAGCTGTGGAATCTCTTTAAGTGCGCAGCTGCAAAGGTTATAGAGATCTAGCGATTGCTTCCTTTTAACTGCCACTGGATGCGCTTCTCCCAGGGCCTGCTACACCTGGGCAAGGGTTCTGGAGTGTTCCTCCCTGCTGCAGTCCAGAGCGTGGCTAAAGCCACAGCAGTAGAATTTCCTCATATTAACATTAAAAAGTTGAAATTAGGTAAAAAAAAATGTATTGTAGTCAACTCAACAGGTCCAAAATGTAAATATTTCAATGAGTAACCAGTGTAAAACTAGACATTTCCTAGTCCTTTGTTTTATACTAAACCTTTGAAAGCCAGTATAAATTTCATGTTTCTAATGCTTTTCAATTTAGACCACATATATTTTTAAAAAATAAATTTCATTTTAGAGTGAATTGACAATTAATAATTGTATTCATTAACAGGGTATGAGGTAATTCTGATTTATTAATACAATGTGAAATTGGCTTAATTAAAACATATACATCACTTGAGAGCTTTACTTTTAGTGATGGTGACATTTAACATTTACTTTCTTAGATTTATTTAAGTGTGCAATATGATTAACTGTACAGGAAGCAGATGGAAAGCACAGTCCTCTGTTTAAATGAGATTTTGTAACCTCCAGCTATCACCCCTCCATGTCCCGCCCTCCAGCCCCTGTGACCTCTATTTTCTCTGTTGCTGAGAATCCAATTGTTTAGGGGGTCCCTGTATAAGTCAAGGCATATTGCATTTGCCTTTTTTAGCCTGGGGTATTTCACTTGGGATAAGTCTCTCCGATTGCATCCTTAGAATCACAAAACAGAATTCTCTCTCTCATCAAGGTGAAGTGGTACTTCATTGTGTGTCCAGACCCCATTCCTCTCATCAGCCTAGCTGCTGATGGATTTCCCTTACGTGGCTGCCATGAACAGAGCTGTGGACAAGGGAGTGTGGATGTCTGTTTGACAAACAGTCCAAATCTTTTGGGTAAATACCCAGAAGTGGGATTGTTGGATCATACAATAATACTATTTTTAGTGCCTTTTTTTTTATTTTTATAAAATGCCAAGTAAGAAATCTGGGACGTCACATATGCTAAGCATGTGCCTTGCTAGTGGGCCACATCCTTAGACCTATTTTTAGTTGTCAGAGGAAATGCCATATATTTTCCAAATTGTTTATACCAATTTCCATTCCCCACCAAGAGCATGAGAGGTTCCCTTTCCACTTCTTCACCAACACTTAATTTTGTTGTTGTTGTTGTCTTTTTAGAAGAGCAGTTCTGGCAAGTATAAAATTACATCTTGCTGTGGTTTTTCGTTGAATTTCTCTAAGGTTAGTGTTATTGAGTACGTCTTCACGTTCCTGTTGGCAATGCACTCTTCTTTTGAGTGTGTCTGCTCAGGTGTCTTGTCCATTTCTTAACTGATTTTTTAATTTGAATTTCTTCCATATTTTGGGCATTGACCCTCTCAGTGGATGTGTACTTACAGATATGACCCTTTCCTTAGATATGTGCTTACAGATACCTCCGCTCCTGTTTGTTTCTTCTCTGAGTTGGCATTATTATCCAATGGGTTTTCAGTTTTATGTTATCCCTGCCTCCCACCTTACCTATTTTTGTCTTTTGTTACTCATGCTTTTGGGGTCAAATCTGAAACATTATTGTCTAGACCAAGATCATGGAATTTCACCTCTTTGTCCTTATTTGTAAGTTTATGGTTTAGTTGCACATTTAGGACTTTAATACATTGTGAGCTGATCTGTATATGGTGTTAAGGTAGGGGTCTGATTTGATATTCATGCCTGGGGGTATTCAACACCACACCAGTGCTGGAGAACCCACACTTCATCCCTTGTTGATACATTCTTGGCTCCTTTGTTAACAAACAGTGGCCTAAAAAGAGTGGACTCATTTTGGAATTCTCCATTCCACTGGCCAATGGACTGGACACATTATACTCATGGCTAACATCTATGTCGCTTATGTAGTTTTGCAACAGAGTTCTACAAACTCTTTTAAAAAGTATGGTGATAGGGGTGCCTGTACATATGATCCACGGGGCTGGTATTGTTTATCTTGCCACAGAAACTGTGTAGCAGATGGTAAACATTTAAATTCTTTGCCAGAAGCTCCTGTTTTTGTTTCTGTTTGTTTGTTTGTTTGTTTTTTGAGAATGATACTGAGTGACATTTGGGGTGGGGATAGTTAGGGGGTATTTACAACAGGCCAGAACATGAACAGAGTGCTTGAAAGGTACCATTCCACTACATCTATAACTGTCCTAGATAAGACTGTAGCTGTCAGCCTTTCAGGAAGATTCAGTGACCTCTGACTTTTTCAGCCACTCAGCATCATTGTGGCAGGGTTGATCACGATAGCTAGCATTTGGTCACATCTAAGAATAGGTGGTAAAGGACACTTTTTTTCTGCCTTGGTTGATCTTTCTCACCTTCTCAGAACCTTATCACTTAGGGAAGTCAACTGCCAAGTCATTGCTTTGCCACATGGAGAGGCCCACGTAGCCAGGGATGCATAGCTCTTGCCAGCTGTGGGATCTGAGTGAGTGACAGGGTAGATCCTGTAACTCAATTCAATATCAAAGTGAGAGCCATTTTGTGGATACCCTGAGCATCCATCCAGGTCCCACATTTCTAATCCATAGAAACTGTGATAAATGTCATCATTTGCTAAGTTTTGGGGGTGATTGAATACCTAGTGATAAAGATAATAACTAACAAAAGATTATAGCCATCTTACAGATAAGGAAACCAAGGTCTCAAAAGGCTAAAGATTTTTCTTACAAAGTATCAAGATGTGGAATTTGAAACCAGAACTCCTTGAGTCCAGAAACTTGATTTTTAGCCTGTGCTAAGGGTTAGATCTAAAAGTGACATCTCCAGTGGTTATCTTACATGGTGTGGTGGTGAGTGTGTGCGGAATGTGGAGAAGTATAGATACTTTCTGAACCAATAACAATGTGAATGTTAGGAATTAGGGATAAGAAGCTAGACCACAGACACAAGCACAAAAAGGCAGTCAAAGGCATTGTTCAACTCTATCTGCAATATTTTAGGTTTTGACAAAGACAGCCTATTCTATGTGGGGTACACTTAAAAATTCAAAGCAAAAGTTGACTCTCAAGGGAAGGAAATCCTTCCATTTACAATAATGTGGATGAGCCTGGAGAAACCAGACACAAAAAGACAAACCACAGGATTATACATGTATATATGTGATGTGAACCGTAAAATGTCCAGTTCACACAATTAGGGAGCAGAGTTGTTTGCCAGGCACTGGAGGCTAGAGAGGTGAGATGACGTATATCAAAGGGTGTAAACTTCCAGTTAGAAGTTTAACAAGTTCTGGGGGATCTATGTGCAACATGAATAATAGCGAGTGCGCTAATGAATTTGATTATGGTAATTACTCCACAGTGTATACAAATATCAAACTCTTATGCTTTGAAAATAATCACATTTTCCCTGTCAATCAAATATCTCAAAATTAAGAGAAAGAAGCTGTTGTTGAAGAGTGGGTAATTGAAACTGAGACTGAAGCCACCTGAGAGTAATTATTTAGAGGCATAGAATAGGGTCAAAGTCACCCCACATTTGGTGAAATCCTTGCATTTAGATGGAAATATGAATGTTAAGATGTTGAACATATAGAGGTTGAGATTCAAAGCATCTCAACTAGAGTAGACATCCAGGAAAAGGTCCCTGTGGCCAAGATAGCATGGCAAGGGATAGAAGGGTAACATACTATGGGAAGATTTGAGGAGCAGACTAGTAAGTCAGGGGGAGGATTTACACTCCTCTTTTAATGAAGCAGATAAGAATATGTGATTCACTCAGGAGATCCACTTAGGGCTCATTTTCCCATATTCTTAATGGCAGCAAATCTTTGTCCTGTGAGAGTTACCCAGTCTGTGAAATGGGGAGGGTGATGACGCTGGGCAGTGCCATTTTTGGAACAAAACTCGGGTGTCACTAATCAACCAGTCTGGTTTTCCCATGCACGGACTCTGAAGACAATCCCAAAAGTGTTTCGGGCAGTGGCCGTGCTGTTGGAGTGAGTGCGGCGTCTCCCAGGAGGGCCCCCCCGGTAAAGACTAACATTGGCTTGGGTTGCAGACTTTCTGCTGCTGCGTTTGTTTACACAAAGCCGGCCTCATTAGTTTATAGTCACACCTCTTAGACACAGCCTGCACCGTTCCCAGCACCAGCACAGACTCCTGGCTACCGCAGAAATGAGGGGGCACATCCTGTGCTCTGAGCTTGCAACACAGGGCTCTGTACTGTCTGCAAGTGACAGTTGCTCTGTGGTGGCATTGTACACGGTCCCTGAATATAATGACTCTGGACAGCACAGGCAGGTTTTAAGGTGTGGGAGGGGCTCACCATACAGCAGCATGGAGGGATCTGGAGAGACAGGAAGATGCAAGTCAAGGGAAAGAGAAGGAAAGCTTGCACTGAGGAGCATCCCACACACGGAGGCTATCCCGCAGTTTGGCTAGTCCACATCATTAGACAGCGAAAAGTGAAAAAAACGAGCCAGGTACACTGAGTATCAAAGTTAGCAACTGTGTCTAGAGAATCATAGGAGCAGATACCACCCAAAATACCCCAAAGCGTAAGTTCCGGGGAAATTTACATCATTCCCTCGTACAGATAGAGGTGTCAGAAGATTAAAGTTTCTACCAACCAACGCTTTCTGAGTATCTAGAATGTCTTTGGTACTAGGTCCAAAGGATGAGGCAAAAAAAAATACATGAATGTGACCAGATCTGCTCACGGCAGGGATCCTTTAGGATCGGTGGTATTGGCTGGCTTTTATGGTAGCAAATGAATGGCAGCCTCAAATAAGGAAGACTCTCACCGATGAGGCCTGCAGGGCTGTTGAGCTGTGACGAGTGGATGGAGAGGGGATATGATAAGTGAGGTCTGGAGAGAGGTTTGGTTGGGGCTTCTATACACAAGGATTTCAAGGCTCTCTCAACTAGCAACTGTCCCCCAGAGCATGAGTCTTAGCTACTGGAAAGCTCTCAATGTCCAGAACAAAAGTCCTGTGGTTCCCATGCTTAGGGTGGGCCCTAGAGGCAGTCCTTCCAGGTTCTGGCCTGATTCCTAGGGTCTTCCAAGCTTGCAGGGTAACATGTGGGATGGCCCTTTAGTTAACAGCCAGTGTTTCCCTCAGAGGGAGGGAGTGCTGCAGTAGCTCCCCTGGGGTTAGCTAAGTTTCACTTGCTATAGTTTCCCTTCTTCAGAGCTAACTCTGGGCCAAATGTATGCTATGGAAAAGTCCCCTCAATAAACAGCTCATGCGGCTTTGATTGCATGTGGCTTTGATTGCATGCTCTTCTGGGTGGCGGGATCAAATCTGGTGCTGTCCTCTCCATACTACCTGGGGGGTGAATCTTCTCTTTTTCCATGGTGTCCATGCTGCACCCATTATCCACCCATTACTCATGAGTAGCCATCTCCAAGACTCAGACTGACTCTCATGACAACGCGCTGCTTGGGTTCAAAAGTAACCTAAGACTTAATAATGTTTCCCAAGGTGAGAAGGTAATAATAGTAAATTGTTATTTTAGGGGAGCCATTACCTTGTAATTACATACAGCGTTAAATATAGTGATAGATGTAAACACATAGGTGCTGCTGTCCACAGTTTTAAGCATCGACTGGGGTCTTGAACATATGCGAATGGTAGACTACTTTACTTTGTTCCACTTGATTCAAGGAGGGAAGAACATAAACTAATTGCTGAATAAAGAGAATGGATTCATCTCCCAGTTAGGCTGGGGAGTCTGCAATTTTGAATGGCAACTTCGGGGACTTCACCTATGCATAGGGAAAAGTACACGATTGAGTGTCAAACAATGCTAGTAAGAAACATCCTCATTCCGTTGGCATTCCTTCTACACTCTGCCCAACAGTTACATGGTAACACCCAGGTAGGCCTGACTTGCTATAAAAGGAACTGTTTGACCCCTCCTTGCTCTGTTTGTCCCTTTCCTCTCTCTGATCCCTTTGCTCTCCTTGATCCCTTTCTCCCTCTTTCCCCTTCCCCCTCCCCCTCTCTCTCCATGAGTTCCTGGCTGGCTTCTTCTCTTCTCTTCTCTTCTCTTCTCTTCTCTTCTCTTCTCTTCTCTTCTCTTCTCTTCTCTTCTCTTCTCTTCTCTCCTCTCCTCTCCTCTCCTCTCCTCTCCTCTCCTCTCCTCTCCTCTCCTCTCCTCTCCTCTCCTCTCTTCTTTCTTCTCCTTTCTCCTCCCTCCATCCCCCTCTCTCTGTCCTTCTCTGTCCTCTCTCTTTCTCTGCCTCTACTCTTTTCTCAACTCCCCTTCCCATTCCCCTAAGTAGTTGTATGGCTGGTACCTGGAGGGGTGGGGAGGGATGCCTCAGCATCCTTGGCTTTTTATAAAACACAACACATCCAGCCCTGCAATTCCCGGTCCATGGTTTTAGAAATAAATACTAAATGCAACCAGGTTGTGGTTCCTGCTCAGAAATGGGACAAATCACAGAAGAATTTCTTCTGAATCATGTTAGCTGGCAAAGCTAAAAGGGTATAGGGCTAGCTTTGAGAAGAACAATACTCAGAGGAAAGGAAGAAAGGAAATTAACTGTATTGGAGACCTGACGTTCTGCTTTGACATAGTGGATGGTCACTAGAAGAGCAGAAGTAGAGCCAGGGAGGGAAGAAGCTGAGTCTGTGCTGTGCAACCGTGACATTGTGACACTCACGTCTAGGTTCAGATCCTGCCTCTCTACCCCCACTAGCTGGGCAATGCTAGGCAAATGGTTTGACTTTTCTTGTTTCTAGTTTCTTCACAGTCAGATGAAAGAAATACCTCCTGCCTTTCAAGTCAGTGGTGAGGATCAAGTGTGACATCAAGTGAGCTGATGCCAGCAAAAGCATTTAGTGTATGTGTATGAATATGTGCCTGTTTGTGTGAGTGAGGGTGCATGTGTATATGGGAATACGTGCATTGTGTGTGTGTGTGTGTGTGTGTGTGTGTGTGTGAATATGTGCCTGTTTGTGTGAGTGAGGGTGCATGGATGTATGGGAGTAAGTGTGTATTATGTGTAGTGTGTAGTGTGTGTGTGTGTGTGTGTGTGTGTGTGTGTGTGTGTGGTGGGGGGATCAGTAACCTTGGGTTTCATTCTTTGAGTGGTTTCCACCTTATATTTTTGAGAAACCATGTGTCATTGGCCTGGAGCTCATGGAACAGTCTAGGCTGGTTGCCAGTGAACCTCAGGGACCTGCCTGTCCATGCCTCCTCCTGGTGCTGAGCCTATAAGCCTGCAATGTTGCACCTGGCTTTGTTTTGTGAGTTCTTGGAATCAAACCTAGGCCCTGAAACATTTTACAGAATGAGCCATCTCCTCAGCCAGCAATAGCATTTTTTTTTTGCCTATGTAAAGCATCCTAAGAATTTAAGACTTTGTTGTGATTTTTCTTCCCTTAAGTCATGCCTTTGCAGCTTGGGAGTACTTTGCAGCAGGTGTTTGCCTCTGGTTATAGACAGCAGGCTGCAGCTTTCCTCCTGGGAAAGCTCATACGCCTGGACCAGAAGCAATCTTATTTCTTTTGTACTTGATTTAGAAAGTGAATTTAAAATTCCTGCAAACACTGTGTTCTTCTATCCTGCCTTTACCCAACACAAATGGCTCCCTAGTGCACAAAATGGAACAAATAAATGCACCACAGGATTTCGGCAAATAGCTCAAAAGAAAAGATGTGGGAGCCCACTGATCACAGCTCTCCATGTTGGTTATTCAGAAAGACAGTCAGTCTGTCTAGAAGGACCCTGAGATTAGCATCCAGTGGATTTGGGCTTGTGTTACTGACATCTGTTTGTTAACTGTGTGGCCTTAGGTCAGTGTGTTTGCTGGTTTAATGTGGACTTGACACAGGTTGGAGCCATTTGGGAAGAGGGAGTCTCAGTTGTGAAATGTTCCCACCATATTGGCCCATGGGACATTTTCTTGATTGGTGATGGATGTGGGAGGGTCTAGTTCACTGTGGGTGGTATCATCCCTGGGCTGGTGATCCTGGATGCTATAAGAAAGCAGACTGAGCAAGTCATGAGGAACAAGCCAGTAATCAGTACTCCTCCATAGCTTCTACTTCAGTTCCTGCCTTAGGTTCCTGCCTTGAGTTTCTGCCTTTGTTTCCTTCAATAATGGACTACAATGTGGGGCTATAAGCTGAAATAAACTCTTTCTTCATCAAGTTGCTTTTGGTCTAGATTTTTATTACAGCAGAAGAAACCCTAACTAAGACAATCACTTACCTTTTCATAGTCACAAATAAGTCATTTTAAAAACCGAGTTAAAAATTTCACACCGAAAGGTTAGTATTAAAATACAAAAGTAATGCATGCCAGGACCTCATAGATACTCAGTCAACATTTCTCGTTTTGCGTATGTTTGAGTTTGTAGATGTCACTTAGAGTTCTTTGGTGGCACTTAGGTATCCTATTCCTGAGAACCTGAGATCTAAACCTTTTATCTTACTGTTCCTCCTTTTGCAACTTTGCCATAGCAATGTGGTCATCATCCCAGTTGGAGCAAAGGAAACCCAGAATCTTTAGCATTTTTGAGTTTGCCAGATAGTTGGTACTTGAGTTCCTCTCTTACGGCTTAGGTTGCCTTGAACTTGCTTTCTAGCCCAAAACAACCAAGAACAACTTCTGATCTTTGTATTCCCTACCTCCCAAGTGCTAGAATTACAGGCACACACTACTATGCTCAGTTTCTGGGGTAGGTGCTGAGGATCAAAGCCAGGGCTTTGTGCATGCTACACAGGTAGATACCCTGTTAACAACACCACATCCCCAGCCCAGTACATGAGTCCTCCAATGGATGCTTCATTATAAATGGAAGGGCTTTGGTATATTGGGAGTCTTATACAGTTCACAGGGAAATGCATGCTTCTGCAGTGTCTCAGGATTAGTGATTAGGACTAGTGTTTCATTCAGCCCAGGGCACAAGAAATCGTAACATTCACATGAATAGTTTCCTTGTTCTTATAGGATGGGGTTTACTCTGCACTCTGTGTCCAAACCCTCTAATTTTCTCCCCATGCCCAACCTCCAATCTTTTTGATTCTTGAGGACAGACGTTATCACAAATGAATCAGAAGGCAGCAGAGATCCCACTCAGCCTTAACTGTTCCTCCTCCTTTTCTTCTTCTTCCTCCTCCTTCTTTTTGTCCTTCATCTGAATCTTTAAATTTTGCTGAGGAGTGGCCTTCTAATCAGGCAGCTCTTCTGAAGAGCCTCCACTACCCCCTACTCTTCATACTCTTTGACATGAGCTTGGCAAGTTTAGAGTTTTTGAAATAGTGTCCTGATATGAGTGTCTGTCTCAATACCTACTCTTTGGGTGGTGGTGGTTTCTGAGATCTGGCAGTTGAGATGCGCGACTTCTAATCATGTACTAGCTTCCTCTGATCTTCCAGTCTCCTGAGGCCCACCACTTAGAAATAAGCAAATCAGCATGAACAAAGCTTACAGTTTGGTAAGTTGTCTCGGGAACCTAAAAACCATGGCACTGAGCCACTGTGGTCATTGGATCAGAGAGTTTGCACAACACAGAATGTAAGCTCTGATCTTATGATGCTGAGGACTAAGGGTTTCCTCACTGTAAAGTACTCTCAATAGCACCTAGTCACACTGTATATGATTCCGTTGTGTGAGAAGTCTAGAAGGGGGAAATTGATGAAAACAGCAGCAACAGCAGCAACAACAACGAGTGTTGATTTCCCCTAAGGTTGAGGGTGTTGAGGAAGTCTAAGAGTAAGAAGTCAGGGTGTGGGAATTTATAAGGTGATGAAGAAGTTCTCAAACTCACTGTGGTGGTGGTTACCTGACTCTGTATTATGAAAGAACATTACATTCTTTAAATGCATGAATTTTATGACATGTGAATTCTATATATCTGTTACCTTTCAATCTACAAACAACCTATCATCTCTACCACCTACTCTATATCACTTATCAATCACCATCTATCAGTTCTACCATCTGCCAATCATCTATCCTGTCTATCTATGTATCTATCTCCTAATAATCTTCTATCTACTATCATCAACTATCCATCTATCCATCTGCATTATCTGTCTGTCTCTCATCTGCCTGATATCTATCCCTGGTCAACATTACTGTTATGTCAGTCCCAGTAACTGGCACCAGTTCCATGGACCATTCATTAAAGTAGTCCCTTGACTGATTGTCCCAACTCTACAACTCTTCATTTTTCATAGAGCATCACAGTGGTCCTCCAAAGTAAAAGAGACCACACAACTGCCTCTCCGTCACATTCAGTCTTTAGAGGAAAATACCTTCACATGGCTACAGGCCCTGTACTGCCTGGTCCTGGTGACTTCATCCACTATCACCTCTCTTATTTGCTCTCTTCAAGTACCTCATCTTCCTTTCTGACCATCTCAGGGCTTGTACTTCCCACTGATTCTTTTAACAATGAACCCGAACCTCATGGTTCCTTTCCTCTATCATCTGGGATGCCAGCTATCCAGCACCACATCAGCAATGGCTCTCTTGCCCAATCCTATTGAAAACTGGTCCTTCCCTTATTGACCACTCACTGGCTTCTCATTTGTTTCCTTCACAACACTCACCACTATTTGAATGTATATTGTGATTTATCAATTAATTTGCTTATTGGAAGTCTCTTCCACTAGGATGTAAGTGTCCAGCAAGATCAGGGAGTTTATGTAGTTTGCTACTGCCTTCTTGGACTCTGGACCATGTGCACTAGGTATCTGTTGAGTGTCTAAGTAGAGCCCCAGCACTGATTGTGGATGCGGAGACACAGACAGTTGTGCATTCACTTCCTACAAACGCTTCCCAGTTCTGTATCATCCTCCAAAGATGTCATATACCTGAAAGCTTGGGTTAAATTCCCAAGAAAGGGAGAGGCTCCTTTCTAGTACCATTTATTGTATCTTCATTAGAGAACAATTAAGTGCTTAGACTGATAAACACTAATTGAGTTTTGCACGAAAGTCTTTGGAAACACAGAAAGGATTTCAGGGTCTGTGCTTAGTTAACCCTTCCTGCCCGGTTACTTTGGTGACATAGAACAAAGGTCTGATGGATGACATGGGCTTTCATGTTGGGTCTACTCACAGTGCGGACTCTCTCTGGCCCCCGTCCGCAGAAGAATCCTCGCAATGGGCACGTTGTTGGTCATGATGGCGATGTCCAGGGGTGTGAGCCCTTCACTGTTCGGTGTGTTCAGATCTAGTTCTTCTGGTGTATACTGGTAGAGGAGGAGTTGCACAGCATCCAGGTCCTGCTGCTCAACTGCCTCAAACATGGCTTCGTTACCCTGGAAGTTCTGGAGAAGAAGGAAAGCAGGTCGGCATGATGTCCCTGCCAGTATCTCAGGACTTTGGAGATTGTTTCAAGGGTCACACAAACACAAGTGGGTGGTTATAGAACTATCACTTATCTGTTTGGCCGGTCCATCCATGATTTCTAACAGACACATTGAATGTGATTGTATGATACAGTATTGTGTTGTGTGGCCCTGTCTTTAAATTGGTGAGAAAATCAGCGCCCTGTAGCCAGTCTGCTGTTGAAGGGAAACTGTTTGCTAAGTTATTAAGAGATGTTCTTAAATACTGGATTAAGCCAACTTATTCCTTTGTTTGCTGTAGCACCTCTCAGGGCCTTTAATCATGTTAATATGTATTTTATTGTATTTTGCTTTACTTTTGGGGTAATGAACTGCAGAGTGCTGCTGGGGAACTCAGGCACAGAGAATGCGGGGGGACAGGTGGTTTTAATAATGGCTACTTTGTATCCATAGTTCACTTTGATTGTTTCTCTCAACTTTTTTTCTCCTTCTCCATCCTCAGGTGTTATTATCCCTTATCTGAACAGCTAGTTTTGGTCTCATCAGCCCAGACTCTATACTGTTATGAGAGTAATCTTCCTAAAATATAGACATTGCTTATCAGTTCCCTACATTGCCTGTAGATTCATGCTGCCTATATTTGTAGGTCTAGTTTAGTACGATTAATTCCTAGCATCAGTTTCACTGGGCTAAGAAATGCTCAGAAGATCACCTAATAGCTTCGGATGTATCTTTCAAGGTTTTTCTATAGACAATTAGATCACAAGGGTTCTGATCTAGTCGATGGATTAAATCTTTAATGGATTTTTAATGGGGTAGCTTTATTGGGAGGCAGTAAAGGGGTGGAGATGGAACCCAGCTAGGAGTACGTCATTGGTCACTGGGCCTATGTCTTGCTTAGGTTTCTTCCTGTATGTTCTTCTGCTTCCCATCCACCAAGGACTAAAGAGGAGCCTTTGCTATACATTCCTGTCCTGAAGGTCTTTCTGCTAAATGCATGAAGCCAAGTAGCCATGGGCTCTAAGCCATAACCCCAAATAAAGCCTTCCTTAGGCTGTCACTGTCAAGAGGTTTTGCCGCATTCACAATAAAACTCATTAATACACAGCCTGTCCACTACAATCCCACCCTTTCTTGGCTCAGACTCCTGACTATTACATACATTTTTAAGCTGAGGGGGGAGGTTGAAGTGGTTTTCCCAAGAGAGCTACAATGGCAAGTGGCTAATTGTTTAAGAGGACCAGGATTCGAATATTTATAAACTACAAATCACTTATAGAAAAAAATAAAAAACCACGGACAATATGACTCTTTGGAAATTTTTCTTAAAGATTAACAATAAACAAAAAAGATCTCTGGGATATTCACAAATATTCTTTCTTTCTTTCTTTCTTTCTTTCTTTCTTTCTAGCTCACCAGGGAAGATGAAGACATATCTTACTTCAATGTTTATGTGTTATTTCTCTAAGAATTGCTTTGTCTTTAGAGATGTTGGAATGCTATTAGCCTTGACCTAGTGCTGGGATCTGATTAATATGTGGAAGATCGTCAGTGACCAAATGTTTAGGCAGGAAGATTTTATTTTTAGCCTCATCAAAAATTGATTTTCCCTATGCAAGGAAAATCACAGCTTGGGCTGAGTACAGACCAGGCAGAGGAACCTGGGGAAAAATACAAGACAATTATGCAAATGTTTGTTTTAACAATAGGGACCCAGAGGAGAAGGCTATGGTGGCATGCTGTTCTATGGCTGCAAGACATTGTACTGCTCAGAAAAGTGGCTTTTCTACAGTCTGCCAAACTGAAGGGCCTCTGATGCTCACCAGGCTAAGCCCCCTAAGAAGATGGGTGTGAAATAAGAAATCGTCCAAAATCAAGACGTTGCCCTGTCTCCAGTGTGCGTTTATTTATGATTCTTAGCATCTCTAATTTCTCATCTGCCACGTTTATTATCCTAATTAAGTGATTTCCTCATGCAAACTCTAATTTTGCTTCTATCTGGGAAGGTCAGGATTTACTTCTGCTTTACTCTCAAACGTAGCCAGCCCTTCACTTATTTCCTTGCAGAAGTAATCTAGTTGTTCATGTCCCTCCCTTTTTGACCCACAGCCAGCGCAGAAAACTATCGAGAACATTTGTAATATACTCTGCATGCTGCCTGCTATGTCCTCATTGCCATGACAGCTCTACAGGGCAGGTGATTTAGCAACAGGAAGATATTCATTTTTCCTGACTGATACACTTTTCATTATGAACTAACGGGGGTGTGTGTCATACCTGAGTGTCTTTCCTGGTCTGCCTTGACTGTCTGGGAACCCAAAGGTGAATATAATGCTGCATTTCATGGAGTGTGGTTGGTAAATTTTGGTATACATGTTTGGTTTTCCACCTATTTTCTTTTGCTGGCTTTTTCTTGTCTGTCCTCTCTCCATTATATAATAAATAGAAGTCTATGCCTGGATTTGATTTTGAATGCCCCTGAAAAGTATATGAAATATATATATATATATGTGTGTGTGTGTGTGTGTTTGTGTGTGTGTGTAAACATATATATTAGAACCCTATAAATTATTTTAATGCTGTTATTTAAATGAGCACTGGTGCTCCCAGAATGTCCATTTAGTCTGAAAGATTCCATTCTTGTCAAACTGAGCATGTGTGTGTTCATGTATGTGAGCAGGAACAAGCATTGCTAGTGCCTTGAATTGAACACAGGACCTTATGCATCCTAGGCAAGGAATCTAGCCCTAAGTCCACACCTCTATCCTCTCAAGCTGAATATTTTGGAGATTTATTTGGTCTGGTGGCGAAAGAAAAAATATTAAGGAAAAAAAATAAGAAAAGAAGGGGGAAAATGTCTTCCATTCATCCAAATGTAGTGTAATATCACACACACACACACACACACACACACACACACATACACACACACGCTTCCTGTCTTGGTGGACTTTATGTGTAAAAATGAAACATTCACTAAATTGTTGAGCAAACAGAGCTGACATGACAGTAGAAAGAGTTCTATTACCACAGAAGTCTTTCTGAGACTCAGTCGATCTGTTCTGGTTCTAAAATAGGCCTCATCAAAGGACGAGTGGCTGCCCTTCAGCTTCTCCGAGAGGTTCCTGTACAGCCGCTTGGCAGCATTGGGAGATGATGGAGCACTGTGTTTTTTTGACTGAGAAAGATGTAAGTTCTGCATTTGCTGGGTCATTTTCGAGCAGTAGTTCCTAGGAAAAGGAAAAGAGGGTACATGATTACACACAACAGAGAACTCTATCACCTCCATGAACCGTCTGGAAATCTCAGCTCCAAATGTGATATTCCAGCTGGGAAGGCCTGCAGAGATCACCAAAACCAGCTCCTTCCTGCTTTAGAAGAGAAAACGGAAACCCTGGTAAAGGAAGCAGCTTGTCTCTGGCCCAGGAGCTGACTGATGGCAAGAAGAAAATGACAACCCCATTCACTACATGAAATATCCATTTACATACAAAAACGTAAAACCCTTGGTATCTTACACAATTAGAAAAGTATCACAGTGTTTTATCTAGGGTGTGTGTGTGTATGTGTGTGTGTGTGTGTGTGTGTGTGTGTGTGTGTGTGAGTGTGTGTAAGCTTGGGCACATGGAATGGAGGCACTTTTAAAACTTCCCTCCTTCTAGATGCTGACCTCTATTGAATGGACAAGAAAGTGAGGTTCTTCTCTGCCACCCTCCCATTTTTTAGAGTAGCAATCAGTTGTGTCCACTTGACACTCCCCCTCCCCATTCTTGGAGTAGCAATCAACTGTATTCACTTGAGACATATACCACACACACACACATACACACACACACACACACACACACACACACACACCCATTCTTGGAGTAGCAATCAATTGTATCTACTTGATTAACCTCCCCAATGTGCTCTATAGGATTGACTGATCCTGCTTCCCTTGGATACTCTGGGTGGGAACCATCTATTCTTGACTTTCTTCAAGTAGTATTTGACCATTGCTCCTAAAATCTCTAGTACCCCCACCCCACCCTCTACATGTCACACCTGAAGTCAATTTCTGGGAAGTCAAGGATATCATTTCAAAATCTATCCACCACTAATTTGGGTATTACTACAGATATCTGGAAGCTAGAAAGTCTGTGGTTGCCTGCTGTATGTGTATCAGATGGGCAAATGCAAAAAACAGAATTTCTAGCCTATACACTGTGGTGCAAGGTGCGTTCTGTTCCCTGAAGCCCCTGGGGCATTGGTCTCTGAACTTTCTGAAAAAACAAAACAAAACACTACCACCTTCTATCACATTTTGAATGACATCTTCCACTTGGGCTGCTAATACCAACTTCTCTTGATTGATGTTCTCTCCAACAAATGGAATACCACCATCATGGCATTTAACTGTCCTTTGGCGCCTTTTCAAATTAACTTGCAACTTCTTCTAAGACAGAAAGATGGCTGAGCCTGATTTAGGCTTAGCCATGCTCACCAGCTCCTACCCAGACTTCATTAGGTAGATAGGGTTATATTAGACAGGTGTCACATGGCATGTCTGTGAGGGCAATTTTATATACCTTTAGTAACATTTTAATTGTCTTTAAAGCAGAGGAGAATGGTTAGGTGATTTATCACCTTTCCTCTCCAATCTACAGATTCTTTATCTTTGACTCAATAGCAGCTACAGGGCTTTCTTTAATATCTCTTTCCACAAAGCTCCAGAATCACACACAGGCTATCACGTGGGGATTGCCTTAACCTCTTTATTTCTGCCTTCTGTCTCCAGCCTTCTCCGTCAGCACTAACACCCTAGTTCAAGCCATCTGTCTTGTCTACATCATTATCCTTCCCAGAATAACTCTACATTCTTTTGTATCTCCCACAATGCCCAGGAGTCCCGTAAATAAATTCCTGTCATTTGATCAAATTCCAGCTACTTGCCCTCTAACTGATGACACCTACCCACATGTCCCCCTTTGTCCTTGCTCATCTCCCATCTGTTCCCTTCTGTCAATGTAGGATGACTTTCTCTGCCTTTCTGACTTCCGGCCCATGCTCCCCAGCTGTCCCTTCCTTCCAGGCTATTCTTTAGTGTGTTTCCACTCTTCGAGCTTTCTTCCATCTTTATGTTTTCTTTTTTTTTCTTAATATTTTAAATATGAGAGAGAGAGAGAGAGAGAGAGAGAGAGAGAGAGAGAGAGAGAGAGAGAGAGAAAGAGAGAGAAAGAGATTTCTGTTGTCTATCCTTTTGGCTATGAATGTCTCCATCAACTAACTATGCTCTTGTTTCTTACTCTTCTGCAAAGGGACAACCTTTGGAATTGGATAGACTCATGCTTGACTGGTGATATTGCTATCTCCAGCATATGTGGGCGCCTTATTTCAACTCTCTAATCTTATTTATCATATGTAACCAGACAACAAAACATTGGGTAAAACGTTATGAAGATTAAAATGGTGAAGAAATGAAAATTGCTCTCATCTGATGCACGGTAGCCTAGCAATAAATAGCAGCAACTATTAAGTCACCCCAAGTCTTTTTGCAAAACCATAGACACCAAGATTTAGAATCATCATTCATCTTTCTTGCCCGCTTTTAACATCGCCTTATGGTTAATTTTTGTACTTTACTTTTTTTTTAAAAATCTTGATAGAAAAATGCAAATGTAGCTATTTGTTTTTATATTTTTATAGTAATGCGTACAAACATGAAAATAGAAGGTAGAAAGGGGAAGGTGAAATAAAAAAATATAACAAAATTGAAAAATTAGACAAAAGGGATTACTTATTTAAGGTAGAGAGCTGAATCCAGGACATATATCAAGTTTGGTTATATTCTCCATTCTCATTGTCCCCAGTTTTTGTTAGCCTTGAAAATCAAAACTCCTTGAAATAAATGAGACTGCGAGGCGCTGGCAAGGGATCATGAGGTTGGTGGTCCTTCAACATTTCATTTCCACCTCTTAGAAGTGTCATTATTTGATCTGTCTGCTTGTTCCCTAGGAGATCCACTCAGAATGCTTGTCATTTTTGTTTGACTTGCAGCCCCCCAAGAGCAAAGGGCCTCTTCCTCTAGAGATTTGTTTTTGTGGTGCTTGTTTAGTGGACATTGACATTTTTTAAACAAGTCTTTGATATTGCTCTCAGCTTTGGGAGTGGTTTAGAAACAAAGGGATTTGAAAAGCTCTGGCGATATTACTGAGAGTCTAGCAGAGCATGTTCACGCCTAGGGATGGGAGCCAGGTAGGAAAGAAATATTATGAGAGGCTCCTGATCTCCCTCCTCTGTTTAACTGGGAGGCTCTGTGCAAGCAGGACATGAAGACTAAGGTAGAGTTGCCACTACCTTGTGGGATGTTGGCAGTGTGTCCTAATGTATACAGGATGGAGACCCCCTGATTCTAGGCATTTAAGGTCATCTCTGTTCTCTCTCTGTCACTCAGTTAAAACCAAGCAGGGATGTCAATGGCCGTATATTCCAAAAATATACCTATCATAGATTTAAGGTCTGACAACAACAAATGCCAGGGAGATGGGATAATATGGTTTTTACAGTTGTTATATAATTATATAATTATTAAAACACCTAGCTCTCAGCAGAAAATTGTGAGACATAAATAAAACGCATGTCACATCTGAAAAGATAAATAGGTCAATCACCATTGTCCCCAAGGAAGCCAAATGTTACTGTTACTGCACAAAACCTCCAACCATTGTGAATGTGTTTAAAGAGCTAAAGGGAATCAGGTCTAAAAGGTATAGTGAGAATGACGTCTCACTAAACTAAGACTTTTATTAAAGAGATTGAATCACAAAACAGAACAGAGTAGACCTGGAACTGAAAACTATAATGACTGAAATGAAAACGTCACTGCAACTCAACAACACACTTGTGTAGACGGAATATGAACACATTTCAAGATAAACCAACTCTTGCTAAGGAGAAGAGGAAACACTGCACAGTCACTTTGATAGATGCAAGAAGGCGATTGGCTTTACCATACACAGAATCCAATTGGAATTGAAAAGAACTTGCAGGTATATGCAACTTCTTCAGCCGGAGAGAATGAATAAAGACTTGGTTAAATGTTGGTTTTGTAATGTTCCCCACAGGATTATGTTTTGAACATGTGTTCCTGAGTTGCTGACATTGTTTGGAAAGGCTGTGAATCCTAGCTGGTGGAAGTTTGAAGGTGACACCAAGCCTCTGCTTCCTGTCTCACTCTTTGCTTCATGGTCTGCCATGAGGTCAGGATCCTCTGCTCCACATTTCCTCTGCCATGAACATTCCCAGTGTTATGGACTGAAGCCCCCAGAGACTATGAGCCTACATAGAACTCCCACCTCTCATTTTTGTCAGGTTCTGTGGTTATAGTAATTAATATGAAATTATAGTCAACATCACACTGAATGACTAAATGAGACCCCAATCAAAATACCAGTTGAAAGGTAATTTTCTAGTGATATTTTTAGAGAAAAGCAAGGGATCTAATGAAGGCAAAATAATGTTGAAAAGGATAACTAGATAACTTCTACTTCCTGGTCCTAAGATAGAGTGAAGGCTTGCAGGGTCAGTTTTAGAATCAGTCTGTAGATAAAGACAATGGAGTTAGGATAGCAACATAGATGCATAAAATAGAACCGAGGTCCCACAAATAATCTAAACACACAGTACATTGGAAAATGCACTGAGGTAATTAGAGAAGATGGTCTCCTGTCAGTGCTGTAACACTGGTATAACCATGGGTAAGAACCAAAAACAAACACCTCCAACCCCGGCTTCACACCATGTACAAAAAGCTGCTTTGAAGTAAATCATAGATCTTTTTTATTGTAGGTGTTGGTATGTGATGTTTGTGTATTCATACGTGTGTGTGTGTGTGTGTGTGTGTGTGTGTGTGTGTGTGTGTGTTTGTATAGGCCTGGGGCTATTGACAGTATTCTTCCATCACGATCTGCCTTATTAGATTGATGGGGATGGGGACTTCTCAACTGAACTGTAGTCGATGTTTTGGCTAGTCCAGTCAGCCAGTGGCTTCAGGGATCCTCTGTCCCCACCTCCCTTCGGGCTGGAAGTAAAGGTGGGCCACCATGCCCACACAGCATTTACATGGATTGTGAGGAACATTGTTCCTCATGTTTGCATAGCAACCATTGTACTGGCTGATCCAGAGATCTAAATGTAAGTGCTAAGACTGTAAATATTCTAGACGAAAACATAGGCGATTTTTTAAAATTTGGACAGAATAACATTTCTTAGAGGAAGCACTAAAAGTGAAAGCCAAAAATAATTTGCAAATTGGGCTTATCCAAAACTACTGTTGTTTGAAAGGTTATAGCCTTATCTGAACTCTTGTCTAGCAAAAGTGACAGGCCTGAAGTGATAAGGTAGCCTGCAGAGAGGAGTATCTGCAGACAGACTCCATGGCTGCCTGTAGCTTGGGGTCTGCTGCTTCCTTACACACCTGAGGGGTTTCTGCCACATACCCTTCCTCCGGTGTGGGTGTCCATCGCGTTCATTCTGACAGTAGCTGCCTCCACCCTGGCCCAGTGACACTGTCTAGAACTGTCAAAATTAGGCCACTGAGGAACTAGAGGTGAGAAATCCCCAGGAGATAGATAATTCATTTCCATTTCCCTACCACAGACTGCCCTGGAAGCTCCTTATGAACAATGTCTAGTGGTTTGAAGAAGAGTGGCCCCGTTGGCTCATTTGCTTGAATATGGGTTTTGCTTGTGTATACATACCATGCACGGGTTTGGTGCCCACAGGGGTCAGAAGAGGGCATGAGAGCCCTGGAATTGAAATTTATAGCAAGTATGGATGCTGGGACTCAAACCCCAGACCTCTAGAAGAGCAAGCCTGTACTCTGTAACCTCTGAGCCATCTTTCCAAGCCCTCACACGATTTTACTCATGAGGCTCTGAGTATGCTACGTGCAAGCCCAACTCCATTTGCTTCACCCCCCCCATCTCTAATAAGTTTCCCTTTTGCCTTTGACATGAATTTTTATCTCCCAATATACAATGGAGCAGCCAAGCTGTGCTTTCATAGATAGAGATAAAACGCACTAACAACCCTGTCCAGATACAAGTACCATCATTTTATCTTCATTTTATACTTGAGCTTAGCTAAAAGACTGAGAAAGGGTTATCTTCATTTTATAAACAAAGAAGGAAACTGAGTCCTGGAAAGGCTAGGTAATTTATCCAGGACCTCACAACCAGAAAATCAAGCAGAAGGATGTAAACTCTGACCCCCAAAATCTGTGCCCTCTGACCTCCAAAGCCAGTGCTTCTAACAGTTCCGCTACCATTGTTGCTAAGGTGGCAGCTTCTCCATGCTTGACCTTGATTCCAAAGTCAAGACTATTTGTCCTGGTTTTGCCTCCACTGGAGCTCGGTTGTGGAAAGTTTTCAATGCCATTGTACTTTTTGAAGCAGTCTGAGCCAGCCTGCATGAGAAGTGGTTTTGAGACACAGCGTATTAGAAACTAGAACTTTAGTCATTCCCAATAGAGGAGGGGACAGATGCGCTCAGCAAAGGGGACATTTTTGGCCAGGAAATATTGTTCTTCAGGCTGTGATATGTATTCGGGGACCGTCTGGCTTTAACCTGCCTGTCACCAGACTGAAGAAAGTTTGACCCCTTCTATTCTCCACCCGCTGTTAACATGACAGGGTGCCTTTGATTGCTAAGGGGTGACCAACTCTATTACAATGTTGACATATAACAGTGGGAACTACCTTTCTAGTCTTTGTGCCCTTTGAAATGAAATATATGTATGAAATGTCAGTTGTGACTCATGAGGAACACTGATTTTTAAGTTCTTACAAACATTTTTTAAATTATATTTATTTGTGTGTGTGTGTGTGTGTGTGTGTGTGTGTGTGTGTGTGTGTGTGTGTATGTGTGGTATGCTCATGCATGGACAGGCAGTGGACATGTGCTCATGGCACAGTATACCTGTGGAGGTCAGTGACAGCTTTTGGAAGTTGGTTCTCTCCTTCCGCTAGTGGGACCTAGGAGTGGAATTCAAGCTGTCATGATTGGCGGTAGGTAGCTCCACCCACTGATCCATATTGCTGGCCCTGACTTTTAGTTTTGGAGAATGTGCTTATGGGGAAGAAGGCCAAGCAGTAATTAACAGCGACTCTGTAGTTCAAAATCTATGTGCAGATGATCTAACTGCAGCCTAGGTTTCCTATGAGTGGCCCTGGGAACTCACGAGAATGTAGATATGATCTTCCACAGTCATGAACTGTCAGATTTTCTGAGATTACAGAAGCCCTGTGTGCAAATCTTTCAACACAAACACAAGGAAAGTCCTACACAAGTTAAGGTGGTTACTTGAGCTGTTTCCAGAGTGTTCACAGCTTAGAAGGAAAGACAGGGAGACGAACACACGACTATGAAATAATGTGCTGGGTGAACGACAGCATACACTCTACAACACTTGGAGAGAGTTGGGCAGTAGAATCATGTGTGTCTCAGACCATTCATGCTGCTGTGTGCGTGACTAACAAATTAACTGACTGAGTGACTTATAAGCAACAGGAACTTATTTCTCACAGTTCTAGAGGCTGGGAAAGTCAAGATCAAGGTGCCTGAAGATTCAATGTCCCTATTCTCTGGTTCATACACACAGCCTTCTTTCTGAATCCTTGTAGTAGCATGGTCAATCCAGCTCTCCAAGGTCTCTTAGAGAAACACTAACCCCAGCTGGGAGAGCTCTGCTTTCCTGGTCTTATCACTGCATATCCTAACACTGTTGACCGTAGAGTTAGGATTCCATCATCTGCAGTTGGAAGGGACATAAGCATCTAGCCTGCTGTACTATGAAAATGCCTAGAGTCCCATAACAGTCATTTGAAAGCAGAGCTATTATTACATTTTAGTAGCAATGGAGGCTCAGTTAAAGGGCAGATCTAGGATTCAAATGCAAGCCACGTGGATCAGTATCTGAGCTCTTAACCTCTAAACATGTCCCTTAAAAGGCCTAAGACAGAGAAGTGTCACAGAGAAGTGAGTGGCTGACATTGTGAGCAACAGGAAGTGACCATGGGAAAAGAGAGACTGGAAAATGGGTCTGAGAAGGTGGCTCATGAAAATGAGTTTGAATGATGAATGTGAACTAGTTAGCAAGAGTGGGAATGAAACTCTGGGGACACAAGCTCAGGTTAAGATGTAGAGATAGGAGAGGATGTGGCTGTAGAACATGCTGGAGGCAGGGAATGGAAGCCTCCAGGCTCTGACATGCACAGAGGTGCATTTCATCATGTGCTGTGTACGTGGACCTCAGCCTGGAGAGGTAGCAGGGCTGAGACATTCAGGATCTGACACACATGATAAGGAGCAAATACATTAAGCTACGTAGCAAGAACACCAGACACCCTTAAGTGACGGATGCATCAGTTACCCCAATGTGATCATTCACATTACACACGCACACTTGAATTTCACAGTGCAATCAATACATGTGTACTATTAGTACATCCCAATTAAAAATAAAAACACACATTCTTCAAATGTTGAGATTTGCATTTGGTGGTAGTTAGAAGGTTATTTGCAAAGGAAGGGGTGTGGGAGTGTTAGATTCATATATGAATCTCTTGAAAAAAGCCTGAGAGCTTGTGACTGTAGGAGTTACCAACTGCCTTCTGGTTAGATTTTTAAAGCTACTACACAAGAAGAATGCATGCCTGGTGCTGTGAATCTCTTCAAGAGCCCATGGCTGTGGAGGTCCCAAACCATAGTGGGGAACCCTATTGCCGTTACTTTGCTATGTGGACATGGTGTCAAACAGCCTGCTCTTTCCTGTATATCCTCACAGACTAGTACAGCCCTCAGCCTTGGTCAGGAAAGCTTCGACTTGATGTGGGTGGTGATTAACATAGAGAATCCTTACGACTGAGGATGGGGTGGAGACTAAGTGAGACCACCCCAAACAGGACATTTGCTTTCCCCAAAGCATACATAATGGGTGGGGAGTAATGTAAGATCCAGAAGGTGGGAAGGGGTGGCATGAGAAGCCATCTTCTGTCCATGACATACTGTTGTACGTATGAACTCACAGGAGCAGTGGTTACTTGCCTATGACAGGGTCCATTGACTCTCTGTCATGGAGAGGGTATCATACCTGAGGTATCTCTCTATACCTGAGGTATCATAATGGTTAATGTTTGCTTAGGGAAGTGGAGTCATGTTCCTCAGTGGTGTAGACACAAGCAAATTGTAGCTCAATTAAATACAACCCCTACCCATGAATATTCAAGCAACCCTAATTCAGTTTAGTGGGCCACACACAAAGACATGAAAATAATAAGGAATGAATTAAAAAAGCAACAGAGAGAGAGAGAAAGAGAGAGAGAGAGAGAGAGAGAGAGAGAGAGAGAGAGAGAGAGAGAGAGAGAGAGAGAGGAAGAACTCTAAAGAACTCTAAGAGAGAACACTGTGGGATATTTTCTTGATGATTTTTCCCCTCTTTTTTTGTGGCAAAATATACTTAGCCTAAGATTTCTGTAACACAAAGTACATCTCCAACATTCATCTTTAGAATGTCCTGACAAATACAAAGTGTGTCCCTATTAAATATTAATTCTCCACCTGTGCCAAAATGTGGATTTCACAGAGGGGAAGATAATCTGTTCTTCTTCAAGTGACTCTGAATCTAGATCAGTGGTACTCAACCTGTGGGTCGAATATCAGACATTCTGAATATCAGATGTATGATTCATAACAGTAGCAAAATTACAGTTGTGACCTAACAATGAAATAATTTTATGGTTGGGGTTCACCACAACATGGGGAACTATGTAAAGGGTCGCAGCATTAAAAAGGTTGAGAACAACATAGAAAGAAGTTACATAAATGCAAGACAGAAGCATTATTTGCTTTTCTGATCAAGAGCGAGGTAACTCTAAAGGCACTTCATGAAGGTTGGAGTGAGGTCAATAGAAATCAGAATAGTTGATATGATAATCATTCATCAGTTGGACACCCTTGAGGTTAAAATAATACATACACATATGGGAAGGGACCAATGGCTTATGAGTTATTCCTTCTGAGAATGGACTTTCTAAAAGACAGAAATACCTAACAGTCTACAGTCTCCAAGGAAATAACTTCACTTACCTTAATACAAGAGGTAGTCATAGTTTATTGGAGTGAGACAGTTTAATGGGGGCCAGAATAGCCTTCTAGAACTCCTCACACTATGGTGCCTTTATAGATGGTTAATACTGTGTAACCAAATGGCTGAAAGTTGTGAGTTCTGTACATGGATTCTACCCACACCTGCCCTCCTCCTACCATAAAACACCTGCATATTTCTTTTAAAAAACTTAAAACTTCAGATTTTGGAATCATGTGTATAGAAAATCCATTACTGCTAACTGAAAAATAAAATCTTGAAGAAATGCCCTATTTATTTAAATTTGAGATTCTTCAAGTTTAACTTTTTGGGTCCGTTCTCTCTTTTACTAAATGCAGCCATGCTTCTTACCAGATCCTCTCTATCCCTCAGTGGAGGGAAAAGACACAGATCTTCTGTTCCTCGAGTGCATGCCCTATGGGTCTCTGATGGTTTTAATGTAGGAACAAGGGCACTGTGGATAGAGCTGAAAGCAGTGTCTTGTGGCTATGTTAGCCAAGCTTAGCATGCCTACTTCAAAACAGCCAGGAATGGGGGAAATAGAGAGACGGAGATCCAGGGAGTCCAAGGGAATTGTCCTGAGTGTGGGAATTAGTAAGCACACTCTCCTGTCTGGTCATCTTACTAGTTGTCTAACCAGTAGGCAACCCTGTCTCCTTCAATCTCTCATATCATCATTTGTGAAACAGTGACAGTCACTTGGGTGGAAGACTTTTCTCTGTGATGGAGTAGTGGCTGGGGGATCCTTTCAACTAGAAAGGGCCTCACCCATCTCTCAGATTTCCTGACTTTGGTTTTTATTTGAAGAATCCTGCTGTTCTCTGTTCTAACATCATCCATCTTTGTCAGCACCTGAGGCCACAACTTCATCCGAGTGGCCATGGATCTACAGCAGGGGGAGTGCACCAGAGACTTTAAACTCTATGGCATTTATATGGATTCTGAACTCACTAGAGATGGATTGAGGCTGCCATAAAGCCTCGGGGTAGCCAAACAAACAAGACTAAGGGGACCAGCTCAAGAGGGTAGGAAAAGCAATAGCTTTCTCCATCTTCTTCCCCACCCACCCCTGCAGAGGTCAGTTCATATCTTGTTTAGAACATGAGGAAGGCAAGTAGATATGGGGTTTTTCAGAAGCCAGCAGGGCAACCGACTCATCTTTAAATATTAGTGGTATTCCTTGTGGCCATGGATGTACCAATAACCAACACAGGCAACCAGACACTTACAGAGCCGCACTTTGAAGCCTCCTCGTCAATCTTAGTGGAATAAAAAGAAGATGGAGAGTCAAACAAGACCTCAAATGCACACCCACCATGTTACTCTGGCAGGGATCCTCACTATCATGTGATCCTCGCCATTGGTCTTCATGTGGCTTATGGACAGGCTGGCCCAAGGTGGACAGAGCTCTGATCTCATGCTCTACATGCTTATCCTGCAAGCTAGAGTCAAAGGCAGCAGCAAGCCTGGGTTTGGATCATCAGCATGGCGGGGCCCACTTTACCTGATCCAATAGGTATTTTGTGAGATGTTCAGAAACCTGAGTGAAAAAACGATCTCTACCACAAAATGGTCACTTATTTTAATAGTTAACGGTAGCCAGTTCTGCAAGCACTTCATGCGACTGAACTTGCTGCAAGGAGAATGCCTACTTGTCACAAATGGGCCTCCCCCACCCTGATCATTGCTGTTCCACATGGCAGTGTATGTACTATCTCAGACCACTATGTACATGCCAAGTCACATTCTTCATGGACCGCTGCAGTAGACTTTGGAAGATGCACACATATATACATATACATATACATATACATATACATATACATATACATATGCATATGCATATACACATACACATACATATACATCATATACATTTACGTATACATCATATACATACACATACATATACATAATTTAAATCACACTAACAGCACATTTAAAAACTCATCAATGCCAGAGAAAGCCCCACATTTACACATGGAGAAAGAAAACAATAAATTTGACTTACCAGCTTAAGCTCTTCGAGGCAGCAGAGGAACAAGTTGCTGGTAAGTGTCCAGTGCTTTCATTCAATAAATCACATTGGCTCTGCTTTCTCCTGTAGCTCAGCCTCTGCGCAAAGCAAGCGAACCTCCTTCCTATTCTGTGCAAAGAATAAAATGCGAACAGGATCACTCCAGGCAAGAGCCGAAGTCCATGATCACTAAGGTTCTTCTGAAGCGAAATAAAAGCAGGAAGGATGCATGGGGAGAGGAGGGGAGAGGGAGACAGCGTGGCTTAGAGTCTAGGTATATTCTCAGGACTGCAGCGGGGAAAGGCTGGATTTCTCAAGTGTGTGTGTGTGTGTGTGTGTGTGTGTGTGTGTGTGTGTGTAGTAAAAGGGGGCCATGACTTTGGTGTGTGTTTAGCCTATCGTATCTGCAAGAACCATTCAGAATGGCACTCGGGAACAACAAGCTTCAGGGCACACAATACTGAATCAAAATCAACTGTCACTCACAGGTTCACAAAGGGACAGTGAGGCAGCCGGCGAGCTCTGCACCACATTAGTGGAGGGGAAGAATTATCACCCATGACTCAAGAGCCCCTTCAAAGATGTGCCCCCACAGCTGCCGGGTTTCAGAATCACACAGGTGGCAGCGGCATCCCCTCTCTCCTCTATACTTCTGGTAGGAGTTGGGGGGGTCCCTTACGAGAACTGAGGCTGTTCAGTTTAGGCTTGGTTTTGAGTGGGAGTGAAACAGTAGTCAGCAAACACGGGGCTTAGGATCCCATGAGGCTTAGCCTCATGAAGAAGATTCCCATGCTGTTGCTATGCCAGTCACATATGGGTGTACCTGGCTCCTTCCCCAGTACTGCGCTTCACATGGCTAAAGCAACACGAGAAAATGAATTTCCTAGAAAGCCATACAAGAAGGCTTCTCTTATGTCTCCCTCTGAAATAAAAAGCACAACGACCTTTGCACATATTGGTTATGTTAGGGAAGCTTTGCTGCCTAAAGAGCTCATATGTAACACACACACACACACACACACACACACACACACACACACACACACACACTCCTAACCTAGCAACAGCATTAAGGATCTTTTTGTAAAGCTCTATTGAGGTACTCTGTCTGTCAAATGAATGCCAAGCTGCTGTTTCAAAGATTTCAGATATAATTTCGGACTCTGATTAGACACCCCCATCTGCTTTGTCATTTATGCCTGGAGACAAACCAACCTCTAAATTTTGAATATGAGTCCCTAGTGAATCAGGGGACTGTCTCTTGGTCAGAGAGGTGAAGCATTAATTTGGGGTTGGTCATGTCCTAAGATAATGGGCAAGGCATCTTGTATTCATGAAAAATCTTCCCCTTTCTGGAGACATCCTGGCGCCTGCCAGCTTACTCTGACAAGTGTCAGGTGGTTTTGGAGCTGGAATTTGAGGTAAGAAAGTGACTCAGAAGGGGCCGAGGATGTATCTCAGTTGGTGGAAGGCTTGCCTAAGCTACACTTCCCTCTTCGGGGCCCCACCAAACTGGGCATGGTAGTACACGTCTGTAATTCCAGCACTTGGAAGGTGAAGACAAGAGGATCAGAAGTTCAAGTTAAAGTAGGGAGTTAGGAGCTATCTTGGGACACACAAGATGTTATCTTGGAAGAAAACTGTGACTCCAAAAGCTAGACAACTTGGTGGCCCAAAGGAAGAGCTCACCTTGATTTTCCACAGATGTCTTACTTCTCTACTCTTATTAGAGACTTTAGAGCTCACACTATTTTTAGAACATTTATTCTTTTTTTTAAAAGTTTAGTTGAGGACGTAGGGGTGGAGCTATGTGCATAAATGTGCCTGTGCGTGCGTGCATGTGTGTGTGCATGCACACGCATGCATACGAGCATGCATGTTCCTGCTACAGTGCGTGCAGAGGTCAGAAGACAACTTACAGAACTTGGTTCTTTCTCTTGTTCCACCCCAGGAGCCCTGAGGATGGAACTCAGACCTTCAGGCTTAGGGGAAGACAGGCACCTCAGCTGGGAGGTTGAGCCACCTTGCTGGTCCTATCCTTCCTTTCTGTCTTTGTCTGTATCTGTCTATGGAACATTGCTAAGAATAATCTAAGTTGGAACTATACCAGTCCAGGTGGGTGAGACAACTGTTCATGTTCCATCCAGGATTCAGGCTGTTCTTTTACAGTTTAAACCAAGTGATTTCCAGGTGTGAAGGTTTACCATGACATCTAGAAGATTTTTGACTTTAATACAGTTTTACTGTGATTCCATCTGTTAAAGTCATGTGACTCTGAGTAATTCTATCATGATCAGAGATGTCTGGGTAGGTGGCTCAGTGAGTGGGGGAGTGTGTCACAAGTTCTGTCTTCAGTGTACCCCCAAGAGGATATGACAAGATGTCTCTTGTTATAGTAGCCCAACTTCTTGGAGTGTGCTGAACATCTAATCTAAAAATCAGAAGTCCAAAATGCTCCAAAACCTCAAACATTTTGCATATAGATACAGTAGCAACAAGTGGAGAAGTCCATGCTATTAAAATTATTAAATATGTATTAAAACACCTTCGGATTACATGAGTAAAATATGAGAAACAAATGAGTTTGTATATAGACTGGCCTCGAAATCCTAGGATGTGCAGAACTGTTTCAAAAGCCCAAATCTGAGACACATTTTAGTCCCAAGCATTTGGGGTAAAAGGTAATTAATCTGCACTCAATGTCAGGTCAATAGACCCAAGTCCTTGGCAAAGGAGCTTCAAGTCTCCTCTAGCCCCTAATCTATTCTTCAATGGGTATTTATCCATGCCCTTAAGAAAGTAGATATACTGTGTCACACAACTGCATGTTACCCACCGGTTTAAGGTCCTGAGAGCACCTTAGGAACAGCATCCTTTACTGAGCTTGCTTAATCTCCCTGACCTAGTGTCTTCTTCCCTCCCTACTTGCAGTCAGCCTCAAAGGCATTTTGAATATGTTTTGGTTCTTTAGCTATGCCAGATGTTTTCTTAACACCAGGCCTTTGCACAGGATGTTCTGGCTGGAGGCTCAGCCCGTTTTTAATAGTTAACTCCTCTACATCCTTCAAGTTCCAGCTTAAACCTCTTCTCTGGGTTTTCCTGAGCCTTGGGATCCTTGCCCTGTAGTCCGAGATGTGGCATCTGATGCTCTCTCTCCTCATCACCTCTTGTCGCACTTGTTGTGTATCGTTCATCTCCTTTGTGTTGTAGAGCTTGAGTGACTTCCAGGCCTCTTGTTCAATGTTGTATTCCAGTGTCTAGCAGAGTTCCAGACACGTGGAAGGCATTCAATAAATGCACAATGTTTCGTCAACGTGCATAGCATGTACTTGCTGAATATTGAACAAATAACTGAACACCCCAGAAGAAAAATGAGAGGAGGCCCCAGGATGCAAAGATCTTGACGTTTTCTTGGTATGCCCTGTCTATGTCTTCTCGCCAAGCATATTCACTGAAGACTTTCTTCCTCTGACTAATTCTTTTCAATTAATCTCAGCCCATACGGATCACACCCTCACTCTGTCCCCCACTCCCGAGCACTTTCACAGCATGTTCTTACTTTTTTGTTCTCCAGATGTTTCCTGGGGTTTGTGTCATGTCTACAGACTGGTATTCTCCATAACTCCTAGCATAAGCCTGCAATTAGCAGATGCTTGATTCAATGAACAGCAGGCACTCAAATGGGGAGTTTCACGATCAGAGCCTTGTATGAAGATGACTCTGGTTTGTGGGGGATGGATGGCTCAGATGAACCAGACTAAAAGGGGAGTTTACTAACGACTACAGCACAGACTCTTGGGATCTCAAAGCAGACTTCTGCTCTCTTTTCCTCCCCCCTCCATGTCCTAACACCAGTGCCCTCATTGGGAACACTGTGAACGTTCCTTTCACTCTCAGAACGTCCCTCCACCCAGTTCTACCCCCACAGTCCTCTTCCTTGCTTAGGTTGTCATCGTGCCTCACTGATTCGATTAAAATGTCCTTTGAAGAATGAGATGACAATTTTATTTTCCCTCCTGCAGCCTCTGCAGCTCTTGGCCTGCCTTGCAGATAATAACTGCTCAGAGAACTTTAAGAAAGGTAAGTCTTTATGAAGCTGGATGGTTGGAAGGGCATGAGGGAGAGTGGAGCTATCTTCCCAAAGACAAAAGAGACACATTTAATGACAGTGATGCAACTGACCATAGTGCAGGTGGGGATGAATAAGTATCATTCACAGGATCCGAGCGGCGTGCATAGGGGACAGTTGGTCACTTCCTCCTGAGATGTGTAGGGAAGAGTGAAAGAAGGCTGTACTATTATGTGCAGGAATGAAGACTCCTGCAGATTGACAAGGAGAGGAGTTCAAGACACAGAGGCCCTTGGACTGTGGCAGGGATGAGTAGTCCCTGGAACTGGACTGCAATAAATAGTCACAGAGGAACTCATTAGAACTTGTCTCACAAAGCAGGCCTGGGGAGGACTTGATGCTGTGTTGAGTCTAGGGTAGTGACATGGACACCTGAAAAAATGAACTCACTCCGGGCAGTGGTGGCGCACGCCTTTAATCCCAGAACTTTGGAGGCAGAGGCAGGTGGATTTCTGAGTTCGAGGCCAGCCTGGTCTACAGAGTGAGTTCCAGGACAGCCACGGCTTCACAGAGAAACCCTGTCTCGAAAAACCAAAAAAAAAAAATGAACTCAGAAACTGGGAGATGGCAGTGCTCAGGGCCTGTGATGAATAAACTAAGAGACAAGAACAAGGTGCACCTAGAGGGATAGAAATGAACTTGTTGACAGAAAGAAGCTAAAGAGTTTCAAAGTTTCCATCTGCATGGACTCATTTCTAGGATATGCATTCAGTTCAGTTGGTGTATGTATTGGTTCTTAGGCCTCTGCCATACTGTTTCGGTTACTATGGCTCTGTGGTATATTTAGAGATTGAGAATTATGATGCCTCCAGCTTTTACCCCCTATCTTTTGGGGTTTCTTTGTATCTGTATGAGTTTTAGGATTCTTCTTCTTCTTCTTCTTCTTCTTCTTCTTCTTCTTCTTCTTCTTCTTCTTCTTCTTCTTCTTCTTCTTCTTCTTCTTCTTCGTCTCCTTCTCCTTCTCCTCCTCTTCCTCCTCTTCCTTCTTCTTCCTCTTCCTCCTCCTCTTCCCTCCTCCTCTTCTTCCTTTTCTTCCTCCTCATCTCCTTCCTTCCTTCCCCTCCCTCCCCATCTCTTTTTCTTTCTCTTCTTCTTCTCCTTCTTCTCTTTCTTCGAAAATGTCATTGGGATTTGGGATTTGATGAGGGTTGCCCTGAATCTGTTGGTCAATGTATACGTGGAGACACCACATTGAACCCATTCATCTATACAAGTAAATCTGCCATAATGGAAAGAGAACAATATAAAAAGGTTTGATCTACGTATTGGCAGATGACAGAGATGCTGGTTATTGCAGGGCACACATGTAGAGATGCTGTGAGCATTCGTGATTCAGTCTGTGCACATTTCTTCAGATAGAGAAAGAGCAGGGGCAAAGAACCACCGCAAAGCATCTTGGGCACTTTGCAGAGCAGTTGGTGTCTGATAAAGAACTCAGGTTAGGGTGTAACAATGAGTGGAGTAGCACACTAGGCCCTTTGCTGGTGTTTTTTCCTCCTTTGTAGGGAGAATGGTTGTCCTGGAAATAGGACTATCCTCATCCATTGCCACAGTTTGCCTCTCCTCCCTGGAACTGTTTTAGCCCCAGGGAAAAAAGCTAGAGTTTGGGAAGGAAAGTCTGAGCTTTCGCCCCAGATCTGTTCCTCACGGGCTGGGTGACCCTGACAAGGGATTTCTTATCATTGGGCTTTCCTTTTCACTCTTGTAGCAATAAATGAGTGAGTTGGACCTGGCAAACTGAAAGGCTCCTTTTAGTATTCTGTCTTCTGCTTGGGAAGTCTAGAAGTTTGGAATGCTTGGGAGGTTGGGCCCAAGCTTACCCATATTACAAGCCAGTAATATTCCCCATTCCTACCAAAAATCCTGCCCACGTTTCAGAACATTCATACATCATTGCTAAAGATCTGTCTGCCCCCGGGGGCTAGTAACATGCGGTTTGTTTGTAAGACATAAATTTAAATTGATCACTCTTTGATGACCATTTGAATAATTTTTCACTCTTTCTCCTTGTTCGCCCTTTTCAACTTAGGGAGTGCCTTTTCATCAGAATCTCAAAATTAAATTATGAGAAGAAAGTGGCAGGTCCTTCCCTGTGGTCAGCAGAGAGGCTGCCCCAGCCCACTTCCCTTCTGTAATCTCTCAACCTTAGCACCCGAATGCAGCTGCTTAGTAATGGGCTGTGCGTTTTTCTCCCCCCAAAATAAAATGTGCCACTTATCAAAAACAGCTAAAGGAAGGGGAGATAAAAATAAAATAAAATTCACCTCAGGGTGAATTTGAACATGCTTATTATATGTGAAGTTCTCAGTAATGAATGCCATGCTCCGCCTCTTCCCCTCCCCCTCTACTAATCCCCCAAAGAGAAGGGCTCTAGGGAGGGTGCTGGTTATTCGGTCCCAGATAGACCTTTTCAAAATGCGCAGACTGTTCATGGGCATGTTATTTCTTTTTTCTTTTCCTTTTTTTTTGTGGGGGGGCATGTTATTTCTTGATGATTTTGTTTTAAGCCCCAGATGACCTTTCGGAATAAAAGTAACGCCTTCCTAACATGCTGGGAAACCGCTTGTGGAATTTGTCCCTGAGTCTTAGGAACCCAGACACTCGACATTCAGAAAGATTCAGGCAGAGGTGGTTCACCGTTCTTTTTACTGCAGTCCCCCTACAGCGTTGATCTGAACCGGTCATGGGAGGTTTTTCCAGACTGGGGCTTTTGAGAAGCGCGATTCTCTTAGGGAGGTTACAAACCCTTCACTGACAGCTTTCCAAGAACAGCTCTGTGCGCCTCTCCCGCAGCCTCCCAGATCGCTGCAGCTCTGACGACGACGTGATAATCAGAGTCCCTGAACTCCTGAAAAGTCTTCTTGTTCTGCCTGCCACCCTCTCCGTCGTCGTTAGAATTCTCCAGCTATGAATCCCCTATTGTCTGCAGGAGCCCAGGATCCCCACACCATGCCGAGGCAGGAATGCGAGCCTCCTAGGTCTGGGTCTCAGCACAACCTTACCCCGCAGGTCACAAAGACCCATTTATATACAGCTCCCAAGGTTTTATCATAACTCTTTATCGACTCAACCCCATATATCCTCCAGGGTAGTCCAGAGACGTTTGGTAATGAAGCCCATTTATCCTCATTTTCTCAATTGGCACACTTAAAATTCCAATATTTATGTTCACACTGTCTTAATTTTGGATGTCAAAGATAGTCTGGTAGACAAGGAGCATTGCCTACGGAGAACTGACCTCACGGAGAAGTTCACCAGAACCCCAATACATAATGAGGTTTGCCACAGCACCAATCACGGCATCACAAATAGTTGCTATTTACAGTGTGGTGAAAAAAAAAGTCACGTCAATCTAATGCATTTTGTGTGCCACCCAGAAATTGTACCCAAGTCTCACACTTTACAAAACAGGATTAGCCACTCCTTGATGAGGAAATCAAGGCTCAGAGAGATTAACTAGCTTGGTTATGTGCACTTAGGGGCTGAACTGAGACTCAAACCCAGGTCTTCCACTGCAAAACTCCTGGCATTTCTACCTCACGCCTTTGCCTCTTATCACAGATGCATTCTGTGAGTAAGCCGACTTATTTTTCATCCCAAATGTAATAAGAGTTGTGAACTTGGGGCTGGTACTATCCTTTGGCAAGTTGAGCAATGAGTTTGGCTTTGATGAGCCTTGCACGGGATAAGGGCAGATTGGGAACCAGAAGCATATATTTCACCTGTCAATAGGTGGCAGTATTCACCTAAATCTCTCCAAGAGGAGTCAGCACAGGTTACTTTGCCTAACACCATCCCCAAGGCCATTTATGTTCTGGGATGTACCAGCTTCGGTCATAATGATAGGGTGTGCGACAAATTGGGCGCCAATTGGGACTCAAGCATGCCACTGCACTGTGAGATTGGGACTTTAGTGGGGTTACGGTGAAGAACTGTGGTCCCTACAAAGGTGTGGAATTCCTTTCCCTTTGAGCTACTAACTATGACTGGCAGTTTAAAGCCAGAGATGATTTCTGGGTCTTTGCCCACTTTAAAGATCATGTACAAAGTTCTCAAGTACTTTATGGACAAAATGGTGAATGTCTTAGGATTAGAACATTCAAAGCAGGGGGTGGGGGGGTGGGGTTGCTCAGATGAAGATAAGAATAAAATGAGCAGGTTGCTGGTTCTTACTTCTCCAAGCCTATGTGTATGCATACGCATCCCCGTCAAATCTCAGGATTGTCAGCAGGCAGGTAAATCAGCCCACACAGGTGAAGGCACTGAGAGCCTTCTCCAGTAGAGCTGAGTGTTCTGAAGTCAAGCGAACAGGTGCTGTGGCAGATGGGAAGGGTAAGGAAAACGGCTGGGAGCTTCTTGGCACATCTCTGCGCTGGCTTCTCCACCTAGTTGGGATTCTTAGAACGAATCATGTCCTACGAGGACCAAGAAACACTCAGTGGCTAGTGGAGTCCTCTGTCAGGTAAGCAAGGCCTTACTTGACTCAAGTTAGAGTCTCAGGAGACGGTACTCACTTAGATGAACTCTGATTGGCTGATGTTTTCTGGCAGGTGTTCTGCCTACACACAGGACAGTAATTCATATCTCTTTTATGCATCAAGTGACTTTCCCTCTCTAGCTGAGGTGTCTGTGACTATGCTAGCATTCTCAGCTTGTGGCTCCTTTTATGAAAAATACTTAGGGTCTGTCTACCTTCCATACTGGATTGGAACCTCCCTGAGGGCAGGGCTCAGCCCTTGTCAACTTTTGACTCTTCCTCAATTTGTACATGGTAGATGATTGTGTGTGTGTGTGTGTGTGTGTGTGTGTGTGTGTGTATATATATATATATATATATATATATATATATATATATATATATATCAATGAATGGAATTCAAGAAACCAATATAATATTCTACTTTCTCATCTATTTTTTTAAGATTTATTTATTATTATATGTAAGTACACTGTAGCTGTCTTCAGACACACCAGAAGAGGGCATCAGATCTCATTATGGATGGTTGTGAGCCACCATGTGGTTACTGGAATTCGAACTCAGGACCTTTAGAAGAGCAGTCAGTGAGTCATCTCACCAGCCCCATCTTATCTATTTTTTAAGGAAAAAAATTACAGCTTGGTTGTTGAATATGACACATGGGCCATGGGCCACAGTTCTGATTTTTTCACATGATAGTCCATTTCAAGCAGCATTTGTGACCATGGCCCTTTCTTTTCCAAAGCCACCTCACCCCCACCCACTAGAACCAATAATTAACTAATTTTGTGTCATTTATACAATGTCTCAGTCATATGAGGGGTAAATGCTGAGGCTGGCACAAAGGTTGTTCTAAGGACATGCAGTGACCCCCTGTGGTATCTATCATTCCAATTCCTGATTTTTGTGGTTTACAGACATGAACCAAACTAAAAGCTGAACACGGCAATGCTATTTCCCCATGTCTGTGGTCATTGCTTGTCATATTAGGGTAAAGCTAAGCACAAAAGGAGACATCTTTATTCAGAAGCTCACAAAATTGCATTCAGCTTCTTAGGCATATCAGGATAGACCAACATGCTCAGTAAATGGTTTACCCAGCTGAATGGCATGGGCTCAATGGTGTTGTCAGCAGCAAGAGCCCAGCTATAGATGGTCTAATAAGTGTTGAATGGGCTGGATATTCAGACACACCACAGTCTCATCCACAGCCATGGTGAGGAACATGAGATGGCCAGGTCCCTGGGACAACAACAATAACTGGAAACCATGAAGCAAGAACATTCCCTACTGATAGTCTCTGGTTCCTGCTGGAGTCTCTCCCTTCCTGCTACATCAATCTGTCATCTTAAGAAAGAAAGCATGACAACAAGTAAGTAAGGAAGGAAGGAAGGAAGAAGAAGGAAAAAAGGAAGGAAGAAAGAAAGAAAGAAAGAAAGAAAGAAAGAAAGAAAGGAAAGAAAAAGAATTTTTTTTGAAAAAGCAAAGAAAAAGGGATGCAGAATGACAGTTCAGTAGTTACCTAATCCTCCAGGTAAATACTTCTCAATAGGCTTCCCAACTTTTCCTAAAGGCCAAGCAACCCAGCAAACTGGAACAGCATGCTAGGCGTCAAGTCTCCTATGAACACAAAGGAGAAGGCAGCAGAGCTGTTCTCCTGCATAAGAATCCAACAGGTTGATTTGTAGCATCTCTGGACAGCGACAGAAGTCTGCTGAAAGATTCTCTTGTTGCCTCTTTCTCACGTTCAGTCTTCTTTTCTATAGTGAGAGGGGATCAAAGGATGCTCTCTGAAGGTCCACGTGCAGTGCTTACAAGACCGTGAAACCAGGAGGCTGATGGGGCGCATCCACAAGAAGGGCATCTCTGTCCAGATGCTTTTATTTCTCTCTAGCTATTCCAGATTTGTACTGATGTGCTCTGATGCTTCAGAGTCAATATATGTGACTTCTTCTGCCCCAAGAGGATACTTAAACATGCTTGAAATAACATTCATAACAGGATCATTAATGGTTGCTTGAGAATAAATAAACAGAGGACTGTGGACATGTTATTAGCACCCCATCATCTCTCTTTGTGTTGGCTTTGATATGTCCCTGTTGATGGCACTAAGAACACAGGAGCATCCCAGCCTTTAATGGCGCTAAGTGAGCCCCTTGGAATTGTGGTGGTGATTTCACAGGAAATGTGGGGGAGTTTGGATGGCCAGTCAGTTCACAGAGAAAATCCATCTGATGGCTTTCTTCTACCCTCCCAAACCCAGGTGCCAATCAAAATAGACGCTGCAGTCTCCTAGAAATAGTTCTGTTTGGGGTTTGAGTCCAGGCTTATGTTGAATCCATTCTACGGTCCTAAGACTGAATCAGAGAAAGACTATTTCAGCCCTAGGTGGGCTGATAAATAAATAAATACATTTCAAAAAATTCTCCTCACCCTTTCCCAGGCTCTCTTCCTCACTCACTACAGAGCCTGAGGGCTCCTTAGCTGTCCTGTGACCCATTTCCTGCCAATTCACTTACCTTCTAACCCTCACAAGGAATGTTTCATCTGTTTGGCAAACTACAACACCTCCGAATGTGATCCTAACTTTACTTGGCACTGGAGGTGGAACCCCTGCCACCTGGATCACAGGGGAGATTTCGGTGTGGTAGGCTGAAGGAGGAGCTAAGAGGATGGTTGTATGTGCACATTCAGGCTCAGGAATGGAGTGGAGCCCTTGGCCTTCAGTGGAACCCAATGATTATAGAGGCAGTCCACCCTGTATGTTCAGTACTCCACAGCAAATGCCTTGTTCCACGTTAGGATTGCTCTAAGGTGAAAGGAAGAACTTCTCTGTTATTCTAAGATGTTCAAATGTCAGGGATATGTGGCTTAAAGCACACAGAGGCAAAGAGGTGTGTGGTGAGTTTGAGGAGGAGAAAAAGAAGCAAAGGGAAAAAGTAAAGTTAGAGAAGTAGTAAGTATGTGTTTAAGAAGGCATTAGGGCTCTGTCTCATTGCATTTCTCTGGTATCCCTGTAGGATGCTCCTCACCAGAGAACAAAGCAGCAGACAGAATCAGAGGTTGGTGGTCTTCACTGCATTCCCCATCTGGAGAGGAAAGCCAAGATTTCACTGAGAGAGGATGGAGATGATGGTACGGATGCTTCCACCTGCATTGCCGTCCCAGCTGCAGACTCTCCTAGTCCTCAGTCCTCAGAGCTCGTTCTACCTGACATGAACAGAGTCATCCATTCCAATTGTTCCTTTACTGCAATGACAAGGAAGCTGAGGGATTTCCCATGCCCCTCGCATCTCTAGAGAGCATTTCCTTCTCTGAGTAGAAAAACAAAACCTCCAGCGCATGTTTGCTGTCTCCCCTGGATATGTGAGTGAGAGAGGCTCAAGCATCCAGAAGCAGTTCCATCTCATTGACTAAAATGGAGCTCACTGCACTGATGCATAAGGGCAGGAGGAATCGTGGCCATTTTAATGGAAGAGAGCGTCACGTGACCCAGTGAAACACAGTCTTACTTGGACAAGAAGAGCTCGGTTTGTTCTGAATGCTGGAAAGAACAAAAACTCTATCACTTTCAGTTAACCTAAAATCACCTCTATCTTCTTCCCTTTGAATCTATAGTTCCTTCTACTGCACTGTTAAGAGGCCTCAAGGTTCAGGATGCTGTGGAACATTCCAGAGGAAGTTGGCCTTATCATGTGAAGGGGCAGGCTATCAGAAAGGAAATCATTTAAATCCAGGAGGAGTAAGAGATTCTAGTTTTCTAGTCATGAGTCGTGAATCTATGTCAAGTCACTTCACATCAATGTTTAATGTTCTTTGTTTGTTTGAGACAGAGTTTCTCTGTGTAATATAGCCTTGGCTGCCCTGGACTCCCTTTGTAGACCAGGTCTCGAACTCACAGAGATTTGCCTGTCTCTGCCTCCTGAGTATTGGAATTAAAAGCATGTGCCATCACACCTGACCAATGTTCTTATTTTTTGGATGGAATTAATAGTGATCACCTTGCAGAAGGATTAAGTACACTGGAGAGATGACTCAGTGGGAAAAATGTTTGCCAGAAAAGCATAAGAATCTAAGTTCAAATCCTTAGAACCTATTGAAAGCCAGAGATGGGGTAGGGAGTATCTGTAACATCAGTGCACTATGGTGAGATGGGATATAGAGACAGGAGCATCCCTGGGAAGTCTCAGCCAGCCTGACTGCCCCATGTAGCAAAAGCAAACAATCTTGTCTCAAACAAGGTAGGAGGAAGGACTAAAGACTTGAGGGTGTCTCTGGCCTCAATGTGCATGCAGTGGTACTCTTATGTGTATATATATATATACACATAATATATATATACATATATATATGTATATATATGTATATATATGTATATATGTATATATATGTATATATATACATATATACATGTATACATATATACATGTATATATATGTATGTATATGTATATATACATGTATACATATATACATGTATATATGTGTATATATATGTATATATACATATACATACATATATATACATATATATATATATATATAGAGAGAGAGAGAGAGACAGACAGAGACAGAGACAGAGACAGAGACAGACAGAGATAGAGTCAGTCACAAACATACAGACACACATGCACACACAGAGACACACACAGAGACAGTCATAAACAGATACACAGACACACAGACACACACACAGACACAGACAAGGACATACACACATATATACAGACAGAGACACACAGACACAGACACACACAGAAACAGACATACAGAGACACACATACAAACACACACACAGACACACACACAGACACACACACACACACAGACACACACACACACCTCCACCAAGCCAATCACAATGGGCTAGGCAAATGGTCAAAAGTGGACTGAGTGTGAGATATCATCTCCAAGCTCCTACATGAATGCTCATGCCCACAGGTGGCTAAAAATAGGGCCTGGGCATCCCAGTGGGGAACCAGAAGATGCAGTTGAGACACCACTGAGAGAGGAAGAGGGTAGACTTCAAAGAACTGCTCAGCTATTCCTTATAAAGCTAAATACAATGCACATTATGATTCAGTTCTGCTTTTGAATTTTAACCCAATGGAAAAATAAATGCCCACAAATAAGGATAACATTTGAATTCTGTAAGTATTTGATACCCTGTCCGGAAACATCCGGACTAGTAGAACCAATAATAGACTAATAGTAACCAATTAAACAAATTATACCACTAATTTGTTTTATAATTAATTTAATAATCCATAGTATTAGTTAATACCACAGACTATTGCTCGACAATTAAAAAGAATCATGGAGATACAGAAGAATGTGAATGAGTGACTCCCAAGAACACTGGATGAGACAGAAAATACTCGACACTGTAGAATCTCACAAAGGTCAGGAACCAGCAAAATCTAGCTACAGAGGAAGAAAATGGACACTGGCTGCCTAATGGCTGGGAGACTACCAGACTTGATTGGACAGCAGAAGATTTTCATGGATACTATAAATATTCTATACATTTGTGAATGTGTGTGTGCATGTGTGTTTGTGTGTGTAGGCATACATGTCTCTGTGTGTGTGCATACATGTGTGTGAATAGGTGTGCATGCTCATGCATTTGTGTGTGGAGGCCAGGAGTCAATGTTGGGGGTCTTCCTCTATCATTTTTCACCTTATATTTTTGAGACAGGCTCTCAAAAACTGAAACTGGAGCTAACTGTTTTGGCTAGATAGGCTGCGCAGAGATCCCAGAAATCCCTTTGTCAGAGGTGGGTGTTGCCATACCAAACTTTTTACTGATGTGCTAGGGATCTGAACTCACAACCTCAGACTTGCATGACAAGGATTTTATCCACCGAGCCATCTCTGCAACCACTAAAACATTCTACATCTTGAATTAGGTCTTAGTTTTAAACATGCACACACCACACACACACACACACACACACACACACACACACACACACACACACACCACCTCCACTCAAACAGTGAGCTATGACTGGTAAGAGGACTACTTCAGCAGTTGCCTGGACATGACTGGGAGCTGCAGAATGATGCTGGTAAAAGCAAAACCATCTGGAAATCCACCAAGCAGCTTGCTAGCTTGTTAGTGAGCCTCCTGCTAACATACTTTCACAGGGAACAGAGGCCACAGAGCAGCTAGATTCATGATCCATTTCATCCTGTGTTGCTGCCTTTCCAAACGTTCCAGGGATGGTAAGATAGGACGGCCTGCAAAGGACTTGAGTGGGTTTGACCTGTGGCCAGGGAGAACATCAATCACTGTAGTAATTGGCTCAGGGACAGCCACATGTCTCTGGCCAATGAGGATGAGCCTTTGGGCTTCGCTAGAACTAATGGGACTAGTTTTCCATACACTTCTTGGGACTCATTGTTAAACAAAAATATGGAGCTGTGGAGCTTGCTTAAAAAGTAGGAAAAACCGCTAAAGTATAAAATCTTTTAAAATATGGTTTAGTTTCTACAATGTGATAGGGCGTTGTTGCTACAAGGGAGTAACTATGGGAAATTATGAAAAATATATTCTAGCGTTAATTTTATTTGGACAGGATCTCGCAGGCTGGCTTTAGGCTCACTATGTGGCCCAGGCTGGCCCAGCACTCCCTAGTTCCTCCCTCAGCCTCTTGAGTGCCTGAGTGACAAATCTAATGCCATAAATATTAAGATTTTACTAATGTGATCCTGATTTATCATAAAATTTTTTTCTGGCTCAATTTTTCAGAAAATTCATGTCTTATGTTCTCAAAACATAATTTTATCAACTTTGTTTTAATTTATATTATTCAGTTGCTCTTGAGAGATGTGATACTGTAATTAATTCTGGGTAATTTTTGACTGGCAGATTTATTTTTTACTGATACAGTACAACTGGAGCTGTTGAGAAAGTTTCATAAGCCATAATACTAACTGGATAAATAACTTCGCAATAAAAGTTTTAATGATCTACACTGATGATTTTCACAGAGCAGTTTTTCCAAAAGATTTCGTTCTATGTGAGTCTGTCTTATGGAATCTGAACTCAGTCTTCAATATGAATGTGTACAATGTCCTTCCTGTATCCTCTGATATTCTTTACAGTCTGGAAAGGTTTAAGACGCTGAATACAGCTACATAGCTTATCCCTAGAAATGCCTGCCATAGGGCTGAAGAGATTGCTCAGTGGGTAATATGTCTGTGCATACGTGTGGAGACCTGAATGTGGATGCCAGAATCCCTCTCTGTAAAGCCAGGAACAGTAGCACATTTAAAACCCTAGCCTTCCTGAAAGGGTAGGAGGTGGAGACAGAAGACTTCACAGTACCCTGGAGGCCAGCTAGTGCCCTGTACATAACAGCAAACAAGAAACCCTCTCCCAAAGAAGGTAAGAAGTAAGGACCAAGACTCAAGGTTGTTCTTGGACCTCTGCACACAAACTATGTCACTGATGCACTGGTACTCACATTCATGAATATCTACGCACATCACATACACAAACATGCATAAAAAATCAATCATGCACATCACACACCTGAATGCATGTACATACATGACCATGTACACGCATCACACAAACACAGACATCACACATTACACACAGAGACAGGCATGGGTGGACACACACACACACACACACACACACACACACTGCTTTTCAAAAAAAGTTGCCATAATATATCATTGTATCTTTAATTATGAAGAAGATAGTTTTAAAATGATTTTTCTCATTAATAACATTCATCTCAAAGCTCAAATGAAATGTTTCTTTCTTTTGAATACAGTGAACTTTAAATTTAGTTGATACTTGTAAAGACAGAAGAAAAAAGCAAAAGTAATTCTTTTCCTTCTTAATTAAAAAATATTTTTGTGTCATTTTATACAAAATTTAAGCTGACTCCCCGTTCCTGCTCCTCCTCCCAATATTCTTGCCCTCCACTCACCCCTCCCCCTGTACCTCCTTCTACCCCTTCTATGTTCATATCAGATGCATTCTATCGCTCCACCACTCCCTCCATTAAACCTCTTTCTTTCCTGTCTCATGGGCCCCTTTCTAGTTTTCTTGCCTCTATCCACACTTACTAGCAACAGCAACAGTCAAAATTCTAAGGAAAAAATTCAGTCAAAAAAGAAACAACACAAGTACGTAGAAAGAGGTCCTCTATTCATGAATTTGAGGAATTAATATTTTTGTGTGCATATGAGGGTGAACACGTGGGTGTGGGTGTGAGAGCTCACGTTGGTGTGACATGTGCTCCTATAGGTTTGGATGTAGCTTGAGAGACCAGAGCACTACTTTGGGTGTTATTCCTCAGTAGGCCCACAATTGTCTTGAGACAGGGCCTCTCACTGGCTTTGGACTAGCTTGGTGGATTGGGCTGACTATCTAGCAAGTTGCAGGGTTTCTCCTGTGTTTCTGAGATTACAAGCACACACTACTACACTTTGTACTTTTATGTGGGTTCTGGGAATTGAACTCAAGTCCTCAGACTTTCAGAGCATTGTCTTGAGACAGGGCCTCTCACTGGCTTTGGACTAGCTTGGTGGATTGGGCTGACTATCTAGCAAGTTGCAGGGTTTCTCCTGTGTTTCTGAGATTACAAGCACACACTACTACACTTTGTACTTTTATGTGGGTTCTGGGAATTGAACTCAAGTCCTCAGACTTTCAGAGCATTTACAAACAGGGCAATTTTCTCAACCCAAGACTTAACATTGTTGAAATACATGTACTAGCCATAGGAGTCTTCAGTTTCTGTCATTGTCAAAACAACAGTGGCGGTTTATTTTTTTATTTTTATTTTTTTTGTAGATAGGACAAACAATACCCAAATTCATATGGAGTCACAGAAAACCACAATAGCTATAGCAATCTTGTGAGGGAAGATCAAAGCAGGGGATAATACACCATCTGATTTCAGAACATATGTCAAAGCTTTAGTGATCAAAGCAATATGGTACTGACATTAAAAAAAAGCTATACGGTTAATAGAATTGAATATAGAACTCAGAAATAAAGCCACATATCCACAGTCACCTGATCTTCAACAATGGGGCCAACAGCATAAGGTGGGGGTGTCTCTTCAGTCACTTTTGTTGTGAAACCCACACATCCACATGCAGGAGAAAACGGATTTGTGACCAATATACAAGCATCATCTTAAATAGACGTTTTAAATACAAGAATGTATACTGTAAAATGACTGCCAAAAACATGGAGAGAACCTACTGGAAATTGACTTAACAATGAGCTTTAAAACCTGATCTCCCGAGGCAAGGCAACAACAACAACAACATGATTTTACACTGATCCAAAACTTCTTTTGCACAGTGGCAGAAGTGATTGACAGAGAGAGCAGACAATCTACAGAGTGGGAGAAATCACTTTAAACACTATTCCAGATAATAGGTCCATAGGCACACTCAGGCCGTGTGAAAGCAAGAACACCAGTTTTTAAAATTAAAAGCATTTCTTGTAAGAAGACCTACAAATTGTCAACAGGTTTACAGAAGAAGAGGAGGAGAAGGAAGGAAGAGAAAGGAAAGGAAAGGAAAGGAAAGGAAAGGAAAGGAAAGAGAAAAAAATGAAAGAAGCTCATTACTACCAATCATTGGGAAATGCTACCTAAAGCTGGTACATGGGGCTGCAGCATCTCCAGAGAGGTGCCAAGTGGGAAAAAGAGCTTTGCCATTGCAAGTCTGACAACCAGAGTTCAGTCCCTGGGACACAGTGGAAGGAGAGAACTGCTTCCTGAACATTGTCCTCTGACCTCCACCTGTGTGCTGTGGAATGCATGCACCCACACTCACTGTCTTAGGGTTTTACTGCTGTGAGCAGACACCATGACCAACTCACGTCTTATAAAAGACAACATTTAATTGGGCTGGCTTATAGATACAGAGGTTCAGGCCATTATCATCAAGGTGGGAACATGGTAGCATCTAGACAGGCACAATGTAGGCAGAGTTGAGAGTTCCTCATCTTCATCTGAAGGCTGCTAGTGGAAAACTGGCTTCCAGATAGACAGGATGAGGGTCTTAAGTCCACGTCCACAGTGACACACCTACTCCAACAAGGCCACACCTCCTAATAGTGCCACTCCACATGGCAGCTCACAACTGTCTGTAACTCCAGTTCCTGAGAATCTGAAAATCCCCTTCTAGCCTATGAAGGCATCAGGCATGTAAGTGGTACAAAGACATACATACATGCAAGCAAATCACCCATATAAAATAAACACTAAAAATGTACTATATTTCATTGAGATTATGAAAAAGACAAAAGATAATAAGGTTGGAAAATATATGCAACAAGGGATCCCCTCCAGGATTAGTGGGAATATAAGTTAACGAGTCATGCAGCTCCTCAAAAAATTAAAATTAGAACTATCATACAATATTTGCTATAGGTGGTAAAATTGACATGTTAAACAGTTGTCTGCATTGTGTTTATTGCAGTAATTTTTCACACAATATTTCTGTTGACAGATGAATGAATGAATTCCACAGTGGAATATTATTTTGCTATAAAGATGGAAGAAATCCTGTTATTTGTGACAACATAGATAAACTCCCAGGACATAATGTCAAGTAAAGTGAATAAGGAACAGAAAGAAAAATCTGCCTGGTCTTAAAGGGAAATCTAAAAACATCTGACTCGTGGTAGCAGAGAGGCAAGAAGATCTCTATAAATTTGAGACCATTACAAGGGACCAGAAAGTGTGTGTGTGTGTGGGGGGGGGATAGGGTAGCAACTCTAAGGGTAGCAGGTTTCAGTCATGATGGATGACTGACTCCTGGTATTCTGATGTGCAGCACTGAGCTGGCCATCAGCAACACTGTATTGTTTATTTGGTTTGCTAAGAAAGTGGATCTTGAATGTGCCCAACAGATACAGAAAAGGCAACTATGTAAGGAGATGGATATACTAGATAGAAAGTAGCATCAGATATGCACACCGGGGGTTGGGGAGATAGCTCAGTGGATGAAGTGCTTGCTATACAAGCATACAGACCTGAGTTCAAATTCCAGAATCCATGTTTAAAAAAAAAAATCCCTACATGGCATCATGCACCTGTAATCCCAGGGCCGAGAAGACGGAGACAGGAGGATCCTGGGGCTTCACCCTGGCCAGCTAATTTAGCTACTAGATGAGCTTTAACTTTAGTGAGAGACCTTCTTTTGAGATATAAGGTGTAGTCAGGCTTGTTAGTGCTTGCCTTTAATTCCAGCATTCCAGGTACAGTTGCAGGCAGAGGTCTGCGAGTTCAAGACCTGCCTGATTTACTTAGCAGGTCAGCTAGAGCTACCTAGTACTACACAGTGGGATCTTGTCTCAAAATAAACAATGAAAGAGGAAAGAAAGCCAGAGTGCAATGGAAGAAGATACTCAGCACTGACCTCTGGCTTCTGCACTTGCTCACAGGAACATGGGCATCTGCATACACACATGCACACACACACAATACCATGCACCCACCAATAACATTAAATATGAAGATTCTATTTCTCGAGCTTAGCTCAGTCAAGCTACAAAGAGTCTAAGAATTTCCAAATTCATGAACAACTAAAATAAGAAGGAAAGAAGCAAAGATAGAGCAGAAAATCAAGGGAATTGAAAATAGCAAATCAATAGAGAAAACTCATTGAAAGGATGGTTCTTCAAAAGAAGCTAGAGTTGTTAGATATAGTAAGAAGAGCAATTCTCCAGTGTGAGGGATTAAGTGGAGGAGGAGGAAGAGGAGGAGGAGGAGCAAGAGGAGGAGGAGAAGAATGAGGAGGAGGAAGAGGAGGAGGAGGAGGAGGAGGAGGAGGAGGCCACTGCCTATCCTCCAGACCCTACAGGAAGGACCAGAAGGGAAGGGCATAGTTCCACAAGCCTGAGTTTGAACTTTTGATGACATCATCCATCTACTTGCTTGAAAAGTGTAAACGAGTCCAGCTTCCTGTATGAAACAGATCCTATAACTTGCCTTTTAGCTCTTAAGAAAATTGAATTTACGAATTTGAAGCACACACCTCTCCAGGCCCTGATTTGGATCATTAAGAGAATTCCACCCAATGTCTGAAGAAGAATGAATACCAATCACCAGTCTTACTTGGGGGCTCTTCAAACACAGAAGAGAATGAAACACATCCTAATTTATTTTGTGAACCCTTGAGAATGAAACAAGACTGAGAGAGAGAGAGAGAGAGAGAGAGAGAGAGAGAGAGAGAGAGAGAAAGAGAGCATTGCACACCAATATCCCTTATAAGTGTAGATGCCAAAGTCATTTGACTAAATAGTAGCATTGCTGGGGCTGCATGCACAAGACTCATGACAAGTTCAAGCCAGCCAATGCTTGTACGGGGGAGGGGCTCACCCCTACTGAGAAGCCACTGACAGTTAATGGCAATTGGGAGAGGGAGAGCCACTTTTTTTTCAGAGATTCTGAGCAAGAGAAGCTGCCTGTGCTCCAGTAGATGGTCTCATACCCATGCACATAAACTCAACATTAAATGGACTCCGTGGACATGGAGTTGAAACGAGAGACAGAAAGAGAATTCACTAATGTATAGAAAGAATTATGCGCTGCTTGGTACTGAAAACCAATATTATCTGAACAGAAGCAACTTCACATGACTGATTCCTAGAAACATAGAATTCAACACTCACTAGGTCCTTCATAAGGATGATTCTCAGGAGACTAGCAAAGGGAAGGTCTTCAGACTGATAAAGCACACAGAGTCAAACTCATGGCTAATGGAATAGCAAGTGCTAGGAGACTGAAGGGATTTCCCTACAATCAGGAACCTGTCCTCACTCAACACGATCAAATTCAATTCTCCCCAAGTTGGCACATAGATTTACTGTAATTCCCATCAAAATCCTAGTAGGTTTTTGTGGTTGTTTTTATGTAGAAAAGTTTTTCTAAGATGCAAAAAGAAATGCAAACAAGAATGCTCGGTAACTCCAAGAAAGGGAAATGAAGTGGGAGGGGCCAGTCTACTCAAGGTCAAGACTCATTGTGTGTCTTAGTCCTGTTTCTGTTGCTGTGATAAAATACTCCAACAAAAATCAATCTTCAAGAGAAAAAAAATGTGTATTAGGATTGCAATCCCAGGATAGAGTTCGTCATTGTGGGGAATTCAAGGCAGGATGTCACATTCAGAGCCAAGAGCCAAGTGAGAGCTAATGCAAGAGTGTTTAACATTCTGTTTGATTGCTCTATCCATACACGCTCCAGAACCCATACCCAGGACATGATGATGTCTCTCTAACTAATTAAGATTGTGGGATTGATAAACAAAGAGACCGACAGAGCAGGACAGAGAATCCGGAAATTAACACACACCCACAAACGTGCTTGAATCAGGGCACAGACGGAAATGTTATATACTGGAGGAAAGAGAGTACTTCACGTAGTGTGGGTATGGGCAGAGATCCAGGAGCAAAACATCGGAGTGGGCAGAGATGGGTAAAATACCTGCTCCACAAGCCCCAAGAACCCACATGAAAAGCTGGGTATGGCCAGACATGGTGGCCCAGGACTTTAATCCCAGCACTTGGAAGGCAGAGGCAGGAGGATCTCTATGAATTTGAAACTAGCCTGGTCTATATTGTGAGTGCAGGATAGCCAGGACTATACAGAGAGATCCAGTCTCAACAAACAAATGAATAAAGGAACAAAAAAACCAAAACCAAAACAAAAGCTGACCATGACAGTGCTGGTTTATAATTGCATTATAATCCCAGCACTAGGGAGGCAGAGACAGGTGGATTGCCAGGAGCTTGAATGACTAGCAAGTGTAGTCAAGTTCATGATCTCCAGGGTCAATGAGAGACCCTGCCTCAGAGAATAAAGTGGGGAACAATAGTTACCTAACATTGACCTTTGACACACACACACACACACACACACACACACACACACACACACACACACACACCAGGAATTTCCAGTCAAAACCAAAGCCTCCAGCCTCATATAAAGGTCAAGATGTAGTATGAAAATAAATGTTAAACTCTTAACACGTCCAGACAACAACATAGGATCAAATCTCTGGGATGTCACAGTAGACAGAACTCCCAAGACTTGATGTCACATCATGTCTATCAAGAAGCATGCTGATAAACTTCTTTGGAAAGGTGGCCTTCTGTTTTGTTGACAAACTCTGTAAGAAAGATCCAGAAGATGCCAAGCTGCGGAGTGGGGAGAGATTTTTTCAAACCATGTGTCTGATTGAAAACAAGTGTGTAGAATGTTTAAAGAATTCTTAAAAACCAGTAGTAAAAAACCAAACAACCCAGTAAGAAGTAAGCAAATGACATGAAGAGAGAGGTAAGTTACTGAGAGTCCTCTGGGGACACTAAGACTATGCCAACTCAGAGAGGTATCATGCCATGCTGAGTTGTGGGTAGATTTTGTGTGAGCCATTTATGCTGTTGGCTGGGAGGAAAGCTACCAGTTCACTACTGTCTAACCAGGGCTTAGTTCAGTGCTGTAACCGCCCCCCCCCGCCACACACACACAGTTGGGGAGGGAAGAAGGGAGGATTGCATGGATGGATGGAGGGAGAGAAGGGGAGGGGGGAGAAGGGATGGAAGAAGAGAGTATGTGTTTGTTGAATGTAATATTGACTTGGACTGTAATGATTGTCCTTCAAGACTAATGGAATCTTTGGCTCCCAGAGTTTCTCTATCTATAGAGTCCAAGAGGGAAGATAGCATTTCTTGCCTGAAAATTTGGCTACTATTTACCTAACAGTCAACATCCCTTGTAAGAGGCCAAGGAGAAAGGGGTTGTGGGGCAGGGGGCAGTGTCCCAGCATGGATTGCATATGACTAGTTATTTATTAGTAAAACCTAATAAATCTATCACTTGTTAATAAGAGTGCAGTGACTTAGGGATAAGCAAGACACACTTTACTATAACTGGGTCCCCAGTTATCAAAAGTTGGAATCAATTGAACTACTTAATAAGTTTAAGTAAACAGCAACATTTAAAGTAGAATAGGATGCAGCTGAAAGAGCTGGAGACCATTATGTGATGAAATAAGCCAGAAAGATAAATACAATATATTTTCTTTCATGTGTGGTATCTACCTACCTATCTCCCTATCTAATCACATTGATGGCTTGAAACCAGAGGTGGGACTGAGAAGAAGAAATGAATCGGCAGGAGAGGAAGAGGTTTAATCAAAGTAAATTATAGACCTGCATGGAAATGTTACAATGAGACACATTATTTTGTACAATGAACACATGTTAATATGTTTTTAGGGAGAAAACAAAAGGGGCCGGTGTGTGCCCGGTTTAGTAGCTCACACCAGAAATCTCAGTACTTGGGACTCTGTGTAACAGGAAGGTGGGGAGTTTGAGGTCAGGTGGGGCTACATGGAGAAGCCCGGATGCAGAGGAAAGGAGGAGGGGCTGGGAAGTACACGTTACTGACATAGAAGGATACTCCAGGCAAGTTTCTAAAATCCAGGTTTCTAGAAAGTTTCTAGATTTGATAATATAGACAGAATAAATAGAAATACAGTCTCTATGCTAATAATGTGGTTGCCTTGGGAGAGGGTGGGTTTGTGGGACTGGAACTGTATTTCTGTCTCTTTGAACAGGTTCTTATCAATGTCAGTAACTATTGCAATGAACTGAGATGTCCTTCTAGAAGAAGAAACTGACTTTGGAGTTTGACTGCTCTTGAATTCTAGAACTCTCAACTAAGCAAACAGATTGTTTCAGGAAACAACATTAGGGGTCTCGGCTTCCTCATGTTTGGCACACATGATACACAGTAAAGTTCTGGGGATTGGTTTAGGTAATATATGCTCCAGGGCCTGGCTTAGCATAGTGAATTTACACGTGGCAGTCCTGGGAGCCGTGGAGAGTCGCAGATATTAAACTTGTCTGTCTTAAGGAATTTTTTTTTTTTGGTAGTTCTGAGGATGCACACATACTAGTGGTACAACATGAACCAAGCCTCCGGCCCACCTGTGACTTATCCATGTGTGAAGTTTGATATCACTATGGGCTCTTGAATTTTCTAGGTTGGTTCCTGTCTGTCAGTCATCCAAAATCTTTGCAGTCCTGGGACTTTGGTTGGGTGTCTGTGTTCCATAGACAGCTTCACTGTAGACAGTTTACTAATTGGATGATTAGTCTATATCCAGCCATTTGGGGTTGGGTTTTGCTGTCCTATCTCTGCCATGAGCTACCCTCGGTGGTAGAGAGAAGCCCTGCAGAGCCCAGCATCCCCATCGTCCAAGAATCCCAGCTTGAAAATAATTAGAACAGAGGTTCGAGGGTGCCCTTTGCTTAGAGCACTGCTTTACAACATGGAGAGATGAATATCCAATTGGATTTCTGGTTTCCATGGCTGAGATAGCCTGAGCTCAGGCTATTCTGTTACAGTCTGCTAATGCCATGTAGTTAAAATGGGATGGAATGAGTCAGCCGAATAGTCTTAGAACATTTCAGCCATTATGATCGATTGGTCCCACGCTATTGTATGTCATCACCGCAAGAGTTGAACTCATTAATGGCCAGTTTGAACAGGCTGCCAGAAAGTGAATAGACCAGAGTGGAACCCAGAGGATGCAGACGAGATGGTATGGCTAACTGCACAGTCTGATTTGAGTCAAACGACTCCAGACATTCTGTCGGACATCTGAGAGGCAGCAGCATCCCTTGGGACAGTTCTCCCTGTACTGTGGTCATTCAGGGTATTATGGAGCCACTGTCCGAGAAGCAGTATCCTTACAGAGTTATATGAGATCATTGCGTATGGCTTTCAAGACAGGCATGCCGGTTCTTTTGCTCTCTCCCTCCAGGGAGGACACAGAAACTAGATAAGAAAACAGCAATTCTGGGACTAGGGTGGTGAGATAGCTCAGTTGGTGAGGTGCTTGCTATCTAAGCATTAGAACTGGAGTTCAGTTTCTAGGAAGAGAAGCTGAAACATCTAGGTGGAGTTGCACATGCTTCTAACCCCCGTGCTGGTCATGTGGGGATAAGGAGGATCCCTGAGGCTTGCTGGCCAGGCCAATCAGAGACAAGGCAAGGTGAATTCCTCCTGAGGAACACCACTTGCACATACACATGTACCTCCACACACATGGACACACATGAGTATTTTAAAAAAGGAAACAGTGACTGTATTTTGAAATCAGTGGCCACAGTTATGTTATAACACTTGTAGGCATGGATTTCTGAAACTGGACTTGGGATTCTAGATTCTAAGGCACAGGGAGCCAGCTTCTCAATATGGAGGTATAGACGAGAGAAGAGCTGGTCTGATGAGAGTCCGTTACTATCTGGGGAGTCTATTTCAGCACATGGCTGCACCTGGCGTTTTGCCAGGGTGAGGACTCTGTCTTCTGTGCTGCAGTGGGACACGTCATTCCCTCAAATGCTCTGCTCCTTGAACTTTTTGTATCTGACCCCTTCATACTGACCTTGAGACTTTCAGTTTGATTCATTTTCTTTTCTTTTTTTTTAAAATGCAATTTCCTGTGTCTCGGAAGGGAGAAAGGTTAGAAAATATCATTATAAAGGCTCCAAAGATTTGGGGGACATCAAATTGCTCCAAGAAACCATTTTTATGAGTTAAGTGTAAAGGAAACAGAAACATACGGGTTAAATTTCCTTAAAATACACATGGGTTTAAAAATTAAGGGGAAAGAAGGACTTGGCAACGTCGGTTCCGAGCTTTGCCAAACCCCAGCTCCTGAGGAATAACTTGAGATGCTTGACAAACCCAAAAAGCAGCTGGGTTTGCCCTGTGCCCTCCTCAGGCGACATCTAGAGCCCCCGAATGATCAGAACCTGTGTGACCGAACTATGCTCGTTTACAAACTCCTGCTCTGATTTTTCAAATTACCCTAAACATTCCCTAGATATAAAATTTCTCCCTAAGGGCCCCCCAGCCTCCTCAGGTTTTCTTGTGGTGAGTCAAAATATAAAAAAAAATAAAAAATCACAGATCGGTGATCTAATTCGATTTTTATGGGTGAAAATGTGGCGTGTGATGAGATCTAACCTGCAGGGTCCCTGGAAGCTTTCTGGAGATGGAAAACATTTACTGGTGAGCATCCCATATCTGCTGCAAGAGTGACTGAACTTGTTAGTTTATGTTGTGTAATGGATTCATGGGGGTTAGTGCAAACTCCTCATTGTTCATGGAAAGTTCAGAAGGGTCTTTGTGGGCTTCCTTAATTGCGTTCATCCATTCAGTCGTTCTATAAGCAAATGCGTGTGGAGATGCTCTGATCCATTCACAACAAAGGAAAGTAAGGAGGTGTGTGCAGGGCTGTGGGCAGAGGAAGGGCATGCACTGTCTCTCTTTGTCAGGTACCCCACCAGCCGCTCTGTGCACCATCTCCCCGAGTGTTAACTACAGCTCTAAGAAGTCAGCAGCATGTTATCTCCGTTTTGCAGATGTGGAAGGAAGCAGCATGTTGGGGGCAACTCATAAATTGCTGAATGTTGGTCGGCAAAGCAGACCTAGGATTCAAGGTCAAGTTTGATGTTAAAGACGTCTGGATGCTGTCTTCAAAAACTTTCAAGTCGGACTGAAGATATGGTCCAGTTGGTAGAATGCTTCCCTAGCAGGCAGAAAGAAGCCCTGGGTCTATATTCATTACTGAATAAAACTGGGTATGGTGATACAAATCATAATCCTGGCCCATGGGAGTCAGAACAATTAAGAGCTTCCAGCCACAGATATCTCTACCTCTATCAATATCTCTAATCTATATATTATATCATATAATTTCTGTCTTTCTCTCTCTTTCTTTTTTTCTTTCTTTCCGTTCTCTCTCTTTCTCTCTCTCTTTCTTTCCTTTCTTCCTTCCTTCCTTCCTTTCTCCCTTTCTTCCTTTCCTCCTTTCTTTCTTTCTTCCTTCTTTCTTTCTTTCTTTCTTTCTTTCTTTCTTTCTTTCTTTCTTTCTTTCTTTCTTCTTTCTCTCTTTCTCATCTCTGTATCTATCTCTATCTCTATATCTCTGTATCATCTATGGATTCAAGGCCAGGCTGGAACACATAAGACCCTGCTTTGTTTTTGTTTTGTTTTTAAACACAAACAACAACAAAAAACCATCCTCCTTAAATCTGGACAAATGAAGATGTATTCAAGTGTAAACGTAATAAACAGAGAAACGTATGTCCTAAACACTCAGAGTCAGGGTTCCTGAGAGCTAAGGTCAGGATGTGGTGGCTTAGGGTTAGGATCTGAGGCTGAGTCAGACCTGAACAGTAGTGAAAGGCCAGTGTCCTCGAGGGGAAGAGCATCTGATAGAGGATGGTGGGGTGCTGGGATGGGGATGCATAAAAGACAGAAGTCCTCAGAATGATAGACTGCACAGATAGGATACAGGGAGATTTTACCAAAAGCCCAGTGACCCAGGCAAAGGCAGTGATGTACCTCAGCTACAGCAAAAAGACAAGGAATAATCTGAATGCCTATGAGATAGGAAGAGAGGGCTTGGGGAGATAGAACAGTAAAGTGTCTGTTATAAGGATGAAGCCCTGAGCTCAGGTGTGTGGAGACAGTCTATAGCTCTATCTTTGGGGGAACAGAGAAAGAAAGATGCCTCAAACTTACATGTCAGCCAGTCTAGCCAATTGGTCAGTCTTGGGTTTGGTGAGAGACCTGTCTAAAAAGATGAGATAGAAGGAGACAGAAGAGGATGCCTGCAGTTGGCCTCTGGCATCTACCCGCCACCATCCATCCCTCACGCCTTCCTCACCTGGACTCCAAGTGAGAGCCCCCCAACACCGTGGATATCTTGGAGTGTCAAAAGATCCCTGAGATGAGGAAGGTACCTTTCTGACCAATATGTCCTCTACTCACATCAGCTGCCTCTCTGGTAATATCCATTCCAGGGTTGGAGGGCCAATAATCTATGCTGTTGTTAAAGAGATGGAGTAATTTTGGTTCCATGTGATAGTCAACTGATTTGCTGATTTTAGCATCTAACCACTTTGTATAAAGGCAAATACACCCCGTCTGCTTACTTTGTAAATGAACCCTGGAAAGGAGAAGGGTCAATTTGTTAAAAATACTTCAAGTGGTTGTGGTAACAAAAACAAAAATCTACCCAAACAAAATGTAAATTGTTCGTGAAAATAAAAGCAGATGCTAAAACTGTTCCTAATGTGTGAATATGCACTAACCTCTAACTATATACACAAGGAAATACTGTGCTTTACAAAGAACTGGCTATGGGCAGTTTTAAATGCCACATATAAATAAAGCAGGGCCTTGAAGACAGGAGAGTGGCAAAGTCAGTAACTAAGTGGAGGGGCTGAAGGACTGGTCCATCTCAGGTCTTATAGGGAGGCCGTAGAGGCTCTGCCAGTGCCTGACAAATACAGAGGGGGATGCTCTCAGCCATCCATTGAACTGAGCACAGGATCCCCCAATGGAGGAGCTAGAGAAAGGACCCAAGGAGCTGAAGGGGTTTGCAGCCTCATAGGAAGAACAACAATATAAAACAACCAGTACCCCCAGAGCTCCCAGGGACTAAACCATCAACCAAAGAGTACACATGGAGGAACTCATGGCTCCAGCCGCATGGGTAACAGAGGATGGCCTTGTCAGACATCAGTGAGAGGAGAGGCCCTTGGACCTGTGAAGGCTCATTGCCCCAGTGTAGGGGAATGCCGGAAAGTGGGAGTGGGTGGGTCAGTGAAGAGGGGGTTTGGGATAGGGGGTTTTGGGAGAGGAAATGAGAAAAGGGGATAACATTTGAAAGGCAAATAAAGAAAATATCTGATAAAAAATAAAACAAAAAAAGTTTTTTTTAAAAAAAAGGAATAAGAGATTAAAGACCTTTGAAGATGTATAAACAGCTGAGAGACATAATAGTGTGTGGCAGAAACACAGAACTGTGCTTCAAGTTGCTCCAGTGTGCTAACAAAATAGATCCGTTTTAGAAGTATTAGAATATGCCAAGGAAGCAGCAGAATTCCCCTGACTCGCTCACAGAAAGATCTACTTCCCTTTACAGGTATCAGGCCTCCACCAGGCTCCATTATCAATCAGGTTTAAGATGATTAGCTTGAAAACTCAGGCCAGGGAGCTGGCACGGAGGGTACAGTGCCCACTACCCAACCCTGGGAACCTATGTTTGGACCTCCAGAACCATGCAGACCTGGATGTGGTGATATCTGTGTGTAATTCTAGCCTCTCCATGGTGAGATGGGCGATGGAGACAGGAGGATCCCTGGACAGTTGTGGATCAGCTGGCCTGATGTTTGCAGTGACAGACAGGCAAGAGGACTGGTTTTAACAACACGGGACTTGACATGATCCTCACATGTGTGCTGTGGCATACACAGGGTCTGTACTCATACACCAGATCATCCGCACGTGGATTTATTTTTTTTTAAAGAGAGTTTGGAAGCTGTGTCTGGGCTCAAGGACAAACCCCTTTTAAATTTTTCTACGATACTCTAACTGTACACAGATATATTCCTACTGCTTTGGCCTCACCCACAGAACTTGTGACCTGGAAGGTCTTGGGTGGGGCCTGAGAAGTAGCATTTCTTCAAAGTTGCAGCTGGTGGTTCAGGGGTCATAGGTAGAGGTCATGGCTCTGGGAGGTTTAGGGTTTTTCTCTTTTATCTTTGTAGAAGCATTTTCGCATTAAAAGCAGTTCTAAGTAGAGCTGTATTAATATGCATTAATCATGTTAATGGAGGCCAGTGTGTATTTCTATACCAGAGACTGTGAGTACTAATCAAATCCATCAACGCCACACACCGAACCACACTCTTCCTCATTCTGTATTTTACTTTTAGGTCAACTTTTATAGCTTTCGTATATGAGAGAAAACATCCCATACTTAGACTTTTCAAATGGATGGATAATGTTTTATTCCATGAACTGCCAGCCATTTCTGTATTGCTGAGTCAGTTCTTTTTCCTATACTAATTCACAGACGGATGCTGCGATTCTTTACAGAACAATCCTGAGAGCAGTGAGGTGGCCACTAGCCTTGATATAGACGCACTCTGGATGAGTTAGTGAGTGAGACTCTCTCATGGGTCTAAGATTTAGAACACCAATGCTCTTACTCTCCCGGTAGGAAGGGCCCTGAGCTACCCTATAGGTAAGCAGCAGGATCCCAATGAGCGTGGAGATGTAGAATCTCTCCTGTTGGTGACATCTCTGAGAGAGGAGGGGAGGGTTTTGAAACACACAGGAAGAACCAAGAATCCTGGAGATTGCTGTTCTAATGTGTTGCCAGTTTGTTCCACTGTGCCCGTGTTTACAGAGATATTTAAGCTCCCAGGGAGCAGAGTGGTACTATAGGATGCTCTAGGCCTCTCCTGTCTTTGGGCCAGGCTCAGAGGTGAGAAAGAAACAGTGAACTATCAAGGGCTCCCGAACAACGGTTTCTGCCCTCAACAACGGCCAGCCTTATAGATTTGCCATACACAGCCTCAGAGGTCTGGCTGGAAGCTCCCCTCTGCTGATAGTGCTATCAGAATGAGGAATGAAGAAGATGATAGTCACCACAGAGCTTCAAAGACCAGTGATGACAAGTGCCCTCCACCTTCACCCTATATCTGTGCCTTAGGGATGATCTGTTTCTCAGTCACTGTCTTACACTGACCCCAAAGAACAATTCCAAAGAGATCGGAGGATGTTGAAGTTCATGAGGAGGAACTTGTAGATGTGGAACTTCACTGTTTACTGCAAGTGAACTGAGTTTAGCAGGAGCAAGATGCAGCCCAAGAACTGCCTAAACAGTGGCATTCACAAGCCTGCTCCATGTGCACAGTCCACTCCCATCTCTGCCTCAGCCCAGAGAGCTTGTTACTGTTACTCTATTTCACCAAGGGAGAAACAGCGGGGGTTGGGGGTTGGGGGGGGGGCGGGAGGCCAACCACTTGCCCAGGCACTTGGATGACACTGGATGGAAATGGGCATGACTTCAGCCATCTAACTTCAAAGTGCACACTTGTCCCCACTGCTCTGATCAGCTTCTTTAAAAAGAAGAACGTCTGGTTGCAGACTGGGGATACGGCTCAGTTGGTGGCGTGCTTGCCTAGCGTGCACACAACCCTGGATTTGATCCCCATGGTGACCACATAAACTATGTGTAGGGTCAAATGCCTATAATCCCACCAGTGGGGATGTGCAGGCTGTAGGATCAAAAGCTCAAGGTCCTCTCTGGCTATATAGAGAGTTTTGAGGGTAGCTTGAGTTACATGGGATGCAGTCTCAACGGGAAAAAAAAAGGTTATCAATTTCATATGATTATCTGGCTCACCTTAATGCCAAAAAGGGCAACATATTGGGCTTTCTTTTCTTTTAAGATTTATTCCATTGTGAAAATGAACCACATTTTTTGTTTCTATTCTTCAGTTGAGGGACATCTGGGTTCTTTCCAGCTTCTGGATGTTACAAATAAGGCTGCAATAGACATAGTGGAACATGTGTCCTTACAGTATGGTGGAGCATCTCAGGTATTAAAAACAAGGACATCATGAATTTCACAGCCAAATGAATGGCAGTAGAAAATATCAACCTAAGTGAGATAACTCAGACCCGAAAGGACATGCACGATATATACTCACTGACAGGAGCCTGGCATGGCTGTCCTCTGAGAGGCCCTACCAGCAGCTGACTGAGACAGAAGCAGATACTTACAGTCAACACTGAACTGAATTCAGGGACCCCTAGGGTTAAAATAGGGGAAGGGTTGAAGAAGCTGAGGAGGAGGGCGACCCTATAGGAAGACCAACAGCATCAGTCAACTAACCCAGACCTCTGGGAGCTCCCAGAGCCTGAGCTACCAACCAGGCAGCATACATGTGCTGGTCCTAGGCTCCAGCACATATATAGCAGAGGACTGCCTCATCTGGCTTCACTGGGAGAAGATGCACCTAATCCTTAAGAAACTTGAGGTCCCAGGGAAGAGGAATCCTCAATAGGGGTAGGAGGAACACCCTCTTGGAGGCAAGGGAGAGGGGGAATGGGATGAAGAACGGTAGGAGGGGGGACTGGCAGGAGGGAAATGACTGGGATATAAATAAATAAAATAATAAAAAAGGAAAAGAAAAAAAGATTTATTTATTTTACTTATATGAGTACACAGCAGTTCTATTCAGACATACCAGAAGCAGGCATTGGATACCATTACAAATAGTTGTGAGCCACTATGGGGTGTTGGAAATTGAACTCAGGATCTCTAGAAGAACAGTTGGTGCTCTTAACTACCGAGCTATCTCCCCAGCCCTTTCTTTTCTTTTTTAAATCTTTTTTTAAACCCCAATTTTCTGGCTACCCACTGACTCCCATGGTACTCATGTCACAGGGAACAAGTGTATCACAAAATTTCACACACACACACACACACACACCACCACCACCACCACCACCACCACCACCACACCATTATGATTTGGATGATTCTCCCCGCTCTCATACACACCATGGTCAACATTGCTGGAAATGTAACATTCAGTGCAACAGTAAAGGGTGGGCCCTTCAAAAGGTGACTTGGGCACGAGGAACATACTTTCATGAATGGAGCAGTGTCATTCACTTGGGATTTGATTCATCATAAGAAGGTCACATGGCTTTCCACCCCCAGCTCCATTTCTCTCTTCCATTCTCTCTCTCTCTCTCTCTCTCTCTCTCTCTCTCTCTCTCTCTCTCTCTCTCTCTCTCTCTCTCTCTCTCTCCCCCTACCTTCTGCCTCTTCTCTGCATGTTGCCTTTAGTCACAGAATAATTCAGCAAGAAGGTCAGATCTCACCAGCCGCTAGAAATACACACAGGAGTCTCTATTCTTTTTATAGGATGATGGGACCCAGACTTCTTGTTATTGGAAAGTAGAGTCATTGCTTGCAGGGGAAGGATCTGGAAGACTTGTTCAAACAGGTCACTAGGCCTACCTCAGACTGTCTGGTTTCAGAGATCCAGATGGGAACCTATAGACTTGCTATCCTAGTGACCTAGTGATGCTCATGGTGCTGGTCTGGGAAATACCTTTGACAACAGCCAGCATAGAGGATGGACAGGTCAGAGTAGACAGACCTTTGGAGAAAGCATCCTTAGGCACCATGTTTTATAGAAAATGGCCTTTCTTCTATGCTACACCACCACTTTTGCTTGGTGATATGGACAGAGAAAAATTCCAACAGCAGAATCAGGTTTACTTTCAACTGTGTCTTCTTCATCATAACAGAGAGTCTAATGGCAATTGTCCTGAAGCCTCCAGAGGGTTCATTGACAAATCATAGTGAGAGGGCACCAGGGTTTTCCGACAGGCTTCCTTGATACAGTCCTTTCTTTATCAATAATGGGATAAGATACTGGCTTTGTAATGTAATATTGGACTTGGGCATGGACAGAAACCCAGCCATTTTCTGTAGCTGTCTCAAGAACTAGGTTTCCTCTTCTGCCTCCAGAAGGTCATGATGTCCTATCTCAGTGACACTGCTTCCTCATGTTTACCCACTGAAGTGTTCCCGGAGATGTCTCCCAAGCCAGACAGCTCCAGCCTTACTCTGTATACAGTTTCTGAAAGTTCCTTAGACTATCAGAGTCGTGGGAGTTCAGAATCGGTAATATTTCCATCCAATTTAGGGCTGAGTTTTGTGGCAGACAGATTGTGGTGTTTCTGCCAGACATGGGCTGTCCCCAAATGACACAGTCATAAATAAGCAGATCAGCCTCTACTTCAACTTCTTCTCATCTTGAGTGATTTTGCTAATGTGAGACAACATATAAAATGCTGTGCTTGGGCCACGCACTTTCTACCACCAAACCATCACATTCCAAAACTTCTACCATTTCTGCCCAGGAGGACGGAAGCCAACTGAACTCCCAACACTAACATTCCAAGATAGAACCAGACTCAGTAAATGTCTGTTCCCTGCTTTGATAAACTTCCTTGGCAGAGTATGCTGACCGGTGTGGCCCACAGCCCAAGAATCTGGGTTGGCTTCTGCTTCTCCTGTCTCTATCTTACTCAGGGTATGGTGTCTGGCACACAGTCCCGAGGACTTGGTGTTTGGTTTCCTGTGGCCATGATGAATTTTCTTCTTGATTATCTGCTTCTAGAAGATTATAGAGCCAAACAGGGCTGACCCAGAAGCCATGCCAGGGTTTGGCTTGGGGAAGGCCTTATTTGTTTTCTTTTGTAGCTATTTTGTCTGGTTAGTGTATAGAAAAATGAGTGTTTGTTCCTTAAGTATTTAAGACCTTGTGGTAGGGGAGGTGCTTGACAATTTGTTAATCATGGTGGAAAATAAAGCCCAGAATTGAACAAAAATATAACTAATATGCTTATAACAAATAGAGAGAAACTGCTGATCGGATAAACTACATGAAGGAGGGTTTCATGTCTGGCATAGTAAGAAAAGGGTGAGAAGACCCTTCAAAATGACCCCAAGAGGAGGGACAGAGGCTGTGAGAGTATGTGAGATGGGCTAAGGCCCAGTTTTTGTACTCCAGAAGAGCTAACAGCCCAACGAATTATTTGATGCTTCTTTAACTTTTCATCAATAAGTATTTATTGAACTCTTCATGTGTGCCAGGGAGCTTGTCTTGGTCATCAGCTCCCAGAGTGGAAGAAGTTGACAGGTCAGAGGTCTCCTGCATAGAACTTGCCATCCTTACTGACTTCAGATTCCACTCAGAACCTCTGAGACCACTGTTGCTCATGTCATTGCTCCTAAGGGAGCACTGCTCGGAGCCTCCCTCTGTATTGTCTTGAACCCAGTCAGCCTCTCATATTTTGTCCTGACCTATCCCAATGTCTGTAGAAGAACTTGGGGACTCTATCTACCACTGAGAACTTTCTCTTCTCCTAAAACAAGTTTGCACACATGTACTCTTACAGATACACACATCTAGAAAGTGGTTGAGGGGGTAGATAGTTCAACCAGTAAGCATTTATAGTACAGCTATGAGGACTGAGTTTGATCTTTAGAACCCGTGGTTTTTGTTGTTGTTTGTTTGTTTGTTTGTTTTAAATGTCAGGCATGGCATGTTCTTATAATTCTAGTGCTGGGGAGACAGAAACAGTTGCATCCTTGGGGTTCACTGTTAGCCAGCCTGGGCTATTTGGTGATTTCCAGGCCAATGAAAGATCCTAGTTCAAAACGAAACAAAACAAAACAAACAACCACAAAAAAATAAAAAGCAACAGTGGATAGTATCTGAAAAACCATGCCTGAGATTGTCATATAGCCTCATACCAAATATGTGTTTGCTCACTCACACACAAGGACTCCAAGTGCACACGTGTGCATGCACACACACACACACACACACACACACACACACACACACACACACACACACAGAGAGAGAGAGAGAGAGAGAGAGAGAGAGATCTTGATTTTGCTCCTGTACTTGGAAGTGCTGATTGTGTGTGTGTGTGTGTGTGTGTGTGTGTGTGTGTGCGTTGTCTGTGTGTGCATGTGCGTGTACAGCATGGTATATGACACAATGAATTAAAAAGTGGGTGGGAGAGAGTTTGTTGTCTGCCTAACAGAATGCCGACCATATAAAAGGTCCTTCAGAATTAAAAGAATGATTCAGTGAATTAATTAGTATGAAATAGTAGGCTTAAAGTTTCAGTGAGCCTTGTCTTTGTGTACCATGAATCTAAGACAGCATATGACCTGTATGGGAGATGAGACTTGTGTGATTTCTAAGAGAATAGATGAATAGATGAAATCCATTTTTATGTAAATGGGTGATACATAGGTGTGATTTGAACAAATGAATGAATGAAGGAATGGATGAACATGGAAATGAATGGCTCTACAAACTAAGGATAGAGGCCTCACTGAATTCAATTAGTTTTCTTCAACTAGAGAGGCATTGCGATTGCTCTGTGAAGTGAGGAAGTACGGTTGCTTTCCGACTATGAGTAGCTCTTTCCTACTGTTGACTCAGCAGCCCGGCAGTGTGCCTTCATCCTGCGGTCTTCTCTCACACTCCAGGGTTAGCTAGGTGAGATGACATGGTTGTCTTTTTCATAAACCAACCTCCACTTTGCTTTGCTTGGTCTGCTCGGCAGTTGCTTAAGGGAACATGGATGCTAACCAGAAATGGTTGCAGATGCTAATTGGGAAACTGGTTTGGTAATAGAGAGAAAGTTCTGGAACAAATCAGCAACACATACTGATGTTGGTATGCTGGTCCTCCTAAAACAACCTGGAGGCTCATCACACTCTGCAGCAGAGTGGACATCCATTTCCCCTGAGCCGTTTCTTTTTGGGTCTGGTGCATACTTAGTAGAACAAGTCTGTCGGCTCCAAGGATAGCCTGGAGCATCTCAGAACCACTCTCTGAAGAGAAGACCACACTTTTCATCTGATTGCATCACCCTTGGCCCCTGGGAGGCAGCTTTACTTAAGATGCTATGGGATCAAGAGAACTGAAGTCTGGTTTGTTTTTTCTCTTGCTATTGTTAAATCTTCAACCTCTGAGTCAGCTTGGCTCCATTCCCCAGGAAACCAAATGTGACTTTGTCCTAGGAGGAATCTGACACAGCCTGGGTCTCTTTGGAAGGCACTGACAACTCCGTGCCACCGGGGAGGTATGAACCACTCCCATGACTTAGTAAGGAAGGGTTGCTTTTTTTTCCACCAACATACCCCTTCTGAGATGCCACTTGATTGGCTCCCATACTCCACTAAAATGAGAACCAAAGCCTGGCAGCGACTCTAAGAGCTGTAAGGAATTTTTTACAAAGGTAGGGAGACTTGCATGGAGGCTAAGTCTTCTTAAGTCAATTAGCTCTCATTTCTTTGTCACACTGGGGTCTTTAGCCAATTAATTTCCAAAGCAAGTATTTGGTCATGAAAAGACACTTTGGAGAAATGGATGAACAAGTTAAAGAACATTCAAGATGTGCCTCTGGACAGAGTAGGAACATCCGCCTTCCTTCCTTGCTGCAGAAAGACTCCTGAAGAGCTCTGCATGGGCTCTTGGGAAGAGCCAGTAGCATATTGGGTGGCCCAGACATCTGCCGGTTCTGTTAGCAAGTTCCAAGCCCCGTGGCAAAGAACCTTAGATCAAGCAAGAGTAAGAGGCAAATGTTACCCAAGGCCATAGTGGCGGACACTGAGTTAGGGTGAGGGTCAGTGCAGCCAGACGAAGCAGCACCTAAATATGTGCTGATCATACATTTGGACACCAGAATGTGAGTTCTGTAATGTGGGGGTAAAGAACACATATCCTCATACTTTGATCTATATTGACCTGCCCTACTTGGACATTACTGGTTACTCTGCGCAACCATTTTCCATTCTTATCTGTTCCTTCCAGTGATGTTGAGAGTGTTTGTAGTTAAAATAGAACATTCCCTGGGTTCTACCACTACCCAAGAACCTTTCCTTGTTAAGAGGGTCTAGAGAAGTTTCTGAGGAGACACGAGTACCAACCAAAGATACTTAGATTCCTGAAATAATCCAGTGCCCTTTTCCTATGGAGCTGTGAGATGCAGGCTCCTATTGCACCCTGGGAGCAATGCCCAAGAGCAAAAGGCCAGGGTTGGAATTGTAATCTGTCAATAAAGACCTGAAGGTACTTGAATCCACATATCCAGCTGATGTTTTCCAAGCATGAGAGTCGCCATGCCTAGTCTGAGCCTGGAGACAGGCACTCTCAAAAGCTTGCCTTCCTGTCATTAATTTTCAGAGGAGGGGAGAAAATGAGACCAGACGCCTTTCAGAAAATAATTCTGATATAATTCTGATATCAGCTTTCTTCTACAAATCTCCGAAGCAATTGAAATTGAGGTGAAAAAGGTCATTAGGAAGCATTGTTGAGTGACTAATGAGGCTAGTTGCCATCTTCCCAAGCTGCCTCAAGAACAGAAAATGTCATACCACTGCTTCGAATCATTGAGGCATTCATATTTACAGTACCAGACAGAGCTGATTCTTGCCGGGTCTTTCTGGATCTTTGGAATATTTAGTTTAGAGAGGAGAGAATGTGAGGAGAAAGCTCTGGGTTTGGCTGCCGCTCCAGTGTGCCAGTTTAGTATTTTCAAACGTTAAGAAGCGAAAGTAAAACTTGCTTCATGTTTGTGCTGTGAAGAGCAAGGCTATGTAGTTATGGAGTTGGTTTTGAAGGCTGGGTCGTTATTTTCTTGGGCCTTAAAGAACCTCTTTCAACTGCTATATCAGAATGTTACATACAGTCATATTTTTTTTTTAAAAAAATAACTGGAGTAAATAGATTGCAGGATGACAAAATGATTTCCTCTGAGAATGGTCTATGCTCCTGAGTACATGACAGGCTGACTGGTGGTGTTGGTGCTAATTCTAGACGACTCACCTTGCCTGGTATCTTACTTGGAAGAAAAGAGTTAAGGGGAAGGAATTAAGAGGGGAAGAAAGGAGAGGAAGGAGGCAAGGAAGAGAGTTAGCAGAAGAGGGTGACGGTAGATGGAAAGGAAGGGGGAGAGGAGAAATAAAGAGCAGAAAGAAAGAAAAATAAATGAATGACTCAGCCCCATGAGAGGAAGATGTGAGGACTGAGGAGACTGGACCCCACCCTGTAGCTAATTAACTGTGGGACAAAGCTGTCCCTTCAGCAGCAGAGTGGGACCAGCCACACCTACCATACACTCTTCACAGGGGTTGACAGGCCGCAGGAGATAGGGGTGACAGGCTGAAGGATTCAGGAGGGTGCTGTCCAACTCAGTAGCATCACTACTTCAGGACTGGCTTCTTCCTCTTAGGTATCCAGGCCTTGGTCATTCATTGCAGAGGGTCACCTCCTCTGTTACTACCGAGGAAGAGTGCCACACATCACAACAGGCCAATGTGGGCTTTATGTATCAACACTCAGGATCACAGAGCTATCCAAAGGGAAAAAGGGCCAGCTGCCCTGAAGCTGGCCTCCAGGCGACAGCAGAGATGAAGTTGCCTCTCTGCCTCTGGCTGCCAAGATATCAACACACCAAGTGGCCGCAGGACAAGTTGGATTTGCTACCAGCCAAGCAGAGGAAGAATTTACTTGAGATACCTAATATTTTAAGTCTTCCTTGGTTTTGTTATGAGCAAAACTGCTGTCCTTTTGGCCCCAGAAGCAAATCTGGAGGGCTTAGAGCCTGGTTCTAATGATGCAACAGAAAAAGTAGGACAACTGTTTGTGAATGCTTCAAAATAGCTTTTTCCCAGAATCCCCTAGGCAGCCTAAAGGACTCTGTCCACAAGATATTCTTCCAGTCTGTGGCTTTATTCTCAAAAGTGACCAGCATAAGAGATCTTCGATATTGTACCTGCTTTTCAATTAAGGACAAATGCCCAGCAGTCACTGCTCAGGGAACATGATTTCCTTAAAAGCACTGAGAAAAAAACTCGTGGCTTTTCAGGTCATTCCTTGAGGAAACAGAGATGATACAGGTACGTTTAAATGACATTCCAGGACAGGTTTGTGAAATCCTTATCTGTGCCTAACCACCTGAAAGGTCATTTGTGGGCAATGTGTCCTTTGTGTAACAAACCAAACCTCCCTGTCTCCAGTGAGTTTCTGTGTAGCCAGCTCAAAGATTTATGAGCCTGTGTTCCATGCAATAGGGTTGGCTTAGAGGAATTTTAGAATTCACTGTCCAATTTTCAGTCAATATTTCACTATGAGGAAAGACTGAAGATGACAGTTTGCATGTAATGTGAGGAGCAATCTTTAGACCGAGGCTGGTGAAAAGCCTTCTGGTTGGTACAGCTAGATCAACTCAACTTCTACTTTTTGTGTGTGTGTGTGTGTTTATGCACATGTGTGTGCACATGTGGAAGGCAGGAGTCAGTGTGAGGTGTCTTCCTCAAGTGCTCTCTTCTCTACGCTATTTTTGAGAGCGGGTCTTTTATAGAACTTGGCGCTCACCAATTGGGTCAGATTGCTTAGCTACTGAGTTCTAGAGATCCTCCAGTTTCTCTCTTCTTGGCATAGGTATTGTAGGTAGACACTGCCTTGCCCAGGTTTGCCATGGAGTTTCTGGAGATCCAAATTCAAGTCCTTATGCTTGTATGATGATTACGTCATTGACTGAGCCATCTTCCCAACCACTCCAGGGCTTCTTAAGGAAATCCGCTAAACATATTGTGTGAGTTAACTCACAGGCCAGTGTTTCTTATTTTCTGTTTGGAGCCAATGCTGTGCTAGGAAATTTGGCACAAATATCATTTAATCTTATGGCGGGGACTCGACTCATGATGTGGGATGGATTGCCTTCACTCTGGGCATGAGAAACCAAATCCCAAGAAGGTTAGGTCCTTTAGCCAAGGCTACTGAGCAATCAAAGCATGACTCTAGGCTAGGCTGATCTTGTTCACAGACTGCTTAGCAGCCCCCACCCCACTTCATGCGACTTTTTTGTTAGCTAAGGGAGCTGGTCATTGAAAGTAGTCTGGCTCTACTGGGACTGGCTGTTATGATCCTGACTCTTTATAAGTTATTTCTCTGCCTGTGCTTCCCCTTTCCTGGTCAAAATGAGGAAGCCTACTATGTCTGCCTCACAGAGTCTTGAAGATCAAGGACAAAATTCCATGGCACTGTGACCTGCTTTGTGGTGATAAGAGATTACAGAAGAGGTCCTCTTTAGAGAAGATCATGGCACATGTGCCACAAAATCAATGGACTTATCCTAGGATAGTTTGGACAGAGGAGGTGCAAAAGATAGTGGTACTTGTCTGCAGAGGGTGAGTTTATGGAAGGGGTGGGCCACCATATCTCATATATATCATATATATGTCCATGTGATAGAGGAGTTCTACTGTGCTTTGCTCTTGGATTTTGTCAGTGACTTACAGGTTCCTCAGTCTCCAATACAGTAGATGTCACACTGTGTGACTTGACTGCTATGTAAGCCTTGTCCACAGAAAGGATGTAGTGCCAATCTGGTTCAGGGTATTTACCCTGGGATACCTACTCTGCCCTGAGACTCCTGTTGCAATGTTGTGAAGAAGTTTCAGTGATGTGCTGAGGCCACAAGTTAGTTCAGAGAAGACATAGCAAAACTCCAGACATCAAGAAATAGACAAGTTGTCCACAGGTATCTGATACAAGGTATGGAGTACAGAGACCATGAAGGTTAATTCCTGATTATCATTGTTCTAGGTCACTACGTACAGAGTGGATCCTTATGCCATAGTAGATACCTAATGTATAGAGACATTAAAGCAGGTCCATGGTCTCTGAAGTAGCATCATGCTCTGTCTAACAGTTACTCTTCTGCAAAAGATTTCCATTTTGGCCATTTAAGATGAAGGAGGAAAAAGGGTTAGACTTACAATGAGGTTGTCGATGATGTGGCTGACATCTGGATAGCTTGTCTTTCTACACTAAGGCACTCTTTACTCTTTTTAAAGGTGAATGGGATGTTGCTGAAACAGTTACTGTGAGACCACAGCTGTGTATGGGGATATCCTGGGGAAGCTAGGAATGACAGACAGAGACTAGGTTAGCACAAGTTAGAGATGATAAGGGTCAGACAGGCTAGTGGACCACAGCAACAGGACAGAGAGGAACAGAAAGTACCTGCTGAGGACCCGAGAGCTACTCTCAGCACCCACATCAGAGGGTTAATGACTGCCTGTAACTCCAGATCCAAGAGATCCAACGGGCTCTTTGGACTTCACCAGCCCCTGCACAAAGGGGACACACATTCACATAGACATGCACACATGGACACCTAAATAAAAATAAATCTTTTAAAACAAGGTAAATTTTAAAATAAGGTAGAAGGAGGAGGAGGAGGAGGAGGAGGAGGAGGAGGAGGAGGAGAAGAAGAAGAAGAAGAAGAAGAAGAAGAAGAAGAAGAAGAAGAAGAAGAAGAAGAAGAAGAAGAAGAAGAAGAAGAGGAGGAAGAGAAAAAGAAAAAGAAGAAAGGGTTATGTATAGTCTGTAAGAAGGGAGGATACTGTTTTGAGGTACTTCTGGGTTGATGTGTTAGATGCACATGTAGGAGTGAGGTCCCATCTCCAGCCCAGGAGCCCCAGGGAATAAGGCCTTCCCAGTCTCTGCTTCATACACTTTACAGAATGGAAATATATCTGCAAGGGAAAGACCACACACAGTCTCCAAGCACACTGGTCTGTCTCTCTAAATGACATTGGTGTGATTCCGCTATTTTTTTTTTTTTTGAGAGAGGGAACGAAGTACAAGGCCCTCATCGAAGCTATGGATTCTTCCTGTGAGGAGGACTTGCTGAGGCGCTCAAAGATTCCTTTCTGTCAAAAGACAATGTAGCATTTATAAGTTACAAAAACATAATCTGGACTCATGTTTCATATTCTACCTCATTCCTTCAGGTAATTTAGGTTCTTGCTAACTAGTGTGGCAATCACTCCTCCTCTGGGCAATTGAGGAAGCTTCATCGCCCAGTCCAATCAGCTTAGATTCAGTGAATTGATTGATTTTGCTCTCTCTAGGGCAGGCAAATAATTTTCTCTTTGTTTTTGGACATCCTTCTGATCCACACAACCACACTCCTAAACCCCAGTTCTACTAGATTGGGATTTTTCTTCTCGATCTTAGTGAGTAGACATTTTGTGTTATCATGCAGGGCAGGACATTAGGATTTCTTGACCTACCATGACTTTGAATCACTTTGAAGAGGATGACTCAGTTAACAGACACGCCTCCTATGTGAGACTGAAACAAAAATTTAACAAAGAAACCAATCTTTGCTTTGAACCACAGTGGTTTCTGTTGTGCTGGGATAGAACTTTCTCATGCTGGGGTATTCTGTTAGATCAGGAGGCAGTCAATCAGTAGAAACTGAAAATCATTAGGCTTGGTTAGATACTGTCTAGACAAAGAAGGTTGATTGTGTTATGAAAAGAGACAGCAATGGAACAATCTTGTGGGTTTTCTTTTTCAACTCATATTTTTAAAGACAGCTTAAAAAGGGTGAGTTATGATTGAAAATTTTATGATACTTTTTAGTATTCTAGTAATGGAATTGAGAACATTTAAGCCCTCTGCTGTACTGGAATTTCCTAATTACCCTATAGGTTTTTATGTGTTGTATATATCAAAGTATAAGTCTCTCTCTCTCTCTCTCTCTCTCTCTCTCTCTCTCTCTCTCTCTCTCTCTCTCTCTCTCACACACACACACACACACACACACACACACACACACACGCACATACACTATACTACATATACACCATGAGAGGGTAGGCTTTTCTCATGCAATTAGATACTAGAGTCATGCAATTCTGGGTTTAGAGGTATTCCCTGAGACTGGGGGAAGGGGCCAGGAGGAAAGCATACTGCTCTAACTCCTCAAAATGTAACACTTAGAAATCAGGGATTGTGAGGCCAGGGACAGCTCAGTCAGTAATGTGTTTCCCTTGAAGCATAAGGAGGGGCCTGAGTCCAATGTCCAGAGCCCAAATAAAAATACTGGGCACGGGGTCATGTGCTTGGAGAACCTGTGGCAGGAAGATCCCTGGGGTTCATCAGTGCAGCTCAATGGATAAACTCACGAGCAACAACAAACCCAGTCTCAAAGGATGTAAGTGGTATTCTAAGGATAACATCTGGAATTCCTTACAAACCTCTCTAAGTGCCTGTATATTCTATACATGCATGCACCTGTGAACAAATCAGGCACACAAACAAATTATAAAACAGACAAACAAACAAAACAGGCAAAAGAAGATGGATACCCCAGCTGAAGGAGATAATGAGTTTGCTTTTCCTCTGGTGTTTGCTCCTCTCAGCTGGTCTATCCACAGACCATGGTTCTCTTTACTGAATCTCTTGATTCAAATGTTCATCTCTTTGGAAATGCATTCATAGGTATATATAGCTACCAGACTTTACTATCCATTTGGGCATCCCCATCCCAGTGAAGCTAACACATAAAATGACCTTTGTGGTTTTTGATTGAAGCTATGGGTTAGCTGCCAATTACTTGAGCCTCATAGGAGAGTTAGCTCAGAGTACTAGAGCTGAGAAATGCATGCGTCTGTTGGGGTTTTTAGTAGTAGTTTCCTGACTGTATTGCACATGGGAAACACCATATCTTTAAGCAGCACGTACGTGGTCCTCACCATGAGATGCTGTGATTTCATTGGTCGGGCATGCAACCTGGCACCAAGACTTTTTAAAATCCTCCTGGTGATTCTTGAGAATTTTGTGTTTAAATGTATAGATGCAACGACTGAAGCCCATACATCAATCATAGGTAAGTGGCCCAAATCTACAAGTCAGCTTACTTGAAATAAGCTGTTTCTCACACAATGTCATGTCAGTATTGGTTCAGAAATTTCATGTCAACTGGAAAGAACAGCAGGAGCTGCTCCCAAACAAAGCCAAATTACTGCTCCTTTCTTGCCAGCGCAATGCTACCTAGTCTTTTGTGTTGGTGCAGCCAAGGTCTTCGGAAGCATTTGCTGGGGTACCAAAGAGAAAGAACACACAGAGGCGGAGATCCGAGGTTTTCCCACAGGCATGGGTTCCAGGCAGCTCCTGGCTGCCAGGTCAATGGCTACCTTGTGTTGTCAGTCTTCAAACTATAAAAATAAATGACCAGTTGGAGAGACACTGGAGAGCCTGAACCTTCAACTTCCTGGGTGAGAACACAGAACATCAGAAAATATTACCAATTTTCAGCATTAGCGATTTCTATTTAAATTTTATTTAAAGAACACAGCTTTAAAAAGTCACAAAGGAAAACAAAAAAGAAAGAAAGAAAGAAAGAAAGAAAGAAAGAAAGAAAGAAAGAAAGAAAGAAAAAAGACCAGTGCTTAGCATGCACATTTCTTTTCTTCCATTCTCCCTCTTTTCTTACTGTTTGTGAAATTCAGTTTTCTTCTGTTTGGCAAGTGGAAACGATCGGGTGATAGTTAGAAAACGGATATTATGTAATTTTTATCTGGAAATGTAGTATATTAGAATTCGTAATTTTTTTTCAGCATAAGACTTTTTTGGAGCTCCTTGAGGTCAAAGGTCATTTTTCCTTGGTTTGCACATGCTCATTAGCACGGCACAAAGAACAGGGAGGATGTTTAATTGAAGCAGCTCACTAAAAGAGAAAAATTCGGGGATCTATTAAAAATGGTCTTAGTCAAGGTCACTCTGCTTTAACTGTCAGAAGCAGCATCTGCTCCTTCCACAACTATAAGAAGAAACTCGGACTCAATATATCTTTCACCTTTGAGACTCACGCCAGACATCTTTCAGAAGCACTGTTGCCACTGTGCAGTTTCTCTTGTGCTAAGACAGCACAAGACAAAAGATGACTGTGCCCATGAACCCACTGGGTTCTTATGTGCGTACTTTGAGGGTTTGTGTGCGGTTATTCAGATTCTGACCCCAGCCATCTCTTCAGTTGTTTCTCAGAAAAACTGTCATCAACTGTCCTATCCAACTCTACTGCTGAGAAAAGATTCATTATCTTGTTTTTGAAATAAAACTGGTTTGGTTTCCATATGTAAATGTGTATGTGCATGTATACACACGCATACATATATGCTGGAAATGTGCCATGTGTATACCCAAAAATCTGTCTACATGTCTTTAAAACCATAGTAGTTAATATGAGCTGGGACTGTATGTGAGGTCCTCCTCAAAGCTGTCCTGTTTGGGCTGGGTCAAATGAAGAAAGAGGAAGCAGGAGATCAGCCACATTCTGAAGTTTACTTTGGAGAAGGGAACGGATAAAACGAGACTGCAGATATATCTCTCTGTTATTTTTATCTCCCAGATTAGAGGGGAAAATGATGGTGGAATAAACATGTACTTAATACCTAATTTGGGGATTTCAGAAAACTAAGGGGGAGGGAGTGACTGACGGGGTGGGGCAATGGAGACAGTCCTTCTCCTTGGGGACCATCTTGCCAGGCCTGAGCTGCTTCTCCTGTGTTTATCTTTTGAGAATGCTGGAAGGGCTGGTAGAGGATTGTTTTGATGACATAAGGCTTCGGTGGGAGGCACATGTTGCTTTGATCATTTTTCTATTGCTGTAAGGAGGCCGTTCAATTGAACTTTTGCTGGAGAATTTTTAAAGTTGTCCTGATATTTTCCTTGATAAATGTTTGCTTTCTTAAGGGAGCAAGGTATACCAAATCCCCTTATCAGATTGCTGACATGAAGGGTAACATCCTTGCTTGAGCTTGTTCGTAGAGTCATATAGCAAGAAGGTCACCTCTGACCCCACCACAGAAGGTGAAACTCTTGTCTCTGTTTGAAGTGACAGGGCACATGATAATATTCTCTTACCTTTAAAAAATGTATCTACACTGATTATTTTGGGTCTTTTATTAACAATTCTTGTCCCTTTTTGAACATACTATTTTCACTCAAAATAAAATTAAATGGGATTCTACTTTGGTGAGCCTGATTAAAAACAAACAAACACACAAACAAACAAATGAACAAAGCAACCTTTTAGGGCTCACACAGAGTCCTAAAGCAATTCTTAAAATGGAGAATGGGATCAGAAGTGAAAAAACACAGGAGCAAATCCAAAACCCATCAGGACAAAGTCCAAATCTGTAGCACCATGTCCAGCATCTGGAGCTTGCAATATAATCAGCTGGGCTCTAAAGGGCTTAGGCAGCCCCACCCACCAGCTCGGCCGCCTGGAGCACCATCCCTGCAACACGGTACTTTGCTTCAGCTGCTCTCCAGGAAGCCCTCCATAGTACCATCTTCATGGATGATATCTGTGATGTTGCCAAGCTCCGTTGCCATCTGGATAGGAAGGAAGCCTTAGACTGAAGCTGTATCAGAGTCTGTGTGCTGACCCTGGGGAAACACTTGCTATGATCCTCCTGCCACACCCCTGCAATGGTTTGGGTCTCTCTGTCTGTTAGAGCTGCTTCTTCAGCGCTGGCCTTACTACTGTCCTGCCTTGACATTTCCTCCATCAAACAAATCAGTCCACTCCCTTTAAATTTATCTCCACTTCAGTTCTCAGAATAAGGATATAATGCAGTCAGATTCTTTGCCAAAATATCACATGGAAGGATATGCCTGATAGAGTTCTCATTCCCCTCTGAACCTCATCAGCCAGACCTCCACTGTCCATGTTTCTCCCAGCATTCTTAACTTCCAAGTTCCCAAAAGAATGACCCATTAAGCTTGGCTCATAGCAACCAATGGTTTTTCCAGCCCAAAGTCCCAAAGTCTTCCAAATCTCTCCCACTAAGCAACTTCCAAAGGCCTGAAAAGTCACATGTTCAAGTTTTTCATAGCAACAACTCTTGGTACCTTTTTAAAAGTAAAAAAATTAGTTTCTTTTTCTGGTGATGTAATAAAATCCCTTACAAAAGTAAGATAGCAAATAAAGTATTTATTTTAGTTCACTGTACCAAATTACAAAATCATTGTTGTGGGGCTATGAAAGGTATAGGACCTTGGGACAGACACATTGTCAAGAGCAAGCTGATCACATAGTCAAGAGCAGAGAAGAATGAGTTACACACACACACACACACACACACACACACACACACACGCACGCATGTGCACACACACACACACGCTTCCTGGTGTCCAGCTGGATCTCTTCTTTGCACTCAGCCTAGAAACCAGCTGAGAAAAATGATGTTTCCCATATTCTGGGTGGGTCTTCTCACTTCAATTAACCAAAATAAGATCCTCCATCAGACATGCTCACAGGCCAACCTAATGTAGACAGCCTCTCATTAACCCTTACTTCCCAGGCAATTCTAGATGGACCCAAGTTCACAATTAAAACTACCCATAAAATTTACCTATGGAATGACCCTATAGGGCAATAACTAGCTTTAGATAAAAACAAAAACAAAAACAAACAACCCCCCCCCAAGGAATTCTTGTAATTCAGGCTTGCAGAGGTTGGCATTGAAGCCTGATGCTTCTCATTATCAAAGAGTGCTTAGGGTATGCTGAGTCACCCGCCCAGAGTGATGGCGGTTACATATTTCAATTTTATTATAACTGAGTCATAGGAGTAGTTCATTATTGAGTTCTATTGACTGTTAAAGAAACAAAGTTAAATATAAAAACATTTGGCTGTTTTGATTCTTAGGACTAACAGAACCCAGGATTGATTCCTCATCTTAGATTTTTTTTTGTTGTTCCTGGAAAGTGTGAGTAAGAGAATTAAGAGCTGCTTAGGCAAGTCTGGGCCCCACCAGGCCCCACAGTTTGCTCACTCTTGTAGGTAGAAGTGAGAGACTGTGAAGACTGGCTAGGACTGCTCTGCTCTCACTGTGCCCCACATCATGATTTATTTAGTGGGATAACTGATAAACAATAACATCACGGTACAACAAGTACATTTCCTTTCCTGAGTAACTTCCTTTTCCCCAAACCGAACTTGCCACAATACAAGGCAATTGGAGCAACACTGAGGCTCAAAGTGAACAAAACACCTTCCCATCCAAGCATGGAAATGCTGTGTCTAAAGTGTTAAAACAGACAAAGAACGAGCAGCTACTCAGGATGAAAGGAATGACGCAGGCTTCTGGAAGACAAGGAAAGAACAGAAACTATGTGGTCACAGAGGGGGAGCAAGTGACCGAAGAGAGTCATCGTGGGGGTTTCAATGAGATGTCCCCATAGTTTTGGGCATGTGACTACCTGGTCCCCAGTTAGTGCCATTTGTGGAGGCTGAAGGGGCGTGGTCTTGCTTTTAGGTGTTACTAGGTGGAGTTATGTTACTAGGGTGGGCTTTGAGAGTTTAAAGCCTCTTGCCATTTTGCGTTCGCTCTCTGCTTGTGGTTCAAGATGTGAGCCTTCAGCTTCCTGCTCCTCTTGCTTTGGCTCTGCTCCACCATCATGGACTCTAACTCTCTGTAACCATAAGCCCAAATAAATTATTATTTCCTATGGAGAAGAGGAGGAAGAAGAAGGGGCAAGGAAGGAGAGGGAGAAGGCAAAGAGGAATGGAGGGAGGGAATAAGCCTGGTGTGGTGCTATGTACCTGTAATCCTATCACTTGGGAAGCAGAGGCAGGAAGATCATTACAAGTTCAAGATCAGCCTGGTCCACACAGCAAGTTTGAGGCTACCCAGGACTACATAGTAAACTCTGTCTCAGTAAATAAATAGAATGAAACATTCATAGGGAAATCAGTACTAATAAGCTCTGTTTTACAGCATCCATCTTCTTGATAATTACCAGAAACTCCAGTTTGAAGTAGGGGTTACATCTTATGCTGCAGAAAGGTGACCTCACTTTTTAGCTTTCTTGTGGTCACACATTATACTCAACTTCAGAAATCAGTTCTTAAGTTACAAACAACAGTTCTCCTGCAGAGGGTGGAGAGCTTGAGAAGGAAGCAGCAATGGTTTTTCAGTGCTTAGTGGTGACTGAACATCACTGGGTACCAACAAGGATTTAGATATAGACCCAAGCAGCATCGATGCTTCAGTCTGTTTAGTTCTCACAGCAGTCTTAAGAAGACAAGAGTATGAACTACTCTACTTTACAGATGAGGGAACTGGTCCTAGAGAGCTCTTCCAGAGAAGGTTCCTGCTCTCCTGCTCAATGCAAGTGGCTTGCAATACACACACACACACACACACACACACACACACACACACACACACACATCTGCCAAGAACAGGTTCTGGATCTACCAATTCATCCTTCTACCTTCCTCACAAGCCTGCACACAGAGTGCCTGAATCTGACCCGAAGGCGACCTTCCAAGGGTAGTACTAATAGCCAGGTCTGCTGTTTTGTGTGTGTGTGTGTGTGTGTGTGTGTGTGTGTGTGTGTGTGTGTGCCTTAGTCAGGGTTTCTATTCCTGTACAAAACATCAAGACCAAGATGCAAGTTGGGGAGGAAAGGGTTTATTCAGTTTATACTTCCAAATTGCTGTTCATCACCAAAGGAGGTCAGGGCTGAAACTCAAGCAGGTCAGGAAACAGATGCTGATTGAGAGGCTATGAAGGGATGTTTCTTACTGGCTTGCTTCCCTTGGATTGTTCAGCTTGCTTTCTTATAGAACCCAAGACTACCAGCCCAGGGATGGCACCACCCACAATGGGCCCTCCCATCCTTGTTCAATAATTGAAAAAAATGCCTTACAGCTGGATCTCATGGAAGCATTTCCTCAAGGAAGGCTCCTTTCTCTGTGATAACTCCAGATTGTGTCAAGTTGACACACAAAACCAGTCAGTATAGTGTGTGTGTGTGTGTGTGTGTGTGTGTGTGTGTGTGTGTGTGTAGATGCAGATTGTCACTACAAGAGTAAACCCTAGTGCCAAGAGCAAAGAACTGAGAGGACAAGTGCAAGGGATTCTGGGAGCTTATTCAGCATCTGATGGTGTTTTGTGATCTCATCCTTATTATCTCCAAAAGCCTCACTCTTAAAGTCAAGGCCTGTGTACTGTCCCATAGGCTCAAACAAATGCATCAATAAAGCCTCCCTTGGAGAACATTGCTTACCTTTCTACAATTTCTATCTTGAGTTGAGCAAAGGGACATAAGGCTGAGATGGCGACATTAGGAGCCAGCATGATTGGGAACTCTCTCAAAAGTGCCTTTTTCAGAGAGTTGAACCTAACCTGATAGCTCTCACAACCTGGTGGTTTACCATGGACCATTCCACTAGGTATAAAGATGAGTAGAAATCTCATTCTCTGGCCAGCTAATGCAGCCATGTGAAAACCCAGAGCCAAGAAAGGAATCCTGTCAACCTGCCAGTCCCCAGGTACTACAGGAAGATTCCTTTATGACCAGAGGCTTGAGGACTTGGTCAGATATTTTAATGCTTCTGCTATGGACAGACAGATAGAAGCTTGCATTTGGATTGATGTCTGCCACTTACAAACTGTGCAATCTTGGAGGCACCTTAAAAGCCTTCTGCAGGTGACTTATAAACATAAACATTTCAGCTTTCTAATATACATTACATGTATAGTATTTGATCTATATTAGTATTACATAATTTTTATTTCAATCATTCTCAAAGTCCAAGTTTTCTGGTAACTTAACCACGTTCTTCCTGTAGTGTTTTCCTCTTTTTATCCCTTTAAAATTCCTTTCTTATACCATTATTTCGTCGGCAATTGGCATTATTTCTCACAGGCATGAACATATCTAGGCTAACTAATCCTAACACACGCACGTGAAAATAAGATTTACCACTCAGCTAAGGTCCAAGGTTCTATGGAGTTTCTGAAATCAAATTGATGTTATCTGAATCCTTCTAACTTTCTGTTGTTATCGAGCACAAAACATCATCTCCAAACAAACTTGTGATTCAGATGCTGCTGCTGTGTGGTAAGTACTGTGCACTTGTAACAGCGAAAACACCGGAGGGAACCCGTCAATGAGATGGCAGAGTAAGCACGAAGAAAATGAAGCCGATTTCAGAACTGGGTGTCACATTCTCTTTACATGAAGATGTTTGCAAAGACCTTCGTATAGCAGGGAAAGCAGACATACACAGCAGTACCACATGGAAAGGGGTGATGGGCACATGTTACTATTTGACCATGTGTGGTGTGTTGCATATGTTGCAGGATGTATTCACAAAAACAATGAGATGTAGACATAGATACAAAGACACAACACAATGCAGCATTTGTCCCAGAAAGGACCAACACATGTGTACTAGGATGAAAGTAGTACTCTCCCTCCTTAACTAGAGGGCTCAGTTTATTGAGATGGATTGACATTAGATCTAGAAAAAAAAGTGACCTGTTGGGCTAAGAACTCAAGACAGACATTGTTTATCAGTTTTTCTTAGCTGGCATTTTAAGGAAACAAGCTGAAGAGTATTATCCCAGATGGGTAAGTGTAGACTTAGGGTCTCTCTTGCAAAGCACTCCACTCACCTGTTGAATTTCTCTCCTTCTGCTTTCAGTTGATATGAATGTTCACAGAAAAGCAAAATGCCACAGCCACTACATAGTAGAAAACGGCATGGTTTATTGTGGTCCGGGGAGGTAGCTCAGCAGATGGTGACCTGCCTAGCATGCAGCTTGTCCTGGGTTCAGTGCTTGGCACTGCATAACTCAGGTATGGTAGCACACATCTACAGCTCAGCCTGCTGGAAAAGGAGGCAGGAGGGCTGGTTCAAAGGCATCCTCAGTACCATGGTAAGTGTGAAGCCAATCTGGCCTATATGAGTTCCTGACTCAAAATAGGGGACAGGGGGAGAAAAAGAAAAGAAAAAAGACAGGAAAAAACCCCCACTAGGGTTTATCCTTAAAAACTTACAAGCAGAATTACCATACAATCTATGAGGATCTAGCACCCCCCCCACTTCCGGTCACGCCCCTGGAAGAACTGAGAACAGCTTTTCAGGTATCTGTGCACCCACAGGAGCATTGTTCACGGAGGCCCAAAGGTAGAAGCAACCCACGAGCATATGAGCGGACAACCTGGCAAACAAACTGAAGTGGGCACATTCTCTGGGAACTTACTCAGTGATGCCGAGGAAGACTGCGGCAGGAGCTGCAACACAGGTGAACCTTGGGAACGCGTTAAGTGAAACAAGCCAGGTGAAAAGAGGAGAAATGTCTTATGCTTCCACTTTGATGAGATTCCCCACTACATTCATAGAGGCAGAAAACAAATGAGACGGATGGCTAATGCATTCAGAGAGGTACGGCTGCAGGCGGGACAGAAGAAAGTATAGAGGCCGCCAGAACTTGAAGGAGAGGGGGTGAGGGGGCAGGAGATGTTTAATGGGGATGAGGTGACAGTTTCATGAGCCAAACATATCGTGGTGACAGTTGTGCAGTAATGTGAATGTACTTGATGTCATTGAGTAGAACCAACCGACAATGTATCCATTTGGTGGATCCAACAATTCCTCGAGTCTTTAACATTGTAACAAAACTATTCTTTTTTTTTTTTCTTGTTCATCATTATCAGAGTCTATGCAACTCTACACTCCTTAATAACAATAGCTACCATTTACTGGTTGTTCTTCGTACTATTTCAGAGTTTGATACTTTATGCAGTCTATATAATGTGAATGTGCCAAGACATAAATAGTATCATACTTATTTGGCAAAGAGGGCACTGGCTCAGGGAGGCGTGACACGCAGCTGGTGAGTGTCACAGGAGGCTGGGCCCCTTCCTGTACCTCCCTATGTGGCTGCCTCTTTGTGAGTAATTTGGGTACAAGGTCCCAACTTGTCCCATAGCATCAACCCTCTCAACACTGATGGCATTTGTTTGATAATCTCCTGTGCTCCTGGTCATTGTCATGCCAGATGTCACACTACCCTAAATAGGAATGACTCCTCTAGCTGGGCTTGTTCTTCAGCTCAGGCACTGTGAGCTTTGTGCTGGCTTCTTGCGGCTCTATGTGACTCTGAGTTAAAGGGGCTCTCCAGCTATTCATTCACTAGTTTATGAACAAAAACAAACGGAGGGCCAGCAAGATGGCTTAGGTATAACGGAGTCAGCCACGCAAGCCTGAAGACCTGAGTTCAATCCTTTGAACCTATACAAAAGTAGAAAGAGAGAACCGATTCCTCAGAGTTGTCTTTAGATTGGCACACATGCTCTAGGGCAAACAGGTTCAGACATACCATGTACTTACATGTAGTAAAAATAAATCTAAAAGAATAAACAGATACTTCCCATATTGGGTACCACTCTAGATCTTGGAGCTTCAGGGGGCTAAGACAGAGAGTTTCTTCCTCCTTGGAGCTTTCATTTTGGTGAGGGTAAACAGAAATAATCATATAAACAAATGTGATTAAAATAATCTCAGGTGGTTAAGAAGTGCTAACTAAGGAGAAAACTCAAATGTGCAAAGATAAAGTCTGATGGAAGTGCTACTGCGCATGCTGGGATGATGGAGGGATAGGCATTAAAAGGAATAAATAAGGGGATGGAGCCAACAGGACATTCCATGCTCAGGGAACAGCAAGTGCAAAGACTCGAAGCTAAATGAACTTGGCAAGATTAATGCAGAGAGCAGAAATCTGGCTAGAATACAGTGTGAGGACAACTCCAGGGGCTGAGGTTGAAGGGGCAGGCGAGGCTTGGCCATGGCTAATATTTTAACAATGACAAGGAATTTGGGTTTTATCAAAGTTCTCTAGGCCATTGTGGTGGGGGTTGGGGCACGCTTTTTTCTGACTTGTGTCTTGAGTTGGAGGTGTGTCAAGCTTAGAAAGGGAGTCACTAATCAGATGACTGTTAGAGGCATCTGGGAAAGGATGGTGGTGGCTAGGACCATGGTCAAGCTTGGATCTGGCTTGTGAGTCCCTCCAAGGTTCGTATGTTGGAAGTTGGATCCTCAGTATGGTGGAGCTAAAAGCTGAAGGAACTTATAAGGCACAGTGCCCCATGGAAGATGGTTAGGGCATTGGATGCTCACTCAAGAGGGACTAATGTAATCACTGTCAGTCTTTGGTTAGTGTCTACAAAAGTGGATTATTATCAAATGATAAAGCCTGGCTTCTGAGTCTCTCCGGTCTCTTGTTTCACTACAGGATCTTTTTTGCAGTGTGCTGTCAGTGTGATGGGGTTCACTCCAGCCCTCACCAGAAGCCAAACCAGTGGGACTGACTAGTTCCAACTTTTGACCTTTAGCTTTGTAAACTGTGATTTGAATGAATCTCTTTTCTTTGCAAAGTACTCAGCCGCCAATATCTTGTTATAGTGAATATGATAGTTAGCTTTAAATGTCAATTTGTCTCAATTTAGAATGTCCAGGAAGAGAGTCTCAAATGAGTAATTGTCTTTATCAGATTAACTATGAACATGTCTTTTGGGGGGGGGACTATCTTGATTGTTAATTGATAGAGGAAGACACAGCCCACTGTGGGTGGCACCATTTCTTAGGCTGGGCCCTGAATTACAAAGGATGGGGAAAAGTAGATTCAGCAGAAGCAGAAACTGGTTTTGTGGATACACTAGTTTCCTTCTTCTCTTGAGTATGGATGTGGTGTGACTAGACTCTTGAGTTCCTGCCTTGACTTTCCCTCAATAATGGACTGTAACGTGTAAGCCAAAGCAAACCCCTTTTTCTCCTAAGTTGCTTTGGCTTGGAGCATTTGTCACAGCAACAGAAATGAAACAGAAAAGTAATTAAGCCACCCTGCTGGCGCCATTTTTTTTTCCTGGTGAAGAAGACTTCCCACTGGAACTGAAGTGACTGGCTTCCCCGAGTCAGCAGTTCTGTGCCTCTACTCTGCGAGTATGTGCGTGTGGGGGTGCGTGGGTGCGTGGGTGCGTGTTCCTGCACTTGAAGTCTAGGAGGCTGGGGAGGCACTCTACTTCAAGCCTGATGTCCTGTTTGCTTCTTGATGGCCCTCCTGATCATATCTGTTGGGGTGGCTCTGAGGGAACTCCCTATCTCAAGCTTCTTGAGGTTCAGAGGTCACCATTGCCATGGGACCCTGGAGACTGTTAATCCCACACCACAGGGTCTCTGTTCTGTTCCACACTGGCTTGAACACGCCAGCTGTCAGGATTTCTTTTAAGCTTTCAAAATGGCTTGGGAGGAAAAAAAGACTGAAAGACTGTTGGACACCAGATAGCACTTCTTAAGCAGGGCTTGCTGAGTTACGTGTAAATGAATCAGAACCATGTGCCAGTAGACTTCTCTTTGCAGGCATTTGGATTTAAAAATAAAAGGGGTAGGGAGGGGGCGGGGGAGGGAAAGCATGACTGGGTTTTGCAAGGACCTGAATGAGAACTTCACAGAACGAAGGGCCCCAAACAGGGTGTGATTCCCCCCTCCTCGTCCCTCTTCTCATTTCTTTCATCTCCAGCCTGTGAGAGCTACTTGATGTCTGTGACATTCCAAGGCACTTTCACCGCAGACACTGTGTCCTGGTATTCCCTGTGTCCTTGCCAAAGGACTTGTTATGCTGTGGTTAAAACTATGCCTCACCAGAACCATTCTGACTTCTAAGAAGTTTGTAGACTTTATTCTCATGACACTCAGGCTGCTGATAGCAGGAGCATGGCTTTTTGACTATGGCGCTGCCTTGAGAAACTGGGAGAGGGGAGGGCCTTACGCTGGTAGCACTCTGAACTCACCCTGGCTCTCAGACCTTGGCCAGGTCAGTATTATAGCTCAAAACCTCGGCTTTCTCATTTGGAAAATGGGAGTTAATCTCTCCCCCGTGTCCACAGGTTGTTCTGGAGCATTGCGTAAGTCACTGGCTGCAGTGAATGTTCCAGAAAGGTTGGCAATGGTCTCCACAGGTTCATTCATCTAGTCTAAGAATGAAATAAATGTGTGTTCTCTTCTGTTTGTGCTTTGGAAGGATAGTAGTAGAATCTAGGTTGGTTTGAAATAAGAAAAGAATTCATTAATAACATCTACCTGCCTGCCACGACTCAGAGCCTTAGAAACTTAGAGATTAGAGAGTCTTGTGCTACCCTCTTTATTTTATGCCTAAAAAATTCTAAAATGAAAATAAAAAATAAATATTTAAAAGAGAAAAAAAAAACCTTAAGCCTCATGTATGGTGCTACACGCCTTTAATCCTAGCCCTTGAAAGGCATAGGTAGGCAGATCTTTGTGTGTTTAAGGACAGTGTGGTCTACATAGCTGCCAGGCCTAAACAGTAAGACCCTGTCTAGTAGAAAGAAGGTGAAATAAGTAAATAGTTAAATTCTACAGGTCACAGAAGAGAATGACTAGACCAAATCACCCAGCAGTCACATTAAAGGAGCCGTGGTGCTCAGAGCTGAGAGAGGAAACCACATTCTTAGTTACAGAGATATTACAAATAACACAGCCAATTACTCTAGAGTATTTTATTAGCATCTATTTATCAATGCATATCACTGTTTATATACTAGCACCTATACACACATACATATGCGGGTGTGTGTGTGTGTGTGTGTGCGTACATACTAGAGTTGGAGATTAGATATCACACATGCTAAGCAAGTGCTTTTGCTACAGAGCTCCAACCCAGATCCCCACATTTCTATTTATGTTTTTAATAGCCGTGATTTATCGCAGTTCTTGGTATGCAGTAGCCAGAAGAGAAGACAAAACCCCACAACTTGAGAACCTTGCCAGCAAGAGGAGAGTAATGTTATGAAATCTCTCTCTCTCTCTCTCTCTCTCTCTCTCTCTCTCTCTCTCTCTGGAAGACAGTTTTTAAAGGAAATAATTCATACTTCTCCAACAAACAAGATACCTTTTGGTCTTTATGTGGTTAACCTGTGTGTGTGTGTGTGTGTGTGTGTGTGTGTGTGTGTGTGAGAGAGAGAGAGAGAGAGAGAGAGAGAGAGAGAGAGAGAGAGAGAAAAGGACAGAGATAGAGGGACAGAGAGACAGAGAGAGATAGAGAGAGTCAGAGAGAGGCAGAGAGATAGAGACAGAGAGAGGCAGAGAGAGATGGAGACAAAGAGTCACACAGAGAGAAGTTTTAGCCCCTCCTTTCGAACCTGAGCCCATGATTCTAACTGGTCCAGGCACTCCAGGGCTCTGATTTGTGCTCCTGGAACAGGGATCCGTGTGTGGCCTTTATAAACAGGGGCAGTCACAGCACTTCCACAATGTTTGGAACATGAACAATGGTCAGGGAGGCAGGGTGACAAACCAGGGTGAGCGTTTGCCTGCAGCCTGGAGACTTGAGACGATCAGTGTGCCTTTCCTGCGTGCTGAGAGGTGCTAAAAGCTGTGTCAGGAGACAGGAGAAAGAGGAGTAGGGGAGGAGAATGGAACAGAGAGACTAAACGGATGGGCAGCCCACCTTTGGATATCCAGAAAACCTGAAACAACAAATGCCTTCTTCTCCAAAGGGATTTCTGTCACTTTCATGTAAAAGCATTGACTATGATGGGTAAGGGTTGGCAGGGCTGTTGGTGTCACGCTGGGTGATGAAGTTGTATACGCTGATGAAGATGAGTGGGTCCTTTGTGGAAGTGATGATGATTTGGGAAATGTTTGCTGGGGTCTCTACATGGGAGGGGCTTATGTCTGTATGATGAGTTATGGAGGAGAGTAGGCAGTCACCCCTGGTCTAATCTGACAAGCAGAAAGGATAACATCCCATCTCCTCACCGCACAACCACAGTCCCAATTACTGTCCCCAGTACCTGCAAAATGTACCTTGGAAGTCCACTGTTTATATGACATCAATAGGTCTGGTCAGTGGAAATCCAGCTGATCTGGGTCCCACAGTAGACCAGTGAACACAGACATGCTTTTCTTTGTTTTAGACGGGTTTTTTCTTTAAACCTTAACATGTTCTCAGACTCTCAAACAGACACACAAAGCATTTCCCAAGGTAGCTTGCTTGGTGACCTCTTTGTTTGTTTTGCTTTGCTTGGAGGAGACTCTCCTAAGAAGAACATCTTAGAGAGGCTGTGAGCTATGGAGTTGTTTCCCCCACCACCACCCAGAAAACTGCAAAGTAGTATTATTTGGCAAAAGTCAGTTATGATTTATTGTCTCCTCATTCCAGAAAACACTGGAGAAACAGAAGTGAAAAGAGTGGAAAGCTAAACTGAAGAGACCAAGAATGGAGAGAAAAGTCGGGTTGGAATGAGCCCCTGGATTAGGAGATGGAGAAGTGACTACTCTTCAGTGGACCTGGGTTCAATTCCCAGCACCTACAAGGCAGCTCCCAGCTATAACTGTAACAGCAGAGCTGACATCCTCACCCAGACATACATGCAGACCAAACACCAACACACGTAAAAATACAAAAAGCAAACAAACAAACAAAAACAAAAGAAATATTTAAAAGAGAGAGAGAAAGAGATGGGGATGGGGGGACAGGGGACAAGGCTTCTAGATGATCAGGCAGGAAGCAGAAGAAATAACAAAAAGCGCCCTCCTCAACAGAAGAACATTCCTCCAGTACTCGTAGAAGGTATTAAGTGCAAGAAGATAAAGGGATTAAGTGCAAGAAGTGAAGAGATGAAGGGATTTTCTTTTTAATTTTAATATTTTTAAATATGTAGCACAAAACTCTATATGGGGGGCAGGGAAAGGTTTTTTTTCTTGGTTTGTTTGTTATTTGTTTTTTTAACATGAGGACTTTGGATAACGTAATGCATGGGCTTCAAAACCAAATTAAGGAATGACACAGAAATACTGTTCATATGGCTTTTGACATCTAGCATCGAGTGAGCTCACAGCACTTGATAGGGATGGCTGGCCACACCAGGCTAAGGCCACGTAGCCTGAAACATCACTTACATGACCTCAATTTACAACAGGATTACCGAGCCTTTGTAGGGACAACTGACAAGTCAGCCTGTGGAACCACTAGTGTGCACAGAAAAGATTGTCACTCTTGGTAAATCCTGTAGGGAAGATGCTGAGGTGGGGCCTTGAGTGGCAGGTGGGAAGAGTACAGTGACTTTGAGGTAGGGGGTGAGATGGGGAAGTGACATAAATGGCTCATGTGGATGTACCATAAAACAAGGATGTGTCTTGGATGTCCCAGAATCAGATTTTGATGTCAGTAGAACTTTTTCAGGGTAGAGGCCCTAACAGTGCAAGCCCAGGAAGGCCTGGCGCCAAAGACCATTTCATCAACAAAAGAAATGATATACAGTCAAGGGTACAGCCTGATTGTATTTCAAACCCCAACACTCAGACCATGACCCAGCACAAGAAAAAATAAGTCAAGACTACCACATTTCATCATTTATTGATTGAAAAAAATCTTCTACTCTTTTTCTCCTGAAAAGCCTGGAGCAATATTGCTAATGCTTTTTGTCTCTCTTTCCTCCATCAGATACTTTGGCCTTGGCTGGTTATGCTGCAGAGACCATCTACCACTTTGCCTTCAGGTTGTGTGAAGTCTTTTGGGGCTTCTTAAAATCCAAACCTTTTAAAACATAGAATATTCAAATCTTGGTTGCATTCTCGGTCTGTAATCTGTAACCCCCACAAGATTCATGAACTTATATCAATACTTCTGATTATTCTTAAATAATAGGAAGTGAACCTGGAATGGGAGAAACCGAGCAGAGAACAAGATGACTGAAACTCTTCAGACAGATTTTGAGTTTGATGGTGACATCACACACACACATATAGCACAGGTACACATACACATAGCATACACATACATGCGCACACACATACAGATACACACATATGCCACAGACTTAGACACACATATACTCCCAGACACACAGAAAGAGAGCCAGAGGCAGAGCTTGGGATAGGATTATGCTGCTTACACAAGTCTTGGGAGCAGGAAGAGAATATCAATAGGTCTTGTGTGTCTTCAATCAGAGGAACCATGGAAGATACACGCATGGGTTGTGAGAGGAAGTTTTGAGGCCATCTTGCTAATGACCTAATGTAGTAACTTAAAAATGAGAAAATGGAGGCCCAACAAAGATGGTTTCTCCAAGGCCAGAAAGATTAGAACCATCAGGATTCTAAGACTCCAAGTGATAAAGTTAAGCTCTATTGTCACATGTGTCGTGGGCTTTTCTGGCAATTGCTACCAGGTCCTACTATTGCCTTGGTTACTGCTGTATGTCAGTAGACACAGAAACAGTCCCAGGATTGCTGAAGGCTGCAAGTGTGGGAAGAGCTGTCTATTCATCCTGGAAACTTTTGACTTTGTGAGGGCTGAAGAGCTCAGGAGAGTGTAGATTTACCTGGGAAATCTCCCCACATCAGTTGCTAAGCAGGAAAAGAGTCAGTGGGGCAATGGTAAACTCTCTGAATCCCAGGGAGCTGAAAAACCAGAGCTGCTGGAGAATCCTGAGACCCCACTCAATGTCTGGGAGATCCGAGACACAAAGTAGACGCATGAAAAAAAAATGCCTTTGCCAGGCCAGGCCGGCGCGCAGCCAGAGGGCCAGGCTGTTCATGTTTCAGAAACAAGGGCAATGATATCTATGGAATCCCACAGCAGAGGAAGCATGGCTCCAGCCTACTGCGTAAGTTACACTCTACAGCTTCTTCAGAGACAACACAAAACCGCTGTGGTCACTTGACCTCGATCTGTGGCTTTCCCACCAGGGGTTTGGCCCACATTTACCAACCATTTTCCCAGGGGCCCCCCCAACCTCTTTCAGCCTCCATAATTTGTGAGAAGCCTCCTATGGGAATTGGAGTTTCCACCGTCATCTTCGCTAGTGTGGCTGTGTAACCTGGCTGGAAGACTGTCCTGAGCGAGATGCTTTTCTTTGTGCCTTCTGAACTTTACAAAATTTAAGCACAACACAGTAATGGCTTCAGCGCTCAATCTTATCAGTCTTATTGTTGTTCCTTGGCCCCTGCAATGAGGTCTTTACACGGGATGGAGGGTATAGTACAGCAGCAGGTATCACGGGGACAATGACAAATGAGGAAGGTGTCAAGAGAGACTGTTCAAATAAACAGTTGTGTGCTTGCAAGTACAGCTTGAAGACCTCAGATCTTTCTCTCGCCCTCTGTTTTTTTTCCCTCCCTCCACAACAGAAGATTAAGTTTGCTGTGAATATGAGCTGATGAAAAGAATTCAAATAGTACTTTGAATAGGACCCCAGTCAGACCCACAGGAGAGCTACAAATTGCATGTGGAGACACTAGTCTCCGTTGCAGAAAGCGAGCATTAAACCCACATATCTTCTTTCTATAAGGTACTAACTTGTAAATTAACCTTTAATGGTGTATAAATGATGTTCTGAAAGAACTGCTTATGCAGCTATATTTATGATCTAGAAAATTGCAAATATTTACAAGATTATAGGTGTTAATGGTCTGTCAAAAATGTTTGTATATTGTACATACATTAAACCCTGGGTTCAGACCACCCTGGTATAAAAGACCACCACTCTCAAGTCCCATATAGTGTTTCACTCTGATTCCATATATGCCAATCCCTATAATTAGCCTGCTCCCTAATATAGATCAAGTCAACTTTATAGGGAATTCTCCCGATCGTTTTCATTTCATTTAAATCCAGTACCCAGGCAGCCTGTGTAAACTGTTTGCTAAATGGTCCAGGATGGCCAATCGATCTTATGTCAGCAGGGGCCTGTGAACTTGTCTATCTTGTTACAGAGAGGGCCCCTCTGGAGGGCCCAAATGCCCCTTGTCTGATTGCTTTCCGGAAATAAAATTAAGCAGATCCATGAGCTTCCAGGTCTTGCCTCTTTGCTGATGCTTGGCCCTTGGAACCCTAAAAGTGCATAAGCCAAGGGCATAATTCATTTCAAAAGCCGTTGCTCGTTAAAGGCAGTGTCTAACCCAGGTGGTCACAGTGGTGAGGACTGAAGACAAAGGCAAAGAAATTCCCTTTCCTCTCACAAGTGTGACTTATAGTGGCGTGCCGTGCAACTTGTGTTTCGGATCTTGCATCTTGCTCTCTTACCGTTGTTCCCTGTGAGTGTGTGGTAGGAAGAAAAACAAAAAAGGTCACTGGACCTCTTGAAATGGTGGTCCCATCTCGGTTTATTATCTCATCTGCATGTTTTTATTAATGTCAAAATGTTTCCAGGGGCTGTCTGGAGATGAGAATTCCCCAGACATTCGCTAATGCTGTCTGCTTTGTAGAAATTCATAAAGCAAGTTCATTGGAAAATACTAAGGGAAGAACTGCCTTCCCACACAACACTATGGTTGCTCAAAGTCCCTGAGCGGAAAAAGGATAACGCTGGAATCTTTATATAGATCACCAAATAATAGCTGCTTCCCACACCACACCCGGACCCCACCCACACAAACACAGCAGGAACACCATCGAATTAATTTTCCTTTGAGCCCTTTTAAGCAGCCTTGACCACACATGCTTATTTTCTTGAAAACAAACTAGATGCTTGCAAGGTTGCAATAAATTTGAAACCACCAAGAGCTGTGAAGGTCCCAGACAAGGAGCAGACAGCCCTAGACAAGTGGACGGGCTAAGGGGTGATCTACATAGTCAAACAGTAGACTAATATTTCTTTCCTGGGGGTGATTTTCAAAGATCCTATCTCTTTTGTCGTGTCTAACATTTGAGACAGATTTGTTAAAATGATGCTAGGATTCTTGGTGGGCTCTAAAGCAGAGATTTCCATGGTGCTATCCTGTATGTCTGTTCACTTTGAAAGGTTATAAATTTGTAATACATAGGATACAACTTTTCCCTCTGGGGCTCTAACTGTTTTAGGATCAGGGGTAAAGAGAAATGGGCTTCTCTGGGGGGATGTGTATGGGGAGGGGGGCAGTGTAGCAACTTCCAAGGGGTTACAGAGACAATGTAGACCAGGAGAACTCAGAGCATTTTAATTCATACTCACATGCTGTTGACAGAACGTATTCAAGGTGGTTCTTTTTTATGGTGGTTTTTTTATTATACTCAAAATGAGGAAATTGCTTCCTATACTGTTTGTGGTATACAGACAAGATAGTTCAAAATCTGGTATCTGCATGGAAAGGGGAACTCTAGACTATGAGGGGGACACAGGGAAAGCCCTGGGTTCCAGTTTGCACTTTGGGCAAAGGCTACTGCTTGCTCCACTCAAGTGCCAAGTGAAACAATTGGAAAACAAATAGAATATAGAGGGAGTCTAGGCTAGGAGATGGATATCGTCCATCATATGTTGATCAAGGAAGCGAAATGCTCAAACAGCCAAATGTAGTTGCTCGTTCTGGAAGGATCCTCTTTTGTGAAGAAAATTAGAGAGACAGGTGAGGTTATTTGGAGCCTGGATATTCCCTGGAGATGTTTAAAAAGAAGACAGCCAGGGCGATTACACACAGCCCCTCTTCTTTGCACAGTGAGGTTGGCAGGGTCTGTGAGAGATTCATCAATTGTTTCAAACTATTTCTTTTAGCATTATGGGTTTGGCAAAACTCCAGATATCCTTTATCAAGTGTTTTCTGCTGCCCCCGCCTCATTTTTAATTCCCATGTGTATTTCAAAGGCAGTCTGCATGTCTTTGACTCATTTACACTAAAATCATCCAAAATGTTGGTTGGGATGCATTAGTTGATGCCCACAGAAAAGGACGGTGCCCCTTTAAAAGAGATGTTAGAAAACTTTTCCTTCATCCCTCTTCTACTTGCCAAATGCAGTTCAAAGTAAATCCACCCCCCTATGTTCCCAGGCTCCCCTATCATCAATTTTTTAATCATATTAGAAAAGGAAATTCCAAGGAACACTAAATTTGGGGGAAATTCTTCATTCCATTCTCCCGCCTTTAAAAATCATGTGTATTTTAAGGGAAATCTAATCCATATGCTTCTGATTCATTTACACTTAAATCATTAAAATGTTGTTTTGAGCAAGCTGCTTGGTGTGCAGGAATGGCCTTAAGCCTCCTTTTTATCATTATTTCTTCAAGCTCTTTTCTCCAAAACAGGAAGCCACATTGAGAAAAATCAAATATCTAAAAGTTTAAATTTGGCACGATCATCCTGAGGCTGCCATGGTTTAGATAAATCTAGTCTCGCCCGTCTTCCCATAGGACCCAGTGCAGCGCTCTGCTTGGATGGCGAATGAATACTCATAATTGCATGTAATCAGCTAAATTGCATCTGCAAGTAAGTTACTTCCTTTGAGTAATTTGAATGGTGCGGGCGTGTGTGTGTGTGTGTGTGTGTGTGTGTGTGTGTGTGTGTGCGTGTGCGTGTGTGTGTGTGTGTGTGTGTGTGTGTGTGTATAGAAAGATAGTTCTACTAAATCATTCTGACCAACAATATACCTGGTGGTAAGATGGGATTTTAAAAGAAATCATATACTGAGATGCATGAGAGAAATGACCCAAGATTTTAACATTTGCCACAGCATGATTGAAAACCACATGGAAATATGCTGACTAGTCCTAACTATGGAGTAGCTAAAATAATTGAACCACAGTCATTGGGCTTCCTTGTGTACTAATTTGATAGATGCTGTTGTTTCTGTCTCTCCATCCTCTGAGATGATGGAAGTCCATCATTCATGTCTGTCTGTCTGTCAGTCTGTCTGTGTCTGTCTATTTATCCCTTCTGTTTCTCTTTCCTGAATCTATAGGCATAAACCCTACCATGATTGCCCTTTATCCCCATTTCCCAGAAGAGGAAGTAGGCTAAGTGTTAAAAGACAATACTGGGTTTTGGATATTAACACCTGGACCTCACAGCCAGGCCCCCTTGTCACATTTGATCAAAGCTCAGACACTTTTATTCAAAAATCTGGGCTGCCATGGGCATCAGTCTCCCACCTTGAAGCAGTCCTCATGGAGTGGACCACGTTGCTCTTATTTCTGAAGTGTGAACATGATGCCTTTGATCGAAGCCACAGAGAGTTAAGAACAACTCTCAGGTGGGTCTTGTGCTAAAGGACAGTGGTTGACATGGGCACTGCGTAGAGCAGCAGGGTCTATTTGGATGTCACCATTCAATCATCGGTGATCATAGACATGTTACTTAACCTGTGTCCATTTTCTCGAAAGTGGGGATAATAATAGTTTCCATTGAAAGAGCTGTTCTGAAAATGACCTAAGACACCCTGTGTCTAAGTATAATAGATCCTCAACAAATCACAGCTAATAATTTTCTGCCCATTAAACAGACACTCTCTACCGCCAACACTTAGGAGAATTCATCGGGACAAAAGAGCATACCTGTCATTTTATGTACAAAGAAGCTGGTAGTAGGTCTATTGGTAGATAATTTGTGAATGTCCTACATCTCCCTGGCCCTAACCACAGACCTGCAAAGGGTACACAGGGTTATTCATGCTCCTAATTCTGCAGCACAAAGCACATGGTGCCTGCACAGAATCCCCAGTAACATCCCCGCAGCCTGTGGAAATGGGAATTCAAAGTAGTGACACCAGGGTGTGTGTGTGTGTGGTGGGGGGTGGACAGACAGTACCACAACCACCACCACTCCCTGCTGTCTCTGAAACACAATTGTCATGCCATTAAGGGACATTAACATTTCTAATTTAGACCGTGAGCTGTGAAAGCTTCTCAGAGTTCACCTATCAGGTGAGGCCATCTGAATCCCATTAGAATTGTGGAATGGAAATTTCATGGAGACTTAAGATGCTCTATCATTTTAATAGAAGCATCATGTGCATCTGAACAGGGAGGTAGGAAGGAGCGACTCCTTGTGCCCTTTCTTCCCTGACTCTTCTTACTCTGAAACCTGAAACCTCCTTGGAGAACAGAGCCCTGTCACCAACCAGTCTGTCACAGAAGCTGATGCCATGTTCTACATTCTCAGGGCTGCCCTGCCCTGGAGAAGTGGGGGGATGCTGAGGTCTGGCAGAGCGTCTGAATTGAAACAGGGTAAGCATCTGGCATGGTGCACTTGGAAGAAGGATAGAGGTTGATGGGAGGCAAGGACTTCTTAGGTGACCTAACAAGGCATGCTTCTACTCTGATGCCAGAGTCCTCTCCCCAGGCTTCAAATATTGCTTGGCGAAACCCTGTGGCAACCTGTTTTCTACATCCAGGGTGACACATCCTTTAAAATTAATTTCTTGACTTGTCCAAAGGAAACTAAGGCTCTGCCTGTTCCCCTGGTGCCAAACATCTGGATGAAGGCTGGGGGAGGAAGTCCCCTGAGTAGGCCCCATGTCCTCATTTTCTTATGGCCTGGAGGGCCAGTGGCTGAGAATATGAACAAGAGTTCTAGGAGGGTATCATCCAGGAGAGCAGCTGAGGGCAGAGAGTGAAGTTTTCTACACTGTTGGGAAATGCTCCAGCCATGTCTTCTGCATGTCTGCATGCTTTGTGAGGTGGGATCTAGCCTTGTTTTCTCGATTCCTGAGCATAGCAAAGATTGTTAGTGTTTAAGGACCAGCAAATACCCAGCACATGCTTTTGGTATCATCTTATTATTCAAAGTTTCATCAGCAGCCAGAGAGATAAGGATAGAGAATATTGCAGGTCTTCCTTTATGAGAAATGGTGTCTCTACCTCTAGTTCCACTATATCACCATCATCAACAACACTGTCCCCATCATCAACGTCGTCGTCATCATCAATATAGGCAATTAAGTACTTACTGTATCCAGGCACCATACAAAGACAGGTATATAATCATTTTATTTAATTTGTAATAGTCCTTTGAAGTTGGTCTCACTACAATATCCAATTTATCAAAGGAACCCAGGGTGACTGAATTGATCAAGATCATCAAGAGAGGAAGGGGGCAGATCTCATAGCCTATAGTGTTGGCCAGTGTATAGTTAGGCAGTTCAGGTCTCCTGTGAATGAATGAATGAACACATACTTAAAGACCTGACTTGATGCCTATTAGGGACACTTGATCATCTTGGGAGAGAGTAGTATTTGGCAAAAGAGCTAGAATTGCATTTGAATTTCAGATGATGGGTATATGACCTTAGACTGGTAGTGTTGCCAGACTTATAGTCACAGCCTGATCCCTAACGAACCAGGTATGGCTACCCATCTGCCACATGAAAATTAAAATGGCCAAATTAATACTGAAAAGCACAAAAAGAGATCTATTCATCGTGGCCATGCTGGGAAGGGGGACAAAGAAATCTATCCAGAAATCTGGCTTTTTTTTTAATAGGCTCATTGGGAATAGGTGGCTGAACCTAACAAGCTGAGACCCAAATGCTCACTAATTAACTATTAGTGTAATTATCTACCTATAGAATGTGAATATGAACCACTCACTAGGTTTATTTTAAAAGTTCTTTATCATTTTATTTTTTGAGATATGGTGGTCTTACACTAGCTCTGAGGCTGGTCTTGAACTCCTGATCCTTCTGAGTCCACCTTCCAAATGCTGAAGTTGCATATATGCACACCAAGGCTTGATGCCCCAGTGTAGAGGAATGTTAGGGCAATGAGGTGGGAATGGGTAGGTGGGTGGGGGAGCACCCTCATAGAAGCAGGGTAAGGGGAGATGGGATAGAGGGTTTCCGGAGGGGAAACCGGGAAAGGGGATAACATTTGAAATGTAAATTAAAATAAAACAAATGCTAAAAAAATGTTATAGATAATATATAAAGAACTTTTAGTACAGATGGTCTTGACTATATGTTATATATTATCATTACTATTTGAAGCGTCGAATTGTTAGTTGCAAACGGCCTACAGCTGTCATTCAAGAAGACAAAACTATAAATGGGCAGTCCACTCTGATGGTCTAACCTTTTGTCATTTCAGACCTTCAGAAGGTACGATAGCCTTTAAAAAATAAATTCTTCCTCCCCTGTTTTAAGCTTCACATCATTTTCTGTCGTGCAAGAGCAAAGCACCCCATTTATCCTCTCATGAGGACAAAGAACTAGAGGACAGAGGACTTGTGTCTGCCAAAAGGAAAGTGTCCAGGTTCCAAAAGACAAATCAATCAATCAATCAATCAATCATTATTTTACAGTTTACGAGTAAGAGATTAAAGTGAGTGCCACCTTCCTTCTCAACAATATAGCTTAACTTGAGTCCATAAAATTGATTTGTATTAATCTCTCATCAGGCTGTCTTCACAGTCACTCTGTCACTGGCCATGTGCAATGCTGGCACTTGATGGGACCCACAGTACAAATGCCACCCTTTGGGCTGCAGTTTGCTCATGGCACATTCTTTCTTCTAGCAAATGATGAGTTTCTAATTTTTCTCCACAGAAACATGAATTCTACGATTTCCTCCTATTAGATTGTGGAGGCTTAAATAATTACAGGAGGATATGACGAAGGTGTCTGAGTGTTTAGATCTGATGGGCTTGGGTGGTCTAAAGCTTAACAAGTATAGATATACGAGAACTGTGTAGCATACACTATCCGAGTGAGAAGCTGACCCATTTTCGAAGCCTGATGGGGTTACACTGCCACAGTGACTTTGCTTTGTAAATAGGCTACCTTTCCACTGGGGAAATATAGATTCACTATCTACAAGAAAACTAACCAGTTTTAAGTTTATACAATTAGTTCTGATCACTTTGGGAATCAAAGATGGAGATGTGTAGCGTGTGTGTGTGTGTGTGTGTGTGTGTGTGTGTGTTCAGAAACCTGTTTATCACAAAGACTACTGCTTCCTCTTTACCTGAGGCTAAGGGGAGTAAAGACAGAGGGGAGATACAGTCTCAGCTCCCTTTGTTCACAGGTACAGGCCATCAGAGCAGCTCTGTGACTTTCCATGGATAAAGTCACTGGCTTTGGTCTGCACATAGGCTTGTATTGGTCATGCAGCACCATCTCAAGATTTTAATTTTAAAACCAACGAGGATAGTTGTGTTCTGTACTTGATTAGGTCCTGGGATGGTTCAGAATATTATATGGGACCAATCACCTGTTTTAAGGTGGGGCCAGGCAGAAATTAAGAAACTCAACACACAGAACTGGTACATTTGCCTGTGTTCTGCTGAACCATTCATAGTACATTTTCTCTGAAACACTGCTTTATAGAAGACTACCATGATAGCATTAGCAAAAGGCTATTTCTTCATATCTGTCTTCCATGTCCGTGACAAGATGCATGGTCTTCACAGCCTTTGGCATTCCATTACTCAGTCTGCACCGAAAACTCGAGTTTTAGGAGTACCATTCCATAAGCTTGGTCAGAAATGCCAAGACATTTAGAGAAATGCTTAATAGACACTACTAAGCTTCACCATAAGATCCCAATTGCTTTAGTTAACATTTCATTACTTTGATCCATCACCTGGCAGAAGCAAGCTAATAGAGGAAAGATTTACATATGTTTATGGTTCAGAGGGTACCACCCATCACGGTAGAGAAGGTGTGGCAACTGAAGTGGCAGGAACTTTGTGGGGAAGCTTGCTCACATCTCAGGAGATCGGGTGGCAAAGTGCTCTAAATAGAATCAGGAACAGATGTCACCTTCCAGGTACATCCTGCCTCCTCTCCACACTCAGTGTTCCACATCTGCTACCTACATCATTCCCAAATGTCCCACAACCTCCCAAAACAGTGCCGCAATCTGGCAGTCTAGAGACTAAGAGTTCAAACACAGAAGCCTTTGGGAAGTGTTTCACATTCAAACCATAACACTGTGCAGAAAAGAACCTGGGCTCTGGGTGCTGTACACGTGATTCCCAGATAAACTGTATTATGTGCTTGGAATACAGATCTTTGGCTTCTTGTCCTGATGCTATCATTAGCTCTGACATTGAATTATCACTGGCATGCAGTGTAGCTCAAGAGTAGCCTGTCAAGACCTGCCTTTGGGTCCACAGAAGCCATAATTTTTCTAAGGACCCTTACGAGAACTACTACTGGGACCCAGAAGTGGCCCTATTTTCCCGAGCATGCCTTCTAAGGGCTGGATTTCTTTCCATATCCTTGTCACTAGAAGGCATATGGATTGATAGCCCAATTTTAGCACCTGTGTAGAGTCTTATGAATATGTTTGGTTTATGACATTTATTATCTAATTTTTCTCTCTCCTCCGTCTTGCCCTAGATTCCCTCAATTATTTTCTGCAACTGTATATTTTTATATTACTTTGTGCATTTCAATTTTAAAATGTTCCTAAGAAGTGAGAGGAAGGCAAGTAAGTGCAGATGGCCCAGCAAGGCATTTAGATAACTCAGCTGCAGATTTAATGCCTTTGTCTCTTTTCTAATGGGAAGAAGATCCTGCCAAGAGCCTGACTACTGTTTCCACCATTGGATAGGTGTGTAACTTTATATGGAGCACTTGATTTTCTCCAGGGAACAATAATGAATCTGCAGGTTGGTTTACAGAGTAATGAAGTAGACATAATTGTTTTTTGAGATCCTTTTCCATAATGAAGGCCTCAGACAGTCAGAGGAGTTTGTGTGCTGTGCGTTCATATCCTTACCCAATGGAGAGTCCTAATGGCAGGTCAGAGCAGCTTATAGGCCTGAGTTCTGCAGATAATCCAGACACAAGAAAACACCTGGTAGCAAATTGCTGTGAGCCATCTTGGTGCCTTCTTTAATGAGTTTAAACTCAAAGGGACACCCAGGAATTCATTCTTCTCCATAACTCAGAGAGAGAGAGAGAGAGAGAGAGAGAGAGAGACCAACAGACAGTCAGACAGTCAGACAAACAGACGGACAGACAGACGGACGGACCAACAGACAGACAGTCAGACAGACAGACAGAGACAGACAGGGGTGTGAGGTGGGGGAACCCATATAGTAAATGTTGGCTGACAACCTACTGAGTACATCAGTGGACAAACAAGTAAGTGTAGAAACATAACCTTATATAGGTTTTCCAGTTTAGGATTCTTCTGTATGTACCTGTAGCTTTATTCCTTAGAAACTAATAATAATCAGTGAGGGGGCTGTGGATTATTCCTGTTTCCCTTCCTCTGATTCCTTCCCATCTTCCTCATCTCTCCTCTTTGTCTTCATCCTTATCCCCATGTCCCTGTCCCCTCTTCTCTCTCAACTATGCAGTCTGGGGATGGAAATATGATCTGGAAATATGACAAACATTGCAAAAACCCTTTGAGCAGTGAGAGGTCGATACTCCTTGTTAGCTTATTTTAAAAACATTTATTGCCGGGCAGGGGTGGTGCACGCCTTTAATCCTAGCACTTGGGAGGCAGAGGCAGGTGGATTTCTGAGTTTGAGGCCAGCCTGGTCTACAGAATGAGTTCCAGGACAGCCAAGGCTATCTAGAGAAACCCTGTCTCAAAAAAACCAAAAAAAAAAATCCCCGCCCCCAAAATACCATTTATTGATTCATTCAGAGTGCCATTCATACGTGTGTGTGTGTGTGTGTGTGTGTGTGTGTGTGTGTGTGTATGTGCACATGCGCAAGTGCCCATACATGTCTGAAGTCAGAGAATAACTTGCAGGAGTTAATTCTAACATGTGGCTTCTGGGAATCTAACTGAAGTCATTAGGTTTGGTGGCAAGTACCTTTCCTCAGTCAGCATCCTGCTCTATCTGCTAACTTCTTTAAAACAGTCCCTGCTGATTTAAATGTTAAGTAAAGCTAACTAAGTAAAAGACTGGCTTCACTAGGATAGAACCTGCCCCTAACAGAGATTTCATTTAAAAAAAACAACCTACACAATACACCAAATTTCATTTATTACTTGACTCACTGAGCGTAGACTGTGTTGTCAGCAGCCCCTCTGCTGAGCTAGAATTGAATTCTCTTACATCATTGGAAAGCTGTGTTAAGTTCCCACAGAAAAGGACAGCAATGAAAGATATCCAGAGCAAGTAGAATTGAGCTTTCATTGGAATAATACTGAAGACACCTTTTAGAGATTGTTAATAACAACACTACCTTCTGTCATTAACAAGATTGTATATGGCGGTTGCAATTCCAACTCCCTTTGGAAAAGAGGTGAAACACCAACATTTTCAAGAAATTAAATGCTGTGACAGGTTTTAGCCTGCTCTCCTACTTTTCTGCATGGGGACAGCCATTCAACCCATTTAAACATAATAAAGTCTTGGGTGCTAATCAATGGTCACTAGGCTACCTAAGTATCTGAGCATATCTGATCATCTATTGTACTGGAGAGGGAAAGCTTAAATAGCTCACATTTCCTCATCAGTGGTTAGCTGGAGGAAGACCAGTCACTTAATTCTTCAAGTTTTCCCTCCGCTCTTAGTGGAGAAAGGCCATAGCTTCATGCCTAGATCTATTTAAGAATGTTGTAGGAAGAAGTTTGTATTGATTTACTATTTTGAATACATTACCACACTTCCTAAGTTAATGAGATAGGTTGTATTTCTGGGTGAGAGCATGCCCATTAAAGAAAAATAAATTTTAGATGTGTATGCTAACATCTCCTTTTCTTACTGTGCCCCCACAGGCATTACTAATCAACCCTGCTCTTTTACATGAGCAGGGTCTTGGTTTCAGGGTTTATGAATAATTCAACAACTCATGTGCTACATGAAAGTTATTTGTCATGCACTTTTGTGTATGCATATGTGCAAGTATTCATATGTGTGGGTGGGTGTGAGTGTGAGTATGTGTGAGTGTGGTGTGTGTGTGTGTGTGTGTGTGTGTGTGTGTGAGAGAGAGAGAGAGAGAGAGAGAGAGAGAGAGAGAGAGAGAGAGAGAGTTTCATGTGTGTGTGCTTACACGAAGAAGTCACAGGACAACCTTGTGTTGTTCCTCAAGTACCATCTACATTTTGAGACAGTCCCTAATCGGTCTGGAGCTTGCCAGTAAGATATGCTGGATAGTCAACACCACCAGAGCTCTTCATGTTTCCATTTGCCCTATGCTGGGCTTGTAAGCCCATGTGTTCCTACACCTAGCTTTTATACTTGAGTTCTAGAGACCAAACTCAGGTCTTTGTGCTTGTGTGACAAGCACTTTTCCAACTGGAGTATTGCCAAGCCCTCGCCATGCATTTCAGGGTAGGAAAAAAAATACAATACAGTGCAGGGAATGTTTAATGTCATTGTGTCCCACAGGCCAAGTTCTAAAGAAAAATTATTATTGAGGGGGTTTCAAATCCAAAGCTTTCAGGAGAATAGGGAATGAGGGAGGATGCAGAGGTTATCCTATCTTTTGGGTTCTATCTTTTATGCAAACAACGGGCTCCTGTTCCTATGAGGATGTGGAAGGGAGCACATTTGGGGCAAACTGTAAAACTATTCTGCAAGCCTCTTGGGAAAAGTGCTAATCATGGCATAGCAGAAAATCCAGAAGCCTTGGTAGCATCCTCAGTGACTAACTTTCAACAAGCGAGTTGAGAAGAAGAATGAGGAGGAGGAGGAGGAGGAGAGGAAGAAGAAGAAGAAGAAGAAGAAGAAGAAGAAGAAGAAGAAGAAGAAGAAGAAGAAGAAGAAGAAGAAGAAGAAGAAGAAGAAGGCGGCAAAGTCCTCCTCCTCTTTTTTCTTCCTGAAAAGTCACTGAGGCCAATATTCTGCCCAGAGGCCTAATGATCTCTGCTTTTAGCTACTATGGCCTTCAATGCTTCATTCCAAAATCTCTAACCTAGTGCACTACCCCTGCGAAAACATGCTGCTTCAGTGACCGGGATGTTGGAAGCCTAGTTATCTATTCATGGCACATGTGTCCAACCTTCGTCCCTATTTAGATTGTCTTGGCTAATCTGGGCCTTTTGCTTTTCCATGTAAGGTTTAGAATCAGTTTGTAAAGTTCTAAGAACCATCCTCCTAGGATGTGGAATGGGTTTTCTTTGAATTTTGAGCTGAGATAGCTTTTTATTTTTATTTTTTATTTTTTGGCCATTTTGAGACTTCCTGTACACAAATAGGACACATCTGCCATTTATTCAGATCTACTTGCACGATCTTGAACAACTTCTTCTTCCAGGATCTCAGCCGTTAGGATAAACTTAGCGGAGGGTCAATTACTTGCTCTCTGGTGCTCTGTGTTCCTCCAGGAAGCCTCTAGATGACTTGGGGATTTCCAGCTCTATCCCAGACTGTTCATGAATGGAAGTGTTCCCTTGACCCTCAGCCCTACCTCCCTTGTCTCTCCTACAGCTTGCAGGTCCGTCGCTACAGTGTTCGTTCCCTTGACAGTGGCCAGCTCTCCCGTGTGTGTGTGTGTGTGTGTGTGTGTGTGTGTGTGTGTGTGTGTGTGTGTGTGTGCGCGCGTGTGTGGCGGGGGTGGGGGGAGCGGGACAGGGGACTCCTTTCCCCAATCTCTTACTCATGCTTCCTGGGATGACCTTCTAAGAAAACCACATGGCTTTCATCTTTGTCTCAGGGGCCACTTCTGAGACAACTGTGACAAGCATTAAATTGATTTCCAAGTCAAATGTAATAAACTGAGTTCTCAGAACCTAACTGCAAAGTCTTCCACTTGGGATGATCTCTGGGGAGGGTTCACCGTGGAGAAGGGCCGGCTGTGGGCTTAGACTGCTGAATTTTAACTCCTTTCCTTACACTGTCTGCTCTCTATCAACTTCTGCCTTCCACCTACATCAAAACGACCTTTTATGCCTTCTAAAGCTGCTCTGGTTATTAAATGATGTGTTAAATTTCATATTCAGTTGACAAATATTTATTTCTTCAGGCATAACATATGTGAGGAACATGGTTCAGAGGTTGGTGCAGACTGCTGTGTGACATAAGGAACTATGTGTTTTTGTGGCTGTTTGGCTTGTGCTGTTATTTTTGGTGTGTACTAATGTATAAGAGGAAATTCTGGAAAGCTACTGAGAAAAAACTAGTGGCATTGGGGACATGCATTTGCCTAAGATGAGTCTCTGCCTCTCCTTCTACGTATAGGTGTTGTGTACTAGCTGGATCCGGTGTCCTAGCTGTATAGCTTCATCAATGTCCCTGGGTCTGTCTGAGGATGGAAATTCTGACTTCTAACAAAAGACTGGGGTAAGGAGTCAATGAAGGTATGGGTAGAAAGGTGAGTGGCTATAATTCTGAGATTTCAGGCATGAACTGCCAAGCCTGGCTCTGAACAGTCAACTTCTTCTGTTGACTATTGACAAGACTAAACCAGGTAACTGGGGCCTGTGGGGTTGGAGGCGGTGTTAATAAAATCTAGTTTAGTGCCCAACAGAAAATAAATACTTGATGAAGATAAATGGTGCCAACTGCTATTGTAAAACTGTTTCATGCCTTTGATATATATATCATAAAGACATAGTCATATATACAATACACATATACACATGTATATCATAAGGACACTTCACAAATTTGAGCTCAGCAGGACCTATGAGGCATTTCTAGGTTCTTAGATCCTGGAACAAGGACCTGGATGGAAAAAGGCAGAGAGTGGCAGAATCAGGGACAGTTTATTAGAGAAAAATGCATTGCCAAGGGAGTAGAAGGGAAGTTTAGCAGCATATGGGGCTCAGCTCCAGAGTTGGGGCCGTGATGTCTGTCACATTGCTGGAGCCTTTGAGCTCATTTGCATGGTGTGTGAAAGCTGTGTCCTCTGTGGTTCTACCAAGAGCATCATGGGTAGCTTTCTTAGATCTCCATCCAGGGAAGTGAGGTTTAGGATTGGAATGAGTCCTGGTCACCTTCAGACACTCCAGAGCATCTCTTCAGTGGCTCTGAGGGCCTGATTTAATTGGAGCATCTCCAGCCTTCCTCTATGCCAACTGCTGTACTTCATATGCTAATTTTGTAGCCTTTGCTGCAGGCCTTCTGGACCTCACATTCTGCCCCATTCTCCTGACTCTTAAGTGATTTATTTTTTAAAACATGGCATTGAAATATTAATGAAAACTCTGTTTCTTACTTCCACTGTAAATGGCTCTCACATTTGCATATCTACTGTGTTACAAGGCCCCAACTTCCTCTTTTGTACTCTATCTAATTCAGACGTGTGCCTCACTTTGCCAAATAACTATTTCAAGTATCTTTGTAAATACGCAGTGATGTTGTAGCAATGCCACTGTCACCTGCCTATGTTGCGGTAGTTTATCATAATTTTGTTTGCTGTCATAGTTAGATTGAGTTGTCAACTCGACAGGACCCTAGTACCTGGCAAAAGGGAACCTCCACTGAATAGTTGCCTAGGTCAGATTTGGTTTATGGCCATTTCTCTGATACATTTTCTTAATTGCTAATTGATGTAGGAAGGCCCAGCCCACTGTAGGCGGTGCCATCCCTAGGCGGGTGGGTCTGGGCTGTATGAGCCAGCCATGGGGAACAAGTCAGTAAGCACTAATCCTCTGGTTTCTGCTTCATACTCACACCCCAAGCTCCTGCCTTTGCTTCTTTCAATGAGGAGTAACTTATGAGCAGAATAAGACGGTAGCTGTGGTTATAGTGACAAGCAGAGCTTTGAGGAGGAAACTCTAGCATATGCTGAAATTTGCACCTCTCTAACCTTGCTTTGATGTTCTTTTGACATGTGCTGGATAACCGTGTAGCATAAAACTAGGACAGAATTAAAAAGAATTCTGGAAAAAGTAATTGGTACTTAAGATGCATAAAATATAAGAACCAATGAATGCATAAAAGATGAGATCTAAGTAGAGGTTTTATAATATTATTCAGTTTTCCCTGATGCAGAACTACCTTTTAGCATTCATGGATTTGGTTTTTGCATAAACATTCGTGGAGGTATCACTTTCATCAAAGGAACCTGTTTATATTTCTGAAAAGTGTACCTGATACCTGCATCTAAGATACCAGGTCATGCTCCTCTGCAGCTCTCTCTCTGAGATAGAGACTATAGGAAAACATGCTGTGCTCCTAGCCTCACAGCCTATTCTCATCAAAGTTTTGAGATGTTTATGGTCCCATCTAGAGCTCTGCCCTGTGTTGCTCCTCATGCAGGCTAAGTCAGGCTAGATTAGTGGCGCAAAGCATGCCCATTCCTCTTAATATCTGTGAGTCAGAATCTTTCCTTGTTCTTTGGAAGGGTTTGTCTCTCCCATCTACTGTGACTGTCTTTCCTAAGGCAGATGTCCAGATTTAAAAGGAAGACTCCTCCTTCACAGTCCCAATCATGGTGTTGATGTCCTAACTACTGCCCTCCGGCATCAAGGCTGGATCACATCTGGCTGTGGTCCTGAGGCCTTTTCTCCTACTGAAGCTCATTCTGAGTGCTGATTTCATGCCTGTTTCTTTCTATGCACTTGCCTCTTCCATTTTCCCCTTTTTCTGACATAAAATGTCTCCGTTTCCCAAAGGCGTAACATTTCATTTGACAATCCCAATCACATCACCTAAATCAAAGCTCTGATTGGAAAATTCCCATTTTGACCAATTAAAAAAACATGACATTATTATTGAAACTACTTGGATTTTCATCGTTGTTTTGTTCTTTGAGATACGATCACATGCAGCCTAGAATGGCCTCAAACTTGCTGTATAGCTGAGGCTGGGGTTGGACCCCTGATTCCCCTATGTCTGCTTCCTAAGTGCTGAAATTACAGGCACAACCCATCACGCATGGCACTGATTGTTTAATAGACTAAGTTCTTCGACATGTGCATTCTACGAGATTTGTAAAGGAAATAATAGGAAAAAGAAAGCCAGGGGACTCCACAAACATAGTCTGGGCCTTTCTGTGATATGAGTGGTACGTATTAACTCAGTCAGGTCAGTGGCTGCCTCTACTATATTGATTCAAGTTCACTCTCCTAGAAGAGAGTAAGTAGTTTCTTGTGCAGAAGTGATAGAGGGTCAGGGTAGAAGCAATAGATATGATGGAGAAAGGATTGCTCCAACAGATAGTGTAGAGTCACCTCGCAAATACTACTCATTTGCCTTTATTGTCTTAGAGCAGATGATGGTGTGAGGCAGTGGGAAAAGGTGACTTTGCTGTGCATAAGCCTCTATTGAGACAGGTATCACACACATCAGTAAGGACACACAGGCAGGAAGAAGCCTTTTCGCCATGTGCAGGGAACTGTCCTACCTGCTTCTCCTCCAACCTTTTACTAGGTTGATCCTCCTCTTCCTTTCTTTACTAAATCACAGCAAAGTTCTCCTACTAAAAGAATCCATAAACATGACTCAGTGCTGTAGGGAGATGAACAAAACCAGTTGCCAGCACAGCTGCAGCCCCATGTGGAAACTTCAGAATAAAATTCACATTCTCGTTTCCTTAGAGAAGCTCCCTTTCTTGATCTCGTTTCCTAGCTCCCACTTCTATTTAGTCTTCAATTTAATGACACAATTAAAACAGCCTCCAATGTTTTTCCTTCAAAGCCTTAGAAACAAATGGGGCAATTCCCCCACCCACCCTTATACAGATAAAAATAGTATCACTTTATGGAGTTGATTTGAAATGTTACTGACAGAATTTGAGAGTTTACAGAGAGACTTTGGGTTCTAAAGTCAATGTGTAAAGGAAAAAAATTGATATGGTCAAAAGTAACAGTGAAAAATTGCTCTCCATCCATAGAGTGTGCTATACCTCCTTTCCTCAGTAAGACCAGAGCAGCCAGTGTGGCATGTTGTTCACTGCTAAGCGCTGGATGAAGCTGCTCATCTCTAGCATGTAGATGCCATGGAGACAGAAGGGAACAACCTGTAGGAAGTCGGGGAGACGAGTCCATGGTGAATTAGGAGCTAGTTACAGAGCACATGAACTCATGCCCCACTGACTGGAGGAGTCACACATGATCACCTCTATGGTTACAGCAAGAAAACATGCACCAACTGGTTTGTACCTAATATGTTAAAAAAGAGATGATAATTCTCCAAAAAGTTTCTCCCCAGCCTTCTTCCATTTCTTGCCATAAAGTCCACAAGACAACTGGGTAGGAAGGCATGAGAGGCTCTCTTGGAACCTCAGTCATGCTTAGGAACTTTTCTTAATTTTTCTTGGTAAATCTTCTTCTTTAGTCACTGCTTGCCCATGTGTCTCATTCTGGAGTGTGTGAGACAGTGACTCGAGAAGTCATTGGTTGGGGGCAGTGGTGATTATCTGGCACCCTAGTTCTTGGACCAACAGCTAAGAAAGTGTCCAAAATGTCACACACACAAATACAGACAGACAGACAGACAGACACACACACACACTCATGAAATACCAGAACTGCTTTATACTTGGTGAGCCCTTCACTTTGTGACAGATTTGCAAAGGGCATGGAACGGATTGCCTCCCACAAACTCTCATACTGGGGCAAAAGCTCATTGAGCAGAAGCCCAGGAAACATTCCTTTCACAATGCTACCGTTATTTTTCTTTTGCTGTTCAGCTAAATGTGCATATTGTCAACAGGAGCCACTGGATTAGAATTAAAAGTGATTTCTTGCTGTTACAGCCAGCCAATTTTAAGGGGTTAGAGACAAGTATGCAATCAGAGGCTTGAGTAATTCCCATACATACCCAGGATTACTGGAAACTGGTTTGGGAAGCACAACACTGAGATTTAAAAAACATTAATTGCCCAAACTACAAGACACATTGAAATTTGAATGGGAGAAAATTTGGCATTCTGAGGAGTCCCTTTAAGGTAAGACCTTAGAAATGCAAAACACTGGCTCAATTGGCTGCTCTAAGGAGTGAATTTGGTAGGAAATTGGTATTTGCAAGCTTGAATGTCACCAAGGGTGGATGGACCCCTTCCCATCATAACATTGGTCAGTATCCCAGGAAAGGGAATGTATAGAACGTGTTCTCAACCTTCCTAATGCTGCAACCCTTTAACACAATTCCTCGTGTTGTAGTGACCTCCAACCATAAAACTGTTTTTATTGCTACTTCATAACTGCAATTCCAATACTGTTATGAATCATAATGTAAATATCTGATATGCAGATGGTCTTAAGTGACCCTTTGAATAGGTCATTCTATCTTCAAAGGTGTCTCACAGACCCACAGGGGTCTCTGAAGAGAAAGTTCTTTCCATCTGCTAAAGCTTGTTTATAAAAATAGGTGGTTCTTCCCTTCACTCTTTTTAATCTGCTCTGTTCCACCATGTCTTGTTCAAAACACTGGGACCTGAGTTGTATCTCCAGCCCTGAGTGGAGCCAGCAGACATAGACCATAGGATGCAAAGGCAGGGAAATGGTAGGAACAGGGGCAAGAGAAGGGGACCTCACACGCCATTCTCAGAGTCCGACTGAAGCCTCCTATCTGCTGAGAATCAACAGTTCTGGCAAGACTAGATACATTCACCGTAAAGGTTGCTGATGCATAGACAATATTCCGGTTGGGTCAAAAGCAGGCCACCACCCCACACACACACACAAAAGGCGGTGCTGGGGTCAGTGACATAAGCAGAAGGACTCTGACTGTTAAACAGAAGGATTGTTATTGAGTCATCAGAAGCCTAAGCTCAGTACTCCTAAGGAATCTTGGGAAACAGTTTTCTCTTTACCAAGGATGGCACTACCTCCCTTTATCTGCCCACAACTGGTCAACTACCCCAGGCAAGGGCATCTAGTTCCCAAACAGATGTAGCAGCTCAAAGTCCTCCACCCTGCTGACTGTCTTATAAAACCTTTCCTCCCAAGTCACCATCTTCTGTTCTTGGAGGCAGATTGGAAGTTTGTTCCCCCAGTGAAGTTTTCTTTCTTCCCACAAAGTGGTCCAGGCTGGTGGTTTCACTATGACCCCACTTAAAATTGCTTTCACACAGAGATATTTTTAAATAAAAATGTTTAGCCACGCACGAACCATGCTTAAGGATCGGGTTATGTGACTGAAGTGTGGGTTTACCTCTTTCCTAGATAATTCCTGAGAATTTTGTAAGTCTATTAAGTTTTGCTTACAGTAAACTTCCTGAAGAGCCCTAGTGACTTAAAGTGTTACCTTATCAGTGTCAATCCTGGATACTGAAGATTAAATCTCACTTAACTTTCTTAGCAACCCTTTAAAGATAACTTCAAATTCCACCAGAACTCGATCAACTGTAACTCTCTGTTCAGAAGTCTACACCCATGTTCCTGGGTGTATCTTATTCTTTTCTTGAGTTGGTCTATTTCTATTAAGTCTTATATTTAAATCAAAGTTGAGATTCCTTTTAATGGATCCCAACTCTCTTTCATGCCAGATCATCTTGAAATTCTTTTTTGCAGTGAAGTCAAGTAACAAGGTTTTTGAGAGCTGAGATTCCCTACAGAAAGGAAAGCTGTTTTGGCTGCTGTGTGAGCCATCTCTCCAGTCAAACACTAGACCAATATCTGGCAAAGAATAAAATCCTATCAATGTTCCTTAAAGAGTTGACCCAAACAGGCCTGTCATATACCTGGTCAGGAAACCCCTGTCTGTTTCAGAGAACAGTGGTTCTCAACCTGTGGGTCATGACCCTTTGAAGATAAAATAACTTTTTCTCAGAATAACCTTAGACCACTTGCATATCAGATATTTACATTAAGTTTCATAACAGTAGCCAAATTGCAGTTATGAAGCAGCAACAAAAATAATTTTATATTGGGGCGGTGGGGGAGTCACCACAACATGAAGAACTGTATTAAAGGGTCTCAGGATTAGGAAGTCTAAGAACCATGGCTTTAGAAAATAGTTTATAACCTACTAAGGGACCAGGAGTTAGTTCCCTGATAGGTAGACAGATAGGCCAAGGGGTGATAACTAGGTAACAAAGATGGTGAACTTCCAAGTTATTTGGCTTCTTCCTCTCTAAGATGGCTAACTGTTGAGGTTTAGTCTGTTGGTATGTATTGTAAAGCTAAATTCTATATCCTATGGTCTAGTTGCCTCAAGACAAGTGAATTTTCACATATGCCAGCTTTTGTTGATCAAATCTTGCTCCTTAATGTAAAACTACTGGTTGATTAAAATAGCTACAGTCAATTATTGGAGGAAATAGGGAGAGAGGCAGGTTTTCAATTGCCTGGTGTGTGTGTGTGTGTGTGTGTGTACGGGGGGGGTGTCAGGTCACAGGTAGGAGAAGAAACGGGGAGAGGACAGGAGAGAGAAAAGGAAGCTGCCATGAGTGGAGCTTGATCAGGAGCACATGGCCAGGAGAAACAGCAAGTATCTGGGGTCCACAGCTGGGGAGGTGGCCAGGACAGCAGTTAGAAAAGTAGATTAGAGGTTATGCCTAGTCAAAGCCAAATAAAATAAACATAGTCTGAGTCTCATTCATCTGTAAGCTAGACGGGGATAAACGTAAATAAGATCAACCATACCCGTCTTCTTCCTTACTCTCCAACCTGAGAGAAAAATCCGACAGCTTAAGATGAAAACCTGGTAGGCCTTTTCTCTTGCCAGCAGCCCTGTTCTGGTGGAGGACCAGCTCAACAAGTTATAGATCAAGATGTATGTACACCCAAGTGGGCCTAGCACCCACCTTGTCTTTGTTCAAAATGGCCAACCCTAAATTAATGAAGGAGGACCCCTCATAGACCCTTAAAAATCCCTAGCTATCGAAGAGAGACTGGATTTCCTGGCTTTGAATTTCCCCTCTTCTTTAGAGCAGAGCTTTCTCTGTACCTGCTGTATTATGTATTTCCTCACCTCTAATAAAAGACTCTCGGGGGGTTGATTCTGTCTGTTGTGATTTTCTCCATGTTGCTTCCTGTTGTGATCCAGATTTTTCCTGCTTTTTAGTTCTTCAACTGCCAAAGAAAATTAATTTGAACCAGACCCCTAGATGGTAACATTGCCTAACTCTGTCCTAGCACTACCTAACCCCTACCTGACTCCATCCTAACACTACCTCACTCCTCCCTGACCCCATCCATGGCCTGCTCTCACCCTTGAGAGTACCTCATGCTTTATACATCATATGCATATCATATGTAATAAATTCTGCCTGTCTCCCATATTTTATTGTGTATTTCATCTGCACTAATAGTAGGAAGATCAAGTCAAGACCAGGAATCTAGGAGAGGCAGGAACAAGATTATGGTGACAAACAATGGGGCAAGTTTAGCGGGTCAAGGTGAGGTTCCGCCAGGTCCACCTCCTTTTTTACCCACAGCTTTGCCTTGCCTCAGGTATTGCCTTTAGAGTAAGAGTCACAGCTGTGCTGAGCTCATAGAGCCCTGCGGGTGAGTGATTCAGCCCTCACCTAAGGCCAACTCAGGCTGCATAGACTCATGAGCTGACTCAGCATATGCCCTTGGGGACTGAAAGTGCAAATGAGGTGAAAGCTGGTAACTCTCCCTCTCCTTTCTGTTCTCTCTCTCTCTCTCTCTCAAACCCTCTCTGATATTGACAGATATTTTCTCCAAACTGAGCAATTGCTTTTTTTTCCCCTCTTCTGGACTTTTCCAATATCTAGCTGAAAATAAGAAGGAAGAGGGGGAGGAAAGATGCAAACATCGAAGAGTGTTGTTATTCTATCAGAGGGAGGACTGCCCTCCAAGGTAAGAGCACAGAAACAAAGGTGGGATCAATCACTGCTAGAAACAAGTCAGTGGCTTCCTGGGAGGCTGTAGGCAATGTGATCTGTGCACAATAGCATCGGCTGAATGCTGGAAAGGCGCAACTGAAATGTGGTTTTATAAGCAACGTGAAATCCAATCAATTATATTGAACCACATTTAAAGACAGGGCCCTCTGCATGGAAGAACAGCATGTAGCCCAAGTAAATAGTCAATGATCAAGGATTTCATAGTTATTTCTCATCGCTGCCTAGAGCACACTAGTGGAAGAGCATGCTAATCTTAGGAGAATACCATATATCTAAGAATAAATGCCTCCAAACCTCCTGAGCAGGCCAACACCAAACTTCTAATGTGTGATTTAGTATCCCACATAGTTTTTCCTTTAAGGAAAACTCATTAATTGAGCCAATTATATACATCGATTTTGCAACTAAGACTTGGATCTAGTTTATGCATTCATTTGTGAGTTGATTTAACAGGAACTCAATTCCCTTTTGAAATGTGCCAGGAATGAATTTTCCAACAATGTAAAGACATTAGATTTAAGTTCCTAGAGGTTGTCCTCTTGTGAGTTGAATCTGGGGGTGACCATGGTGCATTATTTTGAATCATTGGGATGGTTTCTTTCCGGTATGGTGGTGTGTACCCATCACCTTGGGAATGTTATGAAAAGCATCCTAGTGACCAGGCACAGGTGAGGCAGATAAAAACATCTTTATATTTTCTATGATAGAGACATACTTCATAATGCAGAAAGTGATATGCAAATATACCCTGTCAATATCGCAACAACTATACATTGTTAATGTGTTTACTCTGAGCTAACCATATCCAAAGTGATACCTCTGGGATGAATTCAAGGCTCAGTGGCCTTGGAAGTATGCAAAACCAGAGAGAGATGATAATGAAGGAAGTTCAGAAGCTGTAAAAAGCACCAACACTGAGCATCTGAGAGACAAAGCTGACTCTTGACCAGGGAGATAAGGCTGAACTTTGAAATGATTGACTGCTTTTGTTTCTACTGTTTATGAAGCGTGCTAGCTGTTGATGAAACGAGGCAGACCTCTGAGATACTCATCCTCTGCCTTTTCAGATCACTGGCTTTCTGATGATTTTTTGAATAGAGCATAACCTGAAAATCCAACGGCAGCTTCTGTTCATGAGTGCTTTGTTGACAGACCACAGGTTTTCCAGTGTGCTGATCATACCATGGAACGCATTCGTGTGGAGTTACTTTTCTCTGTGTTTACCTTACCTCTAACGGGTCTGATGGGCAGAGTCATCACTTTCCTTTTTTAAAAAAGGTGATTTTTTTTATTTTACATTGCATGTGCAAGTGTGTGGTTCACATGAGTGCATGCCCTTGCAGAGAATACAGTGAGCAACATATATACCCTAGAAGTGGAGTTACTGGTGGTGCTGGGAACTAAACTCAGGTCCTCTGCAAGAGCAGCAAGCCCTCTTAACCACTGAGCTTTACAACTTACTGAACCATCTCCCCAGCCCCTCATTTATCTCCTTTACAGACCATCTTCACTAAGTGTCCCTTACATAGTGTCTGACAAAATGAATGTGTTGGGTCTAAGTTCCCAGTGTGCTGAGTGTGGCAAGTAAAGGAGAGAAGGGCAGCTGGTTCCAGCCACACTACTTACAGTTACTGCTTCCTTCCTAGCAAAACTGTCATACTCCATGTGCACCTCTCCTTCAAGCAGCATTTGCCAGGCCCTTCTTCCTACTTTCTTAGTTCCCAAGCTACTGATTGTAGCCCACAGTTCATGTCAGTCTCTGGTTGAACTCTAGAGTTGGGAGTAGCCCTACACACTCATAATTCTGGCCCTTGAAAGGCAGGGGTAGGAAGATCCTAAGTTTGTAGCCAAATCAAACCAAAATAAGTTCATTTGTAGGTTTCCCGGAGAAGGTTCTACTCAGATGAATAATCTCATAGGATCATAATTTTAGCATTATTTTTGCTGAAAAAATCTCTCTCTGTGTGTATGTGTTGCACCAATGTTGTGTTTTATAAAAAAGAAGAAGCCAGGGATATGTTTGGTAGAGGTACGGTATGGTGCGGAAGAAGGAGTGCCTCTGCCGGCCCATGATGAGGTATCCCTTCTCCCTAAGGGACCAGCCATAAGACAGATACAGTATGGAATAGAGTTTATTTAGGGCATGGGGAGGTGAGTTGAGGGGGTAGAGACAGAGAAAGGCAGAGAGAGAGAGGGCGGGAAGGAGGGAGGGAGGGAGGGAAGGAGGGAGGGAGGGAAGGAGGAGTAGAGACTGGCCATGAACATGTGGAAAGAGAGACTGGAGGGGGATGGGGAGACAAGGGATAGAGAGGGAAGAAGGGAAGAAGAGAGTAAGAGGGTAAGAGAGTGAGGAGGGAGCAAGCATCCCCTTTTATAGTGAGTCAGGCATACCTACCTGTTGCCAGGTAACTGTGGGGCAGAGCCTAGAAGAAATGCTAAAGTGAGTGCAGATGTAAGTGTGTGGAAGTCAGAGGACAACCTCAGGTGTCAGTCCTTGCCTTCAATCATATTTGATACAGGAGGGTTGTTAGGGCTTTCTGGCTGCTAGCCTAGTACCAGGTTCAGGGAGAGACCCTGAATCAAAGTCATAATGCAGACAGATTGTACTGGCTGGTTTTGTGTGTCAATCTCATACAACCTGGAGTTATCACAGAGAAAGGAGTCTCCCTTGAGGAAATGCCTCCATGAGAGCCCACTGTAAGGCATTCTCTCAATTAGTGATCAAGGGTGGGAGGGCCCCTTGTGGGTAGTGCCATCCCTGGGCTGGTACTCCTGGGTTCTATAAGAGAGCAGGCTGAGCAAGCCAGAGGAAGCAAGCCAGTAAGAAACATCCCTCCACAGCCTCTGCATCAGCTCCTGCTTCCTGACCTGCTTGAGTTCCAGTCCTGACTTCCTTTGGTGATGAACAGCAATGTGGAAATGTAAGCTGAATAAACCCTTTTCTCCCCAATTTGCTTCTTGGTCATGATGTTTGTGCAGGAATAGAATCACTGACGAAGACACAGATATAGAGCAAGGCACTGGGTATCTTCCTCTAGCCTTTATATGTGCGTTTGTCTGCCCACATGTTTGTGTACCACCCCCTTACTACATAATGAAGCCAAATCATGAGGTGTTTCTTAAAGGTAAAGTAGATATTGATTATTCACATTATTTTCCTCCTACCAACCTACACTAAATACTGAGATAAAGGTTCACTATGTAGAGTAGGCTTGGCTCAAACCTTCAATCTTCCTGCCTTCAACTCCCACTTTGGGCTTACAGAACCTATGCTACCTGCCCACTCATAATATTTTTCCTTCTTTATTCATTTGGTTATGATTCTGGGGAAGGAACTCAGGACCTAGGACCTGACAGGCAACTTCTCTTCCCACTGATTCTACAATCTTAGCCAACACTTTCTGTTTCTGACAAATGAGTTCATAGGCACTGTACTAAAAGGTTAGTAATAGACCCATCTTCTTAATGCTCCACAATGTATACACTGACTTTGTGTGTAGTTCTTGTTATCTGTGCAATCCTGTCCCTTCCTGCTATCCTGATGAAGCCACAGCTAAAGCAGCCAGAGGTGTTTCCTGCTGAGGACATGCTAGCCAGGGAAAGGACCTGAGCCACACGGATTACATTCATTTGAGTTTGTAAGCCATGGGGATTTCCCAAGAGGGAAGCAGAGGTCAAATGCCCCCAGGCTTATGTCTGTGCCATGTGGGTATTTATGTAGTCCATGCAGTCGGACTGACTTGGCCACCCGCGATCTCTTAGGGATGCAGGGGATAGAGAGTAGCTCGAAGGCTATAGTAGATGCTACACATAGCATCCCCATCCAGGCCGTGCTCTGTCCCAGACCGCTCTCCACTCTCTTTGGCTACCCTGAATATCGACCTCCTGGCAATTCTTTTTCCATTCTCCATTAACCCTGCTTATGACCCCTGCAATCAAAAACACTATTTAGGACAGATACAGTGATACAGTCTTTGGGTCAACTATCAGCGGTGAGGAGGAAACCATCTTCACGGTGAGGAAGGGTAAGAAATGCCTTTGGGAGATGTAGCACATTGATTGGTGACCACATTCTAAATCAGCTTTTAAGAAAAAAAAAATGATTTTTGAATTGGAGAAAATAGCAATAGCAACAATTTTTAAATATCCACTGTTTGGGGGCTCTTCCTCCCACCCCTTCCCCCGCTGCTATCGGAAGTGGAAGGGCCAGTGTTATGCTAGGGAGGGTTTGCACAAGGAGCAATTGTTAGCGTTTTTAGGAATGTGTGAGCTATTTGCTAAACACAGACATTCTAAGAGGTTAAGAATATAGGGCAGTTACATAACTTGTATTAAGAACAAAGGAAGAAAACATTCAGAACTCATTGTTCCCTAATTGCCTTGCTCCCCTGTGTGCTTTTCTCTATGTTCTAATGTAGTCAGGGGTGTCACTGTGTACCTCCCTGACTTCATTTACTGATATGTTGGTATTTGAAATGTCTATAAAGGAGTTTTCATTCATTCATTCATTAATTCATTCATTCTTTTTTTTTCTGATGCTTGGGGTCTAAACTGAGGGTCTTGTGCTTGCTAGACAAGACTGCTGTCACTGAGCTAAACCCCAGCTCCATGAAGGAACAATTACGCCACACAGATTGGCAACTACTACAAATGAGACTTTGATATGTTGTCTTGTTAAGTGTCCGGATTAAGAAGTCACTGGGTACAGTTCTAGCAATGTAGATCAAGCAAAAAGGATTGTTCCATCTACAGATGTCACGTGATGAACAGTGTAAAATTTGAAGAAATAGTCAATGGGATTGAAAAACAAACAGACGTGTCCTGCTTAGCACAGAATGTACTCGCATTACTGGGGAAGAGAGTCTTTGATGGGTACTCATGCTTCACTTTAGTCTTAGTCACGAGCACGATCAGAAATATCAACTTTATTTACATGGGAACTATATTCATTCAACAATTGCAGCCTCAGGATGGAGACAGGAGAGCTCAGCATAGAACAGGAGAAGGACTCCTATGAGAGCTAGTTAGCTATGGGGAAGCTATAACACTGTATGCCATGTCTTATTGTTATTTATAAACTGGTTTATATGCCCACTTATCAGTAAGAGTTAAATAAGTACCCACACACACACACAAACACACACACACACACACACACACACACACACATGATTTGCTCCCTAATGCATAGCCCTTTATCATTTTCAGAAGCAGTGGGGGAAGGTCGTGTTAAAATCACATAGGAAGCGGTATTGCTGTGGAGAGACCATCATAGGCCACTCATAGCTTGGCGATTCTGTAGAACCAGGAATGAGTAGGGGAAGAGGTAAGTGAGAAAGAAAGCAAAATGAGGTGGGATTGCAGTGCATACAGCCATAGCGAGGAGGAGGGAGAGTGTGATGGATTGAACGGGATATGTCCCCAGTAGGTTTTTAAACACTTGCTCCTCCGTTAGCGTCACTGTTTGGAGAGGTTATGGAACCTTTGGGGGTTAGAGCCTTGCTGGTGGAAGTATATTGCCAGGGCACATTTTAAGAGTTTATAGCCTTGCCCTCATTCAATTTACTCTCTTGGCTTCCTATGTGTGGCTAAGGATGTGATCTCTCAGTTTCCTGCTTGGGCAGTCTGCCTCCCTGCCTTTCTTGCCATTGTAGACTCTCCTTCTGGAATTGTAAGCCAAAATAAATCCTTTCTTTCTTGAGTTGGCTTGGTCATGGTGTTTTATCACAGAGACAAAATGGAAATACTACATGAGGATTGAGCAATCACCACAAGGAAGGTGGGAGACCATCTTGAGGTACACTGCTGAAGAATAAGATATAGTCCTTCCTGAATGGCTTTTGTAAATGGTGACCATGTTGTCACCCCTTTAGATGTCTCTGTTTCCATAGAATGTATATCTGAAATTAGGTAGCCCATAAAGTAGTTTAGTCAAGTTGCACTATCATGTCAATGCTGAAATGATTATTTAGGATTACCCTACAGTCTTGGGGTACTGTGAACAAATGATGCCCTGTTGTTGTTACTGTTTACACAGGGGGTGACATGGCATGGCCCCATTGCGAGAAAAATAAAAGCAACGACAACCTATTGATTATTGATTTCAGTAACTGGTTTCCCTATATTCTTTACATGGATCCATCCTTATAATAATCTGTGAGGTAGTCATAAAGGCACGTTCTCACATCAGCAACAGGTTCAGAGAGATGCGACAAAGCACACGCCTGGCAAAGTCTAGTGTGGATATAATGCAAATGACCTAGACCTGAGCTCTTATGGGAGTCAGCTTTAGAAGAGACGAAGACACGTGCAAAACTAGCCTTTTGGTTTCTAAAGGGCACCGATATCAATCTGTAGATAGGTCCCTGCCAGGGTAGGAGAAGCTGCCTGTGCTAGAATTTGCTGCTGAGTATTAGAAAAGCATTCACTGAACATCAGTTTGTGTAGGAGAATGTCACAGACATTTCAGGGGAGACAAAGATGAATAAAACATGACTCTCCCTTCAAGGAGCTCAAAGTCCAGATATTCCTCCTTTACCAAACATCTTGAGTGAAGCCAAGAGGCAAATTAAACTGGAACAGGGGTTTAAAGACAGAAAGAAAGAAAAAAAATCAGAGTTCCTGTCAGTTCTCAGGAACAGCCTAAGATGGAGATGAGATCCAGGTAAAGGTCTTATGATATGGAACACCATGTACAGAAGGATAAGCAACACTGGGGCCTCTTCAGGCCTCTGGGTTAACCTTGGGACCAAAATGCTGTTAAATTTCTTGATGTTTATCCGGCTAGACTAATAGACATCCCGCACCTGGGATGAAAGCTTTGTTTCCCTGGGGGACTCTGTAGGGCCAGGCTTCTCGACAGTATCTTTTTATTTCAGGCTGTAACATTTTAAGACAGACATTGAAAAGGGAACCTGGACAAACCGAAAGGGCTAACTAACCCAGTCCTTTGAAGGATGCTTAAATGGGACTAGGAAAGTTTAGTTTGGGAAAAGGAAGACTCTAAGAGTACATGAGCTTAGATTCCAAATTATTTGGAGGGTTGTCATGTGGGACGAATGGACGTTTCTAAGATGATCTAAGAAGGCACAGCCAGTACAAAGTGACCTAGAGTCACAGGGAAGCTATCTCAGGCTAATGAAAGACAGGCTGGCGTTTCCCCTAGACCAGAGGAATGGAAGAGTGGTTCCTATAGGGGTGTTGTGGCCTCTTACGTTAGCGCATTGGACCTTAAGACATGGAATGTGTTTTCCTCCCCCCTCCCCCAAATAACAATTCCATAACAAGAGCATTTGCTAAGCCTTAGGAATCACAGTAAGGTCATATTTCTCCAAGGCAGACCTCATGGATGGTAATTAACATATGAATAGCAATTATCTTTAAATTCCTTAGAAACTTAAGAAACGGCATTTTGGTCATGACCAGAGTAGAAATAGATGTCCTTTAGTCTTAGACCTCTGCTGAACAGTGGGAGGCCATAAGCAAAGGGAATCCACTACTTGGTGACTTCTGGTTCCAGACAAAGAAACAAACAGAAGGGATGCAAGGTGATCCTGGGTGCAACTTCAGATTCTTCAGCTTGGATGCTTAGCAGCTCTGAAAAGGCAACAGAAGGCAGCCAAGCCTTGCCGAGGCAATGAAAAGAGACAGAATAAACCACTTCGCCCTAGATAAATGCCCCATCTCTGTACAGCTTGGTGCCACAGACCTCTGCAAAGGCCACTTCAACCGCTAGGAAGGAGAAGCAAAGGCCAGTAGAATACAGCCAAAGCAACAGATTCTGGCACACGTGAGCTTGTGCACAAGAAACAAGCAAGTTGCAAGTAAATATAGACAGACTTGTTCAAAGAAGAGGCCGGGGGTGGGAGCCTGTGACACATGGCGGTGGGGGTGGGGCACACAAAACTCCTTTTAAGCTTGGTGAATACAAGAAGAATACAATAAGAATAAGGAGGAGGAGGAAGATAGAGAAGGGAGGGGCGCTGAAGAGGGAGAGGAGAAGAGGAGAAGGAGGAGGAAGAAGAAGAGGAAGAGGAGGAAGAAGTGGAGGAAGAGGAGGAGGAAGGAGAGGAGGAGGAAGGAGAGGAGGAGGAAGGAGAGGAGGAGGAGAGGACTGACATAGGAACCCAGACAAACCTCAAGAGGATTTTAGCAGAAAAAATTTTTTGCTCAATTGATGAGAGCCCCTAGACAAAACTGTGGGCACACAATTTATTAAAAGTTGCTTCTTCCCCCCTGAACCCACCAACTTCCATCATTCTCAAACATTCTTTCTGACTTCTTTCATTAAAGTTACCTTCTTTCACTGGAGCAGACAGAGCTCTGGGGAGTCTACCCCCTCCCCCACCACCTCAGCCCCACCAACAGGGCATTGAATGGGAGCCAGGGTGTTGTCTGCATAAAGAGAAATTGCAAAACCACAAATTGCAGAAAATCCAGACTGCCAAAATATCGAAAGGAACACACAATATCGCCATGCCTCTTAAAAAGCAATTGCGCATTTTACAGGCCTCTGGATAGTTCAGGTTTGCTTGGCAACTTTCTCACACATACCACCCAGAGAGAAGACAGTGCTTCATCAGAGGCAGTGGTCCCAAAGACTGTGGGGACTTGAGTCCAACAACAGTAGGGACAAGACTGAAGGAGACTGCCTGGGCTCAACAGGATTCTATTTTCTGTGACTGTATAGATTTGACTTTAAGTTTGTCATCAGAATGTCAGGAACCCAACAACAACAACAAAAATCTCCAAACCAAACCAACCAACCAACCAACCAACCAACCAACCAACCAAGCAAAAACCTCATACAAATCCCTTACTTTTAGGTGTGCCCCCTACCAAGATAATCTTAGGTGATTATTATAACCTTTGAAACAATCAGAAAAAAACATCTTTTTTTTTTCTTTGACCTTCCATAATAAAAGAACTTAACAGAGTGAAGTGTTCTCAGAATCATGTACCTCAGAGAGAGTGAAATGGGAGGGAGGGACTAGGCTGTGAAAACTCAGAGTTTCACTCTATGGTCCCGTCCTACTTTTCCATGGGGTCTATTTTCCTGACTTGGATAAGTTGTCCTCCTCCAGTGAAGTTGGTATTCCATGCTCTGTAGATGTTTCCAAAATCCCATGAATAGAGAGAGTACTTATTGGTGAGCAGGGTGTTGATTGTGTATCAGTCATCCTTAGGTCCTTGGGCTCCAGAGATGCTGATGACTATGGCTACAAAAGGAATCTGAGTAGTCATTGACTGGTGGTTTTGTTTTACATATATATACATTTACACATACACATACATACATATACAAGAGATTTATTAATTTTATTTTATGTGTGTCTTAGCTTGGGTTTTATTGCTGTGAAAAGATACTATGACCAAGGCAACTCATATAAAGGCAAATATTGAAATTGGGGCTGGCTTACAATTTCAGAGGTTCCACCCGTTATCATCATGGATGGAAGCATGGCAGCATCCAGGCAGACATAGTGATCTAGAAGGAGCTGTGTGTTCTACATCTTGATCCAAAAACAGCTAGAAAGAGACTGTCTCTTCCACATTGGGCGGAGCTTAAACACTAGGAGCCCCCAAAGCCCACTTACACAGTGACACACATCCTCCAACAAGGCCACACCTATTCCAACTAGGCTACACCTTCTAATAATGCTACTTTCCTAATGCTACTTCCTAATAATGCTAATAATGAATGAGTCAAGCATATTCAAAACACCACAATGTGTATTAGTATTTTGCCTTTATGTATGTCTGTGTTCCATGCACATGCCTGGTACCCAAAGAGGTCAGAAGAGGGCATTGGATCCTATGGAACTAGAGTTATAGACAATTGTGAGCTACCATGTCGGTGCTGGGAACCAAGCCTAGGTCCTCTGAAGCTGCTCTAGTGCTCTGAACTGCTGATAATCTCTTGAGCCCCAGTTTAATGGTTTTAAGGCATTTCTGTGACTCCCTGGGGAAGAACCAACCTTCTTCCAGTCATCCAGAGAAGACTTGGGGACTTGCGTAGACCCCCTTTTGTCTGGATAGTATGAATCCCAGTGCTGTTTACACACTGGAATTCTTCCTAATGGACTAGGTCACTGCATTGTGCATTGTGTGTGATCACTATGGTGAACCAGTCAATTCCTTGCTCATCTTCTGACTGGAGGTTGACAAGGCAGTGGATGCTTTAACTGAGATCTTGATAAAGAGATCTGGGGGCGGGTGGTAAGAGCCATCATTGATATGCTTATTGTTTATACATAATGCCTTAAGATGCTGCTTCGAATTGCCTTTTACTGGCGTTGGAGAGATGGCTCAGTGGTTAAGAGAAATATTGCTCTTCAAGAGGATCAGAAGATGTTGCTCTTGGGTCCAGCAGCCAAGCACCTTAACTCCAGGGGATCAGATACTGCCTCCTTCTGTCCTCCATGAACACCTGTACACACGTACAAATGTGCTCCCTTTTTCTTCTTCTCTCTCCCCCTCTAACTCATTCATAACCAATAAATGAAAATAAATCTTATAAAACATTACACTGGTGGGTTGGAGAGATGACTCAGCAGTGAGGAGCATGCACTGCTTTTCCAGAGGCTCCAAGCTGGGTTTCCAGCTCCCACATCAGGGGGCTCCCAACCACTTGCCACGACTCTAGCTCCAGCGGATTTGCGCTCCTCTCTGAGCTCCATGGGCATCTGCATTCATGTACACACAACTCCGCCTCCCACATAAAAAATAATTAAAAACAGAAAGAGACCCTTAAAAAATTAAATTGCTGGTCACCTAATATTTACCATGAACACATACGAACTACATTTTAAGATTTAGTATTAAATCGCTCAGAACACGTGTGGAACTAACCTGACAGTGCCATATGTTACAGAGCTATTAAGTATGAATAGATAGGAAAATAAGCACAAGGCAATCCCTTGATGTGAGCGCCATGTTCTAAAGAGAGACAACTGACAAAAGCTCACATCCGTACAAGCAATATGCTCATGGTAACACATGAAAAGGAAGCCTGCTCCTAAAAATCTAATGTGAGTTTATTGGGAAAAGCCACTTAAAATATTCCTAACATGCAGGCGTTGTGATAGCCACAATCCAGACCAAAGCAATCGAACATGGAGTTCAACATTTAGAAACCATCTAGTCTGGTGGCTGCATAACACTTGGATGTGAAGTTTGAATGATGCTGAGAGACTCTTGCTGCTGATGTTTGAATATTTACCGGTGAGCAGTGGGATCAATTTGCTGGATGGAGCCAACAGAAAGATATCACCCTGGGAAGTCAGGATAAACTAAGTTTTTCTTGCAGTTCAGCTGAACACATTGTCTTAGGGACTGAATGATCCGAGGGGAATTTATTAGCGCTCGTGTGGTATGCGGAATTCCAGTGAGGCCTTGGGATTCTGACAGGTCTAAGAAGGTCTAGTTAAATGCTTTGGTGGCTGCTAAGATGAACCCCTTGCTGGAAATTCTGTATAAACCAGGATTGTATAAACTGCAAATGGCTGGCTCACCCTTTTACTCTGTGACTGCTTATCTTGTGACTACTTATCTTCACTGGCAAGGAGCTCATTAGCTTTTTCAGCTACTTGTGAATACCCTATAGTCTTCATTTTGGTCCTAAATCAATCCTCTGCCTTTTGAACTGATGCATTACTAGATTATTCTAGAGATAAACACATACTAAGGTATATATTCACATGCTAATTTTAAAGGCAAAACTGGTGAAATGCCTATCCTCCCAGTGCAGACTCACCACAATTATATCTGGTCTTACAGAAGAGAAGAGATGTGTAGTTTGGTATAGACACTGGGGGTTCCAGAGTGTATGCAATATACAGGAGATTTGCTCTAGAAAGAACATAGGTTTACAGAGTAGCCATAATTAGCAGATACAGGAAGGAATTACTGAGGAAACTTCCTTGCTCTTAAACAAGGAGTGGCCTGTGAGTACATGGTGAAAACCTACTGGGAAAAGAGAAATTAGCCACTTGAGGGGTGATGAATATTCAGGGGTTGGATGTCATTTAGCCATAATGTCACAACAAATATGCATAATGCCCCTTTTGCTTTTAGATGCAATATTATCGTAGCCACAATTCCGGGTCTTCTTCTCAAACCATCTCTGAAACGCTTCTCCAGTGTTCCACAAATAAACCCCACGAAATGTTAGCTTCAAACCGTGGCCTCATTTAGTGGCATCAGATTTTAATGATACAGCGGTAGGAGGTGGGAGATGGGAGCTTTAAAGACAAGGTTTTCCGAGTGACAGCTGAGACACAGATATTATTTTGAGGAAGAAATGTACTTACATTTTGCTGCAAGTGAAATGTCTGTCTTTGAAGGGCAGCCTCTGTAATAACGAGAGAGAGAGAAGAAAAGATGTTTAAGAAATTGTACAGTAACGAATTCAAATGGGAGTGAAAAGAAACCCATGTTGAATCGCCTTTAAACGTACAGCCACTGATGGAAAACTAATGAGGAATCTAAAGATGAAAACTTTTTTATCAGGAGATTCTTCCCCGGGGATCGAGAAGCTGGAGCCAACAAAGGAAGCATTTAAAGAAAGCATTTAAATCAATCACCATCTCTCCCTCCTTACTCAGTCCCCAGCTCCTGAGCATCCTGAATTCTGATGTTCACTTTGCCTCCCAGGACCTATCCTGCATCTGGTTGCCTAGCTCACCAGCTTAGATTCAACATTCTCTCTCTTCTGGTTCATATTGGCATTGAAGGCCCAGCTCTGACATGTTGTTCCATTAAAAGAATGTCCTAAAACGCAAAACAAAACAACAAACAACTATAGGTTTCTCAGCTCATGTTTATTGGGATAAGTGAGCTGTTTCTTCTTCCAAGAAACAGAAAGCATTTGTAGGGGCTGCTGAAGGGAGACTGCAGGGGATGGCAGGCTTCTCAAGGACGGCAATGAAAAGGGAAAACCACGAAGCTACCCATTCACTTTGAAGGGATTCACCAAGTGTGCAGGCAATTTCTTCAGTATGGCAGCCATTCAGACACTTGAGCTCGTTTTAAAAATAAACTTGGTCATAACCAGGGGAGTACTTTTTAGGGTAGCATGTTTGATGGGCAATGCCAGTCAACATCCTCCCTCTCCACCCCTACCCTGCATCATCTCCCAACAGCGTGACAGATTCTAAACATTCTTAGATTTGAGTGGATCAAGGATGTATCTTAGATTGAGCACTCAAGTCATCCATCTTCAGACTCTCTTGAAGATCTCACTGTGGACACTGATCTGGAGAAGTTTGATTAGCCACTGTGTGAGCAATATGCTTCTAATCTCTGCCATTTGATTTGTGTATACCCCCCCACACACACACAGTTTTTTGTGCTGTGTCCATATATCCATGTATGTGACTGGGAGTGCATGCATGTGTGTGGTAAGTCTGGAAGTATCTACAGTCAATACACACACACACACACACACACACACACACACGCACATGCACACGCACACACACACACACGGAGGCAAGAGGAAGACTTCTAGGACTTCTATTATCTTCCATTCATCTTTCCCATCTTATTCCATTGACACTGGGTCTTTTGCAGATCTAGAAGCTTACGTTTTTACCTAGTCTGGCAGACCAGTGAGCTCCTGAGAATTGCTAGACACACAAGACCATGCCTGGCTTTCAAATGAATGCTAGAGAAGAGAACGTATGTCTTTACACTTGCTCTTACCAACTGACTGAGCCATCTCCTCAGCCCTGACCTCTGTCATTTTTCTTAATAATAGTATAACTTTCAGAACTAATTCAATGCTCAACAATTGATCAAAGAACAATTGTAAGAGTTAAGGTGGACAATGAGTATAAAATAGTTTTATAAAATAGTGGATACTATAAGATGGATCTGGAATGTCCCAGATCTACAAACTCAGATTTTAAATGGTTGGTCTTCAGCTTGGCACCATTACCAAGTGATAGAACCTTGAAGAAGTGAAATTCAGTGGGACAAGAGAGCTCTGATGCCTTCCTTTCTCTCTCCCTTGTTTCCTGGCCACGAGGTGAATGGTTTTGCTCTATTACAGCTTCTACCACAGTGTGTTGTCAGGAGTCCAAAGCAACAAAACACACGGTTATGGACTAAAGTTTCTAAAACTCTGAGCCAGAAGAATATTTTTCTTTATAAGTCGATGAGATCAGATGTTTGTTACAGAGAACAGAAAGCCCACTAGTGCACCAAAGACTTGCTAAATATTAATTGGTGTTGTTAATGTTATTAGAAGGCCAAGTTGGGAAAACGAATTAAGAGATGGAACTCAGGAAGGGAGCAATTTAGACATTCTCACTCGGGTAAGACATTTCCCCTATCAGATGTCAAAATTACCCCAAATTTCTCTCCCAGATCAGTTTATCGGAACTTCATTTCTCTGTCTGCGGATTATAATGCACACAATCAGTATCTATACTAGAAAAGCCTTTAATGTGTTAGCAAACTAACTAATCCTTTGTCCATGGGGAGGGAGCTCAAAGTTGTCATATTGTAAAATTGCTGGCCCCATAAAGAATGGGGATCCTTGCTGTCTATGTAGGTAAGCATTACATTTTTATTGGCTGGGTTTTGTACATGGGCTCAGTAGTGTAATGTGTGTGCCACTAATTGGAAGAAACTATAGATGCTTCTCTAGTTTCCAGGCCCTCATATGCTCCGCTACCTCTTGTCCTTCTAAGTACAAATGTGTACCGAAAAGGCTTCAGAAATTGTGTCCTCATGAGCTCTCTTGAAGAACTCATTGCAAAGAAACAAATTCAGAACTCTCTTACCTCCCCAGAAAAGTTTTTACTATTTCCTTAGATAATGGGTTCTTTAGTTACAAAGTATGAACAAAGAAAAATTGTCTGCCATTTCAAAGATTCAATGGACAAGGACTCTTCATTTGGGGAACAATTTTCTACAATATCATTGATTACTTTAAACACTATTCAAAGCTCCCCTCAAGATGAGCTACCTAAGGTGTGGTACTTATTATTTTCCTTGGGGTACAAAATAAGTGAACAGAGACTTCACAGCTATGTAAAAACTAGTCTTTGTTTTTTAAGGCTTGTTTCTACCGCAGACAAAAGAGAAAAAGAGTCCTTAAGATGACGAACTAACTCATTCTCCAGCCTGTTGAGTACCACTGTGTGCAGAACGCACTGCTGACTCCCAATCATGTACCTCATCATTCCTTATAAATATCTGTCTGGTTCTAGAGACTACCAGACACTTTGGAGAGACCCCATGGCAACCTGATTCAGAATTATACTGCTGGCTGGTGACAGGGAAGGTTGTAATATGGTCTAGAAAGATAAATTTACATTTAATAGGGATGGTTACTAAGAGTCCTGAATGCTTAGTGCATTGTGAACTACCTGAATATTTTTATATGATAAACTTGTTCCTGAGAACAGTAACACAAGAAGGTTTGTTTCCTACTCCAGGGAAGAAGGGGAAAAAGATGTGTGTGTGTGTGTGTGTGTGTGTGTGTGTGTGTGTGTGTTTGTGTGTGTGGTGTCACATACCAAGCAGAAGTGTATTATAAAGGCCACAGGGGTTTGGCAAGAGACATTAGCCCCTTTGGGGGTTCTTAGAACCCAAGGCTGCTGTTTGCAGTCTTTGACACATACTTTAGAGAGCCCAGGATTGTGGATTTTGAGATGAAGTAGTTCTTACCTTCTATGATGAATATTCAACTAATTTCATATCGGTTTTATGTTAATTCTAGTTATTTGCTCGATTCTGTGGTAGAAGCAGTTATTTTGAATTCCATTTTCTCCCAGGAAGTGCTGGGGACCAATGTTCTTAAATGATTTGGTAACTCAAGAATGACTAGTGAAGGCTTTATTCAAGAGAAAATATTGCTTTAGGCTTTATGAATGGTGGAAGCCCTTTGCATTAAATAGAACCTGACATTTAGGTATTCTGGGCCGTAGCTCAGTGGTAGACCATTTGCCCAACATGCATGAAGTCCTAGATTCTGGCCAAATACTTCCAGAAATGCAAAGCAGAAACCATCTGACCTTTTGAGTTGAAGGCATTGTGGTTCTGATGTTGAAGTTTGAGGGCTTCAGTCTACAGCCCTCAAACTGAACCCTGAGCATATGCCAGTCTCAGTAATTCTACCAAGCAACAAGGGGATCTGTAGCCAGTTATGAAATCTGTCTAAGTTTTAATGCCTTTATCCTTAAAATGAGAATAGAATAGCACTGCATCTCTCCTGACTGCTATGTTTATTAGAAGACTTGATGCAGATAAGGAACAGGAAAAACACCAGGACCATCCTATGAGTTTACTATGCCAATAGTTACAGCTCACTTTAGTAAGCCCCAACTTAGATGGTACCTACCATCCAAGCTTCTGCTCCTGTTTCTTAAATGGCCACAGGCAGGCACCAAGCTTCCTAGCCTTTTGTCTCTGACTTTGGGTCCAGTATTAACACACCACAGGCTCAACTTGAAAAAGTCCTGTCAGATTGTTTCTGGAGACTCTTCATAAACAGCATTTTAGTTGTCAATCCTACTCCTCAGTTACTGCTGGTGTTTAAAGAATTTTCTAAGCGTTTCCAATGCTCTCTCTTATAGCATTGGAATTTGGCTATTTTTCCACATAGCCTCAGCACTGTGTCTCTGCCCGGACCTGGGTGGGCGTTCCACTGCCTTACTGTGTTTACTTATAAATGGTTTCTTGTGTTTTCATTTCTTTCTAGCTTTTTAACAGTTAAAGTGTTTTTAATTTAAATAAACAATTTTCATTTCAGAGAGTTTGGAAACTTCAGAAAGCACTAAAATGAGGCAAAAGAGCTCAGAACAACATAGATTTATTTTGATGTGTGTAAAGAAGCAAGTGTCTTGCTTGGTGATCTGGTCTTGCATCTACGAGACAGAGCATCTGGGCATCATTCTTAATGGTCTATGCTAATCAGAGCAAGCATGTGCAGGCATATGTACACACTCCTGCGCACCCCTCCACATGTGCAAATCTCTATCATTCGAGTTTTTTCAATGAAAATAATATGCTATATCATATTATATATCATATTATATAATGTGCTTTTATTACTTGTAAAGAGAATTTTTATTTTATTTATCTTAATTTTAATTTTTAATCTTATTTTTTAATTAGGTATCTTTGTGTATGACTATGTGTGGGTACACACAAATGTGTGCAGGTGACTTGGAGCTGGAATTACAGGCAGTTGTGAGCCACACAATGTGGGTGCTGGGGATCTAACCCTGACCTTCTTTTTTTTTAATTATTTATTTATTAATTTACATTCCAAATCATTTCCCCTTTCCCGTTTCCTCCCTCCCTGAAAGTCCCATAAGCCCCCTTCCCTCCCTCTTTTCTCCATTCAACCCCCTCTCGTTACTCTGTCCTGGCGTTCCCCTACATCCAGTCTTTCCAGGACCATGGGTCTCTCCTTCCATCTTCTTAGAAATCTATTGATATGCGGATTGTGTCTAGGGTATTCCGAGATTCTGGGTCAATATCCCCTTATCAGTGACTGCATACCATGTGTGTTCTTTTGTGATTGGGTTACCTCACTAAGGATGATATTTTCAAGATCTGACCATTTGCCTAGGAATTTCGTGAATTCATTGTTTTTAATTGCAGAGTAGTATTCCATTGTGTAGATATACCACATCTTCTGAATCCATTCCTCCGTTGAGGGACATCTGTAACCCTGACCTTCTGCAAGTGCTTTTCACTGATGAACCTTCCTCTGGTCCCACTTTCCTTCTTTAATTATAATTTTGTACACATAAGTCATTATGTATCAGATGTTTGAAATATGTTCTAGGTATTGGACATATAATTCTTATATAAACCCAGTATTATAAACCACCAAGACAGTTTTAGCCAACTAATTGCACAGGAGACATGTTGGAAAATGGATCACACTTACACTGATGAGAGGTAGCCGGTGTGATGGAGTGATGCTGAAGCAAGTGAAATTTTTCCTACATAAAGGAACATAGACTTTTTCCAAAGAAGGGAAGGCCATATGGATTTGTGGGAAATGGTGAGTTTAGAGCAAAGAGGATTAAGGTGTACTTCTACTTTAAAACTTTTAATGGTTATTATAAACTCCAGGGTGCGTATAGCAGGAACGGCAGAATCTATGTAAATGTTGGGGGTCACACAGCCGATAAAGCATTTCCTGCAGGAGGACCTAATTGAGGACTTCCTGAGAGACCACCATCTCCTGCAGGAAGATCTAATTAAAGACTGCCTGAGAGACCAAGGATTGCTGGTGCAGAGAATGGCAGACAATCAGGAACTGCTGTTTAAAAGAGATGCTTTCTTGGGACCAATGTGGGCGCGGGTGGAGGATATTAAAGGAACTTGCATCAGTGTTCAGATGAACTTGCTGCCACATTTCTCACCTGCTTCTGGAGTCTGTGTCATTGACTCTGTGCACCTCACCTCCAACCCCCAAGGGCAGGTAGGGCTGGGTGGCAAGTAGCCCAGGGCACAGGCAACAGGTGAGAACATATTCCAAATGTATGATACAGAAGAACCTTCTTGCCAAGCATTTTGAAGGACACACATAAAAAACAGTAATCTGGGTGGTCAGGGATACATCTCTCAGGTCACTGAGATGTCACAGTGAATTGGTGTAGGCTAGAAGGAGTACTCCCCATAGAAGCAGCATGCACAATACAGGACACGTAATACAGGACACTTGCCAAGGCAACACTAAATAGCATGCAACAGTTAGTTGGACTGAAGAATTCCATGTGGAAGAGCAAAGAGAGGTGGGGATAAACCAAACAAGTTAGGTCATCGCAGCCACACTGAATATTATTCTCAGAGCTGCAGAAGATGGCTAAAGGTTGTTAACACAGGAGAGCGATATAGATGGGTTTGTGCAGTCCATAGGAGGAGGAGTATGATACAGTGTCTGCTCACATTGTACAGACCAGAAGCAGAAAAAGCGCCTGAAGGATGGCTACCATTTTCAAAGGCCTGCCCCTTGTGAATTGCCTCTATCAAACTCCGAAAAGCTCCCCAGACTTCAAAATAGTCCCACAAACTGGGTACTTAGTGCTCACATACAGACTTATCAAAGACACTTCAAATTCAATTGATAACGAGACTTGTGAATGGTATGATAATTCTGCTTAGTTAGGTTTTTTTTTTTTTGAGCATCTCTACTATACTGAGTATTTTAAAAAAGGCAAAGTTGACCTAGATCTTGAATAGATGGTATAAGATGTATCTAACTTATGAAAGGGTTAGGATTCCTAAAATTAGCTTATGGTTAGCTGGACAGGAGGGGAACAGGGTCCCTTGACTGGAAAGATGGAAGGCTTTCAATGGTAAAGATGTTGACTATTCAATCTTAAAATTAAACCCCAAAACTATTTACTACCCTGCAGTCAACATTTACCCTCCATTGTTCAGGTCCTTAAGAAGCCAGAATAACCCACCCAGCTATGGGCACGGGAAATTTATCTCTGGGGTAATATCTGTTGGACCTAAACTTTTAAGTTTTCTCCATTACCCTCCTCAATATTTTTTTATCTTTAATGAAAATTGTCCTTGAGAATAGATTTCTTTGCTTAGAACTGCCAAGAAGTTCAACTAAACCATGATATGCCTAGTTTCTATTATAGGGGTCCAGAGAAGTGTGGGAAATCAGGTGTAAATGGAGCTGCACCAGGAGAGGGACCACATTAATAACACCAGGTCTTCTTGTCTTATAGGTGTCCTCACAGATGGGTAAACGGAGGCATTGGTGCCCACAAGGCTGTGCTTTAAGGGCCATCATAGCATGCTGTGTATGTAAACCACATCTCTTTGGTTAGCTAACATTGACCCTCCAAAAAGCTCTTAATTTCTGCAGCAGAAGCTTCAGCCAGAAGGAGAAAAGCAAATACAAACTACTTAACTAAAGGCGGTCAGCTCCAAGGATGCTTGGCAGTTCCACTCATATTCAAATCCATGACATCATTAAAATAGGATCTGGTATGGAATATTTTCAATTTTCAGACATTCATTCTCCTATTGTCAGGTAACAATACAGACTCCTAGAAACCTTTCATGTCTTTTCAGCACTGTTTAAATCTTATAATTAAATGATGAATTTCTTAGGATTAATTATTCAAATATCAAAGTGATGGGTTTGAGCAAGCAATAGACTATCTTTCTAATCTGTGCTAAATAATGTAATCTGGTCATGGAACTATGTGTGTACATAGCAAGCTATCAATTTTAATGAAACATTGCCTTTGAAGTCACAAGATATTATGAAGCCCACATATAAAAAAATCTGAAAGAAAAAAAAATAAAAGAAAAGGCACTAAAATTCCTTCTCACAAAAGCTGACCTCGATCTGGGCTGTTTTAAACCTCCTCCACCTGGGGAGGTCACAGCATGGAAACTCTCTTCTGCAGTATGTAGAACAATGTTCCAGCTATGCAAGGAAGAGCGAGCCTCCAGGCTTCTCAGGCAGCAAGGTTTGCGTACCCTGGAGTCTCTCCGTCCTCACTGACTCTGCCGCCAGTACATCTACCCAGGACCAGCCACAGAATTTGGGAATCTTGGTGTCAAAGTGAAAAGTGGGGTCCCTTGTTCTAAAATGACTCAGATTTTCAAGATGTTGACAGCAGAGCATTTGATGAGCCCAAAGAGAGTGACGTTTTACCTGATAACCTCTATGCCTGTGCCTGGCTGACAAGCTGTGTTAGTCCAGTATCAGTTCAGAGTAGGGCAACCTGAAGCCCAGTTCCCAGTTCCCATGAAGCTTTGCCAGCTGCTGCTGTGTTTGGTGGTCACTGGTTACTCTCTAGTCCTCAGTTAAATTTGTTGCTTCCATGTATTGAAAAAAAAAGTGTAAAGGCTTAGTTAGCATCCCAACCCTTGGCAAATTATGGCACTCTCTGGAAAGCTCTGAGACATTACAAAGCAGCACAGGAACTCAGGTGGATGCTGAGCCTTGGATGCTGGGATAGCTTTTATGACCAGAGTTAGCAGGGTCTTGTACTGAACTACATCTCCAGTTCTTCATATCACCTTGTAGCTCAGGCTGCCTCTGACCTCCTGTTTCCCTGCCTCCTTGACACTGGGGTTACAGGTGTGGATCAGAATGCTTGGCTAACATTCATCCCTGACTTGCTTTGGGGATAATGACTTGCAATAATCGTAGTTTTGAGGTCAACAATGGGTTATCCAGACTTCAAATTACACACAAGTGCTAAATTACACCCAGAGGAGAGACCTCAAGTCTCAGCTTTGGGCTTCAGTGTGTTGCTTTGTCCTGGAAATACCAGCTTCAGTGACTTATAAGGACTTCTCTTTTTGTCTAGGTTGGAATTGCACAAAGGGTAGGGTGGTGTGGGTGTGGAAGACCTCTTTAGACTGTGGCTCAAGTATAAAGTCTCATGGTGGCTTTTCTTAATAACACTACATCTTAAACACACTATGATTCTGTTTTTGTTTTGTTGTTGTTGTTGTTGTTTTTGGTTTTTAAATCTATATTGGATTCCAATGTGGATTTGAGATACCCTGACCCAGGTAATAGTTGGAGTGAATTAGAACTCCCCACTTATTTTGGGCATTTGACTAAGGCATATGTTTAAAAAGTTGTTGTCTTGCAGTAAGCGTTTCCAGGATAAATCTTTGGGTTGAGCAAGAATCAATAGGTTTAGAATATAGACTTTGAGTTTGCATTTAAATTTGACGCTGGAAATAGAGACCTGAAGGAAGGTACTCCCATGGGACTGAAGCACTTCTTTCCTCCTGAGAATGCTGATCTTCCAGAGATCAAGGAAAGATATAAACCAGGAAAAAATTTAATGCTGTTAAAATTAAAGCCAGAGAAGCGGTATGATTGGGGCCTAAAAAAATTCCAATAAAAAAAAAATCAGAGAAGATAATGGAAGTGAACAGCTTCAGAGTGTACCATCTGTGGAGAACTGTTGGGAGACAGCTCTTCAAAGCTACCAAGTTTAGGGATGTGGAATGGCTGAATGACTCTCTACAGAATTATAGAAACAGCCTGGGAAGGCCAAAACAACATGCTCTGGAGATCATCCATTTGGCCAATAAAACACAGTTCTGTTTCTTTCTTTCTTTTAATTTTTTTCCTGTAGTGGTAAGACAGTGTAGATGGATGTTCTAGGAATTGAATGGAGCCAGCCTTCTCCTGGAATGTTCAAGAAAATGAGATAGCCAGCCTTGTGGTTGTGGACTTCTACAGAAGGATTTTGCCCTTATCTGGTATTGAAGCCCATTTGGCAATGTTTGCAGCATTTTTGGACTATCATGATTTGGGGATTGGAGGAGCTACTGACTTTCTGTGGTGAAGAGAAAAAGGAGCCACAGCAGAATGATCAAGGCCAACATTGGTGCTACTGAGGCTGAGATCTGCGTCTGCCCTGGTTACTTTTCACACCACTGTGATGCAGACGGCCTAGAGCTAGGGGCAGGGCTTATCCTGGATTATAGTTTCAGAGTTGTTAATCCATCATAGCTGGGTGGGCTTTGTGGAGCAGAACTGTCCATTTCATGGAGGGCCAGCGAGCAGAGGAAGGGGGCCCTGCTCTCTGATAGCTTTTGCATTTGGTTCAGGAATCAGGCCATGGTGCCCACAATCGTCTTTGGAAATGTCCTCATAGATACACCCAGAGATGTGCCTCACATGTCTCAGAGGTCACTCTAACTGTAGTCAAGTTGGCAATGTAGATTAGCCCACCCCACAATCCAAGGAAAGCCTTATGTGTGGATGGAGGCAGATGTTGGATTGACTGGTTCACTCCTACTTGAAGGACTAAATGCTGATAAGATTTATTTGAACTGTGGGGATTTGGGCAGCTTTTGAATTGACTGATGTCACTCATCTTAATGAAGGACCTCAAATTACCGAATCAGAAATAGTACCAGGAGCCTTGAACACATGGGCACAGGGGAAACTTTCCTGAACAGAACACCAATAGCCTATGCCCTGTGATCAAGAATTGACAAATGGGACCTCATAAATTTACAAAGTTTCTGTAAGGCAAAGGATACTGTCAATAGAACAAAACAGCAACCAACAAATTGGGAAAAGATCTTTACCAACCCTACATTAGACAGAGGGCTAATATCCAATATATACAAAGAACTCAGGAAGTGAGACTCCAGAGAACCAAATCACCCTATTAAAAATGGGGTACAGAGCTAAACAAAGAATTTTCACCTGAGGAATATCGAATGGCTGAGAAGCACCTAAAGAAATGTTCAACATCCTCAGACATCAGGGAAATGCAAATCAAATAAACCTGAGATTTCACCTCATACCAGTCAGAATGGCTAAGATAAAAAACTCAGGAGACAGCAAGTTCTGGAGAGGTTGTAGAGAAAGAGGAACACTCCTCCACTGCTGGTGGGATTGCAAGCTGGTACAACCACTCTGGAAAACAGTCTGGCGGTTCCTCAGAAAACTGGGCATGACACTCCTGGAGGATCCTGCTATACTACTCCTGGGCATATACCCAGAGGCCTCCCTGGCATGTAATAAGGACACATGCTCCACTATGTTCATAGCAGCCCTATTTACAATAGCCAGAAGCTGGAAAGAACCCAGATGTCCCTCAGCGGAGGAATAGATACAGAAAATGTGGTATTTATACACAATGGAGTACTATTCAGCCATTAAAGACAATGAATTCATGAAATTCTTAGACAAATGGATGGAACTGGAAAATATCATCCTGAGTGAGGTAACCCAATCACAAAAGAACACACATGGTATGCACTCACTGATAAGTGGACATTAGCTCAGAAACTTGGAATACCCAAGACAAATTTAACATATCAAATGATGTATGGATACTTGGAACCAAGTATGGATACTTGGGTCCTTTGTAGAAAGGGAACAAAATACCCACAGAAGGAGATACAGAGACAAAGGGTGGAGCATAGTCTGAAGGAAAGATCATCCAGAGACTACCCCACCCAGGGATCCATCTCATATACAAAACCCACACACTATTATTGATGTCCGCAAGTGCTTGCTGACTGGAGCCGGATATAGCTGTCACCTGGGAGGCTCTGCTAGTGCATGAGAAATACAGAGGGGTCACTCTCAGCCAGCCATTGAACTGAGCACAGGGTCCCTAATGGAGGAGTTAGAGAAAGGACCCAAGGAGCTGAAGGGTTTGCAGTGATACAAGAGGAACAATATGAATCACCCAGTACTCCCAGAGCTCCCAGGGGCAAAACCATCAACCAAAGAGTACACATGAAGTTACCCATGGCTCCAGACACATAGGCAGCAGAGGATGGTCTTGTTAGACACCAAAGGGAGGAGAGGCCCTTGGTCCTGGAAAGACTTCATGCCTTAGTGTAGAGGAATACCAGGACAGGGAAGTGGGGAGGGTTGATTGGGGGAGGGGAGATGGCTTATGAGATTTCTGAGGGAGGGGGGAACCAGGAAAGGGGACAACATTTGAAATGTAAATAAAGAATATATCAAAAAAAAGAAAGAAAGAAATAGCACCAGGAAGCAAGCAGACAGATAAGGCTGGCAAAAAAGAGAACAACCAAGGAGGTAAGACTTGGGATGCAGCTAAGGACATCAGTACCACCTGTAGATAAGATAAGGAACCAGGTAAGGGCCATATTACTCTTTCATAAAATGCCAGGACAGCTTGAGAAGAGAAGAGGCTGAGAGACAAATGAATACTAGAGGCATTCACTGCTGCTGGAGGAAGATGTCACCGACATGTCACTTCTTGCTATTAATCAAGTAGTGCAATGTTCTCAAGGCCCTGAGAACTTAAATTCTGAGAACAGTCAAGGTTTGGGGCAAGAGCATGCTTAAAGCAGTGCTACCAGGAACTGTATCAGTGGGAATTTTGCTTGTAGCATCTCTGGAAATCAAATGTTCTGCAATGAATAAATATACCAACATAAGAAGGTCACTGTTCAGAACTGGCTCCTTTGAAGTTCCCTTAACCAGTGTGCATGGGAATTACCAGGGTACATTCCCAAAATCCAGGGTGTGGACCCCATGCTCCCAAGTTGTCTTTATGATGAAGCTGGGTGGGGCCTGGGAACCTCCATGTTTGACAAGCCCCTGGATGAGGCTGATACTGCCTGTTTAGGGGACACAATCGAAACCACAATGGCCAGCAGAATTCTGCTGTAGTAATTCTGTGGCTTGAATTGAAAATGTTCCCCATAGGTTCATGTATTTGAATACCTGGCCTCCAATAGGAGGGCTGTTTGAGGAAGTTGTGGAAACTTTAGGTAGTGGAGCTTTGCTTGTGGGAGTAGCCACTGGGGGTCCTGTCTGGAGCATTTATTGCCTGGCTCCTCTTCCTATTCGTTCTCTGCTTCCTGTGTGTGAGTACAGCACAACCAGACAGCTTTCTGTTCTTTCTGTTCCTGCTGCCATGCCTTTCTCATTGTGATGGACTGTATCCTTTTAGCACTGTAAGCCCAAATAAATCCTTTCTCCTCCAAATTGCTTTAGTTCAGATATTTTATCACAGTGATTAGAAAGTACCTAAGTAAGACAGGGAAGCAGATGTTTGCCTTGGAGGCCCACAGCAGATGGAGAAATTGAAGCAAAAGTTGAGGAAGAGGTATTGGGCTTTTGTAAAGAACCTATCATTGGTTCAGCACTTGGGAGACAGAGCAAACAAAACTGGAAAGGAAAGGAACTAGAATATGTGGCACAGGGCTGAACCACAGAAGACTTGAAGAAACACCATTGAGATGTCTTGATTGTGCAAAACTGAAAGAGAGAAAATGGAATCATAAATATAGCTGGCAGTTTGGCTACCTCTTTGTCCCAAGGATATTGTAAATTAACCTTAATATAAGTGCAAACAGTGAATGAATCAAGCGGCTATGTTTCTTTACCTTATGCTATTTCCCAATAACCACACAGAAAAATTTAAGCTTTGTTCAGAACTGTACCTCAATAGTTGAGCAGTTATTGATCTAACTTTACCTCCAATGCTAATCTGGATACCTCCCAACCCCATCCCATGATACTTGCATATTATTTATTGATAATATGCTCTTTGGACCCCTGCTTCATGGCTCCATCTGAATCTCCCTCTCTCCCTCTCAATTTCCTCTGCTGTCAGATACCCCACCCTATCCTCTATTCTGCCCAGTCACCGGGTGATCAGCATTTATTGATAAAGCCATGCATAAATGGTAAGAACTTTTATACAAACTTGAGACAGTAGATTCTTGGTATAAGTATTACAATGCCATGTCCAGATTGAAACAAGTTGTGAGGGCAGAGAAATCAGCATTTGAATAATACAAGGGTAAACTGTTTTATACAGAGTACAAAACATTATGCCTATAGGATGTGGGAGCCCCAGGGTCACAGAGAACTTGTTAACTTTTGTTGGATCACAACTGTTGTGCTCCATGGTGCATGCGCACAGGTAATAGACTCAAGTAGAGCATCCTTATGACACTGCTTTTTCTTCATTGTCTCTTTCCTAGGACAGTGCTTAGGTTTGAGTTGATATCCAAGACTGTGGGTCTGGTACTATGTGTCCTATCTTCCTTGCTAATTTCTGTGTCTACCAGCAGGAAAGTAGGTTAAATACTAAGATCCAGAACCAACCACTTGCTATGCTTTTAAATTGAGGAAGAGACTGCTTAATGAAACCATGACATAGTCATCTAGTAAGAGACTGTCTTGTAGCCATTAGGGGGGAAAGATACAGCTTTATAAGTAGTTGTAATTACACAGAGGAAGTGCTATGATATGCTTAAGGGAAATGAAATTGAATATGTAATATCACATGTACTTGGAAAACATAAAAACAAACCACTCATAGGCAAAGCTACAGAAGGAGATGCTGAAAATACACACGAGGGCTAATGATAGACAGTGGGAATTTTCTCCAAAACTTTCCAGGCTGACCTTGGGTTTCATATATAGTGGGTGTAGTAAATGATATCACCATTAGCATTTTAATGAACATGTTTTGTTTCTCTTAGTAAGATATGGATAGGGATGTTTGCTTCTCATGAAAAGCAGGTGGATAGATGAATTTTAAAATGGTAAAGAAGTGAAGACGTTGCTTAGAAGAGATGGAGAGACTTGTGACTGACAGAAGGTTTGCAGAAGGAAGACCCAGGGAGGATTATAGATCAAGATACCCTGACATTTCTTGTTCCTTGAGGGTTGGTATAGAGTTGATGAACTGTAGTAGAAAAGGCATTCAGCGGAGCTGACTGACAGTTGCTCACCAACTGCAGAAGTGTGAAAGGAAGTTTTAGCACTCTATAGATGTAATGCAAATCAACAAAGTTGGGAATTGCTTTAATGAGTACCACATGGAAAAATAAAATAGATTGGCTACATGAAAAAAAGAGTTTTCCCTTTGAGAGGGTGGCTACAGGATCACTTTCCTTTGTAAATGAGGAATATAAACTCATTGTCAAAAGTACACATTGTCAAGTGAGTCAAAAACAAAAATAGTTAAGCTCTCTGCCAGTTGAGTTCACTGAGTTTAGGTTATGATTTCGGCATCAGTTGGTTCACGAGGAGCTTCACAGAGAGTAGAAGTGAGAGAAATTGCAAACAGATGATATGCAAATAAATATTTGCATCCACTGGCATAAATATTTAGAAGTGCTGACAACTCCCAATTATTTTGTCTTAATTGGTTCACACAGAAGCTAATTTTTGACAATTGGACTAGGCCACTTAACACTTCAGTAGCTGTGCTAAGGCCTTTGATCTTCAGAGTACTTTTGGGGGTGGGGCACAATTGCCATGAAGTCTCCTTTGTGCCAAAATAAAAATAAAAATAATCTCTTCATTTAATCTCCTATCCCCAAACACAGGTATTTTCAAGTCTCCTTTTGCAACCAAAGACATCTTGGCCTAGGAGAATGGGGCTAGGAAGGAAGTGACGTGAAATCCTTAAATCTGGTAGCACGAGGATTGAGAGTAGAAATACAGTGTGAGACAAACCCCGTGGAAGTGTTGGATGTTGGAGCTGTCTACCTTGAGACCATGGCTTCTAATTAGTAAAGTATTATCCCAAACACTGCCTGGAATTGGATATCCTTACAGAGAAGGCAGGCACAGTGTGAAAGCTTGCCCGTGTTCTGGCTTCTTCTCCCTAATATATTCCCTTCCACCAGCCTGTTTTACTGATTATATATTTTGTTTATAAAACCAGGCATATATATCTGATTTTATTGAGCTTTAAGGTAAGTGTGCAACTAAGGAATGCTGAGAATGGGAGAAATAATCTTCCCTACCAACTGGCTAGTCAATAGCAAATGGTCAACTTTGAAAACATACATACATATAACATTAGACTAAGCAGGTTTTGTGTGTGTGTGTATACACATATGTATATATATATATACGTATATGTACATACGTATTCATATACATGCTGACAATTCCCAATATATATGCATCTAACAACAATAATTTAAAAAAGAGGCCATGAATTTGAAAGAGAGTAAGGAGGGGTCTGTGGGAAGGTGTGGAGAGAGGATAGGGAAGGGGAAATGATGAAATTATAATAAAAAATTAAAGGAAGCCTGGAAAAAAAGGAAGCTCATATGCTCTCCCCAAATTTCTCTGATTCTTTTCTAGCTCCATGGGAGACTGCTTTCCTGGCCCCTTATGAATGAAGTCACATGACTAGTTCTGGCCACTAAGTTGGGAGCAAATAGGAATAACACAAAGTCACTTTCTTTGGGCTGCAAGTGCAGGAGCTGGGGGTGCAGAGGCCTAATGAGTCCCCTCTTCCCTGTGGAAGTCTATAGGCAGTGAGGTCTTCTGAATGAGGCAGAGAGAGAAGCACGTTGTGATGACGCACGGCACGGCACGGCAGATAGCCCATTTCATGGAAGGCTACAGAGAGGCGGTATTCATGCAGACTGAACGACTTGTCTGAATCTCAGACCCGGCTCATTTAAAAATGCTTTCCATCAAAATAAAAGCAAGCTCATTTCTGACCAAGTTTAGAAGCTACAGAACTTGAAATAGATGGCAGTGACAATAATGCCAAATCTATGACTTGCAAACAACGACTACCGCTTTCGTTGACATTTTACCTCAGTATTTTTTGCAGCCTATTTTTCCAAAGTACAATTCCAAATGCAGGTGTGATTTCCACCATTTCTATATGTGAGGTGAACGCTCCTTCTCACTATTAAATTCTTTAGAAAGTCTTCCTCTAAACAGTTACAGAACATTCCAACATGTGGGGAGGAGTTTTTCCCACCTTAGTTTTTTCCCCCAGTCTCAGCATCCGTTCATGTCCGTCCATGTGCTTTCACTGGGAAGTACTGCTCAGGGCTGCTGAGGTAGGGAATATCTTTCTAGTGGCAGTGGGGATATTTCCTGTGACTTTAAGATGCATGGGAGCCAGATGATTTCTGAGGAGTGTTCAGAAGCTAAGGGTCCTTGGCTTAAGCAAGGCAGAACAAGGTAGGGATTGTCTATATCATCATAGAGAGGTGACCCAAAGAAGAAGCAGCAAGCAGAGAGGGAGTGGGAGGGAGTAGAGACCTTACATTCCTAGGATAAGATTCCTTGATATTCTGCAAGGTGTGGAGGAGAGATGGTGTCCTCAGGGACATACCAATGTTTAGGGAGATCATTAGGCTATCCAAACTGGAGGCAAGAAACTGGCCTTGGGTATCTGTGCTGAAGGAAAGAATGACGACTCCCTTCTTGGTACTTACTTGCAGTGCTAACTATTCAACTCCTAAGGGTCTCTCTGTTACTGCTCATCTGACCTTCCTGACTGGGACTGAGGAACACAGGACCTGCTACAGCTTCTTCAACCAAAGTAGGCATCATTCCCTAGTGTGTAAGTTCTTTGTGATGATTCACTTTTGAATGACCCTGCCATTTAAGTATGTGCAGAAATTACCCCCATTCAGTGATGAAGAAACGGATACTAAGAAGAACTGTTCACTTACGGTCAAACACCTAATTCACAGTAGAGTCAGAATTGTAGTTGAGGTCTTTTGACTTCACTTGAATACTTGCGGCTCTTTAGACTGAACAAAGATAAAATTGCACATTTACTTGTCTTCTGAACTTAAGAAAAACCCAATGCTCATACTCAAAACCTGACTACACTTGCCTCTTTCTCCTGGGTGCTTGGTGTTTGGTGGGTATGGTCACACCTGCTTGCTCCTCTACTTAAACAGCAAAACCTTTCACATTCTGCGTATTCCAGGGATGCGCCATAAATATTTGATGGTCTGCTCTGCCACCACCTGTGTATTTTTAAAATTCAGCGAACATACACACATTAGGTGCCGAGGCTATGCTGTCTTCTCCAGATATGGAGATCCCAAGCTCCCTGTGAGCATATCATTATAGAAGAATGATAACAGACCTGTAATAGGCACATGCACATAGACATGTGTCATCTCAGAGTAGAAATTGGCTTAGGACTTCTAAATGACACCTTTGACAAGGTGACTATTTTGCCAAATAAAAATCATGGGGCACCCGGTCAGGCCTAAATTTCAGAGAAACAATTCTTGAAAACCCTCTTTAATATAATCGTGTTCCAAATGTTGCATGGGATATCTGCATATGAGAAGCATATTGGTTGTTGATATATGAAGTTCAGATTGAGCTGGGGTGTTAAATGTCATCTGGGGAACCCAGGAGGTATACTTGGGCAGGTTGGAGAATGCCAGAGTTGGTGTGGGCAGATAGCAGTGCCAGCCAGGGGACAGAGGTGACTGCAAGCATCACATCGCAGGGAAAGAGAGGACTGTGAGGGCCAGAGACGAGGCCCATGAGAGTGAAAGGATCACAATTGAGTTTGTGATGGCCCCTTGTTGTAGTAGTTCTGGCTGATGAAATAAAAACTAGATCTGAAATGAATAACATGACCTTTGCTGTTGGAAAAGGTGTGTGGGGGATGGGGTGGTTGTGGGGTGGCAGGGTGGATCACTCTTTTCAGAAAATGCCTTTGGGAAAAAAAAATCTCATCTCACAAAAATCAGCTAAAATGGTACACTTGATGGGGACTGAGAAAGGTCATCAAATACGAAATAAAAAATAAAAAATAAAACCAGTTTCTTCCTTTTACAACAGCCAACTGTAGATTTAACTGGAAAAGATTGTCTTTGGATTGGCCATAAAAATACAAAGCACCTTCCAAACTATGAAATGTGCAGGACTCAGCTGACAAAACAAACGAGGACAAAATGGAGCAATGGAAGCAAAGGTGTTTATCAGATGTAAGTTAACAGGAGAAGAACGGAAGGGGAATCCTGAGGCAGGAGGATTGCTGTGAGTTTGCAGATGTACTGTGCTAGATGTTAAACAGGTGAATGAAAAGGCCACCCAGAGCCACACAGCCGGACCCTGTTTTAGGAAAGCAAACAATAATCAAACAAGGAGAGCTCTCACTGGAAAGTAAATGTAACTTCAAAATGAACCTAATATTTTGTTGGAAGTATAAATTAGTAAGGAAAGAGGAGAAATTTAAGAAAAAAGGTTCACTTTTTTCAACAAAAAGTAGTTGTCTGTCCTTCACTCTGGTGTTAAATAGTTCTCAAAGCTTCATTACTTACATCAGAGCTGCATTTGGAGAGAGAGAGAGAGAGAGAGAGAGAGAGAGAGAGAGAGAGAGAGAGAGAGAGAGAGAGAGAGAGAGACTGAGAAGACAACAGAATGAATCTGAGAGCCCAGAAGCAGTCTCTAGTGTTCAGACACACCTCTCACATGGGCAGGAGAGCAAACCTGGGCCCTCCCAGGAAGGAGAGAACCACTCAGACAAAGGTGTTCAAAAATAGATGCTAACAATAATAATAACAATAACAAAACAAACAGGGAAAAAAGTCATCTGCTCTTCATAGGAAATACTAACTATATGATGCATGAGAGAGTTAAATGTGTAAATTAAATCAAAAGGAAGAAAAAAAGAACAAGCATTCATTTGCGCTTGGGAGTTCAAGTCTGCTCTTTGTGGGTTAAAGGTCTTTGAGTGACACACATCCAAGCCAATGCAGGGAGGAGACCTGTGTTATGCAAAGTAGAGGGAAACAAACTGGACTGGCTAAACAGACCACCACTGGAACAACCCAAGCCACCAATGCTTGAACTGAAGTTTGAGCAAGGAGAAAGAGCAGGAGAAAGCTCTGGGAAAGAGTGTGTGTCTAGACAAAGAAGACTACACGGGGGCTATCCTTTCCCCATGGTATGTAAAAGGGTTGCTTTTGAGTAAAACCTATTTTTATTATCTTTACATACAAGACCTCCCCACAATTCAGGTCTTTCAAACGACATGCCTAGCATAATCAAATTCAGTGTTTTCCCACTTTCTATGTTTTTTTTTCCTCCCTCAGTCGCTGGAAACATGATATAACCAAGTTCCCCTGTAATCGATAAAATATTGTACAGTGAGTGTGGAATCAGATATGTGTGTGTTTTTATAAATGTACATTAGAGAGGGACGGGAACGGAATAGAACAAGGCCAACTTGTTCGTGCTTTTTAATATAGATATGTTGTACTAAACAGCAAGATAGGTCATAAAATGAAACCCAATACTCCAAAAGGAGACTGCAGTCTCTCCATGTTTCAATGGCTTTCCTGGGAGACAAATCTTCTTTCACTGGAACAAACACACAAGAGTGATTTTTATGAAGTACTAGGAAATACCCAGTCATAAAGTTGCATTGCTGAAGTAAGGCCCAATGTGATTACAATCAAGCTATACTTCTTGATCCACTCCCAGAAGAAGCTCTGTGTCAGGTTAGACAAGCCATTTGTGTAGTACAATGTGTTGGGTCACTCTGGTTGACCACAAACGTTTCCCCAAGGATTTAATGTTTTATGAGGTTCCAGAGCCATCCTGGTAGCTGACACCAGCAAGAGAGTAGCGAGGATCTTGGTCTGGGGAGTGAAAGACACTTGATGGAATCTGAGGGAAAACGATGGTTTAAAATGTAGGGTCCTTTCTCATTCCTCTCAAATTACTCATTTCACTCTCACTTTATTTTCTGCATGTATGCAGGAAATAATAACTCTTTATGTTTATGTCCCCCACCTCCCCCAGTGGAAGCATAACTCCAAATTTTGGAGACTCTATCAGGGGTGTCCCACCTATGAATGCAGGCTCATGCAGCCAGGATAGCTATGAGTGTGGTCCAACACAAAATAATAAACTCACTTTAAAAATCATTAGATTTATTTTGTAAGTAGTTTCTGTAACTCAACTACATGGTTCTCCAGAATGAATGTTACAGGTGATAAGGTCATGTCTCAATGTCAGGCAGTAAAAATATGGACCCTTCTACAGTTCATGGGTCCTGAGTTCGATACCCTTGGGTCATGAGTGTAAGCCAGGATAACTCTTACTCACCCATTGTGACCCACAGAAATCAAAAGGTTGTACATGCTTGGTGTACCACTCTGTTTTGTTCTTGTGAAGTAGTCCATCTTATGTCCATGAGTAGTGTTAAACTCTGTGATGGAGGTAAAATTAATTCAGTGTCTCGGGTGATTCCTGTGCATATGATTGCAGTCAGGATCTGGAGATCTTTACTTAGTAAGTGATACATGGAACAGCCAGTACAGATGTGTACCTATAACTAAATGGAAACTGAAGAGCTGGAGGTACTCACAGAGCAAAGAGATTCCTACACTGAGCGACACTCTCAGGCATTACCTCTGAGTCTGGCTGTTGTCACAAATCACCTTGTTTTCTTAATAGAAAGACAGAAACAGCTCCGAGTTCATTCAACTTTCAGCCTCTTCCTACAAAGTGAGCTGCTAAGGACTGGGTGCTTGCCAGCACACTAGAGGTTGCAGGCAATGTCACAGTTGTCATAAGGAAACCCCAGGTGGGGTCCAAGAAAGCAGAAATATCAGGAACAGAGTTTTCTTCCAAAGCTCATGAATATATAAATTAAAATGCATTGTACTGCATTGTGTTTTATTGTTCCTTGGAGGCAGGTTTGATCTTTGCTGTCAAAATCTATAATTTCTTCTTGTTGTTTCTTCTATGTGCACAGACTACTTAACAAGCCACAACCAACAATGACCAACAGTGACCAAAAACCAACCAACAACCCCCCCCACACACACACACCTCTTGGGGTCCTGGCACTTATATACCCTCTGAAAAATTCCCAGAATTCTAAACTTCACACAACTGCAGAGACGATCTGTAGCTGGCAAAACCATACCTCTGCTACAGCATGAGGCAAATCATAGTCAGCTGCTGTGGACAGTCTGAAGCAGCTCCATATCCCACACCTGGGATTAAAATGAAAACATACTCTTAGAATACTTCTGTGTTTTTCAAAGAAACCAAAACTCCAAAATTGTCACTACATTATACTCATCCCTCAAACATTTATTTAGGGTATGTTTACAGGGGCTAGTTAGATCCATGAACAAGCAGAAAAGAAAAGACCTAGCCCTCCAGGGAGCAAAAAGTCTAATGAAGGAGAAAAATAGAACTTTTCAACATTTGAAGTGCTAAGTGCTTGCTTGGTGTTTTGTACAAAGTGCATGGGTGTGCCAAGAATGTACTTGGGGGGTGGGGAGATGTTTAGCTGGCAAAATGCTTATGGAGTAACTATAAAGACCTGAGTGTGGATCCCCAGATGTCATGCAAAGATGGGGTAGCACTGGCCTGTAATCTTAATACCCCTTACGACAAGATGGAAGGTGGAGACAGGAGATCCCTGGAAGCATGAGGCCAGCTGGCCTCATACATACAGTGGAGACCCTATCTCAAACAAGGTGGACCAACACCCAAGATAGTCCTCTGATCTCCACATGCAGTCAGTAGTGGGCACATGCCCCTTTCCATGAATAGGCATATATACTTATCAACAGAGGTTGACAATAAAAAGAAGGTACTGTCTTCCGAACTCCAAAAGATGCCAGCCAAGATGGAGGAGTTTGAAAGCCAAAGGGTGAGCTGTTGAAATGGGTTGAAGAAATATTCCTCTTTGTTCAAAAGAGACAAGAGAGATAATTCAGGCCCTGCTTATAGGGCCCCTTCCCCTCCCTTCCTTCCCCCTGCCCTTCTCTTTTTCTCTTTTCATTTGTTCTTCCTACACAATCCTGTTCTCTGCCTTTGTCATTATTCGCTGACATGGTATTTACTGATTGACGATAGAGATGAATACTGGTCAAGAGACTAAGGTTGACTTACATTCTTTGTTTACTTATTTATAGGTGTGTGTGCATGTGTGCATGTTTGTGTATGTGCAGGTGGGGGTGCGAGTGTAGTGCACATGCATAGGTGTGCCCAGTCAACCTTGATTGTCATCTCTCAGATGCTATCCACCTTGGTTTTTGAGACAGGGTTTCCCACTGGCTTGGCATTAGGTAAGGCTAAGCTGGTTAGCCATTGAGCCTCAGGGACCCATGGGTCTACTTTCCTCTTACTAGAAACACCAGCAGTGCACCAACATGCCTGGCTTTTTCATGTAGATGTGGAAGATAAAACTCAGGTCCTCAACCTTGCCCACAAACACTTTATCATAAAGTAAGCTATCTCCTCCTCCCTGAATTATTTTATTTTTTAAAAGACTGGGATTTTTGTTTTGTTTTGTTTTGTTTTTTGGTGGGAATTTTGGGTGAAGTTTTAGGTTCATAGTAAAACTGAGAGAAAGGCATAGAGATCGCTCATATATCCACTCCTGTATGGTCACAGCCTCCTCTGTTGCCATGGCATCATTGTTAACTGTAGTACATCCACACAGTAGAATCTATCCAGTGCTGAAAGATGAGCCAGCAAGGCTTGAAAATGAAGAAGTATAAGATGCATATCACTAGGTGAAAATAAAAGAGGGGTAGATACTGTATGTGTCCATCCGTATGCCTTTCTGACTAAGGCCGAGTTATGGAGACATTGAAAAGATCACTAGCCAGTGGCTAAGGAAAGAGGGATGGGGGTTGAGTAAACGGGCTGAGAAGATATGTGAGCCACTGAAGCTACTCTGCATGACACCATCATGGTGAAACCACAGGCCATACAATGCCAAGTACAAACCCCAATATAAAGGATGGAATCTGAATGGTTATAGTTGTGGCAAAGTAAGGTCATCGATTATAACAGAGGTCTCATGGTACCTTCCCTAACCATAACTGTAGTCCTAACTCTACCCCTGCTTAAGGGACTCTAGGTTGCTTCCAAATTCTGGAGACAACGATTCTAGTTGTTACCAAAATCTATACCTAGGCTCTTGTATGGACTTAAGTCCTCAACTTTGAATGAATTCCAAGGAGTGTGACTTGGTTGTATGGTAGAGAGATAGTTTTGCCAGAAAACACCAAACTCTTTCCCAAAGCTGCTGTAGCATCCCACATTCCCATCTGTGGCAAGTCAGGTTCTCATTAGCATCTGGTGGGGATCATGTCCTGAATTCTGGCCCCCGCTGACAGATGTACAGATGGAGGCCAGAGGTAGAGGTTATGCTGGGGTACTGAACTCAGATTCCCATGCTTGGACAATGAGCACTCTACGTACTAAGCCATCTCCAGAGGCCCCCACATCTCTATTTTACTCTAAAATTCAGATTCCCTTGTAACATATGATGTGCAGCCTTCCTCCCCAGGCTTATTTGCCACCAATACATCTTCTTGATGAGGAGCCAGCTCTTTTAAGGTCTGTGGTCCATTTTTAAGTCGGATTCTTTCTTTCTTTATGGTAGAGTTGGAAGAATCCTTTGTAGTCACACCTACAGTGCAAAAGCCTGGATCCTATCCTCCTTTTGGATCAACAATTTTTCTGAAGCCCATGGAATCTAGGGATGCCATTTCCTGTGACAAATAGCCTTGTCTTTTTTTTTTCCTTCCTCAAAACCACCTCATCCTGGAACACGTTGAACCCAGAAAGCCGTTGGAAGCACTGGCTGATGCCTGGTAGCTCTGTGACATTGGACAAGCCACTTAACCTCTCTCAAACTGTAAAATGGGATAATAACACACATCGTTTCTGACTTACGGAGCTATTGAGGATCAAACATGATAATATATGTGAAAGGGCTTTTTATAAGCTCCATAATGCTACTCAGATGTGAAGGATTATTATTTTATATGCTCAAGAAGGTCGGCATGGCTGCTGTCCCAGGTGACTAAAAAGCATATGTGATTTTATTTGCTCCAATAATTTTATTCTTATTAGTACTTGTTCTGTATACTACATCGGTATGCACAATGCACAAAGCATTTATTCTTCTTTGGCTATAGTAACTATGCCCCCTCTCTCCAAAGTTACCCTTGTAAAAACAAGTAAGGCTCATAAAACAAAACAAAAGAAAAAGAAAAAAGGGAGGGGGTAAGAGATGGAGGGTAGCATTACTCATAACCATGTGTCATTGAAAGGACTCACCTGCCACTTTTGCAAATGAGTGTCCCTTGACAGTGGACAGCAAAGTCTGCTGACCAAATGACCCCCAAGATGTATAGATCTATTGATCTTTTATCTGTCTTTTTCCCTTGAATTTCCCCCATGGTTTCCTAACCCTCCACTTCAGGAGGTAAACACAATTCTGGCAGAGTCCCGGTCTAATTTAGTTTATTAGGGCTTTTACTACAAGTTTTTAAGCACTCGCTGATTTTCAAAAACACATTAAAATGGCCATGGCCAATCTTGTAGATTGGTACAAGTCCACATTTCCCAAACGACTTAATAGTCTGCAACTTGTGCCAGACAGAGAGTGAGTTCACCATTCTCTTTCCCAGCACTTCAAGGCTGGACATTGTGTTTTAACTCTGGGGTGGGAGGGAACCATTTGCCTCCCCATGCAGGTCTCCTCCCTAGAATTCCCTCCTACAATTTTATAGGTTCCGCTGTCCTGGAGGGCACATTAAGTCCCCAAAGGACGCCTTTGTGGACCATTTCTGGAACTTCAGACCTGCCCCAGCCCATTCTTGGAAAGTAGAGTTTTAGGGATGTTTTTCTAAACAAAGGTTGATATTTTGGGCAGAGGGGGTTGTAAAGTTTATGTAGAGTTTGTCTAGTGGCAAGATAATTAAAATTGAGACTTATGTCTATGAATCTTTTTCCTTTTTTTTTCTGGATTTTCCTGATCATTGAAGATAAACTCAACAAAATTTTTATTGAACAAATACATGAATGGGTAAATATTTGATTACATTCTACCATCAGGTTAAAACTGGACCATAGAGTGAACTCACATTCTATTAGAGCAGTGGTTCTCAACTTTCCGAATGCTGCGACTCTTTTATACCATTCCTTATGGTGTGATGACACCAGTTATACAACCATTTTGCTGCTACTTCTCAACTGTAATTTTGCTACTATTATGAATATAATGTAAATAATGTAAATATCTGAAATGCAGGACATAAGATAAGCGACCCCCAAATGGATTGTGACCCACACATTGAGAACTACTGTATTAAAAGGAAATATCTCTCTCTCTCTCTATCTCTCTCTCTCTCTCTCTCTCTCTCTCTCTCACACACACACACACACACACACACACACAGAGAGAGAGAGAGAGAGAGAGAGAGCGAGAGAGAGAGAGACTCACGAAGACACACAGATGCACACAGAGACATAAACAGATACAAACACACAGAGATACAAATGTACTCAGATGTACACATAGACCTATTCTTACACAGACTCACCCCTACTCCCAACACACACCACATATCACTCTGGGGTGAAAAATGCATTCAAATTTGGGTCATGATTCTAGGAAGCACAAGGGAATTGTGCTAAGGTATGGATAGAGACTGGTAAATGACCAAGGTGACCCATGGTCCACAAAAGGATAGGCCAGCCATGGAACAAACACTGTTTTTGAAATCCAGGTTCTGTTGCTATGTGAAGACTGCTGGGTTTTGTTTTGTTGTTTATTATCTTTGTTTCTAATTATTTTTTATATCTATTAGAACACCATTCTTTGCCTGGTGACTCAGAGAGGCAAATGACTCTCAAGACTCTTGAATTGTATTCTGATTTGAGTTTTGCTCTGATGGTGACTTAGCTCTGGACAAGTCACTTCAGTTCTACCATAAGACAAAATGACATAAAACTTGCTGGCTTTCAGAAATGACATGAAGATCAAATTGGATCCTAAGAGTTTATGCTTCAAACACAGATATTCGAGATTTTCTAGGATATGATCTAGGCACAAAGGAGGAGGGGAACATTCTTTGAGTAATTATAACTACATATACAATGGAGCATTTTTTGAACAGTAAAGAGAAAGCTAATTCCTATGTTCTTTTATGCAGTATATGTGAATGCATATTAATTCACACTTGCATAAGTGCCTGGCAGGTGTTTGCATGTACACATATCTTCTTGTTTAATGTTTGTTTTAAGAAAACAGCAATAGCAATGAGAAGGCAGTAGCAGGCTGATGTCTGAATGCCAGGAGGTTCCTTTGGGTGGTCTGCAGCTGTGATCCATGCTTAGGAATTAGAGTCTCCTTTGTTGCAGAGTCTCCACTTGTTGCTGTATCACCTCAAGTAAACCACTTCACCTCTCTGAGCTTAACTCATCATCTATAAAATAGAGAAAAACAGTGACTGCCTTACAAAGTGTGTGCGTGTATGTGTGTGCCTCATGAGTGCGTACATGTGTGTAAAACATGTATCTATAATGTGTGCATATATATAATTGTTAAAAACTATATTTTGGGAGCTGGGGATATGGTTCAATCAGTAAGGGGCTTAAGACCTGTGTTCAAATCTCAGTACTCACATACAAGCTGGGAAAAGCACTGGGGAGATAGAAACCAGGAGATTCCTGGGGCTTGCTAGCCATCTAGTCTAACTGAATTCTTGACCTTCAGGTTTACTGAGAGATTTTGTCTCAAAAACTAAAGTGGAGAATGACTAAAGAAAACATCTTCAGGTGCCCTCTGGCTCCTCACTCATGTGGCACCCATTTATATATACATGTACACACATTCACACACACACACACACACACACACACACACACACACACACACACACATCCATACACACACACACACACACACATCCGTACACACATACATACACACACACATCCATACACACATACATACACACACACATCCATACACACACACACACACACACATCCATACACACATCCATACACACACACACATCCATACACACACACATCCATTCACACACACACACACACACATGCAACATGCACCACTGCTAATATATTTGCAATACATATTCATTATATATGCATATATTTGAAAGAGTTGGGTTCTTAGTAAACATTTAATAACCAGTAGTTATTTCTTTTATAGTGTAAATTAAAAATAACACTAACAACACAGGGTGTGCAAAATCTTCCCATCTCAGAGATCAGAATATATACAGAATGCTCCCACTACACAGGAGTGACTAAAAAAAATGTTCCAGATAAAAGGGCATTCACATAGGAAAGACGAAATTTCTTGACTGTGTTAAGCACATATCAGAAAGAATTGACATTATCTTTCTAATAACAAAGAGCATCACTCATTCCCTAGACTCCAACAGCCAACTAGACTCTGGGGAAAGGTGTATATAATGTTAGCAACTTGAAATAGAAACTGCCTTTGCAAGCAGCTCAATAGCGAGCCCTTAATGCACCACATGGAAGGCAGGGCCCCGTATTTTGTAGTTAATGAACCTAGAAGCTGAGGCCAGTGGTGTGGCTTAGAGGGCGGTGCTCCTTCCTTGAGGCCACGAGGTAAATTAGCATCCCGTCTTCTGTCGTGAAACTTTCAATAAAGAACTGATTATAGAAGGCATTAAGCCTTTCTGTAATTACAGCTATAAATATAGATAACCAAGTCATTTTGAGTACTAAAATCAATTTTACTGTTTATGCACTCACCCTGCTATATATTTAGCTGTTGACTTTTAACTCAAGACATAAGCTGCTGGTGAAAAATACCCTTAGAATACTAATTATGTTGTCACGGGGAATGCCAATAAATGTGGCCCCAAGGAGGGTTAATCAGGATAGAACACACTGTAATTGTTTTACCCGCTAAAACACTATATGTGGGGAGAGCCTATGATTTCATCTCATAAATTCAATGCTAAACAATTTCCTCTGGCTATTTTCAACGGTGTCATCCCTACAAGTTCCATTTGAGCTCTTAGGTGCATGTGCAGGCCTGAGGCTCAGGGAGGCTATTCATTCTGAATTACCGGTTTGCAAAGTGCAGTCTATAAAGAGATATGAATGGACTTAACAGACTCTGGATCCTCCCATTCAACCATAAGCAGGGGGGTTCGCGCAAGCAGGGGCGAGTGTGGGGCACAAAGAGCAAAGCACACCCAGCTTGGTAAGTTCATCTCTCTCCTAACTACATGTCAGAGACAGGAAGTGACCATAACCCCTAGAAAAATGTGGGATAGTGAACCATCAGAGTGACACCATTCTTTTCTCAGGGAGGTCAAATAATGAAGGAGAGCAGGAGGCCAAAAGAATTACCACTCATGCCATGTGTGATGGTGCATGACACAGCCCAATGCACAGGCTGAAGATTTCCAGTTGGAGACCAGCCAAGGTTACACAGTAAGACCCTATCTTGCAAAAACCATTCATCCACAATTCTCTTTGCTTGCTTAGGTAGTCATAGGAACTATCAGAACATCACCCATACACAAAACAGTCTGCTAGGATAGATCCCCCTCCCCATTCCAGACACACAAGGTAGGAGTGTTTATCAAACCCATGGCCTTTCCTTGGCTAGATCTTTCAACTTCAAGAGTGTCCAACCTTTGGCACTGGGAGATAATGTCATGTATAAAGTTCTAGCCAGAGAATGCTAAGTTAATGTTAAATAAATAAATAAATAAATATATTTTTGTCATATATCAGATGGCTCATGTTTGAGTCCTCTGTTTTGCTCCACTGATCATGCCTGGTACTAGAAACCTAGCCAACTACCCAGACTAATGAGTCAAAGGATCATAGAGGAGAACCTATTACCACGATTGTCTTAGATAGCATGTCATTGCTGTGAAGGGACAACATGAACAAGGAAACTCTTATAAAGAAGAACATATAATTGGGTTGGCTTACAGTTTTCAAGGCTCTGTCCATTATCATCATAGCAGGAAACATGACAATGTGAGGGCAAACATCTTGCTGGAGATGCTGAGAGTTCTACATGTTGACCTGCAGGCAGCAGAAGAGGACTGTCTTCTGAAGGCGGTCAGGAAGAGGCTCCCATTCCACACTGGGTCGTGCTTGAGCATAGGACACCTCAAATCCCACCTACACACTACACAGTAATCTGCTTCCTACAACAAGGTCACATCCAATCCTATAAGGTCACACCTCTTAATAGTGCCACTCCCTATGGCTAAGCATCGGAACCCATAAATTCATGGAGGCCAAACCTATTCAAATAACCACATGTACTTTCCTAGACCAGTATAATTCCTGACTGCAGTCTGTATAACCTTCCTTTTACCCACAGTGTAGCTGTCACCCTATATTGTCTCTTTACAGCAAACAAAGACCATTACAGAAAACCACAGTTGACCCAGCCTTAATGGGAATATCTACAACACAAGCTCTGCACGTAAGGCTTAGGGGATATTGAAGAAGACGTGGCAGAAGGATGGTAAGAGCCAGAGGACCAGAAAGTAAGAGTATGTCTCTTAAAAGAGAATGGGAAGCAATATTCATGATACCTCAACAATAGAACTGCCAAAGCAAGACCTGAGCAATGAATACTTTGGAAAGAGGAATCTCAGGGTGGTAGCAGTGGCAGTGAGATACGGGGGGTTGGGAGGGTGAGGGGCGGCATTGTCCCACCCCTGGACAAAGAACTATAGGCAATTAATGATTGATTGGAGAGGAAGGGAGACTTAGTTTCTTTGAGGGATGAGCTCCCTAATTGGTTATCCAATACAAAGTGGTCAGGCATGAAATCATATACACACAGCAACACCAAACAGGCTCAGCCTTTCACATTTATATACTTATATTAATACATATGTAACAATAATAATTAAAGAAGAAAAAGTCATCAATTTGAGAAGGAGTGAGAGAGGGACATGGCAGGGTTGAGGGGAAGGAGGAATGCGTTGAAGGGAGGAAAGAGAGAGGGGAAAGTGATGTAATTAGATTTTAGTTAAACATTTATATTTAACATAAAATATTCCAGCCAAGTCCAGAATGAAATACAAAACAAATAAATTTATTGTGATCTCTGCATTTAAAAACAGTCATGAAACCCTCTGTGTTTTAAGTGAAGTTCATGATTTTTGTGTTGGAGCCGCACATGTAGCACATTTGGCCAGACACTACAGACTACTAGCTCAGGAAAAGAGACAAAAAACCATTCATCTTTACATTGTGATACAGAAATACTCATCTGCATTTTATATAGCTTTGAAATGGATTTCTATATCAAAAACAACAGAAAGTTCAAAGGATTCTGCCAGTTATACAATTATATATATAATTATATATACATATATTATTTTGTATATATATAATAATATGTTATACAATTATAACCTAATTTTACCATTACAGCCTCACACTGTTGTCTACAGAGTTCACACTTGAGGACTGTGCAATCCAGATACAAATAATGGATGGATGAATGGATGAATGAATGAATGAATGAATGAAATAAAGCAGCAAAGCATTCTGATGTTGCTTTGAGTAAGGCTATGATTATTTGGGGGGGGGTTGGGAAGCATTCACAGCTCTCCTGGGCGCCACACAGCCTGTGAACTGTAGGCAGGACACGCCTGAAAGTCCACACTTCTTGAACTCCATTCTCTGTCACTCTGAGGACAAAAGACCTATTCTACCTCAACGTCCCAAGCCACCCTAGAGTCTCTTGGACAAATTCCCAGGGAACTTTGCGTACCTTCTTAAGAATATCTCAAGTAATCTCCAGAGGATTTTAATACCTACCTGTTGAAATCACCTCTGCTTTTGAGATTTCCCTAGTGAATCATCAAATGTGACTCTAGGAGGGCACTCTGTTTATTCGGGAACCCGGGGGCTGAACATTTTCACCAACAAATAGTGCCGAGGTTTGCAGTTACTTACATTGCTGGTGCCCCATCTCTAATACTGTGCTCCATAGCTGGTCAGGGATACTCAAATGCATGTTCTCAAAAGTAATGAATGTGTTACATTTTGAAGATGCCCCAGTGACAGACATATCCTGGAAAGTTACACAATTTGTGGATCATTTTGGGAGGGCAACCTGCTGGGTTGGGTGGTTGTGGGACTCCATTCAGAATTTTAGCCAGGCCCACTTTTCCTGAGTCTATACCTTCTCTTTGGGCTTCAACTTAGGGGTTTTCTTCTGTTGCTTGCAAAAAGGTGGGTGTGGACTTACAAGAGAAAGGTGAATGATACTCTTTCCTCCTTGAGACCAGCAATCAGGCAGTTTTAAAGGTTAGTTCCATTAACACACAGGGACAGTTTGTGAGGAGGGAGTTTTTCAGCAGTAATCCTGCATTTGTGAGCAAGTTCACTGTGACTTTCCATAAAGGATAATAAAGTCCTAGTGGAAATTACAAGCCTTGCAAGAAAATGCTGGAAGTAACATGTGTCAGTGATATACTAAAGAAAAATTCTCAGGATCTCGAAAACAAAAATACTAACAGAAATAAAACATACAGTGCAAAACGACAACAAAAAACAAAAACACAATGGCCCTGGAAGCAGCAGTAAATAAATAAAACTTAAAGCTTCAGCTTAAAATAGTATATTTTTACACCTTTATTCCTACTGCTGCAAGCATTACTGACTTTAGCCTATACAATGCAAGTTTTTTCAAACAAATGCTAGGTTTGTTATTTATTATGAGGTGCTTCCTGGTTCCAGAGAGTAGATTGATGGGATCTCTTATTTGCCAACTTCCACATTAGTTCAAAGTAGTAAATTTGCTATAAGTGGAATATAAAACCTCGCCTGCCCCCTTGCAACCTTTGACAAGACTGATGGGTCAGGGAACTCCAGCATGCTCTTGGTGCTGACTCTGAGTTCCCTGCTCAAGGCCAAGGTGGGACGATACTCCATCTCATAGCTAAACCTTGTTTAACACTGAGAGAGAATTCATGCCCACGCTGGAAAACCAGAATACTGTCTGGGTCACTGGGTGGCAGTAGGCAGTGTGCACACAGTGGCCTGTGACTGAGTTCCCTTGAGCATGGACCCCATCAGGCACGGCCATGTCACTCAGCTCTGGCAGGGAGCACAGTGGCTGGATGGAGACTGTCTTTGGAAAACCAAACTAAATGGTTGAGTGAGGTCTATGGTGACCAGTCACTTACCTCCTCTGTCCATCAGTGAGGAGTGATGCTGACACACACAGCAGAGAGTGGCCTTGGCTGAATGTGCCCAAGCAACACTTTTGACAACCCAGAAGGCAATGGTGGCTCACAGTCAGCACAGCTCCAGTCTGCCTCCTTTTCATCACCTGGATCCCTTGTCTTCTCAAGCAGTGGCAGGGTTGATACAGTAGTATTTAGAGGACTATACCATGTTCTGACCTGGCCAAGAGATTCTGTGTCCTGAAAGAGCCCATACTTCAAACGAAACAATCTTCTTTTACAGTAAAAACATAACGGCTGCCCGACATGTAATGTCGATCGAATATACAACACAGACTATATGCTCATGTCTTTGTGGCTCTTCCTCTAAGCATTTGGAGGCATTTGCTTCTGTGACTGCTCCTTTACTTAGCTGTTTCCCTTCATACACACCAGGTGACGTGGTACAACATTTCATTCACACACAAGTGAGTAAGAACACGGAGGCTCTGAGGTCCAATTTCCTCCTCTCATCTAACATCTTCTGAGGCCAATCATCTCCAAAACACAGGGCGAGGCCCAGCTTTGACGAAGCAACCACAAGAAATGGGGAGAGAAGTTTGCTTTGCTATAAATGGAATTCTTGTAAGTCCTTGTGCATGCAGACTGGGAACCAAAATCACATACACACACACACACACACACACACACACACACACACACACACACACACACCAATCGCATGAATTCCCAAGCTCATATCCATCAAATACAAACTTTAAACTTGAGTAGTAAATACATCTGTCTCACAAAGTCCAAAGTATTTATTACAGGGATCACCCACTTCAGGAATTTAAACAATGTTCAGACCAAGGAAAAACTCTCTACCAGGATTTTAAGCTCTTCTTTCCCTCTCTCCAGCTGCCTAACAAAGCCTGACATGAAAACAAGTGAATCAAGTGGACGCCATTCTCCCCTCTCTCAGCTCCACATTCCCTAGCTAGCCTCCTTAGCCCCCCCCCAAATCACATGGATTTACACCATTTACACACTCACATGTGCACATGCCTGCATACATAAGTGCACGCACGCACACACACACACACACACACAAGAAAGAGGGGGAGAGGGAAGGGGAGAGAGGTAGGGAGGGATGGAGAGAAAGAGAACACAAAAATGCATATAATGTGTAGTCACTAAAGAGATTCCCCCACTCCTTGCCATGAACATACAGGATGGTAAGGAACCAACCATTCCTAACTCTCTGTATGTCTCTCTGTGAAAATCAAATAAATGGATTTCAGTTAAAAAAAATCATAAGGAATTATTTGCTTGTTTCTGCCTCCCCTGTCTTCTTCCCTTTTTTCCCCTCTCTCCACCCCCCTAATAATAGGCTATTAAACCATCTCTAGCTGTCTGAGGTGTAGTGTGTAAGCTGTGGCTACATCCAACAGAGTTGGATGTCTGCTTTCTTTAAGCATTCCTTGTTAGCAAAAAGAAAGACTGGTTGGTCCACTCCCACCCACTGTAGCAGAGATAGCCACGGATAGATAACTGAGTAGCAAGGGGTTGGGAACTTTTGTAGCTGGGACAGCATAGTCTCCAGCAGTGAGACAGGATGGACTGGTGCAGAAGGAATGGACCCTGGGAAGGGATGTGGTCATCTGGGTGGCACCACTCATAGTTACTAGGTACTCTGGCTCTCAGTTACTGAGCTGAGTCATTTCTCATTTGTCCTTGATGCAGTCAGTGTGTCTTGTGAATAACCCAAACAGTGCCAGTCATCACTCATATCAGCTAGAGTCATTACACACACACACACACACACACACACACACACACACACACACACACACACTTCTAGACTGAAAAACGGAAGCACCAAGGGGCCCCTCCACAATTAGAACACATGTTTTCATATCTAGTTCGGTTTCTAGCTAAAGTTGTGCAAACACCATGAGAGCGTCCAGTTTTTTCCTTAACCAATCATAGAAAGAGAAAGGAATCTGGGTCCTAATGCTGCTGAATACACACGGAGACACGGTTTTTGTTTTATTACTCTGCGCCTCAGAAGGTGAGTGGGCTTGTTGGGGCAGAAGAAAAGAAATAGTAACTCAGAAAGGAAATTTGCTCCCTCCCACGTAACACAGAGAGATAATCAAACCCCCTGCCCCATCCACCTAGTAAAATTAAAGGAGGTTCTCTGTAGTGTGCTTGCTTGAAGATTCCTTTTGACCTGAGTTAAGCCCCTCCCTCCTGGCCCCTGCCAATTATCCAGGGTTGAGTTTGGCTTTCAAACTCTGACTGCAGTCAGTGGAGGGAAAAGATGAAAGATGAAGGTGGGAGGGGAGACTATTAGGGACCAAACCTTTGTTCACTTTCTTCTTATTTGAGAGTAAATGACTAGATGTGAGATGAACTGGGCAGGAAGGATCCCCAGAGCCTTGTTTAGGCAAAATGCTAACGAAGAGCTGTAGCCCTTGGGCTCTAATTATAGGATCCTTAACAGGCACCAACAGCTGACCCACGGTGGCGGCAGGAAGCAGCCACAAATCCTAGTGATGCTGAGTGGGGAGAGGTCATCCTAAGGGCACAGGGGGGCTCACAAGGAAGGCCAAAACAGAAGGTCTAGCCAAAGATGCTGCTGACAGTTTTCTTCAAAAGATTTCAAAGGTTTAAGAGGTCTGGAAGCCCAACTTCAGCTTCTGCCCCCTCTTCCAGTTCAACCATCTTGAAATAGGAATGTGCTGGGCAGTCAGAAACCTTTCTAGAAAAGTATATTCAGAGACTTGAAGGGACTCAAAAATCCTTAAAAGCCTGCTAGTCAAGGTATCTCTATGACATCTGACTCCATGGCCAGCCCAATGAAAGATCACAGAAAGGCAAAGAGATAGAAAAGACAGCTTTTCCTCCCAGATGCAGCTGAATCACCTACAGTGTCTGGGTGACCCAAGGGTTCTCAGACCAGCCGGGAAGTAACGGAGGAAGCCGGCTGGAAGCTTGGGACTGGCAGGAGTCTATTCCGGTGAGGAAGGAATACTCAAGGCAGATGATGGGGAACATCAGCCACATGATTGATTGCTCCTGTGGTCCCAGCAAACATCACATCCCCCAGGGGATGCACACACGTTCATCAAATATTGATTGGGTCCTTTTGGAGTGCCAGACATTGTTCTTAGGACTGGAGAGATGCTAGTGAGCAAGGCAGCCACAAACTCTTGTTTGTGAGAGAGCATATGAGTATGTGTTTGGGGGTAGCATCTGGGGAGACTAATAAAGTTTGTGGAGTTGAAATATACAAAGTTCTATGGAGAATTAGGAAGGAGCTGATGTAATGGTTTATCAGGTTATTAGTTAGGGCAGTAGGAAGAGCAAGGAAGGCCTGACTGATAAGGAGTATTCAAGTAAGACTTCAGGACAGTAAAGAATACCATCTGAAGAAACGCATTCTGAGTGAGTATCCCTTCCTATCAGACCTGAGCAGAGGTCAGTGGTGGCTGAAGACAAAAATATGTGTGAGGGGACACCAGAGCTGTCCAGCCTTGTAGGCAGTTGAAAGCAAGGACCAAGAGCAGTGAGACAGCATGACAAACACAGTGAAGGCATCATGCTAAAACCGTGGCAAAGTCATGAAAAATTACCTCCCTGTCCTGGGGAAGTGCCCAGGTCTCAGGATTTGGTTGAGGGTAAGACAGAGACTGGGGAACAGGTAAGGAATCCAGTTTTGCAGGTCTAAGTGACATCTTGCTCTTGATGTGCAAATGTGGAACCTCATGTCACAGTGGTGATGTCTGGAAACTGCAGGGAGCCCCATGTGTGGAGCAGCTGCCACAAGCATCCTAGGGGAAGGGAAGGACCTGTCTGTGACTCTCTAGTAGCTGGCTAGAGACCATGTGAACAGGGGCCAGCTGAGAAAGAGACTCTCATGAATTCTCTGGAAGTGCCTGATAGACTTGCCAGGAGAAAGGAGACCATTGTAGGTTGGGTGTTTGTGCTCTAGTTTCTACTTTAGTCCTCGGCTTCCTAAATGTGAGCTTGGGTTCTGGATGCTTGGGTGGCATTTCCTCCCCCCCCCATGTCCTTCCTTCCTTCTCACTGTTATCTCTTTGCACTGACTTTGGCAACTTCTGAAGGCCTACCTTAGTCATCCTGCTGAGCTTGTCACCTGGTTTCAGCTTCCTGGGTTTGAGCTGATAGAAACAGCTCCTGCTTGCCCAGCCTTGATGCTTCAGCTTCATCCAATGTGATCAAGACTCAGGTAAGAGGCTCAGTGCCAGCTCACTGGATAAGATCACTTGGTTTGCAAGCACAAGGACCTGAGTTCTAATCTCCAACACTCATGTAAAGAGCCAGGTGTGGCCATATCGGCCTGTAACTCCTCCTTTGGGAAGTAGACACAGTTAGATCTTGAGAGCTCTTCAGTCAGCCAGCCCAGAAGAAACAGAAAGCTTCCAGTTCAGTGAGAGACCTTGTCTCTGGACGATAACACGGAGAATGGTAGAGAAAGACACTGGAGGACCCGCCAGAGCATGAACCACGCACAAGGCTTGAGAGGTTTTGTAGCTTGATGAAAATTTTAAAGAAGAAAGAATATCGTAGTTTTCCTAAAGTTTAAAGGCAAAGAAAGAAGCAGAGCTCTGACTTTTCTATAGAGAAGCTCTTCCCTGTCCTACATAGTTGAAATCTGTCTTCCCCTATGTTTGGGTTCTGACCAGAGCCCCTTAATCTTACGTATTTTTCCTCACTCGTAAAATAAGAATAATGCTTGTCAGTAGTAGAAAATAGATACTCTCTATAAAACACTCTGTGTGTGTGTGTGTGTGTGTGTGTGCGCGCGCGTGTTTGCTTAACAAGAACCCCCTGAATATGCCATACAATTACACACAGAATTTATTTTCTTGCTGTCATCCCTGGCAATCACAAATACACGAAGCATACTGGAGGTTAAATTCTGGAAGCTCTTAATTAGAGAGGTTAAATGTCAGAGTGATGTACAGCAAAGCTGGAGTGCAGACCCTTCCTCCTTGCTTCTGTTGTTGACTCCGCCAACTGGAAACTTCCTCCTCCAAAGCCTCAGTGTTTGTCTGGGTAGAGTTTCAGTTCTAGCAGCCACGTGCTTCCCTGATGGTCACTGTCTCATCTGTGTGGACATCTGTGCCGGGATGGATCTAATGGGTCCGTGTGAAGATCCAGGCTCGGGATGATGCAGTCCAGCTGTGGACCAACCCCTTGTTGCAGAGACTTGGCCACTTCTCACAGGGATGTCAACTGGAGAAAAGAATTTCCCCCTGGCAGTTTCTATAGAGCCAAGTGCCAGCCTTAGGCTTTTGGATTTTCCTCTTCTGTTCATCCACTGTTTATGGAAAATGAATCACTTGATTCACTTACAAATGGACAGGAAACTTGGGGATAAACAATACAACATCCTGGAATGCCATGACTGCCCTTGGCATAGCTTGTGTAACCCATGCTGTAGACCTTCTGTTTGCAGAACCTACTGAGAGGAAGACACGGGCTTCTGAAGGCAGAGGGAGAACCTCAGCTCTTAGCCTCTCTGCTGGAGACAGGAGTCTGTTTCCACTAGATTCCTCTCCTCCTACAGGGGTCAAGGACTCCTTGCTCCATTCTCTGCCTCTCTAGTCTCTCAGTACTTCCAAAGCAGAGACCAAGAACCAACTGAGATGGAAATCAGGTGGTGTTCCACAGAGACTCTCGGGGAAGTCTCCCCCTCTCCCTCAGCCATTTCCCAAACAGTATACAACCTATGCTAATTCCTACTTCTTTCTAAGACTCCCACAAACTTGTTTTTTGTAGTTTAGCCTCATCCTACTTGGCTCTGGGGAAATGTTCTGTTTTGAACTCTTAGCAGCTACAGAACATAATTCTAAAAGCTGTTCTTATTTCCTGAGACTTACATTAGCCTGAAGGATATGGGTACAGTGGAGGAGGGGCAGGGGCATAGAAACAGAAAAATGAGGATGCTACTACATTTTAATACATTTCATAGACTGACTTAAAGTATGTCCCCATATGGCCTCATGACCTCCCTCACTGCCACCTCCTAGCTACTTCCTGTGAACTCTGTTACTTGTTTTTCTGCTCTTGAAGGTTGTAAAACTTTCATATTCGTACTGACAATTACTTACTTGGGAGTCTCAATTGCATTCTTAACAGGTAACCCTACATGAAAAAGGGCTTGTCTTGCTTGGTTTAGTATCTTTAGGATCACCTGGAATATCTTTAACTTTAATATATATCAGCTGAATGAGTGAGTGAACATGAGTTTCTAATAATTATTATTTCCTTTTATCCCAAGATTGCTTTTTTTTTAAAATTAGATTTATTCATTTTATTTTAAGTGTGAATGATTCACTTAACTGTATGTCTGTGTACCATGCGCATGCCTGGTGCCCACAGAAGTCACAGGAGAGCACTGGACCCTCTAGAACTTGAGTTACAGATGATTGTGAAGCATCATGTGGGTGCTGGGAGTGAAACTTGGGTCCTCTGCAAGAACAGCAAGTGGCCTTAAGCTCTGAGCCGCCTCTCTAGTCCAAGATTATGTTTTGAAGATACTTGCAGCTTTTTCCTTTCTGTTTTCTCCCTTCCATTCTTCTTGCCTCTTCCCCCTTCCCCTTTCTTCGACTTAAGCAAAGAAATCATTCAGAGGCTTGAGTCTCAGAACAGGAACTGACTATACAGACTTAGAATGAGGCAAAGTCTGCAAGCTTTCCTGTCTACAGCGTCGTGGCTGCTACTGATTCATAAGACTTGGCCATGTGGCCCAGGAGTGATTACTAATGAACTCTATAAACACAGTCTCCGAAGACTTAGCTTCCTATGGCTCACAAGCTGATCTAACATGAAGGAACTGCTTGCTCTGTTAGCATCACAGGGGTGTGGTGCGGAGTCCCTTTCTCCACCTACACATCCTTAGGGTCTCCCTGGATGCTGCCAACAGGGAGCACTCTCTCTGCCAGAACAGAGATGGCAGTACAGCTCCTTTCAGTCTCTCGGCTTCATCCTTAGGCTGATTGCTTTGGAAAGCTGGACTGTGTCCCCATCGAGTGCCACGAGGTCTGCTCAGCCCTCTGCAAAGTCTATTTCACATTCCTGTGCTGTCTCTTGCCCTGGGCAAGTACCCCCAACCCTGACTTCTCGCTCTGGTAGACATGTTACTTCCTATTCTAAAAAAGACAGAGCTTCTGGAGAGATGTTCCTTCTTCTCCTTCCAGGACTCTTCTCCTTTGGTTCTGAAGGAGAGCACCCACCACCAACACCGCCAAGAGGCCCCTAATGCAGTCTTTCTGCTTCTCAGTTATTCCCATTCCTTCCTGAGTGTTCAGGTTCTGCCTTCCTTCTAGATCATTCCCTGCAGTATTGACTGAGGAAGGGTCTGACATAAGACCCCTCTAACACTAATAAGCCTCCTGGAGACCACGATGCTTCAAAGGAAGGGACTCTCCAGATTTCTTCACAGCTACAAAATCCCAGAGCTATGGTCTAAGCCTTCTGTTTCCACTCCCACTCCTAACCTCTTTAAATTTCTGAAGAGACAGCTTTGACTGGGGGATGAGAGTGGGGGGGGGCAGTTTAGATTCACTCAGACACAAACAGAAAGGTAGCATGCACAATATGACTGTAGCATAGACCAGGGTGTGGCCATGGAGAAGAGGAAAGTTGGTTGATTTTGAAGGTATTTGCATTTGCTGCCAGTTAAGTAAGGGATAAAAGAGAAAGACGATGTATTCAAATATGACTCTAAGGTGTTTTTGGAGTTCAACTGGGTGGACTTGCCACCCACTCCATGGGCCAGGGTATGTTTTTGGAGAATGGTAAGTCTCTTAGACCCCTAAGCCCTGGTGGTTTCTGTTTCTCCCACACTCACTTTTTCTCAGAATACCCGGTCCCTTGGCCTCCTAGAATGATTTCTCTAATGAGTACATAATTGATATGGTTATTATTGATATAATTGATCAGGGTATTAGTTGCAGTTAGGGAGTTTTCAGATAAAAATGATAGAAAGTCTTGAGTTAAATCAATTTGAAAACTCAGCTGGCATGTAGAAGAACAAAAAGATGTCGATATATCTCACACTGCCCAATACTCAAGTCCAAACAGATCAAGAATCTCAGCATAAGGACTGATGCCTGAATCTGACAGAGGAGAAAGCAGAGAGTGTGCTTGCATTCATTGGCACAGGAAGGAAGTCTCTTGAACAGGACCCTGACAGTGTAGACACTAAGACCAATAATTAATTAATAGGACCCCACCAAACCAAACAGCTCTGTACACAAATGACACCATCATTCAAATGAAGAGGCAGACTACAGAATGAGAAAAGACTTTATGGATTATATATCTGACAGAAGGCTTGTATCTAGAAGATACAAATGACAAAGAAAAAAACATCCCCGAACATCAAGAAAACAAATGACCCAATTAAAAAATGGAGCATGGAACTAAACAGAGTTCTCAAAGGATGAAACAAATGGCTGAGAAACACTTTAAAAATGGTCAACATCCTTAGCCATCAGGGAAATGCAAATTAAAACTGCTTTGAGATTTCATCTTATCACAGCCAGAATGCCCAAGACTAATAAAACAAATGACAGCAGATCCTGGGAAAGATATGGGGAAAAGGGAACGTTTACTCATTACTTATGGGAGTAAAAACTGATATGGCTACAGGGAGGAGGCTCTTCAAAGAGCCAAAAATAGATCTACCCCCATCTCCAACTATCCCACTCTTGGTCATATACCCAAAGGGCTCTTCCTCTGACTACAGCCATACTAAATCATCTATGTTCATTGTGGTTCTATTCATCATAGCTAGCAATTAGAAACAGCTTAGATACCCACACTAAGAAATGGGTAATGAAAATGTGGTACATATATGCAATGGAATATTATTTCAGCTATTAATAAAAATGAAATTATGACATGTTCAGGTGATAGAGCTAGAAGCATCCCAAGTGAGGTAAACTGGCCCAGAAAGGCAAATGTTGGATGCTGATATTTATGCTTTGAATATGTGTGCTTCATTTAGAGTACCAACAGAAGTTAGGGTAGCTAGTAAGAGACCAGGGGGAAGAGGGAATCTTCCAAGGAAAGGGAAATAGAATATAATGTTACAAAGGGATAAAAAAAGACATTAGAACAAGAGATTAAGGTGGAGTAGGGATAGGAAGGGAGCGAAGGGAGGAATACATGGAATGATAGCAAACTCTGAAGACCCTTTAAAAACCATAAAAAGTACACTACTGTAGAAACTTCCTCAAGTATATGCATATAAAAATGAATTTGAACAAAATTACCATGTAATGGGGGCAATACCACGATGAGACATTAGATACTATCAAATAAAACCCCCCAGTGCAAGGAAAGGGTTACAGCTTTCTCATTTGTTGGCCAAAGGGGTTGATGGAGCCACCAAACATTACAAGATATTGCTAATGCTGTTGGTTACATTCCTCAATTTGACAGTAAGACCCTATTCCTGAATATACCTCATACTTATGTCACAAACCACAGAGAAATCTAGCTGGCACCCAACTGGAAGCTTCACTCTTGCCAGCTAGTGTTCCTTGTGCTGGAAGGTGCTATATATGCCTCTAGAGGAGAAAACTAACTCATCAGTCTCACCTAACTATGAACCCTGAAAGTTACAATAATGACCGGCCTACAAAGACATTCGCTGGTGCAAATGTTATGGGAGCAACCAATCACTTGCAAAAACTGAGTTTATAGATTCCTTTACAAGATGCCTCCCATACCTGACAGTATTAATGAGGCCAAGATCCTGAGACTAGATAGGTCATGGGCAGGAGAGGAAAAATATAGTACTATTTTTCTGCCAAATGAACATTAGGAAATGACTCCTAATGACATGTTGCTACACACATAGGATATAGAACAGTGCCTCACTCAGAAGCTTCTTTTTACTGTAGATGATAATTAGCATAGACACACAGCTAGACAATGTACAAAGAGTGAGAGACTTTGGAGTTCTCAGCCTTAAATGAGATGACTATACTTTCCCTTAAGACTTCAATATCCAATAGAAGACATGTCAGGGGGAATTGTCAGAGCTAGAAGTAGTAGATGATTTTTTTTTAAAAAAGCAGTGTTTTCCAGGCAAAACAGAGAAGATTCACATATACGCTCACAGAAATTGTGACAGCATGCGCAAGACCTATGCAAGCTCAAGTTGCCAGTCAAAAACCCAAGCATGGAGGTGGGGACAAAGTCCCCACCTAACCAAACATGGAAGTAGACACAAAGTCTTACACCGAACCAAGAACTGATAGATTCTGGGAGATGGGGAAATCTGCTTTCTTCAATGGAGTGACAACCACACTACAAGGCAGACCCTCTAGTTAGTGTAGTGGTTATTTCTGGTCGTCAACTTGACTATATCTGGAATGAACTACAATCAAGAACTGGAAGGCTCATCTATGATCCTAATCTGGAGACTCAGAGATACAAGTTTTTGACCTGAATCTTGGCATGGAGATCTTTAAGCATAGTGGCTATGAATTCCAGAAGATTAAGACAAGGAGATCTCCGAGTTCAAGGTCATCTGGGATTAAAGGCAAGGTGGCACATGCCTTTAATCTGGGCCACATCCTCTGCTGGAGACCTATATAAGGACATTGGAAGAAGGAAGATTCACTCTCTCACTCTTTCTTGCCTGCTTGTCTTGTGGGACTGAGCAACTGCTAGATCCTTGAACTTCCATCCACAGCTGCTGCTGATCATTGTTGGGGAGTTGGACTACAAGCTGTAAGTCATTGACAAATTCCCTAACATATAGAGACTACCCATACGTTCTGTGCCTAGAGAACCCTGACTAATACACTTAGGAACTTCATTTTTTTTTGTTTGTTTGCTTTACTTGAGAGAGAGAGAAAAATGAGGTGGGTAGGAAGGTAGGGTGAGATATGGCAGGAGTAGGGGAAGAGAATGAGTATGATCAAAATATATTATATGAAATGTTCAAAGAATGATATATATGCATATACACATACACATACATATACAAAAATTTTAGGCCGGGGTCCCTGGCCACCCAACTATATGAACCAGAACGCTCCTTCCTTCCTGGGCATTCGTGTGTGTGTGTGTGTGTGTGTGTGTGTGTGTGTGTGTGTGTGTGTATGTCCACATGTGTATGTCCATGTGTGTGTGTCCACATGTGTGTGTGTCCACGTGTGCATGCACCTGTTCTTCTCTCATCTGATGGGGCACAAACCGGGATCTATGTGGTTGACTCAGGTTCTCACCCCAGGTATCTTGCTGCAAGGGCTCTGGGAGAATCTCACAATATCTCTGCTGCAAAAGGAGGGAAAGTAGACTCTGCATGGAACCAATATCATCACGTGGACACCTTGCATTACAATAATAGTGAAATATATTTATTAGCAAGTTCTATGTGTTCTGAAAGTGTGAAAAACAAAAACAAATGAACCACAGAGGGAAAAAAAACCCTAAACAGAAGGAAACCAAAACAAGGAAAGTATTTTTGGTGCCTTATGTAGATTCTAGAAAGGACAATTACCCCAAATGTCAGACCAATTTTGCAACTGACTGGTTAATCTCTACAGACTCAAAAATACATTCCCTGTGAATTGAAGGTAGCTTGGGGAAAACAACTGCAAATTTCTCATTAAAATTACTTGGTGAACACCTCTTGAGCACTCTGTGTCAAGACTTGAATTTTAAATGAAAAAGTAATAATAAATTGTCCTAGGCTTTTTTTTCTTTCTGTGATAAACAACACAATGACCATAAACAACTTGGGGAGAAAGGAGTTTAGTTTGCTGATATGTCCCAATCACAGTCCTTCATTGAGGAAAGTCAGGGAAGGAATCCAAGCAGGAACCATGGCTTGCTTTCTGGCTTGCTTCCAGGATCATGGTCAGCTACCTGTCTTATGTCTCCTAGGCCCACCTTTCTAGGGTTCCATAATGGGTTGAGCCCTCCCAAATACAAACAAAATTAAATCAATCAACACTCAAGGAAGTGCCATTCAAACATGCCCACAGGCCAATAGAATCGAGGCATTTCTTAATTGAGGTTTCCCTATCATATGTGACTCTAGTTCCTGTCGAGCAATTAAAAACAAACCAGCCTATAAATACATCTTCAGATCAACTCAAGTATTTTCGGAAGAAAAGAGGAAACATGCCAACCATTGTTGACGATCCATTGTTACATAGAGTTCCCCCAAGGGTTCTATACTCTAGGTACTGTTGTTCTCAGCAGACACATCTTCTACTCAGTAATATCCTGTTCACCTGTCTTTCTGAGTATATGGAAGGTTGCACTTCCCAGGCCCACTGAGGTTGGCTCTGTGATTACCTGACATGGGTCACTTCATTTTTGGCTGTGGCTTCTGTGATAACCTTTTCTCTCCTTATTTCCATTTTTAGTGATGGGGTTTTTATTTGTTCTAGATGACCCAAGTGCAGGATGCTGAAGTATCCTTCATTTATTTATCTTCCTCACAAAGGAAGTAGTGAGCACAAAGTCATAATAAACCTCAGTGTGCATGCTTGTTTCATTCTCCCTTCTGTTCAACAAGTAAGCATTGCTTTTTTAGTGTAACCGGCTGCTCTAGCTGAGGGGTGAGCAGCAGTAGCTCTCCTGAGTATTAGTGTGATTCAGGGACTTGTCTAGAGGACTCTCAAGAATCGTTATTAGCACATCAGTTGGAAATGTCAGGTGTTAAGCTAAGAACACCATAGAAACATAATTAAATACAAGAACATAAAAGGTCAGAGAAGTGATATGGAGTTTGTCTTCAAAATATACTTCAGTTGAAGGGGAGAAAATGGCCTCAGAAATACAGAAGTGGACTGAATAATCACAGTCTGGGGTTACTAGCAAGGGTTTCAGTAAACAGAGTTTTGCAGGAAGGGTAGGACTTCGCTAGAATAGTGTGAAGCTGAGAAATGAGAGAGCATCCAAAGGTCTAGAATATTCCAAACACTCATGAAGGCAATGCTCAAAATGCTGTTGGCTCCAGTGTGGGCTTTATACTAGGATTTGGAGGTGGCTAGGATCTAAAGAAGATCACAGAACAATGGGAGGTCAATTCAGAGATTATCACTGGAGAGAGGTCCAGGGACTTTTGATCTAAAGATTAACACTGGTCTGTTGCAAGTGGCTTCAGACTGGTTTTTGAAGTTCATTAGAGCCAAGGCAAAGGTCACAATAAATTTCAAGAGCACTGAACAAAAGTGGTGGTGTCTGAATGTCACCTGTCTGCTGTCTTTGGTCTTGTCCAATGGTTTCATTCCATGTTCAAAGGGATTGAGATCTAGAGAGAAAACAACTCTCCCAAGGTCTAACCAGCACTAGAACAAAGGCTACCTGCTTTCTCTGCCTCTTCCTTCCCGCTCCACACTACACAGCTAGAGAACGTATTGCATTTGAACAGACATCATGTGGAGGATGAACCCACATGTTTTTCATCAAGGAGGTGGCACTGGCAGCTTGTGTCACTGACCTGTGGAAATCAGAGGCAGGACAGGTCAGGCAGATTCCAGAGGAGAGTTCAGAGTCCCATGAGAAGACCCAATTGAGGACAGAGGAGGTCACAGGGTGATTACAACAGAAGAGGAAGAATTTTGCATAGAACTGAAGAGTCTCATGTTGCTATGCACAAAGATCAATTTTCTGTTCTGGAAACTAATGTTGAAAAAAAATCACTTCCCCCAAGAAATCCCAGACTAATCCCATGTTTAAATAATCTGTACTCTAGGCTAAAGTTTCTTTTAGTGCCAAACACTCAGAAGAAAACTGAAAAAAGAAAGAAAGAAAGAAAAGAAAGAAAGAAAGGGAAGGGAAGGGAAGGGAAGGGAAGGGAAGGGAAGGGAAGGGAAGGGAAGGAAAGGAAAGGAAAGGAAAGGAAAGGAAAGGAAAGGAAAGGAAAGGAAAGGAAAGGAAAGGAAAGGAAAGGAAGGAAAGAAGGAAAAGCCCAACACCCAAATGTTTGGTCTTTCTGACGCCAAGCATCCCACACAGCTGATTCAGAGTCAAGGCAGGGTGTGTCGTGCTGACCACTGACATGGTGTTTTATAGATTTCACTGGGACTCTGAGAAGCTTGAGTATGTAGGACTCATTACTCAGACAACACTGAACTTCAATCCTTTCAGAAATTCACTTCCTGGACAAGGGGATGAAACAGGACATGCAAGTTCTGTTTTGAATGGTGAATGGTCTAAATAATAGCCGTTTCATATAATAGAGAAAAACTGCTACAGTAACAATTAGAGTGGCAGGGGTTGTCAGTTCTCTGGATATCTGTAAATTACTTTCTCAGTAGTAAATTGTAGGGTCTGAGTCAAGTACTCACTAGAGAGAGGACCTGAGTTCAAATCCTCAGAATCCACGTAAAACTGGGAGTGGCAGTACACATTTGTAACTCTAGTGTTCAGTAGACAGGAGATGGTGACAGGAGAAACCCTGGAGGTCAACTGGCTTATGCAATAGCAAGCTTCTGAATCTTGTTTCAAATAAGGTAGGAGGTGAAGACTCACAGAAAGATTATCCTCTGACCTTCACACACATGACTGTACTCACACACACAGAGACACACAGATGTGTGCATGTGCATACACAGACACTCCTCCACCATAAACACATGGGTATATGACAGACTAGAAAGAAACAGGCTGTATATGACTTTGGGGGAATCTTTATTGGGTTTACTCGTTTTTAAAACGTTAAGGAGAATGACAGGTACAAAGTACATGCTCATATCAAAAGGACACACAAATTTTAATTCCATAATAGTGATATAGAACTTAATGTTCACCTGTGAAGTCCATTTCATTTTGCAAAAAGAAGTTAGCTAGTCTTGAACACTCACTAAGTTGCCCAGTGCTACCTACCTTGCGAAGATGTCTTTTGGCCTTAAGTCTGATGTAAAATTTTGGGACACCATAATGATGAGTATAGTATGTATATTGGCCTTTCTATTCTGTAGACTGTAATTTTGACAGTCTACAGTGGATCTTGTTTCCACTGTGCCTTGTGCAATAGTTTCCACCACTGAGTATTTTTAACTGAGAGTACAGAGTATTACTGAGAAATAAATTGACTCATGATCCTGAGACGTGGGATGAACTCTGTAATGTGAAGTCCAGAGAATAGCCTGGGACCATCAAACCTTTTCCACTTAAAATCAGTATGTATGGGGAAGGGTTATTCTGTATTTAGGAGACTTTGTCACTATTAAATAACGAAGCCTGATAATCACCAGATTGTTGATATTTAAAAAGCTATGTCAACAACAGCAGCAACAACAACATAAATAAATAAGTTATGCCTTCAAATTATCTAACTTCATTTGTTTATATTCAATCATTCATATTCATTAAACATCAATCATGTCCTAGATTCTGATCTAAGAGTGGGAGGTTTTAATGTGAGATATGCAATCCTAATTCCAAAGGAGCTCACAGTTTGGGTAAAAAAAAAAAAAAGACCAATCAGCTTGAGAAGATATCATACAGATGGGTGGAGTATGATGGGACTTAAGAGCAGGGACCAGAGAAGAATTCAGAAGGTCCCTTGTCCAGGCTGAGGTGCAAAGTCAGATCTGAGGTTATCTGGGAGACATGATTAAGAGACACAGTGAAGGACTTTCTGGGCTAAGGGAGAGGAAGACCCAGATATAAAGGTAAAGGATGATGGGAAAGCATGGCGAACAATGCAGCCAGAGAAGATGAAACAGACAAAACTGGAGGTCTAAACTGATGGCAGACATTTAGTTACTGTTAGGTGCACTTGGGAATACATTTCATATGAGTGATGCCTACTGCTGCTGATGGAGAGTCATTCAAATCCTATGGCTGTGTGTGTGTGTGTGTGTGTGTGTGTGTGTGTGTGTGTGTGAGAGAGAGAGAGAGAGAACACCAGCACACACGTGCATACACACACACACACACACACACACACACACACACACACACACACAGAGGGGAAGAGGGAGAGGGAGAGGGAAAGGGAGAGGGCGGGAGGGAGGGGGAGAGAGAGAGAGAGAATATATCCTGGAGCACTGAGTAAGCACAATAAGACTAAGCTCACACATCTGGATTGTTTATGGATTAGGCCTGATGGCTTCATTTGTGGTACCCACGCATGTGTTCAATTTGCCTTCTGGGAACAGTGGATCAGTGTTCATGAACATTAGAAAGGAGTGATTGCTATTAGGTAGAGCCGGATGGAGAAGTTCCCACCAGCGAGACCACTGTGACATCTCTCACCTCTCACATAGCTCAATGAGATAAACTGCCTGTAAATTTCAGGAACGGACTTGTGGGTTTGCTGTCATGAACAGCATTTTTTTTCCCAAAGAAATACAGGTCTGAAGGATGAACCTTCGAGCAAGTGGACACAGGTCATGGAAGAAGGTGGCAGATTAGTGTATTGAGAGTGTCAGTGCCAGTGTCATGAACTGTGAGAGCTGCAAACTTGAAGGAACAAACTAAACCCCCAAGAGCCAGCCAGGGCCTTCTGCCTCATGGCAATAATATTACTTATTTCACGAATTGCTCAAGGCTGGACACTGTTGAGTCTAAACAGTGGCCAGAGTCCAGGAGAAAAATCTGTGTGTAGTGAAGGTAATAACAAGTCATTCCTGCTTGGCTCTGCTCTGTGAAAAAAAAAAAACTCTCTGTAAACTTTTATAGGCAAAATTGGCGTCTCGGATATAAAGTGGTTACTAGTTCTCATCTGTTAAGCTTTAAATGTGTATTGGACAAGATGGAAAGAAAGCCTGTTTATCTCTGCTTTGATTGACTCAACCGGCAAATCTGGAATGCTAAAGGCCTTGGTGGACTCTTTTGAAGGATGGATTAGTCTATCTTTGCGTTAATAACAATTAGTGTTATTGAAACAAGAGATGTTTGTCAGTCCCAACTTAATTGTGTGTTCAGTGTGAAGTTTGGAATGAATTGCATCCTTCCAACCAAATCTATATGTCGAAGTCCTAATTTCTACTACTTTGGGGTTCAATATCCCTAAGAGTCTACAGAGGATTTGTTTCAAAAATCCTGTGGATATTCAAATCTTCTGGATAGAATGTGAAGTGTTTGCCTAAAACCTGCACCCACTTCCTGTATACTAGACTAGTTACAATGATGAACACACAGTCTGTTGATTGTTGTTTGTCTAGGTTATTTAGGGAACTATGACAGGAAGAAAACAGGTCTGTACCTATTCAGCCCAGATGGAACTCTCCCCTCCCCCATATTTACCATATGAATCTGGTTGAAACATCTGGTAGTATTTGGAGAGATATATGGAATGAGGACAAAAGTGATGATAAAAATGTTCCCGTGAGTGCTCACTCCTGTGAAGATCAGGCTTGCCACATGGGCCTTGCAATTTTGCAAGCATGGATTTTTCAGCATTTCCAAGGATTCTGAGGTCTGTCTAAATTTTCTGTGAATTAGCTTAAGTTAGAAGACCACATCTTCTACACTCTTCGTGCAATTCTTTTTCTAGCAAAATCAAAATGGAAAGTTAAACATTTTATTTATTTGAAAATACCTTCTTTGCACAGTTCTCTTTTAGTTTTCTTTGTAGGCCGTGTGTCTGCCACTCATCGTTCCAAACACACATTCTAGGGACTGTGTTAGATTAGCCTTATTGGACATTGAAGGACCATGTCCCAGTATGGAGAATTACTGAATATTTAGAAATCAGCATTTAATAATAATAATTATTAAATTGCATTCTGCAGAGACTGTGTATATTTACAACTCAGAGGTCAAGTTAAATAAGCAGAAAACTTTATTTAAGCTTAAGACAGATTTATCCAGGCATGACAGTACATGTTTATCAGTCCAGCACTCAGGAAGCAGAGGTAGGAGGATTCTTGCTGGTCTGAGAACAGCTTGAGCTATCATGAGTTCCAGGCCAGCCAAGGCTACATAATGGGAACCTGTCTCAAGAAAGGAACATTAACTAAAAGCAAACCTACTAGGGCTGGAGAGATGGCTCAGTGGTTAATAGCACTGATGGCTCTTCCAGAGGTCCTGAATTCAATTCCCAGCACCCACATGGGATCTGTAATGGGATCTGATGCCCTCTTCTGGTGTGTTTGAAGACAGTGATAGTGTACTCATTTTTTTAAAATAAATGCTAGAGCAGTGAGGTGGGAGTGGGTGGGTGGGCGGGGGAGCACCCTCTCAGAGGCAGATGGGGGGATAGGATAGGGGCTTGTGGAGGGGAGACCGGGAAGAAGGGATAACATTTTAAATGTAAATAAATAAAATAACCAAAAAAGAAAAAAAAGCAAACCTACTAAATCTTAAATGTGATAGAACATATTGAGCACCTGTTGTATAATTAAAGTTCATATCAAAGTCATGATAAGATCATTAGATCATCATCAAAGTCATGAGAAGATCACAAGTGACAGCCAGGCAATGCCTTCCCATAATGCATTTACTCAGACTTTCCCATCTATGTAACAGTTCATAGAGTGAAGCAAGCTCTCCACTGAACATGAAAGTTTAGTAAGCAAGAAAACTTGGCTCTCCTGAATCCTGCTGATGCTGCCCCAGTGGCTCTATGGGTTTACAGCATGCAAAGCACCTTTCCTTCAGACCCTGCTGGATCCTCACAGTGTGTCTCTGTGACAGGCGACCCCTGTGATGTTCATTCACGCACAGAGGAGGAAGCCAATCATGAGTGAGAACATTGTAGTACCTTTCATGGTTCTTAACGTGACACTGACACACAAACCTTCTGGTGTTTGCTACCACAAACACCTTGAGCACAAGAAAGATATCAAAAGATCCCACACACACTCTCAAAGCAGTTAAGAACGACAAACAAACAAAAACCCTCTCAAGGTCAATGGGATGGTATTCCATGAGATATACTGGTCCTGTTCTCCGTTAGACTTTAATTTTATGTGGACGTTTGGTCTTTACTTTCTTAAGAAGGGAACTATGAAAACAAAACTTTTATTCTTTTGCAATTTCATACATCTATATTTTAATAATTTTTACCATCCCTCACTCTCTTTCATCTGAAACTTCTACTTAAAAAATTCTCTTCCAACTCCAATATCGTGTGTGTGTGTGTGTGTGTGTGTGTGTGTGTGTGTGTGTGTGTGTCTGTGTGTGTCTGAGCTTAATTAGGGTTACTTGGATGAGCATAGGTGAGAGGCTGTTGGTTGGAACGTGGGCCACTTTTCAGTTGGGGTACCACTGATGGAAATGCCACTCGTCCCGCAACCGTGAACTGTCGGTGGTTCTTCGTGGAGGAATGGAGCCTCATTTATTCCTCCCTTTTTCCTTGATGAAATGTTGATGGGCCATATTTTGTGCAGGTGGCCACAGCTTCAGCAAGTTTGTGATTGCAAAAGCCATGTCACATCCAGGAGACATCCTTTGGTGGCACACTGCCCTCTTCTTTTGTTCTTACATCCCAGAAACTCCCTCTTTCTCAGTGTCCCCTGAGCCTCAGAATGACTCAGACCCCAGTTAGTGCCCAGTCCACTTATTATTGGTACTGATGAACCAGTGCATAACTACTACCCACAGCTATTCAAAAAAGAAAAAAAAGACAACAAACAAACGGAACCCCTCTTCTGAAGAGAGCTTCAATTTCAAGCCACCCCAGACATCTCATTTCCTAGCCCGGGGTGAGGTGCTACAGTTAGGAGAGGATGCACTTTGATATCAGCCTGCAAGACTAGAGTTGCAGAACAAATCAATAGATATCTTCCTTGGAATTCATTGCAATGGGATTCTATATGTGTTATTCCTTTGCTCCTAGATTCATTCCATGCAGGCCAGTCGGCAGCTCCCATCTCTTGCAAGAGAAAATGTGAGAGCCTTGTTGTGTCTCCCCTGGACATCTTTACCTCTTAGCAGCATCAATAATTACTAGCTTAGCAAGTGAATGAACCTTTTAATTTCCCACAAAGTCAACTCTAGGTAGCAAGATTTCCTAAAGCTTCCACAGCAGAAAGTTGGTTTCTGTGTGAGTGGAAAGGGAAGAAATGACAACCAAGCTAGCTACAGGAGAGCCTGGGACAAGGGCCGTGCTACTTCTCTGTTAGTCTTCTAGAGACGTGCAAAGTATGGAAACTTTTTTAAAACCATTTACCTTTCTCTCTGCTGTACCAGTTCCTAGGGGAGTGTTCATTTTTTATTCATTCTGAAAGTTTCCCATCAATCATCCTCTCAAAGGGCTCGCCAGAAACTTGGACAGAACCTCATACCAAAATTGCAGAGACAGAGGGCTAATTGATTTCTATAAATAATGTTTAGCTGTAAAGATATGAAAGGTGGTTAGAACCACAGGTATTAATCTCCAGTGTGCTCCATGTCTGTCTGCAGAAGCAGGCTAGACCTTAATAAAATGCCCTGACTCTATGGACCGGCAAACACACAACAGGGGATTAAGACCAGGTACCCCCTCACATCTGTGCCATGCCCTTCCTCCCCCATATCATCTGCCAAACCGATCAGTAACCCTCTGTCCCAACCCCTCTCCAACGTTGATACCCAATGATTTGACATTTATATTTCCATTACCATTCTTGGGCTGACAACATGCAGGAAAGTTGAGGTTTCCCCTATTCTAACTGTCCCTGACTCTTTCTGTCCCAACAAAAAATATAACCCATTTCCCAAATGCAAAAAACATGCAGTCACACTATAAGACTAACAGTGTTTAAGAAAATGGGGCAACTGTTGGTGTGCAAGTATTCTGTGTCTGGGGAGAGGTTAAAGTATCTGGTTTGACATTCCCAATGGATACTTCTATGATGACCCAGACTCATTCTGCATTCTTTACTGGTCTGCATCACAGACTACAAGAACAAACTTGGGAAGAAGATTAAGCTATAGAATGGCAGTGCAGTATGTTTCATATCTACTTAAGAGAGTTGTTGGAGTGTTGAGAAGTCACAGATAAGGCATCTGTGTGGACCAACTATTTGTACCGAAGGGCAAAGCAATCTCAAGGCAGGATTGGGCCTGTGTAGTACATATCCAATTAAAAACTAAGAATATCAGCTAATTATGGACACAGCAAGTAAATCATAAGGGTAAGACATTTGTCAGTTCAATGAGTCAGCTGGTTTCAAGCCCAACTAAACGAAATCTATTGTCAGGCTCAGCATCCACCCTCTCCTTCTGGCTACAGAGTGAGTGCAAGACAAATAATTAATTTCTCTTGAAAGAGAAGGAAATTGTCACATTAGGCAGATTTCAACAAAATCAGTCTTCTCTTCCACCCCCAGATGACTCCTCAATAATGATGGATTTTTTTATAGATAATTAATGGTGCTAGGAAACCATTTGACTGGATCAGCATTAAAGAATACACAGATTTAAACAAAGCAATGACACTTTAGTTTGTTTCTGGTAGCATTGAATATTCCTGCCTAGCACACTGCAACCATAGATTTAAAGACTGTCTTCTTCTTCTTCTTCTTCTTCTTCTTCTTCTTCTTCTTCTTCTTCTTCTTCTTCTTCTTCTTCTTCTTCTTCTTCTTCTTCCTCTTTCTCTTCCTCTTCTCCTTCTCCCCCTCCTCCTTCTCTTCCTCCTCCTCTTCCTCCTCCTCCTCTTCTTTCTCCTCCTCTTCTTCCTCCTCCCCTCCTTTCCTCCTTCTCCTTTTCTCCAGAAGCTGTTCATGAGAGGCTGAGCCAATCCCTTCAAGGCTTTTATTTTGGGGGTTTAGCGTGGGGATACAAACTGTGTTTGCTAACTTTAGGTTTCAGTGAAGTTAGCCACACTTGTACTGGACCATTTACTCTGAGTGTGAGATCCTGTGACATTTGCTTCCTCTCCATTTTTTTTTTTTCGGTGAGGGTTCCTTAAGGCAGGAGGTGGTCTATTTTCCCTGGCTTTACCTCTTGTCCCCAGGGAACCAGTACCAGCCTTCCTACAGGTTTTGTGTGTTTGTTTGTTTATTTCAATCTATCTATCTATCTATCTATCTATCTATCTATCTATCTATCTATCTATCTATCTATCTAGTTATCTATTACATTTTCATTAACTATAATGGTCATAGACTTATGGCTATGGAAGAAGTCAAAGGGAATCAGATAGCTGAGTGAGTCTTAGAAAGTTATATTTTCCCCCTCTTTCTTTCTTTCTTTCTTTCTTTCTTTCTTTCTTTCTTTCTTTCTTTCTTTCTTTCTTTCTTTCTTTCTTTCTTCCTTCCTTCCTTCCTTCCTTCCTTCCTTCCTTCCTTCCTTCCTTCCTTCCTTCCCTGTGAGTATGTGTGTGTTCATGTAGGGATGCAAATGTGGGCAGGTATGCATAGAGACTAAAGGTCAACCTTCTGAGATTTACTCCTCGGGACCCAGGATCTTATTTTTTGAGACAGGATCTCTCATTGTCTTGGAGCTAATTAGGCTAGGCTAGCTAGCCACTGAGACTCAGCAATCTGACTACTAGGGTCACATTCAGGAGCTACCACATCCAGCCTTTTCACGTGGGCTCTGGGAATTGAACTCTGGTCCTCATGCTTGTATAGCACACACTTCCTGACTGAGCCAGCTCCCAGGCCACAGGTTGTCTGTTCCTCCTTTCCTTTTTTTTCCCCCACAAGGTCTGGGTGAAGAGGAAAAGTCCCTATTGGAATTAGTTGTCCTGACATTTGTTCTTACAGTGACTACTTTATTTTTAAGAACAAGGCAAGAGTCTCAGATGTCTGTGAGGGCAGCCACTCAGACTGTGCATCAGCTAGAGTGTTAGGGTTTGCATGACTAAGCCAACCTGAGTCAATAGTCTTCATATGGCTGAGATATTCTGAACAAGTAAAAAAATTAATACATCTGTTCATTGGATCAGGAAACGACATGGCAATGCTCTGAAATACCATGGCTCAGGGGTCTGGTTTAGCATTGCAAAAAGCTGGGGTGTTCTCTGTGGAGGCTGGCTGGAAATTGAAGAAATGCATGACACTGTATGTGTATTATCTAAAACTAAAGGACTGTGTAACTCACTTTCCACTGCTTTTCACTCAGGCAACAAGCTGAGTTTGAAACTGGGAGTCAAGAAGAACACCTTGCAGCAAATGGAAACTTCCACTTCCACACATCCAGTGGAGGGAAGCTTTCTGACTCATGCTGCCTCTTGCAAATGTATCCACAAACATGAGATTAACACCTTGAAGGAGGGAAATGGTCACTTACAAGACTGAATACAGTGCCAGGTTCACAGGCTGTAGCTTTGTCATGGAAGGGACAGTGTAAATGTGTTACTGGGAACATGGATAACAAAGAAAGATGCCACCCTATGGACATCTTGCATGCCAGCAGGGATATGGTCCTTCTCAAGATATCACAGTCCCTCAATATACCTACTAAAGTCTTGAGAGAGAGAAAGGCGGATCCTGCAGAGATGTTCCACAAGATCTCTGCTGGGCTCTGAGAATAAGAAATTATTGTTTCCCAGTGTGTTGGCAATGCTCATATGGGTATCAGGTGATTTGATCTGGGGTGTAAGACTGTTCCCTGAGAGGTGAGGTCCAGACAGTCACAGCCATCAAGCTGCTTAAGCAGAGATGGATAAACACAGATCTCTCCTTCACCCTCCTCATCCACTTTCTATAGCTGACTCTGGAGCCAAAGCTTCCAAGGGCAAGGATTCAATGTTCCTATCCTCATAACCCAGGCTTGTACATCCGGAGTTCCCACTCTCCCTGGTTCTTGACTTTCCTAGGTGAACAGTGTCCTTTTTTCCAAAATCTGATGGCTGAGGTTGTTCACTACAGCACCCACCAGGACCATGTTCTCCCAGGAGAAACTCTCCATCCTGCTGCTTGGAGACATGCCCCTTCCTTTCCGGCATGAGCAGAGCTATAGCGATGATAGAACAGAGCAGTGGAGATCAGGGCCTGGCAAGCATCATTTGCGAAGGAAGGGCCAGTGAATAAAGATTTCAGTTTTTGCAGCCCAGACAATTTTTGTGGCTCGTATTCCACTTCTCTGTCAAATTACTAAAATAGTCATTGAAATGATGTGGGTAAATGAGGTTGGCTATGTTCCAATAAAATATTATTTATGAATCCAGATTGGCCTGGGGGGCATTGTTTGCTGATTTTAATATGTTATATTACCATATAATATAATATTTATATATAGTTAAGTATATATGTTCTAGTTTACTATATATTAATTGTATGTACTAACTATATATTTGATATATATATATATTTAATACATAATATTAAAAAGAATACTAGTCAGGAGTAGAGAATCTGTCCTCCCATCACAGCTCTGATCTCAACCAGTGTTTTATGTGTGTGCACATGTCTGTGCATATACCTGTGCATGTAGTACACATGCATGTTTGTGTGCAGACCAGAGGTCAACCTCACGTGCCATCTTCAATCTTCCCTTGGTCTTTCTCAACGAGGTCTCTCCCTGAGTCCAGTGTTCACTGATTGGCTACCCTGGCCAGTAAGCTCCAGGGATCTGCCTGTCTCCAACACTTACCCCACTCCTTAGAGTTACAGACATGTGTGACAACACCCAACCTTTTACAGGAGACCCAGGGCCCTCACTCAGGTCTTCCTGCTTGTGAGGCAGATACATCATCGACTGCCTATATCCTCTGACTCATCTTCATGTCCTTGCACAAACAACCTCTCCTCTTCCAACTCCCTCTCTAGAGGAGCATCAGAGGGTAGATCATGAGAACACTTGTGCACCTGACATGACTGGGATCTCTTGCTCAGATGTGGCTGGCAGTGCAGAGGTCTTGAGACTTGCTCTGACAGTAATGGCCATCATTTCAAGCATCTGTTCTGAGTTGGCATGGTTACTGACGGCTTCGTCTTCATCAATTACTCAAGCAGATGATATTAGAATTTAAATAACACATGCATGTTAGTATATAGTGAATAAGTCTCAAAGCCAGGATTCAAATCTAGGTTCATTGGACATGTCTAAGTTTCCCAATATCATATCAATGCCCGTGTAAGAAGCTTCATTTCCAAGCCTGTTGTACTGACCAACCGCATTTCCACACAAGGTTTTGGGAACACATTTCTCTCTGTAGTTGCTGGAGTGCCCAGAGATGATCACCTCTGTGTGAAAATATGTCCAATGATTTTTCCACCAGTCTCTACTATGCCCTCTGGGGATGGAGACCTACACTGTCCTACTCAAAGCCCATGGACCAGTCTTCTGCATCACTGTTTTTGTCCCAGGTGCCCTGCTTTGCTTTAAACATGTCAAGCCTTCCCTCCCCCTGCCCCTGACCTCATCAAGAGCTTCATACCCATGGTCCCTGAGCCTAGAGTCATCAAAGCTTGTTCCTCATTGAAGTTCAACGTTGAGACCTTTAAAATGCCACGTTTTCAGAGCAAAGGTCTTTCCATCCACTCTATCAGAGAAAATGAACTTTCTTTCCATTATTCCCTATCGATGACTGTATACGTTAAAGGATAGACTGAGATCAGATGAAAGAGTATGGTTGGCTTGAGTTGAACAGCCTACCGACCAGGGCAAAGATTCAGACCTGCCTGAGGAGTCTCATTCTCTCAACCCCAAGACAGTGTACTTGCCTTAATTCGAGCAAACCAAGATATGACTTTGTTTTATCCTTCAAAAGTAAAAGTTCTCAATATAGGAAAGGCAACACAAAGCTGCTAAGATGAGTCTAATGCTGGAGGATGTCAGAGTTAGAAAGGACCACGTCTCAGGCACTACAACATCCGCTTTCCAAGCCCTGAGCCTCTTTGCGCTCTGTCTTCCCATTTCTGAACAGCCCTCTGTTCTAGCAGCAGCTGCCTCTGACCACTCCTGCCTTCCCTTCCCTGGTCCTTTCTCAGGCTGAGGCCTTCAGAGAGAAACAGTTGTGGTGGCACCACTCTCTTCTGAACGTTGTCACTAGACAGAGCTAAGCAAATGAACTTGAATGGGGTCCTACTGCTGGGGATGTCCAGTATCATCCAGAGTCTGAGTCAGTGGATCAGACTGGCCCCAGACCCACACTCCAGGCAAACAGTAGTAAAGATAAGCAGCTAAGATACCCCGGGCTACTCCCTCAGGAGACTACTCAGAAAGCATAATTGGCTGACAGCTATAATCTCAGTACTTGGGAGGTGGAGGCAGGAGGATCAGTAGTTCAAGGTTAACCTTGTTTATACAGTGATTTCATTGGACTACAAAAGACCTTATTCAAAAAAAAAAAGAAAAGGCGAGTGAATTCTGCAAACACCTATAGAACACTCAAAACATTAAAACATTCCTGGGCTTGTGATTGGTTAACTCTGAGATGTGACCATAATGCATACAGTCCTTGTCCTGAAGGCTTTAACTGGAAAACTGAACACAGAATGAAAGGAATCAGATTATTTTCAAATGTGGCTAACAGGATATGCAGCAACCAGTTTAAACTCAGAGTGTCTCAAAGCACTCGCTTCTATAAACAGCCATGCTTAGAACTCACCCTAAAAGTGGGTTTTAAAAGGACAGAGAGACAAGGGAAAGAAGGGAGGGAGGGACAAGAAGGAGACTTGGAAGAAGGAAAGAAAGAAAGAAAGAAAGAAAGAAAGAAAGAAAGAAAGAAAGAAAGAAAGAAAGCAAGCAAGCAGGAGAGAGGGAAAGAAGGGGACAGGAGGAGGGAGAGAGGAGAAAGAAAAAAGGAGAAGTGATTGCTTAACCTTTACTTCCTCACCTATTTCTGCTTCTGCCCAAGACCATAAATCTGAGGTCAATCTCTGGGAGCACTTTCGCATCCTTAGTGCTAGCTGAAGTCCTAGGGTAGAAGATCTAATGGGTTTCCCTTCCCTCGGTACCCAACACCAATACTGCTCCCCTACACACACACACACAGAGGAACCCAGACTTAAATAGCATGCTTCTGAATTGCCATAGAAACTGTTGATAACTATTTGCCAAGTCAGTAACGGACGCTTCTTCTAGCAACCAGCCACACACATGAGGTCTCCTGCGTCAGCGAAAGGGATTCAAACAACTCTGTGACTCCCAGTGAGGAGGATGTCTTTTACAGAGCTGCTTGAGACCCTCCCAGCCCTGCTCAGGCATTTAGAACTTCTCCAAAAACTGTCACTCACTCCTCCATCAGAGTAGTAAGGAAGGAGGGAAGAGGGGGAGGGAGGAAAGAAGGGAAGGAAAGAGAGAGAGAGAGAGAGAGAGAGAGAGAGAGAGAGAGAGAGAGAGAGAGAGAGAGAGAGAGAGAGAGAGAGAAGCAAGTATTTAACAGCAATAATCACGGGCACTAACCTGAAAATGAACATTGCCTGGTTTCCGAATATTCATGAACATAAATAGTCAAAGATAAGAAGGCAGGAAGAAAAGCTTGCCTCTCCTCTGTCCCACCCCATCCTCCCACCTCCCCGCAGACAAAGGCATACTTTACAGCCCCAATTCTCTGGGACCAAAACTTGCCTGTGTCCAGAAGCAACCCGCCCCCCCCCCCCGCCCCGCAAGGTTGCTCACCAGCTTGCAGCCAAATTCATTCACCCACTCAGCTCACATTTTCCTGCCTGTTGAATGCAAACCACTTGTCTGCAAATGGCAATTATGAGATGAGAACCGTAACCATTGTTTTTCCTACCCTGTTTGGTGATGCCTCCATGAGGGGACACATATCAGGATGAGCTCTGGAGTTGCGAGAGTTGGGGGGCTGGAGGGAAACCCCTTTTGCAAACGTGCACACGCTGCGGTTTCCAAGGGAACCCTGGCTTTGTCCAAGGAGGCTGTGAATGGCCGCGTCTCCCACAGCCTGACTCTGGAGAGCCCAGATCTCACTGCAGGGTCAAGAGCAAAAGGAGGGGAAATGCTGTACGTGCTTGGTGACAAACATCGTTCTCAAAGAATTAAAGAACTTGTAGGAAATGCGCTAGTGGTGAGGGGGCACAGTCATGGATGCCGCTGCTGCCATCAGGTCTGAGTTGGCCTCTGCACCCCCTGGAAGGAGGAGGACGACTTGAAAGCATATCTGAAAGGAGTCCGGTGGGAACGACAGAGAGAGTGGGGTAGGCTGAAGGTGGTGTGTGTTTTCTGGGCTTCTGTTGATAGGGCATACTAAAGAAGTCAATGGTTAAGTAAGTAAGGACACTTAATTGAAGATTTGGCCTGGATTATTTGGGGTGCTGGGATAGGGGTGAACAGTTACAGCTGTATTATGTAAGTGTGGTAGGGAGCATCGTAGAGATGTCGGTTTCATTTTAAGAATTACGTATATTCTCATGTGGCTGACACTTAAATATCCTTTTTGGAATCAAAGCTCGTAAGGAGCTACTAAAGGAGGGAGGAACCATGTGTGTACTTTTACTGAAACACTTCTGCCTATATCAAGGGTAGACCAGGTTGAAGAGTAGATCGTCGAGTTTAGACAGAGCTTATTGGCCAGCCTAATGCCTGGGGCCGTGCATGTGTTTAGCAAAATGCCTGGTGTCTACATAGCTTCTGAAGGAGGTTTGTTTAATAAAGATGATACCTGATGAACCAGTTGTGCCTCCAAAGACCCAGCTTACCTGTTGACAGCAAGGAGAAACATGAGCTCAGAGCCCATTCTTACTATTATGTCCTTTTTAAAGATGGAGAATTCAAGAGAGCTGTCTATCTAGTCTTGTCCCTGTATAATGTATATAGGGGGCCTTATGGAAGGTGCAGTGATTAGTGGCCTCTGCATCTGTTCTGGGCTAACCATTCAGGGAAGCTGGTGGCACTGAGTCACACAGATACATTAAGACAGGCGTGTGTGTGTGTGTGCGTGCACACACACACACATATGCATGCACACCCCCACTTCATTACTCACTACATATATATATACATATATATAGGTATATATATATATATCCTAAAGCTCAGCTTTAACATCAGTTGCTTCTAGAAGTTTCTGTCACTATTCTCAAGTTCAGCTTTGAAAGCACTTTTAACAGATGCCCTGATCACACTAATTTAGTCATTTGTACATGTGTACTTATTCAGCGTCATGCCTCTTGTTCCATTACTATAACAAAACACCCTAGCCTTGGTGACTTATAAAAGAAAGATTTTTCTCAGCTCACACTTTCAGAGGTTCAGGTTGTGGTGCCCTCCATGATCTAATCACTTTAGTTAAACTCCAACTCATGAAGATTCGATCTCCTCCCCAAACCACCACAGTGAGGATCACACTTCCACTCTATGAACCTTAAAAGACACTCAACACCTTTCTGAACCACGGCAGCCCTCACTAGAATAATATCCTCTATAAGACACCATGTTCAATGCCTTTTAACACATTTCTTTAATACTCAGGTCCCTCTTACATAGAAGACAAATACCCAGGGGAGCCAATTGTGCTATGATGAATTTCAACTGCACAGAGCTCAAGAAAGGATTCAAGAGAAGTTGACAGTGTCGCATCTACCTCATGACAGAAGCTTAAGATCCAGGAAAGGTGAAGATGTGACTGTTCCTAAGACTCCAGCTTATCACACTAGGAGCAGCTGAGTGTAATGGGGATGAGGTATTTACTCAGAGGATGGGAACAAGTTCTCTCCATGCTGTTGACTGTCGAGACTGAGGCTGGGTATTTCCAGGAGCCCAAGCTGCAAACAGGCTTGGCTAATATGGGGAGAACATGTTGTTTCTTCTTGTCAATACCCTTTGTCTTTGAGACCTAAAGAGGACTTGGTTAATTAGGATACATTACCTAGGATAAACAGGGTTGGAAACAGTCTTAGCCCTGACCCTAGTTTGTGATGTGGCTCCTGTTTTATGTAAAATACTAATCTAAATCCAATAACATCTACACAAAATGCACTCATTTCAACTACCACAATCTCAGAATGTACACCATTAGACATTGTCATTGTTTAACTAGCTAGGATAGGTCCATTTCCAAGCTGGCTGCATAGTGGGTCAAAGACATGGTAATTCCCTTTACTGACAGTACTACCTTGGGGAAGAATGCAATCAAGGTTTACCAAGTGGAGGTTGATTCTGACGAAAGGGATCTGGAGTTCTAGCATCACTATACTTTGGGGATGGAGACAGTCGGCCAAGAGCACTGGATGGCAAGAGAAGTAACAGAATCCTGAAGCTTGACAAACACCTGGCACATCGGACTGAGCCATAGAGAGCCTGAATGGGAGTGAAAGCAGCCCATAGGGTAAACACTAGATAAAGACAAGAGTAGACTCTGAGCCTGGAATCACCTAGTCATATCTTTCCTAGCTCTCTCTCTGTCTCTCTGTCTCTGTCTCTCTGTCTCTGTCTCTCTCTCTCTGTCTCTCTCTCTCTCTCTCTCTATATATATATATATATATATGTATATGTGTATATATATACATACACACACATGTGTATGTATGTATGCATATTTTGGTTTCAACACAAGATGTTTATTTCTGTCCATTCTGGGGATTAGCAAGTTCAAAGTCAAAGTGCTGACTTATTTGCTTCTAACTTCTGTCTTCTTGGTTCTCAGGTACCCTGCTTTTCACTGTGTCCTCACATGCAGGGGAGATGGTAAACTAGCTGGTGGCCAACCCCATCATGATGCCACCCCTCTGAGGACTTCATCCAACTCTTGTTTTATTTTGTTTTAGTGGATATTTTATTTATTTACATTTCAAATGTTATTCCCTTTCCTGGTTTCCCCTCCGCAACCCCCCTATCCCATCCCCCTCCCTCTGCTTCTATGAGGGTGCTCCCTACCCACTCCCACCTTCGATTCCCCTACACCAGGGCATCCATCAAGCCTTCACAGGCCTCTCCTCCCATTGATGTCCAACAAGGCCATCCTCTGCTACATATTCGGCTAGAGCCATGGGTCCCTCCATGTGTGCTCTTTGGTTGGTGTTTAGTTCCTGGGAGCTCTGGGGGAGGGGGTCGTTGGTTGATATTGTTGTTCTTCCTATGGAGTTGCAAACTCTTTCAGTTCCTTTGGTCCATTCTCCAACTCCTCCATTGGGGACCCTGTGCTTAGTCCAATGTTTGGTTGCAAGCATCTGACTCTGTATTTGTCAGGCTCTGGCAGAGCCTCTCAGGAAACAGCTATATCAGGCTCCTGTCAGCATGTACTTGGCATCCACAATAGTGTCTGGTTTGGGTGACTATGTATGGGATGGATTCTCAGGTGGGGCAGTCTGTGGATGGGCTTTCCTCCACACTTTGTCTTCATATTTCCTCCCGTGAGTATTTTGTTCTCCTTTCTAAGAAGGACTGAAGCATCCACACCTCGGTCTTCCTTCTTCTTGAGCTTCATGTGGTTTGTGAACTGTACCTTGGGTATTCTGAGTTTTTGGGCTAATATCCACTTATCAGTGAGTGGATACCATGTGTGTTCTTTTGTGATTGGGTTACCTCACTCAGGATGATATTTTCTAGTCCCATCCATTTGCCCAAGTATTTCATGAAGTTATTGTCTTTAATAGCTGAGTAGTACTCCATTGTCTAAATGTAACACATTTTCTGTATCCATTCCTCTGTTGAGGGACCTCTGGGTTCTTTCCAGCTTCTGGCTATTATAAATAAGGCTGTTAAGAACATAGTGGAGCATGTATCCTTGCTATATGTTGGAGCATCTATTGAGTATATGTAAGGCCAGCATCTTGGTCCTCTGCCTAGCCTGCATCCTCCCCTGACCTTAGAGTGATCTCCCTGGAGACCATCTGTTCCATCCAGTCATTTTACCTTCTTTTCAGATTAAACATGTCCCCAGTCTCCATGGCCCTAGGAACGAGTCCAGTTTCCTGTGTTTTCTATAATCTGTGGAGTTTTTTTCCTAGTTTCTTATCATTGTGAAAAATACTTGAGGTGAGGAGGGGAGACTTACTTCAGTCCATAGTTTCAGAACATGGCTGGTTAGCATCGTGATTTGGGGCCTGAGGTGAGACGTGGCAGTGGGAACGTGGCATAACACTGTTGACCTCATGCAGGCCAGGGAGCCGAAATGGAGAAAAAGAATGCCTGTGATAGCTACTCTCTTTCTTTCCTCCTCTTGTATCCTATCCAGGCCCTCAGCCTATGGACTGCTGTCGAGTCTCCCATTCAGGGAGAAAGTTCCATCTTGTATAGTGACTTTTCTTATCCCTGTGACAAAATATCTGATGGAAACAATTTAATTTACTCTTAAATCACAGTCCCAAGAGATATCAGACCACCACAGCAAGGGAGCCATAGCCAATGGCCTGGTCTATGGCAATAGGAGACCAGAGCTACAGCTTTCATATCATATATTGGTGGATCAGGAAGCAGAGACCAAATCAGAGCTTGGCTCTATCCATCAGGGCCTATTCCTAGCAGCTCATACTGCCATGGAGGCCCAGTGTGTCAAAGTTTCTATGGCCTGTCACCAGCTGGGTAGTTAATGCTCAATCACGTAAGTGCAATTGTGTCCCTCTGGGGACCATTAAGCATTCAAACTGTAACACCCTACCCCAAGTTAGGAAGACTCTCTCAGACACAGGCAGTGTGTGATAAAGGTGCACTTTATCAATTTCTTGGGTATCTGTTCGTCTAAGTCAATAGTCAAGGCTAGCTTCTGAATCTACCCCTCGTGATTGTTCTTTGACTCCATTCAGTTCTGCAGTGCCTCCCCTCTTCCCAAATAACCAGAAAGTTGACTTCACCTTACCACGTCCTTTCTTTTGTATTTAACCATGCAAAATGACTCAAGTGACCATGGTCACTGACAGCTGCCAGAGCCAGCTGCTCAGATCACTCTGCTTGAGTCAGGCAGCTAGGAGAGAGGCTTTATGGAATTGGAGCCTTGGCTGGAGGAGGCTCAAGCTGGGATTGCGTTGGTCTGCATTGTCAGGACAGGATGGCATGTTAGTGCTGAGCACTTGTCATGAGACAAGGAGCGTTTTTATAAGGAGGCTGTGAGTGGAAGAACACGAGAAGGGAGGGACTCTGGGATTGAGTCATATTTACCCCCTCAAGTACATTCATGTCTTCTGGACACCAAGTAACTTCTGCCAGTGCCAACATGATTATCATACATTAGGATCTTAAAGCTAAATGCCTGGAGGACTTTATCTCAGTTAAGTAAAATTAATTGAAGGCAGAAGGCGTTGTTTCAGGCAATAAGAAGTGATGGAGATTGTGGCAAAATAGAGACAAATGGCATGTGTAGAGAGAGCAGCAATAACATAGATCCAGGTGCTTACCTGTATGTGGGGTGGTCATGTCAGAATTCCAGAGCAATTTACCTATGTATGAAGAACTGGAATGGTGGGAACTTGAAACTTCTCAATTAAAAGAACAGTAGCAAACATTGTGTAAGTCAGACACAATAGAGTAGGAGGTTATATACTATACGATGGGCTGCCATATTGTGACGCCCATTCTCTATAAAGAACTTTCCAGAGCGTGTGTATGAGCATCTGCAGGCAGGAATGTGAAGCTGCTATTAATAACTGAAGCTACAAAACTTCTGTGAAAGCATCCACAGGCCAATACGGCAGCTCCTCATGTGACGTCATCAGGCCACTAAGTGAACAAGAAGGTGCCACGGTGATGGACAGAAGAGAATAGATGAGGTACTCCCAAGATCTTAGTCCTCCATTGAGGATGTGGCTGTGTTAAATCAGTGATGGAATTGATAAGACCTCCCTAAGATCCCAGGAGCTGGACAGCTCCGGGCTCAGCTTTCCCTAATGTTTCTACTGAGAAAGGAGGCAAGCAAGACTCACCCTGGGCCAGGTAGGGGATGCAGGGGGTATTGCCATGGTAACAAGGTAGCCATGCCAAGAACGCAGATATGTGTTTCAGTTGGGTTTGTTTTTCTCTCTGGCCTCAAACATACTTTTCCCAGCTCTCCGCCAGTGTAAACGTCTGACTTCACATCTGGGGAGAGGCTGGCAATGGCTCTTCTCTAAGAGTCATCTCTTCTCCCTTGGGACCATCTGAAGAGGCATTGGTTGATGGCATTTGGTTCAACCATTCCTGTTGTCGGTGTCTGCCCTGCCTTTAGCCCTCTCTGGAGGAGACCACCTGAGTCTCCACATCCTTCTCTGTCTTGTCTCACGCAGTCTCTTCCATCTTGTAGCTAAGGTACCATGACATCCCATCAGGGAACTCACCTTTGTATCTAATTCAGATTTTTCCTGCTTCCTTTTGCTATGACTTGAGTTCTTATCAGTAACTCTTCAGTGATATCTCCTGGTCCAAAATCACCATTTCTTTTCCCACAGACACTGTTCTTATCCAGGTACTCAGTATTCCAACTGGATCTGCTATTCATGATTTCATGATCTCCAAAAAGGTCTTTCTCGCCTCTGGTCTCTTTTCTACTATCTTCCACCCCCAGCACTGTTCTCCATTTAGTGGTCTACAAAAAACATGCCCTTAGGGAACAGGAGTTGGTGCTAGATTTTAGAACCATGCAGATCCAAGTTTATAACTGCATGAAATAAATAGTTTCAAAAAGAAAGACTAACTAGAATAGGTTTCCTGTGGAACCCCATGAGACAATCATAGGCAAATTCATTAGTGTTAGTGTTAGACTCACTTAAAAAAGGGTCAAGCAGAAGGCATGGGCCTGGCAGGTATTAAAAACTCAGAGGGTAGAAAGGACCAGGACTGGTGACTAGACAGTTGTTCTCTAAACCCACCTTGATACCTCAGATGTCCCCCTCCATTCTCCAGGCTCTCCATCTGTACTTTATTTTTCTTTAACCAAAACACAGACCTTTCACAGTAATATGACACTAGTCCCCTCTCACAGCCTGTCCATTTCTGTATTGGGGAAATTGACAGATGAATCTGTCTCACATCCCCTGGATGCCTTGATTATGAAAGGGTTTCTTGGATGTGGGACGCTGAGAAAAGCAACACTTGGATAACACTGCTGACAAAAGCTATATTGTTCCTACTCCTTTTGTAAGTATCCTTTGTCTGGAGCAGTGGATCTCAACCTGTGTGAATTAACTCCCTTTGAAGGTCAAATGAGTCAATCACAGGGCTCACCTATGACCACCGGAAAACACAGATATTTACATCACAATTCATAACAGTAGCAAAGTTACAGGTATGTAGCAACAAAAAATAATTTTGTGTTTGAGGGGGTCACTATGACAGGAGGAACTGTATTAAAGGGTCACAGTATTAGGAAGGCTGAGAACCACCGGTTTAGAAGCTCCTAGAAGACAGGGAGGGATCTCTCAATTCTCCTGAGTCCTTTCTATGGTTTCTATTTTCTGTTGCTTGCTCAGTCCACGCTGAATGAGGGCTTGGTCACCCAGATCTTCTCTATGGAACAGAATACAATTAAAAAAAACACCCACCTTCTTGTGTGGGTGCTGTTTATATCAGTGTTCGAACCCCTGAACTGAGGGCCCGAGGTGACCCAAGGGCAGGGGCAGGTTAAGCATCTGTAATGTTCCCTTGGTGGGAGGGGAAAGTTACCTAATATTCTTGTGGCTTTTGGGAGAGAAAAAAAAATACTTAAGAGTGAAGAAAGAAGAGAGTTAAAACGTGAGCTTTGAACAAATGGCCTGGCTGCTCAGCGTCGGTAAAAGGAGGAGATGGATGGGAAAGGCAGGCGGGCAGTGGTCCCTGGGTGTGCTATGGGGATCCGCACCTCAGATGTCCCCTCCATTCTCCAGGGCTCTCCATCTGTACTTTATTTTTCTTTAACTAAGACACAGACATTTCACTGTGTGGAGGCTTCTTACCTGGCACAGGAGTTTTAGACCTGGCTTAGGTTGTCCCTAAACAAGTATTTTATCCTCACTCACTTACTCCTACCTATGAGGGAGCAATCATATTTTGGCTTAGAGAAGAAGCATCCAAGTTAAACAGCAGGTGGCTTGGCCCAGTGGGTCCCACCATTTCAGTCACTCCCAGGATTAAAAACCATGGTTAAAACAAGAGCCTAGGCTACCTGTCCATCATCTAGCAAAATGTGAAGTTTGGGTGCATGCCAAAGCACTCTGTGCCTATGCAGGTTAGAACAGACACTCTCCTCCTCACCCGGATAGTTCTAGACAGATCAATAGTTAAGAAATAGGAGTCTGAGGCAGCAAGAAGACTCGATGGGGGACAAAACTGCCTGTCAAACCTAACAACCTGAGTTTCATCCTGGGTCCCACATAGTGAAAGGAGAAAAACAACTCCTACACACACACACACACACACACACACACACACACACACACACGCACGCACGCACGCACGCACGCACGCACGCACGCACACTATCTATCTATCTATCTATCTATCTATCTATCTATCTATCTATCTATCTATCTATCTTTATCTATCTCTATCTTTATCTATCTCTCTCTATATCTGTCTATCTATCTATCTATCTATCTATCTATCTATCTATCTATCTATCTATCTATCTATCTATCTCTATCCATCTATCTATCTGTCTGTCTGTCTCTCTGTCTGTCTGTCTCCATCTATCTATCTATCTATCTATCTATCTATCTATCTATCTATCTATCTATCTATCATCTATCAAATTATTATTTAAGGAGAAATAAGTGTCTCCCCAGAGTGCAACCCTAAGCTTTTATATGGAGGCACAGCCCTCAGTGATTTTGACAGAGCTGGTAGATTTAGCAGAAACCCTGCTGCTACTGAAAGAATTTCAGGGGCTCCTTTTACTACTTTGGATCTATTGATAATTTTCAGCCAACAGGGCAGGAGTGCACTACCAGGCACCATGTGCAGGGCTGTGAAAGAAAACATAGGCACTGCCCTCTGGGAGCTCACAGCTCTGGTGATGAGTGTGAAGATGCAGGATGGCATTTATATAAGCCTGTCTTCTCTTACAAATATCATAGCAAACAGTTACACAGTTTGTGGCTGGACTTGGAGGTTCTCTTGAAGCTCTGGAAGTCTGAAACCCAGGAGGTTGCAAGGCTGACACTTGATGGAGAATGGGAAAGGATCTCTGTCCCACATTTCTCTCAGGTGTCTGCTGGCTGCTGACAGTCCTTGCACCCCTTTGATCTGTACTCTCACCATTCCAGCATCCCTTCATCTGCACTCTGGCCTTCTCTGTGCCAAAGTTTTCTCTTCTTTCCCTTGCAAGTACAACTGCTACTGGACTTAAGGCCCGCACTTAGCCCAGGATGACCTCATCCAGAGACTCCTGGTTTTAGAACACTGGAAAGATCCTATTTCTAAGTGAGGTCATGTTCACACATATTAGGGCTTAGTATGTGAACATCTCGTTTGGAAAGAAACACAGTTCAACCTACTATGAAGACAAGTGCTATTGGGTAAAGCATGGGCTACTGCTACAACAGAGGACAGTCACTGTCACTGGATGATGAGGCAGTGGTAGAGGCAGTGCAATCTCAGAGCTTATTTAGAGGACAATGTGCTCACAGAAAGTTCATTTGTGTCAGACATAGAGGTATGGAGAAGGGAGGACTCCAACCCTAGCATTTGAACATCCGTGAACTCCTAAGATATCCTCCTGATAGCCTACTCCTCCCCACTAACATCTGTGGAAAGACTTTTGTATGCTGGCTGGTATTTCAAATACTGCAGCTCCTAGCCTGCAGTTCATGGAGCTGTCCAACATAGCCCCCCAAAATGAACTGCCAAAAAGTCCAACAAAACAGACAAAAGCAGGGTATCCCTACCTTGACCCTCTTTATTCTCCAGAGTCCTATGTGATCTTGTCTTTCTGGGAATCCCACCTTGCTGTGAGTTCTAAATAAACTTCCACTGGTAAATGTTGTCTGCTTCAACAGCCAAATGCAGTCTGGGTAGATGATCAGAACTCATCTCTAGGTCAACTCGACATAAAGAAAGAATACTGGGAGTGAGAAGACACGAGTCATTGGTGTGGGTAGGGCATACGGAATCCAAGTGACGTAGTAGAGAGGGGAGTCCATACTCAGGATGGAGGACAGACACTGGGGAGAGCACAGATATGATGGTTCTGTATGTTCTAGAATGATCCCCAGATGAGAAATGGCACATGGAAGCTAAACAGCCTTTGCTTACCTGCAAGAATGAGGTGCTGCCATTAAAATTTAGACACCACTTAGTTCTCTAGGAACTAAGACCTCAATGTCAGGAAATAGAAGTTGTATGGATGCACAGTGACTAAACCTTAGAGAAGGGGATATTCTAGAGGCAGGGCCATCTATCTTCAAGGTCAGAAAATCTCCAGGGAACGAATTTCATTCTGGAAGCTTGTTTGAGGTGAGTTGACTCAGGGAAAACACGAGAAAGCCCTTGCCTGATGTCCCATGAGCTCATTATTAGAATCCTAAGGTCATGTGCTTCCAAGGCATTTCTGTCAACCAGAATTGCCCTTCACTGAGTCAATTTGGTAAATAGTTAACTTTGACATAAGCTAGAGAGGCAACCATACGGGGACTTGTCATTTTCATCCAGCCTATGAAAGATCAGAACAGTGTCTGGGTGGCTTGGTATTTGAGTCCCGTTAAATTGTCTAGACCACAAAGTCTAGACCCACAGTCTAGACCCAGCGCATCCCAATTCTAAATAGTGAGATCTTATTATATGCAGGACAGCAGGTTGCTAATGCCTTTGAGTAAGGAGACAGGAGCTGCATGTGTGGAGATGTCGCCACATATCAATAGCTCTTCCCAGCTTGGATCACAGCACAGAGGTGGGGTTGTATATGGAATGAAGGGCACCAGAGTAATTGGTTTAAATAAAGCTTTTCCCTGCCACCACACCCTGATGGATGTTTTCAAGTGCTCTGTTTTACTAAACAGCCCACTGCTCTGTGAGCACTGTGTGACTGGTTCTGAAGGCCACACCCCACACATTCCTGTTGCTTTTCCAAACTCACTATTTATGTGTGGCTTTGGACAGTCTTCAGAAGATTTGCTGAAGCTCTCACACCAATTCAGTCCAAAATTTCACTCTTCTCTGGGACCACCCTTTATGTGACACCCATGCTATCCCAGATCATTCTAGAATCAAGTACCAGGCACAGGACTTCCAGAGATAAATGCTGAAAACAGTAGCCAGTCACCCTGATCTTCAACTACCTCTCAAAAAGGGCTACATGGTGTTCCATGTCAGAGATTTGGAGAGCTAACACACTACTGTCAATGAACTGTAGGGATTGTACTGGCAGAGTTCTCTTGTGGTGGCTCTGTCTACATAGTGTGTCTTTTTGCCTGCCTGCCAAGTCTCACTGTCCCTGATAAATGTGACACTACACTCAGAGATGGCCAACAAGTATGACTGGTTAGAGCATGGAAGCCATATCCATGGGACAAACCAGGGAAGAAGACCAGCTCGAAACAGAAAGCAGATGGTGAGGTTGCTGTAGGGTCAGGGGCACTTCTAGAATATCAAGGAGTACACCAGTGCTGAATAATCAATATGTGTGTGTCCTCAGCAGGTAAGGTTATTAGCAGGGACTTTGGGAATACAAAAAAAAATAGATCATATGATTTCTGCCAAGAGCATTTCAGTGTATGTGGGCAGCTGATCCAACCCACTGGAGAGCATCATTTATTAAATGGATCAGATTGCAGTCATACTGTGATGTATTAACATAGAGACGGAAAAGGTTTGGAACAGTTAGGAATTGCACACATTCTTGTTTTGTCTAACTCGTTAAAGTGGTCCAGTGAAATTGCTCAGTGGGCAAAGTGCTTGCCAAAAAGCCTGACAAGCTGAGTTGGATCTTTGGGACCCATACAGCAGGAAAGGAAGATTCCTGCATGCTGTTTTATGTTCTCTACATGTACATGGTGGTATGTATGTGTATGAAAACATTATTAAGCATTATGCAGAATTTATCAGTCAACAACTAATTCTGGTTGTTCTAACTACATGCCAACTCATCTGCTTCTTGCCACATATATAGATGATCTGACACAGAGTGGTTGAGTAACTTATTAATGGCAACTCAGCAGCTAAGTAGTAGAGGTAAGATTCAAACCTAAGAAGGACAAAAGATTTGGTTGGATTTTTGAAGAAGGATAGAGTTTGAAAGGTATTCCAGATAGGGGGATGGGTCCCAGGATACTGAAGAGGAGAGGCACCTGGGGAAGACCATGCCTCTCAGTTTTGGAATGTTGATCTCACATTAAAGTGCGGGGATAGAGAAGAAAAATTCAATGACTGTGTTGTTAGTTTACTAATGCCTGACTTTGGTCTGTGCTACAGAAATGAAAATAAATAGGTGAATTAAAAATCATCTCTACGTAAAGAACTGACACAGACTGATGAGTAGCTGGGTAGGAGACAAAAGGGTAGAGGACTTGGTGTGGTCCTTGAGAAAAGGAGGATGCTGAATACCATGTCCTTGAAATGCCTCTTTGCACTCCCAAATATTTTGCCAGATCACAAGGACAATGGGGGAAGTGGACTAGGGTGGAAATATCTGAGAAGAGATATTCGAAAGAACATGATGCTTTACATATTGTCTGTGAAGTTTTTGAATCAGAAGGACACCTGCTTTCCTGCATGCTTGCTGGATGGTAGTCACACCAAAAACATGGATGCTACTGATGCTAGTCTTCTAACCTACACATGCTGCACTGACTGGGTATGAGACAGGGGTGGAGATGTAAATGAGGTTGTCCAGCAGCCATCTCTGGCCTTTCCCAATAGCATTGTTGAACTGTATGCCATCCCCATGGGCCTTCTGCTGGTTAGCTTCAATAATCCTGAGCCTCACATTCCACTGTATGTTTTCAATAGTCTCTCAGTGATCTACCCTGCTTCTCCCCCAATCCCAGCACAACTAGGCAGCAGTCATAGCAAATGCTAAAGACGTCACTGTAGTTTTGACCTAAAAATATCATGATACAATTGATGGAATTGGGGAAGCCAAGATGAAACACGAGTTCTAGAATGATCAATGTTGTCCAGAGGCCTTGAGCTGACTCCTGTCTGTCCGGTGGGACCAACACTTAGGAAAGTGGTCAAATTTGGGTTTGATGACTTAGGATCCATAAGAACAGAGGTGAATGGATTCCACTGCTCCAAGAAACAAAGAAGAAAGGCAACTGAAGCCCAGGCTATCTCATTCCATTTGCCAGGGGAAGCAATTTATTTAATATTAAAACAGAGACTACTCTGCAATTAAAAACAATGAATTCACGAAATTCCTAGGCAAATGGTCAGAATTTGAAAATATCATCCTTAGTGAGGTAACCCAATCACAAAACAACACACATGGTATGCAGTCACTGATAAGGGGATATTAACCCAGAATCTTGGAATACCCTAGACACAATTCACATATATCAATAGATTTCCAAGAAGATGGAAGGAGAGACCCCTGGTCCTGGGAAGACTGGATGTAGGGGAACGCCAGGACAGAGAAGCGAGAGGGGGTTGAATGGGGAAAAGAGGGAGGGAAGGGGGCTTATGGGACTTTCGGGGAGGGAGGAAACGGGAAAGGGGAAATGATTTTGAATGTAAATAAAAAAACTTAGAAAATAAAATAAAATTTAAAAAAAACAGAGAAAATGGGGATAAAAGAAAGATATGTATTTTTCTCATTACCATGACATAGTACCTGAGAGAAAAAAAATTAATTCAATATATTAATGAATTAATTTAATAACAATTTAAGGGAAAGGAGTTGTGGCTTATAGTTTCTAAAGGTTTAGTCTATGATTGCCCGACTCTATTGATTCTGAATCAATATCAGAATTACCCCTAGTGGGTAGAAAACAACGAGAGTGAGGAGGGATCAGCGGCAAGATAATCCCAATAGCCCCAGTGACCTACTTCCTTCAACAAAAGCTCCCCAAACCTTCCTGAAAAGTGCTACTAATATTCAAAACACTAGCCTGTGGGAGTACATTAAATATTCTAACTGTACTAGCCTAACATGGTAGGAGTCAGGATGACAAAGTCCTGTGGCCAGTCAGCTGGGATGTTCTAGGGCTTTGAGGAATCTGAAAGCTTCTCTTATACAAGAACACAGAGGAGAAAAGGCTTCCAACAGGCAGTATAAATGGCATGTCCCTGTCCTGGTGTCTTTGGGGCATGTCCCCTGTTCTTCTAACGTTCCCTGGATGAAATGGCTCACACCTTTCATCCACTCAACACTTTTATCTGTGTGAATATCGCTGCCCCGTGAGAGGAGATTCACATGGGCTCCAGTGTGAAGACTCTGCTGAGGAAGACAAAATTTCCAACAATGGGTCCCACGTGGATTCTCATGGTACAAAGTTTTCTTCTGTCTGTCCTCATCCATGAGATGAAACAATTTGGGAGATGTATGGCTGGTTGCAAGTCAATTTTAGCTCAAAGGCAGGTGTAACCAAGGTGCCATGGCTTTTTCTCTTTGAGCAAATGTGGGGTTTTGGTGACTGAAGACTTTATTCTGAACCTACAGTTTAATTGTAGAATTTTGTCAAGGACTTAATAAAATGTTAATAAAAATAAAGTTTAATTCCTGCTTAAATTTGAGTTTTAATAAATATGGCTATCTTGCCATCACCAACTTCTGAGAACTGACACATTCTTGCTGTCATTGTGCAGCATGTCATTGTCACCTGCATGACTCACATGATTCCCAAAGGAGCCTGAGGTAAACATTTCAAGTTCTGGAAATTTGAACTCATAGGTATCCAACTGTTATCCCTGATTTGATTTCTCCTCTGTGGTCTATTTGTTCTTTTAAATGTGAAAAAAATATCTTTCTGGGGAAATTGAAAACAAGGCAATACTAAATGTCCCTTTTCTCTATTTGACAAGGCAGGTCTTTAAGTGCTTAGTACGTATGGATAATGCGCAGGTTAATTTTCATTGTCAACTCGACTGAGCCTGGTGTCACCTAGAAGGTGCACTACACACCACTGAGTGTGTCTTTGAAGGTTTCCACGGAGGTTTAACTGAGGAGAGATGGCCCACCCCGAACATTGGCAGCACCATTCCGTAGACTGGGGACCAGACCAAATAGGTGGGGGAAATGAGGGAGCCAGCCGGGTACCAACATTCATCCCTTTGCTTTCTAACCACAAATGCAACATGACCAACCATCTACATCTTCCAACCATGGCTTCCTCTCATGACAGGTATGTGCCCCTCCTTAAATCTGAGATGGAATAAACCCTTCTCACATAAAGTATCCCAGTCAAGAATTTGGTCATGCAGAGAAGCGAGAGGGGGTTGAATGGGGAAAAGAGGGAGGGAAGGGGGCTTATGGGACTTTCGGGGAGGGAGGAAAGGGGAAGGGGAAATGATTTTGAATGTAAATAAAAATATAAAAAATAAAAAATAAATTAAAAAAAAGAATTTGGTCATGGCCATGAGAAAAGCAATTAATACTGGGATGATGGCAGGCCTTGATGACTGAGGCTTTTGCCAAGATTTTCATCATCCTCTTGTTCCCAGTAGTCAGAAAATGAATAGTACTATCAAGGCAGCTTATTATAGTTCAAATCCACCTTCTAATGGATTCTTTAGGGCTCAAAATGCAGAAAGCCGACTGTGTATCTCCTGGTTTTCACTGGTATCTCTATCCTCTGTAGTCTCCTTGCAAGAGTGTCAACTATTATCATTCTTCTTATGAAGAAATTCCCATACACCCCAGAAGCCTGCTAGATGTGGTCTTGTTCTGAACCAGTCTCTGAATTTCATGAGGCCCTTGATACATGTCCAACCACCAGTATGATATTTTGGACCTCTCTGAGCTGGCTCTCTCAAAATATTTTGCTATTAACTATTGATTCATTACTGGTGTTAAGCAGTGGGACAGTCTTTCTAGCCCCTACAGAGGAGACTCTATAAACAGTAAAATGGCAAATGAGGTGAATATTTGTGATAAGTCCTAGTTTTAATGAAATCAGACTTCTGGTAAATGTACCTAGAGATAAAACCCACCCAGCTTACAAAGACTACTCTCTGTATGTTGAAAGATATAATCTGGCACTAGGATACAATTTTTGAAATACTTGGTATTAGGGTGAGATCATCTGAAAACACTTTCTTGATGAGCTATGATGTAATGCCACCCAAATAGAACCGTCGACGCTCCTGTAGATATGCTTTTGGCTTTGAGTTCCCTCTCAAATCTAAAGGGCTTTGCCCAGGAGTACGACAGTCTTACCCAAAAGCCTGAATTCCTTTTGTTTTCCCCTTGTTAAGATACACTCTCCCATCCTCAGTTTGTTTACTCGGGACAGAAAAGGTTCTCTAATAGGTGATTGACTATAGCCAGTCATCAACCAGTGTAAGAAAGAAAGGCTTGGGGTAGGTAGAGCAGAAGCCTAAGAAAGGGCTCATCAGGGCTGCTGGGAAACGAGGGAGGCTCTAGCCTCATGAGACTCTTTGATGTACTGGAATCAACCCTGGCCAGGCAAACACCCTCTGACCCATGCAGGTTTGTGTCTTCTGCAGACAGGTCCCTGAGGGAACAAAGTATCTTCATATAGCCACAAACTACCATATCCTGCATTCAAGAAGACTCCATTCTTTTCTGGAATGCTCCTTCTTCTCCAACCCCAAAGCATTTTTACTTATGCCTCTGTTAGACCTCTGTACACACATAGGCTCGGGGAATTTAAATATTTTTTACTGTCATGTCTGCCTCTGAATGAGCATGCCCACTTCGCCTGTGTATTTTCATCTCCAGTGCGCAGTGGTTATTTTTAGAATAAATAGTATGAACACGTGTGTGCTCGCAGCTGTGGGAGATCACAGAGTAAGGGTCTCAGGACTTCTTCTGTGGCCCTACTTCTTAGGATTCTTAGCCTCAGTGATTGGAGCAGAGACAGAGGACTGGCCACACATATTTGCATGAATGGAGTTGATATTCTTTTTGATCTTTTCTTCCAAGGTTCCTTATAGATGTAAAATCTGGCATATATGTATCTGTTTATGGACAAGTGAGTATGTGTTCAGAAGCATGTGCACATATGTGCACATTCATGTGGAGGCCAGAGGACAACCTCAGGTGTCATTATGACATGCTTTTTGAGTTGTGTGGTGCTTACTAAGTAGGCTGACATAGTTGCTTGTAAGCCCTGGGAACCTTTCTGTTTCCATTTTTCCGGCTCTGGGATTACAAATGTGTATCACCAGCTTGGCTTGCTTATTGGGGGAGGGAGTACTACATCTAGAACTCAGGCCCTCATGACTGTGGGGCAAGTGCTTTACTGATTGATCTCCCTCCTCCACCTCTTCAATGGTTCATTGGTTGTCTATTTCAGCCATCGAAATTCAGAGATAGCTAAGAGACTGTCTGTGTCTTTCTATGTTATCATCTCAAATTCAACCGTGCATTGAATTTACTCTTTGTGTTTGGCATATAAATATCATTTGTTATCATGTACGAAATCTCTGTCCTAACTAAGTGTCCTGTCATGGCAATATGAAATCTTCCATATATTTGTTCTACCTGTTTGGATACACTCATTCTCTTCCTCCTGGCAAAAACCCTGTGTCTTAGTCAGGGTTTCTATTCCTGCACAAACATCATGACCATGAAGCAAGTTGGGGAAGAAGTGGTTTATTCAGCTTACATTTTCAAATTGCTGTTCATCACCAAAGAAAGTCAGGACTGGAATTCAAACAGGTCAGGAAGCAGGAGCTGATGCAGAGGCCATGGAGGAATGTTTCTTACTGGCTTGCTCAGCTTGCTTTCTTATAGAACCCAAGACTACCAGCCCAGGGATGGCACCACCCACAATGGGCCCTCCAACCTTGATCACTAATTGAGAAAATGCCTTACAGCTGGATCTCATGGAGGCATTTCCTCAACTGAAGCTCCTTTCTCTGTGAAAACTCCAGCTTGTGTCAAGTTGACACAAAACCAGCCAGTACACCCTGTTTCCACCCTATTGATCATATCAGATTTTTTTTTTTACAATATATTCTTTCTAGTCTTTATAAATGCATATCCAGATCTGAACCAGAGCCTTTTGTTCTGGTATCAAAGACCACAGTCTCCTCCTCTTTACAACCTTCCGCAGCCCATGCCTATAATCCCCTTCCTTTTCCAAAGACAAGCCCTTGAGCTAGAAGTGGTGATGCAGGAGTCATTGCATCTTTAGCATCCCTCTGCACACTTCTCCCTAGCACACTCATGTCCTCTCCTATGAGAGACAGTGAATGGCAGGGCATGGGGTCTTCTGGGAAGTGGCCGTCCATCCTCCATGTGGCTTCTCAGCTTTGCTTTCTTAGGTGTCTCTTAGTGCACAGTTCAGACTGATGCCCATGTGTCATTTCCCCTGAGAATGTGCCCAGACTTGTCCTACCTGATGTTCTTTACAAGTCTCTTGCTATTACAGAATTTTATTTCACTGTTTGCAGTACAGAGGATTAAGCCTAGGACTTCATATGCTCTGGGAAAGCACTCTTCCACTGAGCCATAGCCCTAGCCCAGGATAGGCCTTTTCATCTCTCCCTCCCTCTCTCCTTCCCTCCTCTTCCCTCTCTTCCTTCCTCTCTTCCATCCTTCCTTCCTTCCTTTCTTTCTTTCTCAATCATTGAAGCTTAAATGCAGAAGGAATAGGAATCTTAATCAATAACCTAGAGAAAGAGAAGCTTAAAATAGATTCTGAAAATTCTAACCAGCTTGAGTCCCCATCCTAACCCCAAGAACAAGGGAAACACACCAAGGCTGCAGGAAACGCTTGCTCTCAAGTCTTGCTAACTCAAGTATATACTTGTCTTTTCATTCATTTTCTCTGAATATATTCTTCTGAATATATTTTTGAGTCTACCTAGGTTGTTTTTAAATATCTGGTAATAAGATATTGGAAAGCTCTGTAACAATCATGATTGTCATGTCTGGAAAAGTGAATTCTAATCTGACCTCCAGCACTGTGCACGTTGGAGTGATTTATTCAAGTCCTGAATCTTATTTTCTGATTTATTAAATTGGGGCAGGAAATAGTCCTCTCTTTCTCACTTTGTTTGTGAAGAGAAGCAGAGAGCCACCAAAGTATGTGTGAACACACACACACACACACACACACACACACACACACACACCACACTGAGTAGTAGTGTGTGGAATTCTATGTTTGAAGATTTGCATTTAAAACTTGTTTGACATCTGAGAGTTCCATAAAAAGTGCAGGCTAACATGAATAGGCCTAGAGCCTATGTGAGATGTTTTCCCCCTGAGAACATAATCCTGGCCATCCACTCTATGGTTTCTGTCTCTCTCTCTTCCCTTAATGAAAGATAGAAAGAAAATTCACCTTTTACATCTTACAGTTTACAGCTTTACCCCTGGAGTCCATCAAAGCAACACACCAGAAGACAAAATAATAAAAAACAACTTCTGTTCCAGACAAACAATGTATTATTGAAAAGGAGCGAGAAGGATCAATGTTTCCTGAGTAGAAAACAGAGATCAGTAGAATTTAATATCTTCTAAGTTTATAGTTTTGGATCATTGTATTGCCTTTAATTAATTAGTTGGTCAGTTCTCTGTCACCCATTCATTTCTTATACTGTGAAATGATTTTAAAATATATCGGATTCATGACATGGAGTTCTTAAAACCCTTGACATTTATGACAAGGTCAGGGGACTGGGAGATTCTTTTATTCTAATTTTTTTTTCTTGGATACCAGTCCCTACACAGAACTCCTGAATCCTTGGTTTCCTTGGAGAAACGAAAACCATTGTTTGTCCTCGTGAGGTGAGCCTTGGCTGTGCTCCTGGATGGGCTCAGGTCACAAGAAAGAACGTACCATGAGCTTGAACTTGGTTTGATGCTTTCAGCAGTACTCTTCATTGTCCACACAGTGGGGGCATGAGGGTAGGCACACAGGTGATAATGGATAATAATTATATACAAAATCATCCTGAGAACTATGGACTTGGAGATCTTCTAGGCTAATAAATGTGTATGTCTGTGAGAAACACAATATGCCCAAAGTCCATGGGCACAGAGTTTCCCATCTTTGGAACCTTCCCCCATTTCAACCATGCTAAGCTCTTCTATCTGGCTACTTGGTGGTTCATTTGTCTTCTTTATATTGCATTCCCCATCCATAAACTGATCAAGGGATGACATTTTCTTCGGTCCTATGAGCTGCCATAGGAAAGCAACGAAACTTAAAATGGGGCATGGTAGGAACATGTCACTTACAGATTGCCAATCAAAATGATAGGATATGACCTACTATGTGATTGATGTCCATAGCAGGATACTGAGAACTTAATGAGGGACACTCTCTTTTGGGGGTAAATATTGGTAGAATAAAACTGTGGGGATTCCATGCACCTCGCTGTGTCAGATGGCTGTGCTGTCTGGCCTGCAAGAGTAATGCTCTGTGTCCAATGGAATCGGTGTTGACATGGCTTGAAAGTTAAAAGCAGAGTCCACTGGTGGATATGGACTCAAGGAGTCAGTTAGATGAAGTGTAAAAGTATAACCAGGATATGTAGACCAGAGAGGCCAAATTCAGTGAGCATGTGGAGGAAACACAGAGAGTGCATACACATATATGTGCACACTCCTCCCCCTCCCCACCCCCTATATGTATACCCAGCCCAAATGACATCACAGCTGAGGACAAATGTATATGACTATTTCATTTTGAATCTGTCATTTTTTTTAAACTAGAACAGAAGAAAGAAAAACACAATTGACAGAAAGTACACAGAGGATTTTAGTTTTTTTGCTTGAACTCACCCACATTGAAGCTGATTTTAATTTAAATGTGGGGTTAGTTTACTTCGGGGGTCACACAATCAAGCAAGGGAAGCCAGCAATTATCTTTCACCGTGTAAAGATCTAGAAGCTCATATACTCAGAGAAAGATCATTTGCTAGGTTTTCACCCGGAAGGAATTGTCCAGGCACCTCCAGAATGCATAGAGAGGATACAAATGGTTGATATTTCTCGGCTTACTTTTGCAACTCATGAAATAGAGAATTAACCTTCCTGGTCTGGCATCTAAACAGGGAAGCTTAAAGAATTCTTTTTTAGGTAGCCTTTCACTTTTAAATAGAATTACCAACATAATAATTTAAAAGAAATCAGAACTGACATTCGCACAACTCTCTATGATATGAGTGTGTGTCCCCCACACAGTCTATGTACCCACAGGATGCTAAGTGAGCATATTAGAAACCCCTTCACATCCATGTTCACTGCAGCACAATTCACAGTAGGCAAGTTGAATCGTCCCGAGTGTCCATCTGCAGATGGATGGAAACATGGCATGCATACAGAAAGGATTTTTACTTATCTACAAAGAAGAATAACATTATATAACTTTCAGGGAAATGGATGGAACTGGTGGTCACCACATTAAATGGAAAAAGTCAGACTCAAGAAATACAAACACCACATTTTCTCTTAAAAAGCAGGAGACAGTAGGAGGCAGGGAATGGAGAGGATAACTGAAGCAGAATCCTGGACAGATCACACGATATCCAAGGATGGAAATGGCATCAGGAAAAACTTCGTTTTTACAATGAATGTTCACTATTAGGAGAAAAAGGTAATTCCTATGTCTACGGTATTTGGAGTAGAATGTTTCAGAGGTGATTGCAAGACTGAAGGTGACACCTCACAAATGGCGTTGGTGCTCTTACTAAAAAGAGCCCAGAGCCCCTGTCAGCCTTTTTCACTACAACACAGAACAAGGAGAAGTCAGCAGCTAAACCCAGACAAAGGCCCTCAGTAGACAGTCCCTCTGCTGGCATCTGATTTCTGATTTTCCAAGTCTTCAATATAGCCAGAACTAAATTCTTTTGTTCATAACACGTACTGTGTCACAGAACTCCAAAGGGACAGATAGGACTTTCCCCCAAGATTTATGGATCTCCATCAGTGTATCAATTGTATGTTTCAGAGAGAACTTGCTGTGGATAATTGGAAAGCTACGAAGAGCATATAAGTAGTTTGACTCTCTTACATCTCTTCTGAACGTATTAAAACAGTCACTAGAATGTTGTCTATACAGTTACAAAAGTAACCCCGAGAATGGAGACCATATAGGACTTTACAGATGAACAGTGTTGAGCTGACCAGCCCTCTTCTCTTTTTGTTGTGGGGTTGGTGGCATCCCTCACTGAAGTCCCTGGTAAATCCCAGAGATGCTTTAGTTCTATGTTTCTTTGTTAATCAAATGAGGACACTAAACATGAGCTACAAAACAGGACCAAGATGGGAGTTTTGCCTGCATAAAGGGACCCACCTCTGCCTACCCTCTTCATAGCTCAGATTTGAACTAAAAAAAAAAGAGACAAGCTATCGTAGATCACTCATAGATCTAAGGGGAAGTCGGATTTTGGATTTTAAGGAATCTCTGGGCATTATATTTCTTCTCTGGGATCATCTGATTAGATTATCAAAGTTAGAATATACGTTTGTAGATTTCAGGGTTATTCTAATCATCAAAGGAATCTACATATGATCAAAGATTCAGCACCGGTTTTTCTCAATAGTAACGTTCCCTCTTAAGCGTCTCCCAATAGTGTCTGCAGAGCCACCACTGTTGTTAATTCCTGCCCCGGTCCTGGCTGAGGGATGTAACTGACCACACAGTGGAAGCAGTTCTGAAATCTGGGGATGAATACCCAGATTTAGCTGATCAATAGTTGAAGACACTTGTCACCAGCCAAGCTCTCATGAGAATCTGGTGTATTTTGTTAATGAGAGATAGAAATGTAGAGTCAAGAGATAACTGGGCGGGTACCAAGACTTGCTTGGAAAGGCTTAGGACCTGAGTTCAGATCCCCGGCACCCATACAAAAGCCAAGTGTGGCTGTGCATGTCTCACCCCTGACTCTGAGGACAGAGACAGGAAGGATTGCAAGGGCTTGGTGAGCACCAGCTTAGCCAGGATCAGGACCAAACACACAAACATCCCAGAAACCAGCAACCTCCAGGTTTGGTGAGAGACCTGGCCTCAGGGGACTAAGGTACAGAGCAGTAGGAGAAGTTATTTGCAGCCTTCCTCTGGCCTCCACAAGTCATATCTGTGCACATACACATGCTGACATGCATACACTACACACAGATTTATTTTCTCAGCTGAAGCATCTCTGGTAGTTTCAGAGACCTTCTGAGTCATATCTTCTATACAAAGTTCTTTTGAAGGTCTTCAGAGTATCCCACATGGAGTAACATACTATTTAAAAAAGTCACACATTCTGTACTTAGCTATGCCAAGGTTAGATAGGGGTAGCCTGTTTCAAAATCTAGGGAAGAAAGTAAAAATGTCCATGTGGATGTTGAATCTGAGAATCACAAGTCTAGGCTACCTAGTCAAAGTATTCCAGTGCCAAGTTCTATTACCATTTAATTATGTGTGCATATGCGTGTGTTTGTGTTTGTGTGTGGGGGTGTACCTATGTGTGAAAGCCAGAGGGCAATTTTAAGATCATTCTCAGGAATGGCATCCATCTCTTTTGAGACAGGCTCCCTCACTGGCCTGAAGATCACCGATTAGGCTAGACTGGCTGGCTAGCGTCTGCTCCTTCAGTACTTGGAGTCTAGACTCAGGCGGCCACACTTGGCGTCGTATCCTGGTTCTGGGAATCAAGCTCAGGTCCTTGTGCCTTAAAAACACCAAGCCATCTCCGGAGACCACTGCCTGTGAGTCTTGACAGTCCCTGTACAGACTTCTTAGGTCCTCTGGTATCACATAGGTTTAGCATTTGAAGGACAGAGACAGAGATTGGTTCGCTTGCACGTCTCCTTTTGTCTCAGATACTCCATTCACTTTGATATAAATGTCCTTTGGCATTTGTGAAAATGTACTCTTTCAAGTGGCTCATAGAATACCAAGAGGAAAAAAAATAGTTTAGAACTCTGCCAAACACCCAGATCAGCCTTCCACTGTTCAATCCAAGACGTCTTGACAAACTGCTGTACAGAAAAGCAGTCCTTTGGAGGCGATCCTGCTTGCCAAAGCCTGCACATTGGGCTCCCAGAGTGCAAAACATCAGCAGCCTGAAGACTCTCCCAGGTTGCATGTCCAAGAGCAAAAAGGACGCCTCAGTTCCATCGAAGAGAACACTCCTTCAACTCATCAAAACGCCCCTCGGTTCGCCGATCAAAATATCCTGCAACTCACGGAGCTTGCAAAACCTTTCCTAGCTAACCTGCGCCTGCTGAGAAGTCAATAAAGAAGCAAGACGCAAATAAATTAGCATTCATCACTGCCGATCAAGTGTAAATATTTATAAGGGAAAGATGCAGCCATTTTGAGTGACAGGAAGACTGGGACCCCACATAAACAGTTAAAAAAAAAAGTCAGACTTGAGACATTGCACTTTGCCTTTTTTTTTCCATTTCACATCACCATAATCACCTAATAACTATTTAAATGGACCCATTTGCTGTAACTATAAAAGAACCGTGTAAACTTGTTGTCATCTAGACACATTAGCCGTGGTGGAGTCAATGAATTTCAACAGTTACTTAATATCTCGGCCACTAGCTACCTTAAAACTGCCAGCGACGGGCTGCCAGGAAGCTACCGTAACAGCCCTGCTCACCGCCTCCCGGAGCAAGACAGGAGCTTCGTTATGAATGCGAGCATTGCTGCTCTAATTAGGCCTGGGAGAAGTTTAACAACCACCCTACAGTATTGCTGCCGACAAATACAAAAATAACGCCTTGTTCGAATTAGCAATGAGAAGTGAGAAGGGCTCGAAGCATCGACTGTCTGAGAGGCCCTGAAACAGCTCTAATCTATAGCGAGGTTATTTTGGTTCATAAACTGTTAGTATGTTACCTGCAGGAGGTCTCCCCTGTAAAATGAATTATAGTAAGCTATATGTGATAATTAACCATGCATTAGCAAATATCTTGAAACAGGGACTCTCTGTTTTCTCTGTATTTTGACTAATAAAAGCATGAATTTGTTCAACAAATGATCATTTAGGTTGTAGAATTCTAACCATATTGGAAGGGACACACGGAGCAATGCGCCATTGTGCTGGCCTAAGGGTTTCCTTACCCAAACAGGCTGCTTAACAGGCTGTCTACATACTGTGATGCCATTCACAGGCCTAAAAAACCACAGCGCTGAGAAGACAAATACAATATACATTTAAAATAATATGAACCTTGTGCTCTTATTTACTTAAAAAAATCACCCTAGATGTGACAATTAAAAAGAAAGCCGCAGATACAAGTTCGAGCTCAGAAAATAATCTTGCATTTCATTTAAAGGATTTCGAAACAGCTCCCACACTTTTTTTTCCTCAACAATTAAAAAATACATGTAATTGTAGCTTTCTTAAAAAATAGGGTGAATTTAGAGCGTTTCAAACATGCTCTGAGAATGGAGAACTAAATTAGAACGTTGAAAAGACATTGCTATCTTTTTTTCCTGAGTTATTTAATTCATCACGCCGCCAAAAGGTATAAGTAGACCCAGCATCTGGGTAGTTATGATGGTGAAAGGAGTGTTTTGGTTGCTGAAGCAGGTTGAGAAGAGGGGATGGGTTGAGGGAACCTAATTCGGGGAGGTGGGCAATGGAGACACATCTCCAAAGGTTGGGGTGTCATAGAAATAAGGAGCCCAGGTGTTTCCATCAAGTGCCCCCGTGGTTCTGGTATCATGGCAAGTCTGGCAGCAACAGAAGGTAGCAATAATTCCCTAAGCTCACAGACCTTCCCCTTGTCCCACAGGATACCCATCACGTCTGTACCAAAAGGAAGATCCCTTCTTCTCCCGCTCCCCACCCAGCCCATCATCTAACCTCACAGCTAAACTATATATTTATACGTAGTCTATACAAACACAGGCACACATACGCAGCTCTAAAAATAGCTGAGACAGACCACTAAGGCAACTTCAGGTTTTATCCCATACCTGTGACCATGGGACCAATAGTTATGCTTTAAATAGTCCATCCTGTTCCCTCAGTCCATTGAGGTTATCCTTTCTCAGTAGCTACAAGACTTTCCATGTTTTCTCCTGAACAGCTTCCAGGCAGACACTCATAGATGTTAACCAATAGATTTGTGTGGTTATACAAAAATATCAGAATACCTGGATTAAGTTAAGTGGCATAAGGCTCTTTACAACAAGACTTCTCCGAACCTTTACTGCCACTTTGGGGCATATAGCCTATGTGTAAATATTAGGTATGCCTAGCCAGCTTTGGAATGAGTATCTAGTTTTACATGGTTTTGCCAGTGATATAAAGATGGACTAAAGATAGAGTCTGAAGAGCTTTTTGAAGACCCCCATGACCCAAGGACTAATCAAGTACTAGAGGGCAGAACTCCCCAGTCTGTCAGTACATGTGTTCTGAAGCAAGGGTGGGGACTTCCTCAGTATGGCTGATGTGATCCTCTTGATAATGAGAACATCTTTCCATTGTGAAAACTAGGTCCTGAATCATGTTCTCTTGTTTGATGGGAAGGCTACACGAATATAGGTGCAAATCCTGCCCCTCTTCTATGTACTCGATATCAATAGCTTACCATCCTGCACCTCTTCTCACCTCTAAACCAACAAAATAACCTATGCAAAGTGTATGGTGAATACAAATGGTGGAAAAACCACCAGTCATCGTTCATCCTATGAGATGCCATCCACTGTAAAGACTCCTTCTATACCTACACCCTCGTGCTGTAAGTTAGGCCCAACCTAGCTCCAGTGCCTATTTAAGAAGCAGAAAATCTCAGGGTAGATGCATATATAATAGCTCTCTTTCGGACATTTATGACAGATGAGCCAAGACAGTATACAAAGGACTTATTTGTGCATTTATCCTAATTTTGAGACTCCGTTTCTAATCAGTGAAAGTTAAAAAAAAGGAGAGAAAAAAAATATGGATCCTTCATAATAAGAGTGGATTCTTTTACCCACCCAGTTTCCATCAGGACCAGTCTTAAAGCTCTCTGCTGTTTCTGCTCTATACAGTCTTCAAAATGGTACTATTAATTGGGTTTAGGAGCAAGTGTTAAGAGTGCCCCCTTGTGGTCACTGGAGGCCTTGCATTTCATCTGGGAGAAGGCGGTGTGAAACCTCCCTTAAGCTCTTTGTGAGCAAATTCAGGCTTATTTGTGTCTCCTACTGTTGTGCCCCCAGGTCGGTCTGTATGTGGCTTTTACATTCCTTAATAAAGTAATAGACATGAAAGAATTCTGTGGCTGATGCCAGCGGCCACAGAGAACACCAAGTCTAAACTCAGCTGAAGGTAAACATACGGGACCATCCAAGGAATGCAGCAATAAAAAACTGGACCCTATGACAGAGCCTCCCCTCCCCCTCTATTTTTCTGGGATAGTTGTGCCGGGGTGAGGGGCGGATCTTTTTAAGGACTGCATGCCTTCACTGTGATCTGCTGTCATCTGTCAGAGGGAGCTAGTCAAAGAATCTTTCAAGAACTATCTCCCTACTCTTGATTATTCAACTCCCCCAAATCTCTCAAATCAAATCCAAAGACAATTATTTTTTTCCAGACTTAATTTAATAGCAAAAACACCACTGGAGGACTGAATGTGGTATTTGACTTTTATTTGGTCCACTCTGGGCATCTCCAGCAGCTTTATTCTCCAAAGTGTGACTTTGCAGTGAGCTCCTGGGCTCGCAGAGCTGTCCGGGCCACTGGCTGGCATCCTCGCTCCCTACGCAAGAGCAGCCCCAGGGCCAGGCCAGCGACAGCACAGAAATAATGCTTCTAAGTGCAAATTTGACTCAGTCTTTCTTCTCTGTGGCTCGTACTTTTTATTCTTGCGGAGGGAAAACATGACCGTCATCTGTCCCCAGACCACCTTCCCAGCCTTGTCCAGCACTACCACCGTCACATCTTGAGCTGCCTGCATGGTGTTCCATTGTGTGCCTTAGCCAATGCACTGGCATATGTCTGCTCTGCTCCCATCCACAGTGCTGATGTATACTATGGATTCAAAGCCCGACCTCGTTACTGACAGGCAAGTGGTATGACATCTATGTACCTTCCTATGTAAATCTTCATCACATGGAGACTATTGCAGGGTCTCTTACTTCATCAGGCTACCTTAAAATAAAATGAGTCCATGGCTTAGCAGGTATTGGGCATATGAGAAGTCCCTGGATAACTTCTAGTTGCCCCTATACCTCCTTTGCTTCCATGAGACTTCCACTGTCGCCTCTCATCTCCTCAGTCTCCTTGTTGCTCTGTTGTTTTCCAGTCTCTTTGCTCTCTGCCCTGTAGGACTGGATACAATTCCAGTCGGTTGGGGGTAGCTGGTAGCTCTTTGTTCAATAAGGCATGTTGCTGGAGATACAATGATAAACCATGTACAGGAGCTTGCTCCGTGTAGTCAGAGTCACAAAGGAGGTCAAGGAGACTAAACCTAACCAACCTGCCTGGCCAGAAGTAAACACAAGGAGACACATGCAGGCAGTGCGTCATTGGATAGGGCCTCTCTCAGTGTGGGATGATCCCAAAAGGCTATACGGAAAACATGATGACAGCACTGGATCCTTCGGGTGTGGACAGCTATGTGCAGAAGTGAGGCTACCTGACAAGGGACTACTCCATTGCATCTCTCATCCCAACTAGAACGTGAGATCTAGGAAGAAACTATCACCGAGCTTTAGTCATGTGGGGAGGTCTCACTGTAACCAGGAGAAGCCAACAGAAGGAAGCAAAGCCTGGGCAACCGAGCAGAGAGTTGGTAAGAGTAAGAGTGGTCTGGTGAGGACTAACCATTTAGTACTAAGTGAAGGCTGATATTCTAGAGCATTCCAGGAGGTATTTTAATCCATTAGTTCAATTAAAGGGGACAATTGAGTGCATATTCTTTAGACCGATGGATATTCCAGAAAAATTAAACACATTTTTTTGTTTGTTCGTTTGTTTGTTTGTTTGAGGTAAAGAGTTGGCTCAGCCCTGGGTCAGGGGAAAAGTAGAATCTTGGGCAAAATCGTGAGAACGAATTTGAACCCAGACTTCAATCCCAGCAAGCCCTAGCCTCAGAGACCTGGGTAGACAGCAGGCTGAGGAAATAGATCCTTGTGAGCCCACATACTTGGGCTCCTATTGTATCCAGTGCCAAGATTCATTTCTGGAAGATTCCCATACTGAGTCTCACTGTCTGAATGCTCACATGCTCCAGAGGAATGTAGTGGAGGTATCTGAGCTATACTGAACTCGTTGACTCCCAGACCAAGAAAGTCACATTGAACACTCATAGCCTGCCCAATGCGGAAACTCACAGAAACCACGTTAAAATCAAAAGAGATAATTATGTAGTTCTGAGACTGTGTGTGGTACATAGACCAACAGCACACCTGGGAACCTCTTAAAGAGACAGAGTCTCAGTCCACATTCCAGATAGACTAAATTAGAATCAGGATATTTACTAGATATCTTACTTCACATGTTAGAGTTTACTAGCCATGGGACAAGACCATTGTTAGAGCACCCAAAGTTGTCCTGCCATTTGTAGACTCTTGGCCAATTGTTCAGCCTATTAAACTCAGGCCAATTGGTATGACTGATGACTAGCCCAGACTTAGGACAGAAGAGGTGAATTTAGGATTTCCTACCTATTCAACATCTACATGGAACTCATCCTGCCTGGAATGCCTCCCAAAAGCTCTTTAGACTTGCAGCCATTTATTTGCAGTGTTCTAGGCACACCAGTTTAGCAGTATACACACACACACACACACACACTCATTCATTCATACATCACACACACTAGACTACCACAACAAGCCAGACATGGATATGTTAATCCATGGTGCAGCATGCTTCCCCCTGGAATGTACAATTCCCCCTAACTTCCTGACTCAGCCTGTCAGTTTCAAATGTACTGAGTTCACACTTTTTAAACATGCTTTCTATTCAGTATATTGGTAGCTATTAAATATGGTTGTCTGGATTCTCACCGGAGAAAGGTGCACATTCTCCACTAGCTAGGCTGAAAATCGTCTGTGCTTTCATATAGTCTGGGAGAGGCCACAGAGTACCTTCCATATCTTCTGGCTCTGGTCCACCTCATGGTTCTGCTGTAACCCCACCTCTGACTGGCCCATCATCTTTAAGATGAGACCCATCAGAATCTAATTTTGTACAGCAGCAATCCCAGTCCCTTTAATGTGCTCAATGCAGGGGCTGTGCTGCAGATCCAGAGGTTGAGGATGGAAGAGAAAGCCACTCTGGTCCACACAGCACAAAAGCACAGAGCTAAGCCTGTGTGTGCACTACAGAACTAAGCTTGTGGATTTACTACCAGCTAAAATGTCCTGGATAACATATTTAGCCACTTATGATATCATCTAGAACAGGCTAACTACTCCACCGAAGCCTCGGTTTCCCAAACATGAAGTGGGAAAAATAATGGCACAGGATTTAATGATCTCTTGCAAATAAAATGCTTAGGATGGTTCCTGGCACATAGTAAGTGCTCAATAAATGTTTGCTATTAATATTGAGCTCACCGTATACAAAGAGGTTACTCTCTGCCCTCCTTTTTCCACTTTATAAGCAAACAGACAGCTCAGACTTGGAAGAGAGCTCTGGTGAGCTCCACCCTAATGGAAGCCAAGCAGTGCCCCATAATCACCGAAAAAACAGCAGGTGCCCTCCAAACCGCACACTCGAGGAGCCAAGACCAATCCTGAGAGTCCGTGAGGCTCCATCTGGCTTTCTATAGGGAATATGAGCACTTTTCTTTTCAGGGACTATATTTCATGGATTAATAAGGCTATTTGATTTTCTTTCTTTCTCTTTTGCCTGCCCAGAGGACCTCATTAGCACCTCCATTAGCATTTGGACAGGGATGGAAGCGGTGGTGATCTCAGTTCCAAGCATCTGAAGCAAGAGGCAAAAGTAGGAGATGGACTCAGGTTTAATTTTCCCCCTTTAGGATCCTGAGTTTAAGTAGTAAAAATACAGATTTATTTTTATTCCGTGTCTATGCTCACCTGCATGCACACATTTGCACGACATGCACACAGTATGTTCACAGACCAGAAGACGGAGCCTGAAGTCCTGACACTAAAGTTACAACAGTCGTGGGCCACCATGTGGGTGCTAGGAGCCAAATTCAGGTCCTCTGAAAGAACAGCCATTGCTCTTAACTGCTGAGGCATCTCTGCAGCCCCTGGGATCCCCGAACGTTAGCTGCGGACAAGGTTGTGGACAAGATGTGAACAGGGTGGGCAGGGTCTGCCCACTCACAGTCACATGTCTACAAAAATACCATTGTGTGCAGCAAATATTTCCAGTCATTATAGGGAGTGGAAAAGCAAAAGACACACAGAGACTGCAACAATGCTTGCAGAAAACCCAGCTCATAGTATGAACACAAGAGCAAAATTAAAGCAGGCCGGTGGGGGGGGAGGGGAGGGGAGATGGCTCAGTTGGTGAAATGTTTGAGGTGTATAAGAATGAAGCCCCGAGTTTGAGTCTCAGAGCCTACAGACGGGAGCAGGGGGAAGAGTGGGATACTACATCCTTGTAATCCTTGTGACAAGGATGGGGAAAAAGGAGGGTCCCTGGGGCTCATTGACCAAATCCTCCAGTTGAAAGTTCCATGAAAAAGTAAGAGAGACCTTGAGTCAAAACAGGGCAAAGAAAAACTGAAAGAAACACCTGAGATTAAGCTTTGGTCTCCTTATGTGTACATGCATGTACACTTGCAAGCACATCCATGTACACTTGCATGCACATCCATGTACACTTGCATGCACATATATGAACATGTACACACCCACCCAACCCACCCACACTCGCATACAATGCAGACCACAGTTATGTTTCCACCCTGACCTTTGGTTTCTTCATCTATGAAATGATATCAGACTTAGTGGTCACAGACTTTTAAGGTCCAAAGGAGCCACATGATGTCAGCATCATTTCCTACTATCTCGAATAGTTCTAGTGTTGTATTGCGATTATATTTCATTAAAAATGGATTTCTCCATAACTCCGCTATGCTGGTATTATTTTTGAAAGCTGTCCAGTTCTCAGGCAGCCAGTGCTCAGAATGGCCAATTTTTGCAGTAGATTCCTTCTGTGCCAATTTGCAGGAAAAGCCAAATTGTTCAAGGTCCATGCCTGCTCTTCAGCTAGTGGGTACCAGCTGGTCTGGGTCAGCCATTAAAGCACTTCTGTAGCAACATTAGATAACCACTGCTTAATTCTTCTCTCTTCGACTCTCTATTCCTCTCCCACTATTCCAGCATCTTCTCAGGGATCCTGGATGACCCAGTAGCCAAAGGCTAATGCCCAGTACAATGAGGAGACCCTCCAGGGCTCCCTACAGGCCCACCACTGGTCCTATTCTGAGATACCCTTGCTCAGTATGGTGCTTATTGATAATGCATTCCAAATAACCACCGTAAGTGGCCCCTTCAGTGCCTGGGCTGTGTGAGCTAAGACTTAGCATTTTCCTGTAAGTGTTTTCTTCGAAGTACTCCTAAAAGCGTTTCCTGCCAACCTCAAACATTCCCATTGTCCCATCCCTGTATGCCTGTTTCTGCATCTGGTGCTTTCTTTTCTGACATTCTCTCTATGAATGCATTCCATCTGGTATACCACTCCTGGTGGAGTCTGAATTACACATGATAGAGCAGAAGCCCCCTTACAAGGTATACTTGAGTCACCCAGTCAAAGAGAATGCCATTCGTTTGGATAATGCCATCTTTAAGAGGCGTCTCAGGTATAAAATTCTAAGAAAGGAAAAAGAGGCAAACACAAGGTGTTACATGACTCATGTTTTTGTGTGATTAATAGCTGAGAGCTCCCTGCTTTTGAGAGTAGAGGTTATTACTAGATCAGGGACTGGTTATTTGAAGGATGGTCAACTGTAGTGAGTTTTGAAGCAGGTGATTATAGGTGGTAAAACTACGAGGGGGAGGGGAGTGTGGGAGCAACTTCAGGGTGCCTCCAGGGGAAATGGCACACTGAGATGAAATTTTCTTAAAGAGCAGGGGGAAACTGTCAACGTGGCATAGGAGGGTTGAGGTATCTGGATGTTAATTGTTTAAATAATTGTGAATTGGATTTTTTTTTCTGGGCATTGATAAGATTGAAGAAAGGTTCTGAGAAGAATAGCCATTGAATTCTATGAGAGGACACAGAAGAACTAAGGTTAAGGCTAGAAGTCAGGGGAATGAAAGGCAATGGATACACAGTTCAATAATGGTGACTAGGTGGGTCATGTCAGAGTTTCAGAAATCAAGATGGAGGGAGAATTTTGAACCCAGGGGCCTGGAAACAAAGAGCTCATGGTCAGAGAAAAGATATTTGCAAAAGGAAGCGGTTAACTTTGTGTTAAAAAGCCCTGAATTTGAGGCAGTGGGGGACTATCATTGGAAGGGGGTTGCAAGACAGTAAAAGACATGAACATAGCAGTGTATTCTAGAAAGTTCTCAATCAGGGTAAATTACTGTCTGATTTTTTTCCTTCCATTTTTTCTTTTCTTTCTGGTCCCAGTTTTATACCAACAAGACCAAATTCACCAGGTGGTAGGATTTCCCCAGGCCTTAAGTGTTGGGTTTCTATAGGAAAGGTATATCCCAAGGTTACTGAAGATCATCAGAATCATTCTTTAAAAAAAAAAATCAAGATCAATCTCAGGGGAGAACACCAAAGGGCAACCAGAAAATGGACACACAAACGCAGTGGGAAAGATATCTCATCAAAGGCAGAAGAGAGTGACGTGTAGATGCGCCCAACCTGATAGAGCCAGCACAATGCTGAGGGATATGGATAGACAGGAAGGAGTCTCCTGTATGTACTGAGAGTGATGATCATGATTGGCAGGTGATTAAAGATATGGTGGAGTTATGTGACAGAAACGATGCTGAAGGTACAAAACCACACTAGTGATAGAAGAAATGCATGCCCTGAGAAGCAAGTTTAAAAGCCAGAAGCCTACATAGCTGTGAAGCTTAGTGGATACAGCAACCCTGTCAACAGTGATAATGAGAGAAGGAGAAGATGGCTAACACAAATTGCTCATCAATACAGGGCAAAATAATCTCTGCTGCGTCCAGGGAGCTGGTTCTATGGCTTGTAGGATGAGCCTAACCTCCCATAGACCACATCTCACTGACATCATAATGGTGAAAGACAAGATAAGGAGACTAAAGGTTAACGCAGTTAGATAGTGTGATCTATGTGTGACAGATACAGGGCCCAGTTGATATTTTCCACTAGTCTCTGTTGAATGCAACATCTGACATTTACTCAACCCACACACAGAGAGTACAAGCAAAAGCCTTGAACTCTGGCTGGGTGTCAGTTATACTGGATCTTCACTGAATTCGTGCCACTGCATATAAACACGCTTTAGCTTCTTTGACTAAAGGCTGAACATATCATCTTCCTTCTCTGCTTTGTTACTGTGCAGTTCTAGACTCTTCTCCCAAACTTCCTAAGAGGAGAGACACAGCCTTCCTCACTCCACCCATGCTTGGCTCTTGATCTGATTATTCTCCAGTAGACTCTACCACACAGGTGCCTAGAAGGCTGGCAGCAACTAACTGCCAAGCCCCTTGGTCCAAAGTTCCTTCACTCTGCTTGACCTCTGGGTGCTATTAAGAACTGTTGACGGTTGTCTTCTGGAGTACTGTGTGCTGTTCTTTTGGCATCAGGACTGTCATGACGTTTGGCTTCCATCTTCCTTGGTTCTTCCTCCTTTATCTTGCCTGCTTGCTCCTTGCAGGCTAGTCTTGAAGTCTAGAGACATCTCTCATTTCTTTTTTAAACTTCTCCGTTTGGCAACTATACCTATGATTTAGACTATTTGACCCCAAGGTGTATGTGCTGATTAAATCTCTGCTCTGAGATCTAGATCCTTCTCTTTAGCAAGCAGTATCACCATCCCAAGGAGATTAACAGACCAACATAAACAAAATGGAAATCATCTAAGCCTACTTTTCCCACCCGCCCAGACCACCATGTTCCTCATCTCGGGGGACATAGCACTACTGTCTTCCAGTGGATTGATCCTTTGGGTTACCTTCCATCTGGAGTTTATCCACAAAGCATCTGAATTTCATTTCCTAAGTGTTTATCTGATCAACTATTGTAAGTTCATGAGAACCGAGAGCAGAACTCATGCTTGTAGCTCTGAAGTCTAGATGGAAAACTCCATGGTGTGTTAGGCAGAGAGCAACTGAGCTTTAGATATCTGTGAACTAAACAGATGAATAAATGATTCAATCTGTGTCTCACCGCTTCAGCCATGTTTCTCCATACAAAGCTACTGATATCTCTCAAATGGGCTGCCAATGTCTGAAGGGCACTTGGGGGAGGAGATTAAATATATGTGAACATATTTAAGACACTCAAAAGATGTCTAGAGCATTGTAAGTTCTTAGAAAAAATGGCGGTTATTGTTTTCATGAACTGGCGAAGTAAATGCACTGTGATGCATTAAGACATAAATGCATCTACTATGCTACAACTAATAATAATAATGATGATGATGATGATGATGATTATTATTATTATTATTATTATTATTTTGCATTGCTGGGCCTTGCCGAATTCTGAACACATTGTGTACCACAGAGATACATGACAAGCTCACCATCTATTTAATTTTGTAACAGGGATATTTCCATGCAAATCATACATTATGAAAAATAATCAGACTAGGGCAATGTGTAGGCTAGCTGAAATCCATCCGCATTCCTAGTGTAAATGTAAAGTAACATGGCTGCTTTTGAAAGGTGTATGAAAAGGAGTTCCAAACAATCCAGCAATTCATCTCCTATGTATATATCCAGGAGAAATAAAGTTGCTTATCTTCAAAAACTTGCACTTCAGCCCTTGTTGGAGGAGTACACCTGTAGTCAAAAAGTGCATGCTGGGTCGGATTCTGTTGCTTGGGTAGCCGTGCGATCTTAGGCAAGGTCATTTCTCTCTAGGTTTTGGTTTCTCATCAACACAATGAAACTTGTATTCAATGGCCTCTGGACCACTCTCTGCCCTGTCATCCTCATAGCATGCAACTGGGAAGTAGTTAATTATTTCTCTTCCTCCCATGTCTATCTACTCTATACTAATGTCAGTGTGCAGAGATGTGTGAGAACGCCGAAATACACAGAGGCCACATATCATACACATGATCCCATCCAACTCTAGACATGTAGTCAAAGCCTGCACAGCCCAGCTCCATGGCTTTGTCTCCTATAGAATATCTGACAGAGGAAGCAGAGCCCTTTCCAGGCTTTTATCTTGCTTTGAAATCTGTGATAGCATTCAAGGTTGAGTTGAAAATACAGCTTAGCAGAGTTAGTTCTTGGGAGAAAGCAACATACAATTCCCATTATAAAGACAAGGCTGTGTAGATGCAGAGAGTTATTTGACTTGGTCATGGCTCCTGACATTCATATATACATGTGTGTGTGTGTGTGTGTGTGTGTCTGTATGTATGTGTGGCTGTGGGTATGTTTATGTGTACACATATATGTATATATGTATGTATATATATATGTGTGTGTGTGTGCACACATGCACATGTATATATAGATATATATACTAATATATATTATACTAAATACATAAATAAATATAAATATTTATGTGTATAAATAATATACACATAAATAATAGAAACATGTACACATATTTATGCATATGTATGCATTTTATACAACAGGCAAAAGTGGAAGAAACCATGGTAATATATAGAATGGAATACTCAGTATATCTATAGCAACTGACCTAGAAAAATCTCTAGGGCATATTATTATGTGTATGTATGTGCATGTGTGTACATGTTTGTATGGGTGTGCATCTGGGTGTCTATGCATGTGGAGGTGGGAGGTTAATATTGCTTCTCCACTGTATTTTTGATAGAGGATCTCTAACTGAAATCAGCTAGAATGGCCAGCCAGCAATCCCTAGGGCCCATTCTGTCTCTGTCCATCCCACCAGCCCTGGGAAATTACAGGCGTACCACCATGGGCAGATTTTTTTAATGGGGTTCATACTCAGGACTTCATGCTCCAGTTGCAAGCATCTCCCCAATACCCCAGTGCACACTCTCAAGTGGAAGGAAATCTAGATATAAGACAAAACATATATTTCAATTTTATTTACAGATTTAAAACAACCCAATAGCATTGTGTGAATTTATTTTACATCTAACTTGTCTGTATTCCTGTGTGTTTTGAGAAAAACATTATCTGCGGGATATATACCAATTAATGGTTACTTCTGAAAAGGACTATATTTGATTTGAGGATATGGGTTAAATAAAGAATTTCAGTTTTTAGTGACAATCAGACAATTCTCTCCTGCATGATTCAGATGCAGTAAATGACATTAGAGGAGCTACGACAGTTCATGTTTGCCTCTTTCATCCAGGAGGAAGGCCATCTTTTAGTTGGAGACTCCCCTAGGAATGATCTTACCACACATTTATTTATTTATTTATTTATTTATTTATTTCTAGATTTTATTTATTTATTATTATATATGAGTCACTGTAACTGTCTTCAGACACACCAGAAGAGGGCATCAGATCTCATTAAAGATGGTTGTGAGCCACCATGTGGGTGCTGTGATTTGAACTCAGGACCTTTGGAAGAGCAGTCAGTGCTCTTAACTGCTTAGTCATCTCTCTAGCCCCCTTAGCACATATTTCAAGCAAAGAACAGACCCTAGAATCATGCAGTGCATAACTCCCCCCCCCTTTTTTTTAAAGACTTCTTGTTCCAATAAACTAGACTAGCCTGCATTATAATAGTGATTGCTTTAAATGCTGGATTAATTATTGTGTCGCCATAACAACTTTATGTCAAGAGAACTTTGCATGAATGGATTTGTTTCTTGAGGCAAAGATGATTTCATCTGGAGTTAGCAGCTTGAGCGTGTCACCACACACTTAAGTAAAAATATAGAGTCCCAGCCATCATTCGCTCTGCTCAGACTCTGGGTTTCTCCCTCAAACTTAACACCTCTTACTGTCCTCTCAGGGCCATGCTATCAGAGATGCCCCCGTCCCTTAATGCTTTCAAGGGCTCTTCAGATTTAATGGAATAAACTCAATGAGGCTCGCTGCTAGCATTTTATCATTTTCCCCCTGAAAACTGCAAAGGTCTTCTATAATTATGTTAGCTAGTACCTAATAGCTTCAAGTATCTATTATCAGGTTTTTTTGGTTTTTTTTTGTATTTTTTTTGCTTTTGGCCCACATTATACATTTTCATTTAAACCTATAAATAAAAAGCCAAACAATACAAACACAGAACTATGAAAGTGTCTGTTAAATCATAGCTGTATTTGAAAAAAAAAAAGCCAGTTAAAATGCCCATTGTTTTGTTTGCTTTCTGACTTGGTCTTACTCCAGATACATTTGTAGCAGAAATTCCCCCCCCCACCCCCTTCAGAAATCCAGCCCTCTTTCTTTCAACAAATCCTTTTCTTTTTCCCCATTTATGAATTTTGTCTGGAATATTTACTTTTAGGTATGTCGAGTCAAGCATGCACGCAATGAAAAGCAAAACAGGATCACACTGGGAGGAGAGAGAGGCTGTGAGTAGCCACCAAGTGGCAGTTGATAGATCCGTTACCCCTACTCCTGGGGAACAGTCTGTGAAGGGCTCCCCATTTCCTTGAACACTGGGTTCATTTTACTAGGGAGAAGTGACTACTCCTCATTCAGAGGCAGAGGCAGGAATATGTGGGACTGGGAAGGAAGCCAGGAGGCTAGAGATCTATAGGGACAGAAGAAAATGGGTCTCTATTTAAAGTCGGGAGGCCAGCAGTATGACTGCTCAGGAGCACGGTGAGTGCACCAGGTGAGTGAGCCCAGGGGCTAAGCCTGAATCTCAAGGAAGATGAGTAGACTTACCCCAGCTGCTCGGAAGGACCAGTCAGTGCCCTGCGGGTCTCCAGGAGGATCTCCTCTCAGCTCCAGCCAGAGGCTGTTCAGCCAGTTCTGTTTAGAGTCTTCACCATGGTTCCCAAGCAGGAACTGAGGCTGGGCTTTTTCTCTGCAAACACGGCTGCCAGGGTGGCAGGCCAGGGCGAATCACTCAGTCACCGCCAGTGCAGGTGGCATACTTCTGCTAGGAGCGTCCTTAAGGGAGGTGAGGAGCCTGAGATTCTAGACTGGCAATTTCCACCTCTCTGCTTTTTGTTTCCTATGAAATATGATGGGGCCAGTATTTTGTTGTATGCAATGTGGGCAAGAGCTCAAGGCAGACATTAGTAGTCTCAGATTCAGTCTATGCATTTGTTCATGCAGTGGAACTCCATTCATTCATTCATTCATTCATTCATTCATTCAGCCTGTAATTATTTAGTGTATATATGCACACGCTCATGTGTGTATGCGTGTGTGTGTGTGCATGTATGTGTGTGTGAGTGTGTGTGTGTGTGTGTGTGTGTGTGCATGCATGTGTATGTGTATTTGATTGTGGGTGAATGTGACTGGAGGCCAGAGGACAACTGTGGTTGGCATTCCCCTGGTGTTGTCAGGCTTTCTTTTCTAGACATTGTTTCTCACTGGCCTGGAACTTGCCAAGTAGGTTAAGCTGGGAGGATAGCAGTCTCCAAGGATCTGCCTATCTCTGTCTCCTGACCCCCACTCCAGGGCTGGAATTACAATTGTATACCATGTGCTAACTAATTTTACATGAGCTTGACAAGAGCCAGAGTCACTTGGGAAGAGGGACTCTTGATTGTGAAAACACTTCCCTAAGATTTGCCTGTAGTACATCTTCATTAATGATTGATGGGAAGTAGCAGCTCACTGGCAGCAATGTTACCCTGGTCAGGTGGGTCTGGGTTCTCTAAGAAAGCAGGTTGAGCAAGCCATGGGATGCAAGCCAGGAAGTAACATCCCTCCATGGTCTGTTTCACTTCCTGTCTTCAGGTTTCTGCCCTATTTGAGTTTCTTCCCTGACTTCCCTCAGTGATGACCCATTACCTGGAAGTATAAGATAAAATACTGCTCCCCACCTGATTGAGTTTGGTCATGGTGTTTTATCACAGTGATAGAAACCCTAAGCCCTAAGTAAAAACATGCTATCACAAGAGGCTGTTAAAACACAGGCCTTTGAATTTGGAAGGCAAGCACTTCCTTGACTGCACAATCGCCTCAATTTTTATTTACCGAGTGCCTATTATAGATCATGTCAGACTCCCTTGGGGAATAAGGTGAATAAAAGAAACTTGTGACTTCCTTCTCAGTCCAATAGAGAAGGCAGGCATCCATCAGAAAAAGCCCACGAATCAACATGTATTGCAGATCGTGATGTATGACATACATAGCAAAATCACTTGGCAGAAGGAGGGCAGAAAGAGAAGACGCAATCTGAGAAGTCAGAAATGCTTCTGGCAACAGAATAAAACAGAAAATCGTACTTGACAAATGAGAAAGCAACATTTCAGGGAGGAGGAAAATGGCATGTGCGAAGGCTCTTGGATGAGAAAGATGGTGGGTATGGTCCGAAGGGGGAAAAAAAGTCCCAGAGGTTAGAGTCTGAGAGGAGGAGGAAGAGTCAAAGTGAGGGTGGATCACTAGCCACTAGGTAGGCTCCTTTTTTGTGCATATTAAATAATAGGAAACAAATAGGGCAACAGCATTGTTGTTATGTGACTTTTCTTGGGGAGAGATTTCCATTTACTCCAAATAGGTTGCTGTCAGATTAAAGAAATGGATCCAAATCCAGGTTGGCCAACCAATGAGCTATGAATACCCATCACAGAAGCCTGGACAATGATGATACTCAGGAGCATTGGTGACACACAGGTACCCAAAGCACCAAAAAGTTCCATCCCAGCATGAATGATGACCTAAGAACGTTGACTCACGACAGTCCTAACCCCAGTCAACCTTCAACCTCCTGTCTATGCTAACACACTCTCCCAAACCCCGGCCAATTATGTACAGTTGGGGCAGGACTGCCAGCAGCTACTGTTGTGGGTAGTACTGATGTTGTTTGAACTTTGATGTTAATTCTGTTTTCTTGAGAGGGGCCGGACTCCGGATGAACAGTCAATCATGTACTTAGGTGATCTCATGTAAACCTTCTCCCCATTTACTGGTCAATAAAGGCTAGAGCCTATGATTGGGCAGTAGAGGGGGAAAGGTGGAACAGGAGGTCTTTGAGAGTGGGAGAAGGGAGAGGGAGAGTATGAGAAGGGAAGGAGAGAGGATGGAGGAGGAGGAGGAGGAGGAGAATCGAAGATTGAATAGAACCACGTGGCCAGGAGAAACTACAAGTAACAAAGTGTCTCATAGCCAGGAAATAAGTTAATATAGTGCTGGATCTGCCCAGTCTAGGCTTATCACTTATAAATATAATCATTGGATTGTGTGGTTTTTGTATGGAATTATTGGGGTTGGAAATTGCTGCAACATATAGGAGTAGGCCAGCTTGTGGTGGCTAGAAAGCAAGGTGAACATCTGACAACTCTCTTGGCCATCCTCAGTCTACTAGACAATGCTGATGGGCCCTATCTTAGAAAAATCACGTGTTATAATCACTGGGGCAGCTTTGCTTTCAAAATAGCAATGGCCATACCATGCCTGGAGGATACCCATGTGATGTTAATAGGACACTGTTGAAGTAAACACAAACTAATCAAACTCTACCACCACTGGGCAAGAAATGTGGCACTATTGTGATGAGAATTCCATGCCACTGTTTTGGTGCACAATTCTTCATCCTCTCTAAGGGGGACCAGATGAATGGTCCTGCATTGTACTCTGAAGTTAACAGTTCCCAAAAGAGTGGCCTCTGCTTAATTGATATGGACTGTGTTAAGCACTGCACATGCATTCTTTTGATTTCAGATTATTGTCTATGAAGCCCGATAACACATATTTCAGGTCTCTCTCTTCATGATTCATGTTAAAATTATAAGTCCTGCCTCTGTGAGGTTATTATGAGCACCCGGCTGACTCTCTCAATCCACAGTGAGGGAAAGCAAGTATGGTATGTTTATGTAGGGTTTCATCGCCAATGTATGTGAGCTCAGCCTTCCTTCCATTCATTTGTGCCAATCATGGGTGTGTACATCTGTCTAAATCAGTGACGTTAATCAAGGGCAGCTTTGGCATCACAGAGAACATGGAAAAATCTGTGGATAATTTTGGTTGTTACAAATGGAAGAAGAGATACTTGTAGCCTCTGGTTAGCCAGAATGAGAGTCTACTCACTGTCCTACATTGTACATCAGCATCTAGAACAAAGCATCATCTGGCTCAATAGTTGCCAAGCAGAATATACCTGGTATAGACAGAGCCTCTACCCAACCATATCTCTGAGTAATCACAACATAGAACTCCCTCTGCTGTCTTGCTCTGAATGTGAACTTTTACCAGAACCACTGTGGCACATGTTACTGCAGTGTAACCTCACCAGTCCTGACTAATATAGAGGTAAAATAAAGATTGTCCTCATTGCACAAGTTCAGAATCTAGAACTCAAATATTACAAGTGAGTTCTACACAGTTAGGCAAAGCTGAGATATTAACTCAGATCTCCTGGACCCTAAACCCTATATAAATCACATGTAAGTATTCAGGGTCCTGTTTATAGACCTGGGAGAGAATTACTTTTCCCAAAAGCTTCTGAACATGTCACCAGGGTTACCTATAACATTATTTTTATCCATCTAATCATTGATTATGGGGAATTTCAGAAAGATGTTGAGAAACAGGTTTGGCTTATAAAGCAAGATTAAAATCTCGACCTTGTGAAATTTTGCCTTGTCCCCCATATTTTCTTGTGCACACACACACTTTCCCCTGGTCCTCATTCTATCGATGACCTGGGGACATGACATTATCTTCAGCAAAATCACAATGATTAGACATTGTGCACTTAGCAGGCCTCTTGGAGTTAGGCTTCAAACATCAGTTCCACCCAGGAGTACCTATGTACTGTGGACCAAGTCACTTAATCCCTCTGTCAGTCATTTGCAAAATTTGATGGAGCTGTGACAACATTATTTTCATAGGGTTATCAGAGGGATTCTGATGACCTGATATTGCAATGGTTGTTAGACCATGAGAGTGCCACAAAGAATTATTAATCAAGCTTTTGGAGAGAGGGTGGGGTGAGGGAAGAATCGTTGGGAGAAAAGAAGGAAAGATTCCTCAGTGTCCTAAGTCTGTCATTGAAGTACTATGATGGTGTGGTAGCAGCCCATGTATTTGAGGGTAGGTAAGTAGGAGAGTTCAGAGAACCCCCCCCCAAGGAACTACTACTTAGGCTCTGTCTTAGAGAAAGTTACCAAAGGCGGGGCCAGGTGTGAGCTTCCAGAAGAAATGTAACCTGGGCACAGTGCAAGGACATGTTTGGCTGATGTGGGGCAATTACTTTGGGGCAATGAGCTCAGATATGCGATAAGAAAAGAACAAAACAAAACACTAGTAAGCTCTTTGGAATGGTTAATGGAAAATTTTAACTGCAGCTTAGACTTGTCCTGACAAACTGCTTCAATATAGATCCTTAATAGTGAGAAAACAGTCCCGAGAACAGAAGCTAGGGAAGTGATGGCAGGCAAGAAACAATCATCCTGAGTTTACTCAGGTCTTACCTAAGAAGACCTCCCCTTGGAAAATTTAGTGTTGCTGTGAGGCCTGAAAACCAGTGAGAGTCTAACAGCAGTAGGTATGTGAAAACCACCAAAGACATGTGTGGGCTCCTGGGGTATGGAGAGGGCTATTCTGACAACGTTTGAACCCATCAAACAAAAGGGCAGGATTTCTAGTCTCTACTTATCCCGACAGTTCTTCAATATCTGGAGTTCTTATTAGATTTGGGGGAAGTCACACCAGCACCCATGACCCTCCCATTCAACTGCCAAGTTCTGCTAACCCAGTCCAGTCAACTAGCTGGCTCTAGGGGCTTTTCAAAATGGATCCGTGCTCTGTCAAGGTTTCCAAAGCATGAAGAAACCATCATCTCCCAGACGTCACCCAGCAACTCAGGTACTTGATCCTTGATAGTGACGGCATGGAGAATACTGATCCCTGAATTTACTCTTAGTTATTTGCTTTGGCAAAAGTCCAGACGAATACGCAAAGCCAAAGATTCCCAAGATGATGTTGCTGCAGGAAAGCCAGAGAGGGAGGGAGTGGTACTTGAGTGCATTGCTCATCTCATCTCTCTTCAGTGGGTTCTTGGAACAATGTCCCCTGCTTCTATCTCCTAGGTAGTCACCATTAATAATCATTGTTGAACTTGGCATTTCAAGATCCAATGGCATTTTGGATATTCTCAAGTGTCCCCCTCTCAATTTTCTATGGTGTCCCTATAAAACCCAAGGAGAGGAGTTTGTAGGACAGGATAAACTTCAACATGAGTTTTTTTTTTCTTTCTTTTTTTTTTTTTTTGGAAAGCCAAGTGTCATTCCTAACTGAGAAGATGATGAGGACATTAAGATGTAAAAATGCAAAAAATTACCCAAATCTTCTGATTAAGTTATCATCATTCTGGGATGAGAAATAGAGATTTGAGACTCAAACCACCTATGTAAGCGATTAGAAGAAAATGAACCCAGAAAATCCATTGGTGTGAACATTATCTGGCAGTCACTTGACCTACCAGCCCTCCTATTTGGAGCCAAAGGGGATTCTAAAGTCTCTGATTTTCATGAGTGAAGTGAATTGAGGTCCAGTGTTTATTCCTTTGGCACACATATCACATTGGTTGGGTTCAGCTCATTCCATTGCTTGCACAAAGCTAGTCTCTCTCAAAGTTATGCTCATAACCACTGTGGGAAGGGCAGAGCTGGTATCCCTTTGTGGCTGCCATTTATAAAGAAGAAAGAGAGGGCTGGCAGTTAACGGGTCGGGCACTCAGGCTTGGGAGCAATGCCTGGTTGGGATTTCTGCTGTGTGATCCTGGGCAAGATAACAGAGACCATCCATAAAATGGGAGAAACCAGAAACTTCATTGTAGAATTTTACTGATAGCTAAATATGATAATATAAATTTATGAGTGCCTAGTCAGACACAGCAGTGTCTCAGCTTTAGTGCTGTTGATGTTCGAGTCCCAGCCTTCTTGATTGTAGAGGTGGTCACATTCACTGTAGGATATTTAGAGCATCCTTGATACCCCTTGAGCCTGTTGTCACAACTCTTACCTTATCCTGGAGTTGTGACAATCAGATATATGTTCAACTTAGACATCATTACAACACCATACTAAAATGACCCGTTTCCATGATTCTCATGGGACCAAGAGATTCTCAGGAGGAGAAAACATTTCTGTTTTCATCTTCAGACCCTGGCCCTCAGCTGTCTGAATGAAGCAGTCTAAGCTCATCTTTAGTGAGTGAGTTTGATGTAGCTGTCTGGTACTGCCCCTCTCCCCCCATACACACACTTTTTTTCCTTTGGCTCAGTAGGTGACTCAGAAGCCATTGTGGGGAGATTTATAGCACTTCTCCTGCTCTTTTGTCATTCCCCTCCCTGCAAACATTAATTGCCACTTAGCAAAACAGCAACATTTGTTGCCAGGAGCCCATAGAATCAGAAGGCTTTGCCAAGGGCTACAAGGATAACACAATTACTTGTCTGTTATTTGTCTTTTGCTTGCCATGGAAATCACAAGCTTCTCCATTCATCTTAAGGCCACTGGTACCTAGGAGCTCCTAGTTTGAACACCTCTAGCAAGTAGCCTGCGCTCTCTCTTCTACCTGCAAGGGAATGCAATTCGTGTGTGTGCATGTATGTTGGGAAGGTTTCTCTGTGTTTAGCATGTGCACATCTGTACAGCATATATGGCGGCTAGAGGAGACTACCATGAGTTTTCTATTGCTCTCCACCTTAAGGCAGAATCTCTCACTGAACTTGAAGTACCCACAAGTGGCTCCTGATGACCTCTAACTTTACCTGCAGCATTTGGTGCCCTCTTCTGGCATCCATGGGCACTCACATATGTGGGCATGCATGCACATGAACATACATACATACATACATACATACACACACACACACTAACATACAGCATGTATACATAAATAAATATAAATCTATTAAAGAAGAATCATTAAATAACAAACAAAACATGACCCTCAGTTCACATAAAAGTTGGAGGTGGCCACAGGAGTACCGGAAACAAGTTCTACCAAGGATAGAAACTTTTAAAACAAAAGCAAGCAAGCAAACAAACAAACCAAAAAGATGGTTCCTAAGATGTGAATCTTTTTGTTTTTTCCTGCTGTAGTAATAAATATAACTATAGGCAGGCCTTACTGCTCTGAGGTGAATGAGAAGGGGAAACAAAGGTTTTGCCATCAGTGGCCCCAGAGATCTGAGGGGTCAATGTATAAACTACATTTCTTTGTTCTTCAAGTTAAACAAAAAAGGACAGCACGGAACCAAGTTGTCGTAAACCCTCAGTGGATGCTGGCTCTTTGACTTTCCTCCTGTGACCTTGATCAAACCTCAGACTTCAGTGCTCTCATCTGTGAAGTGAGGCACTTAGACCCAAGGCATGATTTGATAATTCACCCACTGTGTATTGAAGCAATGAGAATTTGGTGGCCATGGCACAAAGCTCACCCTTTTCCCCTGCCAAAAATATGCCTCCTTTCCAATGATTCCCTGTACCTCCTTTATTTCCTGATAAAGTCCCACATATCCTTGAAGGTCTTATTCAGGTATCACTTCTCTCTCTCTCTCTCTCTCTCTCTCTCTCTCTCTCTCTCTCTCTCTCTCTCTCCTCTCCTCTCCTCTCCTGTCCTCTCTCTCTCTCCTCTCTCTGTCTCTCCTCTCTCTGTCTCTCTTTCTCTGTCTGTGTCTGTCTCTTTCTGTGTGTCTGTCTGTCTTTCTCTCTGTATGTATGTGTGTGTGCATGTGGTATGTATGTGTGTGCATGTAGTGTATATGTGTGTGCATATGTGTGCGTGTGTATATGCATGTGGTGTGCATGTGTGTGTCGCACACGCACACCACATGCACACACATCTGAATTGCCCCATTGATCCTGCAGAATCAATCACCACATCTGAGCTCTGCTCATCCTTCCTCTCGTGCTTTTCGGTTTATTTTAGGCAGATGCCAGTGTGTCCACCCCCTTCCCAGACCCAGAGCTCTTAGGAGCGGGAGCTGCTGATTTCATTTCCATACTGTCAGTCTGGGCACCGGGTTTGGAACATCGCAGATGCCTGATTATGTGGGTTGAATTGCATCAAAATCTCCTTTCAGCAGATCCTACCTCTGCTGGGAAAATCAAGAGGAAAAAAAGAGAACCCACTTTGATCTCATGGAGGACCTGGCCCTCATATGATCCTGGGACGAGTCCCATGGTGCATCCTCTGGCCAGCTTTTAAACAGCCACTGTGTACATTCCTACTGATGCTTGCTATTTTCTGGAAGTCAATCTTGCCCTGGTTTGTAGACAACTGTTGTCTTACTATGTCAACACATAGCAGAGAGATATCCCCCACTCTCTATCTCTACCTCATGGCCCAATCTAAGGACTTCCCAAATGCCAGACATCTTAGCCATAAGAGGGGAGATAGAAGTTGAATACCTGGAAACAGGGGAGGAGTAGAGGATGCATATATTTATTCCGTACCAACAATGGGTGTATGGAGCTTTCTCTGAAGAGTTCTGTCTTCGTAACTCATGAGGACCCAGCTAGGATATAAGCCTCAGCAAGCTGCAGGAGGACAGGTTGGCCGAACTAAAGGTTTGGGGATTGGATGTGATAGATTATTTCTTTGCGATGAGACAGACTGCATAGACCTTAGGCTTTGAATAGAAATCTGAGTCTGAAGACTAAAGGCAACATCTGAGGGCTACTGTTACCTGGTTGCCCTCTTTGATTTCCTGCCATACTAGGTGGTTGCAAACATATTGGAATGGCTTTAGAACAGAGTATCAAGAGCTATCATCATAGACACAGATTACTATTAACATGACATAAGACAAATACATAGTCCACTAGACATGTACCTATCTCATGTGGATTACTGCACCTATGTGTCACACCTCTGCATTATACACATGTGATACAATGGCTTGCCCACAACCTGAGGGGTAGTGCTGTCTCCAGCACAATAGGGCTTCATAGATGACGACCTACGGGACCCTTTCCATGAGCTTACTTTTCACACTTGGCTGGGGTACATTTCTTTTTCCAAGTTTCCCACGCATAAGATGGAGGCAGATTCAGAGGGCACTCAATACGTGAACAACTTTGGGGACTTGGTTCTGCCTCACTCCCATTGTGCCACAGAATGGGGGCTGAGCACTGGAGGGAACAGCTTCCTCGATCACATTATCAGCACATAAGGGACTTCCTACATCTAATTTGTCCCATGCTTTCTGAGTTTCTCATCACCTTTTGTTGTTAGAACTTCATCTCCTTTTGATACCTTGCCACAGTCCCCAAACCAGCCTCCCTCTTCGGCTCTTGATCTCCACATGCCCCAGAGAGGTGTATAAGTCAATCTCCACTTTAAGGTTCTTCTTCTATGATGCTGTCCACAGGCTACGCCCCAAATATCTCAGCGTAATGGGATTCCTCATGACTTTTCCAGCTTTCTCACCACACACCATTCATAATCAGAGCTACCCCACCCTCTCAGATGGACAGAGGAGGTCCATTAATCTCAACTCTGTCTCCTTCTCCTTGGATTTTGCCTGGAGAATTTCCTCTCTTCTCAAAAAGCTCAACTTCCTCAGGAGGAGAGCAATGTCTTCCAGATAAATGTGCAATGGGTTTAATCTATTGAATTTGTAGATCCCATCACCTTATGGCCTAGCACAGGATCCACACTTAACCACCCCTGGAGCAGCCTGGACAATTATAAATCCAACTGGCAGAATGAGAGATTGGGAAAGATGGCAGACACAGAATCTCAACTACTATTCACTGTCCCCCACATAAACGATTTACTATCTGTTCACTCAGGATTTAAAACTTTGTTCAACAAGACATCCATGGAAGGAATAAAGCCAGAAAATTAAGCTCTTAAGTAACTCGCGATCCTATCCATCACTCCCTCCCCATGTTCCTTAAGTAAAAGTCTCGGTTGTGTCCTGTTTGAGTAACAAGCCTCGGCGTTTACATCAGAACCATTTTCTCGCCACTTAATCCACCGCTCATAAAGACTCCTGGGGTGGAAAATTGGTACACAGAAAAATAGCATGTCACTTTTGAGTTGTGACAAGGTAAGAGTATCCAGCCATTATTGTACCCGTTCCAAACCTGCTGGGCAAATTGCAAAATGGTTAGGAGCAGCTTGGCAGGTGTGGACACGTGGGCGAACAGCAGCCCTTGTTCCTCTTAATCTCATGGGCAATGGACTAAGTGCTTTTTAGAATAGACGTAGCCAGAAATATGTTTTATCCTATCTCCCCACCCACCCACCAGCCAATATTCCAATATCTCTCCCATTACCTTCCATCCCTTCTTCTTTCTCTCTCCCTCTCCCCCTCTCTCTATCTCTCTCTCTTCCTTTCCCCTTCTCCCCCTCTCTCTGTGTCTCTCTCTCCCTCTCCCTCTCTGTTTGTCTGTATCCCTCTCCCTCTCCTCCCCCCCATGTCTGTCTGTCTTTCTCTCTCCCTCTCCCCTCCTTTCTCTCTGTCTCTCTTTCCCTCTCTCTCCCTCTGTGTGTGTGTGTGTGTGTGTGTGTCTGTCTGTCTGTCTGTCTCTCTCCCTCTCCCTCACTCTCTCCCTCTCTGTCTGTTTCTCTCTCTCTCTCTCTCTCTCTCTCTCTCTCTCTCTCTCTCTCTCACACACACACACACACACATACACACTACCTCTAGGGATTTCCTCTGGGAAGCAAAATAAGATTACGAATTTTCAATGAAGCACTAATTGTGATTTCAAAACTTCCAGGCTTCTTTATACAGTTAAAGGTGAAGATTTTCATTCATTTACTCAATAAATATTTATAAAGCTTTCATTTTGAGCCAGGTACATTTTTTTTAGGCTCTGGGAATGCCTCAGTTAATAAATCAAGGTGTTTTATTATATTTATATAAATAAATGCTGCTGTGGAACTTGCGTTGTAGAATTGGCATACATGAATGGAGTCCTGAGTAGACTACATGTCAGGAGTGGAGAGAAGTCTGGGAAGGAGAATAAAGCTGTGTGAGATGCAGTGAGGTTAACAATGTGTGTGTGTGTGTGTGTGTGTGTGTGTGTGTGTGTGTGTGTATGTGTGTGTAAATGCACATATATGGGACTACTTTATGAGGTGGTTGGAGGTCATCACTCTGTGATGAAATCTTCTGGAATATACACCTATACACCTATAATCTGGGTGGCTTAAAGCAGGGGATAATAGGAGTTGAGGGCAGAGCCTAGCAGTAGGGTGGCAGCCTCGCATAACTGGTGAGTCACAGGTCCATGAGAAAGAGCTGTTGTCTCAAGAAGAGAACAAAAGTGAGCAGCTCTTGAAGAATGACCCGAGGTTCACCTAGGTACAAATGCACATATACCCCATTGTGTACACAAAGTAATTAGTATTGTCCACATAATGAACAACAGTTTGGGGATTTGTGTTAGGTCCCAAGGAATATACCTTCTTCCCTCTATAATAGCAGGAGTTGTGGGTGCTGGCTAGTACATACTAGTAATTACTAGCCTAAGAACAAATCATTTCTTTGAGTGTCTGCTGACTTACATCTCTGACACTGCAGAGAATCAGACTCTTGGATATCCATATTTGGACACATGTGTAGCTCTCTAGATGCCTGTTCAACCCAGTACCCTCACCAGCATTCAACATGGACTCTGGAGACTTCAAGTTCAGAAGGCCTAGGGGGTCCAGTTGAAGATGGCCCCTTCTCTCTCACCTTGCCACTTCCCTCTCAAATGACAGGTGTGGATCTGGGAGTGGACTCAGTTGGTAGACTGCTCTTCTAGCAGGCACAAAGCACTGGCGTCAGTCCCCAGTTTTGCCTAAAAGCAGGCATCGCAGGGCACTTGGTAATCTCAGCCCTCAGGAGGTAGAGGGAGGAGCATTAAGAGTTCACAGTCATCCTTAACTAGAGTGTGTTTGAGGTCAGATTGGGGCCCATGAGATCCAGTCACAAACAAACAAAACAACTGTATAACAGCCCTCTGTTTTCCTTAAACTGTAACAGAGATCAGAGAACCAGAGGGTTGAAAGTGGTGATAATGACCTTTGTCAAGTAGAAACATTTCATATTAATATAAGCAGGTGAATGTTGTAGATAGCCTGGTATTTATTGTCTGTATTCTTTCTTTTGTGGAATCTTTGGAGGGCTTGCAAGAGGCAGTTTCCATAAGTCTGGAATACTGCCAGCCATTACCGAAAGCCTATGGGCTATGTCTGCAAATCAGAGAGCAGCATTTAACCCTTGCTGATATTTGGATGTGCTTAAAATTCATTGGTGTTAATTTTATCATGAACATTTAGGCCCACCTTAAAGCTTTCATTTTAATTATCTCCCTAAAGACCTTATTTCGAAATAAAGTCACAGAGGCATAGGACTTCCCGTACCATTTTGGCAGGACACGATTTAACTCCTGACAGGAGTTAATGGTAAAAAGAAAAATATATCATCCATAACATAGAAGTAGATCACTAATAAGAGCCATATGACGCACATTAAAAAAAAACTAAAGACTTCATATTCTGTAATAAATATGGACCACACCTGTGGAAGTATCTTGTAAAGTGGGGAGGGAGGGCAACCTAAACCCAGAAGGAGAGTCACGGCACCCCTCGGATGGATGGCACTCATCATACATGACGAGGCCAGACTTTTGTGCATTCCTTCCTACATGGCAGGTTTTATTCTTGTGGTCTTTTTTTTTTTTTATAATTCCCCAGTTTTTCATAAGTAATTGTAAGAGCCATGTCACTCCCAAATCATTTCTTATATACATCAATGACACGGGCAACTAACATGAGAAAAACGAGCATTCTACCCAAAGGGTCTTTCACTTTTTCACATATACCTAGACATGGCACAGAAGCTGGTGTTCAAGCTCAATGTGGCTGACACTGAGGCTCAAATGTCAAGGGACTGTGATTTTATGCTGCAAGCTAATTACGAAAAACAAGGAAATGAACTGACTTCATATCACAGGATAAGACAGGGCCTTGTGTGATCACACCTGTGCAAGGCAGAATCCTAAAATGAACTCCCGCCTCCTACCACCCACGATTTCCACCAGGACTCCTGAGCAGGCTTTCATATCATGTCCAAGATAATGTTTTGTCACCTAGCAAAAAAGACCCTGACAGATGTAACTAAGGTGATTAATTGATTGGGTCTGAGTTAATCAAAAGAGATGTTAATCAGATGAGCCTATCACAATCACCGAGGCACTTGAAGACTGCTACACCTCTGCCTAGAGACAGAGAGGCTCACAGTGTGAGATGATTCCAATCACCTTGCAGACTTTCAAGGTGGAAATTGGAAGACGGTAGCCTCCTAGACTGCCCTCATCCCACCCACCAACCCCCAGACAGAAAAGCAACAAGGTTTCATTCCTATAGTCACAGGGACCAACATTCTACCATTCTCCAGCAGACCTTCCAGGTAAGATACTACCTGACCAAAACCTTGGCTTTGGTTTTGGGAGACCTACACAGAGAGCCCTGCTGAGCCAGGCCAACATTGACCTACAGGACTCATGCTCATAAATGGGTGCTGCTAAATTTTTGGTAATTTGTCTCAGCTTGAAAAACATACATGCCTCCTCACACCTAGTTCCTATACTATGAGGCAGAAGAACAAAGGGAGAGAAGGGGATTATAAATCTCTTATTGGACCATTTCTAATTTGCATGGACCTTTTCTCCCAGCAAGGCTGAGAGCACTCAAGCAGAAAGGATACCCTAGGCTGGAGAAATGGCTCGATCTATAAAGGGCTAGTTGTGTAAGCATAAGGATGTGGGTTCAATTCCCTAGCAAGCAGATAAAAGTCAGGCACAAAGGCATACTTCTGTAATCCCAGACTGGGAAAACAGAGATAGACAAGTCTCAAGTGTCACTGGCTAGCCCATCTAACTGAGTCAGCAAGATCCAGGTTCCACGAGAGAGCCCATTTCAAAACTAAAGGCAGAGAGCAACAGACAAAGCTCCTGACACCAACCTCTACCCTCTGGGCACATGGACACACATGCATGCACATTTGTCCATCCACATACATATCCACATTCATATGTACACATGTACACACACACACACACACACACACACACACACACACACACACACACACATGTTCATGTCCGTGAATGTATTATTCTTCTAAGCATATATGTCAGAGTGATGTTTTCATATGTCTCCTGTAATACATCACGCTGCAAGCTTGATAGGTAAATCCTATTAGGAAATTTTATCAGATAAGACTGGTTTCTGTATCTGAGAGAGGTAACTTTTGTTTTAGAAATTGACTGAGGAGAGAAGCAACCGAACGTCCCTGGCCTCCTTGGCCTTACACGAATGCCATATTTACATCGAAGTTCTATTGATTTGACTGGTTAATACATCTTTCCCTGAAGTTCTGTCTGTGTTCACCCTCCTTTCAAAGTAAACAACGGGTTTCTTCTGAGCATTCACCACATATCCTCTGGTTAATTTGTGGTAGGCTCAGCCTCAGCATCTCCCTGTAGTTCAAAGAATTCGAATCTGGATGTTATCAACATGGGAGAAATGAAGTTGCTCCTTCTGTAAGGAAGTCAAGGCTTTGAACACAGTGTTCAGTTTCCTTCGGGGAAAAACATCTCTTCGTAAGTGGAAATATTTTCTTTTCTCACAAAGCACTGCTGCTCTAGATTCTTTAAAAAAGAAAAAAAAAAGGAAAAAGAAAGTGGGTTCAAAAATCTGTTTTCATTCCTGTGTCAAATGTTGGGGGAGAAAAGAATGCTGAATGTGATGGGTAATTTGGACTGGGTTGGTAAGATGTGAGTGGTATGTGTATGTGTTTCTCTTGCTAATAAGACAAGTGAGGTATCTGAAAATTAAATTTTAATAAAAGAAGTAAACTTCACTTAAATATATACTGTGGTTTATGTTGTATAATATCTTCTCTAATATATATCAACAGCATGATTTTACTCATTGACTTTTCTGTTATGTCTATGATTTCATGGTGGTTTGTATGTGTGATGTATAAGCATATAAGTGTTTGTGCATAGTAGATAAGTGTTCCTATATGTGTTCATATATGCATGAGAGGACAAGTACACACTTGTGCACATGCATGTGGAATCTGGAAGTCAGTGTTAGGTCTCCTTCATTATTACTCCCCATTCTTTTGAGGCACCGTCTCTTCTTGATCCCAGTGCTTACTGGTGGCCTAAACTGACTGGCTGTGAACTCCAGAACTCTTCTTCCTCCCCCAGAAGTAGGGGTGACAGACATGTGCCAATGTGCTGGACCTTTCTGTGGGTTCTGAGGACCTGAACTACTCATGCCTGCCCGGTGGGTACTTTACTGACCTAGACATTTCTCCTGACCCAGTGTCATTGGGTTTTGTGATTCTGATCAGTATTTTTATTTTTATTTTATCAAAAAATTGCTTTAGTTGAGCAATTCGAAATCCTTTTCTGAGTCTGAACAAGACTTTTATTCTGCTTCTCTTTTGGATGTACTCTTACCCAGAACTCAGAGCAAGACAAGGATGGATAATGTGCTATCTCTGCCCTGCAGAGGCTCGGTTTATAAGCCCAGTTCTCAAGTATGTCTCAGGGATGAAAACTCAGAATTCCTTTTACTATGTACAAATACCACAAAATTCTGACATAGTACTTTTCAAACTAACACAAATGCTTAATAATTTTATGACAAATCAGACTTGATTTTCCAGGAGAAATCAATGCTAACAAATGCTTGAGTGTACCAACGATTTATTAACAAGAATAAAAAAGACAGCATTGAAACCCAAGCACAGGGTCTAGTCTGCACCTTTATTTGTGGCTTGGTAAATGGCCGTTGATATTTTGTCTTATTGTGGCTTGGGGGTCACTCACAGAATGCCTTTCAAAATTGGTCTTCTGGTCTTTCAGGGGACCTTTTCTTCTCCAATGCAATCAAATCCCTCTATTGTATACAAGGAGGGAGATAAATACCATCTTCACTTGCTCTTCACCTTCTACATCCCAGCCTCTCCATGCACACTGCCCTGTGTCTCTGCTCCAGCTCCTCCAAACTGCAACCACTGACCATCTCATCTCTACCTACCTTTCCCACAATAACAGCCTGGTTCTCTAAGTCCCGGGAATCTGGAAGTCCCTTTCAACAGTGAAAAGAAGTGCCATTTGTGAGCTAATACATCCCCAGTCAACTCTATTTTCAAAGGAGGAAAACAGGTGCTCAGCTAGGTGGTATAAACTGATTTAGCTGATAAAGAGCAAAGCCACAGTGGGAGCTACTACAGTCTCAGACTTTCCTTAATTATCTCCCCTAACCCCTGCTGACTCTTCATGGTCTCTGTGCTCATAGGGATACGCAAAGCTGTGTCTCCTTCCCAGTGTGTTACCTTACACTTGGCAGTTGCTCAAAATACAGCTGTTGAATTGGACTGAGTTTATGTGAGGGGGAAAAGATAACATACCACCTTGGTTTTTATCATCAAAGCTTAAAATGTTTGATATTTATTTATATTGCTGATTAGGTAGAAGAAAAAACTAATTAATTATTAGCAGTGTTTATTAAAATAGCACGTTACTACTATCAGAATAAAATGAAGTATGTGCCCTGACCAGTAATCACACTTTTAGATTTATCTACCTGGAAAAAAGTAGTGAATCAGTATTATGAGTATATTTACCACAGTACCATGTGAGGTAGGGAAAACTTACAAAAATACATTTTCATTAATAGGGACACTGATGTGTATATTTGGTGATTTGAGCAAGAATGCCCCCCATAGGCTCATATATTTGAATGCATAGTCATGAGGGAGTAGAACTATTTGAAAGGATTAGAAGGATTGGGAGGAGTGGCCTTGTTAGAGGAAGCTTGTCACTGGGGATCGGTGACACTGAGGTTGCACAATCCCATGCCAGCCCAGTCTTTCTCTTTCTGTCTGCAGATCAGGACATAGCTCTCAGCTACTTATCCAGTGTCATAAGTGCTGCTATGCTCTTGCCCCCACCATGATGGCAATGAAATAATCCAAAATTGTAAGCAAGGCACCAATTAAACACTTTTTTTAAAATAAAATTACCTCAGTCACAATGTCTCTTCACAGCAATAGCACTGTGTCTAAGACATCATATTATGATACCCTATATGACGGAGCGCCATGCAGACACTGAAAAGGCAGGTCTGCATGCAGAAAGACAGAAAAATATTCAGTGTAAAATAAAAAGGAAAGTTTCAGCAAAGTGCTTAGAGTATTGTCCTACTTTTTCTAGAACATGAAAAATACCTCTGAAAAATCCTCTTTTGCTAGGGGCTAGAGAGACATTCAGTGGGTAAGTGCATTTACTTGAAACGCAGGTTCTATTCCCAGGACATGCATGGTGAGTGGACCATTTATAACTCCAGCTACAGGGGATCCAATGTCCTCTTCTGAGGCACTGTGCATGTGATACAGGTAAAATGCACACACACACACACACACACACACACACACATACACACACACACACATACACACCACACACACCACACACACACATACACACACACACCACACCACTAAAAACAAACAAGAGGGGACTATTTTATATTAAAAGCAAGAAAGAACTATTCCATCTATGTCTGACCACCCTTGGAAGCTAAGTAGGATCAGACCTGGTTGGCACTTGAGAGACAACCATCAAAGGCAGGCAATCTCTGCTGAAGGGGGATGGGAGGTGATAGTCTCCCTGGTTACATGTCAGCCAGGGGGAAGAAAGATGAGGGGAGTCACTCTTTTGGGGTGATTAGGGAAAGTGAGAAGTGGGTAGGGACATAGCACAGAGTTATTGAGAGCCTGCCACCAGCAGGATCATGAGCAGGTCATGAGTCTTCCACTGGCTACACAGACATACATACAGGCAAAACACCCATATACATAAGAGAAAAATAAGTAAATCTTTGTATAAGCAGGGCTGCACTTACCGGTTTCCTATATTGGTACTTCTCATATTTCAAAGTGGCTGAAAATGATGGACATGGACTTAGACACCATTAAGGGAATGGAAAAGGTCAGGATCACTTAGGTACAGGTGCCTATTGGAGTCATTTTAGCAAAATCAGTCATGCTTGTACCTGATGACTCGGGTTGCCCCAGATAAATGGCTACACATTCACAATCCCCTCCCTTCCCCACACATACAAGAGAGGGGGGTTATAAAACAGTATAATCCTAGGACACTGGTCAAAAATTTCTGCAAATGTTGATACCCTCTCATGTAGTTAGTCAGTTCAGCTGTAAGCATCAGAATAACCACAGGAAACATGCACACTAATGAGTGTGGTTGTGTTCTGATAAACCTTTATGTGTATAAACAAGAAGCTAGCTATGCCTACTTTGTAGCTGTATTTTGCCTGCACAGCCTTCTCCTGAGCGCTGCTGGAAGGCACTCACAGCCACACATAGCTTTCATGCAGGTGTTGGGGATTTGAACTCAGGTCCCTATGCTTATGCAGCAAGCTCCCTTACTCTTGAGCCAGATCCTCAGAACCCAAGGTCAGGTCTTAGTAAGTGTGCATATTCAGACAAAGTAGGATGTCTGTCAACGTGCTAATTCTAGAAAGTTATGTTCTCCTCTCTCTCTCTCTCTCTCTCTCTCTCTCTCTCTCTCTCTCTCTCTCTGTGTGTGTGTGTGTGTGTGTGTGTGTGTGTGTGTGTGTATGTGATGCAACAAAAAGGAAATGAACAAACAAACCAAGATTTTTTTTTAATTTTCTTGGTGCTGAGCATAGAGACAGATTCCATTATCTAGACAGAGCAGGTGGACCACCTATGATCCCATAAAGAGTGAACAACTGAAGCATACAATATCAGTAGTATACAAAGCCTAGGTCAAGGGCTACAGTCAAATCTGGGTAGACAGGTGGTATTCACATTCCAGAACCAAGGTCTCTCTGGAAGGCAGGAAGGCCAGGGTTGGCAAGTTGTTATGGCTGTCTATTCTGCTTCGCTAACTCTAAGGTGCTTCTGCATGGATGGCAGTGGCACCCTTAGAGGCCATCCTGGTCATATTTTGGCTAGGATGTCTGATCATCAAGAGGCAGCCATTCTTCTTCTGCCTTCTTCTGAATACTGCTATAACAGGCACTCAGAGCCCCACACAGCTTCCATGTAGGTGCTGGGGATTTGAACTCAGGTCTTCATGCTTATACAGCAAACTCCCTTACCCTTGAGCCAGATCTCCAGAACCCAAGGTCAGGTCTTAGTGTGTATATTCATCTCTACCTCCGTGTATGCTCGCTAGCACTAGAAGACAGAGTAATAGAGGACCAAACCACAGGACCACATCCATTTAATAATATCTGCTCCTATTCTATGTGGCTTTTGTTTAATGAACATGATCCCTTCATGTATTCACTTTCTAAAGACCATTCTGAGGCATAAAATACAGTGTTACTGCTATTCTATAACCAACAGAGAATAAAACTGAAACTCAAGCAGAAGATTTGTATCCTTAAAAAAAAAAGACATAGTTTCCAATTAATTTGTTTTGTTTTAGCCTAAAAAGTGTAATGACTGTCCAGTGTGTATGCTACATCAATCCTGCTATAAAAACAAAATATGTCCCCCTCTCTCTTTTGTTCCTTTAACTTTTTGATGGAAATGCCAATTGTTTTTCCTGTAAGTCTCCACAGGATTTGCTGTCAGAACTTGAAGGAAGTCCACTACATTTTCTCACAAATCCCTGTCACAGGGAACACGGGGTACTAAGCCTTGACAGATTTCTGAATTTATTGTGTAAAAGCATTCAGAAGGAGAGTGCATTTAGGTCACTGACAGAGAAGATATGATGGGGAGAGGGATGATGGATTTGATGCAGTGTTTGGAACAGAAGCCTAGCAATTTTCAGATTACCCCCGTACCTGAAACACTGATTCTACATTTGTAGATGTGTCTCCTGCAATTCATTAACTCATTCATTCATTCACTCACTCATTCCTCAAAATGGATTAAGTGTTTATTCTCTGCCAAGTATCATGCTCTTAGAAGGCATATTGGCTTACTATTAATTTTGAAAAAAATCAAAACAGCTGAGTGGCTGGTGGGTATCCCTGTGGATACTATCAAGGTCCTATTCAGCTGAACTTGCACAGCAGAGGCAAGCCTGTCTAGAAGTACCACAGACAGTTCTGTAAGGTTAGAAAAATTCAAGAGCTGGTGTGTCACTTCAGGCTGCAAGGAAAAGCTATGGAAGGATCTTCTTTCCCATGTGATGACAGTTTCTCTTACACCACTTAGAACCATAACGTTTCTTCAGCAAAAACACTGAGGGGACTACCTGAGGAGAGATCGGCACCTCACACCTGAGGAATGTCTGGATGAGGGATGAAATTCTGTGCCAGCAATCAGAAATCTGAGTCTTGCATGCAAGCTGGGATTGTCGGAGACAAGTCAGCACTTGCGGGGAATGGGTCAATGACCAAGGGAATGATGGGAACACTGGCGTACCAAGAAGGCTTTATATAGACCATGGGTGCTCCATGAGGACCTCTAAAGCAAAGGCAGAGGCTGAAGTGTGCATGCTGGGTGACTGACTTTCTGTCTATCTTCATCCCAGCATTTTTAGATGCCTGTTGTGTTTCAGACATTGTCACTGGTACTTATGTGCTCATGGTTGTTAAAATACACCTTGTTATTAGGTAACATCATTGCCCATACTCCTCTCGACATTACTCTGTACTACATTGATCTTTTTTTTTTTAATGAGAGAAAGGTCAAGATAGAAGAATAAACTGAAATCTCTAATTCTAATAAACTTGAACCACATCTTGTGATGTGTGTGTGTTTGTGTGTGTGTGTCTATGTGTCTGTCTCTCTCTCTGTGTAGCTGTGTGTCTGTGTATTTATGTGTCTGTCTGTTTCTCTCTCTCTCTCTCTCTCTCTCTCTCTCTCTCTCTCTCTCTCTCTCTCTCTCTCTCTCTCCCTCTGTGTGTATGTGTGTGTGTGTGTGTGTGTGTGTGTGTGTAGGTTGTGTAAGTTTGTGTGGTATGGTGTAGGTGCACATGTCTAGAAGCCAGATGTTAACATCAGGTATCTTCTATCATCCTATCACTTACTCTGTACCCTAAGCACTGAGGTTACAGGCTCCCAGCACCATAGCTGGGTGAGTGCTGGGACTCAGAACTCATGTTCTTCATGTTGAACAGCAGGCACTTCACTAGTTCTTGAAACTACTTTTCATTTGGTGATTGCAGGAATGCTATGAGAACTGCGTGAGTCTCATGCTCATATTCTGATTTTGGGAAGAACCAGAGTAGATCTATCTGTCCTGGACTTCAAGGACAGATAAGCAGGGAACTGGAATCCTTAGCATTCTGGAAAATCAGAGCAGTGAGTCCAATGGGATGGCTTAAAATCTAGAGTCTTGATAGGTACTAGATGCTAATCTGGGAGAATTCCCTTTGGAGGTTTAAATGCAGGTAAGCATGAATAACATGCCTGTTCTCACACGATTCTCTTACAACAACATTAATGACATGGTTTGATTTTGAAATGTCCACAAAGGCTATGTTTTAATTATTTCCCCCTTAGCTTAGAGGGCATGGAACCTTTAGGAGGTGGGGTTTAGCAACTGAAAGTAAGTCATTAAGTAATGCTATTGAAAGTGGTAGCTACCCTCTGGTTCCAGAACCCTTTCTGCTTTCTGGTTACCCAAAATGAAAGTAGCATCTGCTTTACCTTCCCACTACCATAGGTTGAACCAATCCATTATGCCTTACCTGCATAATAAACTAAAATTCTAAACCGTGAGCTAAGATAAAACATTGCCCCCTCAAGTTGCTCCTGTCAGAAATTTTGGCTAGCCATGCAGAAATAATTCATTCAATATGCTTATCTGAATGGATGTCAACTGACCAAAAAAAAGGGAATTTGAATTAAGTGTCCTTAGTCTGGTGCCATAACAGAGGGTAGAAAGCAAGAAGAGATGTGACCACTTGGAGACTGTATGCTCCAAGAAAGGGCTCATCGAGGACTCAACCCAAGCCTATTGTCTACCTTCATGGGAAAGTACTCATGCTGTGTCTTGAGCATCTACAAGGTATCAAGAAAAGTAAGAAATTTTCATTTTCAAAGGCATACCAAAGACATATATTGATGAGGTTTCACCAGCAAGAGACACCAGAAAGCCAATGTTAACCATAGTCAGTGGACAAGATGAGTAGAATATGCAGCTATTGGATGTTGTCATGGCAACCAGAGACTGGTACAGGGAATTGGAGATGGGGGAACAGAATTTCTTTCCTGCTTTCCTTTTCTCCCTTTTAGATTTGGCACTTAGAATGAATGCCAAGAAAGCTACTGTGGGAGTAAAGACAGACCCTACTTGTACATAAGCAGGTCAATTTTTTTAAATGATCTCTAGGCTTTGTTGCAGCCCCAGAAGGACAGAGAGACCCTCACAGGTTTGAGGTGACATTGCTTTCATGTCCTGAAGAGTATCTGTGTATCTGAAGGTATGAAGAAGTGTTCTAGAAGTTTCCCTATTAGTTACCTAGCCTGTGAACAGAGTGTCCTGAGGAACTTGTATGAAAATGTATAAAAATTAGAATGTGATGCTGCTACCAACCATTTTCAGCGCTGACAAAGTACACTGTTTCAATGGCTCCTTTTTTTTTCTTGACCTTCACTTGATTTTCTTTTCCCAACCTGGCCACAGAAAGCCTTCAGAGCATTCAACAATAAAGTGGAAATATATTTTTCTGCCCCTGAGAATCAGGAGTCTCACTGTTGATCCAGAATAATCCACTTGTTTTAGACATGTCTTGGAACCTGTGTTCTGATGGTAAACAGAGGCCAGCTTGCCATAGATGGAGGAGTTTTAGACATAGGACAGAAGATCTTGGCTTCAGTGATGTTTTGACATTATTATATACATCTGTGGTCTTGGCTTCTTTTCTCCCTGTTTGTCATTCATGCAACAAATTCCTGCTGAACTTCTGAGACATGTTAGGATGTGTGGGGTATGATTGGTGTTTCATGGTTGCTGGTAGTGCATACCTATAATCTCAGCACTTGAGAAACAGAGGGAGGAGGAGCATGGTTTTGAGGTTAGCCTGAGCTACATAGCAAGACCCTGTCTAAAAACTAAACAAAAATATTTTACGGACATATCATAATCATCATTGATTTGGCAAGTTGAATGGTGACCTCTAAGAGGCAAGTCCACACCCTAATCCTCTGAGCCCGTGACTCTGACAGTATCTGAAAAATACATCTTTGAAAATGAATGGAAGTTAAATATCTGGGATAAGGTAATCCTAAGATATTCCAATGTGTTTTAAGTCCTGGATTCACGTCCTCATGAGACATAAAGAGAGTAAGGGAAGATGAAGACAGAGATTTGAGTAATATAACAATAACCCAAAGAATACCTGATGATACCAGAAGCTGGAAGAGGCAAGGGACTCTTCTCCAGAGTCTTTGTATGTTAGGGCTGACACCTTGATTTTAGACTTTTGGCTTCTGAAACTGTGAGAAAATGCATTCCAGTTGTTTTCAGCCCTCAACTTTTTATGGAAGCTTAAAAAAAATCAAATTCATTTGGGCTTGGGCCAACCATCTGGCAGCATACTTCTTGTTTTGTGGGACAGCCACTGGTGGGCCCTTTCAAGGCTTTTACAGGGTCGCAGTAACATTAACATTGGATTGCACTCAGAGGTCCTGGCAGAGGGTACTATCCAAGATGGCTCCTTCTGCTCAAGTTTACATGGTCTCTGTTGACAATGTTGTGGAGGGGACAGATGTCCTACAAGGAGGAAACACTTGTACATAAACCTTGGTGAACACCCAGTCCAGGAACCTCTCTCCCTTTGGAGAGTTTGAGTCTGATACATGCATAACAGAAAGACACCTTTTTTTAAAGGAAGCAAAAAATATATATATATGACAAAGTGGAGAATCGACAAGAGAGGAGGAACATAAGTTTAAGAATTATCACCCATAAGGACCACAGGGCACGTCCATGGCATTGATAAATATCAGTTACTGGGCTGAGATGCTGGCCAAGCAAGCATCCTAGACTAATCAGTGACTTCCAGTCAATAGAGAGATCTTGTGTAAAACCAAGGCAAGATAGATCGTTCATGTGGAATGACACCTGAAATTGGCCTTTGGCGCTCTCTCTCTCTCTCTCTCTCTCTCTCTCTCTCTCTCTCTCTCTCTCTCAATATTCTTTTAACTTCCTCTAGATATATACTTATAATTTCTAAGTTCACATTTCCCATGAACTTTTGTCTGTCTTGAGAGGACACTGACCTCCTCCTCCTCCTCTGGCCTTGGAATGTGTACACATGGGTATGCTTACACATGTGTGTACCATACACAAATTATGTGTATCTATCACAAACATTCAAGAAGAGGGGGAGGAACAGGAGGAGTGAGTCTAGATCACTTGACCCCGAGAAGAATAAAGGAAAGAGACCAGAACAGAGTATTCCTCCCCCCCCAAAAAAAAAAACTCTAGCTGATGTAGAAGGAAAGCTCCAGAGCTCCCCCAGACCCTTAGGATCATCCCAGGAAGCACGGTGGAAGATCTACCTCCTCTAACCATTCTCTGGACCCTCACCCTCTGTTCAAGAATAGGAACTTGGAGGAAGTTCCTATTGGAACTTCCAATAAGTTGGTCTCTGTTGTACTAGAGGGCAAGACTTTGAAGAACCCGGCAATGAGCCACCCATAGCTGACAGCTTGAGCGTGCAGATCAATGTGTGCTATTGGGAAGATAAGGCAAGCACATCGGCGTAAAGATCTGAGAACAAAGCCCAGTATGTACCCAAGCTTAGCAAGTTGCCGTGGCGTTCCACAGTGATCTCAGACAGGCTGCTTTTCTCTCCACACAGGTGTAGCTCATTCTTCCGAGCAGTTGAACACTACTATTTCTGGATACAGCATCTTGAATGGTGTGGATTAGTCATACCGTATGTAATGATCTCCTTTCTGTTCATTTAGGTTGTCTCTGGTCTCTAAGAGTTACAAGAACCGTGACAGTGAAAGTGGGCTGGAGAGATGGTGCAGCGGTGAGGAGTTTTTGCTGTGCACCCATGAGGACTGGGGCTCAGCTCCCAACATCATATAAGAGGCTGGGCATCTAGCAGATATCTGTGCCTCAAGCTCTGAGGGACCTGATGTCCCTCTTTGGGCTCTGTGAGTGCATTTGCATACACATGTGTGTATACTCTCACACATGCATGTGGAGATAATTTTTTAAAATAGTGTAAACTTCTTTGTTGACTATAGTCATATCATCCCGAATGTACCTGATCTCACTTGAAATTTTCCTTATGTATCTTTTTATGCACTCTGTACACGTAGAATCCTCAGAGTAGAAGTATTTAATAAAGAATATGCATATTCAAAGTTGTGGCAAGTATCACTCATATCTCTTTGAAAGGACTGTATAGTTCTAACTTGGACCATCGCATCAAGTGATGGTGGCATCCTTCTTTTATCCCACTCCCAGAGAAATAAAACATCTTTCAAAGGGGGAAGAGGGTGCTGGGAATTTTGCTCAGCAGGTCAAAGCCCTTACTGCTCATATAGAAGACATAAGTTCAGTTCTCAGAACCACATGGCAGCTAACAATAGACTATAACTTTAGTTCTAAGGGATCTGAGGCCTTCTTCTGGTTTCCATGGCTATTAGGCATATACATGGTATACATACATGAATGCACATAAAATACCCATACATCTAATAATAATTTTTAAAAAGAATATTCTTTGTACTTTTGCTAGCCCGATAAGGTAAGGAATGTATTTATTTTATTTTGCATTTTAATCAGTCTCTGCAAAAACTTGGCCTTTTGAATATTATTTCTTAGACATGTGGAACATTTACTCTTCTGATTTACCAATTTTCCCCTTTCTTCTGGTTTACATTATGCACACACACACACACACACACACACACACACACACACACACACACACTTACATATTGAGTATGTTCTGATGCTTTCTTAGCTACCTTTAGCCTTGCTAGGGTGTCTCATCTTCCAGAGATTAAGTTTGCATAGGCTGAGAGTACCTGGATCCAAACTTTTGTTCAAGTAGGAGGTATAAACAGGAGTTACCACTTACCTGCTGTGTTCTGGCACACAGCTCACTCTGTCTTCAGCACTGTGTGTCTCTTTACTGACACAGACTCTCCATCTGTCTAGAGAAGTCATCTTTTTGTGTCTTTCCCATTTTTCTTTTATTCATGCCCTGTCCCGATTATTAAATACCACAGACAATGTCTGGTCTGCAATTTCATTCTTATGATACCTGTCACATTGGTCTTCCCCCCTCTGTCTTCCTGCCCCATTCTATTCTGGCATCTCTTGTCACAGTGACTGGCTTGGGAGGCTGAATAGGGCAGGGTCACTCTCTGGCAGCTGGCATGTGGTTATTTCTCTGCCAGGTCCCACCACTGGCCCTGTCCTCTGGTACCAGCTTGAGTGATGCTAGCTTTAGCTTTGGTTACTGGCCTTGTATATTGTTGGGGTCTGCACAGTGGGAAGCCATACAGAACAGGTCCATTATTTTAAACTGGGATGGCAAATTTTGAGTGAGTTTCGTTGATAGAGGGACTTCCAAGGCCACCCTCCTCTTAAGTGACATTTCTGTCTGCTTCTCTCTGGCATCAAGGAACCCCCTCAGGGAAATCACTCCTCCTGCGTCCCTTACCTTGTCTCCTCCCTTTCTTCCCCTTCCTACCCTTCCTCCTCCCCATCCTCTTGTTCTTCCATCCCCCTTACTGTGTTCCTCTTGTTTCTGTCTTCCTCTTCCTCTCTTTCTTATTCCTCTCTCTGTTTTTTCCTCTCTCTCATCCTCATATAATCCATACAGACTTTAAGCCATGTAGCTATGGATGACCTTGAACTTATGATCCTCCTGCCTCTATCTCCCACATGCTGGATTATAATCTACATCACCATGTAAATTTATCCAGTGCTGGGGGTCAGACCCAGGGCTTCAAACATGTTAAGAAAGTACTGAACCGGCGACCTCTGTTCCCGCGGACTGCGCTGGAGAGACCGGTACCCAGGCTCTCCCCCCGATATAACATCACTTGGGACACGGCCTGTTGGGGCTTCCGTCTGTGCCCGAGGGCGGGTTGGCGCTGTGGTCGTCTGGGTGCCAGATCGGCGGGCCATCGTGACCACAGGGTGAGCGGCGCCACGGAGACTGCCCTCCGCCATCTTTGCTCCAGTGACCAGGTAGTTGGGACCGCCAGGCTCAGAGACAGACAGGCATAATATCGCTTCGGTTTCAGGCAGCTTGTGTGTAACCTGCTCCCAGGTGCTGGGCTGATCTGCAGTAACCAGCGCGCCAGTTCCGCGGTGGGACCTTCTGCCTGGTGGAGGGACCCCGCGCAGGGAGGGAGCCTGCCAGCTTCCCTTCCGCGACCTCTGTTCCCGTGGACTGCGCTGGAGAGACCGGTACCCAGGCTCTCCCCCCAATATAACATCACTTGGGACACGGCCTGTTGGGGCTTCCTTCTGTGCCCGAGGGCGGGTTGGCGCTGTGGTCGTCTGGGTGCCAGATCGGCGGGCCATCGTGACCACAGGGTGAGCAGCGCCACGGAGAGTGCCCTCCGCCATCTTTGCTCCAGTGACCAGGTAGTTGGGACCACCAGGCTCAGAGACAGACAGGCATAATATCGCTTCGGGTTCAGGCAGCTTGTGTGTAACCTGCTCCCAGGTGCTGGGCTGATCTGCAGTGACCAGCGCGCCAGATCTGCTGTGGGACTTCTGCCTGGCAGAGGGACGCCCCCTCCCCCCCCAGGAGAGATCACACACCCCTGCACAGGGCAGGAGCCTGCCAGCCTCCCTTTGGCGACCTCTGCTCCAGGAATCCACTAGGCTGAGCCTTTAGATGTGCAAGGCCTCCCCAATATAAGATCACTTGGGGCAAAGCACATTAGGGCTCCAAAGTCACTCAGGAGCAGGCAGGCCCCAGAAATCGGTGCCAGGGGAATCCTGGTAATCCAGGGGGGGCAGAAATAGCTTTGCAGGCTCACAGGAGGTCCAACCAACAGCCAGTGGCAGCAGGACCAACTAACACCAGAGGTATCCAGATGGCAAAAGGCAAACGTAGGAATGTTACTAACAGTAATCAAAGTAATGTGGGACCATCCGAACCCAACTCTCCAACAGCAGCAAGTCCTGGATACACCACCACACCCGAAAGACAAGATCTGGATTTAAAATCACTTCTCATGATGCTATTAGAGGATCACAAGAAGGACACAAATAAATCTCATAAAGAGTTACAGGAGACCATGAATCAACGGTTAGAAGCCCTTACAAAGGAAACACAAAAATCGCTTAGAGAAATGCGGGAGAACATGGATCAAAAGATGGAGGCGCACAAGGAGACAACACAAAAATCGCTTAACGAGATGAATCAACGGGTAGATGCACTCACAAAGGAATCACAAAATTTGCATAAAGAAATGCAGAAGAATATGGGTCAACAGACGGATGCCCATAAGGAGGCAACACAAAAATTGCTTAAAGAAATGAATCAACGGTTAGATGCCCTTACAAAGGAAACACGAGAACTGCTTAAAGAAATGCAGGAGACGATGGATCAACAGATGGAATCCCATGAGGAGGAAACACAAAAATCGCTCAGAGAAATGCAGGAGAACGTGGGTCATCAGGAAGAAATCCTGAAAGAGGTAATGCAAAAATACCTTAAAGAAATACAGGAAAATACAAACAAACAAGTGAAGGATCTCAGCAAATCCATCCAGGAACTAAAAAAGGAAGTAGAAACAACTAAGAAATCACAAAGGGAGACAACTTTGGAGATAGAAAACCTTGGGAAGAAATCAGGAGTCATAGATGCAAACATCAACAATAGAATACAAGAGATGGAAGAAAGAATCTCAGGTGCTGAAGATTCCATAGAAAGCATCGACTCAACAGTCAAAGAAAATGCAAAATGCAAAAAACGCGTAACCCAAAACATCCAGGAAATCCAGGACACAATGAGAAGACCAAACCTAAGGATTATAGGTATAGATGAGAGTGAAGATTTGCAACTTAAAGGGCCAGTAAACATCTTCAACAAAATTATGGAGGAAAACTTCCCTAACTTAAAGAGAGAGATGCCGATGAACATACAAGAAGCCTACAGAACTCCAAACAGACTGGACCAGAACAGAAATACCTCCCGTCACATAATAATCAAAACACCGAATGTTCTAAACAAAGAAAGAATACTAAATGCAGTAAGAGAAAAGGGCCAAGTAACATACAAAGGAAGACCTATCCGAATCACATCAGACTTCTCACCAGAGACTATGAAAGCCAGAAGATCCTGGGCAGATCTCATGCAGACACTAAGACAGCACAAATGCCAGCCTAGACTACTATACCCAGCAAAACTCTCAATCACCATAGATGGAGAGACCAAGATATTCCATGATAAAACCAAATTTTCACAATATCTTTCCACAAATCCAGCCCTGCAACGGATAATAGGTGGAAACCTCCAATACAGGGAGAGAAACAACACCCTGGAAAAAATGAGATAATAACCTTCTTGAATCAAACCCAAAAGTAGATAACCACTCAAACATAAAGATAGCGTCAAGAATGGCAGATGGCAATAATCACTATGCCTTAATCTCTCTTAATATCAATGGTCTCAATTCCCCAATTAAAAGACATAGACTAGCAGACTGGATACGTAAACAGGACCCAGCATTTTGCTGCATGCAGGAAACGCACCTCAGTGTCAAAGACAAACACTACCTCAGAGTAAAAGGCTGGAAAACAATTTTACAAGCAAATGGCCCCAAGAAACGAGGTGGAGTAGCCATCCTAATATCGGATAAAATTGATTTTCAACCCAAAGTCATCAAAAAAGACACAGAAGGACACTACATACTGATCAAGGGAAAAATCCACCATCAAGAACTCTCAATCCTGAATATCTATGCTCCAAATGCAAGGGCACCCTCATTCGTAAAAGAAACTTTACTAAAACTCAAAGCACACATCGCACCGCACACAATAATAGTGGGTGACTTCAACACCCCGCTCTCTGAAAGGGATCGTTCAGGAAAGCAGAAACTAAACAGGGACACAGTGAATCTAATTGAAGCCTTGGACCAAATGGAACTAACTGATATATATAGAACATTTCATCCTAGAGCTAAAGAATACACCTTCTTCTCAGCTCCTCATGGTACCTTCTCCAAAATTGACCATATAATTGGTCACAAATCAGACCTCAACAGATACAAGAAGATAGAAATAATCCCATGCCTCCTATCAGATCACTATGGAATAAGGGTGGTCTTCAATGGCAACAAAAACAAAAGAAAACCCACGTACACATGGAGGCTGAACAATGCTCTACTCAATGATAACTTGGTCAAGGTGGAAATAAAGAAAGAAATCAAAGACTTTTTGAAAGTTAATGAAAATGAAGGCACAACATACCCTAACTTATGGGACACAATGAAAGCAGTGCTAAGAGGAAAATTCATAGCCCTGAGTGCCGCCAAAAAGAAACGGGAGACAGCATACACTAACAGCTTAATGGCACACCTGAAAGCCCTGGAACAAAAAGAAGCAAATACACCAAAGAGGAGTAGAAGGCAGGAAATCATCAAACTCAGGGCTGAAATCAATCAAGTAGAAACAAATAAAACCATACAAAGAATCAACAAAACGAGGAGTTGGTTCTTTGAGAAAATCAACAAGATAGATAAGCCCTTAGCCAGACTAACCAGAGGGCACAGAGATAGTATCCAAATTAATAAAATCAGAAACGAAAAGGGAGAGATAACAACAGAAACTGAGGAAATTCAAAAAATCATCAGATCCTACTACAAAAACCTGTATTCAACACAACTAGAAAATCTTGAGGAAATGGACAATTTCCTTGACAGATACCAAGTACCAAAATTAAATCAGGATCAAATAGACCATCTAAACCGTCCTATAACCCCTGAAGAAATAGAAGTTGTCATTGGAAGTCTTCCAACCAAAAAAAGCACAGGTCCAGATGGTTTTAGTGCAGAATTCTATCAGACCTTCAAAGAAGACCTAACACCAATACTCTTCAAACTGTTCCACAAAATAGAAACAGAAGGAACACTACCCAACTCGTTCTATGAAGCCACAATTACACTAATACCAAAAGCACACAAAGATCCGACAAAGAAAGAGAATCTCAGGCCAATCTCTCTTATGAATATCGATGCAAAAATACTCAATAAAATTCTTGCCAACCGAATCCAAGAACACATCAAAACGATCATTCACCACGATCAAGTAGGCTTCATCCCAGGGATGCAGGGATGGTTCAATATAAGGAAATCCATCAATGTAATCCACTACATAAACAATCTCAAAGAAAAAAACCACATGGTCATCTCATTAGATGCTGAGAAAGCATTTGACAAAATTCAGCATCCTTTCATGCTAAAGGTCTTGGAAAGATCAGGAATTCAAGGCCCATATCTAAACATAGTAAAAGCAATTTACAGCAAACCAGTAGCCAGCATCAATCTAAACGGAGAGAAACTTGAAGCAATCCCACTAAAATCAGGGACTAGACAAGGCTGCCCTCTCTCTCCATATCTTTTCAATATAGTACTTGAAGTTCTAGCTAGAGCAATTAGACAAGAAAAAGAGGTCAAAGGGATACAAATTGGAAAGGAAGAAGTCAAACTATCACTATTTGCAGACGATATGATAGTATACATAAGCGACCCAAAGAACTCCACCAGAGAACTCCTACAGCTGATAAACGACTTCAGCAAAGTGGCCGGATATAAAATCAACTCAAGCAAGTCAGAAGCCTTCCTATACTCAAAGGATAAGCAGGCTGAGAAAGAAGTAAGAGAAATAATACCCTTTACGATAGCCACAAACCATATTAAGTATCTTGGCGTGACGCTAACCAAACAAGTGAAAGATCTGTATGACAAGAACTTCAAGTCTCTGAAGAAAGAAATTGAAGAAGACCTCGGAAGATGGAAAAATCTGCCATGCTCATGGATTGGCAGGATTAATATAGTAAAAATGAGCATCTTACCAAAAGTAATACACAGATTCAATGCAATCCCCATCAAAATCCCAACTCAATTCTTCATAGAGTTAGAAAGAGCAATTCAAAAATTCATCTGGAATAACAGAAAACCCAGAATAGCTAAAACTATTCTCAAGAGTAAAAGAACCTCTGGGGGAATCAGTATCCCGGACCTCAAGCTGTACTACAGAGCAATAGTGTTAAAAACTGCACGGTATTGGTACAGTAACAGACATGTAGATCAATGGAACAGAATTGAAGACCCAGAAATGAATCCACACTCCTATGGTCACTTGATCTTTGACAAAGGAGCTAAAACCATCCAGTGGAAAAAAGATAGCCTTTTCAACAAATGGTGCTGGCTCAGCTGGAGGTCAACATGCAGAAGAATGCAAATTGACCCATCCTTATCTCCTTGCACTAAGCTCAATTCTAAGTGGATCAAAGATCTCCACATAAAACCAGACACACTGAAACTAATAGAAGGGAAACTAGGGAAGAACCTTGAACATATGGGCACAGGGGAGAATTTCCTGAACAGAACTCCAATAGCTTATACTCTAAGATCAAGAATAGACAAATGGGACCTCATTAAATTACAAAGTTTTTGCAAGGCAAAAGACACCGTCAAAAAGACAAAGCGGCAACCAACTAACTGGGAAATGATCTTTACCAACCTTACATCCGACAGAGGGCTAATATCCAAGATATACAAAGAACTCAAGAAGTTAAACTCCAGAGAGGCAAGTAACCCTATTAAAAAATGGGGTACAGAGCTCCACAAAGAGTTCTCACCTGAAGAATATCTAATGGCTGAGAAGCACCTAAAGAGATGTTCATCATCCTTAGTCATTAGGGAAATGCAAATCAAAACAACCCTGAGATTCCATCTCACACCAGTCAGGATGGCTAAGATCAAAAACACAGGAGACAGCAGTTGTTGGCGAGGATGTGGAGAAAGAGGAACACTCCTCCACTGCTGGTGGAATTGCAGGCTGGTACAACCACTCTGGAAAGCAGTCTGGCGGCTCCTCAGAAAACTGGGCATGACACTTCCGGAGGATCCGGCTATACCACTCCTGGGCATATACCCAGAGACTTTACCTGCATGCAATAAGGACACATGCTCCACTATATTCATAGCAGCCTTATTTATAATAGCCAGAAGCTGGAAAGAACCCAGATGTCCCTCAACGGAGGAATGGATTCAGAAGATGTGGTATATTTACACAATGGAATACTACTCTGCAATTAAAAACAATGAATTCATGAAATTCCTAGGCAAATGGTCAGAACTTGAAAATATCATCCTTAGTGAGGTAACCCAATCACAAAAGATCACACATGGTATGAAGTCACTGATAAGGGGATATTGACCCAGAATCTCAGAATACCCTAGACACAATCAGCATATCAATAGATTTCTAAAAAGATGGAAGGAGAGACCCCTGGTCCTGGAAAGACTGGATGTAGGGGAACGCCAGGACAGAGTAATGAGAGGGGGTTGAACGGAGAAAAGAGGGAGGGAAGGGGGCTTATGGGACTTTCGGGGTGGGAGGAAACGGGAAAGGGGAAGTGATTTGGAATGTAAATTAAAAAAATAAAATAAAATTAAATTAAAAAAAAAAAAAGAAAGTACTGAACCAACTAATTTACATCCCCATTTTGAATGATTCTTATAACAACAACAACAAAAATCTGGCTGGTGTTTTACAGATAGACTCCATGCCCTCTTGGCAGCAGTCAAAAGAATGGTCTGGCCTTCTTCTGTGACTTTCTTCACTTCTAGGCTCACAAAGAACTCTGAGAGAACATTCCATTTCCTTGTGATCATACCTTTGATAGGCACCAGATTTCCAAAACGTTTGCTATGTGTCCTCAGTGGAGGACATGAATAGGGGAGAAGGAACACTGTGCTAGCCACACCTTCTCCAAGAAAATGACCCCTCCGCCCCCATTTCTGTACATGTAGAAGGTCCGTGTGGCTAAATGTACATGAATCCTGATTTTCCAGGCTCACACATTTGAATGCCTGGTTCCCAGTATGTAGTGTTGCTTTTGAGAAGTTGTGGCACTTTTATGAGGCAGGGCCTGGCTGGTCAAACTTGGTCTCTAGACGCAAGGCTCTGAAGGGTATACTAGCTTCTGGTTCCTTCCTGCTCTCTGCTTCCTTACTGCTGCAACATGAACAAGCCACATGCTCCTATCATTACAGATAGAGCCTCCCCTGTGAAGATAGACTGAAACCCATGCAAATAATAGCTCAGATCAGTCCATTCTCGATCTCATTGCTTTCACTTGCTGTCTTGTCACAAGCAGTGGAAACAGTAATTAGCTCCATCCTCAAGGAGTGTGACATCCCATGTAGCTTCTGGAGAAGACGTGCTCTCTTACTGGCCAGGAGAATCTGAGACAGAATTAAAGGTATCTATATGTCCCCTAAGTGAAGCCTGATGCCCAGAAATAATGACAAAGAAAGGGGCCCCTGAGTGGGACATGCTAACTCTGCCTGGACTTCTAATTGATCCCTCAGCCACATATGTGTACAGACGCTGGTAAACAGTCTTGCTCATGGGGAAAAAAAAAGAACTGAACTGAGATTTTTTTTTTAGCCCATACATATTACAGGTTGAAAAATATGCAATTTGATTCTAAGCAATTTTATTGCGTGTTGAAAAGCAGCACTCTTTAGAGGAATATAACACAACCTAAAATCACCACAAATCAATACGATGGCTAGGACCCACTCAAATTTCTCTATAAAGTAGCAATAACAACTGTTTCCTGGAAGTGGTGGTAAAACTAAAACAAGATGATTTATTCAGTAGGGTGTTTGAAAAGTACCTGGCTTGTATTTAATGGGCAAGTCATAGCCTATATCTCCTTGGTTCAGAAAAACCAAGAAGCTGTCAAGTGTAGTAAATACTACACTGGAAGACAAAGTATGTCTGTTATTACCAGAATCTTTTAGGTTCCAGAACACCCTAAAAACTGACTCCTCTTTCTAAAAGGAGATCAGCACTTAAGTTATTTGTCAAGGATGCCAACGAACTAAGGGATTTTTAAAATGTTGCACAAAATAAGCCAAAATGTAGAGACAACAAGATTTAGGAGCCCTGGTTAAAAAAAAAAATCACACACAGGTAGGTACATGTGTGCAGGGCTGCAGTGAAGACAAAATGAGAGGCTCAGGATTGCAGAATTTGGGAGGATGGGTTTGGGTTAGACTTGCAGATTGCAGCTAAAATCTACTGGTCCTGTCCAAGTCCATCGTGCCTGTTTATGAAAGGTTCAAAGTAGCTGCTCCTTTCCTTTCAGTCCCAAGCTCTTGACTGTCCCATCCCCTTTTCCTTTCAGGAAGAAATCGCTGCAGAGATGATTCAAAGGTTTCTCCACTCTCAGTGGCTGCAATTATCAACCCAAGGGTCCATAATAAAATGGGCCTGCCCACCTGTTCTAGGTGGGGGAACAGCCCTTTCTCAATTCAGGGCCAAGGCCAACAGATAAAACACAAGGCTTACCTTTGGCAGACAGCAAAGGCATTGGAACCAGAAGCTGGTATAACCTTCAAAGCCTTCGAGAGGCCTAGTTTGACCAGCCAGGTCCTGCCTCATGAGTAGTCCTGCTTGGTTATTCCCCTGTATCTGTGTTAGATTAGAATTTTACTTTCATATTTAAAAACAGAGATGCCCCTTGGATGCAAAATAGTGACAAAGATCATGTTGTTTGGTTTGACTTATAATATCCCAACTTTAGAACTGCCCCAGGAATCTAGACTCTACCATGGTGTTGATAAAATTCTTATTTGCAAAATGGAAGGTTGGTGATATACAGAAGAGAAGAATTATCTGGGGATATTTGGCCAGGGTGATTTTACCCTTTTCTTGGCTTGCTTTCTCCCACCAAATTACTCATTTTTTTATATAATTAATGTACTGATAATAATTTTTTTTGTTGCACCATACCGAATACTGTCCCAATTACATTGCAAATACTACTTTATTTAGTCTAACAAGACTGCAAACTGCAGGCCTCTGTTACCACCCCATTCAGCAGATGGAGAAACTCCTGTTGAAAGAAATCAAGAGCTAATGAGGAACAGAGTCAGGACCCAAATGCTCCCATGAGGATTCAGAGTTGGTTGTCTTAATTGTTGTCCTCTGTTGTCCCCAAGTGGTGTCTCCATCATAGGTATTTAGTAAATGAGAACAATTATAATAATAATGGCAATTATATCTTTGCCACACATTGAAGGCAATTAAATAATACACTGTCAGTTGATCCACTCAACTAGCAGATTATGCAAATGGGCCACATGCTTGCATCACGGCAGTGTGCTGGCAAAATGGGAAAAATAGAAATGAAATTATTTGTCTCTCTCTGTGTACTTCTGCTGCCTCGCCATTGTAGCTGCAGCATCTGGTGCCGGATGGGTGTTGAGAAAAATTCTTAATGTGTAGCTCACACTGGTCATAGCCTGCAATGATAAATATTATCTTCAGTGTTACAGATGATACATTAGAACAATGTTAGGTGATAGATTAGATCAATGTTACAGATCTTTGTTACAGATGACAATCCTGTGCTAAAGAATAAGTGCTGTTAGGATGGGACATCAGGGTACAGACTCTCCAGACCGATTGACCTTCCTGCGATCTGACAAATTCTACATTTGGTGTAGGTAGTAAGCTATGGGGAGCAAGTCAGCTCTGAACTGCTCTTGGATGGCATAGGTGGTTTATTCTGTCTTTGAGGACCAGCATTTGCTGTGAGATTCATCAAAACTGTTTAGCTTGTCAGTCTTGTTCTAAAGTTTGGTCAATTTAAAAATATGGCAGGGGTAGTTAAGAGCTACCACTTGGCCCAGCCTACATTTGGTGCTTGCTACTGTCAGCCTTGAGAATATAGGTTAATCTTTGTGGGAGAAAGCATGGGAAATAGGACCAAAATAATCACTAATGCACAATGTACCAGGCTGCAGTGTTCCAGTCCCTCTTTCCTTTCATGTTGAATTCACTGCCTTAACTAAGTGGCCCTTCTCAGAGCCAGACTTGTGACTAATGGGCCTTTGATCAGGCTTTGCTTCCTGACAGCTGTGTGTATAAATGAATGTTTATCCCAATTAAGTAATGAACATCGATTCTTTGTACCCCTCTGACTGCAAAGTGTTCCCTCATCTCTAAGAACCCCTGTAGTTCCTATGTCAGGGATAATATCTTCTCATTTGGAACAAGGCTGATCAGGAGAATGTGCCATTAACAACACTTTGGAGAAAAACAGTAAGACTTAAAAGAAGCAATGGAATCAGATTTTTCTGGAATCTGCTCCCATGCTCTTCTAACATAAGGTGGAGGAGAGACTACTCGGTTTTGTTATTGCTTTTTGTTTTGTTGTTTTGTTTTTTTTTGTTTTTTGTTTTTTTTGGAATGCATGCAGTTGATAGCAGGCAAGATGCTTCCCCTATAGGATTTCACTGTATGTACACATTGATCAAGTATCATTATCTCCATTATGCAGAGGAGGGAAATGAAGCACAAAATTAAATAACTTGCTTGTGGCTGCATGGCTTGCCACTGGTTGAATCACAGTTCAAACAGCTCAACTGTAGATTCCCAGCACCTCGAACAATCATCACTTCTTTCATGTACACCATGAGTTTGTCAGGGTTCTGTTTATGGTTCTGCAGCTTGCTAAAATCATGGACTTGAATTGACTCCATACTCTTCCCCTTTTTGGTAGAATAGACAGAACCCAGGGCCTGCCACCCTCTAAGCTTGCCCTTTGCCACTGAGATACACCTCCAGCATTTACAATTCCTGTGTAGTCTGGAGAGGTTCCTCTACAGACTTGAGCTCTACCAGCTCTTCATCTGCCTACCTGATACGGCTGTTGGAGATCAGATCAGCACAAGACAAGGTGCTGTAGAAAAAATGTAGTGGCTTCTTGGCATGTTTGTACACAGCCTGTGTGGCTGCCTGCTGCATTCTAATGCTGCTGGTTCCCTTTCTTGATTCTGCAAGACACACTTGAGGTTGCCTTGCCAATAACAGATTTGTTTTCATTATTAAGGATGCTTTTTGTCTTGAAGCTGGAACAGAAATGGCAATTGAATGTGCTTTCGTGGGAATTTCAAAGATTCCATTTTTCCTGGTGAAAGAAGAAACAGGATCTGATGGAACAGCAATTAAAGCTATGGTTTAAGAACAAATTCGACTAAAGCACGGATGATGTCATGCCATAGTTGGAATTTCTCCTGTTTTCTCAGGCTAGCGGAGTGGCGCAGCCCTATGGAATCTGAACCAGCTGTCAGTGCCTGTCCCAAAAGCTGCTTCTCCCATGCATCTCCCTGGTGAATTCCTCTTTCCAACCCAGAGCCATTGTACTCAGTTCCCTGTAGAGTCCAGAGAACATGAGGGGAGCTAGGATGACATTAACTGTATGGGGTTTGTGGGGTATCAGAGCGGACTTGTACCCTGTAGCAATTTCCTCAAATGGAGACTCATCAATCCTGCGACTGAGTCGTCTGTGTCCCAGCAGATCATCCCTGTGGCCCTTCCATGGCATGTCGAATTGATAGCCACCAAGAGACAAGAGACTATAGTTGCCTGTGCAATCAGTTTCTCCTCTTACCTGATACTAAAATCTTCGTATGCTAAATCCAGAGGACAGGTTGCTCAGAGGCACGAAGGGTGCTAAATCACCACTAATAGCCCACCATGGAAATCCAATACCCAATCTCATTGGAGGAATATCTGCTCTGAGATCAACATTTGCCTGGTACAAAAACCTATAACCAGGATTAAAGTCTGGCAGTTCTTCCAAAAGTTAAACCTATAATTCCCATATGGCCCAGCAATTCCAGTTGAGCAATTTGACCCCTGGGGGTACACTCCATGGAAGTAGAAGCCAGTTCTTAAACAAATCCCTACCCTAATATCCTCAAATACACAATAACCAACCAACCAAACAACTAAACAAACAAAACCACATATGCGCATCACCAGACAGCTGTCTTTATAAACTGTGGTATACCTGCACAATGATTCACCCATAAAAGGAATACTATAGAATGGATTCATGCTACAGAGTGGGCGGCAAACACTATGCTAAGAAAGAAGCCAGACACAAAAGATCATATATGTGAATCTGTCTACAAGGAATATCTAGAACAGGTAAGTTCAACATGAACAGGAAGCAAGTTGTTAGTGACTAGGGGGCAGAGAAATGGGAAATGGATGCTTAATTGGTAAGGGGATCATTTTGGCTTTGTTTCTGTTGCTGTGACAAAGGACCCTGGTTAAAAAAAAACTCACAGAAGAAAAGGTTTACTTTAGTTCACAATTTCAGTTTACGGTCCATCTGATTGGGGAAGTCAAGGCAACAGAAACTTAAAACAGCTAATCACATCATATCCATAGTCAAGAAGAGAAGGTGTATGCTTGCTACTCAGACCAATTTTTCCACTCTCATCTAATTCTGGACCTAAACTCAAGAAATGGTGTCACCCACAGTAGGTGGGTTCTCCCTAAGTCATGAACATAATCAACACAATTTTCCACAGACATGCCAGCAGGGATCTAGACAACCCTCCACTGAGACTCTATTCCCAAGCGACTCTACACTGTGTCAAGTTGAAAATTAAAACTAGTCATCCCAGAGTCTTGTTTTAGAGTGTGGACATTTGATAACTAAATATAAATGGTGAGTGTACATTATCATGTATGTACTAAGTACCATGGGGCCATTAACACAAAAATGCTTGTTGTATTTATATCTGTTACACTACCCAAAATCTCATGTGCAGCAGTGTTCAGAAGTAAATGAAGATGAGAGGTCAAACCTCACTTATGAATCTATCCATCCAGAGATTCACAGCTGAATGGACTATGGGGAAGTAAACTTAGGAGGCCAAACTTACTTGAGGAAAATATCATTGAGGAGAATGCCCTTAAAATCTTATGGTCTCTGGTTCTCTGTCTCTGACCCCTCCCTCTTCCCCACTGTGTGTGTGTGTGTGTGTGTGTGTGTGTGTGTGTGTGTGTGTGTGAGATCAGTCTTCTCTGTATATATTCTCACCACCACAATATTCTCCTTCTCAGCACTAGAACACACGAGGGAAGCAAGCATTTTTTGGGATTTGTCCACTGCTCGTGTCTCTCACCTTTTCTGTGGTCTTCTTAGTCATCCATTTTCAGATATGCTATCTTTTCATGATAAAACTGACTTATAAATGGCCGGTATATGTCAGACCCTGTGTCTTCTGATTAATACCCATGGTTTCCAGTCCTGCAATGCTAAGTTGGTCACAGATGCAACTCCTGACATAAGGATGAGTAAAGTTAAGGCCAGAACATCACAAGCATTAGGTATGTAAAGTAGTTCTACACTTTTTAAAGGCATGGTGGACTTAGATCAAGAAAGTTTTTTTTTTAATCAGCCAGGCAGCAGTGAATACAAAGTAAGTGATAAGTGAGTTGGAGTGATAAGAATAACTGACTTCTTGAATGCTGAACTAGCTGTACACAGGAAGAACAGCTTTATCACGTCCTCCAAGGCTCAGAGAAGAAGAGGCAGAGAGGAGGTTAAGAGCTAGAAGGTGGTGAGCTGGTGAGCAGTGTTGAAGAACTCTCTCCCTTTTGGATGTGACATGACCCTTGCACTCCTGCACTCATATTTGCTATGGTCACCTACAAGACTGGACCCTTCAACATTCCAGCCTGAACTGATGATGGGCTCATGAGATCTCAACCTCTCCCCAAGGAGCTACAGGAAGATAATGGTCATATTCATCAGTAGTGTAGCAATTGGTGAATTGCCCTTGCTCAGTTAAATGTAGAGTGTCAAGCCACCTGGTTTGTGGTAATTTGTTATGCTAATTCTAGGAAATTACCATCACCTCTAAACCCAGAAGTAAAAAATTAACCCGTTAGAGTGAGGAAATCCAAGCCATACTGCCATACTTCAGAGATGCCCTCTCACTCTCTGTTCTGTGACTTTTCCTGGAGACACATGAACAGATATCCACTTACTCTAGATAGCACACTGCTTATGGAAAAAGGAAACAATTTCACTCAAGTCTAGCTTGGTAAGCCTCTGAGTTTATTAGAGTTATTTACAACCCAACATCACCAAAATGCTCACCCTACCACAGCATGAGTGATGACTCAAAAAAGTGATACCCCTAGAGTTTCCTGTATAACTGACAGGCAATTCTACTAAAGAGTATCACACACACACACCAACAACTGTTATATTATATACATAATGCCTATATAACATTGGGGAGAGCCTTCATGAACCTTTTAACTTTCTGAGCCTAGTAACTTTCTCTAATTTCCTAAGTCTAATTAGGTTTCCCCTTTCTTCACTTCCTAAGAAATAGATACACAATACTCACTGGTTTGGTGAGGTCACCAGTCCTGTTGGTACATGAAGACTTTGTTCACAGGACAACCACAGCAGTATCAAAGTCAGTCTTAAACTGCCCTTCCTCCCCACTTTCTATCCTTGGCTTTCTATTATGTTCATGGCATTCCTTAGTCCCCAACCTTTAGTCCCTTGTCACTTTAGATTCAAAGCACTAAGTCTTCTAGTCTGTCTCTCTGAACTACATATTTTGATATAAAATTGCAATTAAAGAGGTCACAAGAAAAGGCACATGACATTATATTCATATAAAAACTGCTGCTGCCTGGCTTGCACTCAAACAACTCTTAGAACACACTTATTTTCATGGTTGGTCTAACTTATTTTTGATTTCTGTCATTTACATTCAAGATTCTCAATTGTGTTTTAATGTCCCACTGAGTACAGCATCACCAGATACTGAGAATCATTCATTGAATCTTTTTTTTTTGTCTCTTTTCTCTGAGTCAAAGAGAGGGAGATCAGTTCTCTATGATCAACTCATGGAGACATTGCTATTCTAGAACCATAGGCTACTGAGGTTCCAAAAGAGTTTTTGAAAGAAGCATGTGATTAAGGAAGATACTCCTTCACTCCGTATTTATCAAATACTAACTTCAGTACCAGGCATTTTGGTAAATGTTAAAAATAGACATGAATGAGAAGAAGGGTGTATGACCTTAAAAGAGCCTACTGTCTTGACTATATTATTAAACAAAAGGAATCCATATGATAAGGCAGTAAAAGTTATCCTATAGTATAATAGTTCTGTTGTAGAAATGGGATATTTCTGAAGATAGGCTCCAGTCTGGTGCTGGATGGTCTCCGTCCTTCCAACTTTTCTACCTTCTCTGTCTCCCAGGTAGGACCTCTAAGAATGACCTCTATGTATACTCACACCTTCTGGTCTCCAAATTGCTTCAGTTAATGGGAGAGAATGGCTAAGGAGTGAGATGGTGGAGGAGAATCACTTCTGTTATGATCATAAAAAGAGAAGGAGGTTTAGAGAAGCTGGTGTACTATACGGCAGTGTGGGGGAAAGGGGCGCCCCGGTGGGCCCATGCCGAGGCATCCCTTCCCCCTGAGGGATTAGACACACACAGATGTAAAGTTTATTTAGAGCAGAGGATGGGAGTTAATGGGGTAGTGGAGGCAGAGAAAGGCAGAGAGAGTAGAGTAGAGGCCTGCTATGACCACGTGGAGAGAGGGGGGAGGGGAAGAGAGCCCAAGAGGGGTAGAGAGAGGCTGAAAGGAGCAAGAGAGAGCAAGAGGCAAGAGACAAGAGAGAGAGAGAGGAGGGGCAAGCAGTCCCTTTTATAGTGGGCTAGGCCTACCTGACTGTTGCCAGGTAATGGTGGGGTGGTGCTTAGATAGAACCCTAACAACTTCTCTTTCATACTTCCTAGAATGTGCCACCATGTCTCTTATGGGACTGGTCATGTCCAGTGAATACTGGGTTCCAGGGATGCTTAGTAGAAGAGAATCTTTGCAGTGTCTTAAAGGATGGGTACGTTTACAGCAGGCCTGTAAAAGTGGAATGGAATCTCCAAAGTTGATGTAAGATCAAGGTCAAGGCTGGAAGTCAAGAGAGCACATTGCTCATTTGGAGACGAATAAGGCACCTTGTTCTTCACAGGAGGAAGTTTACAGGGGATGATGGAGGAAAAAAAATCAGGAAGCTGAAAGGTTGTGGATGCTACAGAAAGGCTTTGCGGTTTGAGCCTGTCTCTAAGTGTTGAGAAATTTCAAAGACACTGACTTAAATACCTAGATTCCCAAAGATCTTGCAGAAAAAATTGATTTCAGAAATGGAAAGTTAGTGTAGATCCCTAATCTGAATTTTTTCTTTATCGGTTTTGCATTCTTCGTTGCTTGGTGGGTTTAACAAAATCCACTCACAACCCACAGGCTGAGTACAGCTGTTGACTTTTTTAATTGAAAATTAAATAGCTTCAAAAGCCTTTTCTTCTTGGTTTCAATTTATTGGGCCCTCTCCTGATATATTATGAAAAAAGGGAATATTCCTCTTGAGAAATGTCACAGTTTCATTTAATTACAAAAACTATGTTGCTAAGCATGACAGTCTTTCATGGGTCTTAATAAACGGGAGAGCTTGATCAGAGTTAAGGTTATTGGCTCCAGTTTTAGGGAAGGGAAACAAAAGAATCAGGGGTTGTCAAGTCTCGTGTCTGCTGAGGGAAGAATGACAAGAGGAAATTGAAGAACAGAAAAGTTTAGTACTGTGGTTCTCAAACTTACTAATGCTACGCTGTGACCCTTTAATACAGCTCCTCATGTTGTGGTGACTCCAACCATACTATTATTTCATTACTAACCCAAAGTTGCAATTTTGCTACTGTTAGGAATCTTAATGTAAATATCTGATATTCAGGATATCTGATATCTGACCCCCAAAGGGGTTCCAAATCATGGGTTGAGAACAACACTGTTTAGTAGAGATATAATGTCAACCTTAAACGTGAGGCACTTATGAAAGTTTAAATATTAAATATTAAATGTGGTATTCAAGAAAGATAAAAAATAGGAGGTGGAAATAGACCATGTGTCCATGGGTGCAGAAATGAGTAAACACTTATTATACATACATACATACATACATACATACATACATACAGTGGAACCATATTCTCTCTCAGAAACTAGGACCATTCAGATACATACAGCATCCTGGATGTCATGACATGATATAACACCCTTGTGTTAAGCAAAAATAGCAAAGCAACAGAAACCCAAATTCAGTGCAATCCCACTCATTTGAGTTACCCAGAATAGTTAAAAGTTTAGAAACAAAAAGTGAGTAACTGTTGCCCAAAGTAGAGGAAAGGAGGAGAGTTTCAATGTATACAGAGCTGTGAACTTTTCCAAGAGTTCACTTTCGATGCAAGTGTGCTTAAAACTACCCAACAATACCACTAAGACAGTTTAGGTGATGCATTCCATGCTCTGTGTACCTTATCATGGTTTTCTGGAACATGAAATGAACCAGTAGCGCTGATGTTAATAGTGTATTTTATTTATGCAACCAGAAATCTACTGAGACATTTGATTTTTTTCTTTTTTTTTTTTCACCGTAAGCTGTTAAAATCTACTGTATATTTTCACACTTAATGCAACACCCCAATTTGATCTGGCTGTATTCCAAGTGCTCAATAATAACATATGGTTGGCAGCTATCCTATAGGGAAGGGCAGGCTCAGCACAGTGGACAGGGACACACAGGGACAGGTGCTTCCCTTAGGCTTTTCTTTTTCCTTGCTAGTTTCTGCATGACTGGCCCAATGGTGTCTTCAGGGATCATAGGAAGCCACTGAGCTGAGGTGCTGGGTCCTTTGCTACCACTCTCCTGGCCTTGCTTGCAACCCCAATCTCCTGGTGCATAAGCAAAGTGCTGCCAGAGGCTATTGACATCGCAGTCAGCTCTGTGATCTGGGGCTGGCTGACTGACATCACAGAGCTTTCCTTACTTTGATAGTAAAGATGAGGAGAGCAGCTCTCTCTCTCTCTCTCTCTCTCTCTCTCTCTCTCTCTCTCTCTCTCTCTCTCTCTCTCTCCCCCAAGGCCATGGCAAGGATTAAATCAGAACTGCATAAAGTTATCATAATAATAAGTAGTGTAGTCACTGGCAACAGCTATCACCAACAGCATCCTTATCACTGTTGCTGCTGTTTTGGAGATACAGCAGAGTCTCAATGTTCTTTTAGATTTCCATCCTTCTTTCAGCCTTTGTGTCTATGGCAAGGTGATTCAGAACCCAGACTCAGTAGTAAGCTCAAATTGTGGTCCTATGACTTCCAAGTGTCCTTCATCTAAGACTTCTTTTCTGCATTTCTCCCTTCTTCCCTTGGCCCCAAAACATAAGGCCCCATATACACTCCAGTGTGACCTACTCATCCCTTAATTTTTAAAGCTATGGAAGGGGACTGTCAGGAAGGCAAACCACACGGGGTCACCGTGAGGAGGAATCAAATAATGTAGACCAACCACCTAAGCATGGCTCAGTGCACGGCAGACCCGGAGCAGGTAGGCCCCGTCATCACTTTATAAAAGGCTGCTGGTGCAACAGCAGATAAAGCAGGAACTCTACTTGCCCTACTGGGCATAATATTGTAGGAAAGTTAGACTTAATAAACCCAGCAAGATAATAGTGATTGAGGGTTACTACCACATGGAAGTTTTCAGTAAGTTCTTGTTTAAATACTTAGGCTATAGCTTGAGAATCCCTCCTCCTCTCCTTAGAGGACACACGTTTGCTCTATCAGACGCATCCCAGCATGCAATTTCTCCATAGCCTATTAGTTTGTGGAAGCAACAGCTACTCTCATACGCAGATCTGCTTAGGACCTCCAGTGACTCTTAGTTTGGTGAAGCAACACTAAATCCTTGCTGACTGAGAAAAGTCAATAATCCCTGAAAAAAAAATAAAAGAAAGAAAGGCTCTCATTGATCTGCTTGGCTATGGAAGGAAAATCTTCCCCCCAGGACTCTGCTATTTCTCCCTACATAGGTCAGGGTGACTAAATGCATGCTGAACAGCAAGCGAGGTCCCCACTGGCTAGCCTCGGCCTTTGCAAATAATCATTGAGTGAACAAAGAGATTATTAGCACTGAAGCAATTTATGGTGAGCTACACGGACCAGGAAAGCGAAGAATAATCACTTAACTTATCAGACACAAGCAAAGAAAAATGAAAAATATATAGAGTTGATAGCGTTGTTTTTATTGAAAACTAAACTAAAGTATCCCACAGTTCTTACTTGGTAGAAAGGAATAACCATGGTCTTCTCCCCTTCCCCCGCCCCATCATCAAAGCCTACAACTTGGGGTGAAGTCCACACAGAAGTAGAAAGCACAGAATGTGCTCTTTTCTTTTTCTTTTTTTTTTTAACCCTCCAATAAGCTTGATGAGCCCTTATCTTCCCAAGGACTCTCACCCCATTTTGTCAGGGCATCAGCCTCAAATTCAAGATGTGAGTTACCTTTATGTTGCCTTTGTTGAGGTTGGAAGAGAGGCAGACTCCAAAGACTATGCTAGGCTGGCTGCCTCCCTGAGAGGTCAGCCTATCTACCTTCCTTTCTTCACTATCTACAAAGCTTGGAAGTAGAAGCTGTTGAGCATGCTTTCTCACAGGAGGGAACCCTGAGAAGCCACAGGCTGGTTCTCTGCAGTATGGCCCTGTCTGTTCTAGAAGTTAAGCACCATCTTTAAAAACACAGCCAGTATCTTTTCATGGATCCTCACTTGGGGTGAGGGGCGGGGAATCTCTTTGCATAAGGCTCCAGACAAATTGATGATTTTTAGATGATGGTTTTGGACAGTGGAAAAAAGAGTCAGAGAACATGTCCATAAGCATGAAAAGCCCATTCTGATGTGAAGACCTCATTTTTCCCAGGTTTTTTTTTTCGGGGGCGGGGGAGGGCTAGGGGAAGTAAAATGTGTCAGTCACAGTACTATTCATAACAGCACCTAACAGTTACAGACAAGCTGGAAACAATTTAAATATCCAACAGTTGCTAAACAACCAATATAGCATATTTACTTAAGGGATTAATTCAGTGACTCCAGCTGTAATTAACCATCCCTGTGAGAGTAGTACCAGAAGACAAGAATGGAGAACGGAATAATGCTGGGGTAGAGGCAAAAGTGAGTCCAATGAGGCCACGGTTATCATTGTGTCAGAGATGCTCCGGATGAGAAGACAGAAAAATCACAAGTGCTAAGAGGTCGAGGTTTAGAAAAGGTCTCATGGAAATATTCTGTAACGTTTCTGTGGTGCACCGTTATCACTAATGACAGAGATAAGCTCCAACAAAACACAGACATCGGGCTATTGATCTTGCCCCATTCCTTCATCTTTCTCTAGGTTGCTGACGTTAGATCTCTCTCAGGTTGTCTGTGCAGGCTCAATGCTATGATGCCATGGATGATGGCGCCTCATATTCTGACAGCCACAAATACTGAGCCCTTTTCCACTCAGATGGCTACTTGAGCTCTCCTGCCATTTGGTGGCAGCTCTGAACAGCCTCACCTGCAGCTACACCTGGTGCACCATGCTGTGAGAATGTTCTATAGTGCTTCCTTGAGGGGAAAGCATCCCCTGCAGAACAGATGGCTCCCCCCTCCCCATTCCTTGCCCTGGCTCTTATTTCATTGCACACCCCATAGCAACTTAGGAGCAGGGGCCCTGACCCTCCTGTGTACTGGCACACAGTTGTGAACCCAAGCTGCTGGCTGGAATCTCTCTTCCTAGCCAAGCCTCAGTGTGAAGTGCTTGGGATTCTTCTCCCTTATTATGCACAGCTGTTGGAAGCCAATTCCTAGGACATGCAAAGAGCCCCTCCCTTTCTCCCACTCTTTCCTCTTTTTCTTCTCCTGGGGATGATGTGCTTGCTGGTTTGCTTTTCCTGCAAGATTCCCTGGCTCAGCGATGTAAACTGACCCCCACAAAAAAGAATGCCAGAGAGAAGTGGGCGTGTGTGTGTGTGTGTGTGTGTGTGTGTGTGTGTGTGTGTGTGTGTGCCTGTGTGTATTTTGGATGTATGTGCATGTGTGTGCATGATGTGGACTAGGGTGTGTGTGTCTGTGTCTGTGTGTACATGCATATGCATGTATGATACCTGCACATGCATGTGTGTGGTGTGTGTGAACATGTATGTTGTGTGTGTGTGTCCATGTGTGTACCATGTCTTCAGACATTTAACCACAAGCAAGTTTATGACAGGGCACCTGTAGTCACCATTACCCACAGGTGCACAAGGAGCTCATCCTGCCGAGAGAACCTGCTGCCTGCTGCGCAAGCGCTTGAGAGCAAACCGTCCTCCTCCTCCCATATCCTTCCAACTTCAACATACATTCAGTGTTAACAGGTAGAAAACTCCAGGGCTTAGTTTTAAAACAAAGCAATCAAAAACTTTATCGAGTCTAAAATCATCCTGATGCCGAGACCCGCGTGTTTGCCCCGGCTGACAGACCTGCGCTTTCCGAGCCTGGATTGTGCTCAGTGACTCCTTTAAACACGACAAGTGCCAGGTTAAACTGCGTTGGTGTTGGTGTTGCTTACTCCGAAGGACTTAAACCGAGGACTGGAGATAGAAAGTAGCCCTTACCCTTTCCCAGTGGGAAGTATGTAATCCCCTCTCCAAGGGAAGCCACTGTGTGGCCAAGACATAAAGATCCACACCTGTGCCACAGAAACTTGGGAAAGAGCCCCTTTTGGGGGAATCTTTCTGCTCTGAAAGCTCTTCAGGGCTGAGGTGACTTTCTGCCTTGCAGCCCACCACAGAAAATAAGAAAACAAAGAGAAACCCTTCCCCACTTGCTGCTGTTTATGTTTTATAATCCACAGATGCAGAAAACGTAAGTGCGTGTGGGCACAGTCCGTTGCCTCCTCTGGAAGAGGGGCTTAGATCCCAAATGCACTTGGTGATTGTGTAAAGAATTACTTCCACTCCTACCCACAGGAAAAGCGGCGACCCAAACATACACACACACCTCCCAGCTAAGCCCCCTCCCAGCATCCCGTTCCCAGCTGCAGAAAATAAGCGCTACTCACATGCAGCAGTCTCAGCCTCTCTTTACCTCTCCCCGGTCTGTGCACCAGCGGCTGCTGCTTCTCCTGTTGTAAACGAAACGAACCTTCACCAGCAGAGATGCTTTTCCTCTGGGCTGCTTTGTCTGAGATTCCCCAGATGAACACCGGCTCGTTTATGTCATTATCTGAGTTCGATTGCTCCCCTAACACCGGCAGGGCTTTGGGGCTGTCTTCCAGTGGCTGGGATTCTGGTAAGAGAAACAACAGACCTGAACCTGACAACCGATCCCATCAAAGCACTCCAGGGGATGGCAACCCAACACTATGAAGTAACACATCAGCTTACAGTGATACTCTACAAAGCAGTAGATCATCTGTCTCCTGTTGGCCCTCGGAACCTAACTAAGCGAGAATGACATTTTTTACGAACTTATGACTTCCAGGGTGGCTCCAGGTAAAATCACATAGGCACCCCAAAATGTTAGTCTTGCAGGCTTCATTTGTTTTTCGTGGTTAAAATCAGTAAAGAGATAACAGCATTTGGTAGTTAGAAATTAAAAGTTAATACTAGACCAGGATTCGTAAGTCTATATGGACTTGGGACATCAGATGTGCCCATCAATTATTAGCTGTGTGGATTTGGACAGGGTCTTTGTCATCTCTGAAACTTCATTTCACCTGTGCATTGGTGGTGACAGAACTTAGCCCCTAGGAGAGCTACAAAAAGAGGGGACATAAACCATTTCACTTGCACATTGGTGGTGACAGTACTTAGCCCCTAAGATAGCTGCAAGAAGAGGGGACATGAAAAACCTCCTTCACAATAGTGTACTATCTATTGGGCATCTCCTAAAATATGTCATCTGCACTCACACTTCCACACTGTTTGACCACGCTGAGGAATCTTCCTCTTTTAATGAAATCCTAATAAAATCTTATTATCAAACTTTGAGATCATTCCAATGTTGTTATTAATTGCTTCCTTGGAGAAAACAAATATGGATGTTCTTTAACTGTAGGGCAATCTTCACTTCCAAGTCTCAATTATGTAAGAATTCTGGGATATCTGTTCCTCAGGCATTGGGAAACAGAGCCACAGGATGATCATAATTACCCAGTGAGAAAAAGGACTTCTGATGCTTTCCTCAGAGAGGCTCGCATGGTGGGCTGGGGCTTGTCAGATTTTGACAAGGAGAGTTTTGGCAGAGAAACTTACGTTCATCTCCAAACATAAAAGAGAATGTGTTCAAATGAAAAAAATCTGTAATGTTTATGTCTGAGGAGATACAATGTTTATGCTCCGAGGGAGTAGAGAATATTGACATTCATGACTGGTCATAACTGACTTCTCTTCTGGAAGTATCAGAGGGAAGCTCAGACCAAGAATAAAGACTAGTTTACTCTTTCAGGGAATATCCACCATATTGATGTGCTTTTCATGAAGCTAATCCAAAGATTGGCCAATGACTTATCGAGCTCCACAAAATTTTTATACCATACCATAAGGCATGTTGGATGGAAAACATGGGTCAGTGTCCAAATAGCTCTCTCAGCAAATCAGGGTGGGAAAGAAGTGACCAGAGACAGTACATACAGGGTCTTCCTAGGGAGGTTGATGAAGAGATAGCCTCTCTATAAAGATCTTGTAGATGATGTGGAGGAATGAACCAAGGGAAGGAGGAATAATAGCCAGGACTCTCATTCCCACATAGAACTCAGAAAGTCTCAAGAAGATCCCAAAGCAAGAAAAGGACCATTTCAGAAGTGTTTGTCAAATACTGAGCAAAGTGTCTGCTGATTGCCAGGCTCAATAAATGTTAGAAATTAATAACAATACAGATTTTCCCTAGTTCCTCTTTAAAACTGTTCTCTTTGTGATATCTCTTAGGGAGCTGGCTCAGAAGTTGAGGACTTGCTCCACCATCACAAAGACCAGAGATTGAATCCCAGCACTCACAGCTTGTGCGGCAAGCTAGGTACCTCCAGATCCAAGGGATTTGATGCTCTCTTCTGGCCACCTGTGTGTATCCACATATACCTCTGCATACAAGTGTGTGCAAGCATGTGAGTGTGCGCACACACACACACACACACAGAGAAAATACATTTTATAAAATACCTCTTTCTGTAATACTTCCTCTCCTTAATTGTATTTTTCTCCATAATATCAATGACCAAATAACATGCAATATGCTTTTTAGTTTTTCTATTTACTTCCGAAGATTACTTATTTACTTACTTAATTAGTTACTTACTAACTTACTAACTTACTTACTTACTTACTTACTATTGATGCTGGGAGTTGAATGTAGGGCCTTACATGTGCTAGGCAAGCACTCTAACCACTTGGATATACTCCCTATGCAATGTAGCTTTTTTTTTCTCTCTCTCTCTTTTTCTCTTACAACTGCTTACTGGGTACCTAGAAGTGAGTCTGTTCTAAGTAGATATTCATTGGATGTTTCTTGAACATATGAATATGACTAATTTAACAAACTCCCATGCCTGCAGTTACAGAGTTGGTACCAGTGCAAACCTCCAGCCACACACCCTTTATTCTTTCTAAGGTACCGACCCTTAAGTGAGGTATGAGCCATGTGGATTTACTTCTGCCTACTAAAGTGACATTTTCATTTTCTAGTGCTTGTTGGGATGTCTGCTACATTTCAGTGGCTTTAGGCTATATTGCTGTCATTGCTCACTGACGTTTCTATCAACAAAATACTTTGTAAGTTGTGGGTGTGTTTCATGAAAGAGAACAGCCACTTTATTCCTTTGAATAGATTTATTGGAAATCAATGTTGTGGTTGAAATGAGAGTTTGGCTTATGACAGTTGTCCTTGACTGTTCGTGCAGATGGAAGAAGTTGCCTCTAAAGCTTTTCAAATGTTCTTTGTGTACAAAATTATTTGAGAGAAAGTAAGCAATCCTTTGGAATAATTGAATTTTTGGAACATGCCTTAGGAGTGCTGGTTGAACATAGCAAGTGACCAGAGACTCTGCAAGTTGTTTAAAGCAATACGTGGGAAAATGAATTTTGCTTTTTCTTTTTTTTCATTTTTGACATTTCACTTAGTATTTTGAGGATCTCTTAAGTTCCATTGGGAAGAACATGCTGTCCTCTTGAGGTAGACACACTAGAAGCCTCCATGGGGGAAAGAGCTGGTAAGATGCCAAAGGCATTTGACTTAGACAGACATGCCAGGCTCCATCCTGGTTCTGTCTGTGAACATCTAGGAGACCTTGACAGAAGCTCTCCACTTCACTGACAGTTTTATAAAGAAAGAGGATGGGCTTAGTGTGCTTGCTTATCTCTTCCAGGCTTAAGTTTATTCTGTTCTCCCGCATGAGGGTGAATGAGTTCTACACAGTGGTGTAGACTAGCTAACTTTCAAGGTGTTGATGTCAAAAACAAGCAGATACAACCCACCTGGTCAAGATCAGATTAATTAATTAATTGACCTTCTGGTTAAATGTACAGACAGTAGGGTAAACTCCATTTTTACATTAAAGGAATATGTCCTAGTATGGGACACATCCAAGCACACAGACAATGGTGATGTTATTTTGTTAGAACAGCAGCAGTGACCCTCGGTTAAGGTGAAGATTTATGGCTAACTCTTTGGGGCATGTGAACTTCCACCTGACTCTTGGAAAGTAAGAAGAAATTGTTGGGGGTGAGGGGAAGATTCAAGAAAGCATTACCTGTCAGGGCAAGAAAGATTCTAGAATGGGGTCATGCCAACCCAGTTGAGACCATGAAGCACAACTGTGATCTTCTATCTTGTTTCCCCTAATATCTGTAAGCTAAAAGGTCTTATTTTTGTTGATCATAAGGAAAGGAGGTTTGGGTCTCAAATCCTATTCATTGTATACAAAAGGTAGTGAAGGAACTGTAAAGAGAGGACTGGAAATGCGGTTTACATTTCTTTGCTGATGGTGACCTCCCATCTTGTCATTTATTCTCTCCTACCCCAGCTTTTAGTGTTAGACTAAGTGAATGATGTATAGGTACTATGGCCACATAGGATATGGTAGCGTCCACCAAACAGAGATGAAATATATCTAAACAGATCTGGTGTGAGGAACCATTTTATCATGGGGAATAGGATACGAGGTTAATAAGAAGACTTCCATGTCTTGAGTCTTGTTTCAGAATTCACTGCCCTCATCTACTTCATAAGCCCTGTGAGCTCAGTGAGATCATCAATGTAAATTTTCTTCTTAAAAATGTGTATTTATGACAGAGTAATGAGAGGGGGTTGAATGGAGAAAAGAGGGAGGGAAGGGGGCTTATGGGACTTTCGGGGAGGGAGGAAACGGGAAAGGGGAAGTGATTTGGAATGTAAATTAAAAAAATAAAATAAAATAAATAATAAAAAAAGAATATATCTAATAAAAATAAAATAAAATATAATAAAAAAAATGTGTATTTATGGGTGATTTGCCTACAGGCGTCACTTGAATGTGTGTGTGTGTGTGCGTGTGTGTGTGTGTGTGTGTGTGTGTGTGTGTGTGTAGTGCCCTTGGAGACTAGAAGAGGGCACCAGGTCCCTGGAACTGGAGTTAAGGGTGTTGGCAGCTGCTCTGTGGGGGCTGGGAATCCAACCCCAGTGCTCTGGGAAAGCAGCCAGTGCTCTAACCCATTGAGCCATTTTTCCAGAGCAATGCAAACTTCTTAACCCAATAATTAATACAAAGGAAGAACTTAATAAATTTTAGTTGATTACTTTGTGTTAATACTTTTTCAGAAATGGACACCTGGAATAATTAAACAACTTAATATTGAATTATTCAACTTAATATCTTCTCATATTAAGCTATGAAAAATTAGAAATAAATCATTGCAATTTAACCATAATGTCAACAATCATTGCTTAAAACATTGTTAGAGGAAACCTATCAGAATCTAACATGTCAAGTTATAACTTTAATTATAAGAGACCAACATGTACTTGGATATCCAGGGCAACTGTGAGCTAAGAATAGGGTTGAGACTGCCAAAGATACAGTTCATGCCTTTTTTCTTCCCCCCACTTCTCCTTCTCTTCCTCATCTGCCCTCATTCTCCTCTTCTTCCTCCTCATCTTCCTTGTCCTCCTCTTCCTCTTTCTCCGCCCCCCTCTTTTTTTACCATTTGGTTTACAGACCCTTCTTTTTTATTTGACCTTCTTCCGTTGCATTTGTCTGCTGCTTCCCATACTTGATGACTAGTGACACAGAATGCTCTTGAATAATTAGCTCCTTGAGAAAATCATGCACCGTTTTGACCTAGTCATTTTTTCCTCTAGCTTCTCCAAGACTCACTCCCCTTCCCACCCACCCAGATGTATGTCCTCTTTTCCCCATCAAGTCCAATTCCTGCTGCCCATATATTTCTGGAGACAGGATTAATTTTTGTATCTTGCATTTCTTCACAACTTCTTCGTAGTTCATCTTATTTATACATTATACTTTGCAGATAGCAGAGTATATAGGTTCAAATGACTATCCATCTCTGCATTGATATGGAGCAATCACATATCTATTATTCTAAGTCAACATTATGTAATATGTGTACAATGTAACAAGATGACAGACACATCTTAAGGAACTGGAATCTCATGGAGATGAGGTTCACAAAAGCAGTTTAATAATCACTTAGCTTATTGAGTTTTCAGGGCCTATATTGGGAGTTTTAGACTCTTGGTCAATCTTAGGGCTTTCTATTATAGGTCAGGAGCTTGGAGAGGATAAGGTATTTCCCTGGCTTCTGACCTGAGTGCATTCTTCATAGGAAATAAAGGACAGCACAAAGTTGCACTTACCAAGTTCCCTCCAGGCCCTTGTCCCTCTAGTGTTTCTACACAAAATAACCTTTCACTCAATTCCAATTAATTAAGAATTCTGTAAAACATATATGTCAGTTTTTCATTTGTGTGTGTTTGTACGTATGTATGTGTTTGTATGTGTATATGTGTATGTGTGTGTCTGTGTGCATGCATGCAGATGCACACATGTGTCTGTGCACTTCTGTGCATGTGTTCCTGTTTGTAGAAGCCATAGGACAGCCTCAGGTGTCCTGAAAGTCTAGGAAGTGACCATTGCATCTGACTTTGGTGTATTGATCTATTTTGTCTACCACATGAATGACATGAATGTTTTTATCAGCCAGCCAACACCAAATGGTGATAGCAAAGACCAGTGAGTGTCAAAAGGATTCCTTATCCTTTACCCACTGGAATGATGGGAAGAGAACTAGCAGGTAAGTCCTTAGGCTGGATATGCAGTCTTTCAACTGGACCAGGAACATATCAGTTAAACTAGGCTGGTTATCTACTAAACCCTAACCATCTGTCTATCTGCTTCCTGAGTTGGTATTGCAAGTGCACATCACTACACTTATACTTTAAATATTGATTTAAGGATAGAACTTGGTCCTCGTGTTTGTAAGGCAAGCACTATAAAATGGCTGGCACATTTCCCTAGCCCAGTCTGCTAGTTTTCATTAAAGTTAGTCCACTGCTCTGCTGAGCAACATCAGATCTGGGATATGGTTTTGTGTGGCCAGTGAAACATGTATGGAAATGTTTTCAGCTCTATGATTGGATAGAGGTCATTTTCTTTCTGTTTCTTCAGGAAAAGAGAATGTTATACGTGAACCAGAAGCCACTTGCTGGTGAGTTTGGGGAAGGAGGGGCCACTGGCTCTCAGATTTCATTGCTGCTTTGTGGCTCCTCTTGTTTCATGAGGATGTCACGTTCTTGGTAACAGATCCTCCACTCTTCAAATGAGCAAACATGGACAAGCAGAGAAGCTCTGTCTCTACCCGGGACCTACAGAAGACAGAAGGGGCTGCAGCTGGGAGAGACAGAGCAAGGCCATATATCATAGCAATTACTCTGAGTTATCAAGAAAGGTGACAAGAGAAACTATTATCACATTTGTGGGAAAGGAGATTTATGGTTTGGTAGCTCAAAAGCATGACAGTTTTCTCTTCTGATAAAAAAAAAAAATCACTTTTCCAGTGGGGATACAAAGCCAGGCCCTCTGCTTGGAAAGTGGAATCCATCAAGTTGGCTTGTATAGTTCTCAGCCCCAACCTACAAATGTCTCTTTCACTACCTTAGGATAAATAATATGCTGGATTCACAAAGTCTAACATACTCCTTGTCCGCTAAAATCCAGCCTGCCTCCGTCTCTACACTTCCTGTTTGAAGCATCATTGTATTTTGAATTTTGTACATCTACTTTGAAAGAAGCATAGGGCATTACAAGCCTACATATTCTCTTAATAACCCTCAGTAGGAAACATTTCTTTGAGATAAACTCCACTTCTCTCCAGGGAGCAAAGAGCATGATAAGGCGGGACATGCACAGTGGGATGTTCTGCCGAAGTCTAAGGCTGAGACTTAAAGGCACGTGATAGGATGTAGGTGAGAAGCAAAACAAGCTCAATGGCTTTTTGTGGACATTTTTTTTTGGTTTTGTTTGTTTTCATTTTTGTCTCTTTGTGTTATTGTTTATTTTAGTTTTGGGGATTTTTGTTTGGTTTTTTGTTCTGTTCTGTTTTTGAAAGGGAGATAAAGAGCATATAAAACTGGCTTAGGGAAGGGAAGAGCATTTGGGGGAAGGGAAAACATGATTAAAATATGTTGTATGAAAATTTTTAAATTAAAAAATAAATCATAGCTTTTTAAAAAATAAAATGTCTGCTAGCTGGGTTTGGTGGCTCACACCTACAATCTCAGCACTTGGAAGGCCGGGGCAGGGGATTGCTGTGAGTTCAAGGCTATCATGGGCTACTTGTGAGTTCTGGCCTGAACTACTGGGTAAAAACCTGTTCCAAAAAATAAAAGATAAAATTAAAGTCTGCTAGTGAATAAGTGACTGTATAGATAAATTAATTAGCTAGTTCAGCACATTAACACACCTCGAAAAGCTGAGCTATATTTATTCAGGAAGGCAAGATTTATTCAGAATGCCCCCAATCACAGGAGTCTTTCAGCAAACACAACTGATAAATATCCTGAACACTGAAACTTCACATCTAAAGTCGACTATAGTCTCATGCCATGCACCTCTAACCCACTAGGGAGGTTAGACAACCTTTCCATCTCAAAGCACAGGCAGCCTGATTTCAGGGCCCAACTCTGAGAGCAAGCCAGGAGGCAGAGAGCACCTGCAATAGTAAACAGGCATCTCCATCAGACTTTCCCTGAAAGCTGTAAGACCTACAGACTAGTGCTTTGCCCTGGCAACCTTTCAAGTTCCATGGTCAAGGCTACTTGGCATTGACAGAAGACTCAGCCCCATTGGAGGCTCCGGGGTCAGTTAATACTGAGGGCTATTTATAAAGATCTTATTCTAGCGGAGAGGTCTTCAGGGTCAAGGAACTCTTGCTTCCAGTGTGGTCCCAAACTCGTGCTTCTATTGATTTATCTTGTGCCAGTGCCTAATCTCTTTCCACTTTTCCTTTCTAGCCTTTAAACGCAAGTCCTATCTTTTTTCACCACTCCTAAATGTATCCGTTCTTTTTGCACAATGTGACTATTTGAATGAGACTAAAACTTAAAGGATATTGGTTTCATCAGGGTTTTTTTTTTAAATCAGAAATTTAAATTAGCGATAGTTGTAGTTTCCCCAAGACTAAAGTGCACAAAATAGTGTCTGTGGAATAAAATCGCATGGCTTAAAAAAAAAAAAAACTAGTTTTATTTTTTTTTCCTTCTGAAAATTCCATACATGAACATAGCAAAATTGATCTACCTGCTCTCCACTTGGCTCTCGAGCTCCCTCTGTGTTACATTCCTTTCACGTCTTTTTCCCTCCAATAACACACAAAACTGAGTGAGTGCTGCCTATGTGTACATGACTGTGAGCTCAGTTGCCACGACCCCAGTAAGGAATGGTTCTCCTCCCTCAGTGGCTATCTACTGCCAGTGACAACGCAACATGACGTTGAGGGTCTGGAGATCATCCACCCCATCTATTCCAGAATTTATTTGGCTTGATATCATGTAGGATTTGTGCAGCAGACACATCTACTGTGAGTCCACATCTGTGACGGCTTTGCCCACAAGACAACATTTCTCAGCTCTCCTCTTCAGCCTCTGGCTCCTACATTCTTTCTGATTCCCTCCTCCAATGTTCTCTGAGTGGTGTTGTTGGTTGGATTAATAGAGAAATCCAATGGATGGGGGTGAGCACTGGATCCCTCTCAATAAACTGGCCAGTCCCCAACATCCTTTAAGCCAGCTTATAGTATAATCCATCACTGGTACTAACACTCCCAGTGCTGCCTGAATGGAAGGAATTCTTTTCACACCAGCATCTAGCTTCCTCATGCTATAACTCCATAACTTCCTTTCCCTCTTTTCCATACATCTTATCTGTATTGGACACCTCCTTGTATTCAAATGTAACAGATCTTCTTTGTATATCATCTGGCTGACAAAAAACAAAACAAAACAAAAACAAAAACAGCAACTACTTGGCATTCTTGTCTCTTCAGTGGTACTCTGCTGTGTTAGGTGTGGTGGGCAGGATAATGGTTTCCCAAAGATGGCCATGTCCTGTCCCCTAGAATCTTAGAATATGTTGGGTTACACAGAAAGGGGGAATTACGTGTTCAAATGAAATTAAACTCAGTAATCAAATGAAATTAAAATCAAATCAAATTTAATTTAAATTAAAGAGGTTATTCTGGATTATCCAGGTGGTTACAATCTGATCACATGAGTGGAATAAGGGAGAAGATGATGAGCCAGGAAAATGCATTCAGATCATGATTGGTGGATTTGAAGATCCTGGAAGAGGCTCCCAGTCTAAAAATGATATTGCATCCAGAGACTGGCAATGACCTTCCTTTTAGAATGAACAGGAAAACAGGGGGTTCCGTTCTGCAACTGCAAGGAACCAGAGTCTACCAGACGCACAAGGAAACAAGTCCCCTACTGGAGCTTCTAGGCACGAATTGCATCTTGACTTCAGCTCTATTCTGTATCACGAACCAAAACCCATAAGGCAACACATTTGTGTTGTTTAAGTCTTATTTTCAGGGATGGATTCTTTGGTTTCACCTGAACCCTTACACTGGCATGCTCCTAGTTTCTTTTCTGAGCTTTCTGATACGATCAGAACCTGAAGGTTCTGATACCTCTCAATAGCACCTTCATGGGACCAAATCTCTGATGCATGGGCCCTTTGCAGACATTCATTGGTCATCAAAACTAGTACAGAGGATGAGAGATAGCTCAGTGGTTAAGAGTGTTCACTGCTCTTTCAGAAGACCCACAGTTGGTTTCCAGTGCTGGCCCATGTCAGGCAGTTTGCAAACATCTGTAACTTTAGTTATAGAGAAATCCAATGCCTCTGGCCTCCCAAGACACTTGTACTTTCTCCTCTCTCTCTCTCTCTCTCTCTCTCTCTCTCTCTCTCTCTCTCTCTCTCCCACACCCACACCCACACCCACCCACCCACCCACACACACACACACACTGGAAAATAATAAAAATAAATAAATATTTTAAAGAGCTACAACATAAAATAGAAGAGACATGTTCCATATAACATCTAGTCACAACAGTAATCAGTGGTGGACTAGAGAGGAGCCAGTTTCATGAGCCTTGGGCACAAGAAGTAAAGATACAATGTCAAGGTTCCACATGGTGGTATTTAGTGAGCAGTGACTTCCTAAAGAGTCTGTTTGAAGAAGGAACCCTTTGATCCAGGAAAGACAATTGGATGTGCAGATTCTCTGGTCAAGACTGAACTTGAAGGACATGGGAAAGAGGGATGGTAATCCAAGAGAGGGTGTCATGAGTGCAGAGAGCAACCAACCCATTAGGATTGACTCCCAATCTGCTGTCACACATGGGCATCATGTGACCTCATGTGGTCAGACTTTCCATTGAAGAGGGAGCTACCCTGCATAATTCACATGGAGGTAAAAGACACCAAAGCTTTTTTGTCTTCAGCAAACAGCAATTAAATAAGCAGTGCTAGACAAACAACTAGAAACTAGTAACCACAAACCCCCATTGCTAAACTAAACAGATTCTTGGGGCTTACCTTACTGAGATTATCCAGGTATATCCAGGGGTCTACATCATTTCCAGATAAGCAAGGGGATTTTTAGGAACACCAATATATACAAGTTAACCTGCATTGTCATTGTTGACAGTTGACATAAAGTGACTTTAGGCTTTTAATGACTTTAAACACACTCCCAGAAGCTAAGAACTATGAACTGCAGGTCACAATGAGCAGAGACAGCATCCCAATCTTGCAGTAGTTTTCACACCACAAAGATCAAATTGGCTCTCGGGCAGCTCCAGACTATACAGGACCCATTGCATCTTGCCTGAACTTCTAAGTCACGAATATAGTGATATGAGAACCTGGTGAGCCAGGGTTGTCATGTGGAGCACCGTCTCTAGGTGTGTGCATCATCTGCTAGGTTATTTCACTGGCAAAGCATCCTTTCCTGTGCTGTCCCAGCACTTTCTCCTCTTAGGGAAGCTTATCAGTGATTGGTGGGAAGAAGATTTCTATCTTTCTGTCTCTGTCTCTGTCTCTCTCTGTCTTTGTCTCTCTGTCTCTCTCTCTCATGTGTGTGATGCATAAACCCATTTGTAGTGTGTGTGTGTGTGTGTGTGTGTGTGTGTGTGCGTGTGTGTGTGTATGTACAGATGTGTACACATGTGTGCTGAAGCCTAGAGGTTGATATGAGGGCTCTTCCCCTATCATTTCTCACCTTAGTTTTTGAGACAAGTTCCCTTGTCAAGTCTGGAGCTCACTCCTCTGGCTAGTCTGGATGGCCAGTGAGCTCTAATGATCTGCCTGTCCATCTCCCCAGCTCTGGGACTACAAGAGCACACCACTGGATTCTATTAGTGTGGGCCCTGGCAATGGAATTCAGTTCTCCATGCTTGTGTGACAAACTCTGTGCCCACTGAACCATCCCCTTGACCCAGAGGCTGTCTATCTCACGAATAACTAGGACAGGAGTCAGAATCTTTTATGAAGGGACAATAGCAAATATTTTCAACTCTGAGCCATCTTGTCCCAACAGGCCCATTCTGTCATATATATATGACATATATATCATATATATATATTCTCTCTCTCTCTCTCTCTCTCTCTCTATCTATATATATATATATATATATATATATTATCTCAAACGTGGCTATAGATAATATGCAAACAAATGGACATAGTCTGTTGCAGTACAACCTGACTTTTAATAACAGGCAGTGGGATTACCAGTCCTACTTGCCTACCCTTGCCCTGGACTCAAGATAGATGTCTTATCTTTGTACTAGTGAGAAAGGAGTGCTGGACTATGAATAACTCAAAGCAAAGGGAAATGTTTCAACTCAACCTTCTGCCTGCTCTATACACGGCTCAAAACCTGTTACACTGCTCCTGTGGCTGCTGATTTAGCTTCCTAATTATGCTTTGCTCAGAATGATATTAATATGGGTTTACATTTTCTGAGCAGATCCCACTGGGGACTCGAGAGGAGGCCGTGGGTGAATGTGGAGAGCGAAGCGAGAAAAGCCGGCCTTGTATTAAAATTAGCTACAAGTAATTGAGAGAAGACTGTCTCTAACTGCCGGTGGGGATGAGAGCTGCCCCTGTGAGTGGTGGTGTGTTTATTAAATTTGAAAATGGCATCTTTAGCCTTCATTTACCTGGCTCCCAAAGCTCTGGGCTCAAGCTGCCAAGAGTCACCTGGGGAGGGACCCTCCACTTCACTAGAGAGGGACATTTCCTCCTTTTCTTGTTCATTCTAGAACATCCAAAAGAGTAATGACAGGGTTCTTGCTGAGCATCTGTGCATTGCCTGCTACCTGGGATGCATCTGATAACTGATAACTGCTTCACAGCTATTGTCTGAGCACATATCCTTTACTCAATGTTTGTGTATTTATTATTTCAGTTAAGGCCCTCCATGTTCCCACTAATGAGGTGTACCATTATCAGGCCCTTTCTTGGTGTCCACAGTTACAAGACTTCCCTAGTCACAGACCCATTTCAAACAGGCTTTCTGACTTAATTGTGCTCAACTCCAACCAAAATGGAGAGCTGCCTCCCCACTTTTTGTTTTATGAAAAGCTCCCCAGAAGGGAGATAGAGAAGCCTTATTTTGCAGGCAAGACCAGAGAGACTTCCCCATACCTACAGGCCCATTCAGAGGCCACTCTATTTCCAAGACAGTCTACATTCAATGTCCCTCTGTTTTATCCTCTGCCTGTTGCTACCAAGTGGCCAAGGCCACATCCTTTGGCCACCTTAACTTCCAGGTTTCTGTTGCCTAGTTGCAATGACACTGACTGACTTACTTCTTAAGACAGGAATAGCTCAAATAATAATAATTATGAACGGACCCCTTCCTCTACTGGGGATTGAAGCTAGAACCTTACCATCACTAAGCTCCATTGCTAGACTTTCTTACTTCCCATTCCTCACAGTTTAATTTTCTAAACACAATATCATTACATTTTTAATGCCAATACAACCACATCTTCAACTAGTATAGGCTAGTCTCAACTGGTGCTCCTCCTGTGTCAGCCTCCTGAGGCTGGGGTTAAAGCTTTATACTCCCAAGCCCAGATGAAATGGTTTACTTTCTCTCTTTTTTAAGTCTTTTTTAAAAAATATTTATTTATTTATTATATGTAAGTACACTGCAGCTGTCTTCAGACACCCCAGAAGAGGGCATCAGATCTCATTATGGATGGTTGTGAGGCCACCATATGGTTGAAGGGATTTGAACTCAGGACCTTTGGAAGCGCAGTCGGTGTTCTTAATCACTGAGCCATCTCACCAGCCCAGTTTACTTTCAACATGATAATGAACCTAATAATTGTAGCTTATTGATGAGAGATTTCTAGGGTGTGATATATTTGAACCTAGAGTTCTGGTTGGGAAACCATCACATGGTAACTGGGTGACCACAGGTAAATTCTCAAACATCTCCAGGCTTGGGTGTTTTTATCTGCAGAGTACTTGATAACCACTTAAGGTTGTGTTTTGAGCATAAAATTAGATATTTTTAGAACTTGCCACTCAGATACCAAGTGGTGTCATTAATTTTAATTTCATATTAGCTAGAGAGATGGAAGAATATGGGGATATTAATTAAGAGATTAAGAAGTCTGGGTGTGAGCCTAGCCTCTTGGCAGTTTCTCAAAAAACTGGGAATAGTTTTACTTCAAGACCCAGCTATACTATTCCTGAGCATATACCCACAAGATGCCCCACTATACCACAGGGACACTTGTTCAACTATGTTCATAGTAGCTTTATTTATAATAGTCAGAAACTGGAAACAACCTGGATGTCCCTCAATTGAAGAATGAATAAATAAAACGTGGTTACATCTACACAACAGAAACTATTCAGCTCTTAAAAACAAAGACAACATGAATTTTGCAGGCAAATGGATGGAAGTTGAGAATATCATCCTGAGTGAGGCAATTCAGACCCAAAATGATATGCATGGTATGTACTCACTTATAAGTAGGTATAAGCCATGAAATACAGAATACCCAAGCTACACTCTCCAGACCCAAAGAAGCTAAACAAGAAAGAAGGCCCAAGCAAGGATGCTTGAATCTCACTCAGAAGGGAGAATAAAATAGTCATAAGAGGTAAATGGAGGGAGGGAACTGGGTGGGAGATGGGAATGGTGGTGTCAGGATCAGGTGTGGAGAGATGGTCAGATGGTCATGAAAATGGAGATCTGCATCAGGCAGGGGTATGGGGTGGGAGGCGTCTTGAGGATGGGCCAGAGACCTGGGATAGGGGCGGCTACTAAGAGTCAATGGAGGTTTCCTTAGCTGAGTGTCAGAGTAGTTGGAATAAGGAACCTGAAGAGGCTACTTCCTATAGCCAGGCAGGAACCTCAGTGGAGTGATAGGGACACGAACCCGTACCCACAAAAATTCTGACCCAAAATGTATCCTGTTTACAAGAATGCAGGGATGGAGGATGTGAGGGATGGAGCAGAGACTGAGGGAATGGCCAAGCAATAACTGGACCGACTAGAGACTCATCCCATGGACAAGCATCAATCCCTGACACTATTAATGATACTTGGTTATGTTTGCAGACAGGAGCCTTACATAGCTTTCCTCTGAGAGGTCCCACCCAGCAGCTGACTCAGATGGATGCAGAGACCCACAGCCAAACAGCAGATGGAACTTGGGGACTCTTATGGAAGAGTTGGGGGAAGGATTCAGAGCCCTGAAGAGGATAGGGACTCCATGGGAGGACTAGCAGAGTCAACTAACTTGGACTCTTGGGGGCTCTCAGAGACTGAACCACCAAGCAAAGAGCATACACAGGCTAGACCTAGGCTGCCCCATACTTAAGTAGCAGATGAGCAGCTCAGTCTTCATGTAGGCCACGAACAACTGGAGCAAGGGCTATCCCTAAAGCTGTTGCCCGTTTCTGGAATGTATTCTTCTAGTTGCGATGCCTTATCTGGCCTTGGTGGTAGAGAATGTGCCTAATCTTACAGAGACTTGATGTGCCAGTGTGGGGGAGATACACAGTGGGGACCAAGGGATGGGGGATGAGGGGAAGGTTTATGTGATGGGGGACCAGGAGTGGGAGCAGTGATTGGGATGTAAAGTGAATGAATGAATGAATGAATGAAGTTAAAAAGAAAAACAAAGAACTCCAGGTGATAACTGGTAGAACAACCAGAAGTTCAGAAAAAAACAAAACAAACAAACAAAACAAAAACAAAAAACCAAAAACAAACAAACAAGCAAAACCCAATGAACACCCGATGGAGCTCAATGTGCTCCCTGGCCTCCTGGTTGAGTGTGCCCTGCTGTGGAACTCACTCAGAGTCACATTGCATGACTAGTTTTGCACTTTCTGGCAGTTGTTTCTTACTGGATCATCTGTTTGCACTCTCTTTTTTTTTTAAATAATTTTTTATTGAATGTATTCTTCATTTACATTTCAAATACTAAAACCTTTCCCAGTTTCCCCCTCCCCGAAAACTCCCAACCCCTCCTCTCATCCCCTGCCTCCAAGTATATGCCCCTCCACCTGACCCACTCCCACCTACCCCCCCACACACACACACAATGCCCCTATGCTGGGCATCTATTGAGTCTTCACAGGACCAAGGACCTCTCCTCCCACCGATGCCCAACAAGGCATTCCTTTGCCACACTTTTGGCTGGAACCATGTGTACCCCTTGGTTGATGGTTTAGTCCCTGGGAGCCCTGGGGCGTCGTTCTTCCCATGGGGCTGCAAACCCCTTCAACCCCTCCAGTCTGCCCTCCAACTCCTCCATGTTGACTGCTAGCATCGGCCTCTGTATCTGTAAGGCTCTGGCAGGGCCCCTCCAGAGACAACCAAAACAGGCTCCTTTTGATATGCACTTCTTGTCGTCCATAATAGTGTTGGGGTTTGGTGACTGTTTATAGGATGAATCCCCAGGTAGGGCAGTCTCTGTGTGGTCTTTCCTTCAGTCTCTGCTCCACACTTTGTCTCCATAAGTGCTGCTGTGAGTATTTTGTTCCCTTTCTCAGAGGAACCAAAGCACCCCCACTTCAGTTCTCCTTCTTCTTGAGCTTCCTGTGGTTTGTGAAATGTAACTTGTTTATGTTTGCACTCATTTAGGGAAGTGCATCACTATAAAGACTAAGTATGTAACTGCTCTTACAAGCTTGGGAGATGGGAGATGCCCCAAATTAGTTTTCCAGTTTTCCAGAGAAAACAAAGAGACTGGAGACCCAAGTTTGTTGCTAACTCAGACACACTAAAGCCTGTTGAGGATGCCTGTGGCTTTTGTCAAGCCTTTTGTGGAAGTAATGGGCCCAAAGGCAGTCACTATGAGCTGCAGGATGTCTTCTAGTCTCCTCCAGCCATGTCATTGCGATTTAGAATGGTCTCCAATTGATTGGCAGGCCAGCTCTCCCATAACTTTGACTATGTTGGTAGAAAGCAAACCTGGGATAGCATTTGCCTCAAGAGGTCTAGCATCGAGTGTCAGCCTGTTTCCCTGGGGAAATGCATTTTCTATAACACGGCAAGACAGAAATACCCAGGAAAGACTCACCAAGAGCAACAGTATTAGACATCCACATTTTGGGGAAGAGGGAACATTTTGAGACTCAGAGAGCCTGACTTGGTTTCTAAAAGCTGACCGAAAGACTACTGAAGCAGAGGTGAAGAGAATGTTAGGGACTATGGGGTGGGGGTACATACCTTGATGCCAACTTTATGTTGCACATGCAGAGGCCGTGGTTACCACATGAGTTCAGGGGTAAGGAGAGGTAGGAGTGCTATGAGACCCTCCCTTTCTAGACTTTGGAGGTGTTCTCTCTATGTGAGCCCCTTACCCACACCAATACAGGGAGAAGAGCACTTCTCTTAAACACAGGTCACAACTGCAACATGCACTTGGGTTGAGTACTGACTACGTGCCAGGCACTGCCATTTCTATTTATTGATATGAGAATGCAGACAATTGGGAAAGGACGTCCCATGAATTAGCACATTCATAAATCTAGATGGCAAGAGGTTTGCTGATGGGCCCAAGGCCATGTGACTAGTAAATGACAGTTGGCTTTGCAGCCCAGACCACTCTTAGTTCCTGCTGCTCTGCTCCCTGCTGCACGCCTTACTTTCGTCTTTAGGCATAATGCCCTTTCCCTTTGCTAAACCATGCTATATTGAAGCATATAAAGAGAACTTCCATCTCTTTGACCAGGTACCCTACATTCCTATATGTCCTCCCCAGCTCTGCTCAGGCCTGTCAAAGAACTCGGGGGAAAGGCTGTAATATGAGTGTGTTTGATGATAACCCCAGTGAAAGAAATGGCCTAGGCTAGGGTTTCAGGACCATTCTTTGGGGTATTATTCTGTACGCACTTCCTTTACCAGCTGTCAAAGGAACTCGTATTAGATTCTCCTTAATGGGAAGATCCATTTCCATCTCCATCTCGCCCCTCCCCCGAACAGACACACCCACACCCACATACCTATCCACCGTTTTTTTCAAATGACTCTTGGTTAATTATCTCCTTCAGTTCTCCCTGTAAGGAGTGTGGGCGATCTACAGGTAGACAGTATTGACAACGCAAGGACTAAACATTTCTACACTTGGCATCTTTGGTCTTTAACCTGTGCTTGTTCTGGTTTTGAAAACAAAAATCAAGACAATTTTAATCAGTTAATAAGTCCATTAAATGGAGGCATCATCTCTTTTTAGCTTATAATCTTACAGTTTCAAAAATTACTTTTCAGGATGTCAAGGAAAGAAACCCCCATGAAAGTCTCAGCATAGACCCTGCTAGCTTATGTGAGCAGTGCACTAGTTCATTCTTGGTCTTTTTTTCTCTTCTCTTTTCTCAGTAGAGAAAGGATGCTCTGCTCAGAGACTGGCTCTGGCCTGCTTAGAGGCATACATCAGCATCTCCCAGCAAGATTGTTATCATATCCTCAGTGTAATGTAGCTTCCTGTCTCTCCTGCTCTCCTATGCCCTGTACCATGAGTTGCATGGAAAATAGTGCTTTTAAAGTACACTTATTAAAGTTGATGGGCCAATTATGACACATGATTATTAACTAAATCCTGTAACTTTCATTATTACTTTATGCTGTGGGTTTTTTCTTTTGTAGGTTTTAATAACTGTACAGTATGATGAGGACATTATTAATGGCATACAGAAGAGTTCCATGGTCTTAGAAATCCTCTGTGCTCCAGCAATTCATTTTTCCCTCCCACCACCCACCTGTCCTCAAGCCCTGGACAACCACTGTTATTTTGGCATTCCCATGGCATTGACTCCAGAATGTCATACAGTTGCCCTCTTGCATGCTATACCCTTTATAGATTGCTTTTTTTAAAAAAAATATTATTTTATCTTTAAAAACCAGTGAAACCAGCTGTTAAATTCACTAATTGCAGTCGGCCAATTTGCATTAAATGCTTGAGCTTTTTGAGCAAGGTAAATGGAGGCTGCTGTTTTTTATCATAGCAACCAATTGGGGGGTGGTAATTGTGGGGAAGCTTTGAAGTTAGGGGTGATCAGGTAATGAGAGATGAGCTAACCATTTCCCCCAGTTTGTAGTCACTGGCCCACTTGATCCTCTCAATTGGCTTTGTTCTTTAAAAGTTTATATATTCATCCATTTGCCTAACCACCCATCCATCCATCCATCCATCCATCCATCCATCCATCCATCCACCCACCTATCTACCAATCCACCCATCCATCCAACCATACATTAGTCCATCCATAAATCTGTTTACCCACCCATCTGTTTATCCATCCTTCAGTTTGTCCATCCTACTCCTATTCCCCTGCAACCATATCCTTTGAAGGTTTTCTGTGAACCACAAAATTTTACATACATATCCTTGAGATATATGTAGTATTGATGTGTGTGTTTGTCTGATATTTACTCATGACACCATACTAATGCTCTCATTCTGGTTTTAGTTTTCAGTTGTGACTAGTAATATACTTTGGTACTTCTTCCCACTAATTAGAGACCTGATTAACGTGACACATTATGTTAGCTCTCTGGTCCCTCCCTGTTCATCACCCAAGTTGTTGCCAATTCTGAGCCAATCCCCCACTAGTAATGGAGAACAGAACACCTCACAAAACATACCATATTCAAACATGGAAGTCCATGGACAGCCATCATTCCTGCCTCAATACAGAGATGACAGTGAGCCCAGCATGTTGCTTTCAAAAATTCAAGAAATATGTTTAAATTCACAAGGACTTTGGGGAGGATGAATACTTTACTGAGGGTTCTTGAGGATAGAAAGACAAAAAGATAAGGATGACTGGGATTCTGCCCAATTCTCTTCCTCTCCTATAGCCTCAAGGTTTCTACACTGCTCAAGTATATAGTGAGTTAGTACACAGACTTCCAGTGTAAACACCAGCCAGAGAACAAAGATCCAAGGGCATGGGGCTCTGACATCCAAAGGCAGAAGATGTTTATCTCAGCTGTGAGCAGGAGGTCGGCTCCCTCCTCTGCTGTGCTTCTGTCCTATCAGAGCCCTAAAGCTATCTGAGGAGCCTGCTCTCACTGCTGAGAACTGATCTTTCCTCAACCCATTGATTCGAATGCTAATCTCTCCTGAAAACAACCTCACAGAGAAGACAAAGAAATGATGTTTTATTCAATATCTGGATGCTTCTTAAACCGGGTCAAATTCACTATCCCAGACTATTATAATAAAATTCCATAAAGTGAATGGAATTATATACATACACATAGATATATTTCTCCTCCTTTGGAAGAGTCTGGGAAGCCCCAAGATCAAAGATTAGGAAGACTTGATGTCTAGTAGGAGTTGGCTTCCTCACTCAGAGGGGATGTTCTCACTCTGCCCAGATAGAAAGGACAAAAGAATTTTCTTGTGCTGATGGTACAAGGACACTCATCTCATTGGGATGTCTCTGCTCCCATGTCCTAGTCACCAATTGCCTTCATGCCCCCTCCCCACACCATCACCTTAGTGACTATGAATTCTGAGCTGAGAGGACACTGGTATTCAGACTATACCAGATGGCTCATTTTATTTCCTATTCCTAGAGCTTCTGTTTATGACCAGCGTTATGAAATATCCCGGGAAATGTACAGACATCACTACTTAGGAATATTTTTCCATTTCTCACTATGAACATGGAAATCATATTTTCCTGGCTCCCGAAAGCATTGCCCTGTGATTTGCTTTAGCAGATAAAATATGAGCAACAGAGTGTGAGTTATATCCTGACAAAAACTTTGAATTGCCAGGAGAGAGATTCTAGACCAGGAGCAACGTGTTGGCTAAACTGTATCCTACTGACCAAATTCATCCCTACTTGCCTTTGTAAATTAAATCTTATTGAAATGCAGCCACATTTGTTCATTTACATATTGTATGTCCCCCTGCTCTAGGGGTACTGTTGAGGAGAAAGATCTCATGGCCTCCAAATTAAAATTCATGAAACGGAGGTTTCTCAGCTTCTGCTTGAAACAGTTTTCTGCTCTATCAGGCAAAGAGACTGAGCGTCCCTGGGCTAAAAACATAAACTGGTCTGCTTAGCATTTCATGGGGGAAACGGCACCAAAGAGGGCTGTCCAGCCTCACTGTACATCTGAATGACTAAAAATACGTTTTTGCAATGTTAGGGCAAACAAGGATTTGACTAATTGTTAGCAAGGCATAATTTAATGTTTCCTGCCTGATGAACAAGTTTAAATTAGTCAATGCTGGGGGGGGGCGGGGAGTGGAAATGTTCTTGATTGGAGTCTGTTGAGGTCAAGAAGGTGATAGATATGGACAGGCAAGGGTGGATGGGTGGTTCTGCTCTGGGGACTGCCACATCCTGTGGTTTTAAAATGGAAAGTTCTGGGCCGGAGACTGTGGATAAGTTCTCATTGTTCAGTGCTACACTCACCAGATTTGAGGTCAAAGGAATTTCCAGGTAACTCACTGGTTAAAAATAGGCATGTTTCTCAAAAAAAAAAAAGTTCTGCAAATCAAGTTTTTCATAAAGATTTTCGGCTTTCATTGTTGACATAATAGGGGCAAATGTGATCCTAGTTCTGAGCTGCTATTTGTAGTATCACCCTACAGGACTGTTCATTGCTCATCTCTGAACAGCACGATGCCCAGAAGCACTGAGAAGGGGTATTTTTGCTGACCAATGGATAGTCTGTCTGCCCCAGGCCTAGTTTTTATTTGCATGTGATCCATGGTTCCAGAACAGCAAAATAATTTAGAATAACTTCACTAGTTTCAAAATGTTTGCAAGTGAATAAAAAAGGCTCACTCAATAAAGAAATAGCAGCCCTTTGCTTCTAAATATATGAACGCTCCCCCTTAAAGAAGGGTAAGAATACTAGAAATTGATTTGTATAGAGCCTGAGGCAAATCATCGATTCCACCTGGGTGGTGGAGTCATTCTGTTGACTGTGTGTTCTGTCCTATTCTATATCACACACTTAAACCAAAAGGTCAAGGGAAAAGTGATTTATTTACCTTTATGATCTTGAATGAGGTTGGCCCATGAGTGACCTTAACCCCAGTCAGAAAGTCAAGACTGAGTACTTTGGATTCCAGAGACTTGATGACTTGTACAAACACGTGTCTGCCATATTAATAAACACTTGGATTGGCCACAAATGTCTATATTCTCTAACACACCTAGAGACTGTGAAGGTTCAGAGGTGGGTCTCAGTAGCCTCTGCTGGAGACAAATTCAGAAAGGTTAAGATGAAGAAGGGATGTAAAAACACAAATTGGGTAAGGCCTAGAAGGCTGGACATACAGGGAGAACACTAGCTTTGGCTGTGTTCTGAGTAAGGCTTGCAGTTGACCAGTGGATATAGAGGCAACAATAGCCTTGAAGAAGCTAGAGCCGAGACTCTACAGCCACACTCACTCCACTGTATCTTAAAGAAAGACACTCATCAAGCATCATTTACTATCATGCTAGAAAAAGAAGAAGAGGAAGAAGAAGAGGAAGAGGAAGAAGAAGAAGAGGAAGAGGAAGAAGAAGAAGAAGAAGAAGAAGAAGAAGAAGAAGAAGAAGAAGAAGAAGAAGAAGAAGAAGAAGAAGAAGAGGAAGAAGAAGAAGAAGAAAAAGAAGAAAATGAAGAACAAATCAGCTACTATAGAAATATTATAAAACATGGTGTGTGTGTGTGTGTGTGTGTGTGTGTGTGTGTGTGTGTGTGTGTGTGTGTGCTTGTGTATCCCTTGGTGCAGATGTGGAAATCATAGGAACACCTTAGGTGTCCATCTTGTCTTTTAGCTTGCTTCAGTCAGTTTTTTGCTATTTGCTGTTAAGCACAGAGGTGTGCTGGCTAGTTTTATGTCAACCTGACACAAGCTAGAGTTATCCAAGAGGAGGGAATGGCCACCAAGAAAATGCCCCCATTAAGTCTGTGAGCGGTTTGTCTTGCTTAATGATTGTTGTGGGAAGTCCCATCTCAAAGGAAGTGGTGCCATCCGTGAACTTATAACCCCTGGGTGTTATAAGAAAGCAGGCTAAGCAAGTCGTGGGGAGCAAACAAGTAAAGAGCCCTTCTCCATGACCTCTGCTTCAGTTCGTGCCTCCAGACTCTTCCCCTGTTTGAATTCTTGCTCTAATTCCTCTCAGTAATGGACTGTGCTGTGAAACTATATGCTGAAACAAATGGTTTCTTCCCCCAAGTGGTTTGTTCACGGTGCTTTATCAAAGTAATTGAAACCCTAAGGTTTCTATGTAGCTCACAAACTCCCAAGGATTTTTTTGTTTCCACTTCCCATTTTGCAGTAAGACCCCCTGTGATTACAGACATACACCATCACAGCAGACTGCATGTGGGCGCTGAGGATTTGAACTCAGGTCCTCATATCTGTGCAGCAATCACTTTCACCACTGAGCCATAGCAGACCTATGTGAGCTTTCACAAAATGCTACTCATTTGCATGGTAACGCTACCTTAGTCTTAACAATTTTAAGCAACAAAGTAGTGAGAAATGAAAGACATATCTAAACAGAACAAAACTCTGCAGAGGAAATATTATTTGGCACTTCAGAAAACCTGGAGGAATAGGATTCGGCACATTCCCAGTGAGGCCAAATGGAGGCACAAATTCTAGCTAAGATGACAATTGAGATATCTAGTAACTATGGTGGCCCCGTTAACACTCTATTAAACTCAGTTTGATATCGACAGGGAGCTTCTTTGCTTTCCTACCATTAGGGTTTAGGGTTATCTCCCAAATTACAACAGCACATCACCAATCCCCACTTTGGGTCAAGAGACTGTTTACTTGCTTATATTTTATTAATCTATCCTTTTCCTGTGCCTGATCTCAGAATCTAAAAATAGCTCTTGCTTTGAATTAGTACCTGAGGGTATCAGATGACAGTGGAAGGAGGGGACCAGGATCTTCACAGCACTACTGTGCCTCACCAGACACATGACAATGTGGGACCCGCCTGAATTTTGGAGAGGCCATGGCTTTGTGGGGAAGAATGCACCCTTTACTGCATACCTAGTTTCATTAAAAGTGGAAAACCAAACACTAGCAAAGGGGCTGGGAGTCACAAGGAAAGCTCTGGTTTCTATGACAACCCAAGGAGTGCACACAACAGCACTCACAGAGGTCTGAAATGGGGCAGTAGTGCTGACAGCTTCGCCCAAAGCCTGTCATGATATGTTTCCTTACCCAGTGCCTTTATCAACTGCCTTCCATCTCCCTAAAGACTTGGAGTGGACAGGGACCCTGTAGTATCCTGCTAGCAGGCCAGAGTACTGCCTGCCAGTAGCACTTGACTATTATTGCTGCAGAGAGGGAAAGGGAGGATCAGTTTCCTTCAGACTATTTACCAGAATAATTTGTATTCAAGTATTTATCCTGTGTCTCTCTGACCTTGGGGATTCCACATTTTCAGCCTCTAAACACACATACAGAGAGAAGAGAGGAGAGATAGAGATAGATGGGATAGAGATAGAGTGAGAGATAGTTATAGATAGACAGATGATAGATAGACAAACAGATAGATAGATAGATAGATAGATAGATAGATAGATAGATAGATAGATAGATAGATAGATAGATAGTTAGATAATCTCTCCTAGAGTTTCTGGTTACATATATCATATCTGTGGAAAGTGAATTTCTGGTAACAGATATCTATGGAAAGTTGCACCCAAATCCATGACACAACATCCCAATATGCACATCTGATCAGTGTGTCAGGATACACTCAGGTCCCAACAGGGAGACATGTACAGAACTCAGTTTTGCATTGAATTTCCCTTCTAGAGCAGGCATCTTTAGCAGAAATTCTCAATCCAAGTTGCACAGTAAAATCATATAGAAGGCTTTCTTTCTTTCTTTCTTTCTTTCTTTCTTTCTTTCTTTCTTTCTTTCTTTCTTTCTTTCTTTCTCTTTCTTTCTTTCTTCCTTCCTTCCTTCCTTTCTTTCTTTCCTTCTGATGTATAATTTCTACACAATAGCATCTTTTGAGACATTCCTCTCATGTGATTCAGATGTGTGTCCTGGGTTACTGTCATATTCATTCATTCAAAAGAAACCTCCAAGCAGCCACTATATTCCTAGAACTGGCCTCCATCTGAAGTCTCTGAAGGTATAGAAAATCCAGTTCACTTCCAGGAGACAAACATGCAAGCAAGTGAGTGTGGCAAGTGCTGTATAAGTCCTGGGAGGGTCTATAGGCAACCAAAGGGAGATATGAATGGTTGGTACCATTCAAAGAAAGCCAAGCAAACCATTGTGAAAGAGAATATGATGCTTGGGTCCAATATTAAATAATGGAGATATATCACTGGTGGCTAAAAGATGAAGAATTACTATAAAAAGGATATATCAAGACAGAATGCCAAGGATGTGATATCAGAAAGTGGAGTTTAAGTCAGAAGAAAATGTATGAATTAAATCATAGACAGAGAAAAGGATAACAATTATCACCCTCCTCAAAAGCACAAACTACTTTAATGTGTGGAGGGTCTAACATAAATGAAAATAGAAACAAGGAAGAGAGAAAGAGGAAAAAGAACATTTGAGAGGTGATGGTGGCAGGGATATGTGGCATGGATAAAACCATCAGCTTCAGAAGAAAGTGTTATGAATCTGAAATGGCACACATATAAAATAAACAAGCAGAGACCCATCAAAGTAAGATCATTAAAAACTAGAACAGAAAGAAAGCTCACAAAAGCAGCCTGCCCCCAAAGATGATATCCAATGAATACAAGAGGAAATGTTAATGGACTTGATAGAAAATGAAGTAGAGAAAGAAAAGCCACAAATAAACAAAGTCTGAAGACCATGGAATATATACCTCAAGCTGAAAGAAAGGACATGCCTAAAATGGGCCATCAGCAGGCACCACTGGAAGAAAAATGTGGATCCTGAGCAGGGAGGAGTGTGATTTCAGACAAAATCACAGAGTTCAAGACTCAAGGAGAAGTAGAGAAGGTAAATCTGAGCATTACCTGTATAAGACAACAATAACAGTTTACAGAACTGGACACATAGGCACACACACACACACACACACAGACAGAGAAAGAGAGAGAGAGAGAGAGAGAGAGAGGAGAGAGAGAGAGAGAGAGAGAGAGAGAGAGAGAGAGAGAGAACCCAGATCATATTGAAACAGAGGGAATAGGAAAGGCAGGGTAAATGGGCTTCTTATATCTTAATTCCCTATACTTTCTGGATAATAGTGATGGTTTATATTAGTCTTGACAAATTAATAGAAAGGATTACTGCCAACGTAAAGATGATAGATGAAATTAAAATGAATAAATAATACTCTGAGTAGTCAAAGAAGAGAAAAGGAAGCACCTAAGAGGCAGAGCACAGAGAAGGGTGAGCATTTCAAACTCAACCAGGCCCAAGATCACACAAAGTCAGCAGTACGGAATCCTTTAAGTAAAAAAGAAGATGGGAAAAAAATGAAGCCACTTTAACTCTGCCACGAGCAGCATGAACAGCAAGGCAGGAATGTAAAAAGAAAAAACTTACAGTTCGGGGTATTTTTTTTAAATGGAACTCTTATTTCCAAAAACAAAAACAAACAAAATTTACAAAAGGCTTGTTCATATAATACCAAGACAGAAACAGCTCTAATGTCTGACAGGAGAGTGGGAAAGCACTGGACGTGCACAATGAAATATTATTTAGTATGAAAACGGGCAAGTCCCTGATACATGGAACAAGAGGAAGAATAATTCAGACACAAGCTCATGAAGGTGAAGGGGGCCCAGAAGCTTCAGCAGACAGAGACACGCTCAGTAGGACTCTGGCGCAGACAGGCATCGCTTTTAGTAGACTTGGTAAGATGTCTGTCTCATCTTTGCTCTTATAAAGAACGCCTAAAATAACTCAGCACACACTTAGCAGGGATGTGATAAAAGCTGGTTACACACTGAGCTGGAGGCCAGTCCTGGGATACAGGAGATCCTATCTCAAAAAGACTAAAACTAATTATGAACTCCTGATCATGTAAATATTTGAATAATAAAGCAAAAGCACAAGGTGTGTATTAAGGAAAGGTACTCAAGGAGAATACAAAAACAAACAAACAAACAAACAAAACCAACAAACCAAGACAACATCGGAATCCAGAATTCCTGAAGAATATTTACACACCAGTAAGGAAGGACGCTATGGCATTAGCAGGCACTTGAAACAGGCTGTTCAAAGGGTGGTGCTGATGCTGAGCAGGGGGATTCTCATACTCTAAAGTGACTAGAACGTGAAGTGGCTACTTTGGAAAACACTGGCATAACAGCGTCCATGTGACTCATGATCCACTTCTATTTTACTCCATAGCACCATGCGAGCACGTATAGCAATGACAGGTAGCGTGTTCAAAGCAATAGTTTTTCATAATATAATAACCTCAAATGTCCACCGAGTGGCACACATAAAAAGAAATATCATATAGGTGCAACAATTAATTAACTGTAACCAGACAACAACAACAGGGATGAATCTATTAAAAAATATTTTGGGGTGGGATAATCCATTCCAAAGAGTAGGTGCTGTATACTTCTAAATAACACACACACACACACACACACACACACACACACACGCGCGCGCGCGCGCATACATGCATGCACACATACACGCACACACGTATACATGCACGCACACATGCACGCACATGCGCACACACAAACATATATATATATATCTCATCTGGGGTTAGACATCAAGAAAACTCGTGCTTAGGAAAGAACACGGTGATTGACAAAGGCACAAGTAGAGCTTTTAGGATTCTTATATTTTTTTTTTAATTTAATTTTATTTTATTTTTTTAATTTACATTCCAAATCACTTCCCCTTTCCCGTTTTAGGATTCTTGTAAAGCTCTATTTTTGACAAATATGCTTGTTGCTCATTCTTTGTTTGCAAAGATACAGACTGAGATAAATAATTGTGGTTTGTACGCTTTTCAGAATGTGCGTTATACCTAAGAATACCTCTAAAGTGTTTCATTCAGTTATGTCTTCCCACCCACCTGAGTTCCAGTTTGCAACTACAAATTTTGCAGCTATGACAAATGAGAAAAGGAACAGGTGAGCCATGCCAAAAAGATCCTCAACTTTCTGTTTTCCACATGAACTTTCAGAACTGATTTTGCTTTCAGAGCTATACATGGGAAGAAGCATACCGGTGACCTACTCAACGGTTGTGCAGGACTCCATGATGTTTCAGGAGGATTAAGTTGTAGACGTGGGCTTACTCAGATAGGCAAATGCATTCTTTATTACAATTAATTTTTGGAGTCCCTTTTTTATCATTTCAAACATGAATATTAGTATTTATATCATTTCCAGCCTTCCCTCTCCATCTTCAACTCCTCCTGTGTCTCCCACAATTCACAATCTCTAATTATTATCTATCATATCATATCTTATCTATCATCTATATTCTATCATCTCTATCATACCTATCATCCATCTATCTATCTATCTATCTATCTATCTATCTATCTATCTATCTATCTATCTATCTATCATCTACATATCTAAATCTATCTAGCCATCCATCTACTATATATATATATATGTGATATATATATATATATATATATATGTAATATATATATATATGTAATATATATGTGTGTGTGTGTTTAGGGCTAACCACTTGGGATTGAGTAAGCTATCAGGGAGCTCATCCTGAAAAAAAACTGATTCTCCTTTTCTCAGCAGCTGTTCATTTTTGTAAGTCTCCATTTAGAGGTGGGATCTCAGGAAACTTTTCTCATCTGTTATGGTTGCTATGCAAGTCTTAGGTAGGAAACCATACTGTTGAGACATCCTGGGTGCAGCTCCCTTGCGTGTCTAGAAGATAAATTCTTGGGTTTCTCTCTAGCTGCTATGGCATTTGTGAGCTTTTTGTCCATTGAATTATGGAAGACAAGTTATTTGCAAATGAGGTCCAACTTGCTCAACCCAACACCAACAGAATTTTTTTAAGATAAACTCCTGAGATTATTGGGTAATATTTTTCATCATTTTTACTTCTTTTCCTTCTGGATCACTTCCTTGATGGCATCCCGGTGTCAGTGGGATGGTGTATGGCTACTGGTAGAGGGTGACAGTGATCCACAGACAATGGTATCTGGTGTCACTTGGACACTGCCTCTGCTGATTAACTCCCTAAAAGTGCCACTAGCCTTCGTATGTGTTCTGCTTGGCCCTCAGGCATGCCTTGCATTAGCTCATAATTAATGTCTGGTACTGCAGAAGCCTCTGAAATCCTACCTGTGCCTAAACCAAGCCTGTGACTGAGGTTTTCTACTTTGTTACTTCCTTAATGTATGCATCTTTGTGTGGGTGCATGTTTCTCTACCAGCACACTTTTGTTGGTGTTCATGCACAAGTGTGTGGTGTATAAGGAAGTAGAGTAAAAATTTGCATGTTGTCCAGGGACCTGGGATTACAAGAATGTGCCTCAGTGCCTGGTTTTTCATGGGGTTTCCGCATATATATAATTAATATATGCACATATATAATATATGCACATATATGTATATATACATATATACATACACACACACACACACACATATATATATATATATATATATATATAGAGAGAGAGAGAGAGAGAGAGAGAGAGAGAGAGAGAGAAAACTTTTCTGTGTGGCCCTGGCTGTCCTGAAACTCACTCTATAGACCAGACTGGCCTTGATCTCAGAGATCCACTTGCCTCTGCTTCCCAAGTGCTGGGATTAAGGGTGTGGGCTACCACTGTCCAACTATCCATCTTCTTTGATACAAGGTCTCTAATTCTCCTAAAGTTCATCATCTAGACTGGCTGGCAAATGAGTTCCAGGGACCTGGGACTATAAGAATGTACCTCCGTGCCTTGTTTTACATGGGGCTTCTGTAGACTAAGCTCAAGTCCTTATTCTTGCAAGGCAAACACTCTATTGAGCATCTCCCCAGCATCTCTGCCTCATTTCTTGATAGAGTAGACTTTGTGACAGTCACCACTCAGCTCTCACATGTGTTCTGCTCTTGGAAGGTATGCAGAAATGGATGAAAATTTGTCAAAGAAATTGAGCCCCCTTTCTCTCCCTCTGTCAAACTTTGGTGTTTAGCATCATTGCTTAGAATACGCATTAAAACAGACTACCGGTTCAGTGGATCTTAGTGGGGCTCAAGAGTCTGACTTTAACAAGTGCCTGAGTGATACCAGCCTGGTGATCACACTTAGGCAAGTCCTGCTCTTGTCAAAGCACCAAGTCACCACTGACCCAATCACTCACAGGGTTTTATGGAGCAGTCTACAAAGTGACTTCCTCCCAAACTTTCTGATATTTATTACAGTCTGTGTCCTCTCTATTACCAACTCTCTCTTTTTCTTATAATCTTTTGGGGCTGGATAAGCTGGGCTTTTGTTCACATTGATGGTTTTGTCTGTGTTACATGTTCTTCCATTCTTTTTGCAGTTTTGGGAATGGAATTCAGTAGTGACAATCTTGGAATTTTGGTTTCTTTAAACACACAAAAATATAAGGTTGTGTTTTCGTTTTAATCTCAGGTGTGGGAACGTGAGGTTACTACTGTGCACAGCACTGACTGTGATTTGCCTCGTGCTCTAGCAGAGACATGGTTTTGCCAGCTGCAGATCGTTTCTGCAGTTGTGTGACATTTGGAATTCTGGGAATTCAGAGGGTATATAAATGCTAGGGCCCTGATAGGTGGGGTTTGTGGTTGTTGGCCATTCAAGGGGGATGGATGCAGTTTGTTAGTAGTCACTCTCAAAGAAGAATCAAAAGGAAAGAAATTAGATTCAGAGATTTCTCTCTTGCTCTCCTCTCTATCCTTCTTTCTCTCCGATCTAGCAATAAGGGGTAAAACTAGGAGGGGGAATAAATGATGGGACTAACAAGAACCCATAAGGCATCAAAGACCAGCTCTAGGCTTCTGTATAGTAAGCACTTGATCACTGAACTACATCCTCTGCCCTAATCTTCTTATCTATCTAGGGTTCAAGCAATTACTGTGAAACCAGAAAAGACTGGACTTGAAACTGCTTTTATTTTTCTCATAAGTCTTACTATTTACCCCCTACTCTAGCCTTTTGATAAAATATTAGTGATCAATAGCATTCAAGAAGGAGGAACTTGTTTGTCCTTGAAGAAGAGTCTGGCATCCAACACAGTCCCACCAGGGCTCAGTGGGCTAAGGATGATTGACAGAAGCAGCAGATAAAGGTGTGATGTCAGCATCTTTCCCCCAGACCTCTGGACCAAGAAGTGAGGCTCTGTTCCTGAGAGACACGGATTCATATTCCTCACATACAGATCCAAACACCAGCATTGGTCTAGTGTACACATGACATTTACCAATCCCTCTCTTCTGGTTTTCACAGGGTGACCATGTAGTGAACCCAGACACAGTGGTACAGTGAGGCCTCTCATTAACCTCCTCACAAATGCAAACTGTGAGAGTCTGGGAATGGGCATGTTCACACCGTGTGCCAGCTTCAATCCTTTGACTCATATAAATACGAGAACATAAAAATCACAGCGCTCTTGGCTTTTCAGCTCAAGCCCACATCAGTTCCTCTGCTTTGACCTCCTGCTGTCTTCCGTTCAGCTCCCTCTTGAGTCACATCTATCTCACATCATTTCCTCCTTTCAATCGAGAGAACAAGTTAATAATAGTGTTTTGGTTTTAGGCATAGAAACTAGCTCATATTTTGTGTTTGCAGGGAGGAAAAATAATACAGCCTCCTCGGCTTTTGGTTTAACACCATGTGTGACTGTGCCCATAAGATAAGAATCCAGATTGATGGCTAGGGTTCGTATTTAAAGAGAAAGTGCTTTAATCATCACCAGCATCACTGCCTGAGCTGATGCTGCCCAAGGAGAAGTGGTAAGGACCATAAGCACATCCTACCCTTTGACCCTGGATCCAACTTTAAACTGGAGTCACTGTGCATCCACTATGTCCCTGAAGCCATTGCAATCAAAGGCACATTTAGGGAAGATGTTATGGGTTATATAATTTCTTTCTCTTCCTCTCTCCCAACCCCTGATCTTTTCCCCATCTTTCACATATGTGTGTATGTATGTACACACACATGTGGGCATGCACAAGTGCACATGGGAGCCCATGTGGAGAGAAGAGGCTGACAGCAAGGGTCTTCCTCCATCATTGCTCCCTCCTTATCTTTCAAGCACCTAGAGCTCACCAATTTGCTGGATTTGCTGGCCAATAAGTTCCAGGGATCCTCCTGCCTCTTTCCCCAAATACTGCACGCTGCCATGCTCTTTTCTACGTGGATTCTGGAAACTCAGGTCCTCATGCGTGCACAGGAACACATTCCTCAGTGAAGCTGCCTTCTCAGACTTGTATTCCATCACTTCATTTCTGCCCCTTCTGTTCACCTTATCTGCTGTTTGTCTCCTGGGTATCTGTAGTTCATACCGCTCTTATTTCTGTATCTGCTCTTTGAACTTGGCTTCGTGAGTGATTTCGTTCTTGGCTTTCTTTTTCTAGTCATATATCCTTTCCAACTCTGGTGTCTGGGACTCGGTCATGGCATCATCCAGCTTCACTACCACAGCTAGTGGGTTCACTGGTCTCCTACTGTGGGTCTGAGTATTTCCCTAGGAGTCTATTCAATCTTGTGTCTAAATGAGTAGGCCCAGGACATAAAATAAGTGTGCCCTAGTATTCACTCAGGTCAGAGTTCTTTTCTTTTCTTTCCATTTTTTTTTGAGACAGCCAGGGCTATACAGAGAAACCCTGTCTCTTTGTGTATATGTGTGTGTATGTGAGAGTCTGTGTGTGTGTGTGTGTATGAACACACTACATATAGTATGTGTGTGCTATTATCAGTGTATTGATGTTAGTAACATGCCATTTCAGAGTGAATATTGAACCACCTGTTACTTGTGCATTCATTGCACTGCATCAGTTTTCTTTAAAACATGCTTTTTCTCTCCTAAAGGACTTGGGTTTTGTCCGTGCTCAAACTCTGCCCTGACTAACACAATTTCTCCATAGAAAACATACATGCTTCCATCTGATGCTAGTGGCTGCGTTCTCAATAGATAAAACTGTCAAGCTGTATTCCTCAAAAATCAACTATGCCAAATGAACACCTTGGAGGGGGACCCTCAGACCTATAGACTTGGATTTTCTTGGCACATCATAAAAGATCTGAGCTCATTAGACTGACTTATGAGATTGAATTATGGGATGAAACTATTATCTAAAAGTCTGGAAATATCTGAGCTGCGTCTGTTCAAACATTTTCTTGCAGCAGAAGACTGAGTGGGAAGGCAGTATATTTGCAGCAAGAGATGCAGACAGAAGGTTAACGTACTTTCAAACGCAGGAAGGAGATGTTCTCTCCCTGAAGGCAGACTTGCCTGGAGACGCACATCTGATCAGAAATGTACTTGACGAGCAGAGAACTCCATAAACTGCATAATCACATCAGACTAAAGTCCTGTTCCAAATATTGTTGTCTTTGAAGACCATTTAATTACAGAGTCTTGTGCCCATTTCCACTCTAAGGATGGCTCTGTTACTGAGACTACAGTTGTTTCTGAGGATGCTCTTTCATCAGTCATACCCAATGTGTCTTTTCCTTAGATTCCTGTGGATGATCCTTTTTCCACTCTAGATAATGCCATGATGACAGAACATTGCTAGTCTAGTCAATCCTGTTATTTAGCTCAGCAGTGAACTGTTAGAACTCTTCCTTATGTGGTTTAGAATGGTGGCTGTCTGAATCGTAATGGTATGAAAACAGGATGAAGTCAACAGTCTGAATGATTGGAAAGTATGTTTTCATCAATATTCTTTAGCTTTGTCATCTGTTTGATAATTTTTTAGTGAAGACCTCTTGTGTATCAGTTTTACTCATGGAAATCCTACTGATTAATAGTCCCAGAGGTGACGGATGGACTAGGTAGAAAACCATCCATCTGACTTGGGGAAATAAGATGGAGTACTTTGAAATGTGGCCATCAAGTGGCTGAAGTCATTACTGCACACGGAGATGTAAATGAGTTTGTAAAAATTTCAAGTCAACCTTCTAGGATTTGGGCGACTATGGTATAAGTATTAAGAAGTTCAATTGGTGAAATGATTGAGTTGCCCAGGTGACACTGACTGGTAAATAGACTGTCTGCTTGTTTCAATCTAGGTCAGTCTAAATCAATGGTTCATGAGAAAGTATGAGTTTCATTCTGATTGACCGTCAAGGAACTCAATAGACCTAGCCCAAGTTACTACTACCCTTTCTGCCACTCTACTCTACTCTCATCTGTTGAAGGTGCTGTAAGTTCTGCTATAGGAAAAGCCTAGGATCTATCTGTCTTTATTTACCTTCACAGCCAGTATCATCCTTTCCCATGACGACTGCCTCAGCTTCTTCCTGGGGTCCCCATTTGTGATTAATACTCAATTCTTTCTCCATCGTAGCATCAGCATGGGTACCCAGAAGCACATAAGCGATTCCCTTAAGATAGATGAAGCCATGACTTCCATGGCCTTTTATGGACTGGCTCCTCTAACTTTAACCTTTCATCTCTTTAGTCTGTCATGCTCACCATTTTCTTGAGTCTTTCCTTGCTCCTGTTCTTTGCAAGCTTGGGACACTTTGGTTTTCTCTTCCATCTGCTCGTTATGTTCCACCATCAATTATATGGTGCATTAATTATGGCTTGACTTGTTTGTAACTCTCTCAAGGCCATAATGCTGATTGAGATGATGGTTTATCTCAGTGACTTTTGTATCCTTTACATCTCCTATAGTCTAGATCAATAAATATTTGTTGAATGGATGGATGAGAAAACACATCAAATGTATCGTTTTTACCATACAGGGAAAGAGACATTTGTCTATGCTACAATGTAATAGGCAATGTTGGGGCAGGATTTTATTTGTCTCCAATCCTGCCATTATTATGTGTTGAGCATCTATGGTGTGCCTGGTGGTGCCCTGTATTCTTTGTAACTATTGTCATGCAACAGCCTTCATTTGTCCCTTCTTTTAAAAGACAAAAATCTAAGTACAGAACAAGTCTTCTGACCGGTGTTAGTACCAACTGGTTTCTCTGTTTCCACTCTCCTCCCTGAGCCGCAGGCTAATGTGCATGGTCTCACATTCATCAGCCTTGCAATGGAATATCACAGGATCAGGCGTATAGATCATTCAATTCACTGAGTCCTTAGCTTGGAGAAAATTGAACCAGCAAGGAACAGAGAAACAAATTATACCAGCAGTTCTCTGATAGGGGCATGACCCCTGAAGCCAGGAAGACAAGTTCTCAGCATTCTTTCTTAGCTGCTCAAATTATCGATCCCTCCATGTGATGGGTATGTTCAAACTTTCAATAGCACTGCTATTGGGAGTAAACATTCTCATAATACACGATCTTCAAATAGTAATTTCTTGAGATTTACATATTACTAAAATATCCATATCTTTTAAATGTAGATGCTAGAGACTCGAGAGATGCCTCATCAGTTAAGAACACTTCTGCTCTAACAGAGTACCCAAGTTCAGCTCCCAACCCCCACGTGGTGGATCACAACTATTTGTAACTCCAATTTCAAAGGACTCTCTGGCCTCCTTAGGTAATAGTTATATGCACGGTACATTGACATACAGACAAGCAAAACCATTCTCACACAGAAAGTAAAAACAATCTTTTTACTACTGATTTCTTACTTTGGCAGTAGGACTCCAAGGAATGTGTCTTCTAACCAGGACTTCTAGTGATTCAGACCCAAGGAGCTGAGGAGCCCCATTTTGGCAAACAGTGCTCAAGAACCATATTTTGACAAACAACTCTGGGTACCACTAGTGTGTGGTCCTCATCTTATCCTGCTGAAGGTGTCTGGATGCTGTTTTCCGCCTAGACCTTGGCTCTCTAGGGGACAGTCACAGTGTGATCTCTAACCGGTTCCATCCCACTTCCGAACTCCATCCTGGCCAACCCTCCTGGGTCAGCCCAGGCAGGGCTCAGGGCTCAGGATTTCTGATGCTGCATAGAAACAAAGGGTCTCTCTGTGATCATATGGATCTGCTGAGTAAAAGAGCCCAGGGCCGAGTTCCGAGGGGGCAGGCTGTAGATGTAGGTAGAATGTAGAGCGAAGGCTGAATGGCGGAAGCTGCTGAGAGCACGTGATTGAGGGGCATAGTCTAAGAAGGCTGGGGCACGGGGGGTTTAAGATAGAGTAATAAAGGGAGCGTGAGGAGACTTCATTTTAAATGAAGCACGTGGATGTGGGTGTGGGAAAGAGAACTCATTGAGCCTCTCCGGAGGGTGTCCACGGTAGGACCTGGGTCACCCACGCGGCTCTCTTTGTGTTCGACTCTTCAGACAGCTGCACACAGAACCTCTGCTCCGGCCCCTCTTGTTGCTTTATTTCAGTTTCAGAGGCAGAAGGAAGGGTGACCCGCAAATGGTAAGGAACATAGAGGAGGGTCACAGCTAAGCCTCATGACCTCAAAGGCAACAGGCAGGGGACCCGTTGGGGACAAGGACTCCTCCTTTCCCCTGAGCAGTACAGGAATAGCTGGATGGAGTGCCGTCCTGAGGGACACAGCCAGGGGCTGTGCTGGTCCCCATGTATGGCTCAGAAAGAGTCCACCAAGCCGCCTTGAGAATCATCACTGTTTGCTCTGTAAAGCTGCTGATACGCCTGCCTGGCCCCATCACCTTCCCCCGATTTGGAAAGCAGTTATTTAGGCTGTGTGAAGACCCTCAGAGCAAGGGGTAGGGACAAATACCGTGGTGACAGAAGACTCGCTGCTCTGTCATTTCTTCTCCCGCTCAGACCCTCTGCCTGGTCATCTGGCTTGAGAGAAAACAGCAGAACATAGAGACACTCAGTGACTCGGGGTCACAGTCCTGGTGCTGATCCCTTCTGGTCTCACTTTCCTTATCTGTGCCTTGAGGGGGTTGTCAACTCTGTGAAGACCTAAGGCTGACTGAGTTCTGTGGGTCTAGAGAAGCTGTAAAGCCATCCACATGTGATGGCTTCCAGAGAGGGTAGGATGAGGTTACCGGGAAAAGGCAGGCTCCCTGCACCTGGATCCTGTCTGTGTTTACAGACTGGCTCTGTGTAACTCGAAGACTGAGAACTCAAACCTCTCTCATTTAGTCATCCAATTTTCAGTGTATGTACATGCCCAAACTAGGTGATTAGTTAGTATTGGCTGAAATAAAGATGGATGAAGGTAATGGATTGGGGTGCGTTTCAAGCAGAAACTTCCTTAATATCTCAGGTCCTCAGAGCCATTTATTTAGATGATCGTATTTGCCAAGACCATGCACTTAGGAAAGGGAGACTGTGGTAGTTTGAATGAGAAACATCCATTTGGAAAATTGATCCCCAGTTGGTATGGCTGTTTGGAAATGTTCTGGAACCTTTGGGAGGTGTAGTTTGCTGGAAGACATAGGTCAATGGGGCAAGCCTTGAGTGGAGGGTGTATGTCAGTTGAGATAGGCCTTGAGTGGAGGATGTACGTCAGTGGAGATAGGCCTTGAGTGGAGGACTACGTCAATGGGGGTAGGCCTTGAGTGGAGGACTACGTCAATGGGGGTAGGCCTTGAGTGCTTATAGCCTTGTTCTACCTGTACTTCTCTTTCCCTGCTTCATGATCGATGTTGGAAACGTGATTGCTCAGCTTCCTGATCCGGCAACTGTGCCTGTAGCTTGCTGTCGTGATTGCCCATCAAGATGGACGCGCCTATCCCTCAGGGACTGTACGCCTGAATGTACTCACTTTCTTCCACTAGTCGCTCTTGGTCATGATGGCTTTTCACAGCAACAAGAATGTTAGGTTATCAAGAGAGTGCAGCGAACTTCCCCCATGCCCTTGCCTGCTGCTGAATGTCCTAAAGACAAGCAGAACAGAGATGCAAATGCTGGCACCAAAAAGACAACACTGACAACGTCCAAAGACAAGAGAACAGAGATGCAAACACTGACACCAAAAGACTCTGAGATGCTGGGTTTTGGGAGGGGGGGTGTGCAGGGGGAGGGGGGAGTGAATCATGCAGCCTAACTCTTGAATGAAGCTCAAGTGTTACTCCATTTTAAAGTTTATTTTCTCCTGGGCAGTGTGTTTAAGCGTGAACCAAACTGTTAAGACGTTTTTAAGCCAAAGGAAAAGAAATGTGTTCGGCAAAAATTTCATATTAGATGCTTACTGGGATCATGGTTAAATTCATGGGTGTGATCAGGAAGTTACTGATGCTCCAGAGGGGCCAGAGAAGAGGGCATTGATGCCTTGCTAGCGTCCTGCAGGACAGATGCTTGTAAAATCAGGGTGTCGGAAGGGGCAGGCTTGTTAGAGATGTATAAATAAGATGCATTGATTGGCAGAGAAGACATGGTCTTAGCACCACCTCCTCTGGTGACATTGCTTTCCAAAGACAGAGTGGTCCTTTGTCTCCATCTCTTTTTCTGACATGAGTGAGGAGACAAGGATGTAAACAAGGCTTACTCCCAAAGTTCATATAAAGGAAAATTTCTCAAACGCAGCCCTACTTTATCTCTCCTCCCACCCTGCCAGCATCTCTCCCTTTTCTTAATTCATGGAAGTCAAACTGTTTAACGGGAAGATGTTCACAGTATGCCAGCAAGAGTCTCTTCAGAGATGCTGGCAGTTAAAGCAGCCTCCCCTGGAGGCTGCCTTTAGAAAAGCAGCTTCAAGTATATGCCAGGTTAGTTAAAGAATGCAAATAAGAAAGGCCCAAAGCCTGCTAAAATTTAAAACATATTCAGTCCTTCCCCTGTAGGAGAGTAGAGAAGGAAGAGAATGTTCTAAACCGCACTGTAAAAGGGCCAGTTATTTGTAAGGCTGCTGGGAGATAGTCTGTGGGAGGGATGGTAGGCATCAGGAGCTGGTCCTGGGAATTCAGATCCAGAGCCTGCCTCAGCACCTGCTGCTTTCCCAGCTGCCCTTGCACACCTAGCAGATGGAGTTATTAAATAGTGGGCTGCCTTGAAGGAAGGGGACCTGAAGAATCTCACAGCCACCCGTGGCCAAGTTGAAGATCTGGAAACAATGAACTCCTGGAGAGATAGAAGATCCAACAGACATCAGCCAAAGAAGGACGTGACACTGCCATCTTCCACTTGGCCCACAAGAGTGGCAGTGGTGCTTTCCTGAGTCACACCTCATGTTACTCTATGTACCATGCAGCTTTGTGCACAAGTGTGTGCGTGTGTGTGTGTGTGTGTGTGTGCGCGCGCGCGCATAAGGATATACAGGTATAAATTTAGGTGAGTATCTCCGAAATAATAAACCTTGTAGAAAGCTTTGAGCCATAAGGGGTTAAGGAACCCAACAACAGTCAAATCAAAACCAAAACTAAAACCAAACAGCAGGGTGAATGATATAGCTCAGTGAGTTTTAAAAGCTTTAGGCAGGCAAGCAAGATGTCCTGACTTCAATGCCCGGGACCCCCCAGAATCCTTATAAAAAGTAGGATGCACCGGCCTGCATCTGTAATCCTAACACTCCTACCAAGAGATGTGAGACACGGACAGAATAGTTGTCAAAGATTTCAGAACCAGCTGTCATGGAGTAAACAGCACAGCAGAAGAAGAGACCCTACCTCAAAAAGTTGCAAAGCAAGAATTAACTCTCCAAGTTGTCCTCTGACATTCACATAGCTTGCATGTACATGCACTCATACGTGCATACACACGCACGCGCACACACTCACTCACAAAAGATACAATTATTGGAGTCCCTGTGGTATATAATTGTGGAGTCTCATGGTCTATAATTGTGCTATATGACTGTACCTTGGTCACTCACTGTCCGAGGTTGCTGAGCCGTTATAACTGGTTTATTTTAATCATGATTCCCCCTTATAGTTGGGTCCATATTACTTGTATTAGAAGACCACAAGGGGAGATTATATATTCATAACTTGTCATACAGGCAACCTAGTTGCTGCCATTCCAGATTGTAATTTGTATTTTTGATTATGTCTGTGACAAATGGTAATTATTATTACAATTCTAGCACAGTCTTTACAAGCCCTTTAAAATTGTCTGACCATAAATCTGTTTTGCTAGTAATCATTAACAGAATCCTCAAATACTTCTACTGTCTGGGCCAGATGCAGTTCCTGGTTATAATTAAACAGCACAGTCTAGAACTAACAAGGTTTTGGTTTTCTCAAATGTGTGAAATGAAGACTTTAGCCAGATCCAGTTGATAAACTCCCACTTTCTCAAGTTCCATCAGAACTAGTCAGCTTGCTGATATTTGACTTAGAAAAGTCTCTTTTCAAACCTTAATTCCATCCCCTCCTGTTCCTGTTAGCTGTTTTCTGATCCTCAAATTTTCATCTTTAGCACTGAGATATCAATATCAGAAAAAAAAATCTATGGAACCCTTGTGCTTACGGGATTAACTCCCTTTTATTATCTAGATCCTGTAGTGATGGAGATAATGATAAAATGCCTCTACAAGTGACTGGAGTTAATAAATAGCAGTAATTATATCTGCCATAGGCCAGAACAGTAGTTGCTCTGATTGGTAGCGTGGTGTTTCTTCTGCGTTTTGATTGGTGGAATCCTGCCACTCCAGTCATGCTCCAAGTATTAATTTTTCAGACAAAACACATGGTTAGTGTTTCAAATTACTGACTACTCCCATCAGGGCCTGTCATGTTACAATGAATGGTCTGGTGTGGTCATTCAGCAAACTAATAATTAAATGCTGGAATTTTGCTAAAATAAGTTGCAAGTGAAAGATATTGGTCCTCAGCCTATACCCAGAAGTGGGTATTTTGAGAACTATGTGCTTTCTTCTTTTGAGAATTTGACTTGTCCTTAATATCAGCTCTCCACCTCCTCTATTTCTTAAGTTCCTCAATCCCTTGGGAAACATTTCCTTGTAAAGTGTTTTTCCTAAAAGGGGTTAAATGTATCCTGACATAATATCATTCTGATACAAAGTGCTGAGCAGAGAGGCATGTGGTGAAGAATACCATACAAGTTGGACCAAGGGGGAAGTGGAGCTTTAAGAATGGGCTGTTTTAGTGAAATTAAGGAGGATGAGTGCTACTCGGCTAGGAAAACTGAAGTCAACAACTGCTTTCCTATTTCCAGACAGGAAGGAGGTCCAGTGGGCAGACTCAGACACTGAGGTATCAATTTGCTTTTCCTCAATCATGCACCTTAGGCTAATCCTCACCTGAGTTGCTCTGTGATGTCCCAGGAAGCAGCTGCAGTCACTGGGGTCATGATAGGAGAAGTCCTCTGAAGCAACATCTGTCTGAAAGACTTTATCCTATATTGATGGCTCCTTTCAGAGATCACCAGGGACAATTAACAACATGGAGGCCAGCCTACAGGGTGGATGGCAGTACTGCAAACCATACTTTTGATAAGAGGGCCTTAAGCCAAGATATTCAAGAACTGATGATGATGATGATGATGATGATGATTGATAATGGTGGTGGTATGGGCTACAACAATGTATTTATTGTATAACACACTATAATAAATAAATAGATTTTTTTCACACTTGTCAGAATGAATATTATGAAAAGGACAAGGGAAAATATATGCTGACCAAGTGTGTGGAGAATAGGTAATTCTTTTATATGCAATTTACCATCCAGAATTAAAAACATAACTATCTGCTAAATCCCACATCTAATGCACATCTAGAGGAAATGAAACCAGTACCTCAGATGCATCCACATCCCACATTCATCAATACATTAGTATCAAAAGCCAAAACATGAAAACACTCTAAATGCATCTTGATGGGTAAATGATAGGAAAAAATTCTGGTATGTATATAAAATGGAGTATTATTTAGCCAAGACAACACTTATCATTGCAACAGCTTGGATAAAGGTATCAGTCACAATGAAAAGGGAAAGATGCTTATCATATAATATAGTGGTTCTCAACCTTCCTAATGCTGCGATTCCTGAATACAGTTCCTCGTGGTGACCCCCAACCATAAAATTATCGACATTGCTAGTTCATAACTTTAATTTTGCTACTGTTATGAATCATAATGTAAATATCTTATAGGTAGATAATCTTGGTGAATTCCAGGGGTTCATGACCCACAGGCTGAGAACCATGGTTATCTTTCTGTGTCTCAAATCCAAAATGTCAAACTCATACATAAAGAGTAGAACACTGGTTGCCAGGGAGAGGGTAGATGTTGATCAAAGGCAAACTCTTGAGTGATCAGTGAGAAAGTTCTGGCACTCTAACTATGAGGTCATGGGTGGTGATGAAGATATTGATTGTTCCTGACTCTTGGCTACTGTGACTACTGTTTCAATAAACATGGGAATACAGATATATCTGAGGTACCAATTTCATTTCCTCTGGAGAGAGATTAGATGTGGAATATAGCTGATGGTTCTTTATATATATATGGGAACAAACTGAATATCACAATATACATGTATATCAAACCACCATGTTATAAACCTCAAGTATATTTAACCCCAGACAATGAGATATTTAAAATAAAAAATAAAAAGGGACAACAGGATGTACAGTGACAACATGAAAAATAGTGTATGAGGGAAACGGGGCAGGCACAGCCAGGAGGCTGTCACTTCTAAAGCAATAGTCACCTACTGGTACTGGACACACATTTCAGTGAGATGTTTGAGTACCATGAGAAGATGGAGGGACATCAGCATCTTCTGAGAGTCCCCTCAAGCTGAGACATTGTCATTTCAACGTCTCTACAGCACTGGGCATTTAACCCAGGGCGTGGTGCATTCTGGGCAAGAGTCTATCCTGTGCTGATTTTCCCAGCCCCATCTTGTCCACACACATTTTCAGGTTCTAGGATAAAGAGGTAAGGAAACTTATGTTGCCTTTCCTAATCTCTATTTTACATTGATTCCATTGTTTCCTGCATAATCTGCTTATCTGCTGTTGATTCTGTACAGGGACACCGAGAGTGTTCCTGTCATTTATTGTCTATGTTGTCTTATGTCATTTATTTTCTTTCCTCAAATAGAAAAAAAATGTTTCTTTGAATGGTTAGCCTTCCTCTTTATCCAATTTTCTTTGCCATTACATGAATTTATATGGAAGATGAATGATGTTCTTCATGTTCTTAATTATGAAGTGTTTCCTTAATACCAAGGAGTTTCATACCATTTTGGACCCTGGGGATAGGGACTTGAGTTGGGCAAGCAATATCTCTATTGTAATGGCTTGGGTAAGAGAGACATTGAGTAATAAGCAATTAATTGATTAACTGATATGGAGTAGTACACACTATACAAGAAGCAAGCGACATAGGCAGAGTGAACTAGAGTCATGGGCTTTCTGTTTCTCCTGCTCAGCTCTGCAAACCATCATGGTTACATCCAGGATACTTCCTCAGCTGCCGTTCCCAGACATCAAGCCGTAAGCTTGGCAATATCAAGAAAACGGACCCCATCCTGATCATGGCTGGAAGAATCTCAGGCTGGATTATTTACTTCCTATGAACACAGCTACCTTTCCAAGTTCACCATGCCCTTGACCCTTCAGGCTCTTCCTATCATCCAAGGTACTTTTCTCACCGGTGAGGTATCTCCTTCCTGCCTAAGGCTAGCCATGACCCCATGCCACCCCATCTCCTTTGCAGAGAGCCTCTGCTCCTTCAGCTTTCCCCTAGTCTTCTTGTCTCTGATCCTTAACTGGGTCAATCCCATCAGCATTTAAGCTTCCCTCTTGTCATAACCTCCTTGAAAAGACCCAGCCTGGGGCTCCTCTTTAAATTCCCCGTGCTCTTATAACCAGATCCTTCTATTACTTTGTTTTGTATACCCTATAGAGCAGGAATGGTGAGTTCTGCCTCCGAGTTTATCAGGAGTGAATGAAGAGAACTTTACAGAGCCTGAGGGCAGTGCCTAGGAAACACTTCCAGAGGCTCTGGATATGCTCCTTGCTCCCTTACAATTATAATTGATCTTTATAAATATCCCTGCAAATTGGCAGTGACTTCTCAGAAGAGCAATGCTGGCCCATGGTTCAGAGTAACCATAACTATAAGAATTCACCATGAAGCACTTTGTTGCCCTCCGTCCCTCCTTTGAAAATGTGTGAATAAGACTTTTTTCCCAGCCGGGCGGTGGTGGCGCACGCCTTTAATCCCAGCACTTGGGAGGCAGAGGCAGGAGGATTTCTGAATTCGAGGCCGGCCTGGTCTACAGAGTGAGTTCCAGGCCAGCCAGGGCTACACAGAGAAACCCTGTCTCGAAAAAAAAAAAGACTTTTTTCCCACTGGTCCTTCCCCCGCACTCTCCCAAGCTCTTGGTTGGTTCCTCGTGTTCATGTACGTTGGGCAACCATGCATTTTGCTAAACTCGAAGGATCTGTGATCTTTGCAACTGCTGTTCCGAATGAGCGAATTGTTGTCTTGCAGTATGTTTAGCGATAGATCATGACACTTAGATATTTCTTCGGGGAGTATTAATTGTAGGGGGGAAAGTGACGGTATTTTATTTAGGTTGTCTGGAAAGTCAGAGAAAGATTATAATTTATAGTTACTATGGTAGCTAATTATACCTTTAAGGATACGCCGGTTGCTGTTCAGAAAAATAAGGCTTTGATCGTAGCTGAGACCCTTGTTGGGAAATCAAAGAAAAGAAGAAAGTGTAATTTGCTAACTCAAAAATTTCCCTGGTTACTGAGACCAGATTTCTTTTTGGATACAAAGCATTCCAGTTGATTTTTTTTTTCATGGTGCTAAAGTTCATACAGATACTATTAATGGGTGACATTGTGAAATATTTGAGCCCTGTAATTTTTCCTATCCTTGATATTCGCCATGTGTCCCATGTATCTCTTTATTCCTGGAGGTAGATACAATGTATTAGATCCATAATTCTTGTGAAAAGTTGGGCTGAGGTTAGACCAGAACAAGACAGATCTGGAAACATACGCTGTTAGGTAGAACCACAGTGGTTCGAGAGTGAGGAGAAGCAGAAGTGTGAGAACCGCCTCTGGGGGACATTACCTGGGCCTCCTCACTGTGAACTGAGTCTTAGAAGAGCTGACAAAGGAAAGGATTTATATTTACTTTCTATTTAGGCCTAGCCAAAAACAAAAAAACAAAAATAATAATCACTACGTTTTAGAAAGACCTAGATCAAGAACATTTTTTTTGACTCTACAGTAGTGTGAGAAAACAGTGAAAACTCTCCAGATATGTAAACAAAAGGGATAGAGAAATGATAATAAAAACCCTAAGATTCAGACTAGTGTGCTGTGGCCACAGGCTGATAATATTGCAGGGCTGGGCAGGTAACAATGACTAGTGATTTAATACTGTTTTTGGCTAATTTTCATTTTTAACTTGGTTTAACCTAGACTCAGCTGGAAAGAGGGGTCCTTAATGGAGAGATTGCCCAAATCAGATTGGCCTGTGGCTATGTCTGTGAAGGACAGTATTGACTAAATATTTATGTGGAGGGCCCAATCCACAGTGGGCAGCTCCATCTCTAGGCAGATGGGTCTGGATATATAGGAAAGATAATGGAGCATGAGCCCGTGGGCAAGTTAGAAAGTTTCTCCGTGATTTCTGCTTCAGTTCCTGCTCTGCTTCTCACATGGATAGATTGTGACCTAGAAATGCAAGATGAAATAAATCCTTCCCTTACCAAGTTGCTTTTGGTCAAGATGTTTAAAACAGCACAGAAAGGTCAACTAGAACAGATACAATTCCTTATCTCCCATCCTCCATTCTTCTATGATTTGAAAGGTGGCGTGAGTTTAGAACCACTCCAAAATAAGGGCAGGAATAAATGCTCATTTAAATGATGTGTGACTTTTCTTGTCATTATGACTGTGCTGACTGGTTTTGTGTGTCAACTTGACACAAGCTGGAGTTATCACAGAGAAAGTAGCCTCCCTTGAGGAAATGCCTCCATGAGATCCAGTTGTAAGGCATTTTCTCAGGGTGGGAAGGCCCATTGTGGGTGGTTCCATCTCTAGGCTGGTAGTCCTGGGTTCTATAAGAAAGTAAGCTGAGCAAGCCAGGGGAAGCAAGCCAGTAAGTAACATCCCTCCATGGCCTCTGCATCAGCTCCTGCTTCCTGACCTGCTTGAGTTCCAGTCCTGACTTCCTTTGGTGATGAACAGCAATGTGGAAGTGTAAGTTGAATAAATCCTTTCCTCCCCAACTTGCTTCTTGGTCATGATGTTTGTGCAGGAATAGAAGCCCTGACTAAGACAATGACCAAATAACTGGCAGAATCCATTTCAGGGAAGACTTTTAGATCTCAGGTAATTCATCTCTATCATGATGGTGAAGGGAAGTCTATACAAGAAGCCCAGTCTGTAATAGCAGGGAAGCCTGTCTCTAACAGTGGAAGCATATGGCTACTGCCTCTCACATGGTGATTGATCAGAAGGCAGAGATACAGGCTAGAATCAGAGCTTAATACAATCTTCAAAAGCTTGACTTCAGTGGCCCACTTCTAACAGCCAAGCCCTACCTCCTCAGGATAGCACAGCTCTCATAATAGCATCACAAGCTGAGGACCAAGCGCTGAAAACAGGAGTCTGGAGAGACACTTCATATCCAAACCATAACTTTCTGTTCCTGATCTTCAAAAGCCCATGGCCATCTCAAGATATAAAATATACCTAGTCCAACTTCAAAAGTCCCCTACAATCTTACCAACCCATCAGTGATCTAACATCTCTTTGCAGACTCAAAACAAACTTAACTGTACACCTCTGTAAATTAAAAAAAAAGAAAGTTAATGACTGCTGATGCACAATAAGCTTTTCCAGTCTAATAGCAACCAATAGGAAAACTTCAGGTAAAGAAAAGACTCAGGTTGGGGAAGTAGACCAGTTGGTAACTTCCTTATAGTGTCCAAAATGCTATTTCATCTCTATTTGGTAGAAAATATGATCTGACTTAGTTGTTAGAGTCATGATTATGGTTTGGGCTTGAAGTGTCCTTGTGGTAGTTTGAATAAGAATGGCTTCCATAGGTCCCTATGCTTGAATACTTGCCCTCCCATTTGGTGGAATCATTTGGAAAGGATTAGAACCTGTGGCTTTGTTGGAAGAGGTGTGTGTCTGGGGGGTAGGCTTTGAAGTTTCAAATACTCACTCCATTCCCAGTATACCTTTCCTTGCCTCCTGTGTGTGTGGCTCAAGATGGGAGCTTTCATGTGTTCCCACTGCCATGCCTTTGCTCCGCTATCATGGACTCTAACCCTTTGAAACCATAAAACCAATTAAACACTTTAACTTATAATTTGCTCCCATCATAGTGTTCTATCACATCAATAAGGTTGTGGGTGCTACAGCCCCTGGGTGGGGACTGGGAAACAGCGCAGGAGGCTTCCATGCTGATATAGTAGTATGAGTGCCCATATCCACTGGAATATCATGTGACATAAAATAAAGGATCCTAGCAGTCTAGTGGAACCTCAGAATGGGCCTGGAACAGGTCAGTAGCTGCTTCCCTTGTCTTTACTGAAGTCCCCTTGGGTGCTGGCAGCCTGACACCTCCCCATAGTGCCAGTGGGATAGTTGGCTGTTGCAGAGTTTGTGTCAATTCTCCATTGGTCCAAAGGCTGTATAAAAATGCTGCGGCACAATACAGTAGATCTGCACCTCAATGCTGGTCTCCTGAGTCTGTTTCCTGAGTTCATGACTCCACATCCCTCACTGACTCTTGGATCCTAGTTCCCACATAGGGTTATTCCCTTTTTGCTGCTTCTGACCCAGGTCCTCTGATTTCCAGTGGGCTACAATGTAAGAAGCACCAGCCTTACACTCCTGTCTTTGTGGACTGAGCTGCTCTTGTCACACCCTGTCCCCTCCCCAGTGAACTGAACTCATGAACTTAAGTCACTCCTTCCACTCCATAGTAGCCTCTGTCAGATAATTGGTGACAACAATAAGAAAACTAGCTAATGCAGAAAAGTGATACCAAGAAGTAGGGCTGTTGCTGTAATAAACCTGATCACATGAGCTGCAGGAAACACGTGGGGATGTTTGGAGTTGGGACCTGAAAAAGCTTTAGAACAAAGTAATATTCTGGGGCCAAAATGCTGATCCAACTATGGGCAGTAAGGATTACATTCATGAAGCATCATAAGAATCCTATAGGGAACTGAGCTACAGGTTGTTCATGTTATATTCTTGCAAAGAATTTGGCTATGTTCTATCTGCATCCTGAAATTTTGAGTAAGGCTGAATTTACACTAACGGACTATTCGGTTTGTCAGAGAAAATCTCAAGGCAGCATGCTACACAGGGACTGGAATGGTTTCTACCAACTACATTTAAGCAGACTTATTAAGCAAGAAGTTACAGGAACAAGCAGAGGACAAAGATATGAAAAAATTGCATTTTGGTTAGAAAGGGGGTGAGTTCTTTCAAAGCTGAGAACAATAACAGCAGCAGCAGCAACAACAACAAAAACAACAACAATACAAAGTAATTCCAAGGGCACAACCCTAGTCCTCACTTCACTGTCTTCTTCAAAAGCTCTATGGCAGCCCAAGAAGCACATCACCAACCATCCTTGGTGGTTTCATGACCACATCATGGTTACTCCACATCATGACCTACCTAAACTCCCAGCTATGAGTCCTTGCTTCTCCTTACATTCATATGTTATAAATGCACTCCAAAGGCAGTCATGTTGAAAGGTGTTGCTTCAAATGGTGTGGTTGTGAGAAATGGTTAGTTAACACAGAAGTAAGTAGGTCCTGCTAGAAGGATGACTGCTAGTTCTGATGCCCCTCCCTGCTCTTTGGCTGATCATTCTCTACCTGTCTCTTTCCCCTTTGCAATATCTTTATACCCTTGCACTTTTGCTGCATACCATGAGATGATGTAATAAGAGGGAGCTTGTCAGACGCAGGCTGGTTGATCCTCGACTTCCCATCCTCTGGAACCATAAGAAATGAATTTCTGTTCTATACAAATTATCTAGTCTCCATAAGCTGTCATAACAACACAGACAGTATCTATCAGGTATAGAATAAAACCTATGAGAATGATGTCACTCCAGGTCTCAAAAATCAAGTGCTAACCCAGCTGGGCAACGTCACAGAAATCCTCAGGATCCTCTAATCTCCAGTCACAAAATAAATGTCCAGAAATACTTGCTTAACTCTAGTCTCATAGGCGCTCCCAGATTTTGACAGGTCACTTTATATTGCCTTCTCTAAAAAACAATCATTCTGAATATTTAAAAGCCTTGGTAGTGATTCAGTGTTTCAAATTATATTCCGTACCAATTAGCCAGCCCACTCTGAACATGTCTGCTCTTGGATAAATTTAAGTTAGATTCACAGTCATGGGATATAACATATTTTGGAGAAGCTTGGGTATCTCCCTAGGGTCTATGTGATTAAAATAGTAAGATAGGGTCTAGAGCGGTGGTTCTCAACCTTCCTGATGCTGCATCCCTTTAATACAATTCCTCATGTTGTGGTGACCTCAGCTATAAAATTATGTTTATTACACTTCACAATTGTAATTTGTAACACTTGCAACTGTTATGAATTGTAATGTATATATCTGATATGTACATGGTCTTAGGTGACCTCTAAGGAAGGGCTATTCAAGCCCTAAAAAGGTCTTGCCCCACAGGTTGAGAACCACTGGTCTAGAGAGCTGTCTTTACCTCATCAGGGGCATGCTTTAGAAGGTGGTTCTTATGAGATGCCTTCAAAGTGTTTGTGAAAGGGTCGGTACAAAAGCCAGGATCAGCCTTGCAGAGTTGCTCTGGCTACTAGTTTGAGATGTGATCATAGGCTTATTCTTACCTAAACTCCCTCTGCTGTCAACTGCCAGGATTAGATGCTTCTGTTGACTGAGCTGATTTTAGCACTATGCTTGTGAGACTCCAAAATAGTCAGCCAATTAAATGTCTTCTTTTTCCATCAATAGCTTGACTCGGGCAATTTGTTACGGTGACAAAGAGCAGGACAACCCATGACAATTGCCAATTATAAGAAGGTTTGGAGTTGAAAATTAGTTACTGAATGGTGTTCAGCGCCTAAAAATGCCATGTGTTATCATTAACGGACCCTAAAAACAATCCCAAATAAATATGTTTTTTATTTAATTTAATTAATTAATTTATTTATTTTTGGCTGTCCTGATGATCATTGATTTGGCTGTCCAGGAAGGTCTGGAGTCATTAAGCTCCAAGAACTCTCAAAATATTCCCTGACTGGCACTTCCTGGGCATTGAGCGCATGGCGGCAGAATGCATATTTGGGTGGATACTTTAAGCTGGTTTAAGTTACATGAGTTTAACTTGTGTGAGAGGCTACTCCTCATGCCAGGCAGAATTAACAGCTGCCTTCCCTGGGAGCTGTTAATGCTTCCACATACCTCATATTTCAGTTTGCCCGGCAGCATGCCACTTGCATGCCATTTTTGCAATTATTTATGCGTTAATTATTAAAACATCCCTTTAAGAATTCTTAGGTATATTCTTGAGCTATTATGACTCTTCATCTGGTTGGTAACCTCACTGTTATGTCCTTAAAAGCCGTCGGTCCCTCAACTTAGAATCCCTGTGTGAGCTGTGCTAGCTGCTCATTCGATGCAGGTTAAGTTATGCTAAAAACCTCAGACGATCTTTTCTGGATGCAAGGAAGTGAAGCGCATCGTGTCTGTCCTCACAGGGGCGTAGGGGTCAAAGAAGAGGCAACTTTCGCTTGATTTGTTCATATATATTCTTCCCATCTCTCATTTACCCGCTCTGAATAGCCAGCCTGGAGTCTCCTGTACAAGTTGGCTTGTTAAAATAGGGCCCCACCGTGTACCTGGTGGGTCTAGAGATTTCAGTGTAGAGCAGGTTGGCCATGAATGCACAGAGATCTTACTACCCCTGCCTCCAAAGTGCTGGGATAAAAGGCATGCATTACCACACCCAGCCAAATTAGTAATTTGAAGTCAAACTGTCAAATATCCTTTTGATGCTTTCAATAACGTAGGTGTGTTTTGTGTCTGCACATATCTGTGCATCACATGTGCTCCTGCTCCACACGGAGGCCAGAAAAGGGGACAATATCTCCTGAAGCTGAAGTTTCAGATGGTTGCAATGTTGCCATGAGGGGACTGAGAATCAAATATGGGTCCTCTTCAAGAAGAGTAAGTGCTCCTAACTACTGTATTATCTTTCCAGTCCCCCTTCAAATGTTTTACTTTATTATCTTTTTTTTCTGTGTGTGTGTGTGTGTGTGTGTGTGTGTGTCTGTCTGTGTGTGTGTGTCTGTCTGTGTCTGTCTGTCTGTCTGTCTGTCTCTCTCTCTCTCTCTCTCTCTCTCTCTCTCTCTCTCTCTCTCTCTCTCTCTCTCTCTCCCTGTCTCTCTCTCTCCCTGTCTCTCTCTCTCCCTGTCTCTCTCTCTCCCTGTCTGTCTCTCTCTCTCTCTCTCTCTCTCTCTCTCTCTCTCTCTCTCTCTCTCTCTCTCTCTCTCTCTCCCCTGTCTCTCTCCCCTGTCTGTCTGTTGTCTGTCTGTCTGTCTGTCTGTCTGTCTGTCTCTCTCTCTCTCTCTCTCTCTCTCTCTCTCTGTGTGTGTGTGTCTCTCTCTCTCGTGTGTGTGTGTGTGTGTGTGTGTTTGTGTGTGTACACACATATATAGGTAGACCTACATGTGAAGGCCAAAGACTGAATTTAGGTGTCATTGATTAGGTTCTATTTACCTGATAGTTTTTGAAACAGAATCTCTCTGGAGCCTGGTTTTTGCCTCCTGTTAGGCAGTGAGCCAGTGAGCCCCAGGGATATACCTGCCTCTGCCTCCTTTTCTCTGGGTTTACAAGTATTCCCTACCATACCTGCTTTTTATGTGGGTCCTAGGGACCAAATTTATCTCCTCATGCTTAAATAGTAAGCACTTTGCCAGTGAGTCTCAAAATGTATTATTTCTTCAAGGAGATAAGTATCCACTAGAACAAGACTGTAAGACTCCTGGACATTGTGAGTCCTACCTCAGAATCTGGTTAAAACAAGCAATAGTTGTTTCTTAAAGGCATGGTAAATATTGAAATCTCCAGAGCAAACAAATCCAACTGCCTCAAACTTTGCAAGATAGAAGATACTCTGTGGATCATTTGTGAGTGTTTATGCATAGTCTATGGATTACATGGGAAAGTAGAAGAAAAAAAACTTTTTACAAATCTTTTTTCATGTCGTAAAAATGGTATGTGTGAATGAAGGGAGTGTCAGTGGAGAGAGGGGAGTGGAGAGAGATGCAAAATCAGTTCATCTGGACATTATTCTCATGGATTGTAAGTTCTCAGTGGCTTCGATGTGATTATGCATATATTCATTTCCTAAAAGATTGCCCGTCCTTGCAAACACGGGGCTGTCTGTTAAATGAAAAGGTCAGAATATTAGACAGTTCAAGAGGCAGGTTCAGGATCATCACAGTCCTCAGAAGCATGATCTCACTGCCTTTGCTCAAATTTGTTTTCATTTCTTCTGTTTCCCTGAATATAGCCAGAGCCTCATAGATGATGGGATCACAGGCAGTAATGGTGCGCATTGGCTCACAGAGAGTTTTCCCAGATACTCCAACAAGCAACCACATGCATGGGGCGGGGGTGACAATAATAATAAGGCTGAATACACTAAGAATTTGAGATAGCTGTGCATAGAACTGAGTATTAATTCATAGGTGCTGGGGTCTCTTGTTTTCTTGGAAAAGTGTCTTTTTATCAGCTACCTCTAGAGTGAGTATTAAACCCCCTTGCACTTTCAGACGAGCCCCCATTTCGGCAACAAATATTCTGGTCTTCCTTGCTTTTTGTGAAGTAGAAATCAGAGCCCCAAAGAGCTAGAGAACTTAGTGTTAATATGCATAGAACGTGGAATGGGTGGGTTGCTAATACCAAAGGAAAAAGCTATACAAATAGATAAACAACTCAATCTTCTCACACTGTGTTAAAACTACCCATGAGACATCTACTGCTGTCTCAGTTAGAAACTGATGCCAAACCCATCAGTTATTTGATACATATTTCTGACTCTTATATTTATTAGTAGATGGCCACACATGCTATCTGCAATTTGATTTGATTCTTCATGAATGCTATAAAATTAATACCATTAAGTAAAGATGGAAAAAAAATAAGCTGAAAACCTAGGATGTTAAACGCTGAGGAAGTTAATAGCTAAACCACTCAAGCCCAGGTCTTCAATGTCTCTTTCCATTACATGACTGCTCAGGGTTAGAAGGAATCCAAATGTGGAGTGAATGTTTGCTTAAAAGGACGGCGACCAGAGAGCCAAGGAAAATGTGGCAAGAGAGACACATCACTGTGGGCTCAGAGATTTCACTTCTGGACCAGTAGGGCTGTTTCTTGGCTCCCTGTACATTTTCCAAGATGGCTGCTCCTCTGAGAGGAGGAAGCACATTGTGTACTGGGGGCCCTGGGGTGGAAGGGGAGGTTTGGACACAGCTAGGTGGTGCCGTGGCCTGAATTCAAACTCTGCAGTAGTAGAACTGGACAGAGTCCATTGCAGCCCAGCTTAGGTCAGACAAGCAAGGGTTCCCCCTCACTAAGGTACCCATAAAATGCATCCAGGGCTCCATTCAAGAAAGGATCAAGTCTAGTATTTTCCTGTTTACTTTTTTTTTTTTAAATTAAAGCTTAGCCTTTTAAAAAATGTATTTCTTGGAGACAGATATATTTTGGCCCAACCCACATCCCATTAGAACTTACCACACAAAGTTTCCAGTTCTACCCCCCAGGCCACAGTACAACTGTACCATGAAGGGTGATATTTTATTTATTTAATTTCTCAGTAATAAAAAAAAATAACCTTCCATTTTAGTTCCTTTGGTAACTAGCTGTTTGGGGCTCTTGGGTCCTGACACTGTCCCCCTCCACCAACTAAATCAGTGTTCCCTTTGCTTTTATTTGTGAAACCTTTTTTTCTCCCAACAGTGAGATAGGTCCTACCTGACATGGGGCTATAAGTCCCACCGGGCACCATCGGGACTCCCCTTGACTTCTTCCTGGACCAGGTGTCATCACAATTCAGCCTTTTATAGGCTACCCTAGGAGAGGAAGGACATTGGGAAGTAACGGAGTTTAAGGAGAGCATCTGCTATGACTACATGAATGAAATGAACCATATAGATGGAGGGTCGCCTTCATGTCCCTGCACACTATCCTTAGCCAGTACCCGACAAGCCAATGTTATCGGTAGCGACTAAAAGTCAAAAGAATCCCAGCAAAATTTCTCATCATGACCCAGTATTAATCCTCATCACCCTACATTTTAGAATTCTTCCCTCTACCTTAAGTGGACTGAGAGCAAGAACCTCCTGGACAGTAGAGGGCTCTGTGGCCCACACTTCCAGAAGTCCTTCTTGGCCTCTGGAACCTGAACATAGTTCATAGGAACACAGTACATTTGCTGTCTCCACAAGGATGTCTCTCCTATCAAGTGGGTTCCTTTGGCTTATCTTAATGTCTCAGATCTGTAGGGCCAATGATGCCACACCAGTAAAAGCTAATTGTTCTATCATTTTCCTCTTATAAAGGTGCTCTCTTGCAGTAGTAAGGGGCATGGAATCTCACTCCAGTCTGAGTCTGCTACTTTGTGTGTGTGACATTGTATCTTTGCCAGCTCTAGGTTTTCTCACTTGGAAAGTGAAGGTAGCAATGCTTACTAACTGGTCTGTGGTAAGGGTGAAGTGAGCTGGTGCCTTTAGCATATAAGCGCACCGTCTCTGATAGCTCTGGGAGTTTGTGCAGTGCAATCAGGCATTCTGCTATTGGATACTTTTGCCTCTGCAAGCCATCCAGAGTTTAATTAATTCTTGGAACATGCCTAAGATTGATGCTACAGAAGTGTCATAGACCAGACATGGCACCTTTCAGAGAAAATTTACAGGTGGCTCTCTTAATTCCAGTACAGAAATCTTCATCTCCATCACAGGTCCAGGATGTCATGGTGGTATGCAGACTGTGCACAGCAGAGAGTTCTATTGCAAGCTAGCCTGAGGACTAAATCTTGTTTGCCGCTTCCTGACTTTGCATATAACGTTTTATTAGAATACATTCATGTTCATTCATACACCCCATCACCCAGAGCGACATTTCTACTACATCAACTGAGGAGAATAAATATAACAGTGTCCACATGACTCTCAAACTTTAAAATATTTATAATCTGGTTCTTTACATACACAAAAACAAGGAATTTAGAGCCAGTATTTAATCTTTGAAACTCGTATGGTAGATACTCAAACATAGTCATCTAGTGATTGACTGAAAGAAAGAATGAAACCCAGATGCTGGCTCCAAACAGTCAAAAATTAATCCTGAGAACGTGTTAGTGGGAAAATAACAATCACTTTTTAAAAAAGAGATAAAACAAACTTTTTCACACAAAAAGTTTCTATACTGCTCTGCTCCTGGTTCACAATGCCTCAGATCAAAAGCTCCCCAACTCCCATCATTCAGTTTTCTCATTTGTAAAGTTGGGAACCCTAAGTCCCATTTCCCCCAGGGCCATATAGGAGGTGCACTGAAATCTTAAGTGGACAAGTACCAGGCCTGTCTGATGACTGGCACACAGCAGGAGATCCCAGAACATGCTAAGTGGAATTGAGCGTGAGGAGAAACCCTTCACTTCTGAAGAAAATGTCTGCTGTGTCACAGAGGAGTCGACAGAGTAACTCATACACTGAACTGGCAGATGGCACGGAAAAAGCTTCCAGGAGCATTCTACACAAAGAATTGCAAGCTAGTTTGTGTTCAAACAAAGCAGACAGCCAGTCCACAGTTGGAGCCAGGAGCCAAATAGCTCAGACACCATTGAGGCTGACTGCCTGCAGGCTGGGCTGTTGGGTCTGCGGCTGGAGCCTGGCCACAGGAAGCCCTTGCTGTCAGTTCTCCAGGGCCTTGCAAGCTCCAGCATTTTTGTGATCCTTCCTTGGAGCCATTACTTAGATAAGGAACGTAGGAAGAAAGAAAGCAAGGGGGGATCACCACATCCAAAAGTCATTGCTTTGGTAATGTCTGCACACCAGCATGTCTCTTGCTACTCTTCTCTTCTAGGGTGGGGTGGTGGGTGGGTGGGGAGAAGTCTATCTTAATGTTTACATTGGGGGATGTCTGGCCTCTTCTCCACACAGATCTCATTTTATGGTGTGTGGAGTTTTATGAACCAATTTACCATGGGAGAGGAGACGAGAAGGCTGATGGTGTGAGCTGAAGTTTAAAAGCCATAAATTCAAGGGAAATTATTCCAGAATTATAAGCCCTGCTTACCGGTGTCCAAGGGTAATAGCCACTGTTCAGTGGTAGGGCTTGGACTTCCAAAGGTATTTCAGGGGCCATTTGTAGGACAAGCACCCTTTCATTTCATTTGGATGGGTAAATATTTTTAAATGGGGGTCTCCTGAATATGTTGGGATCCAGCCAATGTCCCCAAACTTCTGGTTGCCTTGAACACCTAAGTACTCTTTTTCCATGACAGTTCATTCAGGAAGTCTAAAATCAGGCAGGCAGACACACACACACACACACACACACACACACACACACACACACAGATTTATACTTTATCTTCATAAAATTCAACTAGCCGTCCTGTTCGGTATGAGTTTAAACTAAAGGTGTTTTCTAAAAACCTTTTGATTATGAAGTATTGGATAGCATAAAACAAAACCAACTTCAATTGTTCCCACGGGATAGAAATCAGGAAACATACATGCGTGCACACACACACAATGTAAATGTTTTTGCCCAGATCTGAAGAAAAGTTAGAGAGTAAAACAGGTTGGGTGGGACAGAACTGACGGCAACACAAGGAACAATTCTCAAGTTCACAAACACTCGGAAAAAGAAATACGTAAGACTTTGGAAGACGGTGATGAATTGGAAAGTCAGTTCAAATGCCCTTTCCTCCCAGCATCCTGCCGACATGCTCTGCCTTCCCAGAATACCTGCTGCCTGAGACTGTGTACCGCTGGCTTTTCCAGGGTCCTTTCTTGTAGGCATCTGATGTCCGCTGAGTTTTCAACAGGACTGCTACTAATTTCTCTAGACATAACATTCCTTAAGCTTTTCATTTGCCATACATCATCACAGGTGGTCTCCAAAGCTGCGAGAAGCTCTGTGCCTTGCTGCCTTGCTGGCCGGTGTTCTGCAAGGCTGGGTGGCCTTCATTCAAAATGAATAGCAGGCCTACTGATAACTGAGATAGTAAGAAGACCCTCTGGCTGGTGTTGTGCTAGCCTGAAGCCTGCCTTGAAAAGCTTCTGCCAGAACCCTCTCCTTTACTAAAGTCTTGGTCTTCGAGTTTGTTTGTGTGTGCCTGCAAGAGCAGTGAGGAACATTTGGCTATTAATGGAGGTATTGGTTTCTGTAGGTTAAGAGTAATGTATTTAAAAGTCTTACTATCCATCTCTACAAATTCATGAATTTTTCATCCAGACCCCAGTGAAATGCTCCTCAGTGTGCTGGTGTTTAAGTTACAGATTGGAAGACATTCAAAGGGTTTGAAATTCAAGCTGATGAGATGGAAGAGAGGCCAGGGAATGTCAGCAGCCATTGGCAGACATTCAACATAGTTCTTCTTTTTGGTAGGTGTCTGGGCTCTTTAAGAAGAAGAAGGAAAAAAAAAGACTCCACAAGACCAGAGTGGATGTCAGTAAGTAAAAGGGATCCTTTTACTTTCTATCCTGGGTGTGAGATTCCGTGGTGAATCCATGACCGAAGAGAATGCACAGAGGGCTATGCTATGTGTAGATCCATCCTGGAAGAGTGTTCTGAAACAGCAATTACTATAGTGACTGCTTTTTCTTTTCCTGATGTTCTGGTATTTGGGACAGTGGTCCTGGAGAGAGTCACACTGGGGTTCAGCTAATTCCTAGACAGCAGCCTTATAAACCCCTGGGAACATGCCTTTCATATGCAAATCACCTAAGCTGGAGTTTACAATCACAGCCAACTCCTCTGGGGAACTCTCAGGCATCAAACCAATAGGCCTTTTATACAAAAGCACTCCAGGACCAAGAACTGGACACCTGGGACCAACATTATAACCCAGAGCCCACTGACTGAGCCAAGCTCTCCAATTTTCAGTCCATTTACTGTACCTACTCTGTAATGCCCATTGCTACCCCTACAAAATCCACTGAGGGTTCTTGGCCATGTTCTCTGACTCCAGTGCCTTAATTAGGGCTATTGTTGCTGTGATGAAACACCATGACTGAAAGCAACTTGGGGAGGACAGGGCTCAAACTCAGCAGGTTCCTGGAGGCAGGAACTGAGGCAGAGGTCATGGAGGAGTGCTGCTTACTGGTTTGCTCATTATGGCTTGCTTAGTCTTTTTTTTCTTATAAAACCCAGGATGGTGCCCAAGGATGGCGCCATCTCCAGGCATCAGCGACTATAGACTTTTGGGATCATCATGTCTGTAGGTATGCCTTTCTCTGTTTGATTTAAATACTTCTTGGTACATTATAAGAACATTTTTTTTTATGCAGTGTGAATCCAATTAAAAAAAGACATGGTAGAATGTACACGGGGTACATGAGGTAAGAAAACATCTGCAAAGACAAAAGAAAATCAAGCATACAAATAGCTGAGCTGACAGAGGGTGCCACTTGGTGCTCGGGTGTATTTGGGGATGGGGTAGAGAGAGCTCTAGCCCAGAAGGAAGGTGAGGGGTCTTTGTGTGTTACAGCACATGCTTGTAATCCTAGAAAGTTGGGGGGGAGATGCTGCAGAAAGATCAAGAGTTCAAGGCTAGCTCAGGCTACACAATAGGATTCCATCAGAAGAAGAGAAGAAAGGGATAGATTTTGTTGTTGTTGTTGTTGTTGGCATTAAGAGCCTTTCCAGTTCAAGCCATTGACCTTTGAAGTGGGAACAATTAGAAGAAGAAAGAGGAGATGGGCAAAACAAACAAACAAACGAACAAACAAACAAATAGAATAGCAGACAGTAAAGAAGGAATAAAAAGAACAAGGGAAGTATGGGGGTGCCCATCAATTCTTCACTCTCAAGCAGTTCTCTACCTGGTGGCGCGTCATAGGCGGGCAGCCAGGAATGGCAGCATACACTGCCTAGGCCATTTCCCCCCATCACCCTCCAACCCCCCCCCAAGCTTTCTACTCACTCCAGCAGGGTTAGTCTCTTCCAATTACTTGCAAGTCCACAGATAGGCTCTGTGGCCATAGAGAAAAGCTTCCAGTTCTCAGCTCATTGTGAGGTACCTGTCACTCCAACACACCAATTCCTGCCGGTTTCTCTGACACTGTAAGAAGATTGTCCAAAAGACCGAAAAAGAAGTGGGTATGGTCTCTATCTGTTTTCTTTGCTAGTCTGTTTTTGTTTTCCACAGTGTGCTAGAGGAGGGCAAGCTAGAGATGATTTTAGCAGTTATCTTCTGTGCTGTCCTTTCCGGATCCGTTACCACACTGACCTGTGTGGAGGGTTCAGTGAACATGTCTAGGAAATAATAAGAGCTTTTTAAGGAATCCATCTGCTTAACACAATTTTGGAAGAAAAGAAACATATTTAGAGAAATATATTTAACTTAAGGTTTTCAGTTTAAGGGAAAAGGCCTGTTTCCTCCAGGGTTGCAAGGAAGGATGGGCTTTTTGTAGGGAGGGTTTTAGCTATTGGTTTCTTTCTATAATTCAGACTTTATATGAGTTTTCAATCCTATCCATGCAGTGGCAGAGTATTAGTTTCACTTGACTATGGAATCCCTGTCCCTATTTCCTGCCATTCATAGGGGTGGCCTATGGTTGATGAACCTTACATAGGGCCACAACATGGCTGATGCAACCACGGTTGGCAGTGTTCGTCTCTTTGGCATCACCCAGCATGTTTCCTGCTGTGTCTCCTCTATTTCTTGCACCTCTTTGTCCTGTTCTCTGTGTCACTTCTGGGACTTTGGGAAATTTTCCAGTTGCATCTAAACCATACGGAACCACAAGGAAACCCAAAGGTCTGTCAGCCTAAATGCATCTCATTCTCTTAAAAAAAAAAATCACTCAGGGTCCAATGCCACACACTCACCTAAGACCACTCTCTGCCAGTCATGTCTGTGGGCTGAGAAGTCCAGCACAGACTTCATTACATCCCAGGCACCAGCAGTGTCCTTGAACTTGCCACTTCTTCCTGCAATGCTCAACCCATCTTATGACGACTCTGCAAGTCTGAGAAATAGACAACCATGCTTTCTACACCTTGTGTATGGAATCTGCTCTCAACATGGCTGAGTCCTATTTCTCTTGCTGTTGATGTTTTGAAAACTCAAAAGACGAAGGGAAGGGAAGGGAAAGGAAGCGAAGGGAAAGGAGGGGAGGGGAGGAAAGGGAAGGGAGGGAAGGAAGGGTGAAAGGAGGGGAGGGAGGGAGGGGAGGAGAAGGGAGGGGGAGAGAGGAAGGAGGGGAAGGGAGGGGAAGGGAGGGGGAGAGAGGGAAGGGAGGGAGGGGAAGGAGGGGAGGGATGTGAATTTGCTGCAGGGCAGGGAATGATTGATGGAGAAAAAACAGTTCCAATGAGTAATAGATGATTCAAGCGTTCAGATGATACAAAACAGAATACTGGAGCTAGGGAGATGTGTCAGTGGGAAGTTCTTGCTGCACAAACATGAGGACCTGAGTTCAGATTCCCAGCAGCCATACAAAAAGTCAGATGTGACAAGGGGCACAGTCACAGTGCTGGGGAGGAAAAGGCAGGGAGACCTCTGGGGCTCAGCCACTAGGCCAGTCTAGGTAATTTGGTGAGTTCTAAGTTCAGTGAGAGACCCTGTCTCAAAAAATGAGGTGGAAAATGACTGAAGAAGACACTCAACAACAAACTATGTCTTACACACTCACACATGTATACATACACACACTCTCACACATACTCACACATATATACACATTCACACACATACACATATACACCACACACACTCTCACACACACACCACGTACACCGACACACACATACAAACACTCACACATGTATACACACACACACACACACACACACACACACACACACACACACACGGGGTGGAGAAGGGGAATCACAACCATGAAAGCTATGTTCGTTCTTTTGCCTTCTGGGATTCAGAATGGAGCCCCCAGGAAACCTTATGAGATGTATCTTGCTCTCTAGTCATGAAAAGCAAAGAACATTTTCTTATTTCACTGTTGATTTAGAGAACACTCAAACAGAGATCCCAGTGATTTTGCTGTCAGTGTTAGCCATGTCACTACTCAAAGCAAACAACAAAACCTACCATCAGCCTCTGTCTGTATCTACCCTCCTCCTCAGATACACAGAGGCCACCCTGCTCCAGTTGCCAAGTTAAACAAATAGGTCAGTGTCTCAAGCTTTTTTACAGTCAGTTGATTATACCTCTCCTACATAGAAATAGTGGCACATTTTCTACACAACCATTGAATTGCATTTAAAGTTAGAATTATTGGAGAGATTGGCATGTAGACTGAAGACATTAAATGAGATGACTTCTAAGGTTGCTTTTGAACTTCCCATAAGTCACGTGCAAGAACATATCATTCCATACATCATGTTGTATATATGATATGCATACAACATATGCATATAATATAATGCATATGTTGTATACATATCATTAAACAGGCAGCTCTTAAGCATTGCAAACATATTAATTTTCTTAATAGATTTTTAACAAAATCAATTCAGAGTGCTTTGTAGCTATTACTCATACTTTCTTGTGTAGCCCTGAAAATGTTGGGGGTGGGGGGAAATCACTGACTTTCACCTGCTTCTCTCCACTGATTCACCATAGAAAAGGCACTTAGTAACTTTACTTAGAGACCTCAGGAATCAAAACTCTGAAGAGACAAACAACCCTCTTAAAATTACAAAGTTTCTGTAAAGCAAAGGACACTGACAATAGGACAAAACAGCAACCAACAGATTGGGAAAAGATCTTTACCAATCCTCCATCTGATAGAGGGCTAATATCCAATATATACAAAAGAACTCAAGAAGTTAGACTTCAGAGAACCAAATCACCCTATTTAAAAAAATGGGGAACAGAGCTAAACAGAGAATTCTCAACTGAGGAAATTCGAAGGTCTGGGAAGCACCTAAAGAAATGTTCAACATTGTTAGTCATCAGGGAGATGTGAAACAAAAACAACCTTGAGATTCCACTTCACACCAGTCAGAATGGCTAACATCAAAAACTCAGGTGAGAGCAGATGCTGGCAAGGATGTGGAGAAAGAGGAACACTCTTCCATTGCTGGTGGGATTGCAAGCTGGTACAACCACTCGGGAAATCAGTCTGGTCGTTCCTCAGAAAACTGGACATAATACTACCTGAAGACCCAGCTATACCACTCATGGGCATTTACCCAGAAGATGCTCCAACATGTAATAAGGACACATGCTCCACTATGTTCATAGCAGCCATATTTATAATAGCCAGAAGCTGGAAATAACCCAAATGTCCCTCAACAGAGGAACTGATACAGAAAATGTGGTACATTTACACAATGGAATACTACTCAGCTGTTAAAAACAATGACTTCATGAAATTTGCAAGCAAATGGATGGATCTAGAAAATATCATAATGAGTGAGGTAACTCAGTCACAAAAGAACACACATGGTATGCACTCACTAATAAGTGGATATTAGTCAAAGAGAGTGGAATACACATGATACAACTCATGGATCACATGAAGCTCAAGAGGAAGGAAGACCAAAGAATGAATGCCTCAGTCCTACTTAGAAGGGGGAACAATATAATCAAGGGAAGTAGAGGGTGGGAGGAACTTGGGAGGAAGAGAAGAGGGAGAGAGGGGAAAAGGGCAGAGTCAGATATGGGAGGAGATGGAGATGTACAGAGGGTCAGGAAATTGAACAGAGGTGTGTAGCAATGGGGGATGGGAAATTGGGGGTAGCAACTAGAAAGTCCCAGATGCCAGGAAAGCAAGAGCCTCCCAGGACTTCACAGGGATGAGAATAGCTGAAATATTCCACAAAGAGGAGGGAGAACCTATGGAGACCATATCCAGAGGTTAGGCATGCCCCACCCCCAGTTGAGGGATGGGGTCACCCACCCATCTCCAAAATTTTAACTCAAAATTGCTCCTTTCTAAAAGAAATACAGGGACAAAGAGTGGAGCAGAGAATGAAGGTAAGGCTATCCAGAGACTGCCCCACCTGGGGATTCATCCCACATACAGTCACCAAATCTAGACACTATTGTTTGTACCAAGAAGTGCTTGCTGACAGGAGCCTGATACAGTTGTCTCCTGAGAGGCTGTGCCAGATCCTAACCAATACAGATGTGGATGGTTGCAGCCAACCCTCGGACTGAGTACAGGGATCCCAATGGAGGAGTTAGGGGAAGGACTAAAGGAGCTGAAGGGGTCTTATCTGGCATCAATGAGAGGGGAGGCCCTTGGTCCTGTGAAGGCTTGATACCCCAGTGTAGAGGAATGCTAGGGTGGTGAGGCAGGAGTGGGTGGGTGGGTGGGGGAGCACCCTCATAGAAGCAGGATAAAGGGGGATGTGATAGGGGGATTGTAGAGGGAAACCAGTAAAGGGGATAACACTTGAAATATAAATAAATAAAATATCCAATTAAAAATAAAAAAATAAATAAAACCTGCATCCAACTTTACCTTCAAATGCAGTGACTACTAGCTGAAGTTAAATTCTTTCAAAAGTTTTCTGTCTATAAACACAATCTCATTGGGTGCATGTGCCTCTGTAGCATTTGTCAAACTAATGTCCATAAACACCAGATCTTTACTTTCTAGATAAAATCGTTTTCTCTTCCTTCCTTCCTTCCTTTCTTCCTTTTCTTATTAATTATTTTATTTGTTTACATTTCAAATGTCCCCCTTCCGGGTCTACCCCCATGAACTGCCCATCCCTTCCCCCTCCCCTTTACCTCTAAGAGGGTGCTTCCCCACCCACCCACCAGCTCCTGCCTCATCCCTCTAGCATCCTCCTTCTCTCATGTCTGTCGTTTGATCCCCGGAAAGAATAGTTGGGACACAGAGCACTCCCACATTCAGTTAAGGTATATCACCAAGGAGTTTTCAAAGAGAGAAGCTGTCTGTGTGTGTGCTGGTGGCACTGGAGGGTCCTGTCTGCTCTCTCTCCTCATCAGGATATGGGGCTGTCCATCCTCTCCATTAAGTCAGTCTGCTGCTCCATTCCTGTTTGTTTATGAATTATGATGTTAGTCACCTTTTCATGTATGATTATCTACCACATGAGTGTCTTATTTCTGAACTCATTCAGACATTTTTTTAATCAAAATTCTTGTTTTCTCTTCTATTGGTAGGAATTATTTCTATCTTCTAGATTCAAGACTTTTATCAGAAAGTTGTGTTATACATACTTTCTGCCAGTCTAGCTTAAAATTCATTTTGTTTGGTTTTAATGTTTATTTTTTAAAATGTACTTTCATTTTTAAGCCATTTTTAGCTCACGGAAGAAAATGACTGGAAAAAACGCAGGAGTCCCATCGATCCCCTTCCCTCACTGTCTGTACCAGGGCAGTGCATTTGCTGCAAACAGTAAAGCTATTCTGATATCACTCTGCCACCAGAGTCTATAGGTGACTTGAAAACCCCACTTCTTTAGTATATTCTTATGTAACACAGCAAATATAAAATGAGAGGTATCCAACCACAGAAGGCATACAGAGTGGCTTCGCTGTTTTAAGAACCCTATGTTGTGTCTCCCCATGACTCCTTCCCTCCTGCTCCTGGAATCACCAGATGCTCCTTTCCTGTCTCCAAAAGTTTGCCATTCCCAGAATGCCATTCATTTGGAATCAGCTAGTGAGGGATCTTCCCAGCCTGGCCTCTTTCAGTTAGAATTATGCATTTCAATTTCTCCACGACTCTTCATGGCTTAATAGAACATTTCATTGTAGTAGAATCTTCTGGATTTATGGCAGTTTCTTCATTCACCTCCTGCAAGATATCTTCCTTCCTTTCAAACTTCAGAAATTTTAAATAAGTCTTTTGTAACAATTGGACAAAATATTGTATGTGTTTATCTAAAGCTCATTTGTACATACCAAGAAGGGTGAGTTCTGAATGATGTGGAAACTCTGTCTTAAAGTATCTACCACCTTTCATATGTCCACCAACAAAGAAAAGAATTCATTCTTCTTTGCATTCTAGGCAGTATGTAATGTGAACAGACATATTTACTGGTATGATGGATCAGCAGGTAAATTGTCACCAAGCCTGAATTTGAACCTTGAAAGCCACATGGTAGAAGGAGAGATCCAACTCCTCTCACCTTCACATGTGTACTGTGGCACATGCACACACATATACATAAATATAATTTTAAAAATCACAAAGAACAGACGTACTTCATTCCAATGAGGTCCATATTACCATGTTTTGTCTTGTTTCCTTCCTTCATGGCTAGACATTGAAGACAATGATCTTTGAATTTCAAGGCTTCTGATTCTTCCTCTAGTTGGAGAGCAATACTATTCTGCTAGGTAACTGTCCAATCTCATTTTCCTTTGCATAATGCTTCTGCAGTCTTCAGTAAAGCACGAAGTGGCCATACACCAACATTCCATACTGTGTGTGATAAGAGAAAATCCTGTAAGTAGTTTCCATCACAGATGATCTTGCAAGTAAAAAGGGCAGAGATCTAGGGGAAGAAACAGTCATCCATCTATTTATTCTATTAAATGTTAGGAAGCTATTGTGGAGAGCTGTTTGGAGAAGCTTCAATCATTTTGTGACTTGAGATAATAGTCAAGGGAATCATGAGGTCATTGACCAGTGATTTTGATGTCATCACCTATAGGGATAACCAACAAATCCCTAGATGTTCTGTAGCAGAGGGCCATGGCATATTTCAGTCATTATCAGTCAGATATTCTGTATTTGCTGATTCAAGTTCCTTTTGAAGATGTATTCATATTGAACTCAAACATTTTTTTCTCTTAAATGTGTCATAGATAACTCTGTAAATTAGAAAATTCAGATTTGTATTTCTCTTGAATTGTCCCACAGAATCCATTTGTGAATGTACCACACATTATTTACCTCACACCTTATTTATTTTATACTTATATTAGTGCCATATTGTTATATAAATAGCATTGTAATCATGTTTGTGGCTACTTTTCTGTAAAAGCTTAAGGCATATTGTTAGGAATGATCTGTTCTTAAAACCAGAACTTCCCCCGTAGAAGAATCTGGAATTTAATGTAGTTAATCTGGAAATTAAACAGATTAAATTCCAGAAACATCATTACAATGCAGATTTCCACAAATTATATGTTAGAAAACTTACCTCCTTTACATAAATAGCAAGATATATTTTTAAATTTACACTAATTATAGGCAGCACAATTGTGTTTATCTAAAAATACAGGTTAAAACTGTTAGCATTGCATTTTCATATTTCTGCCCCCCATTTGCATGTGTAAATTGCCTCATCATAATTTTGGCCTTTCTTCCGTTGTGCTATTTATTTTTAGAATTGCATCATTAGTGTGATAAGTTACCATTACTCTTATTTTAAAGGATGTCTGGGCCTAAACTGAATCAGTAGAATAACTCCTGTCTGTGTGGGTTTTAAACCATGTGTTTGGGTTAATCTGAGCTGAGTCTATTGAGATTAACTATATGCATCATAAATATTTTCTTCTTTTTAACTTAGCTTGTGGAGAATTTTACTATACAGAAGTTTTATGGTCTTATTTATAAACAAGTCTGTCTACCATTATGTTTCATAGCTTGGTGGTATTCTTGGAAATGTATCTTCGATACATTCCCTTCGATATTTCCCTATCTTTTGTCTTCTCTGGTTCCTTTTTAAGGTCTTGATCTTTTGTTAACATTTTGCAGGTATTTGTTGAGGGATTAATATGTTCCAGGCTGTGTAAAACAGCAAAGAATAACCTAAAATGCTTTGCTTCTCATAAGCCTTCACTTGACTGTGAAGACAGGTCGGAATCCCTTAAATAAATGTGCAGCATCTCCAGGGATAGATGCTATACAAGAGTTCAAACAGGACAACCAGAAGATGAGTCTGTGGATGGGTTCCATAGCTGGGACAACCAGGAGAGGCATCTCAAAGAAAGTGATAATTGAAGAGCCCTGGGAGGTGACATTAAATGGCACTAGAGCAGGGGAGTTCAGGGGTAAGTGACAAAGTGACAGCAAGTTTCCAGGGATCAAAGTAACAGTGATTCTTGCAAAACTGAAGGAAGGCCAAGTTAATGACTAGACAAGAGAAGTTGGTCATTGATTACTTCTGTTTGGTTCTTATGGTGATGCATGGGGGAGTTAGAAGCAGATTGCTAAGTTGAAGTGAATCACTTTAAAATATTTGTCAAGGACTTCATATAGGATGTGTTAGGGCCACAGTTTTGACCAATGATGTTACATGGGGAAAAGGGATGGAGTGATTTTTTTAAATCATATTTTTAAGACTTTACAGTAATGTGAAAACCAGACACTGATGGTGAGAGTCTTTTTTTTTCACTTTTGCTCTCTGAAAGGATCAGTAACAGATCAAGACACCTCAAGACCAAATTCTTAGCACAATGGATATTTATTTGCCCCAGAGGGACAAAGGGCAGGAATAAGAGACAAAGACAGTAGACAGAAGATAAGGAGGAAGGGGTATTTGTCACAGGGGGCAGAAGGAGTCAAAGGACCGCCTCTAGATAGAAAGGAGACAGATATGGTCCATAGGAAAATGACAGTTTATAAAGATAAAATGGAAAACCCCACAGGGTTTTCGATGGTTGAACTTTGATACTTTAATACTTTGATAGCTGGATCTTGGTAGTCAGCTTCAGGAGGAGAAAGTAGCCAAATAAAGGGAATAGGCATTGTTGGCTAGCTTCAGGAATGTAATCTAACATTTTTAACAAGGCAGAGACATCTGGGGAGAAGGAAAGGCTTTCCAGAGCCAGAGTGCCTTCACTCCCCACCATTCATTGAGGCAGGGTCTCTCTCATGAGCTGGGAGCTAGCTGATGGCTGATTCAGCTAGTCTAGCCAGTTTGTTTGTTTCCACGGGGGACATTTTGTCTCGGCCCCCTGAGTGCTAAGATTCCAGGAGGGCCATGATGTCTTCCTGACATGTATGGACCTTGATGCTCTGAATCTGAACCCCTGTCCTCAAACTTGCACTACACAATCTGAACTATCTGGTCTTTTTCTTTCTTTCTTTCTTTCTTTCTTTCTTTCTTTCTTTCTTTCTTTCTTTCTTTCTTTCTTTCTTTCTTTCTTAATATAGTGAGTAAAGGTGCCATCATTTTGATATAGTATTGATTGTAAAAACAAAACAAAACAAAAAAACAATGTCTTGGGAACCTAAACATAGGAATTCTGAACTCTTACATAGAATAGAGCAAAATATAACCCACTAGACAAATGGGTAAAAGACAATGACTTGAGTCAGAACCTTTAGATACAAAGGTAAACTTTCCATTTATAGGGTATGCCTCAGTCTTTCCATTTTTACTCTGATTATATGAAAACTGATGGCGTAAGTATCCAAAGTGATTTCTTTAGTGAATTATTTCCTATTTGAACAAAGCAGAACCAAAGATGACCCTGAAGCAACTTTTCATCAAAGGAAAGAAAGAAAAAAAAACCCTAAAGTATTTGAGAATAAAGATCCCAAGGTAAATAATTCAGTCCGTAAAGAGAACTGCCAATGACCAAGGAACAGCAATTTACGGATTAAACATGAGTATTGCTTGGAACCAGTTTTGTTTGTTAAAGGTCATCCATCCAATGATGCTTCACAGAGCAACAAATACACTACAGTAGACAAATGTGAATTCACTAAGGTACCTTGATACACTTTTATGTGTTTCATACTCAAAAACAGAAGTGAATTAATTGGCAATATACATATAGATGTGTTCATACACACATATTCAAATCTTTATGTATATACATATCACATTTTTTTCTTATTTAAGTCATAGAGCACTATTGACTAGTTTAACTAATTGTCTCCTTAAATCTAGCTAGTTATGAATAGCATTTATTTTATGGTCTTTTTATGTCTATAAAAAATGGTTTTGGAAAGATTTTTTTTGTAAATAGATGAACTGTTTGAACCAAAACCAGAAGAAAAACAAAATCTCAGGCATAAACCTCAAGCAGGCCTGAGACCATTATGCCCTCTTGATTTGGTCTCATAGGGACCTAGAGATCTTGTAAATCAGTCATTAGTTGATCCTCACAGAATACCTCTTTATCCTTTTTAGCTACAGAGTTTCCAAATGTTCTTTCTTCAATTTTCTCATCTCCTCTCCCTTTTTAACTACCTCTTCCTATGGAGCAGCAACCAGATATTTCAGTGCAAACACAAAAATAGTTAAAAAACAAAAACAAAAAACATTGTATTTAATCTCATTCGAAGTAATCTGGAAATGTGTGGTCTGGGCTGGCACAGCAGTTTGTCAGTGACATTAAGGACTCAGCGCCCTTCAGCTTCTCTCCGAATCCTGCCAAGTATGCTGTTGTATCAGGTTAATATCGTTAAAATGTCATCTCACTTGGATTGATGACTGAAAAGAGGACATGACACGCCAGCTACATATGTTCCATTAAGTCGGAAGAGCACAAGGTTTCTCAGAGACATGGCCAGATTTATATGCATTCATCCTTTTAAAAACTGCACTTCAACTTTATTTATATATATAGCATATTTTTATATATGAGTGTGTTCACGCATGAGGTGCCATGGGTGGGGGGTAGAAGAGGGCATTGGATTCTTGGTATTGAGATTAAGGTGGTTGTAAGCCATCAGTGTGTGTGCTGAGAAACAGATATGTCTTCTGTAAGAGCAAAACATGCCCTTAGCCAATGAGCCATCTCTCTGGTCCTTTACATGCATTCTTTAAAGAACTGTTGTTCAACGTTCCTTTGTGAGTCAAGGGAGAGTAAGGGACATGGTCTTCCTGAAAGAGCATTCCTGTATTCTGTTTTTCAGCTTGTGATGAATAAACCAACGGGTCCTGAGTGGGGTCTGTCTGTCTTCCTTCCATCAGACAAATAAGTCAGTAACTATAACTGAGCATCAATGATGCTCTAGGTCTTTCAACATAAGGATATACATATGTGTGTGTGTGTGTATCTAATGTGTGTGTGTATAATTTTTATATATTAGGGTAAATGTGAGGTTATCTATGTATATTATACATAATGTTTGAATATGGGATGTTCATTATCATATTCAACCTCACTCATATCTTGAAGAAAGTGATTAAGAAGATAAATGACAGGGATAATGAAAAAGAGTAACTTCAGTTTCTACAAAATTCTACATCAACACGAGATGCAATTTCATCACAAAATAGAAAAATATTTTGATGACTTTCTATAATTCTAAGTTGCCCAGAAAAAGCACATTATTAGTATTATTTTTGTAACATAAGCTTTACTTTTGAAATATCAATCTAACTGAAATGAATGATTTTCACATAGTAGCTAGGCCATTTACATGTTGTGCACAAAATATGTATTGCTTATGTTAGAGCTCGTTTATTTTTGGAGAAATGATGCTGTCATTGATTCTAAGACATTTTGAGGAGTGTTGAAAAGGCTTTAGTCTTTCAGCATTGTGCCTATAGTATCCAATAAATGAAAGTTTCTTGATCAAGGACAGGACGAAGTAGAGGTAACAAAATTTGTATATAAGCTGTTGTAGGTGTAGGGATGAGAAAGACCACTTTCTCTACAGGCTATCGAATCAGATCAGCTCAATGGAAAAGTGAGTGATGGCACTGAGTGGTTTCATGAGAAAAGGGCAAACCTGAGGAAGCCTGAGAGTGGCATGCTTTGTAACTTAGCTGAGGCTGATCTGTGCAAATGGCAGTAACCGAATGAAGTGTGGATTTTGAACAGAGATCTTTCTGGCTTTCGGGATTATCATTCTTGATAGTGTTAACGTGGCCCCTGTGGAATGTATTTTGCAACCTGGGATGGAATTTAAATGCCTTAAGGAAGAAACTGGTTTGTAAACACTTTAGATGTGAGGTCAAACGGATTAGAGGATGTAGCTCAGTGGCAGAATGCAGATGTAGATATGACAGTAAATGTGTACCCAGAATAGCTTTGGGGATATGGGATCCTGTTAATGATGATGATGAAGACATGGTCCAGCTACCTCTTTCAAATGCTCCAGCCTCATCCTTCTAAACTCATCACTACAGCCTCACAGCCAACCTTTCCTCTTCTTATGCTTCTTCAACACGTGCTTTCTTTGATTTCTGAACCATGGCCTTTCTTTGTTGTTACCCCACTCCATTCTAGCCTCTCTATGTTCACCTCATCACTATGGCATGCATGAGCCATGATGGAACCCTTCCTTGCATCCCATGTTTATCCTGGTGGGGTCATCAACTGGTAACCTGGCTTTATCAAAATACTGTCTATAGGACGGTGGCCTTCAAATCTGTATTTCTACTCTTGATTCCTTTTCTGAAGCCTGGATAGGTCTGTACTCTATTGTCTTATTTACTTTTCTATTGCTGTGACAAACTACCATGACCTAGGCAACACAGAGGAAAAAGCGTTTAGTTGGGGCTTACAGTTTTGGAGTGGAAGTCCATGATCATCATCTTGAGGAACATGGCAGTAGGCAGACAATCATGGCACTGGAGCTGTAGCTGAGTGATTACACTCTGAATCATAACTATGAGGCAGGGTGGAGAGGTGGAGGTGGGAGGAGCCAACTGGGAATGGAATGGACTTCGAAAACCTCTAAACCCACCCTCAGTCACACACATCCTCCAACAAGGACACCCCTTCTAATCCCTATTAAACAGTTCCATCAAATGGAGACCAAGTGTTCAAATATATGAGCTAGGGATGAGCATTCTTATTCAAATCACCACACCCATTATTTGAAAACATTTGATGAAAATGTGCTTTGGCATGTGGTGGTTTGAATATGGTTGGCCTAGGTAGTGGCACTATTAGGAGGTGTGGCCTTGTTGGAGGAAGTGTGGCACTGTGGAGTCAGGCAACGAAACCCTCCTCCTAGCCATGTGGGAGATAGTCTTCTCTTAGGAGCTTTCAGGTGAAGATGTAGAACTCTCAGCTCCTCCTCCACCATGCCTACCTGGATGCTGCCATGTTTCCACCTTGATGATAATGGACTGAACCTCTAAACCTGTAAGCCAGCCCCTATTAAATGTTGTCCTTATAAGAGTTGCCTTGGTCATGGTGTCTGTTCACAGCAGTAAAACCCTAAGACAGCATGAATTATTTCTTTGGATTTTATGAATCTATGGGACAAACAATCCTACCCTCAGCTAGACTTGAGGGTTGTACCAATACTCAAACACATGAATGTTCTACAGGTAGTATAACTCTTCACAGCAAATCAAATGAGTGCTTATAACATGCCTCATATTCATTCAAATCAAGTTTGATATAACATGAAATGAAAACCTTCTTCTTGATTTTTTTCTTTCTCCATTCATTCTGTTTTATCCTCCTCCAACGCACTTAGTGTGTGTGTGTGTTTGTGTGTGTGTACAAGAACGCTTTTATGCATGAGTATGTGGTGGTCAAACGCACCCTCAGATGCACTTCTGAAGTTACCTTATTTTTTGAGACAGGATCTCTCATGGCCTAGAATTTGCCAAAAAGACTAAGCTGGCTGACCAGCAGGTCCCAAGGAGCTGCTTGTCTCAGCCTCCTAGGGGTTGGTATTGTAAGCATAAGACACCACAGCTATGTTGCTTTATTTCACTATGAGTTCTAGAGCTCAAACTGGGCTCCCTTTACCTTTCCCACCAAGATCGACAGATCTAGTCTGGAATTTAGCAACTTTCAGCATTATACAGCAATGATCATTTGCTTTGATCTGACCTCCTTAAACCCAAAGGAAGCTGAATGAGAATGGAAAACTAGACATTTTTCCAAGTTCTAGTCCTAAGACTGGTAAGACATTATTGGTGTGCAGTAACTACTTAGCACAGGAACAACTGACTCCCAAACTGCATGACGACAAGGTCAAGACAACTTTTTCCTTTTGTATGATTTTCCTAGAGCCTTACTGAATGTCACATGTCTAGAGGTTCAATGCTATAGTTACAAATAAACACTTTTTCTGTTGCTTTTCATCGCTCCAAGTAACATCAGTCAGAACTTCAGGACCCCTTGAATATTTATTGATGATATCTTTGAGGTCATTTTTTTTTAAATGAGTAACTTGAATCCCAGAGAGGCAAAGGAATCAGTTCCTCATTACCGGAGAGCAGTCTCTAACAGAATTAAGAACAGAGCCCAGGCTCAAGAGATCTTTCATCCCCTCCCTCTCAGACATTCACAGATGTAAAAAGTATTTGTGGAATTTTGAGTGGCTCAGAAATTGTAATAGCCTGGCTTATTGGAGTATTATAAAAAACATAAACTTTTGTCACTAAGAAATGAATTTTATTTTCATAAGGAATATTGAGATGTAATTCTTTTAGGCTATAAAGTACCATTTAGGTTTCTTTCCAGGACACAGCATTCCAATATGTACAAGGTTCTAAAGAAAATATGCTTGGCAAAATGTTCTGGGTTTCCAAGTTAATGCTTCTGTCTTTAACGTCTGTTTCTAAATAATTTAAATCTTACTATATACATGTAAACACATGATTAAGTCACACTACATATTGTCATATCTATGTTATGAAGCAATCTGAATGAAGAATGTCACCACTTCCACACTCGCCAGTCACGCAGGCTCTAAACTGTCAGCTCAGTCCTTTGAGCCTCAATTTACCATGGGAAGTTAATAATATTATCAATCACTCTCCTCATTCATGACTTGTTGCCAATTCAGGATAATCTTATTTTTACTCGGTGATAAAGCTCAATAAATCTGTTATAACATATTAAATGCAGGCACGCATGAAAATCAGGATCAGGAACCATGGATCCAAGCTGCCCCATTTGAAATCTTGGCTTTGCCACTCACTACCATCATAAGCCTGAGACATGCTGCTTAACCTCTTGGTGCTTTATCTTCCTCATCTACAAAACAGAGGTCATAGTCCTGCATGGCTTAATGGAGTTTGGAGTTTAACTATCTCCATGAGCATTACATTCAAAATGATGTCTAAGGGGGCCTGGGAAGATGGTTCAGTCCATTAATGCATTCTCCATCCTTGCAGAGGACCTGTGTTCCATTCTCTCTACCTACATGGAGGCTCACAACTGCTTGCAACTCCAAGGATCTCTCTTCTGACCTTCTCTGGTTCTTGCATGCGCGTTGCATACAAATCAACTTACAAAAGCAAATACATATATACATTAAACGAGTAAATCTTTTTTAAAAAAATAGAAAGTCACACACCTAATCATTCAGCCATAGCTGTTTCTGTAATGCTTCCGAGAAACTGTTATCATACCTAGGAGCAGTAGTGCACAGCTGTGGAAGTGTGCATCTGCATACAGAGAAAGCTAGAAAAGCCTTGGGCCCATGTGGTTATATACAGATGTAAGGAAAAACTCATGGCTCTATCACCCGTGAACTCAGTAGCTCTGTTATTTTTATGGCTTCTTAATGGAGACCACAGAAGTACATGGGAAATCTGAGAGTATGGCTCTAGTGACCTACTGCAGTTAAGTTCATGTTGGAAATCCCTTAAGTCTGCCACTAAACTTTCCATATTGTTAGAATTTAGTCCTTCCAAAGGCAGCCACTGCTTGGCCAGAACATAGCAGCTGCCTGACAGGTGTTGAGAAATCTGAGAAGAGGCAGAGGAAGGATCAAAATTCCCAGCAGAAAGCAGGCTCTTCCAAAGCTTTGTTGGGGGGGGGGGAGTAAATAAAGCAAGCAACCTCACAACTGAAAGCAAAATGGATCCGTGTCCTCAGACTTGCCACTTCTCGGGAACCATGAAGCTTCAAGTCACGTTAACCCCAGAAGACATTTGCTCCCTTCTTATCATTAGCTTGACCCTCTCCCTGACTCTGATGTCAACGTTGGTAGCAGGAGGCTCCACATTTGTTGTAACTGCCCTTGCTGTGAGTTCCAGCAGTGTTGTGCTTGCTGATCTCAGGCATTGTGAAGATGGCAAAGTCCCTCCCATACTCAGAAAAACATCCCCAAGGAAAGAGTCCCAGGGAACCACCACTGAATGTCTTAGTTGAATCACTTGTCCACTTACCTCAATGTTTCAGAATTGGTCTGTAGCTCCTGTGTGTGTGTGTGTGTGTGTGTGTGTGTGTGTGTGTGTGTGTGCGCGCTCAAGTGTGCACCTGTGTATGCATATGTATATGTCGATGTATGTGGGTATGTGTGTGTATATGAGCATGCACATGAAAGCCAGAGGAAAACTCTGAGAAGAACCTGAGGTCCAAGTTCTTGCTGGTCTGGAACTCACCAAGTAAGCTAGGCTGTCTGGACAGTGAGCTTCAGAGATCTGTTTGTCTCTGCCTTCCCAGTGCTAGGGTTACAACTGTGCATCATCATACCTAGAATTTTTTTTTAAATGTAGGTTCTGGTGATTAAATTCAGGAGCTCAGACTTGTATGGCAAACACTTTGTCAACCAGGCAATCTCCCCAGCCTTCTCTAGAGCTTTTACCCAGTCACTTCACCTTCTAGGCCTTTGTTTATTTGGTGTATATGATAACTAAACACATCATTTACTTAATGTTCAGGTTAAATAAAATATAGTTATATTTTGGATTCTATGCTAGATAATATAAAAAAATGCAAAGGTTTTCAAGGATGTGAAACTAATTTGCTGGGGTTTAAGCATGTCAGAATATTCAAGAGCAAAGTGGAAGATGAGTAGCAGAGCGTGGCAGGCTGCCTTTCTTTCTTGCTACAGCTTAAATTATAAGTCTTGTTCTATACTATGTAAGGAGAGTACCTGCAACATAATCACCACCCTGATTCATGAAAGAAAGAAAGAAAGAAAGAAAGAAAGAAAGAAAGAAAGAAAGAAAGGAAGAAAGGAAGGAAGGAAGGAAGGAAGGAAGGAAGGAAGGAAGAAAGAAAGAAAGAAAGAAAGAAAGAAAGAAAGAAAGAAAGAAAGAAAGAAAGAAAGAATTGTGTTAGCTAGCTGCTTTAGGTCAATGTCCCATAAGCTAGAGTCATTTGGAAAGAGGCAATCTCAAGTAAGAAGATGCCCCTACAGGATTATCCTGTGAGCAACCCTAGAGTGCCTTTTCTTCATTAGTGATTGGTGTGGGCAGGCTCTGCTCACTTTAGACAGTGCCAACCCTAGGGAGATAGTCCTGGATGGTAACAGAAAGCAGACTGAGCAAGCCATGAGGAGCAATCTTCTATGTTTTCTATACTTTCTACCTTCAGGTTCCTGCCCTGCCTTGAGATCCTGCCCTGACTTCCCTCAGTGATCTATTGTTTCCTGGAAGTGTAAGCTGAAACCAACCATTCATTACAGAGTTGCTTTTGGTCTTGGTAATACATAACAGCAACAGAAATCCTAACTAAGACAAGAACCTAAGGTGTATGGCATATATTGAGTGCTAGAAATATTGTTGAATTTTTAAATAGATCCTTCAAAAATCAACCCAAAATACAAATACAAAATGCCTGGTTGTGTACTCACCAAAATCTTTGACTCTTCTTACTGTGTGTATACAAAACTGTTCCACTAGAATCCCATGCCATCAGTTGAAGTCATATCATTGAGGAGATAGATAGATAGATAGATAGATAGATAGATAGATAGATAGATAGACAGACAGATAGACAGACAGATAGATAGATATATAGATAGATAGATTGTACATATCTAAGGAGACCCTGTGCAAGCATCCTTTGAAATATTTCATTTGCATTGTCTCTTCCTTTTTCAGTTTTCAGTCTGATAGCTGGTCCTCTGAATCCTTTGAGGTCTTAAAAGGAATATATGAGGTTGTATGGAGTATACTTGGAGCAGAACAGGAACAAAAAGGAAAGCAATGCTCTGTGATGTAAGAAATAGACAAGAATAACCGTGTGTGTGTGTGTGTGTGTGTGTGTGTGTGTGTGTGTGTGTGTGTGTGTCTGTGTGTGTGTCTGTGTCTGTGTCTGTGTCTGTCTGTGTATGCCTGTGTGTTTCCTGTGTCTGTCTCTGTCTTTGTCTCTCTGTATGTGTCTGTGCCTCTCTCTGTCTCTCTGTCTCTGTCTGTCTGTCTGTCTGTCTGTCTGTCTGTCTGTCTGTCTGTGTTTTCCTATAAATTTCAGAAGAGAATGTCATATCTTCTTGAGCTAGAGTTGCAACTGAATCTGGGTGCTGGCAACTGAATTCAAGTCCTCTGTGAGAATAACAACCCACTCTTAATGGCTGAGCTATGTCTCCAATTCTGACAAAGACTTATTTGCTATCCCACTAGAGCACTTGTCTCTGCTGACCCACAGTATTGTGTAAGCAGCAGCAAACTGCACCAGTTATAACAGTGAAGAGACAAAGATAACCATTTAGTGCAGATACACTTCCGAAGAGAACCTTAGTAAAGAGATGATTCAGAATATAAACCTGCTAAGAACTGTGACAGGTGTGTGTCAAAAGCGTACATCACAATGTTAAAAAATAATAGTTAACAAATTACAGTAAGACTCGGGTTGCAATAGATAAAAGTGTACCATTTATTAATTCATTTATTCATTTCTTCTGGATAATTAGTTTTTTTAATTGGGCAAAATGCTTATAGAATTAAAACCCTGAATGCCCGTTCATCAACAAACCTAGTTGTCATGAGAAAACACCATAGAACATGAGACTAGCACAGGACAGAAGCAGAGGTGGGTTGACAGAGTAGAGAGAAATAGGTTCTAGGCGAGAGCCAGAGCATGCCCAAGTGGAGAAATGCAGGGAAGGCCTGGAGCAGGTGAAGAGTCTGAAAGGGCGTAAGAATTTCAAGGCATTGATAGGATGCCTTTGGGGCCTACATGATGAGGAAGACTCCTCCTCTTTCTAGTTTGCTAAGCAAAGTCACCATTCTTCCCATGAACAAGTCAAGATTTTGTCTCAAAGTATTGTGTACAAAGGACAGCCTACGTTGGGCTGTGAGCATAAGCCCCCAGCAGAATGTGGGTAAAGTCAGAAGAAATATATAGTTATATTTTATCTATTTAATCTGGAATGGTGACTTCAGTCGATTCACCATCAGACTGACATGCAAACTAACTACACACCCCATAAGCTGAGTAACAGCATCCTTCGGAGCAGTCTCATTCTCTAGCATGTTCCCTGTATGTATTTTATACACCTTGACCTGAAAGTTGACATAGAGAAGACTCATTCTGTCTTTTAAAGGTTCAGAAAGAGGATAGAGAGATGGCTTGGAGGTTAAGAGCACTGTCTGCTCTTCTAGAGGATTCGGGTTTAATTCCCGACACCCATAAGGTGGCTAATAGCCATTTGTAACTCCAGTTTCAGGGCATCTGGTGTCAACTTCTGGCATCCTCCTGCAGCAAACATACATGTGGCACACATACATAGATGCAGGCAAAACACCCACACATATCACATGAAATAACATTTAAGAAGATGAGATGAAGATAAAAAGCTAAGCAAAATACCATTTGCTTGATTCACTGTGCTCCACAGAGAAAACTCAGAATGCTGAAACACTTTCCAAACAATATTTTTAACCTAGTGCTGGCATGCCCCTCTACCCAAGAATAGAAAACTTGGACAAGACGCAGAGAGGCTAAGCAATTTTTGTAAGGCCACACAGTGGAAAGCCAATAGAAGAGATGTGGTTGAAACCCAAGTGTGTCTAACTTTATTTTCTGGGAGATTTCAAGAAAAAACAAATGAGACTGGCTGTGTTAGAGAAAGCGGAGAGAGATAAGTTGTTCTGAAAGTACAAGAGAGACTCCAAAGGTAGGACTCAAGGGCCGTGAAGCAGAGAGGGAGGACTATCTGTTATCACTATAAATAGGTGAACACTTGGAGAAGCCTGTTATTTCAAAGCAAAACCTTTGCTTGGAGAGGGCTCAGGGACAGCTGCCTGGCATTAGTAAGGAACACCCAGGTCTGGTTTGAGTGTCCCTTGAGTCTCTTTCCTCAGGGAGCAGAGGCCGATGTGCCTTTGCAACTCAGTCCTCTAAGCCTCGTCTGCCCACTTGGCAGCAGGCCTGTCAGAAGCACACAATCAGGGCATGTTTACCTGCCTCTTCACAAGCAAGCATGCCCCCCCCCAAAGTCTCTTCTGATCCATTCAGGCTCATTGTGAATGACAAGAGCATGCATGTTGCCATGGTTACCAAGTCAGTAATCATCCTCCTCATACATTTCCTCTCTGGTTGCAGAACACTGAATGAGAGGATATGCCAGGCCAAGTGCAAGGAAAACCTTTCTCTGCTTGCTTCTCACCCCTGCCCAGACCCCTTTCTATTAGCATCTTAAAGGTTCCAGTTCACAAAATTAAAATCGATCATGGGCTTTTTTTCCAGAACAACTGAACTATATCTCAAAACATAGGTCACAGCTGCATCGGTCAAGCATAGGACCCAGGGGGTGGTAAGGATGGACAGATTTAGCCACTCATTCATAGCATCTTTCTCTGCCTTCCAACCTTGTACTCATGACCAGATTAAGTCCAAACTCCTAAGTCTGGCATAAAACATTGAGGTTGGCCCCTGACTTTCCAACCTCATTATTCCTTCTGCTTTAAGACTTAATCCAAGTACTCTTCCTCCAAGAAGTCTTCCAGGCTCTACCAGACACACCACCTGCCATTTGGTTTGAGCCGTGTCTTTACTTACCTGTCTCTTCCACCCAAGAATAAAAAAGAGGTTGGGTCTTTACCCATCACCTTTATCTTAGCTTCTTCAAGGTGGTCCTGGTTTTTCTTAGTCTTCTCTTCTAAACTCTTCTCTAAACGCTCATGGGGATGAATAGACTGTCCACATATTCCAAGTGTCTCCTGGGCAGGAATCCATTGTGGTTTGAGTATGAAGTGCCTTCCACAAGCTCATGTGTTTGAGTGCATGGTCCCCAACTGGTGGCTGTATTTGGAAAACTTGTGGAACCTTGAGAAGCTGGAGCCTCACAGGAGAGGGTTGGTAGGATTTGAGAGTTTATGAAAGGTCCTCACTTCCTGTCTGCTCTCTGCTTCTTGACTTCAGATACAAAGTAACTTAGCCAGCTCACACTCCAGTACCTGTGCCTTCTTTGACAGATGGGCTTTGTTCCTTTGCATTGGAAACCAGAATACAATTTTATCAATTAAATTGCTTCTCATCAGAGAGTGTGTCACAACATTAAAAACAAAGTAACTAATATACTCAGGGTATTTTATCATAGCCAGGAGAAAAGTAACCAAACTATGTGGTGAATTTTTTATTGTCAACTTGATGGGATTTAGAATCGCCTGGGGGTGGGGAGGGAACCTCTGGACAAGTCTGTGGGGCATCTTGTAGATTGGATTAATTGAATTGAGGCAAGAAGACACACCCTGATTATGAGAGACACCATTTTATGTACCGGGATTCTGGACTGCCAAACAAAACAAACAAAGGAGGAGAAGGAGGGGCTGGGAAGTTGGGACTGCCAGGTTCTGAGACAGACAGGCATAATATTGCTTGGGTCTCAGGCGGCTTGTGTGTATGCGGCTCCCAAGTGCTGGGCTTATCTGCAGTAACCAGTGCGCCAGCTCTGCTGTGGGACTTCTGCCTGGCAGAGGGACCCCGCACTGGGCGGGAGCCTACCAGCTTTCCTTCCGCGACCTCTGTTCCCGCAGACTGCACTGAAGAGATAGGTACCCAGGCTCTCCCCCAATATAACATCACTTGGGACACGGCCTGTTGGGGCTTCCGTCTGTGCCCGAGAACGGGTCAGCGCTATGGTCGTCTGGGTGCCAGATCTGCTGGCCATCGCGTCTGCAGGGTGAGCAGCGCCACGGAGAGTGTGCAGAGTGCACTCCGCCATCTTTGCTCCAGTGGCTGGGAAGTTGGGACAGCCAGGTTCTGAGACAGACAGGCATAATATCGCTTGAGTCTCGGGCGGCTTGTGTGTATGCGGCTCCCAAGTGCTGGGCTGATCTGCAGTAACCAGCGTGCTAGCTCTGCTGTGGGACTTCTGCCTGGCAGAGGGACGCCCCCTCCCCCCCTAGGAGAGATCACACACCCCTGCACAGGGCAGGAGCCTACCAGCCTCCCTTTGGCGACCTCTGCTCCAGGAATCCACTACGCTGAGCCTTTGGATGTGCAAGGCCTCCCCAACATAAGATCACTTGGGGCAAGGCACATCAGGGCTCCAAAGTCACTCAGGAGCAGGCAGGCCCCAGAAATCGGTGCCAGGGGAATCCTGGTAATCCAGGGGGGGCAGAAATAGCTTTGCAGGCTCACAGGAGGTCCAACCAACAGCCAGTGGCAGCAGGACCAACTAACATCAGAGGTATCCAGATGGCAAAAGGCAAACGTAGGAATGTTACTAACAGAAATCAAAGTAATATGGGACCATCTGAACCCAACTCTCCAAGAGCAGCAAGTCCTGGATACCCCACCACACCCAAAAGACAAGATCTGGATTTAAAATCACTTCTCATGATGCTATTAGAGGATCACAAGAAGGACACAAATAAATCTCATAAAGAATTACAGGAGACCATGAATCAACCGTTAGAAGCCCTTACAAAGGAAACACAAAAATCGCTTAGAGAAATGCGGGAGAACATGGATCAAAAGATGGAGGCGCACAAGGAGACAACACAAAAATCGCTTAACGAGATGAATCAACGGGTAGATGCACTCACAAAGGAATCACAAAAATTGCATAAAGAAATGCAGAAGAATATGGGTCAACAGACGGATGCCCATAAGGAGGCAACACAACAACTGCTTAAAGAAATGAATCAACGGTTAGATGCCCTTACAAAGGAAACACGAGAACTGCTTAAAGAAATGCAGGAGACAATGGATCAACAGATGGATTCCCATGAGGAGGAAACACAAAAATCGCTCAGAGAAATGCAGGAGAACGTGGGTCATCAGGAAGAAATCCTGAAAGAGGTAATGCAAAAATACCTTAAAGAAATACAGGAAAATACAAACAAACAAGTGAAGGATCTCAGCAAATCCAACCAGGAACTAAAAAAGGAAGTAGAAACAACTAAGAAATCACAGAGGGAGACAACTTTGGAGATAGAAAACCTTGGGAAGAAATCAGGAGTCATAGATGCAAACATCAACAATAGAATACAAGAGATGGAAGAAAGAATCTCAGGTGCTGAAGATTCCATAGAAAGCATCGACTCAACAGTCAAAGAAAATGCAAAATGCAAAAAAACGTGTAACCCAAAACATCCAGGAAATCCAGGACACAATGAGAAGACCAAACCTAAGGATTATAGGTATAGATGAGAGTGAAGATTTGCAACGTAAAGGGCCAGTAAACATCTTCAACAAAATTATGGAGGAAAACTTCCCTAACCTAAAGAGAGAGATGCCGATGAATGTACAAGAAGCCTACAGAACTCCAAACAGACTGGACCAGAACAGAAATACCTCCCGTCACATAATAATCAAAACACCGAATGTTCTAAACAAAGAAAGAATACTAAAAGCAGTAAGAGAAAAGGGCCAAGTAACATACAAAGGAAGACCTATCCGAATCACATCAGACTTCTCACCAGAGACTATGAAAGCCAGAAGATCCTGGGAAGATCTCATGCAGACTAAGAGAGCACAAATGCCAGCCTAGACTACTATACCCAGCAAAACTCTCAATCACCATAGATGGAGAGACCAAGATATTCCATGATAAAACCAAATTTTCACAATATCTTTCCACAAATCCAGCCCTGCAACGGATAATAGGTGGAAACCTCCAATACAGGGAGAGAAACAACACCCTGGAAAAAATGAGATAATAACCTTCTTGAATCAAACCCAAAAGTAGATAACCACTCAAACATAAAGATAGCGTCAAGAATGGCAGATGGCAATAATCACTATGCCTTAATCTCTCTTAATATCAATGGTCTCAATTCCCCAATAAAAAGACATAGACTAGCAGACTGGATACATAAACAGGACCCAGCATTTTGCTGCATGCAGGAAACGCACCTCAGTGTCAAAGACAAACACTACCTCAGAGTAAAAGGCTGAAAAACAATTTTACAAGCAAATGGCCCCAAGAAACGAGGTGGAGTAGCCATCCTAATATCAGATAAAATTGATTTTCAACCTAAAGTCATCAAAAAAGACACAGAAGGACACTACATACTGATCAAGGGAAAAATCCACCATCAAGAACTCTCAATTCTGAATATCTATGCTCCAAATGCAAGGGCACCCTCATTCATAAAAGAAACTTTACTAAAACTCAAAGCACACATCGCACCGCACACAATAATAGTGGGTGACTTCAACACCCCGCTCTCTGAAATGGATCGTTCAGGAAAGCAGAAACTAAACAGGGACACAGTGAATCTAATTGAAGCCTTGGACCAAATGGAACTAACAGATATATATAGAACATTTCATCCTAGAGCTAAAGAATACACCTTCTTCTCAGCTCCTCATGGTACCTTCTCCAAAATTGGCCATATAATTGGTCACAAATCAGACCTCAACAGATATAAGAAGATAGAAATAATCCCATGCCTCCTATCAGATCACTATGGAATAAGGGTGGTCTTCAATGGCAACAAAAACAAAAGAAAACCCACGTACACATGGAGGCTGAACAATGCTCTACTCAATGATAACTTGGTCAAGGTGGAAATAAAGAAAGAAATCAAAGACTTTTTGAAAGTTAATGAAAATGAAGGCACAACATACCCTAATTTATGGGACACAATGAAAGCAGTGCTAAGAGGAAAATTCATAGCCCTGAGTGCCGCCAAAAAGAAACGGGAGACAGCATACACTAACAGCTTAATGGCACACCTGAAAGCCCTGGAACAAAAAGAAGCAAATACACTAAAGAGGAGTAGAAGGCAGGAAATCATCAAACTCAGGGCTGAAATCAATCAAGTAGAAACAAATAAAACCATACAAAGAATCAACAAAACGAGGAGTTGGTTCTTTGAGAAAATCAACAAGATAGATAAGCCCTTAGCCAGACTAACCAGAGGGCACAGAGATAGTATCCAAATTAATAAAATCAGAAACGAAAAGGGAGAGATAACAACAGAAACTGAGGAAATTCAAAAAATCATCAGATCCTACTACAAAAACCTGTATTCAACACAACTAGAAAATCTTGAGGAAATGGACAATTTCCTTGACAGATACCAAGTACCAAAATTAAATCAGGATCAAATAGACCATCTAAACCGTCCTATAACCCCTGAAGAAATAGAAGTTGTCATTGGAAGTCTTCCAACCAAAAAAAGCACAGGTCCAGATGGTTTTAGTGCAGAATTCTATCAGACCTTCAAAGAAGACCTAACACCAATACTCTTCAAACTGTTCCACAAAAGAGAAACAGAAGGAACACTACCCAACTCGTTCTATGAAGCCACAATTACACTAATACCAAAAGCACACAAAGATCCGACAAAGAAAGAGAATCTCAGGCCAATCTCTCTTATGAATATCGATGCAAAAATACTCAATAAAATTCTTGCCAACCGAATCCAAGAACACATCAAAACGATCATTCACCACGATCAAGTAGGCTTCATCCCAGGGATGCAGGGATGTCTCAATATAAGGAAATCCATCAATGTAATCCACTACATAAACAATCTCAAAGAAAAAAACCACATGGTCATCTCATTAGATGCTGAGAAAGCATTTGACAAAATTCAGCATCCTTTCATGCTAAAGGTCTTGGAAAGATCAGGAATTCAAGGCCCATATCTAAACATAGTAAAAGCAATTTACAGCAAACCGGTAGCCAGCATCAATCTAAATGGAGAGAAACTTGAAGCAATCCCACTAAAATCAGGGACTAGACAAGGCTGCCCTCTCTCTCCATATCTTTTCAATATAGTACTTGAAGTTCTAGCTAGAGCAATTAGACAACAAAAAGAGGTCAAAGGGATACAAATTGGAAAGGAAGAAGTCAAACTATCACTATTTGCAGACGATATGATAGTATACTTAAGCGACCCAAAGAACTCCACCAGAGAACTCCTACAGCTGATAAACGACTTCAGCAAAGTGGCTGGATATAAAATCAACTCAAGCAAGTCAGAAGCCTTCCTATACTCAAAGGATAAGCAGGCTGAGAATGAAGTAAGAGAAATAATACCCTTCACGATAGCCACAAACCATATTAAGTATCTTGGCGTGACTCTAACCAAACAAGTGAAAGATCTGTATGACAAGAACTTCAAGTCTCTGAAGAAAGAAATTGAAGAAGACCTCAGAAGATGGAAAAATCTGCCATGCTCATGGATTGGCAGGATTAATATAGTAAAAATGAGCATCTTACCAAAAGTAATACACAGATTCAATGCAATCCCCATCAAAATCCCAACTCAGTTCTTCATAGAGTTAGAAAGAGCAATTCAAAAATTCATCTGGAATAACAGAAAACCCAGAATAGCTAAAACTATTCTCAAGAGTTAAAGAACCTCGGGGGGAATCAGTATCCTGGACCTCAAGCTGTACTACAGAGCAATAGTGTTAAAAACCACATGGTATTGGTACAGTAACAGACATGTAGATCAATGGAACAGAATTGAAGACCCAGAAATGAATCCACACTCCTATGGTCACTTGATCTTTGGCAAAGGAGCTAAAACCATCCAGTGGAAAAAAGATAGCCTTTTCAACAAATGGTGCTGGCTCAGCTGGAGGTCAACATGCAGAAGAATGCAAATTGACCCATTTTTATCTCCTTGCACTAAGCTCAATTCTAAGTGGATCAAAGATCTCCACATAAAACCAGACACACTGAAACTAATAGAAGGGAAACTAGGGAAGAACCTTGAACATATGGGCACAGGGGAGAATTTCCTGAACAGAACTCCAATAGCTTATGCTCTAAGATCAAGAATAAACAAATGGGACCTCATTAAATTACAAAGTTTTTGCAAGGCAAAAGACACTGTCAAAAAGACAAAGCAGCAACCAACTAACTGGGAAATGATCTTTACCAACCTTACATCCGACAGAGGGCTAATATCCAATATATACAAAGAACTCAAGAAGTTAAACTCCAGAGAGGCAAGTAACCCTATTAAAAAATGGGGTACAGAGCTACACAAAGAGTTCTCACCTGAAGAATATCTAATGGCTGAGAAGCACCTAAAGAGATGTTCATCATCCTTAGTCATTAGGGAAATGCAAATCAAAACAACCCTGAGATTCCATCTCACACCAGTCAGGATGGCTAAGATCAAAAACACAGGAGACAGCAGTTGTTGGCGAGGATGTGGAGAAAGAGGAACACTCCTCCACTGCTGGTGGAATTGCAAGCTGGTACAACCACTCTGGAAAGCAGTCTGGCGGTTCCTCAGAAAACTGGGCATGACACTCCCGGAGGATCCGGCTATACCACTCCTGGGCATATACCCAGAGGCTTTACCTGCAAGCAATAAGGACACATGCTCCACTATGTTCATAGCAGCCTTATTTATAATAGCCAGAAGCTGGAAAGAACCCAGATGTCCCTCAACGGAGGAATGGATTCAGAAGATGTGGTATATCTACACAATGGAATACTACTCTGCAATTAAAAACAATGAATTCACGAAATTCCTAGGCAAATGGTCAGATCTTGAAAATATCATCCTTAGTGAGGTAACCCAATCACAAAAGAACACACATGGTATGCAGTCACTGATAAGGTGATATTGACCCAGAATCTCGGAATACCCTAGACACAATATGCATATCAATAGATTTCTAAGAAGATGGAAGGAGAGACCCCTGGTCCTGGAAAGACTGGATGTAGGGGAACGCCAGGACAGAGAAACGAGAGGGGGTTGAATGGAGAAGAGAGGGAGGGAAGGGGGCTTATGGGACTTTTGGGGAGGGAGGAAACGGGAAAGGGGAAATGATTTGGAATGTAAGTTAAAAAAAAATAAAATAAATCAATAAAAACATAAAAGAAAAAAAGGAGGAGAAGGAGGAAGAAAGAAGGAAGGAGGAGGAGGGGGGAGGAGGAGGAAGAGAAGAAGAAGAGAAGAAGAAGAAGAAGAAGAAGAAGAAGAAGAAGGAGGAGGAGGAGGAGGAGGAGGAGGAGGAGGAGGAGGAGAAGGAGAAGAAGGAGAAGGAGAAGGAGAAAGAGAAGAAGAGAAAATGCAGGGGTTGGAGAGAGAGTTGGTAGGTGAAGACAGAGTTGGTAGGTTAGGAGCATTGTGTGAAGAGCGGGATTTATTTTCCAGCACTCACACACACACACACACACACACACACACACACACACACACGCACACGCACACGCACACGCACACGCACACGCTGCACATCCTGACAAACAGGCACACGCACATGAAATTTATTAATAAAACGTTGTTTTTATAAACGGAAGGCTCTCTCTACTCTCTGACTGCAGATTCAGTATGATCAGCTGTCCCAAGTCCCCCATCACCAAGAGACAACTATACCTTCCCACACTGGGTCAATGAAATCCTTTCCTTTCCTAAGTTGTTTGTGTGAGGCAGTTTGTCATAGAGGCAAGAAAAGCAACCTATACAAAGCTGCAGTTTTTGTTTCTGTCCCGTTTCTGCCACCAATAGTTGCTAACACTCATGTAGAATTAAATATGGCCCTGTCTACATAATGCCACACAGCTGAGCACTGGACTTTCTATACTGTGGTGATATTTAGGATAATATGGAGTTGCCGAAGTCCTACTGAGAGAGACAACACATAATACATTGTTAGGTGTTTGTGGTATGCTGGTATCAAAACACGTGTTTGTATGTGTTCAGAAATACAAATACCACTGGTCTACAGATTCCTGCAATATTTAATTCAGCAACTCGCTGTACAAGTGTGTAGCCCAGGCGTAATAGATGGATCCATATGGCCACATATAGAGCAGGCTTTATTGTATAGATACATGCAATACTTTACAGTATTTGTGAAATGGCAAAATTGCCCACCAATGTGTTTCTCAGAAAATATCCCTGTTGGGTGGTGCCTCGGGGCTATCATAAGACGGTTGCCAGTCTTTACACTCGCCTGTGATTAACTCGCCTCTGGCTCCATGAAGAAATGCTGTAATTTCTCCCTAACCACCCCCCCTTACCCTCCCTTACCTTCCTGCTCCCCTGCCCACACCCACCCAAGGCACCTGTTTTGACAACTCCCTTCATGTCTTGCACCTTGACTCCCAAGCTGCAAGCAGTGGCTCTGGTGGGGAGGAGGCAAACTGAGAGATGCTTTCTGTGCCCAGGATAGAGGCAGAACTGGCTCTGAAGCAGTTACCATTAAGAGCAGCCACTGTAGGTCAATCAGTACTCTCCTTCTTGCCAAGCTGTGAGTGGAGATTTTGTTTCCAATCTGCTTGTCAGAAGAACACGATTCTTTCCTCAGACCTGCCTCAGGGCTTACATGACTGAGAGGGCTGAGAAGAAGACAAGGGAAAAAACAGAAAGGTATGGAAAAAAAAAACAAAAAGAAATAGAAGCTTCAGTCTTAGAGAGTGAACCAAAGCGGGTTTTGGTATCAGGGTTTTCCTTGAATGAACACTAAACTCCCGTCTCATTTCTGGAAATGGACTGGTTTCCTTAAGCTCCCTGCCTCTTTATCTGCAAAGGGTTAGACTGTGGGTTAAATGAGATGCTGCACATTTCTAAGATGAAGCACTGAACGGACTCTAGGAAGATGCTAGGGAAGCAGACACACTGCCAATCACTGATTCTACTGCTTAGTCACGTTGTATTGCAGCCTTTGAGCCATGCTCCCTGGAAGACTCTGCGACATGATTTGTGTGTGAGTGAATTATGTAGGAAGTGTTCCCAAATGGGACATGTGAGGGGAATGGGAAGTGGAAGAACCAAGCCAGCAGGGATTTTAGTGGAGTCTCTACTATTGGAGGATGAGATATTTCTCAGACGATACCCTGAATCCTGGCATAGGCAAGCACTCCACCAACCTGGCTACTCTCCCTACCTGTAGAACTCCACATTCTCAGTCTTGAGGCTGGCCATGCAAACAGCTGCAGAGGTCTGAGGGTGCTCCTAGAAGCAAAGCATGAGAAACCGGCTTAGAATATAAAAAGAGGGGCCCAAGGACACCTCCCTCCCTCCCTCCTTCCTGCCCACCCTCCATCCCTCTTTCCTGCCCACCCTCTCTGCCTGCCTTCCTTTTGTCACTACCAACTCTTAGCACTTAATCTAACGTATTAAAACGTTGAGTGTACAGTCCTACATTTTAAGCACAGGTACTAAATGGCCTAGAAGGTCTCATGAACTTTTTGTCCTCATCTCTTCTCCCCTAGAAACCACCATTTAGCCTTGTGCTTCTGCAAATCAGAATGTTTAGATGCATATATAACTGGGATCAGGTGTCTGTCCTTCAATGCATAACCTTTCACTTGCCTGGGTCCTTTACAATGTAGTAAGTTTGTAGATAACTTTTTTATTGGCTAAATAATATTCTGTTGTGTGCATGTATTTGATGGACATTTGGGTTGTTTCCATGTCTTGGCTATTGTAAATAATGCATAGTAAATATGGCGGGGCAGACATCTCTTGGATCTTGATTCCAATTACTTGACATACATACCCATAAGTAAGATTCTTGTAACCTGCATGGTGCTCCATTTTTAAGGTTTGGAGGAACCTCCACAATGTAATACCATTTTTTACTCAACACCATGTCATACCTTTCTACCTAAAGTGTAAGGGATTCCAGTTTCCCAATACCTTGCCAACATTTATCATCTCCTCCTCCTCTTCTTTTCCTCCTCTTCCCTCATGCAAAAGAACAAAGTTTTTGCAAGGCAAAAGACACTGTCAAAAAGACAAAGCGGCAACCAACTAACTGGGAAATGATCTTTACCAACCTTATATCCGACAGAGGGCTAATATCCAATATATACAAAGAACTCAAGAAGTTAAACTCCAGAGAGGCAAGTAACCCTATTAAAAAAATGGGGTACAGAGCTAAACAAAGAGTTCTCACCTGAAGAATATCTAATGGCTGAGAAGCACCTAAAGAGATGTTTATCATCCTTAGTTATTAGGGAAATGCAAATCAAAACAACCCTGAGATTCCATCTCACACCAGTGAGGATGGCTAAGATCAAAAACACAGGAGACAGCAGTTGTTGGCGAGGATGTGGAGAAAGAGGAACACTCCTCCACTGCTGGTGGAATTGCAAGCTGGTACAACCACTCTGGAAAGCAGTCTGGCGGTTCCTCAGAAAACTGGGCATGACACTCCCGGAGGATTCGGCTATACCACTCCTGGGCATATACCCAGAGGCTTTACCTGCATGCAATAAGGACACATGCTCCACTACGTTCATAGCAGCCTTATTTATAATAGCCAGAAGCTGGAAAGAACCCAGATGTCCCTCAACGGAGGAATGGATTCAGAAGATGTGGTATATCTACACAATGGAATACTACTCTGCAATTAAAAACAATGAATTCATGAAATTCCTAGGCAAATGGTCAGAACTTGAAAATATCATCCTTAGTGAGGTAACCCAATCACAAAAGAACACACATGGTATGCAGTCACTGATAAGGGGATATTAACCCAGAATCTCGGAATACCCTAGACACAATTCGCATATCAATGGATTTCTAAGAAGATGGAAGGAGAGACCCCTGGTCCTGGAAAGACTGGATGTAGGGGAACGCCAGGACAGAGAAACGAGAGGGGGTTGAATGGAGAAAAGAGGGAAGGAAGGGGGCTTATGGGACTTTCGGGGAGGGAGGAAACGGGAAAGGGGAAGTGATTTGGAATGTAAATTAAAAAAATAAAATAAAATAAAAAAAAGAAAAACAAAAACAAAAAACAAAAAGAAAATAAAGAAAAAACTCTGAAAAAAAAAGATACTTTTCACACAGCTATTGAACAAGCCCTCTCTCTCTCTCTCTCTCTCTCTCTCTCTCTCTCTCTCTCTCTCTCTCTCTCTCTCTTTCTCCTCTCTTCTTAAATAAATGAACACCTGTTTATCTCAGAAAGAGAAGGCACTGACAGATGGAAGAATTTCACCTCATTCCTAATGTTCTGTAGCACTCTAGGGGACTTAGGACGATTCATAGGCTGTTCTACCACTGACAAGTCCCACCTATAGCAATTCAATGGGCAATTCAAGAAAATCTGTACTGACAAGTCCTATCCACTGTCTATTGGTTACCTCAAATATAGTCTGGAAGTACTGGGGAGGGACTTCATGTGGCTCTCATGAAGATCTATTGACCTTCTCCAATATCATGGGGATGCCAGGTGTCATGTGTCACACTCAACCACCAGGATATAGCAACACTGAACACTGTATGATCTCAGAGTTCCTTGAACTTCGACCACACTATAATGGTGGAAGAAACTGGGGAGAGGATGTATCAATGTCATTTGCTAATTCCAAGTAAATTAATGGAATATACGCCAGCACAGAGCCATCACTGAATGTCGTGGTCTCTCACCTATTTTAATTCCTTTCCTCAGACACTACAGCTAGTAGAAGGCAGATAGCCATGAAGTTAGATCACTGATCTTTACTTGTTCCTTAATAAAGTGGGTTGTGGAGAAAATGACCTCTATGGTTAGAAAGGCGAATCCAATTCACAGATGTTCCTGTGTTAAACTGATAGTCTCCATACATCGTTCCATCCCTCCCCCAAGCCCCACCCCCAGGTACTTTCATTTCAGCCTTTGGGTAACCCTGTGTGATTCGTTTGAAGAAAAGCACAAGCCAGTCATAGTAGTGAGAGGGAGAAAAGTAACTAAGCAAACACAAGGCTGGACTCAGACAGGGCTTCTCAAGCAGCCTGGGGCACAAGCAGAGGAGGATCCCAAACCCACCCTCAGGCTGCAGCCAGCCCAACGAAGGACATTTGGACAGAAACTCAGACGCTAGCAAGAGTTCTAGATAATTTCAATGCAGATGACTTTCAAACTGACCAGGCTAAAGAATTCAAACTAGTTAAAACATTCATATCTTGCATGTTGGGAGGGCCAGCCAATTAACAAATGTCTGGACTTAGTTATTGCCATGACTAATCTTGGTCGTCACCTTGACTCCATCTGGAATCAACTAAACACCAATCTTCTGGGTACTTTCATGTGCTTTTGCCTGTTTGCCCTCATTCTTGCTGGCAAGTTCATCTACCTGGATGTTGAGGCATTCCTACATCAGTGTTAGAACAACTTCTTTAGAATGCCAATGTGACTGAAGACCAGCAGCTTGACAGGAATCCTTTAGGACTCCAGTGTCATATTTGGAACTACTCAGATATCCAGCCTCATGGAATGAACAGCTCCCAGATTCCCAGCCTCTCTCTCATAAGACAACCATTGTTAGATACTTGTAAGCCAGTCCATTGCTTAGTAAGTCCAGTTTATAAAGATTAACTCTATCAATTCTGTTCCTTTAGAAAACCCCAACTCATACAGTCACTTAGCAAATACTAGTATGTATGTATTGAATTTTCTATAAGAAATATAAGAAATATCTGAAATAATCAGCTGGTGAATGTTACAGTTTTGGTTTGGCTCACAGAGTTACAGGTTTCAAGCCCATGCCCATGTTGGTCCTAGGGCTTGTAGGGCCTGTAGCATGACAGTAAAGCATGATGGGAAGGATGCAGTAGATGTGTTAGATTATACCTGGTAATATTACGACACAGAAACAAATGTCAGGAAAGAGAGGGGTCAAGGTCCAAAATGTTACATTCACGGTTATATTTCTAAGGGCCAGAAGACCTCTGACTAGGCCTTTTAAGTGTCTGCTACCTCCCAATAGTAATAAGTTGGGCATGTGGGCCTCTCGGGGTACTCTTTCTAAACAACAGCAAATGCCTTCTAGAAGTCAAGCACTTCAGTAGTCAGGAAAAACAAATGAGAATCACCTGATCTCCATGCTCCTGCCATCGTCTTGGTATATAATTAAGTATACTGGCTGGGTGATATGTGGTTCATGCCTATAATTGTGAAGGCAGGGGGTATCAGGAGTTCAAAGCCACCCCTGGCCACACAGTGTATAGGAAGCCAATCTGGATTGCATGAGACCCTGTCTGAAGAGCCAAATAAACAAGAAAAAATAAGTCTCAGAAACAGAAATCCCTTCCTAATGTAACAATGTGGGTGAAGGGGTATAGGCTTGTAGTTGTGAGACTGTTCCAGATTCCTAACATCAGCATGGTGACTGAGGCAGATAATTACATATCACACATCTTAAACTCACCGAGCTGGTCTTGCATATTCTAACCTACCCAGTCATCTTGTGTTTGTGAGGTGAAAGATGGTAACATGATTGTTTTGATAATTCTCAGTACATAGGTATATCAGCACGTATGGAATGTCTTGAACACTTGTATTTTTTACCGTGTTAACCAAATAATACTGAATACAGAAAGATATTGGGTTGCAGGCTTTGTAAGTCCTTGAAATGGGAATTCTAGAATGTGATAAAGCATTAGGGTTGAGGGGAATGGCACAGGAGGTGTGGGCATGCCTATTGCACGTTTTTACCCTCCAGCCATGGGGAAAGTCTCTCTAGCAGTATTGAGTGCATAGAAAACCTTATCCATTACAGAGTTCCCCAGACTCCACTGTGAAATGGTGGATATACACAATACCATACACACACACACACACACACACACACACACCTGCTAATTGATACCAGCCAATTATAATGTTTAACCTTAACTTTAAGAAGGATACATATACTTCACGTTCACTTGTTCCTATGTCCAATTCCTTTTCTACTGAGCCTAAAGTATCATTTTCATCAAACTCGCTAGTTGCTTTTCTTTGGATCATTATGTTGTTGTAGAAAAGAAGGATTTTCATTTCCAACAGAATCTTACAAGCCGGCCACTTGTTTGCTGAATACACTTCTTGAACATTGGAATGATGGAGGCTCTTTCAACCAGAGATGGACAGGTACTAAAGGCATGATTTAGACAGTTTCTCTTTGAAAGTCCTTGCACTATGCTTCAACAGAAGATTTCTTGCAGCCTCTTCCTTGGTAGCTCAGCATCTGCCCAAACACACACACACACACACACACACACACACACACACACACACACACACTTTATGCTCTTCTCATCCTAACTCCCTAACTTAATTATGTAGAACAGTTCAACTATTCTGAATTCTCCACCTTCTATTGGATTCTAGGTCTATTGTTTTTAAAACAGCATCTCATTAATGTGCCTGCCAAAACAAAGGTTCATCCACCTTCAGACTTGGCATTGTTTTAGCACAGAAGAAATGGAAGAAGCCTTGAAATTTTCATTTCTCCTCTTTCTTTCTCCCATCAGTCTCTATAACTGAGGAGAGAGAGCTTAGAGATTTGCTCACCCCACTGATAAAAATGATCCTCCATCGTGAAAGAGAAAGCAGAGTAGCTATAGGTTCTTGCATAACAACACCTTAGCTCACAACAAATAATAGATATGTTGCTGTACCTAGACAAGTTATGTGGTTTTCCCATGAGTCTCACATAATCTTGAGAAGAGAACAGTAGTTGAGTATTTGCTGTGTGCTAGATATTCCATATACATTCATTTAATTTATTATTTAACTATTGCTATAAGATGATGGGTATCTCCATGGTATTTCACACCTCTAAGTCTTGATACTTCGCTCTACTCATTCCCTCTGGCCCTGCCTTCCCTTTACCCACCTTGTTTGTCTCCTCCCATCCCTTCTGCTTCTATGCTACACATATTCCACTACCATACCTCACTTCCCCTCTCTCCTTGTAGAGTTTCTCTTTCATTCTCATAAACTCTTTCTGCTTTTGTGTCTCTCTCATACACACACACACACACACACACACACACACACACACACACACTCTTTTTTTTTTTAAAAAGGCATCATAGCAATGCCTCCTCTGTTCTTTTTTTTTTTAATTTATTTATTTATTATATGTAAGTACACTGTAGCTGTCTTTAGACACCAGAAGAGGGTGTCAGATTTTATTATGGATGGTTGTGAGCCACCATGTGGTTGCTGGGATTTGAACTCAGGACCTTCGGAGGAGCAATCAGTGCCCTTACCCGCTGAGCCATCTCACCAGCCCCCACACACACACTCTTAAATACAACTTCTACATAAAGACAGTAGGCATAATATTTGTCTTTTGCTTCTGGCTTAGTTTATGTAACAGAATGGCCCCCAGATCCATCATTCTTTAAAAAGTATGCTTTGAACCCTGTATGTTTCATGGATGAATGAAATGCCATCATGCATATATGTACTACTTTATCCACTCATCTGTATATGAATATCATCTTTGATTCTATAACTTAGCTATTGTAAATAGAAGCAAGATTTCCTCTGTGACAATTACATATAGAGCCCTTTGGCTAGTGAGAGTTCCACACAATCAGGAAGAATGTAGAGAGGTGTAACATTTATGATAGCCAAAGTAGAGGCCTCCTCAAAGTCTAAAACTAGAGCTGTCCTGTGACCCAGATGTGCCACCCTAGGAGATTGGCCTAAATAACTTAATTTCTATATGTCATGAGTTACATACTCTTTAAAATATGAGCTTTTTAAAAGAAGAAACAGATTCAGATAACTTGTCTGTGGCTATTCAATCCATATTCAATAGAAAATGTAAATGTATCCTTTTCCTTCTAATTTTTCATGGAAATGAAACTCAAATGCCATTTTTTTTCATTTACTTAAAAAGCTTTTAGAAACAATGGGAAATGATACAGAAAGCTCCCATGCATTACAGTCTCTATTTTCCTCATCTCCAATATTTTGTGTAGTATTTATCTTGTGCATATTTCTCATGATCCCAGAGGTCCATATGACTACATTACTTCTGTTAAAAATCCCTCCTGTTTTGAGGTTTTTCTTTATTTTAATCCTTTTTCTGGACCAAAATTCCATCCAGCAAAGTACAACACATATCCATTATGGCTTATCCACCCCCTGTGGGCTATAGAAGTTTGTCAATATTTCACTGTTCGTTGACAATCCTCAGAGTTTTGAGAGTTCCGCTCAAGTATTTTGTAGAATAGTTTATCATTTAAAGCTCTATGGTGTTTCACAGGGATGCAGGGTTTTCAGGTTTGCGGGGAGACCATAAAAGTGAAACTCTACTTCAGTGTGCCACTCAGAGGTATGAACACAACTCGTTCCACTTGGTGTTTGTCTATGTATCTGGTATATATGGGCACTTGTTCTAGTTGGAAAGAAAATCCCTTCAAGGGGTATTTTTGGCAGAAGAGGAGGATACACCTTTGACCACAGAAATCCCTTTAAGAAATAAATCACTTGATAATTTTAAGGTTTTGTCTAGTAGGGTTTTTTTTTTTTTGGAGTGCCTCCCTAGTACGAGATATGATTCTAGAAGCTGAGGAAGATAGCAGGAGAGATCAGAAAGATCCTTTGGTGTTGAGCACCTTGTTTCCAAAGGAACAAATCCATGTGGCCAAACTGCTGGAAAAGTAGAGTCTGAGAACTCAAGAGCTGCCGCGAAAGAGCCATCAAATGCTCTGGAAGCCACAGGAGTAGGAGATCTGATCCCAACAAAGGGAGAAAAAAACTAAGAGCAGTTTCCTGAAGGAATATGGCATGTGGCCTGGGCCTTGAGAATTAGCTGCGACATCGTTTAAAGGGAATCATTCAAGCTAGGAAAACAACAGAGATTCATAGGAATGAAAACTCTAGGGATGTCCCAGGAATACCAAGTATATCCTAGAAGTGATATGATATAGAATTCATCTGTGTTGGGACAGGCAGGCAGGCATGAGTGAATGTTAACAGTGGAGCATTCAGGGAAGAACAGAAGGCTTATCAGTCATACTTCTCTTTATTCTGTAGGTCAAAGAAGCCATTTCTAAAAGTAAGTTGTTTTGTGGGCACTGTGAGTTAGAAGAAAGAGCCTGGAGTATGTCCTAAGGATAATTCACGTGGTAGTGACAGGAAGGGGAGACAGGAAGCCATGTTATCCTGTGAGATAAAGATGGATGGTAGAGATGAGAAATAATGGAAACTTTAGGTTAACAATCAGTCATTTAGAGTGGGGAACTTGTCCCTAAATCAGCATACAGTATAATTAATTTCAATCCATTCAGCTTTCTTTTCTATATATCTTTTGTTTAGATTCTTCATGACAACCTTTTGAGGTAGATATTATTCATAGGCCTTTTCAAGACTGCACAAAAATAAGGCTTTAAAAAAACATGATGATCTTTCGTAAGGCCCCACAGCAAGCAAGTCGTAGAGCCTAGATTTGAACCGCCACACAGAGTGACTCAAGAGTCTGACCTCTTGGGATATTCTGCGTCAGAGTTAAATTTATAGACTGGTCTCATATGTCCATGTGTGAAGCATCTATTTGTGGATCGCCCAGAGAAGATGTGTCATATCATGGTGACTTCACTCTGCCACCCAGCACGTTCCTGGACTCCTTCCCAGCTGGTGGGAACAAAAGCTCACTTCAATATTAGCCCAAGTCAAACCTAATTAGAAAGGCAAATCCACTCCCAGCCTTCCCAATCCTAAATGGGTGGTACATGCCAAGCAGTAACTTTCCTGTTTTCTGCCACTTCGGTTTCTCGGCTCCAGGTCTGATCCCTCTAGGTGATGCTCTTCCCCAAGATGAACCCATATCCCCATCTTATTTCAAAGTGAAAAGATCTTCATAGTCTATCAGATAATTAAGTCTTTCACTATTAGGTGATGTTATGCATTGGTTTGAAGGGTACTTAAAAACTGGATAATAGGATAATGTAAAGAGGATAATGTCCCAACTCTCCAGGGCATACTACCTAGAGGGTGGCATATGCTTTGTGGTTTTAGTGAAACAAGAGCCACATCTGTCTCTGGTAATAATAAAAGCTAACTTTTACCTTCGTCCTTACATGTTTTAGGTCTTAAAGATGTACCTGCCGCAGACCAGTATTTCTCAACCTTGGTACTAGTGATGCTTTGGAATGCATAATTCTCTGTTAGGATGTGCTTGCACTGTATTGTTGGAAGTTAAGCATCATCCCGGCTTCTACCTGCTAGATGACTCCTGAACTCCCATGACTTATTTTTAGTGAACTGGAAGAGATATAGATATTCCAAATGGACACTTGTATCCCTCACATGAGCTATCAGATTACTGAAGCAACAGGCCCTAAAAATTCAGAATTCTGGCCCCCTCAAAAATCACATGCTGAGAAAAGAGAAAACCTAATGCCCAAGCCAGGCAGGTCTTTTTTTCTGGGAAGACTTACAACTTGTTAGACCACCGTACAACAGAGACAGTGAAGGGTCAGTGGTAGGTGGGCATTTAGCTTGATGGAAATTGCTTAACTATTTTTTTCTGGCCCTTTACCTAAATCTCAACCTTAATTTGAGGCCCTGAAGCTGATCATGAGGGGACATAACTGAATCTTTGTACTTCCTCCCAGAGTAGTCTCTCTCTTGGCTTCTCAAGGATAGGTGGCTAAACCAGGATTCTTGGGGGCACAAAGCTGTGACCCTAAGTCCAGTAACATAAATAATCTCAGCCTCAAATGTCTCCTACAGAAGGCAGTGAAGAACCATGACCTAGATCATACAACTCCTGCCCTGCAAATTCACCACCACCACCACCATCATCATCATCATTATCATCACCACCACCATCATCATCATCATCATCATCTTGGTCAACATTTGTGGAGCCTTAATACACTGGCATAGGAAAGGGATATACTATTTCCCCCTCGTTACCACTGCCAGCTCTCCAACTAACACAGCAAGTTGAGCATCAATACAATAATCCTTTTCTGACGGAAGAAATTGCAGAATAAATTACTCTAAGGCATCAAACCAGTTAGCAAGAGTTATATTTACGCTGAGATACCCTAAACCCACGGCATAAAGCTGTGCTCACTCCTCAATACAGCCTGCCATCTAATATACATCAAAATTAAGAACTATTTATTGAAAGTTGAGAGGGACCAGCCCCACAAAAGTCAACTCTCTTCATGCACAGGTCCAGATTGAACTGTCTTTAAAACCCACAATTTTATTCTCATTTAACTGGTTAGGAAACTGAGGTCCAGACAAGTTAAGTGACTTCCTCCATGGTTCCAAGGCTCGTAAGTGGTGAAGTCTGGATTTAACCTGCGTCTGTCTGGCTCCAGAGAAAAGACATCCCTAGTGTTCCTTAGTCTCTCCATCCACCGCCACCCACACGGAGAATGGCCTATAGTTCCAGCCCAAGGAAGCCTGCAAAGTGGACTCTCTGGGCAAGGCATCTGCAGTTCTGCCTGGGATACCCTTCTCTTCACTCCACATCCCAGCCTCTGTCCCTGCTTTCCACTGAAGGGGGTCAGTTCTCTGTTTCAACAGCCTCCTGGGCACTGCATCCCCGATTCCAATCCAAATAAATCTGTGGGTGTTTGGTGAGTGTTTTTTCTTGCTGGGAGGCCCTGCACATCAGAGTGTGGATTTTGGTTTCAAGTCTTTCCTACCTTTTGGCCAACTCTTCTCTCACCTACTGCACTGAGCAGTCCCCCACCCCCACCCCCTCCAGCTCTTCATCTTTGCCAAACCCTGACTCTGGCTTAGAAACAGAAGGCTGCCCTCCTTGGATGTCACCCTCAATGGGTTCCATGAATAAGCCAGCAGGAATGCTTCGAGAAAGCAAAGCCATCATTTTTCCACCAAAGGGGGAAAAAATACACAACTTTCATGGCTGTGTCCAAGTGAAAACAGCCCAGGCCTCCTGCATAGTTGGTCCTTGGGTTCCAAATGTGCACCAAATAGGACCTGGAAAGTGAATTCATTCTGTCTCTCAGTTCTTCTGTGTCTAACAGTAGGACACTGGGGGAGAAATGTTGGTATTTGACCAATGACCATCACTCATATAGAAATTAATGAAGAGACCAGCAAGTGGCCCAATAAGGAAGAGACAACTTTTCCTACTAAATGCCCTTATTATTTAATGACAAATGAGAGTCCACTGGGGCCCATGTTTCCTTTCTGAGCCTAGAGGCTAAGAGGTCTAATAAATCAATGTGTGTCACTGTCATCCCGTCTCTAAGTCTTTGATTGATTCTCCATGCACAAAGCCTCACAAGGACAGCATGGGAAACCTGGGATCAGTGAAAGAGAGGAGACAAGCGTATATGTGTGGACATTCATCCTCATGTAGGAGCAGGCACCTATATGAACGTCCATGCCATCATCAAACTTGAAGACCGGATAGCGTCAACCTTGAAAGCAAAGTTAGTTAGGTATTTCAGTTTACTAAAGCATTGTAGGACTCTCTAAAAACTAATGAGTTCCAAGCCAATTGAGAAGTAAAAGACTGTAATTGAAGAAGTGCTGGTCTCAAAGTCAGTAGACCTGAGTAGATGGCAAACCTACCATTTGACTCTGAGCAGTGTGTACAATTAAAGATAGTAGGTGTCAGAATTTATTCAAAAGAAGATTGTTTTAAAATTGCCTATTTAAAAAAATATGATGTAAAGAAGGCAGGGGACACAGAGGAGGAACTGGAGCGGAGAAGCATGGGATGTGAACTTATCAAATTGGTTGTGTGCAGCTTTGAAATTCTCAATTTTTTAATAGTCCAAAAATATTGCCTATTTAAAGTGGTCATGATAACATCATTTTTCTTCCCTTTTCAAAGCATTCATTTTGACATCATACACAGTTCAGCACATCTTATCTGGTGAGCTTTAGAAGCTAAGTGAGAGAGACACCTTCTGCAAAAGATAACACCAAGATTTCGAGCAAGTCAAAGATTGCCTACTACATGGCATTAGATCAAGGATTTGAGCCTCATTCTATTCAATCTCTGTTCTTTTCTCATTGCTAAGTTTTTCTCATAAGATGTCGTTATTCTAGAATTGATCTATCATATAGGGGGGTTCCTAGGCCCCATGGAATTGTGGTTCTGGTGGTGATCTGCAGACCATGATGAGGCCAAGAACTGAACTTGCATTTTCAGATTCTGAGTTTAGCGCTCATCACCCACAAGTTCACTTGAAAATAGTATTTAAAATATGTCTATAAGTGCATACTCTTTTTCTTATCATGATTCCCTAATCAGCAGTCAGTTATTTGTATATCATTTGCATATTATGAAGCATTATAGATAATCTGGAGATGGCTTCAAGTATCTGGAGAAGGTTTATGTAGGTTATATGCAAATCTTGTAAGAGCTTGATAATCTAAGTATTTTGGTGTCTGTTGGATCCTGGGACCAAGCTCTTGTGGATACTGAGGAATGGCTATGCTCACCTGAATTATGAAGGCTCACCTGGGAAGTGCTATGAATTGAAAGTCCTCGCTCAAGTATCAAGGTAAACATAGTTTGAGTATTCTGTTCTTACCTATGTGTTCAAATCATTGTATGCAAATCAATGCTCACCATTTCCTCATTAAATTCATAAGGATAAACAGATTTGGCATCATTCTAGGGGTCAACATCTTCCTCTGTGTCCTAGAACAGCAGTGAACTCAGAAGCTGAATGAGAAAGTTCAGTTCTTGGCCTCATTATGGTCTGCAGGTGACCACCAGAACCACCTTAGGAAACACCAATTTCTATGTGTTGCATGTGTTCAAGCACATAGCCTGGGTATCCTGTTTGCATGGACTGCTTTGGAAATGATGTCTTCTCAGCTGTGCAGAGTCAATGTTGAGGCCACGGTAACCCCAAGGTCAGCATCTGAGCTTCCTCATTAACAGCAGGGATGCATAGGTCTTCTGGGGCTTGAATGAGATATTGAGTGCAGATTTCCTCATGTTATATTTCTAGTCTAGATAGTGCCAGGCCACACTTGAACAGTTGCTGCTTTGTAAGCATAGACATTGTCAGAACCACTGGAAGAATTCATTGTCATTCTTTAGAAATAAGGAACCTAGGGCTTGTAAAATAGCCAAGTATGTAAAAGAATTACTATATAAGTTGTTCTCTGACCTCCATTTATGTGTACATACACACACACACACACACACACACACACACACAAATAGTAGAAGTAGTAGAATAGTAGAATAGTAGAAATAGTAGGAGTAGTAGTGGTAATAGTAGTAATAGTATTAGTAGTAATAAACTTTCTAAATGAATAAGTATTAGGGCTAGGGAGATAGCTTAGTTAGTCAGCTGCTCGATTTCATGCTGTACAGCTAGCTTGAGGAGTCCACATGTCTATGCCTTCTCATCATTGCAAGAACACATTAGCCACGTGCATGGGCACCCAGAGCAGCAACCTAAATTAGTGATCCCCAGGCCAATAAGAGACTCCTTCTCAAGCAAGCAAGGTATATAGGGAGGAACAATCCCAAGGTTATCCTCTGACCATCACATGCACATGTGTATGAATGCATGTGCATGCCTCCTCACACACAGTTAACATGCACAAACAAATATACCCACACCATAAAAAGAATGAGTAATAAATGACTGATACAGTACAGAATCTCCACTCACCTTTGAGTCTCTGAGGCAGTTAGAAAAATACATGAATAATAACTGCACAGGCAGGGCCTTTGGGTGGCAGGCTTTATGAGCTGAGGTATGCAATAAAAACTGTCTTTGGAGACAAAATGTAAGAGTATGGCTGAAAAGGTAGGGGAAGGGTGTAAGAAGTAGTGAGCCCCTTTTTTAGACCAGGACAGGCAAATAAAATACAAGTATTCTTAAGTATGTTTCTGGAGCCTCAGAGAAGGTTCTAGAATATGAAGTCTACATCACTGACCTTTTATCACTATGAAATCTTACCAGTATGGCCCTCAGAGTTGGAATGGTCACAATCTAGGCTTCATACATGACCTTGCCCAATACAACGAGTCACACTTTATGTAGCTAACAAGACATAGAGGAAATAAGGCTGCAGGGAAGGTCTGTGATTAAGATGGAGCTACAATATTGTGGTCCTGCAGGGCTGGTAATTTAGAAGATGGTCCGTAGAGAGGACAATCCTGTTATAACCTAATTAGGCTGCAGAAGTAAATGCTAAAGAAGAATACAAGCAGCCAAGTTGCCTTTTGTGTCACAAGAGGAAGACAAGTGGCCTCTCCATGGAGTTACAATCAAAGGCTTCCATTATGAAGGCCATTAACTTAGCTGTGAAGAAGCCTTGAGTCCTGGCTACAGGAATTGACACTCTCAGAGATGCCTCATTGAGACACTGTCCAGCCTGCTGGCTCAAAGCATCCCTGAAGACCCACGAAATGAATCAGACCACTTACTATGGCAACAACCAGCATGATGATATCATTCTTATTTGAGCATCATCTGAACATCTGCAATGAGTTTCCCACAAATGACTGAACAGAGCCCCGAAAAGAAGCCAGGTCCTGTGGTATACACCTGCAGTCACAGATACTCTGTAGTGGAAGGCAGGAGGCTCCTAAGTTCAAGGCTATACTGGACTATATAGTGAGTCCATATCTTAAATTTAAAGCCAAGAATGAAAACATCTAAGCTAATGCTTTGCTGTATTGCTGCTATACAGTGCTATACACTAGAGGATGTGCCATTAACCTGCAAAACTCTGGGTCTCCTTGACTTGCATTTTATTTAATTTTTTTTGTTTGGAGTGACAAGCATGTTTAATCTGATGCTATATGTTAATAAAAAATACTGAGGATACATGAATCAAACAAAACAACACAACATATGAACTCATGAACCTTAAAACTGGACCAAAAATAAGTTTAAAGTCAAGTAGCTGTGATAATTATCACACATGACATAATCCATAGAAAAAAGGGCCAAGAAAAGAATCTTCATATTATACTCTTGCTTGATGTTGTCCTAGGTAAAACAGTGATAATTCTACAAATGTGTCCCAAACAACTAAAAAGTCCCCTTCTGGTTTCAAATGAATCTTCCTTGGCTAATTTTTTCTCCTCTCTCAAACAAAACCTTTATATACAGGACCAATTTAAATCCCTCCTCCCCTTCACACATACAAGCATCCAGGAACATTGTACAATGCAAAGTGCCTTAAGAAAGGATTCTGTCGTGCCAGTGGTCTAACTGAGCTGAGGAAGGTGGGATGCTGTTAACACCGATGGGGCCAGTCAAGCAATGGTGGTTTGCTTCTCCTCTGGTGTTTCCTCCAGCAACTGCATGATCAGTTATTGGAGGGGTTTGCAGATCTTTGAATAGCCCCCTCCTGTGAGATGAAGAAAATCAAACATGGCGTGGCAGGAGATGGCACCGTCCGAGTGCACGAAGCCCCCATCTATATCCAGGAGCTGCGCATTGGCAAGCTTTGGCAGGGAAACCTTGAGAAGCTGGCTCACCTTGGCATTCTTTTGTCTTAAAAGGTTGCGCTTCTCACCTCAAGGTAACAGACCCAGTACAATGACCTTGGCCCCTGGCTGCCGAGTGTTTATGAGCTGTACGATGGCCTCAATCCCACCTGCTGTATTTTCATGGTTGTTGGTTCCCACCCAGACAACAATGACCTCAGGCTTAATGTTCTCCAGCTCTCCGTTCTTTAGTCTCCATAAAACATGTCGTGTTGTGGCCCCCCCATCCCAAAATTAAGAGCATGAAGTGGGGAAAACAGCTTCTGCCATATCTCGTACTGCCGTATTAACTGTACCATGGAGTCTCCCACAAACAGCACATCTGGCTCTTTGTCTTTACAGTCCAGAACGAACCTATTATGCTGAGACATCCACCTATCATCTCCTTGAATGTCTTCTGCTGTTTGTGGAATAGCTGCTGGGTTCGAGTCTCCCTGGCTCATTCTACACAGAGACAGAGGGTCCGTGTGCGCCCTCAGCAACTGCAGCATCAACGGGTTGTGTTTCAGTCACTCGCTTGATCCCAACGGCCACATTCCTTGACTTGAATTTTAAAGATACTGAAAATAAGGAAGAGAGAAGCTTAATAAATTTTCCTGGTGAATATGGCAATTTATTTACTTATTTAGTATATATGATATGTTTGTACAGGTTTACACGTGTGTGTGTGCCTCTCTCTCTCTCTCTCTCTCTCTCTCTCTCTCTCTCTGTGTGTGTGAGTGTGTGTGTGTGTGTGTGTGTGATAAAGGTATGGATGATGGAGGTTGGTTTTAGGTGTCGCCTTTGATTGTTTTGAGACACAGTTGTCTCAACTGAGCTTGGAGCTGACTGATGCAGTCAGAGAGTGGCCAGCAAGCTGAGATTCTCCTGTCTTTGTCTCCCCAGTGCTAGGACTATAGGTGCCCACCAGCATACTCCACACATGAATCCTGGGGATCTAAACTCAAGTCCCTATTTAGACAGCAGGCATGTGACTTGCTGAGCCATCTCCCTAGCCTGCACACGGAAGTTAGAACTAGGTTATAGATTTGAACTCAGGGGATCTCTCCACTTAAGCACACTGACACCCGTCAGTAGTATCACACGGCAGTGGTTGCACTTGACTTTCTCCCCACCAAGTGAAGCTAAGACTTAGGGAGTCCACCCCCCTGAGACCCACAGAACAGAAGCCTTTCACCTGAATCCAGTATTTTGTATTCTGAGGTCTTTTAGTTACACCACAGCTGCTAAGTCCAGTCACAGGTTACCCTGGGATGAGACGAGAAAGCAAGCTACACTAGCACAAACACGTGCCTACACTGAGCAAAGCAAGCACAACAGGAAGAGAGAGAGAATCCAACAGGCTGTGAGCTGATGGCTGTGCTACAGAATTCCTTGGGATGCTTCGAAATCACAAGTCAGCAAGGCCCGTCCCTTGGTAAATGGAGTCAGTCTAGTGCGAGAGAGTGTGGGACTCTTACTCAATGCCCTTTTGACATTTTCATGAAATAATCTTCTCTCCACTTAGGTCAGCAGCACACATTTGACCTTGCTCTTCATGACAGCCAGAAGCAGAGGTACAGATCGGTGGCTATAACAGCTCTCCCCCAACACATGGTCCTTCACACCTCTTCTCCTTGAGCCAAACAGAGGAACTGTTCATTCTGCTCTCTCACTTCCTGCTTGGGGAAGTTGCCGTCTTATCTTGTCTAAGTCCACCCACGAAGACACCGTGCCTAGATGCGTGAGAATGGATAAGCATGAGGAAGGCACAGATAGCCACGGAGCATTTATCTAATTTCCTAAGGCACTATCCTGGCATGATTATTGAACTTGGTTGTCCTCCTTATTAGACTGATAGACACCTAAGAGACTAGCATGGTACACTTTTAGTGTTTCTCTGAGGGTGTTTTCATAGATAGCTGGCATATGGGATAGTAACTGAAGGGTGAAGACCCACCCCGAATGTGGAGAGGATCACTCAGTAGACCGGAAGCATAGGTGGCACACAGGAAGAAGGAAGCCCACAAGCATGTCCTCACCCCCAGCTGCCTCTGCCTTCCTGGCCACCATAGTTAACCATGCTCCACTGCCTTTCCACTCTGAGATTTCTGCCGTGCCATGGACCTCAGAGGAATGGTACCAGAGAACCCATGGGGTCAAATTTCTGGAACCATGAGCCAAAATAAATCTATCTTTAAGTTGCTTTTCTCGGGTATTTGGTCACAGCGTGAAAAATCTAACACAATTAGGCGCTGCGGATACATTACCATATTTAATTCTATAAACATAATGAGATCACATATTCATTATTCGTAGTTCACTGATACCTTTTGAATGAGAACTTCAGCATGCCATGAATTGTTTGGCCCTCCCTGCAGTTTACTGTTGCCTGGAGACCAAATTCTAGCACTAGAAATACGAACATAACTGAAATTAAAATTTCATATCACTGTCATAAAAGAAATTGCTTGCCTTTCTGTTTTTCTCCTTCCTTCATCCTGTGAACTATACTGTGGACATGGTAAATCAGCTTTGGTCACACAAAGGCCAACTCCTAAGTCTGTGGGTCTCAACCAAGAGTGACTATTTCTCACAGGAGACATTGGCAATATCTAGAGACAATGTTTTTGTTTGTCAAATAACCTGGGGAAAGGGGTTTGCCAACTAGTAAGTTAGAATCCAGGAAACTTCTAAACATCCTACAATATACGAGCAACCTACCTTTACTCTCCAGCTGCCCCAAATGCCTACAGTGCTGAAGATTAGTAACATTTGTCTAAAACATTGAGCAAGATGTAAGTAAGAATTGGAACTGTCTATCCTCTCTGGACTATAACAGGAGAATAATGATTGTCTGGCTTTCAGTGTTATTGCGCATGGCTGGATAATATACAATGTTATTCCCGCTTTTTTAGCTTTAGAGGAGTTAACATTATAAGTTAATAGATAAATGTTCATAATGTTGGAATCCAAAACTCATGTCATCATTCTCTACAATGTAATTATTTGTTACAGAGAGAAAGAAGCTAGGAAGTTCAACCAGATGACAAGAACTAGGGTGATTAGTGTTGACCAGGGTCAGATCCTCCCACTCAGTGGTTCTGGCTACCACATTCCCCAGTGTGACCCAAGAGCCACTAAAAAGAAATGACATGCAAGCCCGTACATGCACACCCCTCTCAGGAGGACACCCACCAGCAACCACATTATTGTCAGGACACAAAACAACTGCTTTGGAATGTAACTTAGATTTCCCTCTTTGCTAAATTCTTAGGATATATGATCTGGACATCATTCTGCTTCCCAGAGAAGAGGAGATTCCTTAAGGGCCAAAGGTGCTCCGTCATGCCAGGGACATGTTTGAATGTGTTCTCTAAGATCCTTGCTCCTTAGACTACTGGACATATCCAAACCTCTGAAGTGCTGGGGAATTCAGATGTAGAAAGGATAGCTATGCGATAGTGGGGAAATGTTTAAAAAAAAAAGAAAGGCATTGAAGCTTTTTACAAAAATAAGAATGGACCACAAATTGTTAACTTACCATTGAGAAGGCTTGTGAGTGTTGGATGCCCAGTGGCCTGCTTGGCATCCATTCAGATTATGACCAAAGTTCCTGGGCTTCCCAAGGCCAAACTGAACAGACATATCTTCAGCAATGAGCAAAGGTCTAGAGTCAAAGCGTAGAACAGACAGGATTCTCCTGCTGGGAGTTTTCAATGATACAAAACTAAAAGTGAAATCTACATGATGAAGTCCCTTCCAACAGGGACAAGCAGTTGTGGCACTTGAAACATAGCCAAAAGTCCTGCTTTTAGGGGCTTCCTGCCCATACCTGCTGTTTCGTTGCACCATTACAGCTAGTATTTGCTATAAGTTTCACTGGGTTCAAGTGTTATTACTCTCATTTGTTAAAGTAATTATCTCAGGTGGGTTTGAAGAGCTACACTTTATATTTCTAGCTTTAATGAGTTCTCATGGATTAATATATGAGCTGCATGAGGACCAAACATATTTCTCAATCTAACGATTTAGTCTATCTGAAACTCAATAAAATGCTTTCTTTTAATTCTGTCCTCCTGTTAGTCCTCCTCCTTCTCCTCCTCCTCCTCCTCCTCCTCCTCCTCCTGCTCTGTCACCTCCACCTATTCCTCATTTTCCTTCCCCCATCCTTCACTTTATGACCCTCTCTTGCTCAATTTAAAAGAACCTGGAACAAAAGAACCGGTTATATGTAATTTAATTTAGAAATAGGGGGAAAACCAAGTTAAGAAATAAGGATGTAAAATGAAGACAAGAAAACAGCAAATAAAAGTTGTAGAGACCAGGCAGCAACTTCTAAAGGGAACTAAAGCTCAGTCACAATGGGAAGCATTAAGAATCATTGTGAGATACTTGTCTCATAGCTGTCTCACCCCAGTGGGATGTAAAATATGATTTGTATTGTTGACAATAGGTTGAATATCAATTAGTATCATTACCTAAAACAGCTTTTAGGAGATGAAGGCCATTCTTCCATGTTCGTGAGCAACCCCTGTCTCTATCTTTATGGATACACTTGGGGAATGTATAACATGCATAAAAGCTGGTATTTATAACTTAATGGTGATTTAATGATGATAATCACCACAGTAAGACACAGGACTGCTGAATAGATATGAGTGCCTAATTCTGCCTGTAATCCTACATATTTAGGCTGAGGCAGGAGGATTACAAGTTCAAGGCTTACTTGTACTACATAATGAGATCAATGGCAGTCAGGGCAATTTAGTAAGATCTTGTCTGAGAACGAAAATTAAAGAGGGCTGGAGTTGTAGCTTCATGATGAAGTACTTGCCTCAAGCATGCCTGAATCCACAGGCTCAGTTCACAGTACTAAAAAGCATAAAGTTGGTATTTCTAATAGATGAGCTTAAATGAGAACAATTTTACACTAGATATTGTTAAGTTGTTGAAACCTTTAAAATTCTTCAATTCCCATATTCTTGCATATATAGAGAAACTAGTGTGGCATCTATTAGCACTGGCTCCAGCCACAAAGGAACTTCACAAAGAGTTGACAGTATCAATGTTACAACAGAGTCACTGATGATCCTTTTAAAGTCAGCTCACATTTCCAATTATTTTATGTCCCAAAGATGGATGAAATGTACTTCATTTAATAAATAATTCTATCAAAAATGAACAATGAGCTGTGTGTGGGGACACACACCCATGATGTGAGTGCTAGGTAAACAGAGGCAGAATTATGAACTCCTTGTCCAGTCTAGTCTACACTGCAAATTCCAGTCTTGGCTATATAGTGAATAAATATTCTTATTTCTTGACTTGGATTTCCCCCTATTTCTAAATTAAATTACATATATCTGGATATTTCATTCCAGATTCTTCTTATTTGAGCAACAGAGGGTCATAAAGTGAAGGATGGAGGAATGTTGGTGACACATTACAGGCGTAGCTTCTGACATACTGGGAAATACAATCTCACACAGCTAAGGCCCTGATCATCTGGCTCTAACAACCTTTTTGCCCCTTTTATTTCAATACTCCCTAAACCGTAGGTGTGGGGGGCTTTATAATTGTAGCCCCTGGGACTAGGCTCCACAACTTTGTATTTTGATTGGCTTCGATTTTCAATAGGGATCTCTGTCTATTGCAAAGAGAGATTTCCTCGATGAGTGAAGACTACATTTACCTGTGGTTTTAAGAACAAATGTTTATATAACTGTTAGGGATTATGCTGGTTTAGTAAATTGGTTAGTCAGTAGCCATGACTTCACCATCACTGAGTAGTATTTGGGTTTCCAATACCGGGAATGTTTTTCCTCTCCATCAGCAGGTCATAAGTTCAACTAGAAAGCTGTCAGTTACTGCCCTGGTATGGCACCCATAGGGTTATCATGCCGTGTTGGTCATTAGTGTGGTTCATCAGCATCATTGCTGGATAGGACTCTTGGCTGTCTCCCTCCTTTGGAAGCTTGCATGGCATCTTCTGGCGTCATGAGAGCTAGGACTCAAGGACAGGGCATCCAGGCAGTTTTCCTCAAAGGTCCTTGGGCTCTTGTTTCAGAAGTATAAGCCATCGATTTGAAATGAAGTGAGGAGGCAGGAGTAGAAGGGGTTGGAGGGAAGAGAGAAAAACAGGAAGTGATGTAAATATATTCTAACTTAAAATAATAATTATGAAAATGTCTTCTTTGCGGTGATAATACTAATATAAATTTTGATAGACATGGTAACATAATAAAAAGATAACATTAAGAAACACGTGAAAAGTAATTGTCTGACTGAATTAGCTGTTTGCACACTAACACACTGCAGTTTCCAAACAAGCTATGACTGCCTATCATCCAGATTAGAAGTTCCAGTTGTATTTACAAATGTATATTTAAATTAAATATACATGTACATATGCATACACACAGGACCAATGAACCCATTTACTGTGTGATGGATGAGATAATAAATCCAAAAAAAAAATCATCAACATAGACTATAGTTTCTGTCTCTGCAGCCCACCAAGAGTGAGGTTTTAAAACTATTGAGCCTTTGAAGAAGTAATTTGTGAATCGATTTATTTCTTTCAACAGTACTATACTTTCCTTGTAACTAGGTCCTTTGTTTCCAATCCCTTTTATTGAGAAGTGGATAAATTTATCCTTTATTGGAGCATTCAACAACTCAACTGGATTTGTTCAGTTTTAAGCCCAGCTGTTCAAAGCTGAGAGTACATGGCTATTAGGACAACCAGAAGTTACAGACAGGAAGAGAGTGAAACCCACACCTAAGAAAGCAAAGGAGGAGCAGAGGCCAGTAGTGAGGAGTACTCAAATGGTGTGTAAGGATTATAGTTTGTAATGCTGTAGTTATGCTCTCCTTCTGTTGATATTTGAGACTAATCACTTGATGGATCGGATGCATTTCAAATATGATTGGGGATTAATTGAGAATTCTTACAATCTTCAAAAATATCTAAACCTAGCCAAACATCCAGAAAGAACTGCTCAAAGACATCTCATTTTGATGAATTACCGCTTGCAAAAAGATTTGGCAAAGAAAGATTATTTTAAATCACAGCTTCTTTAGCTGTGAGCCAACTAAATAAAAAAAAATATATCAGCTGGGAAAGATTTGTGAATGTATAACACTGGGAAGTAGTTCAAAATCAAAGGCCTAATGAATCTAAGGTACTTCTAGCAGTATTGGCCAGTGTTGTGATGGGTGGCTTCATTACTGCCTTGGTTTTAAACAGACAACAGTTTTTGTATTATACTTGCCCTCGGGCCATGTACCCATGAGACTACCAGAAATACCTTAGCTCAGATGTAGGACTTTCTGATGTTATGAAACTCAATGGTGGGTTTTTTGTTGTTGGAGTTTTTCCTTTTCTTCATTTTTTTTTCCTTGTAAATAATGGTTTCTGTTCTTAGGGACACTTGGAAAGTCACTAATGATCATCTGTATGTGCATCTGACATACTGAATATTCGGCCAAGGTTTGTTTACATAAAAATAGACACTGTCCCATGCCTATTTGCTTTCAACTTTCACAGGTAGTAAAATCATATGTAAACAAAAGCATCATTTAAATACATTTCCTTACCACCATGAAGTGTATGTGCCTATTAGATATGTCTGGGGCCATGCAAAAGGGGCTGCAAATGGATGAAGTTTAAATTTAAAAAGCCCTGTTCTAATTAAAGAAGGCATGATAGTACCTGTTGTATTAGTATGAAGTGATCATATATTTTTGTTTAAAATGAATTAGATTTAATATATGCATATCAGAGTCTGCTTCACGCTTAAAGCTTACCTCAGCACCCACAGTGTAAATATTTTCTTTTCATTTCAGGTTGATTGAGGAATAATAGAAAAAAAATTGCGCCTGTTCAATGTTCAGCATGGAGTTTGGAAATGCTTCTAATACGTCTGATACTTATAAGATGTTACTATAACCAAACTAATTAACATATGAATAAGCTCTCATCATTCTCTTTTTTAGAGTTGAAAATGCTGAAGACCTACTCAGTTCTCAGCAAATTTCTACCACATAGTACAGTATTATTAACCATGGTCACCATTGGAAGCAGAGACCTCAAGACCCACCCTATCTCATGCAAGTGTTTCTTGACCAACATCTCTCCATTTCCCTCCTGCTCCAACCCAGGCTAATCATCTTTCTGTCTCTATAAATTCACCAATTTTAAGTTTCACATATTAGTGGGAAATCATTTCCTTAATTTGTTTTTTATAATGTTATCCAACAAAGATTTCTCTTTTTCACTTATTTCCAGCCAGCTCTATCGCAGCGTAAGCAAGGGTGTCTATTCTTCGACACCCAACTCTGTCCCATTGTTCTGTTTATTCTTGGACCAGTGCCTCCCCCTTCTAGTTACTGATGATGTAGACGAGCTCTCAATATCCAATCATCTAAGTGCTCTAGGTTTGGTTTTGGTTTGGATTTCTTCTTTGTATTTCCACTAGATATCCACCCTTCTTCCCAAAATGCCTTTAAGGTTTTCATTGGAATTGCTTTGGCTCCATAAAACTGGTTTGAGAAAACAGAAATCTTAAAGGTACAGATTTTTTTTTTTAATCTCCAGGTGGGTAAGATATTTGGGTGTCTTAAATTTCTTTTAGCAATCTTGTTCTTTCCAAGATAGAGGTTGAACACATCTTTGGGTTATTTCTCATCATATAATGACCTGATGCTTCTACTGCAAATGATAAAGTTAGAACATTGGTTTCAATTACTTACTGGTAGTACATAAAAATGCAATGTGGAACCGGGCGGTGGTGGCACACGCCTTTAATCCCAGCACTTGGGAGGCAGAGGCAGGAGGATTTCTGAGTTCGAGGCCAGCCTGGTCTACAAAGTGAGTTCCAGGACAGCCAGGGCTACACAGAGAAACCCTGTCTCAAAAAACCAAAAAAAAAAAAAAAAAAAAAAAGAAATGCAATGTGGTTTTGTGCTTTTGCTCAAAATTCAAATATTAATCTGAATACTTTGTTTTTCAGTCTTTTAGACTTCCTACACACAAAAGCATGTCATATGTGAACAAAATGCTTCTGCTTCCTTACTTTCTGATATTTATAACTTTTATTTATTTATTTTGTCTGCTGGCTAGGACTTCCTGTACAACTTTAAATAGTGGTGCCAACAGAAGACACCTTGTCCGGGCCAATTGATACTTGTAGAGGGAAAAACAGTAACATGATCCCCTACTTTGTACTGCTTCAAAAATTAAGTAACTAACAGATCTAAATTGGAAAGTAAATAAGTTAAGTTTATAAGTAAAATATTTTAAATGTCTCCATTATTTTAAGAAGGCAAAATATTTGAAATAGAATATAAAATATTTAAAATATAAAATAAAATACTTAGAAATTAAAATTGAGAACTTCTGACTATTTGTAACCTTAAGAAAGCAAGTCAAGGCACAGCTTGGGAAGACATTCACAAGCACAAACACATTAATTCTACATCCAAAGATATGCAAATAACTCTTCCAAGATATTCTGAGAGTTTCCAAAAGAGCAAACAAGTCAAACAAATACTTTTCAAATGAAGGAACATGAGTAGCCAGAGAGAGAGAGAGAGAGAGAGAGACAGAGAGAGAGACAGAGAGAGAGAGAAAGAGACAGAGAGACAGAGAGAGAGAGAGAGACAGACAGACAGACAGAGACAGAGATAGACAGAGAGACAGAGGCATAATGTGATATGGTATCATATTCCTTTAAGAATGGCTAAAATTAAAGACAGAGATGTTAGCACTAATGTGTTCTTTATTGTTAGTGGAAGTACAAACAGCAGTTTGGAAGATTGTTTATTTGACACTATCTGCCAAAGTTAAAAAAAAAAAAAAAAAACCACCTGTCCTAGCCATAATTTCCACATATCTCTAAGAAGTGTATGTATATGTTAATGCATATAGGTTATATTCCACAAGGACATAGGACATACGAAACAATTAATATGGCACTATATCAACTCCTTTCTTTGTCGTAATGGCATAAAGCCCTACAAAACAACTGAAGGGATGAAGAGGCGTGCTTCAGCTCACAGCATGGCGGATGTAGCTCGCCATGCTGAAAACACGGGAGCTGAAGCCATTGAGTCCACAGCAGGAGTGCTTATGCATGGCTCTGTGGAAGCTTCATTTCTTCCTAAAGCACGAAGCAGAGATCTAGCTGGAAACAGGGTCAAACTACAACTGCCCAAGCCCTCCTCTGATCTTCCATGCACTCCTATAATACTCTATGCCCTCTGTAACCCCCACCCCATGCCTTCTTTCTTCAGCTAGACCCTATCTCCTAAAGGTTCTATAAACTTTCAAATAGTGTTACACATAGGAGCCTGTGGGGACATCTCACACCAAAACACTGGTACTAGCTGGGTACCAATACTGGACAAGATTTGCATGATATCCAAGAGATGTTGTAGGCTGTGATTCAGTATTCAGTACACAGTACTATTACTCAAGTCTGGAAATCAGAAGGTGGAATGCGGGCTGCTGCTGTTGCTCTTGCCCCCAGTTGCTCCTGCCCCCAGTTGCCCCTCAGGATTGTCTCCTGTTGCTAAAGATAGTTAGGATAAAGGACTCAAAGATTCGAGCTGGATACAACCTGAAAGCTTCTGTCCTTTGGGCTAACTCCAACAGAACTAGAAAATACTCTGTAGGATCCTAAGGGAGAGAAGCAATTCATAGTGCTACCTAGCTGTAACACCTATAGGCCATAACAATGACCAGTATGACAAGCTATCCATAAACATGCCGTAAATGCACTTGTATGTTGCTGACAACCAACAGCTGTTCAATTGGACTTAAAGTCCACTCAACAGGAGGTAAATAATGTCTGGTACAAAAAAAAAATTAGAAAGCTTCCCAGGGTTTTTGTAAGGTGGTGGGTCTTAAAAAAGAATCTACTGCCACATTTTAGACCTTACCACATTCTACCCACAGATAGTGTAGCTCTCACCTTTCATCAAAGTAACCTCTCTTTAAAGAAAAATGGGGACTATCACAGAAAACCACAATTGGATACAGCGCAAAGATCAATGGACAGTGAGTAGCTTACTCCCAGGGGATACATCCATACCACAGTTCCCGCATTCATGGCTGAATGAACATTGAAGAAGAGTGGGCAGAAAGACTGTAGTAGCTGGAATACCAGGAAGTCTGCAGTGAAGCAGACCTTTTAGAAATGGCTACACAACAAGGCCAGAGCAATGGCAATGTGAACATACATGCTAAGGTGGAAGGGGGATATTATAGGCAAAGAACTATAGGCAACTAATGGCTACTGTGAAATATAAAGCAGTCAGTCCTGAAACCAAGCGTACACAAATAACCAAAAACAGGCTCAATGGGTTGTATTTCTATACTTGTACACACACAAATCCACACCCATATCATAACGATGATGATGATGATGATGATGATGATGATAAATTATTTTTGAAGACGTTATATCTTGGCAAACCCACTGTAAGTTACAAGTTACCTTTAAACTAAAAATATGTTTTATACACCTAACATGTCAGGTCATATCTTTCCTAATGCATGCGCAGAATACATTATCAAAGAGTTGGTCAAGACCATGAGACATAAGCCTATTTAGTAATAAAATGTTAAGTACTTCATATATCACAGAATCACATATTAGTAGGCCATGAACATAAGTCAAAGTTTAAAGCCGGGCGGTGGTGGAGCACGCCTTTAATCCCAGCACTTGGGAGGCAGAGGCAGGAGGATTTCTGAGTTCGAGGCCAGCCTGGTCTACAAAGTGAGTTCCAGGACAGCCAGGGCTACACAGAGAAACCCTGTCTCGAAAAACCAAAAAAAAAAAGTTTAAAGTAAAAATGTTCCTGAATTCCTATAATTTTCACTCCGTAAAAATGTCCATAAAGTCAGGTGCATAAGTGGGTTAACATTACCTTTCCCCAAAGCCTGTGACCTGAGTTTGATCCCAGGGACCCATAGAGTGGGAGGAGGGAACCCACTCTTTCAAGTGTCTCTGACCTCTATCTTGTACACACTGGCACATGCATGACCCCCCCCCATACACAAGTAAACAAGTAAATGTAATAAAACATTATTAAGTATATATTATAAAATCAGTAGCTGAACTGCTGTGATCTACTTAAGGCGAATACATGGAACTGTCCAGATGGAAGGACTGAGAGGGGGTAGCTGTAGCCAGAGTCCCGTTCCCTCAGTGTGGATCCCTCTCGTTCTCTCCAAGCCCACGTACCTCTCAGAGCCTTCAGGCTTCACAAAATTCACTGACATTGGCAACTGATATTGATCCCACATTGAGCAATGTTGCTAAGGAGGGATGTCATCTTGCAAAAACTGAACTGGGCTTAATGACACAGCCCAGTCGCCATTAGCAAGTGAGAAGCGCATGAAAAACCTCAGAGCGCAAACAAAGTCACAGAACTGTGAACAAGTAATTAGATCTCTGCCTGCTTTGTCCAAGAGTTTCCCAAGGCTGTCCGTTTCTCTCCCTATATGAGGCTTATTGAGAAGGAAACCACATCCAGAGGTTATGTCTGACCTCCTGACGAAGGCAGGACTGTCCCATCTCAGGTCCAGAGAGTGTTGGTCTTTACAGTCTGGGAATTCTCTTGAAGTAACATATGAACATGTGCCCATTCTCTTTCAAGGAACTTTTTGTTTGCTTTTATGATCTTGAAGATGGAACTCAGGGCTTCCCACTTATAGAGAAGGAACTCTACCACACAGCTGCATCCCTAGCCCAAAGGATTTTAATACAGACAAACCAAGTTGAACAAGGGCATTTCTTCCCGGGCTGGGTAAACTTTAATTCCTTTCCCAAATCAAAGGCAAACATGATGTATTAGTTTGGGTTTTACTGCTGTGAACAGACACCAATGACCAATGCAAGTTTGCAAGACATTTACTTGGGGCTGGCTTACAGGTTCAGAGGCTTAGTCCGTTGTCATCAAGGCAGAAGCATGGCAATATCCAGGCAGGCAAGGTGCAGGAGGAGCTGAGGGTTCTACACCTTTATCCAAAGGAAACCAGGAACAGACTGGGCATCTTCAGGCATCTAAGAGGAAGATCTCTAAGCCCAATCCTACAGTGACACACTTCCTCCAACAAGGCCACACCTTCTAATAGTGTCACTCCCTGGGACAAGCATATACAAACCATCACATTCCACTCCCTGGTCCCCATAGGCTTGTTCAAACATAAGTCTATGGGGGCCATACCTAAACATAGCATAATGCAAAATACATTTAGTGCAACTTCAAAAGTCCCCACAGTCTATAGTATTCTCAACAGTGTTAAAAGTCCAAAGTTCAAAGTCTCTTCTGAGATTCATCCAATCACTTAACTGTAATCCCAAAAGCAAGACAGGAAACCAGCTGGCAGTCTCCAAACTCTGCATCTCCATGTCTGATGGCAAAGCAGTCTTCAGATCTTCAACTCCCTTTTCATCTTTGTTGACTGCAACAAGGTTCTTTCTCCTGGGCTGGTTCCACTCCCTGTTAGCAGCTTTCTTGGCAGGCATCCTGTGTCTCTGGCATCTTTAACATCTTGGGGTTCCCAAGTTAACTTCAGCTTCACAGCTTCTTGTTCCAATGTCTGAGTTCCACACATGATCTTCTGTGCATCTCCAAAGGGCTGGTGTCACTTCTCCAGCTCTGCCCTCTGTAGCTCTCTAAGTTCAAGTTGATCCATTCCGCTGCCACTGCTGTTCTCAGTGGTCATCCCATGGTACTGGCATCTCCAATGTGCTAGGGTCTTCTACTGCAACTATGCTTCACCAAAGTCTCTCATAGGCTGTCTTCATGGTACCAAGCTTCAACTCCTTTGCATGACTCCTTCAGTCCTTCGCTGTCAACTACAACTGAGACTGCACTTTCACCAATGGCCTTCCATGGCTTCTTACAGTGCCAAACCTCAGCTGTTCTTCATGATGCCTTCATGCCTTCAAAACCAGTACCACCTGGATTATTCTTACACATTTCCAAGTACAGCTGCAGCATGAGGTACAACTTTGGCTATCTCTGGAACACAGCTTCTTTGTGCTCTCAGGAAACACTTCCCAGAAAATATCACCTAAGTGATGCTGGTCTTTTCTTAATCACCACTAATTTCTTAGATCCAGCTAACCAGCATCAATTGTCCCAATAGTCTTCTTCTCTTGAATATAAAGCCAGAGACACATGGCCTAAGCTGCTGAGTTCTGCTGTTTGCAGGAGCTGGAACATTGCCCCCCTTGTTCTATTACCTTATAACTAGCTTCCTTTATTCCAACTCCTTCACTGCTAAAGCTTGGCTGTCCTGGATCTTGCTCCATAGACTGACTTTGAATTCAGAGATCTGCATGCCTGTCTCCTAAGCACTGGGATTAAAGGTGTGATCCACCAAACCTGGATTTAAGTTTTTCTTCACCTAGAATTTTCTCTGTTCTAGGCTGGCCTTGAACTCAGAGATCTGCTTATCTTTGTCTCCTGGGATTAAAGGCTTGTACTACCACACCTGAACCTAAATTTAGCTGGGAGGAATCTTGCCTCAAAGTCACTACTTCCTTAATTCAGTTTAATATCCTTGAATTCAGCTCCATTTCACTTCCTGGGGTCCCTTTAATGCTCAGACTATATATTTTGTATGTTTCCTTTCTCAGCTTGCTATGTTTGTTCAAAATGCTCTTCATCAGATTTAACCAGAGAACAAAGTCTCTGTTGGGCTTTTTTGAGACTTCCTTTGTCAATACAATTTTTTTTTACTTTTATTTTTTTTTACTTACATTCCAAATCATTTCCCCTTTCCCGTTTCCTCCCTCCCCGAAAGTCCCATAAGCCCGTCAATACAATTAATATACATCTCTTTTCCTTAGCCTTAGGCAGTCTCTTCAGAAAATGCCAAAAAGCAGCCATGTTCTTCACCAAAACATCACAAAAACAGTCTCTCAACCACATATGAAAGTTCTTCTCCGCTGAAACCTTTTGGGTCATCAGGCCTACACAGTTCAAATGACCCTCAATACCACTGTCTTCCATATTCCTACTAGGCTGGCCCACTAAGCCCCACTTAAAGCATTCCATGACTTTCCAAATCCAAAGTTCCAAAACCCACATTCTTCCAAACAAAAGCATGGTCAGGCCTATCACAGCAATACCCCACTCCCAGTACCAACTTCTGTATTAGTTTGGGTTTTACTGCTGTGAAAAGACGCCAAATCATCACACATGAGTACCCCCATTCATTCCTGCCCTCTTTCCTTTTCTAATACAGTAGCAAAATCCTGGAGACATAGCTGAAGGTTTGATCCAACTCTCTTCAAAATATATCCTTTGAGAAATATACCTACAAGAAGATAGCTTGCATCCCAAAGCTCCCATATACCTAATGATTGTTTCTTCATTAAAGCCAGAAGGGGTGAAATTAAGGCCTCTTCCTCACATGTATTCTTTATACTAGAACTACCAATGTTTTTCTGGCACATTGTATAGGGGAATAAATTTTACAGTCACTTCTGTCTTTAACTCCATGCGTCTTCTCAACTCCATGTAGGATTTGTAATATTCATCCTGATATCTACTCATCACAGAACTTAATACTATATCAAATGCTACTAGTGGTTCCACCAGGGTGGCAGTATGAGGAAATCTGCAGACCCACACTGAGAAATGAATGAATGTAATTGACTAGAATATATAGACACAGAGGTATAGATAGATACACTCATAGTGATATGAAGAGAGACAGACTGAAACAAATAGATAGGACATATACTATCTATTTCTCTTCTTCTGAAGAACATCCACTAAAGCTCATGGTGACAGGTGATACTGGCATCTGGTCCAAGGCTAGCTCTCCCTCTGACCTTCACCAAAGTCTGGTAAACATTCTCCTGCAGTATGTAGGGCTATGCATACTGCTTTAGTCCCTGCTACAAGCAAGAATTACGGTATCTTACAGGACAGGGCAGACCAGAAGGATTTCTCCTACTTCCCCTAGCTCCAAGCATAGGGATCAAAGTCCTAGAATCTGCTCAAGAGATCAAAGTCTCCCATCCTCTCTATATCCTGATTCCACTCACAGTTCAGAGGGTCTCCTAGGCAGAACATTCTAATAATACTAGGATCCTAATCACTTACCCAGCTCACTCATATGGAGAAAGTTCCATGCTGTGAGGGTTGGCCCAACTACACCAATGATTACCGCACTAAGTAGTAGATGAAATATCTCTACAGAGGAGCAAGTACTTCATAAGAACAGAGAGCTTATGGATGCTCTTATAATAAAATAAGCAGTTGAAATATATTGTAGAAAGTTTAGCCTAAGAGTATTGTTGAAAGAGAGGCTCCTCTATGTTATGTGCAACTGACTATCTGGGTATGATTGTACACCGCTATAATCCTATCATCCAGGAGCCTAAGACAGGAAGACCCTAAGTTTGAAGCCAATCAGAGCTATGTAGCAAGATCCTCTCTCCCCAGAATGAACCAATTAGTTTACAATTAGTGCAATCTAATAAGGTTTCCCCATTTATTTCTTCAGTTCTATTGCTGTTTTCTCTGAGTCTTCAAGCTCCACAGTTGGATGCATGTATACTCATTTCTCTTTCTTGTTGAACTAACCACTATATTATGTTTTAACTTATTCCTGGGAATATTCATTGATCCAAATTCTACTCTGTCATTAACATTGTTTCATTCACTATTTAATTAAGTGGTAAAACTAGAAAGACAACTTCACAGTTAAGATCACCTACTGTTCTTGCCGAGGAACAAGTTTGAGTCCTAGCATTCATACCTGTGACTTCTCTAGATTCCTACAGCCTCTTCTAGCCTCTGTGGGTATTTTTCATTCATTATCACGCACACACACACACACACACACACACACACACACACTCACACACACACACACACACACTGGGGGGGAGAAACAATAAAAAGTACAAAAACAATACAAAGTAACCTTTTAAAAGTACTTTAAATTGACTAAATGGTCTATCTTGTTCAGGTTTCTGTTTTCTATCTCTTTATGTCCCATTTTAAGTTAGATTTCTTATTGAAAGATTAGAGTTGGATCTGGTTTCTCATTCACTCTGCTCATATCTGTGTTCTAATCATTATGCTTAGAGCACACACCTGTAATGTGGTGACAATGCCAAAAGACTAACCGCTATTATCTCATTAACTCTCTTCTATCTAGTTCTATTTCTTTACATCCTGTGTCCTTGTTTGTATGGCTTTTCATAAGCTCATTTATTTTGTTGCCTTATTTTCTCTTCTAGAAGCTTAAAATATAAACCTTTTTCACTAAAACTTTTGACTACTCTGAGGTGTTGGAGTTCACTGGTAAGCAATATCCCATTTCTCACCTGTTTAAGCAACATGAAGTCATTTTAACCTTTGTTCTATTTGTGTCATAATTTCACCTTCAGATTGTAATTGTAGTATCCATTAAATATACTCATCCACCCATACATTTGCCTGGCATTTATTAGTATAAGGCTTTTGGTTAAGAACTGGAGATAATATTCTCCAGTAGGGTTGAACGAGCCCATTGTACAGGAGTGATGGAAAGAGGAAACTGCCCAAGGCCAGGCAGGAGATGAGGATGAGGAGTTAGTAGTGGGGAGGCACACTGGTTAGAAGAAATGTGGTACAGTACGTGCATTTCTCTAAAGCTTTGATTGACACCCACAGTGGCCTATATGCTGGTCAATGCAAGTCTCTGTAACAAAACAGGGAGCTTATGAACAACAGACATATACATCTCATGTTCTGAGAAGTGGGGCATGCAATATGAAGAGACTGGCAGATCCGATGCCTGCTAATGACAAACTTTCTATTTCTGTCATAGAGGGAGATTTTGTTATTGTTGAATCACTGTATGGTGAAGACGGCTGGGTAGACCTCCATGGGTTTTATAATGGCATCAATCCCATGCATGAGATTCTCCACTCTTATGATATAACCTTTCCCAGGAGCCCCACCCTTTAACACCGGCATTTTAATTTCATTTACTTATTGGGGTGTTAGAAACCAAAGCTAGGGTCCCTTACATACTAGACAAGGACTCTATTTTTGAGATATACTTTTAATCTTTGTTTTGTTTTGTTTAGGTTTTTTGAGACAGAGTCTGGCTATGTGGTTCAGACTGACCTGAAAGTCATTGTAGAACCTACAGTGAGTTTCATCTCTCCATTCTCCTGCCCATTCATACCTCTAGAGTGCTAAGCTTGCAGATATATGCCACATGCCCAGTTCATTATTCAAAACTTAGAAGCAATTTCAACATATGGATTTTAGTGTGACATAAATACTTAAATCATAAGCATATGAGAAAGTGGAATAAGGCTTAAAGGATCCCTTAGTTGCCAACTGAGGCAACTAGGTAAAATACAGTTTAACTATTGGCTAAATGGAAAATATAGGGTTTCATGAACCCCAATTTGTGAACTAAATCAATGACATGATCTGGTACAGAAAGTAGCACAAGATAACTGAGAATTTTTTAATGGAAATGAAAATATTATATTGACCTCAAATAATGACTGCTGCATCCCCTCACTAGACTTCTTTGACTGACAATTCAGATAATTCTCATTTGGAGAGTCCCTTGAGGTTGAGTTCCCAAGCAGGCCTGTGAACTGAGTGCTGACAAGTCTATCCTACTGACGTCCAGAATCACCGGCTCCATTTCTGAGGATCTACAGTTGGGCAAGATTCTTCATCATTAGATTGGTTCATTTTTCCATTTACTTCCTGTTGACATTCTTAAGGATTAAAAAGTGAACACTCATAAATGCCAAGAAAGCTTGCTGTTAAGGAATCCTGAAATCAGCTGAGAAGAAACTCATTATTCTTCTCTAGACATGTGGTTAATTGCCCTCTAATAAGATTTTCCGGTCTCCTCCTCCTCCTTCCCCTCCTCCTCCTCTTCCTCCTCTTTTTTTTTGAGACAGGGTCTCATATAGCTCAGGCTGTCCTGGAACTCACTATATAGATCAGGTTAGCCTCTAACTCACAGAGATCTAGCTTCCTCTGTCTCCTGGGAGCTGGACTTAAAGGCATGTGCCTCTATGCTCGCTTCTCTAAGACTAAAAATAAGCAACTAAGTGTCTCAGTCTGTCTCTCTGTCTCTCTGTTTCTCTGTCTCTCTGTCTCTGTCTCTCTCTGTCTCTCTGTCTCTCTGTCTCTCTCTCTCTCTCTCTCTCTCTCTCTCTCTCTCTCTCTCTCTCTCCCTCTCTCTCTCTCACACACACATGCACACTCAGATACATTTTCTCATATATATTTTCTCACATACACATACTTATACATACATTCCCTTTCATACACATGTGCACACACACACACACACACACACACACACACACACACACGCACACACTACCCTCACTGATTTTGATTGGTCAGTTGCTTCCTCTTCTTTCAGCTTCTTCACATTCATTTCCTTAGACTTTTTTACTCACACCTGGTGGCCTTCGTCTTACTGCTCAAAATATCATGATCCCATTTTTCCTTATAAAAGTTATGTTATACAAATCCCAAGGCATCAATTATCTTTCAGCCCTTAACATCATTTTTACTGCTTTTCAGAATTTGTCAAATTTATGGGCTGTTCCAGATTTAAAGGCCAATTTTTGTTTTGCTGTCTCCGAGATACGAAGCTACTGACAATATTGAGCAGAATACCCATCCGAAAAAGCAGACTCCTAGTAATTATTCCTTCTCCTTTTAAAGACCAATATTATTTTATGACATTTAAATTAATATGGAGGAGAAAATTCATATAACGAAGAAAAGTATGAAGGACTATATCAAAATGGAGTACAACGCCACCACCATGAGAAATAACTCCTACCTTTTGTTAGATTTTTTTCTTTAATTTAGTCTATCATATATTTTTAAAGTTAGCATAAGGCATCTTTTTGTTTCTGTTTGTTTATCTATTTGCTTTATGGGACTAGAGGTTAATTCAAAGTCCTTATGCATGCCAAACAAGAACTCTACTATTTGACCTCTCAGTTTCCTTGTCTTTTACATTTTATATGGAACTATCTATATCAGTATCTATATCTTTGCATGCCACTTAAAATTCTATTTCAAGGGCCCAACAGTATAACACAGCAGGAAAAGATGCTTGGGACCTAGTTTGGTGACATAAGGGCAACTCTTGGTAATCACACGCTAGAAGGAGAAATCTGACTCCCTCAATGTGTCTTCAGACCTCCATACATGCACCATGAGATCCATGTACCTCCCCTAAACACGCACACACACACACGCACGCACACACACACATACACACACATACAAAATAAATAAATGAATAAATAAATATGAAAATATTCTCCAGTATTATTCTGAGATAAATGTGATTGGTCATTTTTAAATCATAGAGACATTTTCATGTCATTCTCCTATTCATTTTGCCCAGTTAAGATAATGTTATGCATATTCATGTGCTGTTTTATTTTACTTTATCTTATACTAATATATTTTAACATGTAAATTAATCAAATATTAAACATTTTATTCTTCTGACATGCCTTTGAAAAGATTTTTTTTTTTTGGTTTTTCGAGACAGGGTTTCTCTGTGTAGCCCTGGCTGTCCTGGAACTCACTCTGTAGACCAGGCTGGCCTCGAACTCAGAGATCTGCCTGCCTCTGCCTCCCAAGTACTGGGATTAAAGCCACCACCGCCTGGCTGAAAAGATTTTTTTAAGCTGTCTGACTCCTTTATCTGTTTTGAGAACCCTTTCCCTTCTACTGGGTTGCCTCATCCAAGGGGAAGTGCTTACTTAGTCTTATTGCAACTTGATATGCCATGTTTGGTTGATATCCTTGGAAGGCCTGCCTCTTTCTGAGGGGAAATAGAGGAGGATTAGAAGGGGGGGAGGAGGAACTGGGAGGAGAGGATGGAGAGGAAACTGGTCATGATATAATCTATAAGAGAAAAAAAATAAATTTTTTTAAAATATGTGTGTGTGTGTGTGTATCACATATGTGCATGACCATGGAGACCACAAGAGGGTGTCAGACTCCCTTGAGCTGGGGTTACAAGCACTTCTGAGCCATGTGACATGCGTGAGGGGAACTACTGTGTTCCACTCTCCTGCAAGAACAGGAAGTTATTTTAACCACTGAGCCATCTACCCAGGTCTTACGATATATTTTTTTATGAAAACTGTACATAAATGTTGCTGGATTATTATGTTTACTGTGGGATAAAAATAACAAGAACAGATGATTTAGCAGTTTCTGGACTTATGCATACAATTGTATTTCATTCTTATTCTTTATACTTTCTGGGATCCTTGAAGAGATTGAACTTTTCCATACGTCTTTGGTGAATCCTTTCCACTTATGATTTTGTTTTTACTTTAATTAAGACATGATTCTTAGGCATCAGAACACTTAGAGCATCCCCATTCTTCTTAACAGCTGTGTTGTTATCCTTCATATGAATATGCTGTAATTAATTTAACTATGCTTCTATAGGTTGGCATATGTTTCTAGTTTCAATACTTCAAACAATACTGAAAGGCTTCACGCTTTGAGTCATGTTTAGCCAAATGTTCTCTTTCAAGATTATATAACAAGTCTCCTATAATTTCTTCCTGTGTATAAATTTAATTTTGTATTTACATACTTGGAATTTGTGTTTTTGTATACTTAAAATAGACATGTAACTTTATGCTCATCCAAATAACCAATTATCTCCACATTATTTATTGAATAATCCATCTTTTCCCCTACTGTTTATGTTTATGGGCCTTTAAATAGGCTCGCTCTTCTCATTTACTAATTTATTTGCCTGTTTGTTTATCCTTCTCATTCCTTTAATCATAGAAACTTTATAGTACATTTGAAATCTGACAGGACAAGTCTTGATGCATTAGTCTTTGGTTCCAAAATGTTGTGCCCAGACCCAGCAATGAATGCCAAAATTAGTAGGCAAAGTTTACACAGAAGTCAGATGTTTGGAGGCCAGGGAGATGGCACAGTTGATAAAATGCTTGCTGGGAAACCCTGAAGACCAGTGTTCAGATCCCCAGAGTCCATTTTAAAAGCCAAGTGTGTGTTAGCAGCCTGCCTGTTATCCCAGCACTCCGGTGATGGAAGAAGGGTTTGCTACCTACACGAGTCTATATTCAATTGAGAGGGTCTACCTCAGTGTATAACATGAAAAATAATTGGAGAAAATTCTTGACGATACTCTCAGGGCTCCATTGGTACACATGTTCCTACATACATGTGGACATGAATATACATTCACACCACAAACACAGCATGCACTTGATAACATAATGATGGTGATGGAGATGTTGAAAGGCATAAGATATTTGCATAGTCTTATACTAGTATTGATTTGTGGATAACTTTACAACAGAGACCTCTGGCAAGCAGCACTCATCCAAGTGATGAGGATTATCATCACCAGAAACACAGGCCGGCATCAGGTTCCTCCAAATAATGCACAAGAAATCATGAGCCAGGCTCAAACTGCAGGGTGATTTAGAAAAGTCAAGACTCTACAAATTCTCCAAGATCAGGAAAGATAAAGATGTCACAGGGCACCCCACTAAAGTCCACACTGTTTCCGAGCGCACTTGCATGCAGTTGTCATGTCTCCCCCAGATTCCTCTGTCTTTCCTTATCTTTCCTAAGGTGCAGCACACTTTTCATCGAGCATGATCTTGTCTCTATTCTGACCTCACTCCAATCTACAAAGACTCTATTTCCAGGTAAAACTACATTCTATGGTTGGTAGTAGACATGTATTTTCTCAGAGGGAAGGGAACACTGTTCAACCTACAATACAGACTTGTATTTTCATGGTTCTTCTTTCACTATCCCTGTTCTAGATAGATAGATAGATAGATAGATAGATAGATAGATAGATAGATAGATACATAGATACATAGATAGATACATAGATAGATACATAGATAGATACATAGATAGATACATAGATAGATAGACAGACAGACAGACAGACAGACAGACAGACAGACAGAGAGATGGTGATGGAGATGGAGATGGAGATCGAGGATATAGAGATTGAGCAGCTTTTAACTCTAATGCTCCTACTTCAAACTCCTGAGTACTGGCAATTTCTTTACCATGGCAGCCCCAGCACTAATAAGGTTGTCTAATACTGAATACATGTTTAGCAAGTGTCTGCCTACTGTTAAACAAGTTGAATCCCTTCATTCCAAAATGACTCAGAGCTGAGCTTCCTTACCAGGGAGTCTGTTCACAGCTCTTAGAGTTCCTGCACTCATTCATATCATCTCTTGGGTCTTCTTGGCTTTAACGCAGGGGACCTCTATTCTTCAGTTTTGTACTGCTTGCCTCTCTTCCACTGAAATGAAAGGAAGAGTGAAGACAATGGGAGGAGTGGGGGATGCATTAAAGAATACAGGAAACAGGTGTTCTGACTCAGAACCTGGCTTTGCCATTAATTCATCATGGATCCCACATGCCTCCGTGTCTCTAACAGCTAACTGAAGGCAATAGTGGGGGGCCTATCTCTATGTTGCAAGGATAAACGCAATTGATATTGCTGAAGAGAGTAACCCCAATGGAGCAGTACATTAAAGCTTTAGCTACCCTCCCAGAGACTTTGTGCACAGCATTTAATGTTCTTTACATCCTGACTTTCAGGAATACAACATATCTTGTTTTCTTATTAGACTTGGAGACATCTCGCACACACTTAAACAAACATTTATGGATATATATACATATGTGTGTATATATATATATAGTGTGTAAGTATTTTGCCTATACGTATGTGTATGCACCATGTGCGTGCCTGGTGGCCAAGGATGTCAAGAAGGACATCGAATCCTCTGAAACTACACTTAACAGATGGTTGTGAACCACCATATGGGTGCTGGGAACTGAACTCAGGCTCTCTGAAAGAGCATTCGTCTCAGCTCTTACTGGAGGAGCCATCTCTCCGGTTCCCCCAAGATTTTCATTTTAACTGAGAACCACAGCAACCCACTTCTGGGCAAATCACTTCCAGATGAAAAAGGGATTTTCTTTTTAGACTAAATATTTAATCATATTACAGTGATATTTTAGTTACTCTTGGGAAAAGATTTAATTTGATAGGCCCATAGAGTGAATGTCTTGGATAATGCGTTAGCGTATCCAGCTTGCGGTACCCTCCTGCTGTTCCCAGATCCTTGCCCTTTTCCTTCTTACTCCCACTCTGCCCGTTATTAGCTTGAGAAGCAATTTGGTGAAGGCTGGAAGGGAATGAAAGAGAATAAGATTTGAGTGCTAAGAATTGTCTTCCACTGTTTGCTAACATTTTTCATTTGACAAAATGTGTGTTATTACCTTCATTGTACAAATGAATAAATTGCAACTCGGAGATGAGGTAAGAAGCGTCTCGCCCAAAGTTATCCAAATATTGTATGATTAAGCTACTGTTTGCTAGAGTCTGTCTGGCTCTAAGATCTGCTTTCTTCAGTACATAACGAAATGTCAGTTATGACATAAAGCTAAAAGTACAATCTCTGTCTTGCACATGTGTACATGCACGGGAAGAGGGAGGAGGGAGAAGGAAAGGGAGGAAGGGAGGGAGAGAGGGAGATGATGAGAGAGAGGATGGGGCGGGGGGGGGGAGAGGCATACAGCATGAATTTTTCCCCAACCACTTTGGTACAGCTTAGTACAAGCGAGTCAGTTCTTACAAGTTGCCCTATAAAAATAAGTAAGCACAGGAAAGATTAGGAGAACAGCTAGCCTAGGCAATATTCGTCTTGCAAAGAAAGTAATGCTCATTGGGGATTAGCTACACCCTATGTTCCCAGAACCTTATCACAGAAGCTGATTAATTTTAATAGGGCACACTGGCGCACATTGTTATTATTATGCAAATGTGTTCGAACAACCTCTCTAGAAGGAAACAATCTAATTGCCTTTTCCCTGGGCTTCTTTTTAATTTTCTCCATGCTGTAAACGAATGAGCTGATATTGAATATATGAACCAATCGGAAAGAGAGGAAGCCGAGTGGTGTGTCTTTATTACCTTTCATTTAGAAGAACTGAATTATGCGGCAAAAAAGTAGGCAAATTATATCATTAGGCGAAATAAAACGTAAATTAAATCACAAGTGGGATCGCTGTCTTCCAATTTGGGAAGCTTGCTTATGTTTATATTTATTCCCTAAGGTCTTACACATTGGAGAAACTTGCTCCTATTAAGGATTAGAGATTAAGCACTCTTAATTATTTGTGTATTATATAATTCACTTAATGATAATATACATGGAATGTATATTTCTCTGCTTTGTTTTGTTTAAAGCTGTCTTGGAAACTTGAAACTTGAAGCCCAGCCATTGAAGGTGATTGGGCCAGGTGATTGAAAGTGACCTGGAGGGAATCAAACACTCTCTGAAGGTCATCCAAGGCCTCTTATGATATGTTTCTAATGGGTATGTGTCTGTGGGCATCAGTCACCTCTGCCCCTTTGTATTTTATCTCTCCACTTTCTTTTTGTTCCTCTGAGGCAGGTATTCCATGTTGAACATAATCTCACTGTGTAGCTGAAGATGGCCTTGAACTTCTGATCTTCCTATAGCCATTGCTTAAATTCTTGGATTATAGCTGTGAGCTACAATACTAAGCTATTGCTATGTAAAGAATCAAACCAAGGTTTCCTGAATGTTTGGCAAAGACTCTTCCAAATGAACTACATTTCTGCCCTGCCTATCACTCTCCTTTAACAGCAGCCAATTAGCTCCAGTGATTGGATCTGTTCCTTTATCTACCCTCCAGATCAGTGGTTCTCAACCTGTGGGTTGCAACTCCTTTGGATGTTGAAAGGTCCTTTTGCAGAGGTCACTTATCTGATATGCCACACATCAGATATTTGCTTTAATATTCATGAGAGTAGCAAAATTACAACTACAAAGTAGCAAGGAAAATAATTTTATTATTGGAGGCCACCACAACATGAGGAACTGTATTAAAAGGTTGCAACATTAGTAAGGTTGAGAAATTCTAGATCAAGGACCTCTAGGTCACAGGCAAAATCTAGATAGCCACATATTTCTGGCATAGCTTTAGTAGCAAAGTATAGTTTTCAACAGATTTAAGTCATCAGAGAATTTCATAAGAATTATAACATTTCATATGTAAAAATCGTATGAAATTCAATAATTTATATCAATAAAGCTTGGCTGAAACACAGCTCTGCTGTTTCCTTCTATGTTATCTATGACTGCCTTAGTCCTCAAGAGAGAGAAGGGTCAGGAAAGGTACTGTGTACTTTCAAAGCCATGCTCACTGACCCCATCTCTAATTGTAAACCTCTGAAGACTGGGTTTATGGTCATTGTTGTTTATCATTGTGGCTCAGTATTTATTTAATACAAGGTGACTTTGATGTTGTGCTTGCTAAATGAATACATGAATGAAACACAGTCTTATTCAGAATTTATAAAACATCATTACAGCTAAGTGTACTGTAATTCTGTTAGAGTTGCTAGAGATCAATAAAAACCTCTATTCTTTCTCAGCAAGGCAGAGACACAAACAAGAGACTGCACCAGATTTAATATGGGAACCTGATATGGCTACATAGCATAAGGACTGACTTCCATTCTGATGTACCTGTACCAAAACCTCACCAGTCATTAATGATTTGGGAAATCACTCTTGGAAGAACTCCAGGTTATTATCTTTAAAAACTTATGACTTATTGAGACCTCACTAAACTCCCAAAATATCTTAGGGAACTTGGTCTTTTCTTGCCTTAATGGGTTGGCAAATTTAATTCTCCCTGGAGGAATAATTGTAGGGAATTATTATTTCCTTTCAACACAGAGAGAAAGCCAGATCAGCAATTCAGTGACAGTTGCTGCAGGTTAAGATGAACATCAGCACCGCCCTCCTCCCTCCCCTCAATGACAGCATCCTGAGCTGACTCCCACTGAACAAAACTCTTACCAACACCCACAACTTATCTGGGGGGAGCCCATCTTAAGCCATTGGAAGTTGGTGAAAGATGCTTAGACGGCCTCTCACCCCCTCCCACTTTGTAAAACTATTAACCGCACGATGGTCATTATCCAGCTCCTGCTTTCGCTGCACAAAATTCTCCAAGTTGTTTCCCCGGTTTGAAGCCGTCAGGAGAGGAGTTGAAGACTCCCATTTCCTCCTACAGCTTGGTGCTCTAATTAAAGCAATAAATACAGTTCCCTTCGTGGGAGAAGTAGTCAGGGAGGAACGAATAATCTCTTCCGATCCACTAGTCTCTCAGCACAGTCTGTAGCATTTAAATTCCTACGTAGATGGGGCAGATAGAGAACTTGTACCCAAAGCAGAGGAGAAGAGACTGACTGCTGGTGGACCGATGAGGGAGAAAGGACAACCCCAAATGTAAGGCCAGTGCAGCCAGTGGATGGGATAGCTCATGGGACAGGGACAGGCGCCTCATAGTTTTTAGCAATCTCTCACATTTGATCGCAGACTAATAAGATTTATAGCTACAGAATTTTGGAGATCATTTATAGAAATAACTATATAATTTTACTCATGTGATTAATGTGTGTGTGTACATGCACGCATGCTCATTTGCTGCATGCACTTAAGTACGTTAAGTGCATCCATATACACACTTGCATAGTTGTAGAAAGATATCATTCATCTATCACTCTCTGCCTTACTTCCTTGAGATAGAGTCTCTTATTAAACTAGAATATCCATTGGTTTTGCTAGACTTGCAGGTCAGGATCTCCCAAGGTCTACCTGTCTCTGGACTCCAGTACTGACATTCTAGGCTCAAGTAGCCATAACCATTTTTATATGAGTATGCTAAAGCAGCTCCACAAGCTTCTACTCAAGTCATCCCCCAGTCTCCACACTGCATGTTAAAATGCTTGTAGATTTGTTTTTCTTCTTTCCTTTTCTTATGATACCAAGAATTGAATTTAGAGCCTTAGCATGCCAAATTCTGAGCTATATCCTCAGCCCTCTCTTTTATTTTGAGGCAGGGTCTCACTAAGTTGTTCAGGCTGACCTTCAACTTACTCAGTATGCAAGCTGACGTGAATTTGTGATCCAGACCTGCCTGTCTTTTTTTTTTTTTAAGTAGTTGGGATTACAAGACCGCATCACCAAGTCCAGATTAAAATCTTTTATTACATCTGTTCTCTTTGTTATGTTTTGTCACATAAATAATTAATTCTGTGAGTGTTATTTGCAGTATTCATTTACATTAGTTTTTACCTTTTAAAAGATTCCAAATATTCCACTAAAAGTTTTTTATTGTGGCTCCATCAGTTTTCAAGTCTTTGATTCCATATTCATTGATCAAGTTTGTCACTAGACATATGGGGCCTGTGTGTGAGAAGGAAGGCTGCTGGGTGCCAACATACTTTATGTTTGCATATAACTCATTGTTTTCTAGGATCTTGGCTGTATTCTTTGTCAGCCTCTAAGACCTTCCAGAAAGCGTTTGTGACTGAATCCTGCCAAAGTAAAGAAAAATGTCAACACATTTTTTTCTTCCTGGCTCCTACAGCTGTTTGAGCTTGCAAAACCTTAATCTAGTTTATTCTTTATATGTAAAATGTTTTTAAATATAAAAAAATCAAAAAAACAAAAGCAACACACACAAAAAAAAAAAAAAACAAAATCAAAAGCCATATTGAGGCCAAATCACTTTTAATATAGCTTCTCACCAGAGGCTTATAAATATTTCATCTTTCCTTTCCCATACTAATAAATAATTGAATTATATGAACTTTATGAAACTTGTGAGTCTCTGATCTCTGGAATGGGTAGAATATCACTTATTAAATGAATTCTTCATTGGTTGTATTTTTCCCCTAAGTTCTAACAAGTTTTAGTAAAGAGAAACTTTCCTAGGTTACTTTTCCCTAGTTTGTTCTGACATACCTCTAAGAATTTCAGAATTACCTAAATCAAGGACAGTGTATGCACTCTATAGCAGTTTCTGCATTCTGTGCCCAGCTCAACATTATCATCACTGTAGTAATGGCTACCAGTTACAGCCAATGTGCCATAGTATGCTAGTCTAGATTTCCTCACCACTGCTCAGCTGTTGTCAGGGTTGACCAATTTAGTTCACCCTGTCTGATCATCTTCAGGGTCTGCTTGCACCCCAACACACATTCTCCAGTTTTCAAAACAAGTTGATCAACTCCAGAGACTTTCTCCGTCTTCTTTGCTGTGGGGCGGCCCCCAGCCAAGAGCATCTGCAAGGTGACCAGGGATCTAGAAGAGCAGTTGTATTACTTTTTACAAACTCTAGCTGAGACTTCCGTGAGCATTCGTTCATGGGTCATACATGTAAAGTAATGTAATAAGGTAACTGGGCAAGATTAACAAAGCTGTTGCATCACAGTCTGAATGTCGCATTCACATGCTTAGGGGCCCCTAAACTTTGACAGGTGACTTTGAGATTTGATGAAATGCAAAGATAGGTGGAATTTCCAAATTGGGAGTCTCGGCAGGTGTTTTGTTTAGTTATTGAGATCATCATATAATTAAATTATTTTTCTTTCCCTTTCCTTCACACCTTCTTATTTACCCCTCCTTCCTCTTTCAATTTCATTGCCTCTATTTTTAATTAGTTATTGTTACATGGATATATGTATATGCATGTATAGTTCCATGTATATCATGCTCAATATGCACAATGTTACTTGTAGGTATATGTTTTCAAGACTGACCATTTGGTGTTGGGTAACCATTTAGTGTGCTCTTCATTAGGGAAAACTATTTCTCCCATTCTCAGCATTCTTTAGTTGCCTTTGGTACCTTGTGTAAAGATGAGGCTTCTTGGGTTTTCTATGTCTATTTTGGCATGTTCATTCATGTCATCCTTGTTAAGTTCATGCTTAGACAGTCATGGTGGTGAGACTTTATGGTTGTAGCTTCCAAGATTACTAAGACACAGTTTCACAGCAAAATCCTTAATCCTCTGGCTCTCAAAATGTGCCTGTTTTCTGCATTGTTCCCCGAGCCTTGTTTTTGGGGATGTTTTATAGATGTATCCATTGGGACTTGCAGGTATTTTAATGCAGCAATTTAAAAAAACACTGGTTCAGTAGTCAAATTCTGTGTAGAGATAGTTTATATCATAAATTATATTGAATAATGGATAAAGTACATATGCTCTAAATAAAATTAAATCAAATGGAAGGAGAGTAGTTTCATGGGCTAATGCTACACATATCAATTCCATATGATCTCTTACCATGAAATAGACAAGGAAGGTACAGCTCTGCCCCTTTTAAGTAAGAGGGCATTATCCTGATCTGCAAGTGAGATAAAGCAAGTGAGCTAAGTAGCCCAGAGATCCCCTGACAATCATTGAGCTAAGTAGTTCTTTGCAAACTGTCAGAAGACCAAATAAAAGATTTTAGTGAATCAACAATCCTGATGTGGTTTTATACAATAAGATCAAAGATCGTTCTTGAAATAATCAACTATCTTCTAAGTCATCTACAAAATTGGTGATCTGCACTTGCCCAGCTATTTTCTACTTTGGGAATTTTCCAAATATTGCTTCTGACTTGTGCAGTTGGACTTTCACCTGAAGCACTTTCTTTGGCATATCATATACTTGGTGAAATTGAGTTCTTAGCTATTATTTGTTTGAAATTGTCTTCCTTTTACCTTGAGTTTTTAAACATATTTCTGCTGGATATCGAATACATAGTTGGTTTTGAATCTTCTATAACTTGAAGATGCCATCATAGTGTGTGCTCTGCATTGCTTCTGAAAAACATTGCACATTAATCTCATTGTTAACCCATCTGTGATAACTCTTCCCTCTCCTCATTCTCCTCTACTTAGCTCTTTTAGAATTCTCTCTGTTCTTATTTTGGGGATTTGTCTCTGTATCCCAGCAGTTTAAATATGTTGTGCATATGTGTGGTTTTCAGTGAATTTACTCTACATGGGATCTGCTGGCTTTTAACATTGACGCTTTGCTATTTTCAGAAAACAGAATATTTCTTGCTATTTTTGGAGTTATTCTTTTGCATTCTTTTTCTGGGACTCAGATTACATATACATTCTACTGCTTGGGATTCTCCCAGAGGGAAAGGATGTTCTATTCCATTTCTGCCTAAAGTTTTATGTCTGTGCTTCACAGTGGGTATTTGCTGAATTGAACAGTCATTGAGATTGCTGGTCCTTCCTAGAGTACAATCTTCAGTTTAGTTCATCTCTATATCAGATGAGGTATGTATGAGATGTATGACTGGGTGGATTTTGAAACAATTGGAATAAATGATGCTGCTGAGATTAACAAGCCCCTTGCACAATCATTATGACACATTCCTATGGATCTCCTGTGAATAGGAAAAGATAAAAGGAGAAGCTGGACACTACAGCTGCTGTCAGAAATACTGTCCAGCAGAATATGAGCAAAGGACAAGGATATACAAAGGATAAAGATAGCAATGCCTTTTATTTCAAAGCTAAGTTATATATATAATACATATATGTGTGCATATGTATATATATATATGTATATGTATATGTGTATATATATATACATATATATATATAACTTGAGAGTTTAAAACAAAGAAAAAAGAGGAAGAGAAGAGATGGAGAGATTGTAGAGAAGAGAGAGGAAGGGGAAGAGAGGGAAGGGAGGGGAGGGAAAGGGAGGGAAGGGAAGAGGGAAGAAAAGGAGACTGGAAGGATGGAGAGAAGGAAAGGAGAGGGGAGAGAAGGGGAGGGGAGAAGAGGGGAGGGGAGGAAAGAAAGCCAGCTATCCTGGTCACAGAACTATTATAGAAATAATTTAACAAATATTTTTTGAGGATGTAGTAGGTGTCTGTTGCTGTGCTTAGCAATGAAAAAGCTGACAAGACTATACAAGACCATGTGCAAGCTTGCCAAAAGAAGACAAGTAAGCACATCATAGCATGTGATGCACACAAAGTAGGATGCATGTTAAGCTGGGCAGCGGTGGCACAGGCCTTTAATCCCAGCACTCCAGAGGTACAGGCAGGCAGATCTCTCTGAGTTCCAGGCCAGCCTGGGGTCTACATAGTAAGTTCGAGCACAGCAATGGTTACACAGAGAAACCATTTATAAAAAAAAACAAAACAAAATATAAAAATAGAAAAGAAGAGAAAAGAATATATGTTAAATATCATGTCCATCAGCTAATTCAAGCTCTTCATGTACAGTTTCAGGTCAGATACCTATTAGGAAAGCACAACTCCTGACCACAGAGTGTGTGGCTAGACTTGGAGCTACACAGGGGCAGAGAATGAATCCACTCTGTAATTCAAAGCTAGGGCCAAGCATAGTGTGCCACTTACCAAAAGCTCAGTAGATACTTGTTGAACAGTACTGAGAAAGAAAAAATGGAAGATGATCTCCAAGTCAAAGGTCTTTTCGCTTAGCCCTCCATTGTTAAAGACTCCATATTTCTTTTCAGGAGTGCTATACATACATCCTAGCAGGGTGTACACTTGCATGAGAGAGAGAGAGAGAGAGAGAGAGAGAGAGAGAGATATCCTGGACAGAATACACAAGCTACTTGTGTATACATCCTGATACAATAGATAAGGATGTTGGTAAAATGAATCTAACATTCTAAGTACTGTACAGGGATTCAGCAAATTAATATTTGAGATAGGCTTCCAACCACCACTTTCCACACCTCGATTATGTCTTCCCTTCCTGTTTTAGTCAGGGTTTCTATTCCTGCACAAATATCATGACCAAGAAGCAAGTTGGGGAGGAAAGGGTTTATTCAGCTTACACTTCCACATTGCTGTTCATCACCAAAGGAAGTCAGGACTGGAACTCAAGCAGGTCAGGAAGCAGGAGCTGATGCAGAGGCCATGGAGGGATGTTCCTTATTGGCTTGCTTCCCCTGGCTTGCTCAGTCTGCTCTCTTATAGAACCCAAGACTACTAGCCCAGAAATGGTACCACCCACAAGGGTCTCACCCCCTTGATCACTAATTGAGAAAATGCCTTAAAGCTGGATCTCATGGAGGCATTTCCTTGCCTAAAGCTCCTTTCTCTGTGATCACTCCAGCTTTTGTCAAGTTGACACACAAAACCAGTCAGTACAATGTGGCACCATTTGGAAGGATATCCTATTGAAGGAATGTTATAGTTTGAATCTGAAATCCTTCTAATAGGTTCAGGTCATGAGCTTTCAGCACTTGGCCTGTGGTAATGTTTTGAGGGCTGTAGAGACTTCACAGTGTAGAGCACAGTTGATGAACGTAGATCACTAAGGGAACCTCTAAAGCTGTTTCCATTCTTGGTTCAAGGCCTGAACTCTGCTTCCAGGTCTATACCATGTGACACACTGTCACATGCTCCCACTGTCTTGGAAGCCACTCCTGACACCTTGCCTCCATTGTTGTCAACTGAAATCCCTTAGGACTACTGAGCCAAAATTCACCCTTTCTTCCATGATCCTCTAGGCTTTTGCCACATTGATGAGAAAAGCAACAAATACATATAACTTTCCCTTTCTTGCTTTCTGTCTTCTTATGACACAGGGTTGAGGGTAGAGTATAAAGAAGATTTATAAATAACATAGATTCTTGGACTATAGCTAGACCAAAGGCAAAGATAGTTAGGAAAGGAAGCATTGTGTACTTAGTTTGGACTTAGGAACTACACAATAACAGAAGACATTAGTAGAAGTATGGTCAAAGCAGAGAGTGCCACTAATAAAGACACCGGGAAAAAATACATTACTACTATTATATTATTAAGATAAAATGGCCTGCCATACCAGATTTTAAAACCCAATTCTCACTATATGACCACAGCTAGTTTATCTCTCTTGTAATGTGCAAGCAGAGATTCCAAAGGAACAAATGGTTCTCCCCAGTATTGATTTCCTTGTGACTTTAACAGTTTCAACCCAAGGTTCACAAGGAACCCTTGTGGATTTCGTTCCAGCTATCCAGAAAGGAAACCCATTGTGGGAAATTCCATGTGAAGGACTCGTGTGAGTCAGGTCGGCCTAGCGTTGTACTTCAAGATCTGGACCACAGCCATATCAACCAGAGTTTAGTGTTTTATCTTATCATTGGCTTTTCAAAAGGTGAGGTTGCCAAGATTATTAATAGAATAGTTTCAACATAGAATCACTTCAATGCGCTTTAATGAAGAATCTGTCCTGTTTTCACAGATGGGGCTTTGACAGTTTCCTAAATATTAGTTGGCCATATATGTGTGGCTTCATTTCTGGGTTCCCCTCTTTCATTGATTTGCATGCGTATCCCTGCACTCACTCCCAAGCTGTCTTAATTATTATAAATAATAATTCTTAAAATCAATAGAACTTCCTTCAACTTTATTCTTCTTTTTTCAAGTTTAATTCTAACTACTCTAGTTTCCTTAACACCGGATGCAGTCTTTATGATCAGTCAGCTTCTCCTTCCAATCATATTATAGAACTTTAATAGGATTTCAGTGGTAGCTTAGAATATATGTGTTTACTATATTGAGTTTTCTGACTGTGAATATGGCATTTTGTTTATATTTTATTTTATCATTTAAAAGCTTGTAGTTTTCCCAATACACATATTTTGTACACATTTTTAGGTTTGTATACAAATGACTTCTTTTATATAGGGGTAATGTTACTTTGACTCTATGTATTTTATAATTCAGGATAACTACTGTTGTGTGTTAAACGTTACTTTTGCATAGTTAATGTTAGTCTTTAGATACACATTTTATTTGTATGTGTTGATGTTGTTTTTTATGACATTGTAAAGCATGATAATTATCTTTGTAAGTTGAACTTTGCCATGTGTATTTATTAGCTTTGGAATTTTCTACCAAAACAGCTTTCCTTCTAAGTTTTTATTTATATGTACATACATTGCTTTTGTATCTATGTAAAAACTAGAAACCTCGAATGAGAGAAAACCTGCAATATTTGTCTACTATTGACTTTGTACACTTATTATGATTATTTCCAATTGAATCTATTTTCTGGAAAACAACATAATTTTATCATTCTTAATGGATTCACAAAACTCACTGTGTATGTATATATGCCATATTTTATGTATCTGTTCCTGTGTCTATGTACACCTACGTTGGTTCTTCAAGCTGGCTATTGAATACTACTGAAGTCCATACTGATATGCAAGTGTGAATCTGGAGACTATTTGATTAATACCCAGGAGCAGTATAGCTGGGTCCTATGGAAGAAGGATCTCTTTTGGTGTTTTGGAGAAGCTCTATGCTTGTTTCCAGAGTGGTTGCTTAGATTCATCCCACACATGAACAGGGTGTGGTTCCTCTTCTTCCACATCTTTATCCCCATTTGCTGTTTTTTTGTTTTGTTCTGTTTTTAACAACTGACATTCTAACTACAGTGGGAGGAACTCTCGATGTAATTTTAACTGGGGTCTCTCTGAGGGCCAGTGAGGATGAGCATTCTTTTCACATGTTCATTGATCATTTGTCCTTCTTCTAAGGACTACATGGTCATTTCATTAGCCCATTTAATCATTGGGTTGTTTGATTTTGCCATTGTTTATTGAGTTGTTTATATATTCTAGATATGAATCCACTGTCAGATATACAACTAGCAAGGGGTTTGTCCCATACTCTAGGCTGAGTGTTCATCAGTTATTACTGTGTAGAAATGTCATATAAATCTCATGAAACTTATAATGTCATGAAATCCCATTTGTCAAAGGTTGGCATTAATTCCTAAGGAACTGGAGTTCTATTCCAGAAGTGCTTGTTTATACAGGTATCATAAAGTGTTTTTGTTAGTTTTTCCTCTAACAACTTGGATATTATGTCAAGGTCCTTGACTCATTTTGGAGTTTATTTGTGTATAGATCATAGATAAGAATGTAGTTTTATTCTTCTATGTGTGAACGCACATTTTTGTGAGCACAATTTATTGAAGGGGTTATCTTTACTCCAATGTACATATTTTAGCATCTTCATCAAAAATCAGATGTCTGTAGTGGTGTGGTTTGTATCTGGGTCCCCTACTGTAGTCCATCAGTCAACATGCCCATTTTTATGCCAATATTATGCTGCTGTTTTCATTACCACGGCTCTGTAGTGAAGTTGCACTTGAAAATAGAACTATCTTCAACATTGCTCTTTTAGCTTAGGAATGTTTCAGCCATCTGGGGTCTTTTGTGCTTTGTTGAGAACTTCAGGGTTCTTTTCGTTTCCCTTTGTGTGAAGAATAACTGTATATATCTTTATTTTTGTTAGAATTTAAGATGTGTGTGTATGCATGTATGCATGTGTGTGTGTGTGTGTGTGTGTGTGTGTGTGTAGATGTGCACTTGCCACTGCATGAGTGTTAAGCTTAGATGACAATTTGCAGTAGTCAGCTCTCTCCTATCATGTTGATCCTGGGACTACACTCAGGTTTTCAGATTCAGCAGTATGCACTTTTATCTGTTGAACAATCTCATCAGCCCGACAATGGAGTTTGGATGGGATTGCATTGAATCTATAGACTGCTTCCAGCACTACAACCACTTGATCAATATTAATTATTTCAATTCATAAGCAGGGGAGGTCTTTCCATCTCCTGGTTCATATTCAATTTTTTCTATAGCATTTCAAAGTTTTCATTTTAGAAGTTTTTTATTAGGTATATCCAAAGTGATTTTTGAGGCAATTTTGAATAGAAAGAGGTTTTGTTGGTATATCAGATCTCTGAGTGTTCTAATGGAATTTTTAGGGTCTTTTAATTATAGAATCATGTGAAAGAAAGGACATAATAAATAAATAAAAACAAATAATCTGCAAATACAGATATGTTGACTTATCCTTTTTCTACCTGTATCCCTTTCACTTCTTTCTCTGGTATTATGGCCCTAGCTGGGATTTCAAGCACTGTGTTGAATAAGAATGGTAGTCAAGTTGACTTCATCCCACAGATGCATGGGTGATTCAACATATGCAAACAAAACACATGCAGGAGAGAAATCACACAATCATCTCAGCCAACAAAAAGGTAACACATCCTTGTGAGAGAATCCTTAATAAAACCAGGAACTAAAGTATATTATTTAGCATAATATACTCAATAAGAAAAACTTAAAGCACTTCCGCTAAAATCAAGAACAGGGTAAGGGCTCTGAACATTTTTAAATGACTTTTGTGCATCAACCAATATGATCATGTTGTCCTTCTTTTTAGCTTGTTGATACATAGAAATTAATAAATATAGCAGTCAATATAGAATATAATTCTTTGGGCACCACTAATTTTGTGTGAAACTGGTTGTATGATTACAGTAGAGCCTGGGTTGTGCTACCATCTTGTTTGGTCTAATCATGAGTGTGTGACTTGCTTCTGTGTGCACTTCATGTTTCACTATATGTTGGGATGATCTGGGATTGGTCCTCAGTTTTAGAAATTTGAGCACATTCATAGACAACACTGCTCTCCATGTCCGGATTTGCTGCTGTAAACACTAGTGGTGAAGTGTCTGTCTTCTCTTACTGATGCTTCAGCTGGAAACCAAACTACCTTTATATGTTGAGCGACTCCAGGCCAACTTCAAAGCACAGAAGAACACCTACAAGGGGACAAGTTTCTTCTGTGTTTTGGTCATAGTTTCACTGAGATTTTGGCAGCAAAATTGGGGTGTGAGGTAAGTAATGAGGTCTATAATCACTCCAGGATAATATTTGGGAAATATGAGGTTTCCCTGGATCTACTCTGTTCTATCTGCTGCCATCATTGCTGCTAACTCCATGACTTCTTCTGGACCCAATAAATGTAGCACTTCCTCCTGAAGCCTCTGACAGATCTCCCTCCCTCCCTCCTCCCTGAAGCTGCCACACCTCTGAAGTATTATTTCTCTATAAGCTAGTCCCTCCAGACACTTTGGATAATAGCCTCCTTAGTAGTCTGCTAGATAATATATTAGTTAATTTTACATGTCAAGCTGACTAGATCATGACATGTTTAGGTATTTGGTCTAGGTATGTCCGTAAATAGTATTTAGGGATGAGAATAATGTCTAAATCTGTACACATAGTGAAGTACATTGCTCTTTATAATGTAGGTAGGCCTCAGCCTATCAGATGAACCAGAGAGGTTGAGACTTTTATTGATGAGAGGAAACTATTCCTGTCTCATGTATCAAGCTTAGCCTTCTGTCTGTTTCAGCTCTCAGGCTTGGAATGAAATTTCGGCTCCTTAGGCTTGGAATGAAATTTCGGCTCTTTCTGCATCTCAACCCTGATGGCTTTAAGACTCATACCAACAATTCTCCTGCTCCACAGGCTTTCAGAATCAGCAGAGAGCCACGCCATCAACTGGGCTTCGTCTCCAGCTGCCAACCGACAACCTTGAACCTCTCAATCTCCATAAAACTACATGAGCCAACTCATATACACTTACACATATGTGTGTCTTAATGCATGTAATATATGAAAAGCACAATGATTGATATAGGTATCATTTACATAAACAGAATCTCTTATTGATTTTATTCCACGGAAGAACTCTGAATGATAACAGCAGGCTTTAATGTCATTACTGGCATTTTGTTATTTCTGTTTTACTATAAGTGTGACAGACTTCAGATTTTCAATATTTCACCTGAAGTAGATCTTCAGAGCAATGTATATGTATCCTTATGTTGAAAATAGAGAAATGGTATGCAGGTGATGGTAGGATAAAACTGATGCATATTTGGTTGTTACTACATCTAGCCAGATCCCTAGTCGTAATCCAAATACTCATGAGTTTCAGAATCACATTCGTGATGTTAACAGTCAGAAAAGGAAAAAAAAACAGATAATGAGCATTATTTTCAAAATACTATAAGATTCCTTCTAGGAGACATTAAGGTCAGATTTGTTCTAGCAAACCGAATGAAAGTCAATGAGTTCCAAGAAGTGTAGTCTTAGCTTTGATTACCCCCTTCAGCAAACATTCTATGAAAAACTACTGTGTGGCACTCACTGTTCTTGAGCTAAAAAAAAATGGGTCATTAAACAAGGAAGACATAATTTGGAGTTTGCCATCTAGGAAGGGAAATCTAAGAAATCAATGGGAGAAAAAACTTAAGTATAAAGAGTGGAAAGGGTGAGTGACTGCCATTTCTAAGAATCAGAATAATTATGTATTACAGCTTCGAGGAGATTCTTAAATAGAAAGGGAGTTGCCTTGGATGACCTCTGAGGTAACCTTTCACTCTGAGATGCTCTCACATCTTGGTAGCTTATATGCCTAAGGGAACTAACACGGCCTTTACCACTACCATTCAGTGACAGAAGGGACTGTTCTCTTCCTTGGGTGACAAAGGATGGGGTGACTCTTCTCACTGTTAGCCAACCTTCTCTGTCAGGAATACCCTGAGTCTTCAGTGTAGTTTGCTATGTTTAGCGTACTGTTCTGTCACCTTCCGCTCAGCCTTACGTGCTCAGAGTTCTCCTGTCTCTAGCCACTGACCCTTTACTCCGAATGCTTTATCTCAATTAGCTATCCTTCTTCCTTTCCAGAATGACATCTACCCTAGTATCTGACATCATAGACTGTGTGTGCTTGTTTTGACAGTCTCTGTCCCCATCAACCTGCAAGATCTAGGTGAGTCAGGACTGCAGGTTTTTTTATACTCAGTACTTAGCTCTCTTCCTGACACGTGATAAAATACAGTGTGTCTATATGTAGTCATGAGCACTGAATTAACTGAATTGCAATACCTGGGGAACTGGGCTTGTACATCCAAAGTTAGAAAGGGATTGGGGTTGGCTTATTCCTGTGATACCGGAAAAAAAAAGGGAGGAAGGAAGGAAAGAAAGAAAAGAAAAGAAAGGAAAAGAGAAAAGAAAAGAATTTTTCTAGGGCTGGGTTTCTTCATAGCCTTTCCTCCATTCTTGACTAGCTAGAACTGTGGAGTACGGGGGCTGGGAGGGGCCTTACAACCTAAGGCCTCCACGGAGAAGAAAACATACAGCCAGAAAGAAGCTATGAATATGTATGAATCCATGGATACATAGGGCATATTTTCAGAGCTGCTTTCTCAGAAATATTTTGGAAAATGCACACACACACACACACACACACACACACACACACACAGAAACAAGTAAAAGCAGCTCTCTCAATCTATCCACCTTGGATTTGAAATTGATCCCAAGCTATTGACCCAAAGGTAGCCAGGATGAGAAGGCTGTGTGTGTGTGTGTGTGTGTGTGTGTGTGTGTGTGTGTGTGTGTGTGTGTGTGTGTGTAGGGGGAGGAGGTGCTCTTCTGGTGGTAGGGCACTGACCGAGGAAAGCCCAGCCCTCATGTGCACACATTGTCCCCTGGGGCCCTGGTGCTGAAGGAGCCTGCTGGACCTGCCTTGTGGGGCTGGCTGCTGACAGCTTTCTGACTGTGCTGGTCACCACAGTAACTTTCCGAAACCTCCCACAGCGGGGCTGGGGGAGGGGAATCCAAAAATCCCAAATATAATTTAATTTCCAGGGCAAGGATTTTCATGTTTAAAAAAAAAAGTGGCCAGGTCTTTCAAAAAGGAGAGGCTGCTTTCTCTTGCATTACCACACTGCCCCCTTGAGCATTCAGCTGAAACCCTGTTCAGAGTCTGGCTTCAGCCAAGGTCCAGGGTAGAACAAGCTAGCCACAGAAGAGAGCCAGGAAGCAGAAGAGCAAGTGAGAATGAACGCACATGATGAATACCGTGGTTCTCATCTAGAAGTTGAAGAGAGATCATCTCAACTCTAAGAAAATCAAGTAATCCCTTTTCTGAGGTACAAAGAAAATGAGGAGGCATTACATGACAAGCCAATGAGGGAGGGGCCATGGGAGAGGAAGGTTTGGGGGTCCTTTGGAACTTTCTAACCCAACTCAGCTTGATAGAGAAGAAACGTTAAGAAATCTGTCAAGAAGGGATCACAGAGACGAGGAGAGACAGAAGCAGGCTCCAGCCCAAGGCTGAATGATGAGCAGATAGACAGGACTGTGTTCCATAAGCATCCCTTAGGGAATGGCACAGAGATGTTCAGGAAGCCAGAAATGTACCTACGGGAGAACGAAGGGCACAAATTTAGATAGGTACATGGAGGGAAAATCAAGAGGACTTTGTAGCTCTTTATAAAACATTTGACTTTTTTATCTTAAAGGCAATGAAAAGGTGTTTAGTGGATTTCTTGCAAGGTCAATGAATTTTAGATTCAGTCAGAACATATTTCAAAGGACTAAGGACCAAGAGCCAAGCAAAGAAAGACAGGTCTGAGAAGAAATCAGACGATGTGGCATGATACGTGAGATGGATTGTTCTGTGTCCCTAATGTAATAAATGGACACTTTAGACTTCCTAATATTTATCATTGCTTGATAGGTTAGTGCAGGTTGGCTTCTAGCAGGTTTACAGGATAGTGATACCTTAGCAACCAGCTTCTGGGATTTTTACACTTTCTCATAGACATTTCTCAATTCCATATTCTTTGCATTTTCTTGGCTTCTCAGACAGGCCCATTCCCATGTGCTACACAGGACCCACCTTATTTGTTCATTCCGTGTCTTTTAGCTAATCCATAATCCACCCATATCTTCCCAGGGCAGATCTTTTTGTTCACCAGAACTATCAAACCCCAAGCTTCAACTCTTTGGTTTCTCCTTTGGAAACAAAAGCCACTGACGTAGACCTCTAAAGAGTATGATATCCATGGAGCACAGAGCCACAGAAACTGAAAATAGAACCAGAAAACATATTTATTCTCTCCCCTGAGCACTTCTGCAAGGCAGGAATGATGACGCAGCCTCACTGGCTGGCCATAAATTGTCCAATTTCTTCACGCCTCCTAGCTGACGCCAAGCTGTCACCAGGATCTGGTCTTGATCTTTCTAGTCTGGCACTTCGCTTTTTCAAACTCCAGCCTGGCTCCTTGCAGGCCCTTTCTGATTAACTTGGGATCTGGAGTTCCTCAGTCTAATTCTTCCCATTCAAGAAGTGATGTAACAACACATTGTTTCTTGGGACATCCATAATCTCAATGAAATTAGGCGATGGAAAAACCATGTAGCTTAAACCAACACAGTTTCTGTTTGCTCTGAGATTTATCAGTCTGCCTGCACTACAAGTGGCTGGTCACTGTGGACTTTCCTAACCATTTTATTTAATGTTATGGCCTGCCTGCTACCCCTAACTCCCTTGTCTCATCTGAATTCCTGTGTGGCCTTTTATTTTAATGTTGCTTATTTTAGCTGTTGTTTTCTGCCTGCCACTTCCTCCCCAACACCAAAACTTAGCTCTGCAGCACAAACACATTTGTCTCTGCTTTGCTTGGTAAAAATAATTAAAGAGTTTATAAAAGTGGTTTGTATGAGATGTGCTCAACAGATGTTTTCTAAATATGCAAGAATATATGTGTTTATGCATCTCTGTCTACACATATACACTTGAACACTTACATTTCAATAAGGAGGAATAGCCACTAGCTACGGGTGAATGGGTGGGCAAATAAAATAAAGGTGCATGTGAGTTTGCAAGAGTGCACAGGAAAACATCTGGATGAGAGGGAGAGGAGAGAGAAAGAGAGAGAGAGAGAGAGAGAGAGAGAGAGAGAGAGAGAGAGACAGAGACAGACACAGAGAGACAGAGACACAGAGAGAGACAGAGACACAGAGAGAGACAGAGAGAGAGGATGACATCATCAGAGGCAACAAGAGTGAGATTCACTATGTTCCTACCTCTAGTCACAATGGCTTTAGGAATGTAATTTCCACTGTCTACTCCCTTATTTGGCCACTTCCTCCTCCTGAGGCTGACTACCAAGGTCCAGCTATCAAAGTATTAAAATCTGTTTCTATTTCATTTTTCAATTAATTTCGCAATGTATTTTTTATGTCTACCACTTTACTCTTTAATTTTCCATGAAAATTGTCAATTTCAACGTGTTTTTCTATATATCTCTTCTATTTTATCAGAAATATTTTCCATGTAAATCTTCAATTTTATCATAAAATGTTTTTACTTCCTTTTTTTTTAATTTAATTTAATTTTATTTTTTTTTAATTTACATTCCAAATCACTTCCCCTTTCCCGTTTCCTCCCTCCCCGAAAGTCCCATAAGCCCCCTTCCCTCCCTCTTTTCTCTGTTCAACCCCCTCTCATTACTCTGTCCTGGCGTTCCCCTACATCCAGTCTTTCCAGGACCAGGGGTCTCTCCTTCCATCTTTTTAGAAATCTATTGATATGCTGATTGTGTCTAGGGTATTCTGAGATTCTGGGTCAATATCCCCTTATCAGTGACTTCATACCATGTGTGATCTTTTGTGATTGGGTTACCTCACTAAGGATGATATTTTCAAGTTCTGACCATTTGCCTAGGAATTTCGTGAATTCATTGTTTTTAATTGCAGAGTAGTATTCCATTGTGTAAATATACCACATCTTCTGAATCCATTCCTCCGTTGAGGGACATCTGGGTTCTTTCCAGCTTCTGGCTATTATAAATAAGGCTGCTATGAATATAGTGGAGCATGTGTCCTTATTGCATGCAGGTAAAGTCTCTGGGTATATGCCCAGGAGTGGTATAGCCGGATCCTCCGGAAGTGTCATGCCCAGTTTTCTGAGGAGCCGCCAGACTGCTTTCCAGAGTGGTTGTACCAGCCTGCAATTCTACCAGCAGTGGAGGAGTGTTCCTCTTTCTCCACATCCTCGCCAACAACTGCTGTCTCCTGTGTTTTTGATCTTAGCCATCCTGACTGGTGTGAGATGGAATCTCAGGGTTGTTTTGATTTGCATTTCCCTAATGACTAAGGATGATGAACATCTCTTTAGGTGCTTCTCAGCCATTAGATATTCTTCAGGTGAGAACTCTTTGTGTAGCTCTGTACCCCATTTTTAATAGGGTTACTTGCCTCTCTGGAGTTTAACTTCTTGAGTTCTTTGTATATCTTGGATATTAGCCCTCTGTCGGATGTAAGGTTGGTAAAGATCATTTCCCAGTTAGTTGGTTGCCGCTTTGTCTTTTTGACGGTGTCTTTTGCCTTGCAAAAACTTTGTAATTTAATGAGGTCCCATTTGTCTATTCTTGATCTTAGAGTATAAGCTATTGGAGTTCTGTTCAGGAAATTCTCCCCTGTGCCCATATGTTCAAGGTTCTTCCCTAGTTTCCCTTCTATTAGTTTCAGTGTGTCTGGTTTTATGTGGAGATCTTTGATCCACTTAGAATTGAGCTTAGTGCAAGGAGATAAGGATGGGTCAATTTGCATTCTTCTGCATGTTGACCTCCAGCTGAGCCAGCACCATTTGTTGAAAAGGCTATCTTTTTTCCACTGGATGGTTTTAGCTCCTTTGTCAAAGATCAAGTGACCATAGGAGTGTGGATTCATTTCTGGGTCTTCAATTCTGTTCCATTGATCTACATGTCTGTTACTGTACCAATACCATGCAGTTTTTAACACTATTGCTCTGTAGTACAGCTTGAGGTCCGGGATACTGATTCCCCCAGAGGTTCTTTTACTCTTGAGAATAGTTTTAGCTATTCTGGGTTTTCTGTTATTCCAGATGAATTTTTGAATTGCTCTTTCTAACTCTATGAAGAATTGAGTTGGGATTTTGATGGGGATTGCATTGAATCTGTGTATTACTTTTGGTAAGATGCTCATTTTTACTATATTAATCCTGCCAATCCATGAGCATGGCAGATTTTTCCATCTTCTGAGGTCTTCTTCAATTTCTTTCTTCAGAGACTTGAAGTTCTTGTCATACAGATCTTTCACTTGTTTGGTTAGCGTCAGCCAAGATACTTAATATGGTTTGTGGCTATCGTAAAGGGTATTATTTCTCTTACTTCTTTCTCAGCCTGCTTATCCTTTGAGTATAGGAAGGCTTCTGACTTGCTTGAGTTGATTTTATATCCGGCCACTTTGCTGAAGTCGTTTATCAGCTGTAGGAGTTCTCTGGTGGAGTTCTTTGGGTCGCTTATGTATACTATCATATCGTCTGCAAATAGTGATAGTTTGACTTCTTCCTTTCCAATTTGTATCCCTTTGACCTCTTTTTCTTGTCTAATTGCTCTAGCTAGAACTTCAAGTACTATATTGAAAAGATATGGAGAGAGAGGGCAGCCTTGTCTAGTCCCTGATTTTAGTGGGATTGCTTCAAGTTTCTCTCCGTTTAGATTGATGCTGGCTACTGGTTTGCTGTAAATTGCTTTTACTATGTTTAGATATGGGCCTTGAATTCCTGATCTTTCCAAGACCTTTAGCATGAAAGGATGCTGAATTTTGTCAAATGCTTTCTCAGCATCTAATGAGATGACCATGTGGTTTTTTTCTTTGAGATTGTTTATGTAGTGGATTACATTGATGGATTTCCTTATATTGAACCATCCCTGCATCCCTGGGATGAAGCCTACTTGATCGTGGTGAATGATCGTTTTGATGTGTTCTTGGATTCGGTTGGCAAGAATTTTATTGAGTATTTTTGCATCGATATTCATAAGAGAGATTGGCCTGAGATTCTCTTTCTTTGTCGGATCTTTGTGTGCTTTTGGTATTAGTGTAATTGTGGCTTCATAGAACGAGTTGGGTAGTGTTCCTTCTGTTTCTATTTTGTGGAACAGTTTGAAGAGTATTGGTGTTAGGTCTTCTTTGAAGGTCTGATAGAATTCTGCACTAAAACCATCTGGACCTGTGCTTTTTTTGGTTGGAAGACTTCCAATGACAACTTCTATTTCTTCAGGGGTTATAGGACGGTTTAGATGGTCTATTTGATCCTGATTTAATTTTGGTACTTGGTATCTGTCAAGGAAATTGTCCATTTCCTCAAGATTTTCTAGTTGTGTTGAATACAGGTTTTTGTAGTAGGATCCGATGATTTTTTGAATTTCCTCAGTTTCTGTTGTTATCTCTCCCTTTTAGTTTCTGATTTTATTAATTTGGATACTATCTCTGTGCCCTCTGGTTAGTCTGGCTAAGGGCTTATCTATCTTGTTGATTTTCTCAAAGAACCAACTCCTCGTTTTGTTGATTCTTTGTATGGTTTTATTTGTTTCTACTTGATTGATTTCAGCCCTGAGTTTGATGATTTCCTGCCTTCTACTCCTCTTTGGTGTATTTGCTTCTTTATGTTCCAGGGCTTTCAGGTGTGCCATTAAGCTGTTAGTGTATGCTGTCTCCCGTTTCTTTTTGGCGGCACTCAGGGCTATGAATTTTCCTCTTAGCACTGCTTTCATTGTGTCCCATAAGTTAGGGTATGTTGTGCCTTCATTTTCATTAACTTTCAAAAAGTCTTTGATTTCTTTCTTTATTTCCACCTTGACCAAGTTATCATTGAGTAGAGCATTGTTCAGCCTCCATGTGTACGTGGGTTTTCTTTTGTTTTTGTTGCCATTGAAGACCACCCTTATTCCATAGTGATCTGATAGGAGGCATGGGATTATTTCTATCTTCTTGTATCTGTTGAGGTCTGATTTGTGACCAATTATATGGTCAATTTTGGAGAAGGTACCATGAGGAGCTGAGAAGAAGGTGTATTCTTTAGCTCTAGGATGAAATGTTCTATATATATCAGTTAGTTCCATTTGGTCCAAGGCTTCAATTAGATTCACTGTGTCCCTGTTTAGTTTCTGCTTTCCTGAACGATCCATTTCAGAGAGCGGGGTGTTGAAGTCACCCACTATTATTGTGTGCGGTGCGATGTGTGCTTTGAGTTTTAGTAAAGTTTCTTTTACGAATGAGGGTGCCCTTGCATTTGGAGCATAGATATTCAGGATTGAGAGTTCTTGATGGTGGATTTTTCCCTTGATCAGTATGTAGTGTCCTTCTGTGTCTTTTTTGATGACTTTAGGTTGAAAATCAATTTTATCCGATATTAGGATGGCTACTCCACCTCGTTTCTTGGGGCCATTTGCTTGTAAAATTGTTTTCCAGCCTTTTACTCTGAGGTAGTGTTTGTCTTTGACACTGAGGTGCGTTTCCTGCATGCAGCAAAATGCTGGGTCCTGTTTACGTATCCAGTCTGCTAGTCTATGTCTTTTAATTGGGGAATTGAGACCATTGATATTAAGAGAGTTTAAGGCATAGTGATTATTGCCATCTGCCATTCTTGACGCTATCTTTATGTTTGAGTGGTTATCTACTTTTGGGTTTGATTCAAGAAGGTTATTATCTCATTTTTTCCAGGGTGTTGTTTCTCTCCCTGTATTGGAGGTTTCCACCTATTATCCGTTGCAGGGCTGGATTTGTGGAAAGATATTGTGAAAATTTGGTTTTATCATGGAATATCTTGGTCTCTCCATCTATGGTGATTGAGAGTTTTGCTGGGTATAGTAGTCTAGGCTGGCATTTGTGCTGTCTTAGTGTCTGCATGAGATCTGCCCAGGATCTTCTGGCTTTCATAGTCTCTGGTGAGAAGTCTGATGTGATTCGGATAGGTCTTCCTTTGTATGTTACTTGGCCCTTTTCTCTTACTGCATTTAGTATTCTTTCTTTGTTTAGAACATTCGGTGTTTTGATTATTATGTGACGGGAGGTATTTCTGTTCTGGTCCAGTCTGTTTGGAGTTCTGTAGGCTTCTTGTACGTTCATCGGCATCTCTCTCTTTAAGTTAGGGAAGTTTTCCTCCATAATTTTGTTGAAGATGTTTACTGGCCCTTTAAGTTGCAAATCTTCACTCTCATCTATACCTATAATCCTTAGGTTTGGTCTTCTCATTGTGTCCTGGATTTCCTGGATGTTTTGGGTTACGCGTTTTTTGCATTTTGCATTTTCTTTGACTGTTGAGTCGATGCTTTCTATGGAATCTTCAGCACCTGAGATTCTTTCTTCCATCTCTTGTATTCTATTGTTGATGTTTGCATCTATGACTCCTGATTTCTTCCCAAGGTTTTCTATCTCCAAAGTTGTCTCCCTTTGTGATTTCTTAGTTGTTTCTACTTCCTTTTTTAGGTCCTGGATGGATTTGCTGAGATCCTTCACTTGTTTGTTTGTATTTTCCTGTATTTCTTTAAGGTATTTTTGCATTACCTCTTTCAGGATTTCTTCCTGATGACCCACGTTCTCCTGCATTTCTCTGAGCGATTTTTGTGTTTCCTCCTCATGGGATTCCATCTGTTGATCCATCGTCTCCTGCATTTCTTTAAGCAGTTCTCGTGTTTCCTTTGTAAGGGCATCTAACCGTTGATTCATTTCTTTAAGCAATTTTTGTGTTGCCTCCTTATGGGCATCCGTCTGTTGACCCATATTCTTCTGCATTTCTTTATGCAAATTTCGTGATTCCTTTGTGAGTGCATCTACCCGTTGATTCATCTCGTTAAGCGATTTTTGTGTTGTCTCCTTGTGCGCCTCCATCTTTTGATCCATGATCTCCCGCATTTCTCTAAGCGATTTTTGTGTTTCCTTTGTAAGGGCTTCTAACCGTTGATTCATGGTCTCCTGTAACTCTTTATGAGATTTATTTGTGTCCTTCTTGTGATCCTCTAATAGCATCATGAGAAGTGATTTTAAATCCAGATCTTGTCTTTCGGGTGTGGTGGGGTATCCAGGACTTGCTGCTGTTGGAGAGTTGGGTTCGGATGGTCCCACATTACTTTGATTACTGTTAGTAACATTCCTACGTTTGCCTTTTGCCATCTGGATACCTCTGGTGTTAGTTGGTCCTGCTGCCACTGGCTGTTGGTTGGACCTCCTGTGAGCCTGCAAAGCTATTTCTGCCCCCCCTGGATTACCAAGATTCCCCTGGCACCGATTTCTGGGGCCTGCCTGCTCCTGAGTGACTTTGGATCCCTAATGTGCTTTGCCCCAAGTGATCTTATATTGGGGAGGCCTTGCACATCTAAAGGCTCAGCCTAGTGGATTCCTGGAGCAGAGGTCGCCAAAGGGAGGCTGGCAGGCTCCTGCCCTGTGCAGGGGTGTGTGATCTCTCCTGGGGGGGGGGGAGGGGGCGTCCCTCTGCCAGGCAGAAGTCCCACAGCAGATCTGGCGCGCTGGTCACTGCAGATCAGCCCAGCACCTGGGAGCAGGTTACACACAAGCTGCCTGAAACCGAAGCGATATTATGCCTGTCTGTCTCTGAGCCTGGCGGTCCCAACTACCTGGTCACTGGAGCAATGATGGCGGAGGGCACTCTCTGTGGCGCCGCTCACCCTGTGGTCACGATGGCCCGCCGATCTGGCACCCAGACGACCACAGCGCCAACCCGCCCTCGGGCACAGACGGAAGCCCCAACAGGCCGTGTCCCAAGTGATGTTATATTGGGGGGAGAGCCTGGGTACCGGTCTCTCCAGCGCAGTCCGCGGGAACAGAGGTCGAGGAAGGGAAGCTGGCAGGCTCCCTCCCTGCGCGGGGTCCCTCCACCAGGCAGAAGGTCCCACCGCGGAACTGGTGCGCTGGTTACTGCAGATCAGCCCAGCACCTGGGAGCAGGTTACACACAAGCTGCCTGAAACCGAAGCGATATTATGCCTGTCTGTCTCTGAGCCTGGCGGTCCCAACTACCTGGTCACTGGAGCAATGATGGCGGAGGGCACTCTCTGTGGCGCCGCTCACCCTGTGGTCACGATGGCCCGCCGATCTGGCACCCAGACGACCACAGCGCCAACCCGCCCTCGGGCACAGACGGAAGCCCCAACAGGCCGTGTCCCAAGTGATGTTATATTGGGGGGAGAGCCTGGGTACCGGTCTCTCCAGCGCAGTCCGCGGGAACAGAGGTCGAGGAAGGCTTTACTTCCTTTTTTAATAAAAGGACATGCTTTTCAAAAAAAAAAAGTATTAAAGTCCAGCAATCAAAAGCCCCCCCTCCTTGGTTCACCTCATTAACATACCCAGTCAATACTACCATACCCTAACCCATTCTAACACAGGCCTACCCTTTTTCTCTTCTTAAAAATTACAACTCCATATGTAGCAGAATATGACCATTTCAGACATCAATGAGAGGAGAGGCCATTGGTCCTGTGAAGGCTCGATTCCCCAGAAAAGGGAATGCAAGTCAGAAAATGGGGGGGGGGGATAAGCAGGAGGAAGGGAGTGGGATAGGGGGTTTTCAGAGGGGTAATGCAGAAAGGGGATACCATTTGAAATGTAAATAAAGCAAATATCTAATAAAAAATTACACCTGCAAGCTCATTTGCTTTTATTTTTCTGCCTGAGTCAGAAAGCAACCACTTTAACTTTTCTTCCCTGCTTAATAAAGGGCTTCACTGTAAAAATGGGTGTTTGGGTGTGGTTCATACCTAATCCAGGGTCACAAGGGGAAACTCCATTGTACAGGGATTCTCCTTTGGTGTCCCCTCCTTATGTGTGGTATTAGCCTGAGGTTCAGAACTATTCTGTCCATATGGTATACTCCAAGCCATAGACCTAGTCATTGCTTTTAGTTGCAGATGAAATAAGACAGAGTTCTTCTTAATGCAAAGGGTTGACTTACAGAGCTATATCATGAATCAGCTCTAAGACAAGCTCAGTCAAAGGGAACTGCGAGGTCCCATTTATCAATTGTTGATCCTAGAGCCTGAGCCATTGGTGTTCTGTTCAGGAAACTGACTCCAGTACCAATGTGTTCAAGGGTATTTCCCACTTTCTCTTCTATAAAATTTAGTGTATCCAGTTTTATACACAGTGAGGTTCTTGATCCACTTGGATTTGAGTTTTGTGCAAGGTGATAAATATGGATCTATTTTCATTCTTCTACATGTAGAGAATGTAGACATTCAGTTAGATCGGCACCATTTGTTGAAAAATGCTTTCTTTTTGTCCATTGTATAGTTTTGGCTTCTTTATCAAAAATCAAGTATCCATACATATGTGGGTTTATTTCTGGGTCTTCAATTCAATTCCATTGATCAACCTGTCTGTTTCTGCACCAACATACAGTTTTTATCACTGTTGCTCAGTAGTATAGCTTGAGGTCAAAGATGGTGGTTCCTCCTGAAATTCTTTTATTCTTCAGGATTGTTTTGCCTATCCTGGGATTTTTGTTTTTCTATATGAAGTTGAGAATTGCTTTTTCAAGGTCTATGAAAAAAAACATGTTGGAATTTTGATAGGAATTGCATTGAATCTGTAGATTGCTTTTGGTAAGATGAACATTTCACTGTGTTAATCCTACTGATCCATGAGCATGGGAGAGCTTTCCATCTATGTACTCATTTATAAGTGGATATTAGTCATAAAATACAGGTACCATGTTATACTCCACAGACCCATAGAAGCTAAACAAGAAGGAAGGCACAAGTGAGGAAGCTTGAATCTCACTTAGAAGGGATAATAAATAGTCATAGGAAGCAGATTTAAGAAGGGAACTGGGAGAGAGAGGTGAGGAGAAGGGGAATGGGGACAGGGTTCAGGATCAGGTGTGGGGAAGGGCAGGAGAGATGGCTAGATGGCCATGAGGAAAAATGGAAATCTGCAACTAACTGTGATGGGGAGGTGGGGGGCATCTCCAGGACAAGACATAGACTTGGGATAAGGAAGGCACCCAAGAATCAATAGGAGTGACCTTAGCTGTGACTTACAGCATTGGAGATATGGAACCTGAAGAGGTCATCTCCTGGAGCCAGGCAGGAACCCCACTGGAGCAACCGAGACACCAACCCACCCAAAAAACTTTCAACCCACAAATTATCCTGTCTACAAGAAATGCAGGGATGAGGGATGGAACACAGAATAAGATAATAGCCGACCAATGACCAACCAATGAGACTCATCCTATGGGCAAACACCAGTCCCTACCACTATTAATGATGCTCTGTTATGCTTGCATGCAGGAGCCTAGCATGGTTGTCCTCTGAGAGGTTCCACCCAGCAGCTGACTCAGACAGATGCAGACACCCATAGCCAAATAGTGGTTGGAACTCGGGGACTCCTATAGAGAATAGGAGGAAGGATTGAGGGCTGAAGGGGATAGGAACTCCACAGGAAGACCAACAGGGTCAACTAAACTGGACCCTTTGGGGCTCTCAGAAACTGAATCACCAACCAGAGAGCACACACTGACTGGACCTTGGCCTCCCTGCGTATATGTAGCAGATGTGCAGCTTGGTCTTCTTGTTGGTCCCAAACAACTGGAGCAGGCTGGGTGGGGGGGGAGGGAAGGTGGCTATCCCAAAAGCTGTTGCCTGTATGTAGGACACGTTCTTCTAGCTGGGCTGCCTTGCCTGGCCTCAGTGGGAAAGGAAGCACAGAGCCTTGCAGATACTTGAAGTGCTGGGGCCGGGAATACCCAAAGGGGCCCCTACAGGTTTAGAGGAGAAGGGGAAGGGAAATGGGGAAGGATTTTAGGAGGGGGAGAACGGGAAGGGGGCAGCAAGCTGTATGTAAAATTAATAAGTAAATAAGTAAGTAAATAATTAATTAATTATAAAAGGAGGAACTGTGAGTGAGGACCCTGGTAACCTGTGATGGTACTGTGTTACTCTAGGCCCACCCCAACCTCATCAGGTGAGCACTCTGAACCTCATGGAGGCTCATGGCTTCTATGGAGCCCCAGTATCCATCCTTCCTTCCTTCCTTCCTTCCTTCCTTCCTTCCTTCCTTCCTTCCTTCCTTCCTTCCTTCTTTCCCTCCTTCCCTCCTTCCTTTTCTCCTTCCCTCCCACAACCTAGTCTCTACTATGGACGCCTCTGGACAACGCTTCAAAGCTCACGCGCTCCCTTAATGGGGTTGCTTTGGTAGCATTCTCTGCAAAGAGCAGTCACTGTTTAAATAGATTTCTTTCCAGCAATCTCTGCGTAATGGTTGCAAGTCTTTCTCTTTCTCTTTTTTTTCCCCAGCTGTCCAGGCAGCACACATGCACACACACATACACACACACACACACACACACACACACACACACACACACACACACACATACACACATTATAGATCATTTTTCCATGGCCTTAAAGAGTACATTATTCATCTCTGCTGGTGATGGATTCATGTGGAATAATTACCTACTTGCATGCGGACCCCTGTTTAGTCAACTATGAATTGAAATTGTACCTGCTTCTTTTATCTTTTTCTAGTAAAGGTGCACAAAGGTGCAACTCATTCCTATTCCCTCTGGGGAATCTACATATTCATGTTGTATTCAATGAGAGTGTTGCTATGGTAATGATTATGGCTTTACAGTAAGTACCAAGAAAACCAGTCACAAGAAAAATAGTTTTATTTATCATTCAGCTGTGTTCTTTCTCTTCCTCTGTAATCCTGTGCCCTGACATCTGTCAGGATTCCTTGCTACAAGTGTAATTTAGCTTTGACCCTGGTCTGGGTGGCCACTTTGGGCAATTGTGAGTAGTTCAAAATAAACTGAAGTTTATTATGTCATTTCTTCCATTGTTTACTAAGCTATTTAAGTGGTATATGATACTAGAACAAACACCCAGGAGATTCATTTTTCTATCTGTGCTCTCTTGTGGACCTTCTGTGTGAAAGTGTATTTTACACCAGGAGCCCCCAGCATCCTTCTCAGCAAGATGACAGCATTAAACCAGACGCAAGCTTCCCGGTTTCCCTCTGTTCATCCTGAACACGAGAGCCCAATGGGTACCACTCACAGAAGCACGTAGGGTAGCCTGAGAGCATGGCCGAACTCACTGTCTCTATAAGTACTGAACATCCATTTTTATTATTTTAAAAAATATTAGTTGCTTTGAAGACCAAGTAATGTGCAACCCATGGGTTAGTGAGAGTGAAGTGCTTGGTTCACACTACATATTCAACAAGTATGTGTGTCTATTTTGCTATTTTCTTTTTAATTCTTTAAATTTATCACCATCATCATATCAATATTGCTGTCTGTGTGTGTGTGTGTGTGTGTGTGTGTGTGTGGCTGTGCTCGTGTGTGTGCACGTGTGTGTGAGTGTGCATGCCATGGCACTTTTATGGGTGCCAGAGAACACCTTCTTTTCAGGAGTTGGTTCTCTCCATCTGCCATGGGTTCCAGGGATTAAACTCAGATCATCAGTCACTTTTATCATCTTAACTACCTCACTGGTCCAGCCACTTCTCATCTAACAGATGACACTAAGGTTCTAGAAGGCTCTAAACTACAATGATGAATGACAACAGTGTTAACGTGTGTGTGTGTGTGTGTGTGTGTGTGTGTGTGTATGCGCATGCACGAGTGCGTGCACATGTGTGTGAGGTAGTGTGATGATGGGGCATAAATGAACAAATCCCAATGCAAACTAGAATTGCCCCAAGGATCCATATGGTGCTAAATGGGAGTTGCTGTGCACAGAAGGCAAAAGCAGCTTCCTGACCTGAGAAGGGAGATAAGTATTCAAACTATGCAAGGAGTGGAGGGGAGGGGGGTGGAGGGAGTATATGGCAATGGGGACTGCAAGGACAAAACTCTGGGACAGAATTCACTGTGACAGCAACAACAGAGAAAGGTAAGGATGACAGATGGGTACAGTCCAGCCTTGAAGGGACTTTCTGGCCTTCTTACCTATTTCTGCCTGGACCCTGAGAATGAGAGCAGTTATCACAAGACTCCAGATAAGAGATTGGTCAATGCAATTTCACTTACAGTTTGTACTCTGATATAGAGGTTAAGCCAATGAGGAGTAGGGAGAGGAAGGACGATAGGATGGATGGAAGGACAAGGGACATGGGTGGCTCAGGGGGAGGAGCTGCCAGAGGTTAGGCAGCACTAGATCAAATAAGTAGTTTCCCTCCAGCCTTCTGGCCTTCACATTCTGAATGTAGTAAGTTGCAAGAGCACATCTGCAGAAACAGTAAAGGAACATATGACTGTCCACACTGCTGAACTCTGTCCCTCTTCCAGGAGAGGAAGAGATCTGGTGGGGTGATGGAATATTTAAGAGTAAACAAACAATTTAGGTCTAGGATTTTTGAGTTGTTCTCCAAAAAACAAAAGAGGAACTGGGAAGATTATTGATCGAAAAACCAAATGATGGGGCTCATTGGCAAGATATGCAAATCAGGGAGCGGGTCCTAGTCTGCTTTCTATTGCTCTGATAAAGACCACAGCCAAAAGCTACTTGAAGAGGGCTTATTTGGCTTACGTGTTACAGATTGTCGTGAAGAAAAGCCGAGACAGGAACCAGAAGGCAGAAACTGAAGCAGAGACCACGGAGTTTGCTTTCTTATACAACCCAGGATCACCCATCCAGGGATGGCACCACCCACAACGGGGCAGGGCTCTCCACATTAATCATCAATGAAGAAAATTCTCATGAACTTGCCTACAGGCAACTGAACTACCTTCTTCTCAGATGACTCTAGTGTGTGTTGAAAGGACAAAAAGCTGACCAACACCGGGTAATGGGAGGTGGGGCATAGATTAAGAAATATCAGAAGGTAAGTTTTAGACATGTTCAGTTTTAAATGCAGCTGAGCCTTCCGGAAGGAAGACACCTAAGACAGATCCCAGTTCAAGTACTTAGCCAAGATGGCTTCTATGGACAATGTGACACCACACCAGGAGAATCAATGTCACGACCTCATCCATTATGAACACAGACACCAGAACACTTTTTGTCAGTGTGAATCTATTTGGGATCGTATTGCCTGGAATCTTGCTGTTCTCATTCACTGCTTGTTACCTCGAGTGGCTTATGAGATACCTCCTCATATTGACTGGCCTTCCTTTCCTGAATCATCTCTCTCCACATTATCTCTTCTGTCACTACATACCAGCGCCTCAGTTATCCTTTGTAACTTTTCAAACAAGCCAAACTCCTACCTGGTGGTTTCAGTTTTGATTTTGGTTTTGGTTTCCACAGAAATGAGCCAAATCCACCACAACAGCCAAAGCACCAAGCTACTATTGTTATTCTTCAAGATCTGATTTAAAGACTACAGTCTTAGATAGACCACTATTATCCTCTGCCACCTAGGTCAGCTCCCCTCCTGTCCTGAGAATGTCCCGACATTTTCAACACCTGTCATGTGTGGGAGGATTGTATTATCTGTATTCTTTTGACTTATCATGCATTACCCACACTACAGCAGAAACAGAGCATTTGCTTCTGATTGATGTAGCTTCAGCGACAGGATGGTGAAGGAAAGCACCCTGGATGTGGACAGCAGGGTTTTTAAGTGTGTCTGAAATGTTTTACAGAGAAAGACAATGGGGAGGAAAAGCTATACTGGGCCACACATTCAACATCTCTGATGATTCAGCTCTAAGAAGAATTTGGATGAAGACAATAAAAAGTGTTATACTTGGCAATGGTGAGGTCAGGAAAGGCAACAAACCTTTGAGCCAGAGGCAATGCAGAAGAGTAGTCAAGAAAAGGTTAAGGCCTAGCACAGACACCGAGGGCAGAGGTGATGTATGGATGAGCTCTTCCTGGAGTGGGTCATAGGAATACGTGGTTGCATGCTTATGTCCTTGGGTTGTGAGAAAGTATGGAGGAGTCCGTACAAGCCAGGAGCTCCTCTTTATAGTTCAGGTCAGTAGGCTGTGAGGCATGCTGGGAAAGCATGTTCCCTGTAGAACACAGTAGTGTTGTCGCCATCGTCACCATCCGAGAGGAGATGCTGAGAGTCAGTCCCCTCAGCTGCCACTCTTGCCAGAGAATCCACTCGGTCATTTAACCAGCAAGGGATTTGGTGAAGGAAACTGAGAACCCGGTACAATTGGCCAACTGCTGGCAGGGCAGGCACCAAATTGGGCTTGCAGGGACACTGTTCATAAGCCCAACAGAGAACTGGCTTATTGAATGACCTCCGCCACTATCCAGAAGCTGTGCAGTCTGCCCCATATCAGTTACATGAATATCTCCATTCTCCCCACACTGGCTCCAAAATCAGGTCCTACACCAAACTCCCAGCTGCGGCTCTAACACAAAGATGCTTCGGAAAGACAGCACTGAGGTTCAAACTTGAGAGATGAAAGGAGAGACGCTGAACGAGACTATTGCATCCACCCCAGATAGGTCTCTATACGGCATTTCCTGAAGCAAAATTAAGACCATTTTCTTAGGAAGTATCTTGAGAGGAAAAAGTATCCTGGGAGCATACTTTTGGGACATGCTGACCTAATTCTGCCTTCTTATGGGGGCAGCGGGGAGTGGATACCCAGAAAGGTCAGCTGTCTGACTGACCACACACACACACACACACACACACACACACACACACACACACACTGTGAAAGAAGCAACAGAGCCAAGTCTCCTCTTCTGAGTTCTCTAACCTGGCTCCGGATGCCTCTCACCGACCATCTCCATCCAGTCAACAGCTGCCTCCAAGGACCACTTGGAAGAGGGTCTTTTGTGACCCAAAGCAAAGAAGAGGCCTTTAAGGAAGCTTGAACTGAATGCCTGAATTACGCAACAATAGAGCAAGCTAATAAGCTCTCCTGAACCTCCAATTAAGTACGAGGATAATTGTACCCCGCAGCTGGGAGAGCAGGAGAGGCTGCAAGCAGCAGAGAGCTGTCAGTGGCCAAGCTACTTTTTCAAGCTGCCGTTTCATCCTTGCTCTTTTCAGCAGGGAAGGAGAGGGGAAGAAGAAGGAAGAAAGACTCTTGGCCAGAGCCCTCTCTGGATGGACTGTGTTGACTCAAAAAAAAAAAAAAGTCTTCTCCTGTTTTGGCGAAAGGAAAGAAGCCCGCTGTCCCTGCCTGTAAACCTGGCTGGAAGAGAAGGTGCTGACAGCCAACAAGAAAGGACTCTGTTAGGAACACATCTGCCTTTGTGCCCCTGGTGTTGGCCTCAAGCTTTCATCGAGTCCTTTCTGAAGTCGGATTTTTTTTTTCTTGCTGTGAGGTTCCACAGCCACCTTGCCGTAGTCAGCTTTGAGGCCACTTGCATGTCCCTAGGCAAGTTTAATCCCTTTCTAGAAATCATCTTTTACCATGTATGATACCTCCTGGCCACCTCTCATTCCTCACAGATCTTGTTTATCTTGGAGTCTCTGCTTAGCATTTCGGAATGCCTTTTGTGCGACTTTAGTTACCGTGCTTAGCGACTGAATTATAATCATGGCCCTTCCTTCTTAGACCCCTTAGACGAGGAAACATCAAAGACAATAGCTTCGGTGGTAGAGAGAGAAGCTTCCAGGTTCACAATAATGATTTTCCCCCACCCCCAGAGAGAATGCAGAATCTCACCCAAACTTCCTTGTTCGGGTAAGCAGGTACGTTTTCATGTGGCAAGATGAAAATCACGAAGTGAGTTGCTCAAAACTCACACACACACACACACACACACACACACACACACACCTAGATAATCAGATCCAAATCAACAAGATTTGTGCGGCAGATAGGAACTGTCAGAGTGACAGCTGTCAGAGAACGAAGAGTAACAATGACAAAGACAGCCATTGCTGTCCCTCAACCAGCCCAGCCACTCTACCCCCACTGTGGAGCATCAAATCTCCTGGAGCTTTGAAAATCTCCCATGTTTCCCAAGGTACAACCCAGACCCATTTAATGAGGCTTTCTGTGGGGTGGGACCCAGACATGAGTCTGGGATTCGCATACACAGAGCTGGTTGCGATCACAAATTGATAGCAATTCCTGTAATATAAATGTTTACCCTTAATTCAACATGCCACATTTATTTGGCATTATGAAAACACAGCCAGCAGGAAACATAAAACGCTTCACAAAATCAAAAGCAATTTCACAACTCATTTAATCTTCCCATTAGCCCCCTGACTCATGCCCTGTTTGGGTAGATGCAAAAGCTGGAGTTAGAGGGAAACAAGAAAGCCGAGCGCCCATTATCTGATACCATAGAAGGAAGAAGCAGAAAAACAAGGTGCCAGCCTCGAGTATTGACCTCACGGACAACAGTACCTCAAAACATTAAAAGAATTTTTTTTGTAGGAAAGGGTGTGTGTGTGTGTGTGTGTGTGTGTGTGTGTGTGTGTATGTGTGTGTGTGTGTGTGTGTGTGTGTGTGTGTGATTATTATCTGAACTGTACAGGTTAGGAAGCTGAGAGGGGTCAGAGATTTGCCCAAGTCAAGAACTGTGGGCTTGAATGTGTTTGACTGCACAGGAACCATCTGACTCATGGGGCGGGGCAGTGGGCAGGGCAGGGGATGTGTACGCTATGCGTGAGAAAGTTCTTTCTCCTTTCTGATCCTTTAAGATCCTTCCTTAGCCTCTGAGCATCTTTTGAGCAAGTCAAGTTCGATGTCATCAGGTCTCAAACATCCAGCTCCTGTTAATTTCCTCCATGGATACTGCTGTGGCCCTGTGTATTCATCCCTAGGACACTTCTTCCTCTGCCTATATCTCTGTCACCTCCATCACGTAGAACATTGGAAGGCAGGCATGAGGGACAAGGGCCAATGTCTTTACCTGACAATCTGCAGCTTTGCTGTGTGGCTAATCATGATTCTAAGAGGGTGGTAGGGTTTGTATCTTCTACAGACTTCGACTCCAAGGCTGCACACCATTACATTTATATCTTATTAGCTGAAAGAGACCACAGGGTAACTTGTGTTGTAGAGAAATAGACTTTTCCTGTATAGTGAAAGAGAGAAAACACAAAGGCAATGTGCAAGAAGCCTGGATACAAGGATCGGGGAAGAACCGTGACCATTCTTATTCTTTTTCAACAGTCCGCTCTAATAAATCTCCTTGGTGTCTATATTGTGCATCAGTGCATCAGTCAAGTGAAGATACATTGAATGATAAGACAGATAAGCTTAGCTTTTTGTTTTGTTGTTCACAATCCAATCCAATGGCAAGTGCCAAGGAGAGTAGAATCTGTCAAGTGATTTTATTTTTAAGGACCAAGGTTTCATCCTGTTTCATTCTGAGACCTCAAAGTCACTCCACAACTACTCTTTGGCTAAAGAAGAAAAAGACTTGTAGGATCTCGGAGAATGCTGCAGAGGCCAGACCTGGAACGACATATATCTATTTCATTGACTTGAACTTTCCGCACATTCCATTGAGCATCTTAGTACCCAGACAACCAGAAGCATCTTTGCTGCCAAGGAAGAAAGTGAACCAGGTTCAACTTCATTGTTGTACTGGCTGGTTCTGTGTGTCAATTTGACACAGGCTGGAGTTATCACAGAGAAAGGAGCTTCAGGTGAGGAAATGCCTCCATGAGATCCAGCTGTGGGGCATTTTCTCAGTGATAAAGGAGGGAGGGCCCATTGTGGGTGGAGCCATCCCTGGGCTGGCAGTCTTGGGTTCTATAAGAAAGCAAGGTGAGCAAGGCAGGAGAAGCAAGCTAGTAAGGACCATCCCTCCACGGCCTCTGCATCAGCTCCTGCCTCCTGACCTGCTTTGAGTTCCAGTCCTGATCTCCTTTGGTGATGTCTGGGAAGTGTAAGCTGAAAAAACCCTTTCCTCCCGAACTTGTTTCTTGGTCATGATGTGTTTTCCAGGAATAGAAACCCTGACTAAGACAATTGTCTTTGGTTTTATGGCTTTCATGCACATTTCAAGACAGTAGAAGTCTATTGTATCTCTTGTCCACCGTGGTCAGTGTCTTTTCCTCTGTACACCAAAGGGACTGCTGGAGCTGGACAATGCCCTCTCTCCCTCACTTCTCCTGCCTTTGTGGAGCTTCAGAAATGGATGTCTTTATGAAGCACACCTTTCTTCAATGGGAGCACACTTGTTTTACTTAAACACTTGTCAGGTGTCAGACTTGCATCCACATCCATCCGTGCTTCTGCTGCCCTTGCTGACTCCTTCCTGAGCTGAGGGAGCATGGTCCACCATCACTCTCTCCATGTTCCTTCCCAACATCAGATCACTGTGTCTTCCAAGCTCCATACACTCCCTGTACAAAGAAGGCAAATACACGGGCTTCATACTTCAGCTGTACCACTGCAGTTGACTGTGTCATCTCTGGCTTAACTCTGTTGCCTGACACGTCTGACTTGAATTTTCTCATCTTTCACATTAGGGTGTTCTGACCTCCCAGAAACATGGACAGGGCAGCTGGCTCAGTGCAGGTAATCAAGTCTTTCTCAAGCCTTCTAATTTTCTTCTGCCCTTCCTTTCTTGTATCCACTTACAACCGCCTTGCGAATGTGGCAGGGATGAGGAAGTGATTGGGAGTAGAGCTCTGGTGAATGTTATGAAGAGACAAGGTTTGTGCTATATGCAACAGGGACCTTGGACACAACATGTATGAATACAAATTAGGGATCATGGAGTTAAATTAAGGAAAGGCTAAGGCTGACGAGAAGGCTCAGAAGGTAAAAGTGCTTGCTGCAAAGTCTGATGACTTAAATTCAATCCCCCAGGGTTCATATGGTAGACGAATAGAAAATAAACTCAGATACTGTACTGTGACTTTTGCACATGTGTTGTGGCATGTGTACACACACACACACACAGAGAGAGAGAGAGAGAGAGTAAGAGTATAACTGAATTAAAAATACAATTTAAATTTTTTAAAGAAATTCCCATTTCATTTTCTAATAAAAGGTTTTTAAAATGTTTTCATATGTGTTTATGGGTGTACATGTGCACACAAGTGTGGTAACACATGTACACATGCATGCAGTTATATTTGAGGCCAGAGTTTAACACTAGGCATCTTCCTTAATCATTCACTGCCTCACATATTCAGGCAGGGTTTCTTACTGAACCTGGAGCTTAGTGGTTTGGCTAGTCCAGCTACTGGTACCCTACTTGCTTCATGTGTCCTCTGTCTCTGTCTCTTAAACTCTGAGATTAGCCATGTAAACCCAGTGTTTCTGCATCTCTGTGGGTGTTGTGGACTTACAGTCAGTTCTCCATGCATGTGCAGTAAATGCTATACCAATTAAGCCATCTCCCCAGACCCACCCAATGAAGATTTTTAAAACAAAAGGTCATTATAGCAGAGAGCTCAGAGTTGACCGCCTCACCTGCGTAAAGAAGCACCTTCCACCACAATTCCTTCATCTACTAGCTCAGGCTCCATCTTGAACCCTGCAAGGCCGGGATAGCTGCAGGGCGATACCCTCACCTTCATAGTGAAAGCATGACTCGGCCAGCCAGGTGTTGAGTCATCACTAGATGGCAGTAACATCTAGTTGATTAATTTTCAAAGTCACCCCCACCCCCCAGTCTCACTTCTGTGTCTATTTTGCTTCTGTTTGAAGCAAAGACTTACTCAACACAAAATAGAAATGACCTAGTGTTTATCTCTGTTCTTATTTTGAAGTTGACTTAAAGGCACTGTATTTTAAAAGGCAGGCATCCAGGCCATTTCTCAAGCTACAAACCACAAACTTCCCTCCTGGACTCTCATAGCTCCAGTTTGGGGACTTCTATTCTGCCTAGAACATGAATTAAAAGGTCAAGTATCCAGTATCCTCTGTACTGAACAAGGAGTCATGAGTTTGGGACAGTTTCTTTCTTCCTTAAAAATGAAAAAAGGGAGACATTAACAAGTCCTCTATGCACCTGGTGGGGATAAGATGACTCGCCTGAAGCCATTTGGCTCACTAAACAGTTTCTGTTTTGCTTCACTTTTATTTTCTCTCCCAGACCCCTCCTTTTCACCCACAAACTCATTTCTACATTCAATGATGGATTTTTGTTCAAGACTTGATTAGAATAAAGATGAAAGAAAAATGTAGCATTGTTGAAAAAGCAGTCTTACGATAATGGCCTAAAACCACTGCAGTGTTCTGCCTATAGCAAGGAATCTGGGCATATGAGTCCTAAATTGTTTCAAGAAGAGACTTAATGGGGTGTTTTTTCTTAATCCCACAGAACTGTTCTAGGCCACTCCTGGCTTCAAAGTCTTGACTTCTTCCAGAGGACTGGATCCAGATCTCTCTATCTCTATAGGTAGGGCTCAATCCACCTGGAGAATATCTAGCAGTCCTAATGGATATTGACACCAAATATCTTATTCTCAGTGTGAAGAAGATTCAGTTATTGATAGACAGAGTTTGGGGATGGATCTTTAGAAACTTTGCATTGCTGTCTACAATACAATCCAGGCTATAGTTCAGCATAATGAAGACATATACATATATACATATATATTTCATACACACATTACATATACATATGCATATGCATATACATATACATATATATGTACATACACATTGTATTAGTTAGGGTTTTACTGCTATGAACAGACACCATGACCAATGCAAGTTTTATAAAAGACAACATTTAACTGAGGCTGTCTCACAGGTTCAGAGGTTCAGTTCATTGTCATCAAGGTAGAAACATGGCAGCATCCAGGCAGGCATGGTGCAGGAGAAGCTAAGAGTTCAACATCTTTATGTAAAGGAAGCCAGGAACAGACTGGCCATTCTCAGGCATCTAAGAGGAAGATCTCTAAGCCCAACCCCACAGTGACACACTTCCTTCAACAAGGCCATACCTTCTAATAGTGCCACTCCCTGGGACGAACATATGCAATCCACCACACACATTGAAATAGACAAGACAGACATTGACACAGACATAACCATTGAGATAGCTCAGGTGCTGACATCAGCTTACACTCACTACCCCTGGGTCTATACCTGTCTCTATCATGCTTTTGCGAATGACCTTACTGATGACTTGTATGTGGTAAGTGTTGATTAGAATTAAATTGTTGGGCAAAGAGCACTCTAACAGGCAGCAGGAAGGCACATAGTATGAGGTCTTATTCTAAGCAAGAAGACAAGATTAGTAACTGGGTCACTTGAGCTAGGATCTCCAGAAAGGGGACTAGTGTACTAGGTAACTTAACAGTTCAGTTGAAGGAGACTCATTGAGGGTGCAGTTTTGTTCTGTAGACCAAGTGGATATAGGAAAACCAGGCAGAAGAAGGAAGCTTGGCCCACGTTTATTCTGGACACCAAAGTCATCAACATCAGGAGTAGTTCCTAGACCTAAATGCCAGCAGTTTGCTTGGGAACCCCTTTGTCATCCACTGAGTCTTGGGTCTAGTAAGTAGAGTTAATAAACCAGCCAAGAATGGGGAACTATGTTACATTATTAGTTTTCATTGAGAAATGCTTGAGGGAAGATGAGTCTACAGCTAGAGAACCAGCTATGACCAGCTGCGGATGCATCAACATTGAAACCAAGGCTGAAATAAACCAAGACACAGAATTTAAAAATCTGTGTCTCCTATCGGGCTGCAAGCTCCTTCAGCCCCATAGGAGGAACAACAATATGAGCCAACCAGTACCCCCAGAGCTCCCAGGGATTAAACCACCAACCAAAGAGTACACACAGAGAGACCCATGGCTCCAGCCGCATATGTAGCAGAGGATGGCCTTGTTGGACATCAAAGGGAGGAGAGACCCTTGGTCCTGAGAAGGCTCGAGGGGAATGCCAGGACAGGGAAGGGCGAGTGGGTGGGTTGGTGAGCAGGGGGAGGGGGATGGTGGTTTTCAGAGGGGAAACCAAGAAAGGGGATAACATTTGAAATGTAAATAAAGGAAATATCTAATTAAAAAGAAGAGAGAAAAAAAGAAAAGGAAAGAAAAGGAAAAAAATCTCTGTCCGTGTGTGTGTGTGTGTATGTGTGTGTATGTGTGTGTGTGTGTGTGTGTGTGTGTGTATGTTTCTCAGTCACTCTACACCTTCTTTGAGGCATGGTCTCTCACTGAACCTGAAGCTCTTCGATTTGGCTACTGAGCACCAGGGGTCCTGGTGTCTCTGACTCTCCAACAGTAAGATCACAAACAAGCCTTTGTTACCACTACTTTTCACATGGGTACTAGGGATTCAAACTCAAGTCCTCATGTTTGGGTGACAAGCACTTTACTGAAACTTTACTCTCCAGTCCCCAAAGTAATATCTCTTGGCATGTCTGTGTTAGATACCATGTATCTCTTGACCTAGGTCAGAATCTACTGGAACTGAATTAATATATGATACTGACAGGCAGAAAGGGAGAGAGACTAGGAGGTTAGAAGCCATATTTTTATCATGAAGAAAAAAAATTCAAGGCTGCAATTTAGTTTTTTTTTCTTCAGTTTCTATTTTCTCTTTACTTTCAAATTTACCTTTTTCTGTGAATTTGAACACACACACACACACACACACCACATAAACTCATAGATGATATAGGAAAAGCAAAAGAATTCTGAAGAGGAATATTTGGGTCTGTATTAATATAAGTTCTTCCTAATCTCTACTATTTTTTTCATCATTTGGGAGGAAATATTTTAAAAGAATAATCTCATTTCCCCCCTTCTTAGAAAATTTAATTTTGATTACAGGACATCAAAGCAAACCACAAAGACAATGGCTCCTTTCTGGAGTGGCAGTACAGTAGTCAACATTAAACTATATACCAAAATAGAATATATATTTGTAGTCATGGAGTAAAAGTAAGAAGGAATTATGGAAGAATATCTGAATTGTCCTCTTAGCCCGATAAACAACTGACCTTTTCCACATTTTAAAATTTGAGAATGCCAGGCCAGAGGATGTGGATCAAAGTGAGAGCACTTGCCTGGCATGGGTGAGCCTGGTACCTCAGCACCAGGGAGAAATACAGCCATGGTTATATAATATGCTATCTTCCAAATGGCAGGCTATCCATTAGAATGTGAACAACAAGAAGGGAAGGAAATCTGTCTGTTTGCTATAGGTTTGGGATGCACAGACTATACTGAAAACTCAATAACTCTTGTAAATCAAAGAGTGCATTCAGGGTTTATGGGATGACAATTTTAAGCATCCACTCTTATGAAGCCTTGTGTCTATTTCAGCAGGAGCTCAACTCTTTTCTCTAGCTGTCTTTCTATCCCTTCCACTTAGCACAGTACAGAGTGCTGAGGTGGGCTGACAACTGGAGGAGCTCAAACACCCCATTTGGTTCTGCTTTGATTAAAAAAAAAAAGAATCCAGTGGCAAGACCAATGGATGAGAGTAATTGAGGACATAGAATTTTCTGGAATCACTCTAGAGTGCACAAATTAATAAAGTTAGAACAGGCATAGGACATGACCCTCTAGCCTTTGCTCTCCATCACACAAAACAGATGGAAAGAGATATTCCTTCCCTCTATGGCTATATTCTGTCCCTTGACTTCTTTGTCAATGGCCCCATGAGCATAGCCTGGTGCACAGTTAGTACTCCAAGGATAAAAGTAACAAAGGGTACCACTTGCCACTTTCCATAAAACACAATCCTGCCAATGGCTTTTTTCAATCCCAAGTCATTGTAGCTGCTCATTATTTGGTTGATGCAGGGACCACAGTCAAGATATAATTCTGTCAAACTCGGTCAAATCTCCTGGTGTGATTTTTGGTTTGTGACCCTATTTCCTCCTGTTAACTTAGTTGCTGAGCCCTAAGAGAAATCAGAACCTATCTTCACTAGAGGCTTTTTTTCCCAACGCATCCAAACTTTCATTTGTAAGACCTAATCTTCATGGATCCAACACTTACTTTCCTCACGTATTTGTTTCTTAGTACTTGGCAGCAAATAGGGAAAACAGCAACAAGACTCAGTTTCAAATACAAGTCATAATCTGTAAGATTAGGCACTGGGGTAAAAGGTCATGAGCTTCATACACAGAATTATGCATCTAAGGGGATATTAATGGCTTCTCAGGAACAAATGTGTGAGCAGTAAGCCAGATAACACAGTTCATTAAGGATAGAGTTCTCGGATAGAGCCCAGCAGGAACAGATGCCAACGCCTCAGCCCAACTCTGTAGTGAGAAACTTAAGAATTTTCTGAGACTCTACTGACCTTCTGTTGAGTGCTTGGCCAGTACTGTGAGTGTCCCACAGTGGGGACCTAAGAAGGCTGAAAAGATATAACCAAAACCTTTTTGTAGAAACCTTCAAAACTAAAACTGAGACAGAAATGGATCAAAATTCCATCTCCTGTTTTATGATCTCAGTCCACTAAATTTATGATCTCAGATCTCACAAAGAGTCATCCGTTTTTGAGACAAGTATCACTCTACATAGCCTTGACTATCCTGAAACTGCTATGTAGACCAGGATGGCTTCAAATTGCCACTGGCCCACAAATGCTGGGTTTAAAAGCATTGTCAAACCCAACTCCTCACCCTCTTAATTCAAGTTTTCCCTCACGAATAAAGAAAATAAACTTTCTTGGCAGATGTATAATTGCTGGCAAGATTATCTATCTCAGCATAGTGCCTGGTTTTTACAAAACAATCAGTCCACTAGGGTCAGTGTTATCATTGTTGTACTGTGGATTGAATGGTCCCTTGCTTTTGGCTGGTAGGTGGTGGCTCTACTGCTAAGCCATAGCCCTTGCCCTTAGTATCATTATTTTATAGCAGTTTTGTGAGATAGAACTCACAGCATACATACAACTCACCCATTTCAACTCAGTGATTGCTAGTATGTTCAGAGTTAAGCAAGCATTGTCACACATACAAGAGGAAGTTTCAAATATCTTATCATCCCCAAACAAAACTTCATGACCATCCATAATCAATCTCTTTCCCTTTAAATCCTGGGCAATCACTAATAGACTCTTTTGTCTTTATGGATTTGCATTCTAGACATTTCATCTAAGTGCAATCATGTGATTCATTTCATTTCCAGTACCAGGCTTCTATTAAGTTGGTTGTCTGACTTTCAGTCAATGTAACATTTTCAGTTTCATTTATGTAACATGTAGCATTTATTTCTTGTAATTATCAAGTAATGTTCCATTGTATGGATATACCATAGTTTACTTACCAGTCATTGGAACTTGATTGTTGGCATTATTCAACTTGCTGTTGGCATTATTCAACAACAAAATGCTATACTTAATGTGCAAATTTAGTTCCTGTGTAGACCTTTTTGTTACATATCTAGAGTAGATTTCTACCAAGTTTATGTCTAATCTTTTTTTTTTAAGAAAATACCATGTGTTTTCTTGAAAGTGGTTGCCTTGTTTTACAGTCTGCTGAGCCATGTATAAGGGTTTCACCTTCTCCATGTCCATCAGTTGTCAGGCACTGTTTTTGCTACAGCTCTCCTAGTGGCTGTGAAGTGACTTTAGAGTTATAGTTTCTTCATAGCTTTTGACCCAGCTCATAGTTTTTCTGTCTGCATTCATTTGCACATCTACAAAGAAATATCTTTACTCGATTCTCTATCACTTTTAATTGGGTCGTTGGCTTCTACTTTATAGTTAGGTTGTTCTTTATCGAGTTGGGATACAGGCCCTGCTGTGGTCTCAATGTGTCTCACAAGAATTTTTATAAGTCACATGCTGAAACTTAATCAGCAACATGACAGTTCTCAGAGATGGGGACACTAAGGGAATGATTAAGTCATCAGAGTAGGGCCCTCGTGAGTGACATTAACCCCTTTTAAAAGAGGTGCGTGGGAGTTGTCAGTCTCTCCTGCCTTTCTGTCTTGTACAACAACAAGGCATCATCTTAGGAAAAGAAAGAAGCCCTTCCCAAACCCTGATACTGAGGACATTGATGACAGAGGCTTTCAGCCTGCACACTGTGACAAGAAAGTCTGTCTTCCCCATTTATTTATTACCATGCTGTGGTATTGTTCTCTAGCAGCAAGACCAGAGGGTTAACAACCTGCCATCTTTTCACTTTTTAAGGCAGTCTTTGAAGCACAAAGGCTATGAAATGTGGCTGAGTATCTAATTCCCCTCATGCTTGTTGTGCTCTGGGTACCATATCTGAGAAATCACTGCCAAATCCCATGCCCTGAAACTTCCCCCTCCTCCTCTAAGGGTCCAGTAGATTTTGCTCTTGCATTTAGAACACTGATCCAATATGAGTCACTTTTGTGTATGACAAAAGGGATGGGTCCAACTTAGTTAGCACGTGTAGATCCAGGTATCCTGGCCATTGACCAAAGCAGTATTTTTCCCTATTGAGGTTTCTTGACCCCGTTTCTGGAAAAATCAACTGATTATAACAGATAATTTACTCTCAGATACTCAATTCTACTTTATTTATTTATATATCTAGCCTTGTGCCATTAGAATGTTATTTTGATTACTGTCTGTAGCAAGGTTTGGAATCAAGAACTTCACTCCTTTGCTCTTTTTCTGAATGTGTGTGTGTGTGTGTGTGTATTACATTTTCTGACAACAGACCATTTTGCTTATTCCTTTGCAGTCTGGATGCAGTTTGTTTCTTGCATAATTGTCGTGTCTAGTATATCTGGTACCATTCTGAGGTTTTGATTGTGAGCCTAGCCTTCATGTGCTGAGCCATCTCTCCAATCCCTCTGGCATCATTTTGAATAGACAGAGTAAGCGAAGACATCTTTATATCATTCATTCATTCATTCACATTTCGGGGTTGTTCATGCTTCAGATCAGGTTAAGCGAGATCCTTCCTCATGTTTGTTAAATGCTTTTGTTGAAAATGGCTGTCACTTCTACCACACACACACACACACACACACACACACACACACACACCAAAAATAATTCCTTTCAATGCCTGGTAGGACACCAGGATAACAGGATGAAGAGAGAAGCCACCAGCTGTTAAGCATTCCTGAAGCTCTTTGTGATCAAAATCCCTGTCATCTCCTCCCTTCTGGCCACCTTCTGCCCCAGCAGCACCCTTGTTCTGGCACAAGGCACACACCTACACTTTGATCTGCCTTGCTGGCATACATTTTCCTGGTTCTAGGGAGCATGACTTCCTGTCACTCTTCTTCAGGGCTCACATTCCTATTCTCCTCTTTCCAGGTGTCCTAGACTGCTTTGGCAGCTACTGGTGTTTGGAAAGCCGAAGGTCGTTTTTCAGACAGTAGAATTTCCTTTTCACTCTTGTACCCAGTCGGATTCCACAAATATTTTATGAGCACATTTTTATGCAAGGCATCATTCTTGTTTGAGCCTGAGAATACTTAAAATATCCCCATAAACATCTGGCCCCTCTTGGAAAGAAGAAAAAAAGTCTGAAAGGGGCTCTCTATGGCCATGGGTTATGACCAAGGCTACATATGTGTTAGGTGGCAAAAACAGGAATTGATTTCAGATTGGCCAATTTGGAGCAGAAAAAAAGAAAATGACCCTTTTATGGTTGCAAGTGCTGAAAGAGAACTCAGAGTTCCAGCTGTCGGCAAGAGGAGCTGGTGAAGTACTTCTTAGTTCATTTCCAATACAAGACCCTATGAACCCAATCTTTGCCATTTTGGCTGGCTTCTTCAGAAAGGTACACACACCCCCAGCCCATCCCCCAAGACACACTGAACCATCAAACTGTCTTCACTTCTCTGCATTTCACAGACTGGTCTCCACCAAGCCAACTCTTTCAAACATTGTCCATCTTCTAACTGCCCAGCGCCCTGCTCTTACTTTAAGACCCTGCTTAGTGTTCATTTCTCATAGAAAGACTTTTGCAGAAAGATACTGTGTAAATTTGTTTTTGTCATGAAATACCTTGGTTTCTCCATCTATGGTAATTGAGAGATTTGCTGGATATAGCAGTCTGGGTTGGCATTTGTGTTCTCTTAGGGTCTGTATGACATCTGCCCAGGCTCTTCTGACTTTCATAGTCTCTGGTGAAAAGTCTGGTGTAATTCTGATAGGTCTACCTTTATATATTACTTGACCTTTTTCCCTTACTGCTTTTAATATTCTTTGTTTAGTACATTTGGTATTTTAATCATTATTCGATGGGAGGAATTTCTTTTCTGGTCAAATCTATTTGGAGTTCTATAGGCTTCCTGTATGTTCCTGGGCATCTCTTTCTTTAGGTTAGGGAAGTTTTCTTCTATAATATTTTTGAAGACATATACTGGCCCTTTAAGTTGGAAATCTTCACTCTCTTCTATACCTATAATCCTTAGGTTTGGTGTTCTCATTGTGTCCTGGATTTCCTGGATGTTTTGGGTTACAAGCTGTTATGAGCACTATCAAGGTGTCGCCTCTTTAACACTGTCCTGGAGTTTAGTTTTCAGCACGCCCATGGTTCTTACCTAGCATCTTGTAACTCTCTAGAATACATTCCCTCCTTTCTGGGAAGACCCACCCAAAACCCAGAGGACTCGGGTGTGATATGAGTTTAAGACAATACAACTACTCTTTGAAACTATAAAGCATAACTCAGTGTTACTAGGGGACTGCCTTTGATCTTAGACAAGATGATAATGTAGAGAAGAGACTAAGGGCTTTCCGTGAGCCACTCACCAAAAGTGTTTCCTGGCTTATTGGAAAACTTGACCTTCTTATGCACTTCTCCTAGTCCAGAGACTAGTCAAGACTTGAGACTACCTTTGGGCTTAGAGCACGACTCATTCATTTCTTCAACTACTAGACAAAGTAGTAGTTTGACTGCTAGCCCAAATGCCTGCTCAGTGTCATTGAGCCAACAATGTTGGTGGAAAATTGAGAGATTTCTTTGGGAAGTAATGAAAATGTTCTAGAGCTGACTGTGGCTATGGAAGAGTCCCTTCTCCAGTGCAAACTGCTCCCTTACTTCCGTGACAATGCAAACAAGTATCAGCTTTGGAGAACGGCCACATTTGTGGTGTGGTTCTTGAACCTTTGGCCTCTCAGGCAAAGGCAAGGATGCCACCAGCTGAGAGACACAGACCTATTTCTTACATGGGTGATAGGTTAGATGCAAAGGGAATTTGGTGGGCCATTTGTTGTGACACTGGGACAGAGCCTTTGGAAGGCCAGCTTTTGCCTCTCCTTCCAAGCAAAGATCTGTAGGGCAGAAGCAGTTTGATAATACTTAATGGCCTCCCAAAACTCTTGGTATTCATCCTTGCCAATTTCTCTCCAAGCCTTGGCACACCTTGGGCTGTTAGGCGCACATGTTATTTTCATTTAAACTTGAAAGTTAAACCAGTGGTTTATCCCCCGGCCCCCTGGGCTTTCTGTTAACTCTGTCTACAAGCATGATTTTGAGAACTATTCCTCTTGGTCATTTATCTAACAGGACATACTGGGATTTGTACCTCCATCCTCCTTGCAGCTTTCACATTTTATTAAAACAGGATCTTTTTACCAGGAAATCAACCCAGACGGGGGAGTTCATTTGAGGTTGGAACTGTAAAGTGGCCAATTATCTCTCAGTCATTGGTTGCATATAGTCTTTACCCCAAGCATTGGAAATAAAGACAACATTTAGCAAACATTCTGCTCCAAAGCTAATGCTTTGGAAAGAATAACAGCATGTTGGGAATAAATTACATGGTCTTTAGTGCGTTTTAGTGTTATTGCCTGTTAACACACAGTGCGATGTGCCAGCTCATGAGAGAACTCCATTCTCTTAAGGAATCGATTTCTGATTTGTTAAGTGTATAGTGCCCAGATTATATCATGAAATAGACTAAAAGTGCAAGAGGCCATGAAGTTCAGGTCATCCTCCCATTCTGATACTCTCAAGGTCATTACCATACACTGGGTACCAGGGTGGGGGGATACCTTCTTTAAGGATTGTCCAGTTTCTTACTCATGTGTTATCTTGATCCTAAAATGATCACCAACTGTTCCTAATACAACTACCTTGCTAAAATACCCACTAGATACAGGGACTTTTGCAAGGCTCCGTGAGTGAATAGTAGGATGTCTATAAAGATGCATTATTCAATCTTTAGGGAACATCTTGAATTAACAAATCCATAGAAGCAAAAACTGGATCAGTGACTTCCTAAAGCTGGAAGGACAGAGGGACTGGCTGGGGAGGGATGGTTCACGATTGTGGGATTTCTTTAGGAAGCAATGGAAATGTTCTAGAGCTGGTTGTGTCTATGGAAGAGAGTCCCCTTTGCACTTCACGGTACTCTCCACCTTCCATGAAAATGCAAACAAGCGTCATCTTTGGGAAGCTGCCACATTTCTTGTGTGGCTCTTGAACCTTTGGCCTTCCCAGCAAAGGCAATGATGCCACCAGCTGAGTGACACGGACCCATTTCCTGCATTGGTGATGGCTCAGATGCCAAGGTATGCAAGGTATTTCTTTTCTCCCTACTCTCACCAGCCTCAGTAGGATTGTGGCACAGCCAGAGCTGCCTGCCCTTGGAGCAGCTGCTGGGTACCAGCCAAGGCTCCCTGAGGCACAGCTGTTTGTCGGCTTATGTGTATATTTCTTCACCGTCAACCTTCATAACTTAAAAAAAATGGAATAAAATTCATTTTAACTGTTCATTTATATCTTTTTTTCTTCTTTTGCTTTTTCTTCTTATGCTGTGAATATTTCTCTTTAATGGGAAGACACAACAGAATAGATATTTACATGTGCCCAAGTCTAGGCTTGATTCACCCTCTAGCATGGATGTAAATGAACTAAGATTTAGAGTAGGGTGACAACATATGCAAAGGAGACCGAAGAGAAGCCTATGGAGCTACACATTGAATTTTGGTTTTGGAAGATATTTTAATGAGAAACTAGACCACATAAAAACATTATTCTGTGGTTATCACTATATAAATATGGATCATACATGAGCAAAGGTTAGGAAGAACCATGCTCATCAAAAGGAGATTGTGACTACTCCTTGTTAAGCTCCTTTTAAGGTGTTTATCACTTCAACATCATTTTAATAATAGAGGAAAGGAACACAGAGTAATATGTCATAAGCACAAAATGGCCCTGCTCATTTCTTTCATTTTATGCTAAACATTTTACTATGAAATTGATCTTCATTCTACCATCTACTTCTTTCTTGAAAAATACAATTCAAGTTCATTGTCACCAAGAAGGGATGGACTAGGGACTAGAGAGATGGCTCAGCGGTTAAGAGCACCAACTGCTCTTCCGAAGGTCCTGAGTTCAAATCCCAGCAACCACATGGTGGCTCACAACTATCCGTAACATGATCTGGCGCCCTCTTCTGGCGTGTCTGAAGACAGCTACAGTGTACTTACATATAATTAATAAATAAATTTAAAGAGAAAGAAAGGGGATGGACTAGACTCAATTCTGCTGTCAATCACTCTATGAGACATTTCTACTCACTAGAATGATTGTGGCTGCCCACAGTCCTCCTAAGGAAAATGCTATTCTCATGGCTCGGGTGAGGAGGAGAGTATCTGATCTTCTTCCAGAATGGATAGCTAAGAATGGGTTATAATCCTAAGAGGCCTTCTTATACCTCAGTATGTGAATTCTCAAAGACTCAAGAAAGCACTTGAATGTCCTCCACAATTTATCTCAATAAAATGGGACTAGAAGGTCCAAATGACACGTGTAAATAACCTGGGTACCTTTGCCACTGGGCTGGGGAAGGTGCATATTCACGATCCTATCACCTACCTCAGAGCTGACCTGCAACTTTCCTGAGTCATCCTTCTACTATGGAGGTCAAAATTGGGAATGGTGATTGACTGGCTGCTTTCCTCCGGCATTGGCCTTCTGACACCCTCTTCAAAATGGTTGAACTTTATACTTTCTCTGGGGGATCTCCTTGAAGACCAAAGACCTAACTTTTCCTCTGCTATAAAATGGGGACATGCTCATGTATACTTTTAATGACTGCTGTGAGGGAAAAGTGAAGAGATGTTTGCACACTGAGCCCACCATACAGTGGGAGCTCCATAGTGTTATTCAGTTATTATAATTGACATTTCAAACTGTTAACATTGTTATTGGTATTAATTACTTCCCCAGTCTTTATCCACATCTAACCTTGAAGTATTCCAATATAGATGCAAAGGCAGGAGACTTGGAATCAGACTCTGCCATCCTACAGAATGGATACCTTTACCAAATTACTCTGCATATCAAAATCTACTTCCCTATCTGTACATCACAGATAGCAACACCCACCTCACAGGGCTACTGGGAAGATGGGATGTCATAAGACACTTGAAAATGACTGATGCATGGTAAGGGCTCAGTCAATAATGGTTGAATCAAGACTTCAGTTTGAGTCATTTAACCAGGTTGTCCCTTTTTAGCTTAGGTTTGCAACTAAAGAAGTCATCACACCCTCCCTTTATGCCACTTTGAGCAAAGAGCAGCAGGACAGCTAGCCAAAGCATGAGCAAGCTTTTGGCAGTCACCTCACTAGAGTTGATCACAAGACCTCCGTGAAGAACTTTGATGACTGGCTGTGCAAATTACGCTTATTCAAGCTGGAATATCACCCAAATGGGTTTTGGAACCACAGTGACTACATCCCAGCTGGACTTGGGAAGTGAAACTGTATAGCCAAGGTTTTTATTGTTTTGATTTGAAAGTGTGAATCATCAGACAAGCAATGTTCTACAGCCAGGTGCTGTGTTCTGATTTGGAGTCAACATCTACCTCTCTGGCAACTAAGCAAGGCAAGCGTGCTGTTGAGAAATTGCCCTGTGCTTGGAGACGTCTCAGATATCAATGTTAGAGTGGTTTAGGTAGAAGAAACTGGATGGTCACTAAAAGTTTTTAAGTTTTGGTGATCTCACATGTAAAATAGGTCAATAAAAGATACTGTGTGAGTTGTTTAGATTAAATGAAGAAACATGTGAAAAGTACTTGGGAGATAACTTGGTGCAGAGTATATGTTGAATATATTTTCTAGAATGTTCTAGTTATAATTTCAGAATCAAGAATAATGCTTGTGTTACTTTTCCGTTTCTGTGATAAAGTACTCTGGACAAAAGGTAACTTGAGAAGGAAAGAATTTATTAGAATTACACTTCCAGATCACAATCCAATATTGACAGGAGTCATAGAACTCAAGGCAGAACTCAGGAGGCAAGAAATATGGAGGAGCAATACTTATTGGACTGTTTGGTGGCTCACATTCAGGTAACTTTCTTATACAATGCAATTCCTCTCCCTAGGGATGTCAATGCCCATAGTTGGTTAGACTCTTTTACAACAATCGTCAAATGATAAGATCATTCAGATATGACCACAAACATGTCTGATCTGGGAAACTTCTCAATAAAGATAACTTCTTCCTATATGACTCTAGATTGTGTCAAGCTGACAATAGAAACTAATTGACATGCTTAGAATGCTGAGTCCTTAGAAAATTTCCCAGTTTCAGAGTCCTTATTTCTTCTCTGATTAGTTTATATTATTTTGGGATACATACATTTGCACATTATGATAGAAATGATGGCAAGTAGTTATTTCTCATGCATTAGAACTGAATATGATGACTATGTCTGGATGATCCGATATGATTGTGTGCAAAATAAAATAGAATGAAGCTTTGCAAGATAGTTATGAATTAAAGTAATGAATAGAAAGATAAGAAGGGAGTTTTATGTGAGGAAAGCATCTCTACAGAAACTGCCCATCATGCCCTGTTAAACTCTGGCAGCTTGAGCATGAGTATATATAAACAAATACATACACACATACACATACACACACATGCATATTGTCTTAGTTAAGTTACTATTACTTTGATGAAACACCATAACCAAAAGCAACTTGGGGAGAAAAGGTTTTATTTCCCTAACATTTCTATGTAACAGTTCATCATTGAAAGGACAGGAACTCAACCAGGGAAGGAACTTGAAGGCAGTAGTAGATGCAGAGGGCATGCAGGTATGCTGCTTACTGGCTTGCTCCTCATGGCCTGCTTTCTTAGAGAACACAAGACCATCAGTTCAAACATGGCCCCATCCACAGTGGGCTGGGCCCTCCCCTGTCAATCATTGAGTAAGGAAAGGTCTTATAGCTGGATCTTAGGGAGGCATTTCATCTGCGGAGATTTCCTCCTATCAGGTAACTTTAGCTTATGTCAAATTGATATATAAGACTCTCCAGAGTACATGAGCACACACACACACACACACACACACACACACACACACACACACACACACACACAGACAGAGAGACAGAGAGAGACAGAGAGAGAGAGAGAGAGAGAGAGAGAGAGAGAGAGAGAGAAATTTCAAGTTTTCCAGACTTTTCTTTCTGTTGACCTCTTGGATGCTAACTCTCAAATCCTGGTCATTCTCTGTTCAAACCTTTCCTTGTCAGTTCAATAAACAGCTCATCTTTAATGTTTTGATCATACTTTTCCCAACTAGTTTCCTCCAGTAGATACTATGGAAGAATTCTAACAGATTGCTTCTGATCCTTAGCATTGTGTTTTCAAATTGTGTAGAGGGAATTTGCTGTTTTTATGAAAGGGTGTGGCAAAACAATAGGTTCTGCAGGGAGAGGGGACAGGGAGTAAGGCAGGTTTGTTTCCTGATGAAAGCAGAAAGAGGTAATAAAATGCACTAGAGAGGTAAGTACAGTGGTAAACTCGAGAAACTGAGGCAAGAGGAGGGCAAGTTTGAGAACAACCTGGACTTCATAGAAAGGTGTATCTAAAATGGGGAGGGGGTGCACTAGAGTCATATGGAAGGATTTTGCTAGAAGCACAGACCATTTGATGATACAGTCCTCCTATCCCTGTTCTTCTGGGCCAATGAGAAAACTGGAGTTCTGTACTTTATGTGGTTGTAGATACCTGTTTCTGGTGGTTTTTATCATTGGTTTGCTCAACCTTCCTGTTACCAACCAGTTGGCTGGTGTCATTTTGAAACTTTACCTGAGTAGAAATTGGGGGCAGGCAAGGAGAAGGGCTTCGAGTGTGTTCTTTGGCTCCGTTTACATCTCTTGGTGTTGCGCAGCCCCAGCAGAGAGGCAGAGGCAGCAACAGGAGGTACTTGCATAGCTCTGGTACAGGACTTAGTAGTGGGACTCTCGGATGTACAAGTGACATATCCCTTATGTTGTCAAGGTGCCTTGGCCGTTAGCAGTAACTACCCTGTAGCTTCCAGGAAGTTCTAGGGAATTCCTTAGGTCTTTTGGTGTTAAGGCTCGTAGGGCTGAGGCTTTGACACTTATCTGGAACTCTGTTAGTTACCTAATTTTTCTTCCCTGAGACTTTACAGTCATCTATCTTTCATCCTTCGCTCCCTGCCTCTTTCTAGTTCCACCATCCCTCTTGCTCCTTCCCTGGCTGTTCTCCCCCACTGCGTATTGCTTCTTGTTGCTATGGCTGAAGTCACGGATGCTGCTTTTAAGGGGGCAGCTACTGGTGCTCTCCCACTGCTGCTGCTGCTTGAACGGCTATCTGGTGCCAATCTTGGGGCTCTGCCTCTTTTGCACATGTTTTGCAGCCAGCCTCTCTGCTGCTTGCTTCTGCAACCTACCCTGCCAAAGACTTGGCTTTGCCACTTCTCCTTCATCTAACAAGTTCCGCATCCCGCTGCGTCTCCACTCCACCGCCATGGCTGCTGTAGCTCAGGGTACCATCTGCTTGGCTGCTGCTGTCTCCATTCGGCTGCCTCTGTTGTCTCTGCTGATTCTTTCTTCATGTTACTGTGTCCTGCCTCCAACAAGGCAGGAGACCAGCACCTGAGGTTCTCTTTTTGAGTGTATGCTGTGGCACAGAGACACCTGGATTCACATGAATTTACATGAGAACATGTGCACTCACATTACATACATACAAACACCATATATATATACATACATACATACATACATACATGCATACATACATATATACATACATATATATATATACATACATGCATGCAGGCACAAACACACACACTCTCACACACACATACACTCTCTCACACACACATGTACTCCCATACTTGCACATAAATGCATTCTATACACACAAATAAATGTAAAGTTTAAGAAAACGTGAAAAGCAAGACAAAAATCTTCTGAGATGCTCTGATTTTCAGAAACAATATGAAACTAGAGTCGTGGGTTCTATTTCCAGGTTCACAACCCATTAGTGGAAACCTGCGGAGGTGTTACAAGATTTTCTTTGTTCTCTTCCCTATCTACAGAGTACAGTCTGTCACACTGACTGTGATCATTCTATGGGGCATCGTTATTGTGTAGAGGGATCCTGTAAAATCATACAGAACATCTTTTCAAAGGAAACTTGGGAAGACAGTCATATAAGAAAATGAAACATAAGGTCAAATTCAATCAAGTACAATTAATTTTTTGTTTGTTTGGAGGAAAGAAAATAATGACTACTATTTTTAAAGATTTCAAGGAACATTTATAATCTTTTTTACATCACAATATCCCTTTTTTACTTGGATCCAAAGAGGAAGAAAGATAGTATATTCTCAAAACCCCTTTTGTAAAATCCTCTTCATTTGTCAAGGTTGGAGATGAGTGTGGTGGGATTCTGGCTTAACTGGAGTTTCCTCTCCCTTTATATTGCTTAGCTGATTTTAAGAATACCAGGGTCTCATCAGGTACTAGAAGAAATTTGTTGAAGCAGTTACCCAAAATTGGATTGGCTCAAATCTCTTATTCTTAGCTAATCACTTGGAAAGTCTTTGTAATTGACCCAGGGAAGACAAATTAAATCCCTTTGTTCTTTTTGAAGACATGCAAGCCTCAGCTCATTCTAGGACTGAGCTCCTGGGGTCTTCACTTTTTCTTTGTCTTAGACATCTTCTGTAGGACGTTTTATCCCCCCCCACACACACACAACTCTGTGTGCACTTGTGCGCATGTATTTATGTATGGTATACAAGCAAAGATCAGAGGATAACTTTGGCTATGGGTTCTCAGGATGCCTCCATCTTTTTCTAGTAACAGGGTGTTCATTGATCTGACACTTTGCCAAGGTTAAGCTGCTCAGTTGGTGAGTTTTCAGAAATCTACCTGTCTCTACTCCCAATCTCACCATTTCTAGGATTATAGAACCAAGTCACTATGCCCAGTTTTTAATGTTGACTCCAGTCTGAACTTGGGACCTAATGCTCACAAGGCTCACATTGCCAAGTGGACTACCTTCTTTGCCCAGATTAAATTATTTGATCTTTAGGTAAGAGTATTGTCTTATTTTCATGAATGAATAAACTCATGTTAAATAATTTGTCCAAAACCACAAAAGTGGTATATACCCACAATCTTGGAATTTTGGTTTCTTTAAAAAAAAAAAATAACAACACAGAAATATGATAAGAATATGTTTTTGTTTTAATCCCAGACTTGGGATATGGGGATACTTCTGACTGTCGACAGCAGCTGACTGTGATTTTCCTCATGCCCTAGCAAGAGCATGATTTTGCCAGAGGCAAATTGTTTCTGTGATTGTGTGATGTTGGGAATTCTGCAGACTTTTCAGAGGGTTTATAAATGCTATGGCCCCGAGAGGTGTGGTGGGTTGTTGGCTGGCTGCTGTTGGTTGTTGCTGGTCATGGTTTGTTAAGTAGTCATGTGCAAAGAAAAACAACAACAAGAAATTAAATATCCTGCTGACGAAGATTAAACTTGCTCCAAGTAACTTTGCACCGCTAACAGGCGGAAATAGCTTAACAATAACATCACCCCTTTTCTTTTCTATCCTTTTTCTCTCCTATCTAGTGTTAAGGGGTTGAAAGGGTATAAAAGAGTAGATGGAAGAAGAACCCTCAAAGTAGCAAAGACAAGGTACAATGGAGGTGTCAGAGAATTGTTCACAAAGGAAGTGAGGTTCTGAAGGAGGTTAGGAGTATCAACCATTCTGGTAGGAAAGGCATTCTATGAATCAGGTCTGGAAGTGTATGGATTGGAAAACCTAGGACAGAAAAATTAGCTTCCAAACCATTTGCTAATGTCTATGAGCCATGTGACCCTGGATAGATCATTTTACATATCTGGGTTTTAGTTCTCTACTTCATGCATGTTTTGGGAGGAGGCTGAAGTGGCATGTGTGTGAAGAAATTATTGCCCAGGGGATGGAAAGATGGCTCAGCAGTTAAGAGCAATGGCTGTTCTTCCAGAGGACCTGGCTTTGATTCCCAGCCCCCACATGGTGGTCTACAACTCTCTGTAACCCCAGTTTTACATGATACCAGACATGAACACAGAGATAATGTGTGGAAAATGCCCACACACATAAAGTAATAATAAAATACATTTTCCCCAAAGAAAGTACTGCATAATCTAGGCTATAGGAGAGAGTCCCGTATTAAACTGTATTTCACAGCAGCATCACAGTTAAACTAGCTTTCTCATCTGGAACAGCATCATTAGAACCAGTATCCACTTTATTTACTCAGGATTTTTGGAGGTCATAAAACAACAAATGTAAAAATGATTTGTACCAAACATAAAATGAGCAAGCAATACTTTTGTCAGCACTTAAGGCTGTTGGATTTCCTTTAAGCCTGGGATAAACTCAATGTTGAGTTCACCATGTCCCAGAGGATGGTCCTAAACCCTTGGTCAAACATAAAGTCCTAGTTAAAAACAAAAACAACAAAAACAATGGATAACAAAATAAAGCAATAAGCCATGATTGTGACAGGAATTCTGTCAGGAGGAGGGCAGATGACAGAAATGGGAGGAAGAAGAGGGTAGAGGTGAGAGTAGACAATTCATTGTAACATCCAAAACTGTCAAAGAGCAAATTTAATCAATACAAAAGGGATGACCATACACAAACATCACTTTAAACTATAAAATTCAGTGACATTCATTGATAACATAACGATGTCGAAAATATAATCGTTAGCTTTGTCATTTCTCAAACATTTCATTGCTTTAATCGGGAACATTAAGCAATTAACACTCCTCCTTGCCCTTTTCTGCCCCTGGTAAGTTCTAATTTACTTCCTTCTAAGAATTTGCTCATTATAGATATTTTAGATAAATGGACTCACATACCAACATCAACAAGGACAAAATCTGGAGTAGTTTAAAAAACAATTTACAGGGGTAATAAGATGGATTTACAGTTCTTATGATTCTTTTCTTGTTTGACTCTAGCTACTACAGAGTCTTGCCACCAGCACTACAGGAAGCTTAAAATGAGAAGCAGACAGACACACCAATCCCTCTCTGAGTCATTATGTTTGCGTTTTTAAAGGTCTTCAATATACTGATCATTCAGTTGATCAATGACTTCACGCCAATGAAATTCCCTCATGGCGTCTTCCAACAAGATCCAAGACGAATGTCGTGGCTGGATGTGGTGCATGCCTTTAATCTCAGCACTCAGGTAGCAGAGGCAAGTGGACCTCTATAAGTTTAGGGCCAACCAGGTCTACAAATGAAATCCTGTCTTGAAAAAAATCTAGTATTCGTCAGAGATTTACTCTTCTATATAAGGCAAGATTCCATTGCATCTGTGAATAAAGAGAAAAATAGTAGTAAAGATCTATAAATTCCCTTTTGGTCCAAAGAAGATGTGAAGATGGTAAAGACTTTACAGTCTGCCATATGCCACTCTTGCAAATCCCTGAGTGAGAAAGGAACAGTATCTATGACAGCCCAGAGCATCAAAACTGGCTTTTGCTGGTAGAAATCAAGAGTTGCCTTCATCCTGGAAACAGGCAGAAAGCTTAGCTCTTAATTAACATGGTTCCTACAAACAGTGATTTCCAAGTAGCTGTCATGTTGAGGATAAAAATCAGCAGAACCCTTTAACATGATGCTGTTGCCATGTCCCTAGCTGATTGCAATGGTACTAGCAGCTTGTTTGCATCTATATCAAAGAAGACACCTGGACAAGGGGAAGAGATGGCCACCATAACAAACACCATTTCCCTCCTCACCACATTTCATGTGTTCTGATGCACTTTGAGTGTCCATAATTGTGTCCTAAAATGAAATTTCATGGACGTGAGAGAGTACAACAAATGCACCCTGAGTTACTCATGGGGTGACATTCACCCATGACTGTTGGTATTCAAGAGTATGAAACATCACAACATCAGGGCTCCATTGGGGCAAAATCTCTTCCACAAATCTCCTTTTAATAATGATCCTGAAATATTTTTCTGTTCCCAAAGTATATGAAATGGCAATATAAAGAATATAATCCATACATTTGTATAGATTAAGAATGTAATCAATACAAAGTTTAGGTAGAGATTTCTCAATATTCCCTTTCATGGTTAGATTTCAGGGATTGCCTGGGGACATAAAATACTTCTCATGCATTGAAGGAAGTTAACTTTACCAAGTAGGTTGTTGTTTCTCACCTCCTGCTGAGCAAGGTTATTGATGGAGATTTGTGGTGGGCACTGATAGCACGATGACCGCAGTCCAATAGTGTAGCACCATTTTCTGATGGGTTACATCTCCAATAAGCAGTCTATAGTAGTAAATGGTCACACCGCTCTGCAGCTGACTGGAAGCATTTTTATTCTTTTAGTATATTAAGAACACCAATCAATTCTCTTCTGTCTATAATAATTTCTGATGAGAATGAGAGTAATAGGGTTTTTCAAAGATAAAAAGGCTTTACTTTCTCTGGAGTACTTTGAATATTTTTCATTCCATGCGTGATAATGCAATGAATTTAATGGGTTTTCTTTTTTATGTATTTTTTTATGATTGGTACAGATACAAGACCTACCCACCCTTCTTCTATCCTGCTTACCCTTCCCTCCCCACCATCCCTTCCTCCCTCACTTCCCTCCTTCCTTCCTGCCTTCCATTTATCCTTTATGTTTTCAGTGTCCGGAATTCTTCATGTTTTGGAAGATGGAGATGAAGCCCTGGGCCTTGCACATGCCAACAAGGCGAGTCTCTACCTCTGAGCAACAAAGCCAAACCTTGTTTTCTGTTGTTGTTGTTGTGGTGGTGGTGGTGGTGGTGGTGGTGGTGGTGGTGGTGATGGCTTTTTGCTTTTGTTTGTTTGTTTTGTTTTGTTTTGGGACATGGTTTCACCATGTAACCAAGGCTCTCTTGCATTTGCACCCTGAGTGCTTGGACTGCCGGCATGTGCCATTATGTCTAGCTTGTAACATTTCTTGAATCAGTAGTTTGATAGTCTCAGCAATTTACTTTTTTCAGCCAGTATCTCTTCAAATGTTGATGGAGACTTGTTATCCCTCTTATTCTTGTCAGAATGCAATCAATCACACACTTCAGAACTCTTGGTTCATATGGCTCTCAGATACTTGTCTTTATTTCCTATTTGTCTCTTCTTTCCAGGATTCTGTCTATATATTTCTCTCTCATACATAATCACATTTATTTATTTATTCCCCATCACCTGTGTTTATTCTACCATATATTATTTCATTGCAGTTTTAGTGTTTTCCTTTCTTGTACTTTCTTTGATTACTTAGTTGAGTCCAATCCTCATCTAAAAATTACATTTTATCTAACATTGCAAGAACTAACATCATCTCTTACCAAATTAGATCCTGTTGTATATCTTTTTTAAAAAATCATCTTATATAAATAGAATATCTGATTTTCATGAAAGGCATTATGTATGAGAAAATATAACAAGAATTTGAGTCTTGAAGCCATATTCTCTTTAAGATAGGATTTGATTTTTCTTATGTCAGGAAGCTACAATGGAGACAGGTCCCAATAAAAATTTGTATCTGCTTATTTTAGAACTGGTCTTTGTTAATGAAATAATTTCACGCCATCACTTATAGATAATATGTCAAGTACATTCATCATGCAATAAGAAGTTGGCCTAGGATAAAGCAACAGAGAAAATGGGAGGTGATGTCTAATATTTTGTACCATACATGTCATGTTTGTCTTTCCTTAGTATTGGTTTTGGTGACAACAGACAGCCTGGGGTTTTCACCAGATGTTTACCTTTAATAGCTCCTAAATTTTATATTTTCCTTAAGACTCCTGAACCTCTGCTTAGCCTTCCAGCCTTCTTACCTTGGCTCATGAGTCAGCAACAAACCCAGGAGGAGCCACAAAGCTCTGATGGACTGCCCTGGCTGCCTATTGGACTTTCTGGTATCTTTAAGAATCACTTTTTGCAGAGCTCTCTATGTTTCCAAACAGATCTTTTAAATATAACCTAACCTTGATAGTTATTTTCCACAAGGTGGTTTGTCTGATATACACTCACCTGTCAAAGCCCTTCTGTTCTTCCTAGGTTGGAACAAAAAGCCAGAGACCCAGTTTCACATGTCCCTCAGATTGAAAGAACTCTGTTGTCCATGAAACCTCACTCATGGATGTGCTGTCTCTTTTATTCATCATTTGAATGATGCTGCTCCTTAGAATTTCTCCTTGAGCAGCAATGTCATGGTGTACTGCCTACATCCTAGTGAAACCCCATTTACATCTTCATCCCAGAACAGTTATCTGGGCTTCAAATATATGTCCAAACCCTCTGTGGAAACCCATTCAGCTGTCCACTGTAGTCATGGGGTCTAGAATGCCTACTGCTAAAGTCCTTGCATTCCCCTTCTCCTTTTCAGTGTCATAACTTTCTTTATTCCTCCTTCCCTGCCTTAATTGACTATGAGTGCTTGAGCAAAGATCCTACTCTAAATGATAGAGTTTATAAAGCCATCCTTTAGTCTTTCTTGAAAGGACATAAATCACTATTTATATGCGTGTGTTATACAGTGTAATATACATTGTCTATCACATATAGCATGACATATATTATTTATATGTGAAGTTACTGCCATACTCTCCCACTAATACATTGAGACTATCCTAGTTTAAGAGCAGTGATTTCTCTCCCATACTTCCTGGTATTTTGCTAACACAGCGATGACAAATACTTGTCACCTTATACCTGTTGTCACCTCCCCCCAACTCCTGTTCCCTCTGACATTCACAATTTGTATCATTTTTTTTTTAATTCTGATGAAGACAAGCACAGCTTCGAAATCTTTCTCAAAACTGGATATAAAGTTAAACTCACTTACCATTTCTCTGTGAGTGTTCTCTACCAAATACCATGGATTGTGTCACCAGAGATACTTCCCCAAGGGAAATCTGACCACTTCTGGCACATGTTTAAGAACCCATGAGTATGGTTTACCTCTTATTTATAAAATAAGGGAAGAGTTTCTAGTCAAGCCTTGTGCCTTTTACAGTAAATCCACTTCCAATGGAATTCTTTACCCTTCTTTATCATGGGTGACAACAAACTGTATGTATGGTCCCAAACAACCTGTTCTGCCCCACACCTACAACTCAAAGGGCTTTCAGATTCCCTGTGTTTGTTTTATTCCTTCCAGAACCCTGATCCCTGTTGACTCTCTATCCATTTAACTCCCATTTCCCTCTGTTTTTCAGACATCTTGCAACAGAATTCTATCTAGATCTATGCTAGAGCTATATTTCCCTACAGCATAGTACTTTCCATTCACATGTTCCCAAATATTTGCATAGATATCTGTCCAGGAGATCATCCCAGGTAATAACTGTTTGCTAAGTTGGTGCCAATTGCCTAGCAGGTGCTCACTCACCTACACACTAACAGAATAAGAAAGTGGGCCACTTTCCCCTTCACATGAGAGTACTGTCACCTATTTTCTTTCTGCCATTAATTCATGAAATGCTTTTCTGTATTACTTATTCTGAGAGAGTCAAAGGACACCATCCAGGGCACAAATTCATGATTTCTTCTGAAGCATCGCACTGTATCCAAAGCACCAAGAAGCGTGTAAGAAGTTTCCTTTAAGTCGGTTCACACAAACATTTCAATCTGTCATGCTCCTTTCCATGGGTGAAAGACCTGAAAATGAAGTATTTGGCTCTTGGAGAGTTATGGTACAATTCTTGGCTCACCTTGATAAATATTGATCTTGTATAAATTACTCAGGAGAGGCAGACGATGGTTCTCTGGGCAGCACACACGCCTCCCCCCTCCCCCTTTATGCAAAGACATAAATCATCCATGAATAGAGCCCCACATGCACTATGAATAAGTCCCTTGGATTCCAGGATGACTGATACTCAAGTATTTTTCTCATTTGAGGGCAGACCTAAATTTAAGCAAGCAATCAGACTACAGACTCTGTGAAGTTACAATGCCCTTTTGTTCACAGTAAGGTGAGAGACCCATAATAGGTTTTCAAGGGTAAACATCGCATGTTTCAAAATAAACACCATTAAATGTGCCTGCACATTGGTGCCCTTAATACAGCTGATGGCAGGCAGAAAACTCTTTAGAAACATCTCATGTCATGCTCATTCAATTTTAAGTCTTAGCTGCTGGTGACAAGACGTGTGTGTGTGTGTGTGTGTGTGTGTGTGTGTGTGTGTGTGTGTAATTGTGGCGAATTGGACTTCTTTGACTACAGTTGAATTGAGCCTTTGGTTTCACCTAGAAAGTTGTGAATAGCACAATGAAGGGTCTGTGTGTGGTGAGGAGTCATTAAAACGAAGGACCAGAGGGCAGCAAACATTGGTTTTCTGAGATTCTTGTGGTAAGATTAATAATGAGTGTTTAACCTCTGGGGACTTCATCACTGGAGAGACATGAAGGAAGATAAATAGACAAACTGACAAATAGCTCGTGGTCTCTTGGCAGGGCCTGGAATTTGTCATTAGGGCTCACACAAAGGGTTGAAATGCTGAAGCTTCTTGGGAAAAATAAAGGAATGTGATTTATGCTTTTAGGCACCTTTATTGATGTGACTTTCCCACCTTCAATGCTTTTGTCCCCTGATTCCAATTTTTTTTTTAACATTCTGTGAATTTCTGTCAGCACAATTTAAATGGTATCTAACTCATCTCTGATACATCCTAGTCTTAGGAAATGATGGACAGGAAATCTTTAGTAAGGACACACAGGCATATACTCAAGGGGAACTGCTTTAGAATTATTTAGAGAGGAGATGCTGGAAAAAGCCGCCAAATATCCATAACGGGAGACTGGGTGAACAAATCAGAAAACATTTCTCCGAGAGAATAAAGTGCAGGAGGTAAGTTGTCAGGCTGACATGGATGTGTCAGATGAAAAGTTATCCAAATTTCATCAAGTTCAAGGAAGAGATGTAAAAGAATTAAAACTGCCATATTGCATGTCTGTGTGCCATTCTGTGCATGTGGTCATGTCTTGAGAAGCAAAACCAAAGAAAGTCTGTATCTTACATTAGGTATAGCCATATTAGATTAAATTACAATAATGTATAAGGACTTTGTTTTCATGATTGAATTTTTTAATATGAAAATCTTACCTTGTCTACCTTGAATCACGTTTGCTGAACACATTGCCTATCACTGTGATATTACGAAGAAAATACTTAATTTGCACTGAGCTGACTGAAATCTGAATTCAACTGTACCACTTTCTGGGGAATGGCATCACTTCTAAAGCTGCACTTCTGCCTACAACATGGGAGAAGCAGTGTTAGAAGATTCTCAGGAGCTGTAAACTGAGATGCATTAACACGCTCACCCTTGGGGTGCTCTCTTGTCCATCTGTAACTGTTGATTCCCTGTGAGGGCTGGCACTGCTGTTTTCACTCTTCATTCACTAGCTTAGGCAACTGTTGTGTTGGACATGTGCTATGCTTTAAGGTTTCAACACTGAGCAAGCAAATTTACCAATTAAGTCCAGAGATCCTACAAATGATCAGACAGTTGCCAGACAGTGTAGTAAAGAACCCCAAGAGAGAGTTGGGAAATTGGCTCCAGGAAGTGATTCTCAACTGAGACAATGAATGAGCTGTAGCTGGTGTAAGAAGGGAGAGAGGATTTGCAATGAGGTGAGGGGGGAGGAGAGGACAGAGGGTACTCTGACAGGATTACATATTGTTCAACGAGACTAGAATCAGAAGGGCCTAGAGATGGGGCAAGATAAAGTGATAGAGAATCTTATTCCTCCCAGACTTGCCTTCTTCCCAGAGTCAAAGGATAGAATAGGAGGACAAATCCAAGTCAGTAACCCTAGAATATTGGAGAGTCAGGCTAAGAGATACATTTATGCTTGCTTGGACTGGGGTACCTTTTGATGCTGAATACAGTAGCATCCATATCCTTGGAACAACACTGAGAAACTAAGAGTAAAGATCCAGAGAGAAGTCACAGATATGCACTAAGATGTCCTTTGTCTAAAATGAAGATGCGGATGTTAGTGAGGTAACCCAATCACAAAAGAACACACATGATATGCAGTCACTGATAAGGGGATATTAACCCAGAATCTCAGAATACCCTAGACACAATTCACATAACAATAGATTTCCAAGAAGATGGAAGGAGAGACCCCTGGTCCTGGAAAGACTGGATGTAGGGGAATGCCAAGACAGAGAAGCGAGAGGGGGTTGAATGGGGAAAAGAGGGAGGGAAGGGGGCTTATGGGACTTTCGGGGAGGGAGGAAATGGGAAAGGGGAAATGATTTTGAATGTAAATAAAAAAAAACTTAGAAAATAAAAAAAAAGAAGAAGAAGACGAAGATGCAGATGACCCATGCAGAAGCCCTACCATTAAGAAAGAGAATAGAAATGTAAATAACCTAGGTGACTGACTAATCTGAGACTGGGCTAAGAGTCATTACCATTTAGGCCCTTGAGGTCATCTGACACTCTCAATTCATAAAGGAAAAGGCTAGGTCCCAGGAGGATGACACTTAGTTATTCATCTATTCAAACATCAGTGGATCGATGGCTTCTAGTAAGTGCCTGCTCCTTGCTGGCAGGAAGAGGGGGGTGGAAGGATCTTGATTGCACAGTGCTGGTCATCTAGTAAAAAACCAGTGCACAATACTTGACACAGCATGCTAGAATGGGTCCTCAGGAGCAGAAGCTTGCAAAACGAATTCAAGGAGGCCTGGGAGGAAGTTGTAGTATTGAATTTGTTTTCAAATTATTCATGGCAGCCAAACATGGTGCTGTATACCTGTAGTACTAGCACTTGGGGGGAGGCAGGAGGCTTTGATGAGTTGAAAATCATCCTCTGCTACATAGCAAGTTTGGGGTTAGCTTGAGCTATGTGAGACCTTATCTCAGACTTCCCACCCAACACAGGAAAAAAAAAAACCGATGCCCAACATTTTGGCTATAACAGAAGCAGGAAGACAGCACTGTTGGAAGTGAAATCAGGGTGCTCGGATAATACAAACACACTGAAGACAAGAACCAGAAATGGAGCATTCACAATTTAGCAGTGTCATCCCACCTGGATAGATATGAATAATACTTCTCTAATACCAAAATATAATAATACAAAATACCAAAATACAAAAAGAAATCTCAAAGACAGTGGGGACATTCACATCTGTGACCATATACTTACCAACAAGGGTACCCAAAAATATATAACAGGTTTGAGCTTTTAAGAAGTCTAACCTTCAGTGAGTTTAGGTAAAGAGTGGTACTGTGGTGCACACTTGCAATCCCAGCACACGGGGCTGAGCAGATATTAGCCTGGACTGCACAGCAACACCTTGTTTCAATAAGATGAAACAAAGAGAGTAGATGAGGAGAAGAACATGAATGGGCCTTAACTCCTTGCTTCAGAGATTTAGGGAAAGAAATCAAGATTACACAGAAGGCAGATGGGTGGAGAAAGTGGTGGGAATTAAGGGGTGTTCATCCAAGATATGCAAAATGACTAAATGCATAATTTATTTAATGTAAACCATAAGTGGGGGTATAAGTGAGATTATCCCCCATTTTAGGGATGAGAAAATTAGGGTTTGGTGATACTCTGTGACTTCTCTGCAAACACAAAGCTCATAGGCTCAGAGTCAGAGCTCCAGTTCCACTTTCCTTTCAAGGATGTGACAGTTTCTCATAGATACCCTGGAAGGAGACAGGAATATCATTAAGTTCCTAGAAGGCAAGGGAAGCAATACCAAGAGTTTTCAAAAAAGAGACTGTGGTGTGTAGTTCCATGCATGGAGACTAAACTTAATAGAGTTTATGAAGGAAAGACAAATCTCATCTAATATTTTCTTATAAGTTTAAAATATGTGGAATGTTAAAAAACAAAAAAAAAAAAAACCTGTATTGTGAATACTCATATGCTCCGTGACCCAATAAACTTTTGCTCTGGCTGCTTATGCAGCCTGATGCATTTTACAAGTAATTTCTGTATGATCACTAATAATGACAGCCACAAGTGTGCAAATAATTACTAGAATTCAAATAGTGCACCATTTGATCTAAGAGATCAAGGATAATGTTTTGTGTGTCTTTGTAGCCAATGACCAGCTTGGGTCCTGAGACTGTTGGCTCTTTAGACATCTTTGGTGAACACATGGCTGGTAATTCCAGTGAGGACAACTTGATTCACTCTTTGACGTTTTAGTAAGAGAGGAGAACCTGTACAGTGGGTGGAAGAAGCCACTGAGAAGAACTGAAGTTATCAGAAGGTTGTCGGATGGATAAGGACCAGAAGAGCTGAAGCTGGTCTTCCTGGAAATCCTGACACTCGCTGCAAACTGGTGAGGGCACAACACGTACCTGGTAAAATCCACTGTGGTTTAGGGTACTGTTTCAGCCAGCACTCAGTTACACAGGAAAGGATAGAGGAGCTGTGGCTTACCAGCATTTATAGATTTAAATTTGAGGAAATTAGAGGAGAGAAATATTTTTTATTACAAGACAGTAGTATACACAACTGATTTCAAAACGCAAAAAATCCAAATGTGAGTTAACTGAAAAAAATAGGTTACAAAGATAACAATTGTGTTGTACTGTGAGTTTTCTCAATGCTCAAGAAAAATATTTTAACATAATATATTGTGTATATTATTATATAAATTATAAATCTGTTTATTATATAAATTATATATTATTTTATAGTATATAAATATAAATATAATAATTTATTATATAAATTATATATAATATATAAATCTGTATATTATATAAATTATATATTATTTTATAGTATATAAATATAATAATCAATTTGTTATAAATTATATATAATTATATAAATATATAAATATATTATATATAATTATGAGGCTGAATAAACAGGGATGTTCTGGAATAGAGGATGGAGAATTTTTTTTTCTTTTTTTTCTCTTTCTCCTTTCTTTCTTTCTTTGGTTTTTTTCAAAACAGGGTTTTTCTCTGTGTAGCCCTGGCTGCCCTTGAACTCACAGAGATCAGCCTGCTTCTGCCTCCCAAGTGTTGAGATTAAAGGCATGCACCACCATTGCCCAGCTGAGGGTAGAGTTTTAAGTAATAAGGGCCTAGAAGATTCTTGTCAGGGGCTGGGACATTTGATCCATGGAACCTGTGTAAAGACTGAGGGAAAGAAGCAACTCCATAAAGTTGCAGCCCGTCTTGCACAGACATAGCCTGCCACACACATGCCTCCCACACAGACATCATGTGCACACAAACACACAATGATTAAAGAAAAGAATTATTCTAAGATCATTAAAGAAATTGGAAGTGTTTATATTAAGAAGGGTGTTGAAATTATCTCCAGATTGAAGAATGGACAGAAAAGACAATAAAAATTCTGGTATAAGGCAGTAGTTAGGCCTTAGCTAACTACTTATAACTTATAGCTACAGATACTTATAATATATGAATATGTCTCACAATTTACATATTTAAATATCAAGTGTTAATAGACATAAATACTTGTATAGATAAATGTGAACTAAGGCACAACAGTTAGAACATCACCATGGCTGAGAACTGGATAGAAAATGGGTAAGATAAGATTGCAGAGGGAGCTGTGTGTTGGGACATTGGTGACAAGCACAGCTGAAAATCACAGAGAAATTGTCCTCACTCAGAACTGGTCATAAATGCCTCTAACAAGTCCTGTGAGAGTAGATGGTGCACAGCCCAACTAATGACCTCCCTTTATAAACCCATGCATACCGATACAAGTACATACACCTGTCACGAAGTGACAACAGGCAACGTTGAGACTTTGAGGCGTTCCTAGGGAGTAGTGACACAAAAGAGTACCCTACAGGTACAGTTGATGATGCTGTGGGCCACGCTGCTTCCACCAGAAATGAGGTGTGCATGACCTTCCAATGCGACTTGCATGTGACTCACTGGGGCCCCTCTGGCATGGCATTTCACAAGGGCACTGCAAAGGTCCACTCAGAAGGACCCACTTCTAAGTTCCTCAGGACCCTGGTGGTAGAATCGAATCCTGCCAGGCTACCTGATCAACATCTCAGCTCCTAGGTGGCTGTTGGCCAGAGGCTGAACTCCATTCCTTGTTGGCCTCATCCCCAGGCAGCTTGCAAATGGCATCTTACAAATGGCATTTGTAGTATCAGAAATGCCAGAGAGAGAACAGGAATGGGAGGCCCAGTGTTTATAAGCTGAGCTTATATGTCTTACCCATCTCTTCTAGCCTAGTCTCTTCTTGAGAAGCAAGTCTGTAGATCTAACCCACACGGAGAGAAGGGCATTACACCAGGGAGTGAACGCCAGGAGAACAGACTATCAGAGCCAAGAGAAAACTGGCCTGTTCTGGGCAGAGCTGGGGGAAGAGCAACCAGAAGTTTGTGTGTATGTATGTGTGAGTTTGTATGTGTCTGAGTGTGTGTATGTGAGTGCATGTATATATGTGCATGAGCAGCTGTGTGTGTATGTATGTGTGAGTGTATATGGATGTGTATGGATATGAATGTGTATGTGAGCAAATGTGTGGATGTGTGTATAAGAGGGTGTGTATGTATGTGAGTGAATGTGAGTGTGTATGTGTGGATGTGAGTGTATATATGTATGAGTATGTATATGTGTGTGTATGTGTGTGTGAGTTTGTGTGTATGTGTGTGTGAGTTTGTGTGTATGTGTATGAGCGTGTGTGTATGTGTGTGAGTGTGTGTGTGTGTGTGTGTGTGTGTATTCAAGTGTTTGCAGAAGCCAAAAGAGGATGGTGAGTATTCTGGTGCTGGAGTTACAGTAGATGTGAGTCATCCAATGTGGGTGCTCGGGACTGAACTCACGTCCTCTACAAGAGCAGCAAACACTTTTAATCACTGTAGCTCCAGCTCCAAACATATTTCCTTTATGAAGTTATGGAGGTGGCTACCGCTCTATGTCTGCTTGCTTTTTATCTTAATGGCATTCTGCGAGGAAACTGGAAAATCAAATGTCAATTGTCCTTCACAGGATCCCCCCCCCACCCCCCACCCCCCGCCCCAACAAACCAACCAGAATCTTAAAACCCTTAAGCTAATGATCTGTAAGATGATTCCAAGTCACTCATTTCCGGGAGGAGTTGGAGTTGGGCGCCTGTATGCTGTTTAGGGAAGGGAGAGTAAGTTAATCTTTTGTTTGGCTTTTGTTTTTGAGACAGGGTCTCAAGTGGCCTCTTGATCTTCTGAGCCTCTTGTCTCAACTTCCGGAGGGCTGGGATTACAGCCATCCACCACCACACTATTTGCTTCTGTGGCTCAAACTCAGGACTTCTTGTCCATTCAGCAAGCTCTTTGCCTACCAATGTAGCTACATCCCCAGAGCTACTTACTCTTATACCACTCACTGCAGTCAGTTGAGTTCCACTTCAACCTCAAACAAAGATCAGGGAAATCAAGGTGTAAGGACAGGCAGCCAAATGGTTGAAATGATTCTAGCTGTTCACAGTGCCCTGGGGAAGGGACAGTGGAGGTCTCCCATAGACTGTGTGCCTTCAAGGAGTTGTGGGGAGGCTTGTTGACTTCCTGGGGGAGACGGAACAGGAAAAGTTGCTGATTCCTTCTCCCTGTTATCTGGGTCAGTTAATCCCTGCATCCAGCTGCCAGTTGAGCTCCTCCCTGGCCAAGCAGCTCTGCTTTGAAATTCTCCCCCAGGCCACCTCACCCAATGACGTCAGAGCTGAGAGAGCAGTGCCAGCCTCCACCCCCACCCCCTCCCAAGATGATGTACGAGGGGAAATGCATACTGTCTTTGCTCAGGAAACATCTGCTTGATCCAGCAGTCCTCAGGCAGGTCACTGCTTTATAAGTTAGTGGAACAGAATGGGATGGGAAGACTGGGAGCTAATGAGATGCGAGGAAACGGCCTCCAGAGCAGACGCTCTCCAGGGACCCGGCACTGTTGCACACAGTCACATTTCCTAGCTTGTAATGGAAAACGAACGCTGTTTACAAGAGCTTAAAGTAGCTGAAATGGGAGGGCGAGCCAAGCTGTGTAGTGGAGGGTAAACTCTTCTTGGAAGCTTTCAGCGGCCCTGTAATTATTCAATACCAGGCCTGAAATATAGACTCCTAATGAAGAATGTTATTCACTCTCCCTTGGAAAATAAAACGCCACATTCATCGGGAAGCAGAATCCATGACCACTTAAACACAGGTCCCGGGCTCTAGAAGCTGCTTGACATAACACAAAAGTCACTGTGTGGCTTGCTAGGAGCTCTCTAAGTACCGTTTCATACTGCTTGGTTTCCAGCAACTGTTTCTCAGCTTATGAGCTAATCGAGAGGAACCGAGTACAGCAGATAAGAGAAGATGGATGTGGTATTCTGTCTTCACCTTCTCCTGGCTCCAGCCCAGGGGGAACACAACTTCCCTTCACATTCACTGGGCTGCAAGTGACAGGGCTTTCTCTTTTATCCCTGTTTGCCTGCCACCCCTCTCCTCTCTCAGGTCAATCAGTAAAGTCATTCTTGCTGGCGTACATCTTCTAAAGGTGTTGAATCGGAATGAAAAGGCAAATACTGTTGAAGGAAAGGAGAGAGAAAGCCTTGGAGCATTAAATGACTCAGACTGAAAGTTTAAAGATCCTGAAAATCATGCCTGACCTGGTGGCACTGGACTTTGAACCCTAACAATGAGGAGTCAAAGTGGACGAAGGAGAAGTGGGGATCACAGGGATGCTTGGCCATAATCCATCTTCTGCTTTCATCTTGGACTCAAGATTTTTTCAGAAGGAGGGACAAAGGCGGTCTCACCGTTGAGGACCCTCAGCTGGGAGAGGCACAAATTGCATTCATAACACTGGCCAGCACTTGGTCCCCTGTCCACGTCTTCATTGCCTGCTGTTAAAACTCATTTCTTTGGAATCCCGTGGGATAATCAGCAGTGTGTGACGAGCGTGTGTTTCACTTTCCCTTCATGGCTTGGTGAGCCCATGCCTTCCCATCGCTATGCACATGTTCCGTGTCTCTGTAGACAATGAATGTTCTATTCAAAGAAGCCATTCCACCTTCAATGAATGATACCTAACATATAGGGAGGACAGGAAACCTGACCACACTCTGTCATTGTACCATTGCTCACCTTAGGAAATGAGGACCAGTCACACGCACCAGAATAGATATATAGAATGCATGTTTTCATACAAAGATGTGAGAGACACCCCCATAGGGATGTTCCTGTATTTGAACATTTAGTTCTCAGTTGGTGGATCTGTTTGGGAAGGCTGTGAAGCTTTTAGGAACTGGAGGAAGTATTTTATTCAAGATGGGCTTTGATACCCTATAAGCTGCCTTTCCCCCTGTTCCCTCTGCTTCCTATGTACAAAGGAAATATGATCATTCCACTTGTTGACCGCCATGCCTTCCTTGCCATGATGGACTGTGCCACCTTAGAAACAGCAAGCTAAAATAAACCGATTTCCCATCTTAGTTGGTTTTTATTGGGGTATCCTACTATAGAAAAGTAACTGATAAGCAAATCAACCAAATTAGTAATTTAGCTAAAGCCCTCCATATGTGAACTGATCAAGCAATAAATTCTGACTTTCTTAAGGAAAAAAAATTTAAAAAAGACTCTTACAGTTAAGGAAAGAACTGCTTATTTTTTTGAGCACCTCACGCTTTTTCTTTCTCACTTCTGGACTGTGTGATGGTTGTTCCCTGACTGCATGGCATGGTATAACACACAACATGACGAGAAGAAGCAAGATATATACAGATGACCGCCCTTGACCTTTATTTATTTATTTTCAGGAAACACCAGAGTTATGCTCTGCTTTAGAAACACCATGGAAGCATGGACAACTCTGCACTATTCAGAACAGAGTAAAAAGACTTTGAGAATCTTGGAGGATTCCCCCCCAGAGTCACACAAAAGGAACCCTATGATTATAGATGTCAAGGGACCACACAGATGTCAAAGGACCACAGGAGAAAATGGAAGGTACTAGGAAAGAATACATCTTCTCAGGTCATTGCTCCAGCTACAATCCTTCAGAACTCACTGGTGGCTTTGATATCAAATCCTGAGTCCTCCGGTGGCTCTCGGGATCTCCCCTGGCCTGTATGCTACTTCAGTCATGCAGAGTACCAGGCCATTGCTCCAGCCATGCCAGCCCTGTGAACTGCTTTTCATCTAGAATGCTTTTTCTTTCTCTACCTTCTCTCAGTCAACTCCCAACATTTCTCCTTGGTGCCTCAGCCTTGCCGAGGGTCCCGTGTGAGGGCAGGCGCCATGTCTGAACACATCCAGCTTTTCAGCAGCTTGTTCATTGTGTCTTCCTCAGCACACCACAGGCTCCTTGAGGGCAGAGGACAGGTCCCCAGCCTAGCTCACTCATTCTGGGGACCATCCTGCCTGCCCTCAGTCCTGATGGCACCAGTGTCTGGAGAAAGACCTACGTGACTTAATGTCTCCATATTTTAACAGATAGCTCTCTGAACTGACTGGGTGGTGTCTTCCAGATTTATCTCTTCCAAATCTTACTGGAGAGCAGGAGATGTAAAGGGCAAGTACTGTGGATCTGGGTCCTAAGGGAGAAATCTCAACCAGAAATCCTGGCCAGGGCTCTCACTGGGAAACATTTGCAAGGGAAATGACCCTCCCTGGGAACATCAGTTCCAAGGTGATGTTTAACAGTGAGGATGATTTGCCTGTGGAAAGAATTTTGTACCACAGTGACATAGCTTCTTTTACCTGAAATCCTGGGTAAGCTGGGGTGCACAGCATCTGGACTGAACCATTTCCAAACATCACAGCGAAATTTGCATATGGCCACGAAGCAAAAGCACACCTCCCCAGAGCAGAACTAAGGTATTTTCAGAGAAGGTCCAGTGGGAACATAAGGAATCTGTAATTCCTCCAAACCTGATTTGGGAATGTCAATTAGACTGAATCAGTGGAAATGAACCTTTCTGTCAGGAAGGTCTTAGTCCTCTGAGTTTGCATCATTTGTTCAATCTTCTCTAAACCATTAATTCACTTGTTACCATATGAATGCCTCTGACATACTCCCCCAGATTATTGACCAGTAAGCAACAACTGCTTCTATCCAAACATCTTACTATCTGTGGGTCTATCTGATGTGTGGTCTGTTCAGAGACTCTGTCTCAAAAATCAAGACGAACAAACAATAAAACCATTTGATGTTCTTAGCATCCAAAGTCCTTAGTTGTGTAAATGAAATGGTTTCCTAGAACTGGAGAGGTAACTTGGTAGTTAAGAGCACTGGCTACTCTTTCCAAAGGATCTGAATTTGATTCCCAACACCCACTTGACAACTCACAACCATCTGTTCCAGGGCATCCCATGCCTTTCTGGCTTCCATGGGCACCAGACACACAAATGATGTGCAGACATACATGCAAGCAAAACATTAATATAAATTGAGAAATACTCTTTAAAAAAGGAAATGGCTTAAGTGGCACCATTCTGTGCCTTTACATTTCAATGGGTCTGTTCAGGGATCAACTTACACTCACAATATAAAACGGTTAGTTCCCATGTTTCTAAAGTCAAATACCAGCCACTTATTGATAATGGCATTTTAATGACAATTTTATGAATCATTCATTTACTTATATAATCTTATTCCCAGGATCAATAGACATATGCCATAGGGAAAGTTTAAAATAGAGAAAAGCTGTGTTTGCTGACAAGAAATCTTCTTTCTTCCCTCCTTTGCTCCCTCCCTCCCTTCCTTCTTTCCTTCCCTGCTTGGTATGAGCCTATTTACTACTGTTAGTAGCAATCCTACCATCAAATTTAGATAAGCTGAAGAACAGAGCTGGATTTTAAACATAATTTAAGCACTTTACTGGTTCCTCCCAAAAGTCAAATACATGTGACCTTGAATGTAAGTGAGCTGTAAATTCTCTCTTCTTAAAAAAATATTTATTTAAATGTACTGGGTATGATTTGCATGCAGTATCTGTGGAAGCCAGAAGAGGGTATCAAATGGCCTGGAACTGAAATTATATAGAAGGTAGTGAGTTGCCACTGGTGTGTTGGCAACCTAAACTTGAAGCAGAGTCCCCTGAAAGAGCAGTCAGCATTGTAAACAGCTGAGCCATCTTTCTAGCCACAATTATCTGTCTGCCTATCCCTCCATCCCTCCTTCCTCCTTTCTTTTCTTTCCTTTTATTTCTTTTCTTTCCTTCTTTCTTTCTTTCTTTCTTTTTCTTTCTTGTCTTAAGCTAGGCCAGGTGTCAGTGCAAACAGAAGAGACCTAACTAATTCCTTTTCCACAAAGAAAGGTAAGAGAGAGAGAGAGAGCACACAGAGAAGCATAAGTCACTGTGTTTATTCACAGAACACAACTTTCTTCCCAGAAAGAACACACACGCTAAGGAATCCCACTTCCACGATCCCTTTCTTCTGCCTTTGCATCCTGAGCTTCCATATCCATCAATCAAGGTTTGCACAGAGTAGTTATAACTTTTCCCTGAGATCATTAAGGCTGTGTCTTGGCCACAGAATATATTTTCCTATAAAACTTGAGGAGCTAATGCAGGGTTCTGAGTTCCTGCTTTGAAGAGGTAGAATTCCTAAGAAAAAAAGCAAAGAGCACATCAAATCACTACTTCAATTTCACTCCATTGTAAACCATTATTATCCCTTCAACATCTCCAAATACTCTAGCATGAAAAGTCACCTTCGTACAGAGAAGACACTATCACTGGGCTATGCACAAGCTATCTTTAAAGCCTTAGGCTTGCAGTCAAATGCACAACTCGAGAGGTCTGGGCAGCTTTTTCTCAGTGGATTATGGGAAAGGAAAAATCCAGATGTGGGCAATTAGGAAAACTTGGTCATCTCAGCATGTGCTCAGTCAGTCCTGGGACACTCCTCAGGGTGCTCTGATATCACAGCAACTACTGACGCAGCCCAAGTAGGAACACAGCCACACTTGCTTGTCACCTCAAATCCCAGCCTACCTGAGTCAGTGAGGCATCAAGAGAACAGACATCACTGTATCTCTAGTATTCGAAATTAGAAGGTCCACTGTGGGCCAAAAGCCACTTCTAGTTGCAAGAGAGAGTGCTGAAGTGAGCCTTCTTTCCAGGAAGGGCCGCTCTTACATTTTGTTACCCTTCCTCCTCTCACTCATCCCACCAAAAACAGCACAACAGAATGGCTCCTTTTCCCCCCACTAAGGATCTCCCTAGTGAAACATAAACAAGAACGGGCCCCCCTATTCAATAGTGGAAGAAGGTAGCAGGCTCTGAGTACGACCAGTGGGAAAGAAGGCAGCGATGGAGCCAGACAGAGGCAAACTCGCTTGGGGAATGTGTAGTGTGCTTTGAAGACAGGAAGTGTGAATGGAAGGGCAAGCCTCAGTTGGTGTAGCACATTCAGAGATGTCCTTCATGGATGCTGGGGTCCCAGTCTCTTCCTTAGGTTTTCTTGTGGTAGTTCTGACAGGCTTTCACCATGTCCTTCAAAAAGTTTGGAACTCCATTCTGCAAAAGAAAAGACTATGTTTCTTTGTGTCCCTCATTCTCTGGAGTATGGCAGAGAAAAGCAATGGGTTTGGGGGAAATCAAAGACAATGGAGCCCCTGATCCAATTTCAACATGCTGCTGCCACAGAAAACAGCAGAAGGCAAGACCCAGCACAGAAGGACTGCTGCTGCAAAGATGGGGCCTTTGGTTTGACTTCGGTTAATAAAAACTACAGAGCTCCTTTTGAAATAACTATTAATTAAAAAGGAAGGGAGGCTAGGGATATGGCTCAGCACCTAAGAGAACAATGCAATGAATCTGAGTTCAATTCCCAGCACCTATGCCAGGTAGTTCCCAGCCACCTATCACTCCAACTCCAGGGCCTCCAACACCTCTTCTGGACCCTGCAGGCACACAGGTATACATCCCCATTCACATATGCACATAATTTCTTAAAAATATATTTAAAAAAACAGAAAGAAAAAATTAAAACGAAACAAAAGACTTGTTTTACAAAGTAAATCAGGAGTCGGGAATAAGATTGCTGGATATTTCCTTAAAGAAGTGGAAGGGCTTGTCTCATTGTGTTAAAAAAAGGGTGTTTGTGGTTAGGGGATGGGATATGTTGTACAGTGTCAAGCATTATGCAAGACTTTGCAGAAACGCCGTCTCAGTGACTTCAACACCATGTTGGGGCCATTATTCATCTTCGGTTTTTGAAAAAGAAAGGAAGATGGGACTTCCCTAACAGAAGACATTCAGTAACAGAGCCCAGATTCAGAATTGCATCTGCTTGCCTCTGACACCTATAGGTGTGCTTACTTTCCCACGAGCCATTGGAGTTCACCACAGGACCTGCACGAAGCCTGCTGACTTGTCACAGTGATGCAGGATCCTAGGAATGGCAGCCTATAGTGACATGGGCCCCTACCACTGTTCCCTAGCCTTAGAGAATGAAAAAAAAAATGTAAGGACAATGGAACTAGAGGCTTCCTTTGGGCCAGGGAGGGTCTGCCTGTCTCTAAGCAAGGTCTGACTGTCTCTTAAGCAGATACTGAAAACACTGGAGTAATAGTGCCCTACAAGGGGCAGCCTTACATCTGGAAGTTCCAGAGAGGGTCTGTGGCCACCAGCAGGGAAGGGCTGGCATTCCTGGCTAACAGATTCTTTGTCCTCCAGCTCAGCCTCCATCCTGGGTGTTGGCCACTCCAATTCTCACCAAGTCACTCAACCAAACTCTTCATAAAAGACTCTCATTACCCGGGGACAATGTGTCTCTTCAACCTAACAACCCCCAGGCTAAGTCAACATTTGTCAAATGCATGACCCCCACTGCCTGGCTCCTGGGATCTCACCTTGGCTGCCCAGTTAATGAGCCAGGACGGAATCTGGCCACCAGGGTTATCAAAGTAGTACATGAAAACTAAAAGAGAAGAAGAAAAGACAATTCAGAAGGAGGTGGTGGGGGTTGGGTTAGTGGGGATAGGGTATGGGGGCTGGAAAAATACAGTAGCGAAGCCCTGCAGACCTGTCTTCCGATTGGGGCCCAGACAGCACAGAGGAAGGAGCAAGTGAACTGCCCCGACCTGCCTTGTGGCTACTGACACAGGAGCATTGTTGAAAATGCAGCCGTGGAAACACTTGGCTCTGCTTTCTTAGACACCTGAAGAATGCTAGACGTTTGCACATCATCTACTGTCTCATTATCCAGACAGCCCTGAGGAACTGACAGTTAGCATACACGAGGAAATAAAGGCTTAGAAGAATGAGAAGACAGACCTAACAAAGCATCAGACTTAGGGTCCAAATTTTTGCCTGGCACAGGCCACACTCATGTCAGTATGGCAGATGCGGATGCCCCTTGTTTTCCTTTGGGGGGACTAGAACTTGATGTTCTTGAGTCTCTGGCCTTGTGTTTGTGAGAACTGGATCCTTCAGTCCACACCTGCTGATCCACTGGCCCCATCTAGGCTCAGTCCCTATAGCTACAGGATAAGCCTGAAGCATCCTTTCTAAACCTGAGGGTTTTGATGTTCTGATTTCTTTTGGACAATAAAGAATGAATGGGTGGTGGGTGGGGCTGGAGAGTTGCCTCAGCTTTTAAGAGCACTTATTACTCTTAAGGAGGATCCTGGTTCAATTCCCAGCACCCATGTGGTGGCTCACAACCACCTGTAACTCTAGTCTCAGGGGACAGGATGCCTTCTTCTGACCTCCACAGACATCAGGCAAGTAACACATGCATGCAAAACACACTCATGCACATGAAAGAATAAAATAAATAAATGTAAACAAACAAACAAAAAGAATGCACTGGGTCAGATTGAAACATCTACATCAAGCCCTAGCCAATCTCTGATGTGGATCGAGTTGCTCCCACATGCTGACCTTCCGTTTCCTTTGTTCTCAGGCCATGGTTACATTCACTAGATAAGCTTTTATATCTAAACTGCCTCCTACTCAAGTGGCACTGGCTAGTCGCTGACCTGCACCAGGCTTTACCTCTGCTCCCCTTCTTGCCATCACTCTCGATCGCCAGGCTCTGCTTGTACTGCTTCACTCGGATCACCCCAGACTTTTCGGGAAACTGAGGTACAGAGACACTATGGGCCAAGACCACGTAGATCTTCCTCCCGTCCACATCCAGGTCTCGCCGCTGGCAGGTGTAGACATACTGCACAGCCAGTCAAGGCACGACACCAGCTTAAGAACAGCCCACACTGGTGGTGATGGGAGGTCACTCTGCACCTTCCACTTAGCATCCGCTCCCTTACGAAGGAAAACTTACGGATCCCTCGAATTTTAGTAGGCAGATGTACTCTTTGAATTAACACTGGTTGACCAAGAACAGCAAAACGATTCCACCTCTGTAAGCATGCACAAAACATTCCCAAGGTCGGCAGCACTACTCCATCAAAGGTAACGACATCTTTAAAAACTTCAGTTTTTACTTTCTATTAATTCTAAAATCAGTGTACAAAGTGATGGGTTTCACGGTGGCATCTTCTTCCATACAAACCATTATACTTTCTTCCCATCTCCAATGTCCTTAGATAGACTATTGTCAGGGAAGCCATTTGTTCACAGCAACAATAATTAATATGCTTAGATGTGAGGGAAAACTCCCTACATTTCAGTCAACCGCTTCACTTTATAAACAAAGAAATGGAGAGGAAAATCATGCACCCGGTGTCAAAGACAGCAGTCAAGAGGACCATGGTGAAGAGAGGTTAGAAGCAAAGCGGTGAGGCCTGGTTCCTCTGTCATATCACTCTGTCCGCCTGTTAGCTCAATTTCATGGGCCCCGCCCACTCTTCTCTGACATCAAAAAATCTGGACTGACACTCTTCATAAACTGCTCCCCCTGGACCCCAATTTTGAGGCTCATCAATTTCCAGCTTTGACACTTTCTCTAAAGGTCACCTTCCAGTGACCCTGGGTGTGGTTCCTGTCCTAAGTGGTAACACCCAGAAAGAACACTCTGAAGTCTCTCGGAAAGTCACCCAAGAAGCTCCAGCATTAGCATATGGCTCCACAAGAATCCAAGATGGTGTTTCCACAACTGCTGTGACTTTAGTGGAGCCCAGTGTAAGGGTGGCGGCTGAGGGACACAGCACACCGAGAGAGACAGAGAACAGATTGCTGTGCAGAAAGGATACATCTCTGTTGGACAGTGGGAAAGGGTACTTCACTTCCCAGTATGCCACCATCTGTCCATCGCACGCCTTCTCATAGAGTTCTGAAGGAGAACACAAGAAGTTAACACACCTGCAAAGTCCAGTGACTTTAAGGAGTGTATTTAGCCTCAGTCTGTGACAAACCCCTAACTCACCAAAAAAACTAATTTTTTTTGAAACAAAAGTATATTTAATATCATTGAAAGCTTTCTGCCCAGGGATAGTCTAGAGGACACGAACACGGAAAACCTAAATAAGCCCCCAACACTTGTCCATTGTACCAACAGCATGCTGGGATAGAATTTCGGTATCAAGAAATAACTAGTGGCTTTAAAGCAGGTAAACCACCAGATGTCACTAGAGTACCAGGAGTACCATCAAGGTTTGCCTCCCAACTCTTAGCCAGACACTGAGGAAGTCAGAGTCTAGCACGCGGAGGTTCTTGGCATCTGGGAACAAAAGGGCCACGGAGAGCTGTTCTCCAACAGCTGGAACATGGCTGAACGATGGCTAACCCTGGGTTTCTTGCTTCTTTCCTCTGTCCACATGCCACAGCTTCAGTGACCAAATTCCCTTGATATGGGGGCTCTTGTGCCAGAGTGTGCAAACTGCAGCTCTTGGAGGAGAGAGCCAAAGAACTGAAGAGCAGGCATACGCTTAGCCTGGGTGGTGGGCTCCCATCTAACCACCCATCTAATCCGTGGGTGAGACGGGAAGGGTACATCATGTAGAATTTAAAAGAATTCTATCAGAAACAGACCACTGACTAGGGAGCTTTGTGGTCCCTTGGTGTCGCAGGACACTAACGACAGTCATGAAGGGAAGGGATGAGTGAGCCTGCTGCCTCTGTGTGTTCAGTATTTATGCTGCTCCCCTCCCCCATACGCTGCCCCCTTCCCCACACACTGCCCTATCCTTCTCTACTATTAGGTTTAAGTAGGTAAAGTAGCAATTTCAGGGCTTGGAAAGGGAGCAAGACATGATTATGATGATTGAATGGCCAGGGCCTTAGTTTGTTCTTTTAGTCCCACTGGTTACAGGACTATTGGGTACTCCTAAAATCCAGAAGCAATACAGTAAGGACTTCCAGATTATCCTAGCAAATCTTACAACAGCTTCCACTGTACCGGAAACCACAGTGTCAACAGCTGATGGTAAGTTCCGCAGTTACTTTTCTTTTCCTTTTGTGCCCCCATCAATTTATTTATTCATTTTACTTTTCTTAAAGTCAGGTGCCTTAGCTGACATGAACAAACAGAGTTTTCAGGCTGCCTGCTTCCTCACACAGCTCTATTCCAAGCAGGACCCACAAGGGCATCAATCGGCCGAGTGTGTGTCACATGACTGCCTTTGGCTGCTGGGGAGAGCAGTGGGATGGTGTCAGCCGGCTCCCTTGGATAGGCACATATGCTGACGTTCCCTAAGGAAGATGAGTATGTGAAAACATGAAGCTGCCTAATTCCATGTCCAGAATTCACAAAATGAGCAGTCGCTTTAAGATGAGCTGCTGATGGTGAGTCCCGGCACTCTGGCTGACTTTATTGGGGAAATGTGACTCTCTTTCTTGGAGCTATTTGCATGATTAGAGTATGAGCCTGTATCTTCTGGAGGACACATTCACAAGGAACAGGAATCTGCCTGAGAATTAGGTCAATACAGCGGGGCACAGGCTAGTGCTGAAGAAACATCCTGATGAAGGTGCGTCTTTAATACTTGCAGTACAGTCTTTACTAAAGACTCCATTGCCCTTGGTTGACTGTGCAAGTCTCTTCTACAGTGGCTGAAGTGACAGGGGACTGTCTCCTCTAAGATGTCAGGGATTCCTCTGCTTAATGTTTTCCAACTCAGTGTTTCTCTCCTCTACATAGACTATATAGGCGGTGGATCCTGTCCCCGCCATAGAACATCACCACCCAGCAATACCAACTGCCAGTGGCTTCTGAACAGGCTGTTTTTTTCTGCATTCTGTCTTGTGGCTTCCTGGATCTCCAATGCCCTCCAGCCACTGCCACTCCCACTCCCTCACTTCCTCCCGTGTATGTGCCCTTGCTTGTTTGGAGATCTTTGATTCAATTTCCAATAGTAATTGTGGATGCCTGTCTACTGAGAAGGCTTCCATGGCAACCAACCACGTGTGAGAGCACAGCTCAGGAAGCAGGGCAAAGCATCCGTGAGAAACAAATGGAAGACTGACTCTAGGACATGGTCAGGGTGAGTCTGGGAAGTGGTGAAGGCCGTGCTACAGCCTCGAGTATAGCAAGATTAAATTAGTCAAAAGCAGATGAACTCTAAGGATTTTTAATTTCAGCAAGTCATCACTCACCTTTCACATACTGGTCCCATTTTTTTCTGTAGTCTAAGTCCATGTAAACATCTGCGAGGAGAGCTGGTGAGCAGCCTTCCAGGACGCCGAACACTTTATACTCATAAAGTCCACTAGGCTATGGAAAGAGGGTCGGGGAAACAATCTGTTGATACCAGAGTTGAGATTCCACATCACATACAAAACAGCTGGAGCTGGGGTTCAACCACACCAGACACTTATCTTTTCTGGGTCTTGGTGACCACAGTACAGAAGCAGGTAGGACCCCTGGTCTCATGTGTCTTATATACAGCTGTAGGCATTGGTGGAGGGACTCGTCATAAGCATTAGCCAGAGGATTTCAGTAGGGTATAAGAAGAGTTACATGGTAAACAGTGTTTTGTGGAGGACCCATGTCAACAGTAGGTAGAAAAGGCCGCGCTATAGGGACCATCTCCCAAGATTTAGCAGGATATCATGTTCTAAACGTCATAAGGACCAGCCATTCAGAAATGAAGAAAGCCACTCCTGGTAAAAGTAATTGACAGACTGATGGGATTAAAGAGAGAAGTCTAGAACACAGAGTGGTAGGAGCTAAGGTTAGAGAAGTTGAAGTGTCAAGACACCAGAGACCTCGGAAAGCATGGTAGGAGTAAAGCTTTGATTCTCGTTGCTCTGGAGAACCAAAGGAGAAGTGTGGACAGAGATGTGGCCAGATATGAATAAGGATAGTTTGGGCCAGATCTAATTAGATTGCAAAAGCTCAAAAGTCTTTTGAGTTGGTAAAGAACAATACCATAGAAGAACAGAAATGACCTTAAAACTCAGCACACTCATGCAGAAACAGAGGAGAAGTGTGTGTATGTGTGTGTGGGGGGGGGGGGTAGGAGAAACTGGAAAAGCATGGAGGGGAAACTTCAGTCAGTATGTAGGATAGATGGGTGGGTGGGTGGATGGGTGGATGGATGGAAGGAAGAAAGGAAAGAAAGAAGGAAGGAAGGAAAGAGAGAGAGAGAGAGAGAGAGAGAGAACCCAGTGCAGATAATAGATAGCAGTGGTAACAAGGAGCTAACATCAATGGTGGGAATACCAGGAAGGTAAATCCAATAGGAATTACTGCTGGAAGAATGAGAGGAGAGAAACAGATCACCAAGGAGAACTCTGCCAAATATTGTTAGACATGGTAGGTGAGGGAATGAACTCTACTAACACTGAAGAAATGGGAAAAGAGGGGATCTGTGAGCTACTGGGGTGAGCAAGAGTTCTAGTTTAGTCTGGTTGATTTCCAAGTACCAGGTATATACAACTATGTTCCATAGGCAGCCAGAGTTCTGAGGAAGGGGTATATTCTACATATCCACAGGGCACAATGAAACCAATGCATCTTGTGAAGTCCTTTACAAGACATAGTTTTTCAGTTTTTATTTGGGTAGGGGGAGTTACATGTTTTTGTTTATTTTATTTTACTGAGGAAGAAAATTAAAAAGGGAACAGCTGTGTGTTTCAAATCATGTTGAAACAGGTGGTTCTGTTGTTTAGAAAAAGATAATTTCTAAATTACAAGTAAGTTCTTCTTTCTCCTGCCAAGCCACATCCCTGTCTGTGTGAGGTCTAGGCTCCAGGTGGCCCCAATACACATTTCACTGGGTCCAGGGACAAAAGCAGTGACCCAACAAAAGTAGCAACAGAGTGACAAGCAAGTGGATAAAACACAGCCTTAAATGGAGCTTGGGTTCCACTAACTACTCACTAAAGAAGCACCTTAAAACCCATCCTGAGAACCCAAAGAAAGTGTAAGACAGCCTTGGGAGATCCTTCTAAAGAGCGGCTTCCAACTGGGATGGCATTAACATAACAAACCATATCCCAGTTTAGGAATCTCAGAAAGTTGTGAAGGAACAGCAGACCCAAAAAAAAAAAAAAAAAAAAACTGGAGGAAGGAGAGGGGGAGGAGGAGGGAGAAGGAGGAGGGGGAAGGGGAGGGGAGGGAGAGAGGGAGACGGTGAATCTATAGTGATCTGCCAGCTGGCTATACAAGCTATGGCTTGATGCCAGGGGTCTCCCAAGCCAGCATGGGTTTATGCCCTAAGGTTCTGCTGAGAGGCCTCAGGAAAAAAAGCTTCAGCCTGTCCCCACTGGACTGACAGAAAGGAGCCCAGTGAGGACTTTCCCATGCACACCCATTCAAACCAGTATAAGTGCGTTTTGAGAGAGAGAGAGAGAGAGAGAGAGAGAGAGAGAGAATATGAATATAGGCAAGTCAAGTCGTTTGAGAAAATAGAAGTCCTACTTTCTACATATGCTCACCCAAAACAGTACTATTACATGTTAAGATAATGATCATGAGGTGGGGCCTTCCATCATTTACTGTGGATATCTACCAAAATTAAGACAAACCATTTTCTTAGATTAGGTCCCACCCCTTCCTGAATGTTACAACCTTCTGTGACCCTGATTCTATCTGTATCACAGAAGAGGACCAGAAAGTCAAAGAGAAAAATAGAATGACCTACAGTCTGCATGGACACAGAAGAATGAACCATTGTGATGACTTCCTTTAGCCCCTCCCATTGCGGCAGGACTGAGAAAGACCAGTGCCCCAGAGGAAGAAGACCCCCACTGGCTGCCCCCTTCCTGGTTTCTCAGTCCCACTCTTCCTGAGCTCCAGAGCCTGGCCCAAATTCCTGGATCAGAGCACTTTCCCATTCATGATTTCTAATTGCATCCAGCAAACATACTCATTTTTATTTCATCCTTTAAAAGATAAAGTGACTTTTAATCATTCTAAAAACAATCCATATTAATTGTAGGAAGTATGAAGACATTATGAAGAACTACTTAATGAGTGACATGTAAACTCACAGTTCATAAGCATCTACTCATAATATTTGATAGTATTTCTTTAAAGGGAGCAGATGTTTGTCTTCATGACTGAATGGATATGATGTGGTATCAACAGCTGGAATTATTCTTACATTTAATAGTATATTGAGAGTATGGAAAGTCCATTTCAGAATATTTTATAGAAATGAGTATTTTCAAAATGATCATAAAACTCTCCATTCGCAATCCTAGTTCATTTTTTCAGTAGGGAAGTTTTCTCAGAGATGATTGTTAGGGAAAATTAACATTCAAGGGCTGTTTGACCTCTTTTCAAATATTTAGAAAACTTATACACCGGAATGTGTTCTCAGAAACAGCGAAGAAGCAGCCCCCTGGGATTAAGTACCATTGTTTTACAATTTGACATAGAAAAACACAATGCTTAGTTTTACTTGAGTGGAATTTATATTAACAGCGCTATCAGGCCTTTTAAAAAATTAGATTTACAAATAATTGGAAAATTTTTGTTTCGGGTATTTTCCCAAGCTTACAGACACTGTAATAAATAACTCCAAATATATTTATGCAAGAGAAGTTTAGATTTTCCTGAAGTTGCCTACAGCTACCTCTAAAAATTTCTCACATTCCCCCATTTATAGCAAACCATACCGGGTGTCTAATGCTCCATTTCTAAGACCGCTTCCTACACTTCAAATGCTGAACAGTTATGTGGGTGGCAGTGGATTAGCCAGATCATGCATGAACTACAACTGCCAGAAGAACCGAGGTTGGTTGATATGGTGTGCGCCCACTTCCTCCCTTCTGGGAGAGCTCCCATGAGCATGTGAAGGGCTAGTGACTTTTCTAGTCTCCTGTGTTGGGAGAGCATCCACGTGACACACTCTCCCTGCTCTGAATGGGGACACAATATTTGGATCTGTGCCAACTCTTCTGGGACTGAAAACCAACAAATAAACAGTACAGTAGAAAGGTTCAGAGTTTCCGGCATGAAGGGACAGCTAAACTGATACCTATTATCAGTTATTCAAGACAAAAAGAGAGCTTGCTGTAGGGCATCCTCAGTCCACTGTTTTTTTTCCTTACTTGCTCCTAAAAGCAATCCAAAATGGTGCTCACTGACACTGCAGAATTTTATTTGAAACTTTTGACATTAGGAAATAGTGAAAGTTTAAAGAAAAATGGCCTTGTAAGTATAAGGACATAAAAGGCTGTATCCCCAGCGTCCTTGAAAATACGTGAGGGAAGGTAGGAGAGATCGTTCAGCAGTTAAGAGTGTTTGCTGTTTTTGCAGAAGATGTGGGTTAAGTTCCCAGCAGCTACACTGGGCAGCACACAACTTCCTACGACTCCAGTTCCAGGGCATCAACATTCTCTTCAGTCCCCCATGGGCAACTGCATGCACGTGTAAACCCATGTAGGCACGAACAAATATAAACAAACAAACAAATAAATAGATATACATGTAGACATGCGTAAACACACACAAGAAACACTTAAAATCCCAACTCTCCATCCTTTTTGGTATATAATATACTTACTACAAAGGAAATACAAAACAACAACAGGAAATCGTCTCTCCATGTGGCAGGATGGACTCAAAAGAACAGACCCTCCGAAGTCCCTTTCTTTGCTTCATAAACCATTAGCTGCCTCTCCTCACTGATCAATCAAAGGAAAGTATTTGTTAACCGACCGAACTGAATGGATTTTCTCTCCTTGCTTCAAGGCCCTGCCCTTTGACCCACCCTACCTACCCTGAGCCAGCCTATACTCTCTCAGGTGAACAGGCATAAAGGACTCTCTGTTCTCTTGTCCAGTCAGGCCATCTTTTCTCTTCATTTCCCATGCATGGTTCTCTCTAACCCTATATACTATTGTTTAGAAGAGAAACTCACTTGCCTAAAACTGTCTGAAGACCTGGGAGCCAAAGAGAGCTGCCCCGCCCCCCTGCAAGAGCCACCTGACCCCTGAAAGTCTCCCCTGCTAGGTCTGGATCCAGTCTTTATTTCACATTACTCTAAAACAGAATGGCAGAACAGTGTTAAAACTTGCGGCTACTGGAAAAACAATGTGATGGCGAATAACTTCCCTAAAACACTATAGGAATGCAAAGCATTGTTAAAATGCACAAGGAAGAAGAGAAAGGACCATGAGGTTCTCTGAGAATAATGGAGCCTCTCTGGATTCTTGGTGAGTATCTTACTTTTCTATCGCTAAGCAGAGACGCTATGACCAAGGCAACTTATAGACGGGTTTATTGGAGGTTTGCTTACAGTCTCAAGAATGACTCCACTACCATCACAGGGGGTGAGGATATGGTAGCAAGCATGCAGGCAGGCAGACATGGTGCAAAAGAGGTAGTTGAGCGCTTACACCCTTATCCAAAAGTGTGTGTGTGGGGGGGGGATGGAAATGTCCTGGGCTTTTGACTTTTGAAATGTCAAAGCCTGCCCCCAGTGACACGCTTGCTAAAGTGACTCCTTAAGCAGTACCACCCCTCCTAATCCTTCCCAAACATTTCCACAAGTGGGGACCAAGCATTGGGAATCATTCTCCTTCAAACCACCACAGTGAGCTTGATAACTTGAGGAACTACATTGATGATCACTGGTTCCAGTGCAACCCCAAACCCATGGCTTATGCTGAAAAAGAATAAGGACATATGAACACACATGGAGTAGAGCAAATATTTTAAGGAAAAATGAGGAAGAATTCCAGAGAGCGGGAACACCTCCGAGGGAGGACTACTGATGTACTATCTTGCATGGTAGCCCAGCTCAGTAGCCATGGACAGAGACTGGTAATTTTTATTGAGACGGGTCAGTTTTAAGAACATCACAGACCAAGGCTGTAATGGGTCCACATACCTTATGCATGCTTCCTCCACATATTTGAAGAACTGAGCCTACATTGCTTATTCAGTCAAGTGTGTGGTCATGTGATCCAGGTGGGCCCCACCCTTCTCCCAAAAGAGAGCTACCTATGGTCTCAGAAGGCCTTTACAGTGAGCATTAAATTGATGATTAATGTTTAACTTTGCGGAGGCACAAAGAACTACGCACGTCATTCCACTAAGTAACTCACAGAAAACTCAAAAGCTGGAAAGGATCCAGGCTCTTGCCTCTGAGAAGTGATCTGTCATAGGCCTCTCACCATGTGCTTCCCTTGGTGATCCATCAGTGGTCACTGTGATGGCCACACGGTTTGTCTGGAGGAGTTTTTCAGTCACTTGGACATACTATGATTCTTTCTAATCACAGTTTAGTTTCCAAGCAATTTTACAGAAACATGTTCTTATTGACTCATTTGTGTGGTCCTTGAGGTAGACAAGGAAGTTGCTGTGATCTCCACGTTTATACGAAGAAATGAAACTCAGAGATACTGAATTACTTCCCTAAGTCTGACAATTAGTACCAGGTCAAACAGAGAGTGTGAATCTGTTGACACTAGCTCCTCCTACCCCAAGAGTGTCTCACTTAGCTCCACCACCTCAGCATGTTTTATCCAAACCACAGGCTTATAACTAAGGTAATAAAACCACATGCTGATGATCCAAAGAAGGCCTGTTACATAAGATCTTACCTCAGGCAAGGACCGAAGACCAATGATTTAAAAGATCAGGTGACATGCAAAGAGTCCACCGATGACACTCAGCAGCAAAGCCTGGATAACCTGTCCCTTCTGCTATTCTTATTTCAGAACGGACTTTGCACTGGGTGCTTCTCTGGGTCCCTAAGCCTGGTACATTTGCCCAACCGAACCCTTGATGGCCAAAGTGTTATTTGAGATGCTGTTTCTGGGCTGGACACTGCCTTCTTTTCCACTGTTATCTCTACGAGCTATCTCCCAAGCTCTGTAGCCAGAAAAGATGGCGTGGTGGTGGCAGCATGGCCTTGGAGCCACATGAGCTGAGTCTAAGTTGGCTGTCTACATATCCGTAGATGGGTCAAAGAAGAGTTTCCAGTTCACAGAATGTGTTTGAGGTGATGCAGCTGAAGTCTAGGAGGGGCATATGTAGACATTTGATCTCCTTTCTCCGGTTTAAGAAGTGAGGACAGAGGACCACAAATTCTCCACATTTCTGGGGGAACAGAAGCATACACATCACCTGCTCTCTCCTGGGGACTGAGCTTAGGGACATAAGCATCAGGGTCTCCACTGCTATTGGGGTGACTAAATTTTAAGATGTGATTCTAATGCTGATGGCTTACATAAACACCAAGCTAAGGGGACTTTCTTTCTTTCTTTCTTTCTTTCTTTCTTTCTTTCTTTCTTTCTTTTAATGATGGCTAAATTTAAAAAAAGAAAAGAAAAACAAAACATTTCACTATACTTAAAGCCCCCAGCAGGGGTTGACGAAAGACCAGGCAGACCACAAAGTCTGGCTTACACTTGGGAACAAAAGTGGGTCTTCCTACACAAGTCCATCCCTACAAATCTAACCCTTGGGATCAACATGCCCACAGTCATCTGTCTTTGTATGCTCCTGGAGGAGGTAGAGAAGACAAGAGCTGCCCCCGTATCGTACAGAAAGAAGGCCTCGCAGGCTGCGCCGGCTTGCTGGTAAGCTACAGTTCAGTGAGTGTGCTGAGTTTGGGAACTCTCCAATTCATCCCACTGGCAGCCAGAAGGGTAGGAGGAGCAGGTAGCTTAGGTTCTATCATGCTGTAGTTAAAAAAAAAAATGTCCGAGGTCTAAACTGGATTAGATCCAGCTATGGGATGGTAGATGAAGAAGCTTCTAGTCGGCTAAGATAGATTCCTGGCAGCTAAGGTCATCCGAGCTTCCTTCCTAGGGCGGCAGTGCAGCTGAATCAATAAAGTTTCACTGTCCTCTAGGGCCTGGAATAGCTTCCCAGGACAGCGGTGCCAGCTAGAGCCATTGCTGGGACAGGACTGTTGGTTCCTCCTCACCAAGCCGAGACATAGCCAAGGACTAGTACACACCAGGGAAGTCCCTTCTCTTCACCTACGTAGAGTTGACCTAGTAAGTCATCAGCTGCATCCTTTCAGCCCAGCATCTGTCCAAACCAAAGTTGTGACCTCTGTGTGTCAGAGTCAGATCCATAGGCCACGTTGGTGACCGTTGCCATGGTAACGCACTCCAAAGCTGCTGCAGGATGTGACTGTAGACCACCGGAAAAGATCTCCTAAAGGCCTTTGGTTCTTCTTTTCAGAGAACCCACCAGTACTGCTCAGAGGACCATACTTGCTCCCAGGGGTCATTAACCGGAACGTCGTGGACAGCCAGTCTTATGACACACATTGGTTCTGCCTTCAGCTCCTCACTGCCCTGTTTTCAACTGTTTATACCACTACTCAGATGAAACAAAGTTCAAGCAAACATCTGATGTTAGAGAGGATGGCCCCGATAGAACTTTCCATGGGGAACACGTGACTTAATAAAGAGGAGACTCATACCCACATAAAAACGTTGCTTATCAGAGGTTCCCGCCTAGGAAAGTATGTAGGGTGGTGCTTGCCCGCATGCCCTCAAATGCCAGCACTCAGGAGACTGACACAGAAATATCATGCAGAGTTCCAGGATAACCTGGGCTACACAGTGGATGCCAGGTCAGCTAGAGCTCCACAATGAAAACTCTGTCTCAGATAAATACAATTAAATGAGGAAAAGTTCCCATTTGTCCAACAGCAGATTCAGAATCATTGGCATCTACTTTTTAAAAAAAATGGTAAAATGTACCTTTTAATTTAAAATGTAATGTATTACACTGAAGAATCTCCAAAGCCTCTGAATTCGTTTTTAATCCTTTCAAAACCTCATAGTAAACTTGTCACAGCCACATTTATATGTGCACAGTTTGTCTTCCTTCCATTCTCATTTCAATAAAGGATGCTAAATGGAAAATCCCAAGGAGTAGCAAGATTACCACCTCAAGTGAACTACCTCTGATGCGGAGGATGGAAGGTCAAGAAGTCACTCACCAACGGCCACCTGGAGGCCATCAACAGCATGCTAAGTATGATCGTTAAAAGCCTACGAGTCCAACCAACCTACACAGTATCTTCCTAACCAAGCCACCGGGACCTTCACACACGACACTATCTTAAAGAGTGTCATGTCACTTAAATCACTGTAGAGCATCAATAACTATTGAATGGGTATATAACCAGTCTTTGGTCTCTTTTTCAATATGCTAATAATGAAGCAGTCCATCTCTCCCAGGATAATCCATTTCACATTCCAGGTGCTCTACCAAAGTGTGAGGTAGGAGGTAGAGTAAGGAAGGGGCTTCATGGACAGAAAGCCTGAGTGTTACTCTGGTAATACCTCTTAATCCCAAGCCTTGGGTATATCATGTACCTTCCTAGAACCGCAATGTCTTTATAGTCATGTACAGAGGATGGCTTACATCGAAGGGAATGGGAAGACGCTGCTGGAAAAGGTGAGCTGAGACTTAGCATTCCACCAGACCTGTGCCTTCCGTCCAGAGAAACAAAGGGTTGAAGAAACAAGTGTGGGACCAGACAGCTGGGTTCAGAGGCTGGTAAATAATCTTGAACCAATCAACCCATTTCCTCCACACACTCCTTTCCAAATGGGTTAAAAGGTAATGATCAATACCATCTACCCTAGGGCTGACATCAGAACGGAGTAAGTCAATCTGCCAAGTATCTGGTGGCCAGATTATACGACAGTGTGCTGCAAGTGTCGGCTATCACGGTGACTGGTAGTAATTTCTGTGACTAAGGGTGACATCAAAAAGACACCGATAAGATCACACAAGCTTGCTGTCAGGTGCTGAACATGTGGGATACGAGACGTGAGGAGGCAGAAGGCCAAGGGACCAGTTATAAAGATGAGGCAATATGAGGTGAGAGGTGCTGATAAGCCAACCTCCAAACGGAAGAGAAAGGGGAGGGACGGAGTTCTGATGCCTGACGCGCAACTCAGCAAGTACCAGGTTATGCGGCTGGCAGGGCAAGTGTAGGCTCAGAAAGAGAGCAGAAGGAGTTTTGCCTGAAAGCGTCCTTTCACACTGGGAGTTGTTAAAGTCTCAATAGGATGTTGGTTCTGTGTGCTGTATGTGGTATGTCGTCTCTTGTTTATCTTCCAGTGATTAACTGCCAAGTTTAGCCAAAAAAACAAAAACAAACAAACAAAAGAAAACCATGAACACGACAAAAAAACAGATGCACGTGAGCACCATTAGAGAAAAGACAAAACGGCAGCTCGAGGTTCTTTATGTGCACTGAAGTTTAAGTGAGACACGGCACAAAGCCATCTGCCAGGCTGATAATTATCATCCGTAAGTTCCTGCCCCTGACATGGCAGGGGCATACAGTAGAATTTCCTATTGCTGACCTCACCCAATATCGCTAGCCCCAGAGGACTGTGAAACTACATCGATCCAGGCTGCACTGTGACCTCACGGAGGAAGCTCAGGTGACCTCAGCTGACAGGAGCCCACCTCTGCCGACCTTCACACAGTTCCATCTAATCCAACTTGTTCCACAAATGTCTTGCGCTAGGTTGTGAACCCTTCAACCCTGTGTCTCTGTGACACAGTTACTGCATTCCTCCACGTCTGCTTCCTTCACCTGTGAAATCCAAGGCTACTGTCAAAGATCAGTATTCAGATCCCTTTGCTATACCACTCTGGTCTTGTGCCAGGGAGCTTTGGTTGCCTACAGCAAAGCAACTGATGCCTAACCTCCAGTTTCTCCCACCTGGGTAACTACTTGGTCCCAAAGGCTTCTTAAGATGCCACAAGTCGCTTAACCAACCCCATTCCTTCTCCAGCTTCCGTTGCTGCTTCGGCATGAAATTTCACAACCGAATTATTAAATATATCTTAAAATTAGAACGCACCGAAGACAGACACTAAACTGATGGGATTGCTATTGTCACGTCTCGGCCAACTCTGAACACCCAGTCCCTGAGTCCAGTCTCTTTCCTACCCTGCTCCGGACATGCCCTTCCGCACCCCACACAGCACTAGCACCCATCCGGCAGAAGGAAACATGTTCTCTGCAGGCACTGGCATGGTCTAAGTATCGATGGACCGATGTTTCAATTCTCCTAACAAACAACTGGACTAAAGATGGACTAAACTTCCAAACTACTCATTTTCTGTTGTCTATCAGCTGTTTGCTGCCAAATGCCTCTCTCTTGTGAATGCAGATAACCACACACTCCCATCTCTCCATGGGCACACCACTCCAGCTCAATATCTGAACCCTGTATTGGACCCATTATACCCATTTCTAGTGAAAGTCCAGACCCTAGCCCCATCTTCTACCATGAGCCATTAAATACAATTCCCTGCTCCCAGGACGTTTGACGTTTGATTTTTTTTTTTTTTTTTTTTTGCAAACGCTACAGAGTAAAACATAAATTACAACAACTCAGAAGTCCAGCAACAGGAATGACTTGAGTTTGAGCTCGGACAACCTGCCAACCGCATAAGATCTACACAAGGCAAAGTAGCTCCGAGGAGCCTAGTCATTCCTGCAGAGTAGTGGAATACCCTTGGGGAGTCCTGACCCAGGGGCCCAGGCCCCTGATCACCTCCAGCGGGCGAGTCAGCCGCTACCTGGTCCAGCAGCCGGTAGATGGTTATGCCTGAGGCCTCCACCAGGAGCTGCCAATCGGCCCCGGTCAGCGCCGGCTTCTGGAGCTCCGCACAAGCCTCCCGGAACTGCTCGTCGGCAAAGGAGGCAGCGGCCCCCGCCATCCTTCCGCAACCGGGATACAGCGCCCCGAGCACAGGTCACCCACTGGCCCTTAGAGAGATCGGGGGCGGGTCACAAGGTGACTCTAACCTGATTGGCAGGGAAGAGAGAAGGCGGGACTTGATAGAGGAGGCCGGACGTGGGAGGGCAGGAGTAGGGAGCGGAGGTTGCGGGAGGGGGAGGGGGGCGGGTAGGTTCCTGGTCTCAAGGTGGGCCGGGCTAAGCAAAGGGCAAGAAGAATGGGAAAGAAAAAATACTAGAAAAAAAGCTAGAGTTTATCTGGGGAAAGAAGGAAGGACTAAAGAAGTAGGGAAACTTCTGGGGGTGGGGCAGCACATCCCATTCTCAACCTTCACACTTTTCAAACCTGTGTGAGACCTCTATCCCCCTACCTCTCTGAAGGTGGTAGGTCTCTGGAAGACGCTTGGGGAGAGGGACCAACCACAAATGCTTGAAAAGCTCAGAGGTCAGATGCTATGACTATAGTTCGAAAAAAAAGTATTTTTTTTTGTTTTTTCTGTTATACATTTTGAAACACTATTTTGTGAATCATTCCCTTGGATTCAGCAGAAGGGCAAGGAAGTAAGTACACGGCACGAAAGTTAAGAAATCAAATCACAATGGACAAGATTTTTGCCAGCCCAGTGGGTCCAGATGATATGAAAGATATGGTATCCGGATTTCTGCAGCTTGCATTTGGTTGCTTCACGCAACACAAAGATCTTTTTCTTCATTTGAGCCTCGTGGTGTTACAGACTTGCTCAGCAGAAATCTGCAACCTGGCTTTGAGTAAACTAGGGAAAAGATAAGTGCAAGCGCCACTCAATTGCCAAGACAGTCTGGAAAGCCAAATTGCCTAATCTGTAAAATGGGTCAAGGGCTGTGCTGCCTTAAATAGTTGAAGGCCGTCGAATATGCTTCCCAGTGCCTACCAAAGTAATATTTAATGATCATTCCCTCTTGTTTTGCAGGGATAAACTGAAATGCAATTATTTCAATACTAAGAAAAAGTGGTTAAAAAAACCGAATGAAAGCCAGTTTACAAAGCCCCACAGTCACATTTGCCACAAAACAGACAGATTACTACTTTATTTACCTCAGCATGGATTTTCTTGTACAGGACAGAAGGAAAGTAAGTTATTCCAAAACACACTGAAGATTGCCTCAAGACAAATTTCCTTGCAGTTATGCAGTAATGGTGGCTTGTAAGCTTTCTCACAGCTGTAAACTACTGCTGAAACAAGCACTCCACTCACACACACACCCAACCAGGAACCAATGTGAAGGATTGTCAGATATCATCAAAGAACCCGTTCTGATGGTGTGCTTCCACGAAATCGGAACTTTATCACCACAGAAATATCGATGGATTAAGAGAGGTCCAACAGAATGAACAGGACTGTAGAAGATACAAGAGACCAAATTCAAACTGCTTTATTGTACGTGTTTAAATATGTTGTCTATCACACACAAACACACACACACACAAACACACATACGGTTATTTTATTTTTGTCAGTATAGGACAGAGTAATGTAACTGAGAAGTTTTTCTTTCATGCAGCCTCCCCAGCCCCCACCCCCCCACCCCCAAAAAATATAAAATGACTTTTCTTCTGTCCTGTACAAAAAACAGTCAATGCTGAGGTGAATAAAATCATAATTTGTCTATGTTATGGTAAATGTGACCTTGGAGCTTTTGTAAACTGGCTTTAAATAGTTTTTTTGACCACCTTTTTAAAGGCCTGCTGTTGACGATTTACATAAATAATCCAACCTGTTTTCCTTATGAGAAATGGTCTCACACTGAAGACCTGGCTAGTCTTGAACTCACAGAGCTATCCCTGCCTTTGCCTCCTGTGTGCTGGAAAGGAAATGCTTTCTAGATGAACTGACTACACAGCCACCCAAGTTTCTGGTCTCAGCTGTAGAAATGCTGGATAAGACAGACCAAAAAAAAAATAGTTTTAGGCACACAGCTGAGAACAAAGAAGTGCAGGGTGGAGTTCAGAAAGTGGAGACAGAGCGAGAGCCACAAGAGAGGTACAAGCGTGGAGATGTTTCAGAATGGATAGCATCTGCCCTGGGATTTCCTCATCCCACACTCCCCACCCCTGTTCTGCAATCCCTGCCTCTGTGGAGGAACTCCTGTTTAGAAGAGGCTATTGAGCATGTACAAGAACGAACCCTATCTGGCACCCTTTGACACCTGTCCACTTGCAGCGACTATGCCATAGGGTATGTCGTAAAGCCAAGGAACAGGTATTGCTGCTAGTATCAAGTCCTAAGGAGTCCCGTCATTCTATGCTTACCAAAGAATGTCCTCTAGCTTATCGTGGCAAAGGTGAAGTACAGGTCCACTGCTGAATTTAGCATGGATTTTAATCTCTCTCCACTGTAGGAGAAGCATGTGTCTCCTTGAGGAGCACTTCCTGTTTTCATCTGAATGACAGAGAGAGCTCTTGGAGGGTTCCGGCTTTTTAAGGGGACTCTGGTCCAGCTCCTCCCCATCTGCTGTCGGTAGAGCAGCATCTTCAAGGCAAGCAAAAGCACTGGCACCTTAGCCTACATCCCTTGGACCTTAGCCTACCTCCCTTGGACCTTAGCCTACCTCCCTTGGGCTTTCTGTCTTCAGGGGTTTGGGGACACCCAAACACACCTCTGCCTTTGTACCTGCATTGAGAATGCATGAGAACCACAGGTAATAAGTAGGTACAAAATTGACTCAGGACCATTAAACCCTTGGGCTGTTCCCAAAATCAAAACAGGAGATACTTTCACAACTAGGACACATGGAGTTACCACAGAGAACATGACACCCACAGGAGACGGATATACAAAACAGAAGAAGAGTCACCTGAGACTGAGGAAGCAGGGCCTATGACAGGGTTCAGTGGCAGAGCAGCTGCCTAGGAAGCGTGAGGCCCTAGATCTGATCCTTAAAAATAACAATAATGCCTTTAATCCCAGCACTTGGGAGGTAGAGGCAGGGGGATTTCTGAGTTCGAGGCCAGCCTGGTCTACGGAGTGAGTTCCAGCCAGGAACCCTGTCTCAAAACAAAACAAACAAACAAACAAACAAACAAAAACCTAGGAAACAGCTCTCCATATGAAGGAACTAGAAGATGTACAATTAGAACAAAAAAGGTTCTAATCTTTTGATGACAGCAAATGATGATGATGATGATGGTGGGGGGGGTGGGGGTGGTGATGATCAGTCCAATGTGAAAACAATTAGTGCATTTATAGCCAAAAAAGGCCCGGGTTGTAATAAAAGAACAGAACACACACACACACACACACACACACACACACACACACACACAGGACAATTAATTCAAAACAGTAGAAATTCTACAAATGGAAAACAGTTACTGAAATGAAAACCTAAGTGTCATTGAATAACCAGCTTGCTATAATGTGGGAGTGATAACAGGAATGAAGGGGTGTCTCTGAGAGAACAGCATGGGGAGATAGAGAAACTGAAAGTGTGAACGAGCCACTACCATCCCTAGCCATGCAGAAACCCCAAGCATTTCTGAGTTGGATCCCAAAAGAAAAGAACAGGAAGGTGGAGTGTGGGGTGAGTAGGTGGTGGGGGAGATAGAGAGGAGCCAGGGTGAGAAGGACTCAGGAAGATAAAATGTAACAAGAACGTTCAACGACATGTTAAATAGCACAAGGTGAGGCCAGAGTTCTGTTTAAGAGTCAATACGAGATTGATTAACTTGGTGTTGTTTAACTGTGCACATAAAAACAAGGATATGAACTCCCCAATGTCAATATCAAAAAAAAAAAAAACTAAGCAAAACAAAAAGTGAGAACAATATTTCAGTATGCATTTCACCAAAAAGCTATTACCAAATAACCAGCAAAGAAGTTCAGCATCATTGGACCTTAGGACAATTTGCATTAAAACCAGAATGGGGCATTACTGTATAGTTATTAGAATGGCTAACAGCAAAGAATTGGTCAGGGCTAGGAAAGAGGCTCCATGGGAAAAGGTGCTTGCTGCAAAGTCTGGTTCAAGCCCCGGAACACACCTGATGGAAGGAGTAAACCTAATTCCACAGGTTGTCTTCTAACCTCCACATATGTGTTAATGGTATTTATATACCACAAACACACACACAGAGAGAGAGAGAGAGAGAGAGAGAGAGAGAGAGAGAGAGAGAGAGAGAGAGAGAGAGAGAAGTGAAAATAAATAATAGATAGATGTATTTTCTTTTAAAGAAAACAAGAGAGAAGCCTGATAAAAGCAAGTGTTGGCAAAGCTAAGGAGGAATTCGTTTTCTCTCTCTCTCTCTCTCTCTCTCTCTCTCTCTCTCTCTCTCTCTCTCTCTCATGGTAGGAGTAGGATTGTCTAAACACCTTGAGAAATTCTTGATAATTTCTTAAGCAGTTAAGCATGTGAACTACCATACCATCCAGCCTTTCCATTCCTAGATATTCACCTAGGATAAGTATTGTCCATGCCGTAGACTATACACACATCTTCATAGTCATGCTTACATGGGCAGATAATTAGAAATAATCAAGATGTTCTTCAGTGAGTGATCAGGTAAAACACATTTTGTTATGACCATCAGTGAAGTACTACTCAGCAATAAAACCTTAAATGATGAATGTTCAAGCTGGGTATATAATTCAAGTTGTAAAGTATTTACTTAAGATGTGTGACAATCCAGTTTTAACTCCTAGCGCTGCCTGAAGGAAAAAAAAAAACACAAAAAACCCTACAAAAACAAAACTCTGTGTGTGTGTGTGTGTGTGTGTGTGTGTGTGTGTGTGTGTGAGCGCACGTCTACCTTTATCCATTAAAAACATGTAGTACCCTAAAGAAGTGTCTCTCCTCCTATTCTCTGTACCAGTAAGCACACTCAGTGACCCCGATTTTGGCTTCTATATACCATCTCTGCTAAATACTTGAAACACCAGTGTCGCAGGATATTCCAAGTCCAGTCACATTAGGACAGTGGAAGGCCTGTGATTGGACAGGAAGAGAGAGGCGGAGCTAGGAGTTGGGGGTGGACTGAGGTCTCAGGAGGAGAAGGGAAGGAATTAAGATGGCTTCGGATGTGGACCTGTGTGGCATTTATTAGCCACAAATAGCCTAAGTTTTTATAAGGTTAGAAATATGGGGTTAAGGCTTTAAAATTATCAATTGGCTCTGAAATTACTGTATTGGCATCTTGTAATTGTGATTTTAAATATACATAAATCTAATTGGCTAACTAAGCATTAAGAATCATGCTTCTACCAGGTAATTGGGGAGTGAGCTGGCAGGTCGTGGGATATGTGGGCGTTGTGCGGAAGTGAGATGAACTCCCTCAGGAGAGTTGGCTGAGTGGGGACTGGAAAGTGGGCAGGCCGGCAGATCACGGGAGTGTGGACCTAACCCGAGGAGAGTTCGAGGGTTCATTGACAGGCTAGCAGAAGCCCTTTGGCCCGGTGTGAGGTCTGCGGATCGCCATTGCCTTGCCGGTGCTAGCGCGGGATCGTGCCAGCGGTCATTTTTAATATTTCCCGCAATACACCAGCTGATTATAGGTTCAAACCGGGAACTTATAAACCTGAAACACTGTGTGCCTGAAACTAAGATGTTCAGAGACCACCGAAGTCATGTCAAAAAGATAGAGGAGCTGGCTTGTGGGACTAATTCTGGAAAAATTCTGGGAAAGGTGGCATCAAGAAAGAATAAAGACAACAGGATTATGAGCAAAGATTTAAAAAGAAATCGTGGGGATACGGAGATGGCTCCATTGCTACATCGCTTGCCACAAAAGTGGAAGGACCTGAGTTCTATTCCCAGCATTCATGCAACAAATATGGGCCTGGTGAAGTACACTTGAGATCCCAGCACTCAGAAGGCAGAGATAGATGCCTCCCTAGCCTATGGTCAGCAGATCCCAGTGAGAAACTCCATCTTAATAAACAAGGTGGGGCCGGCAAGGTCACTCTGCAAATAGAAGTTCTGAGGACCAGAATCCACACTATGAGGAGAGAACTGATAGGCATACATAATATGTACACCAACCGACACCCATATGCATGTCATGGCATATACATACATCATACAAACACACAGCTCTAGTAATGAATAATGACTTTTAAGAGATGGATGGTTCCTGAGGAGCAACATCAAAGTTTGACCTTTAACCTACACACGTACGTGCATACCCACAAACACTCAACATGCAAACATGCCTCCACAAACACCTGTGCCCACACATGTACGTATGCCCTCAAACAAAGGATCTATGTCTAATGAGTAGGGGAGAAAGATGTGTGGCAGCAGAGAGAGGGAAAAGGCTCCCTCTCTTTTAGATGAAATAGAAGTAAAACAGAAAATTCCCTTCGCCGGGCAGTGGTGGCACACGCCTTTAATCCCAGCACTTGGGAGGCAGAGGCAGGCGGATTTCTGAGTTCGAGGCCAGCCTGGTCTACAGAGTGAGTTCCAGGACAGCCAGGGCTATACAGAGAAACCCTGTCTCAAAAAAACCAAAAAAAAAGAAAATTCCCTTTCCTCACCCTCAATGTTTTGTTTGATTTAGGAAAGAATCTTCAACAGATGCTAAGCTGTCATATAAAAGATTGGAGGTGATTATATCAATTGCCTCAAGGGACCGTCCACAGATTTCTTAAGACAGACACACAGGAATGTGTAACTCTACAGAGAGATGTGGCCATCTCTCCATACCTGAACATCAATAGTTTCCCAGATAATAGGACAACTATCAGTAGGGTTCTCTGAAATCACACAATGAGAAGTGGACAACATCATTGAAACATTTTTTTTACCAAATGCTTAACCTGTAACCAATTGTAAGACATAAATCAAATAGAGGAAGTAGAAAATCTGATACCTACTCTATTTTAAAAAAAAAAATTAATGAATTGGAACTGCTCCAAAACTCAAGAGAAATAACAACTATAAGTGATATATAAATTCTAGTTGGATTATAGAGTCACAAAGCTCTATCGACATTAGTTAATTGACAGTTTGTTAATTAATTAATTAATTAATTAGTAGTAGGAGGGGCCTGGGAGCTTTCATCTTCATGTTTTAACCAAATGCCACTCTTGTTAGTGAGATCTTCTCTGACCACACTTCCTTGAATTTCAAATTCAGGTTTCCCTGCACTGTTTCTGAGTTTGACCTCAGAAGAATAATAAGGGATATTTGAATATGAAGCTTTCAGATTATGCTATAGAATTATTCTTAACATCTTTTAAGCATAGAAATGTTGTTGTTGTTGTTGTTGAGAGAATGTGGCTTTTGTTCTTGGGAAATGCCAGCTAAATTTCTCAGGTGGCTAGATTTCTCAGGTGATAAATAATATATTCCCCATAATTTGCATTCAAATGTTTCACTTAAAAAGAGGTAAATATAAACAAAAAATAAACAGCGGATGAATTTAGAGCAAGGGCATCCAGGTCACTATTGTGCTGACCCTCTAATATTTGATACATTTGAAACTATTCTAATATTAACCTTAGGGGAAAACCCAGCAATATGTTTTTCCCTGACAAAATCAACATAAGGGAGAAAGAGGGCCTATGTGGGTCCCATTCCATGGTGCAAGAACTTAAGAGGGTGGATCACCAGTCAAGAACAGAGTTAATCCTCACTTGCTAGGTTTCATGGATTTTAGGCAATGCATGAAAGGGGGCCCTGCTTCTGTGGGTGCTAATCTGAGGATGAGTGCCTAAATCTGTAGAATGCTATGCTACCTATAAAGTCTGGTGTCCTGGTTAATGACATCCTTTCTTCTAGATGTGCATCAAATAATGACCCTTTAATCTCCCACTTTTGGGACCTTCTCATGCCCCCTTAGATCATACAAGTTAAGACTTTTGGTCTTGGATAGGCAGGATCTATGCCCCTGCTGAGCAGACAAGTAGCTATAAAAAAAATGGGTCATTAGCCATCGTCAACCCTTAAGATTAAGGAACCAAAGTCACCAAGGGGGAAACTGAGGCAGGAGAGAAAGACAGAGAAAATTAAGAAGACGGGGAAAAGAAAAGACCTTTTTCTCCTCCTCCTCCTCCGCTTCCTCTTTCTCCTCCTCCTCCTCCTCCTCTCCCTCCTTCTCCTCCTCCTCTTCTTCCTCAGTCTGGTGGCAGTCTCCCGTTAGTTGAGAGTCATTAGTTCCAGCACAAGGCTGGTGAGGTGGCTCAGCAGTTAGAACCATATAAGCAGAGGCCTGAAGTTGAACTCAATCCACAGATTCCACAAAGTGGCAGAAGAGGTTGGAGCTTCACACATGTACTATGGTATGCTCACACATGTACTATGGTATGCTCACACATATAGGAAAGAAATTAAATCAACTAATTAAAGAATTACATCACAATTAATAAAATTGGCCATGACGTTTGCCTCCATAGAAACAATATTCCTCGTATATGAAGGTATTTAAAATAAGAATGTTAAAATAGCAATGAAGCAGACATAAAACCTGAACATGTATGACCTCTAAGTATGACCTAGATGTAAACCTGAAGATTTCTGAGAGTCTCCTCAATAAGACTATAAACTTGATTTACAACAAAAGCATGCCTTAGTTTCCTTATGGAACTCTGTCACTCAGGGTTTTCTCTTGCCAGTTGTCCAGTGCATCCCCCAAACCACCCTATGAGCCCACTTGAGGTCCTCTGAAGCCCTCTGATACACAGTTCCAGGCATGGCTCGAATCTAACGTAAGGTTGTTATGCCGATATTTAAGCTTGATTCTCTTTAGAGACCCCCCCACACACATACACATACAAAATTTGGGTGTTTCTTACCCTTGCCCTGCTTCTCTCCTTCTAGTAACCCCCCTGTCTAAACCTACATTAAATTCCACTAAGCCTCAAATTGGCTTTATAGAAATAAATTAGTGAATGAATGAATGAGTAAATAAATATACCTGCATTTACTGCAGTTGTCAGGAAAGTTCCTCCATGAGGTAAATAATGTGTACCCACTCTTTAGACAGTTCCAACAAAAAACCCAAGGACTTGGCTACCATATTAGTCTTATGCATAGCTTGAAGTGAGGGTTATAGGCAGCAACGTGCATAATGCTAAGAGGAGGACTACACCCAGCTTCCCACGGCATCATAATGGAGACCCCTCAGTTAACCTTCTCCAGACTACATCCTCTAGCACCCTCCCCAGCCACAGTCCCATGTGCATTTGGGGCAAAGTTGACACAAATGCCCAAGAGGAGGGAATGGATACTGAGTTTAGGGTCCGATGACCGTCTCTGCTTCTTCCCCATCTTTGAGAGAATGCCAACACTCCACAGGCTCCATCATGACCCTTTCCTGTAAGAATTTGTATAAATGTCTCACAAAGACAGTGGAAGATTTGCTCTTAAAACAGATAGTATTCTGCCTGCAGAAACAGAATACTAGCCAGCAATCAATTTCCAATATCAAGTTTCTTCCCGCTTAGATTTCCAAAGAGGGTTTTATTTCCTCTTGGCTGACAGTTGATGAAAACTGTATTCATTGATTAAGATCCTTAACACATCAGAGATGACCAGTGTGATCAATTTAAACTATACATCTAGTGAGATTTGGGTGGAAACTCAGAAAGTGTGTTCATGGAATGTGACGCCAATTCTGAAATTCAGAGAAACAGTGTAGAGATGAAGCGCTTTTAAAAGATGGAAGTGGTTGGTTTGTTTTGTTTTGTTTTTTTTTTTAGTTGTTTTGTTTATCCTTTTTTTTTGGTATTCCCTAGGGGAAACCATTCTCAAATGAATGAAGCAGCCGAATGACTGAATTACTCGATATCTCAGAGAAAAGATCCGCGTGAGGATCACCCTTTCTCACTTCCCCCTAGGATACTGTTCCCACACAACACTGATTTGTTAAGTTGATTCCTAAAACAGAGCTGTGGTCAGGAGATCTAGATCCTGATTACCTTAAGGATTAGGAAAACTGTATTGAAATGTTTAGCCGGCTTACTTTGTGATATAAAAATAATGCCTATCCCCAAAAGTCACCAAATAGATGAACTAGAACACACACCTCAGAGAGCTCTGTGAGGTAAAACTCAACACATCAGAAATCCCTTTTTAAAGATTCATTTGTTTTTATTTTATTTGTATATATGTATGGGTACTGTGTGTATGTAGTGCCCAAGGTGGCCAGAAAAGGCCTTTGTGTTCACAGCAAATGGACTTACACACAGCTGTGAATCACCACATAGGTGCTGGAGACTAAATTCAGGTCCTTTGAACCGATCAACAAATAGTCCTCAATCATTTGTCCGTCTCCAGAGAAATTGAAGTCCTGTTTTCCGTTCCAAACAGCTCTTTTCTGCTAGATCCACCTTGTACAATTGTGGTGAAATTTGGATCCCAAACATTTTCTACAATGGTATCTTAAATATTTGATATCCAATGTATGATTCCACCTGGTGGTAGAACCTTTTGGATGTAGGACTTCCTGGAGGAAAGCATGCCCTGGAGGGAGATATTGGAAGCCTGGCTCCCTTTCCTTCCTCTTTGTTTCTCGTCTTTCATGATATGAACAGGTTTTCCCCTCGTACTTCCACCATGATACACTGCTGAAAGCCATGGGTGCAAATAAGCATGAACCAAAACCTCTAAAACCAGGGACTAAAACAATCCCTTTCTCTCTTATATGAGATGCACTGGAAAGCTATTCTGTTACAACCAAAAGCCACCTGACTCAGATAGATTGCTTGTGTTTTACAATGCTCATCAAGTTTTGCACAATGGAGAGCGTGGGACTTCTAAGTCACTCACATGTTTTAAAATCATAGAGCAGTGGAGAAGCTTAAGAGAATCAACATGGGTCTGAGTCAGTAGCACACCCTGTAAAGAGCTTGCTGGCTACATGGGTAAGAGAGACCTGAGTTCTAGTCCTGGTGCCATGTAATACTGCCAGCATGGTTGGCACACACTTCAGATTCCAGAGCTAGGGAGGCAGAAACAGGAGGATCCCCAAGATTCACTGTTTGGCTTAATTTGTGACTTCAAGGCCAATGAGAGACTCCATCCTAAATGAGGGAGACAGTGTTCCTGAGGGTGATACCTGAAGTGGTCCTCTGGCTCTAATACACGTGTGCATTCACACATACAAAATATGTGCATGCACTACCCATTTCAGAAAAAGAGGGCCAGCCTGATGTGCCTGGTCTCCAAAGCATACATAGGAAGTTCTATAAAGCAGTCAACCACAGTTCAGCCATGCCAAGTTACTCTTTATGAACCAGAAGTTATGAGAAGTGTTTGTGTTTAATTCCCATGATGCCAGTCTAAAATCAATGCCTTTAGAACCTTTGGGTTATACAAGAAGCAACTGAGGTTTTGAGAGGTGAAGTCTGTGCTAATCCACTTTAGAGCTCATTCTCTTATTCATAGGTCACCCATAAGGGATCCAGAATCTTCTAGTTAGATTGTCTCTACCAGGGCCTCTGTGCTGTCACTTTTCATGAGTCACCACAGCAATAAAAGTACAAACTTTCAAACTAAATAATGATTCTCCTACCCCTCTTTAGTAGATTCTATTTTTATCCTTTCAAATGCTTATATGTTAATAAAAATGTAGGCACCTTAATAGAAGGATTAATTCAAGGCAGTATCTGGTAGTATCTTTTAAAATTGAGTTTCTTGAAGGCTTCAACAGCTGCCAGAGAATAGAAAACTTCAGTCATACAGATTTCTATCTTCAGCCATGGGTCCATGTGAGAACAGGACACAGCAGTTAAATATTATCCAGATTACTGCTTTCACTTCACAGGTAAGAAAACTGAGATACAAGAATTGGGAGAAAGTCCATCAATTCAATTACTTTAATCATTGAACACCCCTAGTATAGTTAACCTGAGGCTACATCTAAACCAGAAGCACACAGTAGGTGTCTGGAGAAAAGGCTTTGCAGTTTTGCCTAATAATACAAGTAATGTGCAGCAAGCAGTCAATGAACTTGACTGTTGAAAGAGCCAGACTTATCTGAATCCTGGAAGAGATTCAGAGAATAAAGGCATTATCCGCCTGCCTTCCAGGAAGGGGATTCCAGAGGCCGACTTGGTATTGTATTACCAAGTCCCTTCCGCTTCCTAATCACCTTAAGGGTTGGGGGGATGGGGGGGAGGGGACTTCTCAGTCCAAGGTGTAGAGTTTCACTGGGGTTGAGACTCTGAAGGCAAAATCACATGCCTGTTAATCAGCATGAATACCAGTCTTTCCTTGTATGCTTCAAGTCCTCTCTTTAATAAAACAGGCTTCGATTTTGGGACAGAGCCTGGCTATCTTCCTCTGGGAAGGTAGGCCAGGCTCTAGGTAAAGTAAACTCAGCAGTATGTCTGGGAAGAGATCTCATTAGGGTCCTGTCTAATTGCGGTCTTACCAGAGCTGTGTATTCTTAAGACAAGCAGAATTTATTTTAATGTGTTGACTCTCTTCTCTGTCTCTCAGCAGAATTTGAGTGTGTGGACTCTCTTCTCTGTCTCTCAGTGACTCAGTGACTCTCTTGTTTGTCTTTCAAACTCACCTTTGATGCATTAATAGTCTGTACCCTTCCCACTTCCTCTGCAGCTTGAATTTACTCGTGTTTCTTTGTCTGTTCTGGCCACACTGAAGTAAGGCCACCTCAACAGGTCCTCTCAACTTTTGTCTCTGATCATCTCCTTGCTGGATCCATTCCTCTCTCAGACACTGGGGCAGTTAGCTTAAAACGCTAAGTACATCATGGCATTCACAGTCCTTACAACTTATTATACTTTCGTTTCTGTTGCTCTAGTAAAATAACTGGGCGAAATCAACTTTAAGGGGAAAATGAGGTTTGTTTGACTTACAATTCTAGGTCACAGTCCATCCTTGTGGAGAAGTCAGGGCAGGAACTGGAAGTCACTGGTCATATTCATAGTCAAGAGCAGAGTATTCAGAGAATGTGCGCATGTCTGAGCTTTGCTTGCTTCCCCCCACACTAGAATCTTAAGTATAAGGAATGGTGCCCCCTGTGGTGGGCTGAATGTTTCTTCCTATATAAGTTAATATAATCAAGACAACCCCCTACAGACATCCCCTCAGGTGACTCCTGACCTAGACAATACCTCGGTGAGATTCTTCCCAAGTTATTCTAGACTGTAACAAGTTGAAAGGTTGTGTGTAGCCATCACACAACCCTTCAGCGTCTTCTCATCCTGTGTTCTCAGACTTTGCCTGCCTGCATCTTTATCCTCATTGTCTTCAAGCTCTCCTTTATTACCTTTAGATTCTTAGTTCTATCCAGTACTTCTGCGCTTCCTGAACGCCACCCATGGTGTTTACTAGTCCACACCCCCTTTCCACAAACTCTTGACATACCTTTACCCTTCAGGTCTCGGACAAGTAGTCCTGCCGTGGGCTCCCTTTCCACAGCACCTCTCCCATTTCTAGTGTTGGTAATTATTTTAAAGAGGGTTACTTATTATATTGTAAGGAAACAGTAGAAATGTTTCCTTTTCTTCCTTACAAAAAAAGGATTGCTTCTTGTGATTGGGCCTGCACCCCGGCTGAAGCAGTAAGAAAGCAAAGGTGAATGAATGAGTGCTCCTCTTGCTCTGTAACTAGTGCTCCTCCTGCTCTGGGACTAGTGCTCCTCCCTCTCTGGAACTAGTAGAGCGCCTGCTTCCTCCATTAAATAATAAGCTTGACTGGGGGCCAAGCCTAGGGGTGCAGTGCTTGCTTAGTATGGGCAAGACAACCTCTTACCCTCCCTCCTCCTCCAGTTGATGCCTTCTTTTCCCATCCAGTCACCCCTGGTACATTTAAGACTCTCTCTCTCTCTCTCTCTCTCTTTCTCTCCCCCCCCCCGTGTGTGTGTGTGTGTGTGTGTGTGTGTGTGTGTGTGTGTGTGTGTGTGTGTGTAAATGAAGGAGTTTAAGTACGGTGATGTACAGAATCCTGGATAAGGTTTTTTGATAGGAGCTAGCAGCCTTGTGAGCCCCCTCTAGCATTATAGATGTTTATAGATATTAACTGTCAATAAATCCCCAGGGAAAGGAAGTAATCTGGATCTCCTCCCTACCTTGTGATGGAATATCAATGGCTCTGATCTCAGGTGGCATTTGTGCAAGTACAATCTGTGAGAGCTCAAGGGTGTGCTTGCATCTCATGCCTGGGAGGCCGGGGGGTTGCACGTACTCTACCCCTTCTGCCTACTCTTCCAATCCTTCCTTCTCCTCCTCTGCGCTGCCCCTGAGCCCTTTACTAAAGCGTTTCTACTATCTGTACCAATCATCTTCCTTTTCCATGTTCATCTTCTATTAATTTTCTATGATGAGACTATGAAAAAGAGATTAGGAAGGAGAAAGGAGTCTGCTAAGAACAGATCTGAGAATCTGTATGCCAGAACTTCTGGAAGGGTACCATAGTGGCATTCCTGCCATCTTTGGTTTGTTTTCTTAAACAAACATCTACTGATCACTTAATATCTGTCCGTGACTACATTTGGTTCTTAAAAGTGCATTGTCTCACTGGCAACACTGACTTGCATGTCTCCATTTCTTGTTTTAATTTATTATTGCTGCGTTAATCAATTAATTTAGCTTGGGTATACATGTGCTAAGGCATTCGTGTGAGGACAACTTGTAGAAACTGATTCTCTTCTTACACCATGTGGGTGCCAGAGATTGAACTGAGCGTCAGGTTTTTTAAAACACTTACCCATGAGTCATTTCACTGGTCCCATTGTCACCGTTTCTGTTTATACATGTGACTCAGCAGCATGTCTCCAGATATATGGAAACAGGATTTAGATCTAGATATTTCTATTTCTCGGTATTTCTCATAACTATAAAGCTTAATTAGAGAGGTCAATGCCTTTCCTTCTTTAGTAACTTTAAAGGGATACTAACTGTATTTTCTAAAAAAAGACACACTCTATCTCCTATAACCATTTATGATATGACCTTAACCCTCTTCCCATGAAGAAGTGGACGCTGGGTTCCCACAGTCTTCTGAGTATATCAAAAGTAATGCTCCACCAGGTATAATGGCACATGCTTGTAATTCCAGGCCCTTGAAACACTGAAGCAGTAGGATAATGAGTTCAAAGCCAGCCTGAACAAGACCTGTCCCAATGCACTGGGGATGGGGGTGGGGCGGTAATGGGAGTGCAGCTTGATGGAAGAGTTCTCCTGTAGCATGCATAAGCAAAGCACTGATATCCTGTGAGCTCTGAGACTGAGTCGTAACTGATGGCACAGAGCTTCTTGTTTCTGTCAGGACTAGCTCTCTGAACCTATACAACCATGTCAAGAAGCCACAGTCTAGAATGAGGGTGTCTAGGAAGGATTCAGAGTCTTTGACGCCAGCCCTAGCTAAGCTCCCCAACAGTTAGTATCAATTTTTCAAGTATGAAAACAGTTGTTTCAGACAGGAGCTTGCGTTCGTTGAACTTCACTAAAGGAATAGACCAGAACAAATATATGCTAAAATTTGTTAGATCAGCTTACACAATGTGGTCTGGGCAGCCCAATGAAGACTGCCTTCCCACTCAAGAGGTTGAGAACCCAGTGGCCGCTCATTCTACAAGGCTGGCTGCTTCAGTCTTTGCAATCTGCTACTGAAGGGCTTGGAGCTTCCCAAAGAGCCTCTGGTCTTCAATTCACATTGGAAACCTAAAGAATGTGAGTTCTGACACCAATGAAGGAATATAGCAGCTGCAGGAGCAGCAGGAGGAGGAGGAGCAGCAGCTTCTGCAGCGGTGACTGCAGTGGTGGCAGCAGCAGCTGCAGTGGTGGCAGCAGCAGCAGCAGCAACAGTGGCAGACTATATATAAACTTGTCAGTGAGAGCAAAGACACACAGGCCCAAAGCCATGCCTCTTTCTTTAACCTCCTGTTTTCTGAGTTATCACCAGAAGGCGATACTCACATTCAGGATGGGTCTTCCCACTTCAAATAACTTGATCAAGAAAATCCCTGACAGGTGTGTCCCAAGGCTTGCCCTTTGGGTTGGTTTCAGATCAGTTTAGCTCACTAGGAAGATCGACCATCCCAGAGCCCTTTAGCCCACTCCTCCACATCCTCTTGACACAACACTGCCTACAGAGAGAGGAGCTGTCTCCACAGTGCTCTGCCTAAATTACACCGCCAGAGCTTTTAAGCCATCGAGATCTGGCTTGGTTTCTTTATGCAGCAAGAGAAGACACACATTCTGTACACCTGCTGCACTAAAGAAGAAAGAGTTAAATATAGAAAAAAGAATTTTTAAAAAAGAAAGTCTTACTAGTGTGTATCTTCAGGTTGTTTGTCCTTTAAATTACATGTGTGTGTACATGTATGTGTCGGTGTGTAGGTTTGTGCTTGTGAACGAAAGAGCCTACATAGGCCAGAAGAGGAGGTGGGATCCCCTGGAGCTAGAGTTGCAGGCAGTCGTGAGTCACCTGGGGTGGGTGCTGGGAATCTCATTCAGGTCTACTGCAAGGGCAATATATGCTCTTAGCTACCAACTCATATTTCTGGTCTTGTGGGGTTTTGTTAGTTTTTGTTTTGTTATTATTTTTATTTTGGTCTAGTTCTACTAAGTAGGAAGGTGAACCTTGAATTCATAATCTTCTGTCTTCCATCTCCCAAATTCTAGGATTACAGGCACGAGTTACCACACTCAGCTATCTATAGGTATTCCCATATATCATGGGAATTAGTATCAAGAAAAATTATTATTGATTATTTTCTCTGTGTAAAATAGATATGTTTATAGCTCTTCTCATTAACCTTTCTGCTGGTTTCTGGATAAGTACATATTTTGGAATAAAAACATAGATAATTATTATTGTTTAAAGTATGAATCTTCAGCCAGGGGTCCCAGGGATTTTCTTCTGTTCCCTCCTTCTAAGCCATTTATCCAGTAAGATATCTTCCTAGCTCCCCACAGCATATAGTTTATATCTTTACTATATATTTTGTTGAGACAGGGTCTCATTATGTAGACCATACCAGCCTTGAATTTACAGAGATCTGCCTGCTCTATCTCCCAGGTTGAAAGCATGCACAACCACGTCTGACTCAGCATATATTTTTAAAGAATAATAACATTCATATGTAAAAAACATTATAGCTATTTTTCAAAGAGATATACCATGTTTATTTATTTATGTATTTATTTATTTTAGATAGTTTACATGTTATAACTTTCATCATAGGCTGGACAGAACTGTGAACTTAATTTACATTTGCTTATTCAATGCCTATTTGCCGTCGGTAGAGGGCGCAAGATAGAGGCAAAGAGAGAAAGTGTGTAGCACGTTGAAAGGTTTCAAAACACTGGTAATTATTATTTTTCACTAATCTTCACAGGAAATTTGTAAAGCATAAGATTGATTGCAGTTTTATCATCACTTATTGTCTAAGTTTCCGACAATGTGCTGCCTGGAAACTAATAAGTAACCGTCAGTGAGTAAATAACCATCTACCTCTTTACTGCCGGGTACTGACATACTCTTTGTATACTGCTGCGGAATAGAATTCAGTCTTGATAAGGATTTTTTTAAGGATAACAAATGAGTTGTCAAAATAAATGGGCCAAAGAGAAAGTATTGGGGCTTAGTATGGTGTTACTCATGTTTAATACCAGCACGGAAGGAGAAGGAGCAGGTGGAGCTCTGTGAGCTGAAAGCAACCTCGTCTCCATGTTGAGTTCCAAGATAACAAGAGCTAAACAGTGGGATTCCCTGACTCACAATAAATAAATAAATAAATAAATGTAAAAAATAAAATATTCAAATAAAAGCTTACATAGAAAATGCATATTGAAAAATTCCAATTTAATAGTGTCATGTTGTTAATTGGTTTAATTCTGAAATGTGTGTGTGTGTGTGTGTGTAACAATAATTCAATATACACTTAGGAATTGTGTTGCCAAATCTTGGAGTGATTTGAAGAAACTATGGGATGGTTTTAGGAGAAATGAATGAATCCATCCTAACAAGCACAGGCACTCTGTGACTGACACTTTTTTTTTTAAAGATTTATTTATTTATGAGTACACTGTAGCTGTCTTCAGACACCCCAGAAGAGGGCATCAGATCCCATTACAGATGGTTGTAAACCACCATGTGGTTGCTGGGAATTGAACTCAGGACCTCTGGAAGAGCAGTCAGTGCTCTTAACCGCTGAGCCATCTCTCCAGCCCTGACTGACACTTCTTAAACACAGGTCTTCAGTGACCCTTTTCAGTAGCTGTTGCTTTACAAGCTCATTCAATAACTGACTGATGGCTGAGTCCACAAAGAGTAGACTCGCATGAATAAACTCTTAATTAAACCTACATTTTGACAATCATTCTTGAGTATGATGTAAGGTTTTAAATAAGAAAATACCCAGAGTTTGGAGGCATGGAGGAAACCTCCATTACCTCCCCCCTTTCAGTGTTTTCGTCTTTATTGGTTATGTCATCCATACTGTTAGGCATGTTTTTCTCTTAGAGACAAAGGAACAAGGTTGGGAATTTATGGAGTGTGACAGAGAGTCTTATGGACAGGCCTGCATGTATGTATAAACTGATAAATTGTTTCTATAATAATTAGAAATCCTTATATATAAATGGTCTGCTGGTCCCACTGAAAAATCCACAGACCATGAACCAATAGGCCTATGGATAGAATATCCAATACTATTAGAAACCAAAGGATTTGAGCCCACTTATTTTTAATTGTATTTATCTTTGTAGTTAGGACCTCTGTTTCCTAGGTTAAGAGTTTTCTTCTCTCCCAGAGTTCAGTTCTCAGAAGCCATATTGAGTGACTCACAACCCCTTTAAGTACAGTTGTAGGACATCTGATGCCTTCTTCTGGACTCCTCAGACACCTGTGCTTCTACACAAGCACACAAACACACACATACACACACACACACACACACACACTTACATATAAAATAAAGATTTTAAGAAAATAATTGTGATCAGAATGAAAACTGACTGCTTTAAAATAATATTTGCTTAGAAAAAGTTGAAACCCTGTGTCTGTTTCCAAGACCACAATCCCCCTGACTTCACCTCTCATTACTCTTTTACTGGTCCAAGTCCTTACAGACCACTGGTTTTCTTCAGCAGTGCACAAGCCAATATGCTCAGGCTGCCAGAGCTCACAGAAAAGTCACAGGTGAATAGGGCAGATAAATCAGCATGTGGGGACCTCTGTGGTGCAAATTCTCCGAAATTCTCAACTAGAAAAATGTTAGTACTTTAAGAAATGAGCGCTTTTCTTATATTTTTGGTTGAGCCTAGCCTTTAATGGCAGAGCCATCTCTCTAGCCCAATGAATGCTTTTCTTAGTGGCAGTTTTAGTAAAATAAATAAAAAAAAATTTTCAGTTAATCTGCAAAAACAAGCAAACAAATACGTGTTTTGAATGCATGAAAAATAATTTAGGGATTTCAATTCCATGAGAAAAAGATTTAATTGTGTTTGGTAGAGATTAGAAATGATAAACAACAACAAATGTGTCCTTCAGTCTAAACCTTCATCTGGCTTGTAAAAAAAATACAATATTCAATACAATACAAAAAATAATAAACAATACTTTAAAATAAGAGCTATCAGGGCTAGAGAAATAGTGCAGAGGTTAAGAGCTCTTCCAGAGGTCCTGAGTTCAATTCCCAGCACCCACATGCAGGCTTACAACCATCTGTGATGAGAATTGTTACCCTCTTCTGGTGTGCATGAAGACAGAACACTCATACATGTAAAATACATAAAATAGAGTGATCATCTCTCACAGGAAACAGGGCCTAACCCTAACCTAAAAGAAGTAGGTTCGGGGTGTTTGTGTGTGTGTTTTATAAGTGTATGTATATGTTGATGTGTTTGTGTGTGGGTGCACTTGCACATGGAGGCAAGAGCTTTGATATTGGGTATCTTTAGGCACCACTTTCCACCTTGTTTTTTAAGACAGTCTCTCACTGGACTCCTAAGGTGGACTGGCCAGCAATCTTCAGGAATTCTGTACCTCCCCAGCAGAGGGCTACAAGCTCATGTCATTACACCCAGTGTTTTATGTTAGTACTGGGATCCAAACTCAGGCTTCCCAGCTTAAATGGCATGCACTTTGGTACTTTAAAATAAAGGAAAATTATTTTAGGTTAAAAAAGAAAGAAAGAGAGAGGGGGAGAGGGCAAGGGAGAGGGAGAGAGAGAGAGAGAGAGAGAGAGAGAGAGAGAGAGAGAGAGAGAGACAGACAGAGACAGAGAGAGACAGAGACAGACAGACAGACAGACAGACAGACAGACAGACAGACAGACAGAGAAGGAAAAGCAGCATTACTACAGTGGAGGACGGTAGTAAAAGAAAGCTTAGTTGTTAAGGACAGAAGCTGCAAAGAAAGCAGTCAGAAGTTACTTTACTTCTGCAGTCTAGCTGTTCCTGGGTTTATTTTGGGAGAGTTAGTGGGGGCTCATGGGTATTTACCTGCTGACAGGGGTCTTTTGTAAGCTGAACTCAATCTGACTTGAATTCTGCTACAGAGAGTGGGGAGATCTATAGATCAGTCAGTCACAGTGATGGGGTAACAGACCACCGTGATGAGATGCCGCAAGTGTACACTCAAGTTACAAAACAGTGAAACGGATCCAGAAGATGAGCAGAATGAGAGAAAAGACCTCCTGTGAGAGAACAAATAGCTGGAGGGTGTGTTCTACCACATGTCTCATGGGTGAGAACCTCCTTTAGGACAGGATGAGATTCTCGTCCAACTCTGGGGATTTCGAGCATTCCCTTAAGTAAAATTTACTCCACGCCTATCACTGACATTAGGATTCTGGAATCAAGGAAACAGTTATCCCAGCACAGAGCAGACTGGAACTAGATCAAAAGGCCAAGAATGGGATGCTCAACCCATCCTGTACACAAGAGATCAGACAGGCCTCGGGTAGAGGACGCCACTTCAGCTGAGCTCAGTCTTTCTTGGGTGGCCCGAGGCAGGGTGAGTGCTCATCCTTAGGACACTCATCCTGCATCATATACCAGTGTGTTCTGCTTGAGACTTTTGAGCAACTATGTCAACCTCGTTGTAAAAATGGCATTTCCTGTGTTTGCAACCTTCTACATTATAGAATCCCCCTGGATGTTGTTAGAGAGGACTGCATTGCTGAGGTAGACCCAGGACCTTAATGCTATCCAGGCTCTAGGTCAGAGAAAACCAGCCCAGTAGCCGTGTCCCACAAGCTCTGCTGCCTGCACCGTGACTGTGCTTGTAACTGTACCTTCCACACGCTTGTCCTCTCTCACCCCACAGGGTGACAAGGCTGCTGCTATTATTTCTTTTCTACTTGAATGACACAGATTCCAAAAGACATTAGCTGGTTGGTCCACCGTCATATTTTAAGTCAACTGAGATCTGATAGTTTCTTTTAAACTTTTAAAAAAAATTTTTTTTATTTTGACTTATGTGTATGGGTGTTTTGTCTGCATGTATGTCTGTGTACCACATATTAACAGTGCCTTCAGGAGCCAGAGAAAGACAAAGAAGACATTGCATCCCCTGAACCTGGGATTATAGATAGTTGTGACCCACCAAGTGAGCTCTGGGAGTCAAACCTGGGCTCTCTGAAGGAGCAGCTAGTGCTTTTAACCACTGGGCCACTTCTCTAGCCTCTGATACGATAGCTTTTGGTGTGGGTATCAGAACCCCATCAACTGAGTTTTGCTCAAATGTATGTATACCACTACTCTCAGTATGCATCAAACTTGTTTTGGTACAGAAGTTACAGATAAATTTGGATGCACCAAGTTCTTGAGAAACTCTCAATCTCTTAGAATAGATAAATAAATACCCGATTTCTACTTTCTTTGGTGAGGGATGTAGCGTAGGTAAGCTCAAAGTAAGGGTCTCAACTCAGGGAAGATTTTTTTTCCTTTGGGATGAGTTAGTAATGTCTGAGGACATGTGATTGTCACAGCTAGAGGGGAGGTGACTCAGTATGAAGCACTGGGTTGCTGTTTGTTATTCTGGAAGAACATTACAGTCTTTCCCAGTGAGACAATTCTCCATCTCAGAATGTCAACATTGTCCAGATGGAGAAGCACTGCCATAGAGCATCATGGGTCCAGGGAAGGTTCTCAGACACATGCAGTCTGACTACAGAGGAGGACTTATCAAGGAAGATGTCTTAGAAGCTGACCAGGATAGTCAAAGAGAGATGCACAAATGGGACCTTGAGTGGTCAAGGGTAGTAACACAAAATACTGTGTTGAGATTTCTAAAGTGAACTAAACTGCGTCTGAGGCTGACAGGCTAATTCATGGTGGCTGGTCAGGGAAGGATGGTCACTCCTCCTTTAAGAAAAGGGGAGACACACACCCGAAGAAGTGAAACAAAAAGGAAGGTCCAAGAGAGGATGCTTGAATCTCACTTAGAAGTGGGAACAAAATAGTCATAGGAAGCAGAGGGAGGGAGGAAAGTAGGTGGGAGAGGGGAGCAAGAGGGAAATGGGGGAGGGGAAGGACCAGGTGTTCAGACAGAAGAGAGACCCAGAGGACCAGGAGAATGAATAGAAATCTGCAGCTGTTGGGGGGAGGGAGGTTGGGGGGATGAGGGAGTAAGGGGACTCTTTAGGAAGTCCCAGAGACCTGAGATGGGAGAGGCTACTAGGAGTCAATGCCTGTGACCTTAGCCAAGTTGTCTAACAGTGGGGACCTGGAACCTGAAGAGGCTATCTCCTATAGTCAGGCAGGACCCACAGTGGAGGGCTAAGAACACCATCCCATCCACAAATCTTTCACCCCAAAATTTGTCTTGTTTCAAAGAAATTCAGGGACAAAGAAGGAACACAGACTGAAGGAATGGCCAACCAATAACCAGCCCAACTTGAAACCCATCCCATGGGCAAGCCCCAATTCCTGACTTCATTAATGATACTCTGTTGTACTTGCAGACAGGAGCCTAGCACCACTGTCCTCTGAAAGGCTCTACCCAGCAACTGACTAAAACAGATCCAGATACCCTCAACTAAACATTGGACAGAGGTCAGGGGTTCCTATGCCAGAGTTGGGGGGGAAGATTCAAGACCTTGGAGCGGATAGGAACTCCACAGAAAGACTGATAGAATTAACTAACTTGGAACCCTGGGAGCTCTCAGAGATGGAGCCAAAAACCAAAGAACATACATGGGCTTGAACGAGGCCCTGGTTCATACGTAGCAGACACTCAGCTCAGTCTCCATGTGGGCCCACCAACAGCCGGAGCAAAAGACAAGCACTGTGACCAGAACACACCCTCGTGGCAGCCCCACTGGGAGCCCGGTAGCTTCTACAAAGCTGGTGAAGCTATTCTGTCCAAAAGCCTTGTTGGTCCAGGGAGGACAGCTTCCTGTTCCCAGCAAGCTTCACCCTTGGGCTTCCCTACCCCTCCTCCCTAGACTTGGCTACACATGTGTCCTGTCACATAAAACTGTGAACTGAGGTCTCTGACTTACGTCATGTCAGCCACAGCAGGGTGAGGCTCTGTTAGTGTGCCTTCTGGCCTCTGGAGCTTGACTTTCGAATTGATTTTGCAGCCCGTTCTGTGACTGGAAAGTCCACACACACCTTATTGTATTGACTCATGGTCGGCAAGATCGTCAGTCAGGGAGCAAACATCTGCAAAGACATCTCAAGTTTCTCATAGAACCAAAGAAACGTTTGTACTGTACTCAGTCCCTGAACCAGACTCCTGAGTGGAAATAAATGGATAGTCACAGTTCGCAGCACAAGGTCAGTGGCTTTGAGGACAGATAATACCCTGCAGGGTTTTTTTTTTTTTTCTTTAAATGAGGTTTCCTACAGCTACGCCGTGGCTTGTATGGCAGCATTAGCTTTCTCTCCAAATTGTCTGCTCTCGGCTCTGATGTACTGAGCCCACAGATGGGCTCCCCTACCATAAGCGGAAAGAAGATGTGAATTCAAGTTTCCTGAGAACCTCTTCATGGCTTGTTTTCATTGCACAGCACGCACGGAGAGTCAGAAATGCTAGTTCTGTTGTGGAAATGATCCAAACCCTTATGCTGTGACCCTAGGAGGGGAAACGATTAAGTTCTACCAGGGCAGTAACAAGGTTTTTCCATAGTAAAATGATCTTAGAAGATAAATAACAAGGAATAAATCAGGGGAGAGAGGTGCCCCCCGAGAATACGGAGACCATCCAAACTGGATGTCCTTCAAACATTCAGATGGCAGAATTACTGACTGAGGGTAAGTGGTCAACTGGAATTTGGAGTCTTGGGTTTCCCACTCTGAGTCATGGTCAAAGAAACATCTTGTTCTCCTCCTGGGGCCATGCACTCTATCTCAGGAGCATTGGTTTTTACCAAGTTCCACACTTCTCTTTTTTTAACAAAGACAATAATCTTTTCCTGTATAGTTTACTTAACTAAACAAGAAAGAGACAATGTATGGCTGTCTTTATAAAACAAGACTTTAATTTTTTTTTCAATCTAAAGAAAGAAGCCAATGATCAGATCTCTCTGCTTTGTTCCATAGGATCAGTAAACAGTTCTATTTTGAATTCAGTTCAGCTGGGCAAACTGTTCTCTTTCTTACTGCCCACCCACATCATGGACATCAAAGACTTCTTAAGTGGATCAGAATGTGTTCAAGAGGTTTTGTGGGCTGGTTCTATACTCAGTCGTCAGCGAACTTCTGCAGAGGCCCCGTGGGAAGTTGATTGCCTGTTTTTACTGGCGTCCTGATCATTGCGAAGCCCAAGCATTTATTCTCAGCAGATACACTTCATGAGCCACAGAAAGAATCCGAACACGGGACTGGTGTGAGGAAGACAAACTTGGGGGCAATCAAATGGTGGTTTTAGTTCAGCACGAGCCCATTCTCCAACAAATGTCTAACAAGATCCTGTTCATCTTCACCTGTATAACAGAACGTTTCTTACACCCACCCACCCCACTGGATTGTTTGTATAAAGGAAATAATAAATCCACGGAAACAGTCTAGATAATGAAATCAAATGCATATCATCTACCTGTGTGTGCTTTGTCCCCGTGCGTTTCTGCCGACAATCTCATTATACCATGAATCATGTGGTCTTGAAAGTCTTATAAACTCCTCTCCCTCTTCTGATAGCTAGTCCTACATAGAATCCATTGCCAAGTTTTGCTCATCTTCGCTGTCTTCCTAACTCCTGCTGCTCCATGCTCCGAGTGCCAGCGTCATGAGTTCTGCCTGCTCTCTCAGTCTCCCCTCCTTTCTATGACTTTCTTCAGACTATTCCAACACTCTAGTGCAGGCCGTTCTTTGCTTTAATTGTGGTATACCATTCAAAGCCACTCTGCTCTTTAAATAGACTTTAAATGCCTCATTTGGTCCCTTTTTTTTTTCCCAATTAGAAATCAGTTTCTTTTGTCACAAGATTAAAAAAAGGGTTTTTAAGAGGATTTTTTTTTAAAAAATTAGGTATTTTCTTTATTTACAAGAAGAAGGAAGATCAAAATGTGGATACTTCGGTTCTTCTTAGAAGGAGGATCAAAATACCCATGGGAGGCAATACAGAGACAAAGTGTGGATCAGATACTGAAGGAAAGGCTATCCAGAGACAGCCCCACCTGGGGATCCATCCTATATACAGTTACCAAACCCAGACACTACTGTGGAAGCCAACAAGTGCTTGCGGACAGGAGCCTGATATAGCTGTCACCTGGGAGGCTCTGCCAGTGCCTGACAAATACAGAGGGGGATGCTCTCAGCCATCCATTGGATTGAGCACGGGGTCTCCAATGGAGGAGCTGGAGAAAGGACCCAAGGGGCTGAAGGGGTTTGCAGCCCCATAGGAGGAACAATATGAACCAACCAGTACCTCCAGAGCTCCCAGGGACTAAACTACCAACCAAAGAGTACACATGGAGGGACCCATGGCTCCAGCTGCATATGTAGTAGAGGATGGCCTGGTTGGACATCAAAGGGAGGAGAGGCCCTTGGTCCTGTGAAGGTTTGATGCCCCAGTGTAGGGAAATTCCAGGACAGAGAAGCAGGAGAGGGTGGGTTGGTGAGCAGGGGGAGGGGCGGTGGGATAGGGGGTTTTTGAGGGGAATCGAGGAAAGGGGATAACTAGGAACCATTTCCAATCCCACTCTGGATGGTTTCCGCCTGAGCCATGCCAGCTGCTCCCCACTCTCTGCAAAAGATTCAGAATCTTCAAAGTTATGTTTATGTATTAGAGATTACTCCCTCTACCCAGAATTACATTTTCTCCCTCATTCCTTATAGTGCCAAATGCTTGTTGGCACGACACTTCCAGTCCCCACTCATCTCTGCGGCTCGCACACCCAGTCCAGAATTGATCCATTCTCTCCAGGGTATGTGTAGCAGCTTGCTATGTTCTCAAATGCAGAGTGTCTACCTTGGGGTTCCTGTGCCTTTCCCGTTGAAGACTCAGCTCCAAGATGAAACCTTGTTTTTATCTTTGCTTCTCTGTCTGCTCAGCTACAGTCTTTACTAAGACCATGACCCCCAAAAGCAGTACAATCAATGTTGGGGGACTGTCATACCCATGAAGGAAGAAGAATGGTCTTGGAGACCCTTGAAATGTCCCTACCACTGTAGCCTCTTCCCAAGGCTCTCTCACATGGTACCAGATTGTGTCACTCTTGGTTTCAAACACTCAAATCTGCTTGATAACACAGCTCTGTCTCACAGCTCAGAATCCTAGGGGACACAACACACAATTCAACCATTAAGTTTCTTTTCAGGGTACTTGCTCAAAAGTAAGCCTAATGACAGAATGCCTCCCCACACCGCCCCATCCCCCTGCCAATGAGAATTATTCATAGAATCTTAAGAGTCAAAACCAATGTCTAATGGATGGGCACAAGGTAGAGGCTCCTGGAGTTATGGTTTGGTTCTGCCCCTTTCCCTAGTAGTATCGATCTGCTAAAGTAAACACTGCCAAGTCTCAGAATCTTGCACAGGGAAACACAAACACCAGTCCCTGAGCTGTGGCCTGGGTGGTGTGTGATAGACGCTTATGAACATTCACATGCTCCGATCCTCTTCATTCAGTGCACTGGGTCCACTCCGAATGGGGGAGTTGGTTCTAGAGTTAAGCCTGAAGTGCCAGCCAACAGAAGCCAGGACAGGCATCTAAGAGGTTCATGCTACTCTTTCTTTCCACAAGTGGCTCTTAGGAGATTGCAGTGGCTGGAATTTGACCAACAAATAGTAAAAATATGTTTGTATCTAAAGCACATTCTTTCTTCCTCTTACTACTGTTAGATCTTTCTGCTTAAAGAAAACTGCTTAGAGCGTATTTGGGAGGGGTAATAATAGCAAGACATGTTATCCAAAAAGCACACAAAAGCACAGATCACTTTTCAAAATGCCCCTGATTTCAGAGTAAAACTGTAGACACACCCTTTAAAAAAAAAAAAGAAAGAAAAAAGGATTAGCTAGGAGAAAAGCTGGCCGGCTTCCCGAATTTCACTGAACTCAACAGGGCTGGGTGATGACAGAGATCTTCATGTGGTGATTGGACAGAGAGGAGCCCGAGGAACTGGCATCTTCCGGGATGCTGGAAACTAGCCAGCTCAACCACACCAAGCAAAAGCAAAACGAAAGTGGGAGGGAGGGAGAATAATCAAACACACGTGAGGGCACTTCTTCCCCAAATGCAAGTATGTTCCCAAAAGAGAAAATGCCAGAGCGTCAACGGCAGAGTGGAAACGTCCCAGCTCCACAGATGGGAACTGCGCCAGTGACTTCTTTGTCCTGGTACTGGCCATCCTCCTTACTTCGTTCCACTGCTGACTCTCCCTCCCCCTAAGCAACTGCTCCTTATTGCTGAGGAAGGGGGAATTCTCTCTAACACAGTAAATCCCTCATGCTGTTGTGTGTGATGTTCTTGGTGGCCTCAGTTCTTCTGAGATGTGACAGTCCGGTGTGTTAGCAACCCCATGCCCTCTGGCATCCTCAGATGAGGAACATTCATTGGCGAACTAGCTTACCAGGCATCTTAGCAACAGGCCACCCAGGCACCAGAGCCTTGTCTCTTATTATCTATCACTCTTTTTATCCTGATGACAGATCTGCAGGGATCCCACTCCCCTTTCCAAACTTCTCCAAAGGCTTGCCTTTACCCATGCCCACCTCTCCACCCACCCCCACCTCTCCACTCACCCCTACCCACACTCCTCCTCCACCGCTAATGTAGAAGACCGAAGAGGAGTTCTTTTCTGCAGTTTCACACTACAAGAGAGTGATCTAAAAAAGAGCTTAGAGAAAACCTTAAAAAAGAATGCTTGCGTAAGGATTTAAAATGAGAGAAACAATGCAGGAAAGATTTTTAAATAATTGGATTATTAGGGATTCACCCCTTAGTTACAGAGGATGGTGTGGGACCCGGCAAGGTCGGGGGGAGGGAAACGTAGAGTAAAATACAACAGCGTGTAAGGAATTTCCTCTCACCAAATTGTCTCCGGTCCCTTAATGGTCTGTAAGTCTTGCTGAGTACTTTGTGTACGGTCCCTAGCGTGGTGATTTGCATCCCACTGTGGGCCTTGCTGTTGGCCGCCGCTTGCAGCTGTCTCAGTCCGCTTCTGGCTGAGAAAGGTAAGGCTCGGTTTCCTTGCTCTCTGAAAGATCTGGGAGAGACTTGTAGACTGCTTGCCGGGGTTCGCCCCGGGAGAACTGCACTCGGAAGCCTTCAGAAAAGTTTTCCAAACTTGAGACTTCCCAAGTCCTGCGCTCTAAAAAGAACCAGGGAGATTTCCTCCCTCTTCTGCACAGAGAGCTTGCAGAAAAAGAGATTGGATGCATTGTAATGAAAATTTGCACGTGGGGCCAGGTGTCCCGTAAGGGATTCCCCGGGGTGCTTAATAGGCACCCTGTGGGTGGAAGACCCGACATTCAAAGGCATTTTGCATGCGTTACTGTGAAATTCCTTTTGAATTTCTTCTTAAGAGATAAAGTTGGTTAAAGATGCTTTGTGTCCCTGATTGCCCTGGTTTTTCTACCTTTTCTGGAACGATTTCTGGTTAATTCCTGAACTTTCCATTTCTTTAAATTTGCCAGTTCAAAACAGGAGTTGTCTAATTTTGGAGACTGGAATCTTCATACCAAGACAGATGCCTTCACACTGTGCTGGGACAGTGGCGTCGAACGCCACACCTGAAACCAGGGGCAGACAGAAGCTTCAGTGTTAGAAGTAGCGGCAAACCTGTGGCCTTCCACCCTGGGGGCGGGCATAGCTCTGTTCACTGCGTCTCCTCACTGCTTCAGCCCGGGGCTTGCCAAGGGAAAGGCTGCCTCTCTCCCCTCTGTAGGTTCATTTCTTTACGTTTGGCTCAGGAAGCAAGGGAAAATTGTCTTTGGTAGGATGAGGTGATGATGTTCAGAGCTTCCTTGCTGCTATTGGGGATTTGCTTGATTTACAGAAAATGGCCTGTGCTAGGAATCAGGAAGAACTTGCCCCAAAGGTGGGAGTTCTCAGGTGGGAAGCCGCTCTCTTTCAGGGCTTCCACTCGATGTAGCCTAGACCCCAGGTTACCATCTTCTGAAATGCCCAATCTCAACATCCAGTGATGTCACTAGTTATACGTGAGACTCCATTTCTCTAAGACTCACAATGGAAGCTATGAGGATGATTGCAGTCTGGGCTTCCAAGTGGCCAACAGGTACCTGCTATACCCAGCTTGTTGGACCTCTGACCCAGGTCTCCGGGATTTCTCAGTGTGATCAATTGGAACAAAGGAACACTTGCTCTGGCTCACTTTGGAGGAAAAGGACTCCTGGTCTCTCTGTGTCACCGTTGGGAGCTGGGGGTGGGGTTTGGGGGGAGGGGCGTTGAGAGGTTGAGGAGGCAAGCCAGTGGCTAAAGAGAACTGAGCATCCCTTGGACTGGAAGACAAAGCTATTCTGTCATTGATGTGAATGAGTGAACTATACCAGGAATCAGTGAGACTTGAGCAGATGAAAGAAGTTGTGGGATAGACAACCTTTAGAAACAGGGACAGGCTTGCCATAGCGCTCCTGTACTGTCGTTGACCTTTTCAGTACCCGGGCTTTATGCTTTTCAAATACTTTACAGTTTGAAGTGACATTTCTGTGAGAGAGCATAAGCCTCGCATGTCATTGACTATGCTGACGCACGGCCTTGAGTTTATTATTCAAAAGAATGGTGTGTCAGGTGTGTAGGTTTGAATATTTAAGATATATTGTTGGTTAAAATGGGACAAGAAACAGCAGGCTTAACACAGGTGGATGTCTTACTGTGGACCTACTTATTCAGATTGTACATCTAATAAGCTCCATGGGTAAGCTTGCACCTATTCATGACTGAGGTCCAGTGGGCCTGGTGGTGAAGGTCTGTGAGTGTAGCTACTGAAGAAACTGAGACAGGGGGATTTAAAGGTCAGGGTAGAGAGTGGACTGGGAATATAGCTGAATGATAAAGTACTTGCCTAGCACATGTGAGACCCTGAGCTCAACCTCCTGAAGTGGGGGAAAAAAATGTGACTGGGGTCCAAAGAAAGAGTTTCTTTCTTTATGAACTTAGTCATATTTATTTACCTCTACATGTCTCCATAACTTTATTAACAAATGAATGAGAACTAATACTAACGCATGTCAGTCCTTAATATCATACCACACCCATAGTAGGTGCTTTGTCCATAGAGGCAATGTTGCCGGTGACAGTGGTGGCGATTCCAGGTTTGCCAAAGTCATTCATCCTCCAGCATGAGCAGTAAGCAACCCTGCTTAAATCAAGACAACCACGGTTTCCCAACTTAACCAGGAATGTGATATTTCCCACCCTCTTCTGTCAATGAAGGAACATCAGACGAGAGGAGGGGCCATCTCACACTTACATGAGTAAAACCGAGAGAGCATTGGCTTTCTGCTGGCCTAGAGGTTGGGCTCAGAGGCTTGACAACTCCACAGCTGTTCCTGCCTCCGAGGAGCGTCTGTCCCCCAGCTCTGTCCATCAGCTAGGTCTGCAGTGCTGACTCCAGGATTCTTTTCTGAAAATGCCTGATGGGCAAGCCGGAGGAAAATCTAGAGTTTGGCTGGGGAAAAAATGAGTAATTCAGAGCAGCCAGCCTGCTTAGTAAACTCTGGGAGAGAAAGAGAAGCCAACGCTGGCTCCTGTCTCTGGGGACTCTGAAGTGATGATCCGGAATTACCATGTCCCCTGAGCAGAGCTGGAGCAAGCCAAAACTCTGAATCTGCTGGCCAGGAAAAGAAGAGAGAAAGAAGAAGAAGAAGAAAGAAAGGAAAAAGACAGGGAGGGGCATGCTGGAGGAAGAGGGAGTGAATTGAGAGGGTAGGGGAAGATAAGCCTCACTTAGGAGCCAGGGTGTCAGGAAAGAAGAGTTCCAGGATTCAAAGCCTTGTCTACAGTTAAGTATTTTTATGTCTGTTCTGTCCCCCAGAGGCAATCCCTGGTCTGTCCTTTTACCAATGCCCAGTGGGTGACAGGCTTTTTCCCAGAAGTTGAACAGCGAGACTCCGGCAGGTCTTTCTCTCCCAAGTCAAGTGGCTTCTCTGGTAATGGACTGCCTTTCTGTGAGGTATGTGTTGTAAATTTGGGGGCAGATCTTTGATTTAAAGTTGTGATGATCTCAGCATTGAGGGGAGGGAGATTTTAACTTTTTTTTTTTTCTGGATAAAATGTCAAATATCCTTTCACTGACCTAGCCACTATAGTTTTAGGATATCGTTGGATAATGGTTAATAAATAACAATTAAATATTAATTAATCATAATCATAATAATTAGTTGGATAATAGTTAATTGGTTGGTGACTAAAAATTATATACAAGTTACGTCAGGTGGACCTCTCTAATACTTTCGATGCCTGCTGAGTGACATTTTGGTTTGTTTTGATTTAATGATGTATTTATTTTCAGTCAGTGTTTAATACATTCCAAGGATTAATACAATCAAACTATCTTAAAGTGTCCTGCAAATGTGCAGTCCTTTCACCTGTGCAGCCTCTCTGGGGTGCCAGTCAGTGAGTGACTCGGTGGCAGCTCTTCCTGATTTCTCAAATTGGGATTTAAATCTGGTTTAAACCAGATGCCTTTTGATCTTGTGTTTTGTACTAAAACCTTCAAGTTCAAAACAGCTAGGAAGGAGCAAGTTTTATACAGAAGGTCATCATCGAGGAAGAATGTTTGTGTGTGTGTGTGCGTGTGTGTGATATTTATTTACGTGTATTTGTATAAGCCTCTTCTAAAATACAGAATAACAAAATTCCTTGTTGATTTTAAATGGAAAATCTGTATATGACAGCTAGTTACTCTAAGAGTTGATGCATAGTTAATTTTGTCTGAAACATTAAAAAAGAAAAAAAAAAGAGGCTATAGCCTATAAAGTGGTCAAAATGACTTTTTTTTTTCTTATTTTTCCCGTTTTAGATGGGTCTGTTGACACATTCTAATCTTTAGTCCTGTTGTGATTGGCACCTAGATTATTTTTTTCCCTCACCTGCACATCTGCCTCAGAGCTGGGTAGGAGTTATGGAGATGTGGGTGGGCCTTGAACTAGGGTGGGGTTGGAAAGGTCTCAAACACACACTTTACGGTTCACCCTGTTTGGAGTCAGTTGATGGAGAAGCATGTGGTTTGTGCACTTGTTGTTGGTCCTGCCGTTCGTTGGTTTTCATGAGCAGTGAATGGGTGATAGCTTGGAAAGAATGCGTGTCATGCCCGGCAAAACTGGCAGAGTTCACGCTGCTGTGAGTTGTGGAACCGTTTATAGCATATTCTCTCCTCTTAAATGAGACGTTTTTGGATTAGGATTCAGGCTGTTCTGTGCTTAGGCTATACGCAAAGAAGAACGCTTATACAGGAAACTTGGAGACCACCACGGGCAATAAAATACTGCAGGGCGCTTCCTGCTTTCTCTCTCTCTCTCTCTCTCTTTTTCTGTGCACATCTGCTTCACTCTCGTTCACTCAGTGCAAAAGACCCCAATAAACCGAGAATCTGAATAAGTGGGGCTTGGGCTCCTGGGTGACCTGGGACAAGCAGTGCCTCTCCACCTCTCTGCTTCCATTTGCAGGGCTGGTGCTGCTGTCTCAGCTGATGTCTCCCGCCTTCTTCTCCACAGCTTCCATCCTGGCCAGGCTTTCCAAATCTAGCCTGTGAAGCGAGATAAGAAACATCCCCCAGGGAAAAAATAAAAATGACTGAAGAACCCACAAAAGAGAACCTGGGGGCTCCAAAGTCTCCCACACCTGTGACAATGGAGAAAAGCCCCAAGAGTGAAGTTGTGGTCACCACAGTCCCCTTGGTCAGCGAGGTTCAGCTGATGGCCGCCACCGGGGGTGCCGAACTCTCTTGCTACCGCTGCATCATCCCCTTTGCGGTGGTGGTCTTCATCACCGGGATCGTGGTCACCGCTGTGGCTTACAGCTTCAATTCCCACGGTTCCATCATCTCCATCTTCGGCCTGGTCCTTCTGTCCTCTGGACTCTTTTTACTAGCCTCCAGCGCCTTGTGTTGGAAGGTGAGACAAAGGAACAAGAAAGTCAAGAGACGCGAGAGTCAGACAGCCCTCGTGGTAAACCAGAGAAGCTTGTTTGCTTAAGACTGGCTAAGAGCAAATGAGAACTTTCACCCTCCCGCCCTGCTCTACTCCTTGAATTCATTCATACAGAACCAGCCCGGGAGCGGATGGGCTCAAATCTGGAATGAACTACCAAAATGAAAATAGGGTATAGAGAGAACTGAAAACGAGGGGTCAAGACGGTTCCCTCTTGGTAGGGAATAACTCATCTTCTTTAACGACAAACTTAATCCTAAGGGCTATTTCTAAGACAGAAGAATCAGCTTTCTTTTTTATGCTAAACGTTTGGGGAGCGTGGGAGATGGACAGCATTAAGTAACACTTGGTTCACGTTAGAAAGTACTCAAAGGAAGAATGGAAACATAATGAGAACCCTGGCAAAAGGTGTTCTAAAAACGTTCCACCAAAAGCCTACATTGGCTTGGCATTCCCATGTACCTAAGAAATTCTGTTATATATATTTTTCCCAATAAGTTGATTCTCTGCCCCACCCCTTTTAAAAGAATATTCACTTTCAGTAACATCACTAGAGGTACTTTATTTTGAAGAATAGACTAATATTTTTTTATATTTTAACAATGGACAATTTTAGATGATTGTAATGTCAGAAGAAAACAGAAATGTAGATGATAACGCAGATGACACGGGGACAGTTAAATTAATACTGAAAATCCACTATAGCACCTTTGATGGCTTTTATACAAAAGTTCAATGTGCATTTCACTTAAAATAATAAATGCTCATGGCTGCTGAAACTTCTTAAGTGCTAGTGTCTACTGACCTTATTCTTTTCAAATTTGTTTTGAGTTATGTATATTCCTGTGGGTCTGTGCTGGGATTTGCACAGTGAGTGCAGGTGCCCTTGGAGTCCAGAAGAGGGCGCTTGATCTCCTTGAACTGGAGTTACAGGGAGTTGGAAGCTGCCTGGCCTGGATCCTGGGGACAGAATGTGGGTCCTCTGCAAGAAGAGTGCACGCTCCTAATCCTGTGCCATCTTTCTTGCCCTTGTCTTTATTACTTCTGTTGCTGTTCCGAATTGTCCACCTCCCCTCATCTCATTTGTAAAGTATCAGTTGTGTGTTTCTCAACTGGAGATGACATTATGTCTTCTACTGGAAGACTGTCTTTTTCATCTCCTGATACAATATGCTCAGTAACACTTGATATATTCTCTAAAGGGTTTCTAAAAATGCCAGTAAGAAATCAGTGCCAGGGGTCAGAAGTTTAACAATGTGCTATTAAATGTGAAATTTTTGTGCTTCTTGTTGAATTAATTATGAATTAGTATCGGTTGCAGATTTCACTGGTTATTATACTGCACAAATAAGATAAGTAAGACTGTGGTTCTGAGCTAGCCCATATCTATTCTATGTACTCTAGTAAGAGTCATTTCTCGTTATTGTACTTTAAACCTCACTCAACCAGAGTAAGAAGACAGTTAGGCATGAAGCCTTAAGTTTTGCAGAGGCTGGGGGTACCTATCCTGTTACATACGCTGGAAGGGATTCTGTGGAGGAACTTCCTTAAGTCTGCAGGAGCCATCTGACATTGGCTATTCCCCAGTCCTCGCTTGCTTTTGTAGTTGGAAACACCTGAATGTTTCTAATGACTAGTTGCCAGGGAATGAATGGGGCTCAGTGCAGGGCAGGTACTGCTGTGTCTTGATATGGTTTTTTTGTTTTTGTTTTTGTTTTTAAGTCAAAGACAGGCAACGGATCAACACTGCTGAATGAAGAAATTTCTCAGGGAAAGTTCAAGCTTCTCTGGACTGCTCTAAACACATCTCATCTTTCACTCCCAATCCAATAACCCTGCTGTTATGAGTCAGCCAGACTAATTCCACCGACCTGCATCAGGCACTGGTTTTCCTGCCTCTATATCTGTCCAGACAGTTCTCTCTCCCTTATAATGATGACACCACTCTTCCCCATCCTCCTCTCCATCCCAGGCTACCCAAATCTTGCTTCTCATCAGCACTCCAGCTCCAAAGCTACCTCCTCCCGGAAGCCTCTCTTCTATGTGAGCACAACTGCACTTCCCCCAGCCCGTGGTTCTTCTTGTTTATGGCAATTTCAGCTTCTCATTACATGGGTGATAGAAATGTGTTTATTTTTTCCCTTCCAAACTTTCTTAGACATATCTGTACTGTATGCTGTACCTAGTGTGCTGGATGACGCATTATCTTGCACAGGGAAGAAACACAATACTCAAATGAGGTGTTAAATAAACTCAAGAATGAAGAGTGAATGGTTTATCCAGAATTACAATCTATTCTTATATCTTGAGAGAAAATGTTTTTATTTTCAACTTCCCCAAAAATAGGTTACCCGGCATTTCCCAGCTCCATGGCAAAGGCAGGTTAGGGTTAAGAAATGGTCCTCTGTTCTTGAGCTAAGTGCCCACCCAGCCCTTCAAAATGATTGAAAAGCAAACACTTGAATTATTTCTGGCCACCAGGGGGCCCCATGCTACCTGAGTCCCCAAAGAAATCCTATGGGAAGACTTAACTGCTTAATGGGATAGTATCCGCAGATAGCAATATGGTTCCTAGCTGAAAGGAACAGAGAGAAGATGTCTCAAGTGACTCCTTTCCATCCACTTCCCTAAATTTTTTTTTTAATGGAGATGTCCTAATATGGGGAGTCTTTGGGGATTCGCCAGGTCTTACAAAGGGTATGTATTCCTGTAGAGCTGTAAGCCACTGAGATAGTCCTACTATGCTGCAAATTGCAACTCTAAGAAGAAAACTAGACAAGACTTGAATCCCAATCATGATTGCAGCATGCCATGCTTGAGCAGTGTCTATCTAGGCTAGCATGTGCTAAATGTATATTATGCAAGCTAGAGTGTAAGTATGTATTTATGCAGAGTCTTGCTCTAGAGCCCAGGCTAGCCTCAAATGTGTGGCAATCCTTCTATCTCAGCCTCCTGGGTGCTGGAATTACAGGAGGGAAGGGAAGGGAAGAATAAGGAGAAGCAGAAGGCTGGGAAAGGAAGAGAGAGGGACAGATGAAAGAGAGAGGAAAGGAGAGGAGAGGGGAGAAGGGGAGAGAGAGAAGAGAGAGAGGAGAGAGAAAGAGCGAGGGATATATATATCCCTCACACACATATATATATATATGTGTGTGTGTGTGTATATACACACACACACATAGAGGGGGGGAAAGAGAGAGATCATGGGTTTTGAACTTGGAAGAAATGGTTATATAAACTCTCCTGTTAAACTAAACAAGGTGATCTTGAGGAATTAAGTTTCCTTTTCAGAATAAAGTTAGTTTGTAAAGAAATATTTTTATTTTCTACCCTATAAAGCATTATGAGGGCTACAGAGATAACTCAGTGGTTGACAGAGGAACAGACTGTGTTTACTGGAAACCACACACATGTCCTCTCTCTCTCTCTCTCTCTCTCTCTCTCTCTCTCTCTCTCTCTCTCTCTCTCTCTCTCTCTCTCACACACACACACACACACACATACACACACACGCACACACCAAAAATTAAATACATCTTAAAAACAACATACTGAAGAGTTTCAGAATTGCTACTCGTAAAATCTGATGTATTGACTGCAGCTCCCCTTCTGAGGGTCTCCACATGTAGTAAAGCACCAAGCAGCCACTTGTTTGGATTAAATGTCTTTAACTGGTCACTTTGTTTAACCTTGACACAATTCACAGACTTTCTAGTCCCAAAATAATCTGGAGAAAGTATCTGCTCCAAAGATGAATAAGCCTACATACAGGTGTGGGGATGGGGTGGAGGGATGGTGTCAAGAGAATAAATCAATGAATATAGATCAGCAGAGAGAAATGTCTTCCTCAGTGGTCCTCTCCTATGGACATGTCTGTCATTTGATTCACTTTTATCCTTATCATTCTGCTGACAAGATAACCTAGGTAGAAATCAGCAGAGAGCCAACAGGTATATATTTTCAACCTTGTGTTTTGAATCCCAAGGGCCTAAATCCCAGCTTTATGGCATACATAAGGAATTCTCATCACTCCTGTCTCTGTTACTTGCTAACAGGATCCAGACACAGCTGCTTTAGTCAATAGGCCATACCTCACTCACCATACTGTGAGGCAAGGACTCCGCTCCGCTTCATAGGCATGTTTAACCAGGGACTCAGCCAGGGAGGCCTAGCACTGGGATGAATGAGTTGAGGGCATGTGGTGGTTTGAATAGGAGTGGCCCCCATAAACTAATGTGTTTGAATGCTTGGTGCGTAAGGAGTGGCACTCTTAGGAGGTGTGGCCTTGTTGGAGTGAGTGTGGCCTTTTGGAGGAAGTGTGTCACTGTGGGGGGTGGGCTTTGAGGTCTCTGAAAACTCATGTCTATTGTCTTCCTGCTGCCTGTGTAACCAGATGTAGAACTCTAAGCTCCTCTCCAGCACCATGTCTGCCTGCATGCCACCATGATGATAATGGACTAAACTTCTGATACTATAAGCCAGCCCCAGTGGAATGTTTTCCTTTAAAAGAGTTGCCTTGGTTATAGTGTCTCTTCACAGCATAGTACCAATCCCTGCTGACCAAGTATTTAAATTTATAAGCTTGTGGAGGAGGGGGCACATTCTCCTTCAAATGGCCACAGGAGGCAATAAAAGTGTCCTGACATCCATTTAATATTTTTTATTAAATTATCATAGATAGGTGGAAAGGTGTAGTGCTCAGTGAATTCCCACAAACCAATCCTGTGGAACTGTGCTATGATTGGAATGTGAAATGTTCCTCTTGGCTCATTCTGCCCCCAGCTGGCAGCAGTATTTTGGGAGGTTATGAAACTTGTGGGACCCAGGGCCTAGCAGGCAGACAGAAGTCTCAGTGGAAGTAAGCTGTGGGCTTTATAACCCAGCCCTGTTCCTGGCCTGCTCTTTGATTCCTGATCCACCAAGATGGAAGGACTTTCTGTCTCATGATCCACTACCAAGAACTCTGATACATCTCCCTGCCATGTTGAACTAAAACTGAGAGTCAAAATAAATCCTTATTCCCTTAAGTCTCTTCTGCCACATGTTTGGTCACAATGATGAGAAAACTAATACTGACTAACATTCAGACAAAGAAATATTGTTTAAATATTGCCCGTTCTGTAAGCTCTCTTGTGTCCATTTCCAGGGACTATGTCTCCAGGGAGAACCATTATTCTGAACTCTGATAGAGCAACACTACCTGTTTATTTGTTTTAAAATTAATTTTATTTTATGTGTGCATATGGGGCCTGAGTATTTGTACATGTACCACATGCATGCAGGAATCCACAGAGGTCAGAAGAATCATTGGATTCCCCTGGAACTGGAGTGACAGGTATTTTTCAGCTGCTATGTGGGTGCTGGGAATCAAACTGGATCTTCTGCAAGAACAGTCAGTGTTTTTGGTTGCTGAGTCATCTCTCCAGCCTCTGTTAGTTAGCTCTTGTTTTCTTTAAAAAATTGAATAAGTGGAATAATTAATGTATTTTTGTGACTAGTCTTTTTCTATTAATGTATTTGTGAGATATGCTGCATACATATTGTTGTACATAGTTATATATGGGTCATATCTACTTCTGTATAGAATTCTGTCATCCAAAGACACTATCACACATTGGTCCTTTGTATTGTGGATAGATATTCAAGGAGTTTCTAGTTTCTACTCACTAGGGATAGAGTGTTTGGGAGCTAGTCTCCAATATGGACCCAGTGATCCCTGAATTTTAGTATTCACATGCTTATATGATTCTCCACCCATACTATTTCCAGGACCAGCCTGTTACGGCAAATGAAATATGGCTGAAGTTATATGTCACTTCCAAGATAGGGCCATAAAGTACACTGAGGCTTTTGCTTGCACTCTCACACCCTTTCAGCTTGCTTTGAGGGAAGCCATAAAGAAACCAGGAACCAAGAGAGGCCACAAGTGGAAGAACAAAAGTCTGTTTCATTTCTAGCGTCATTTTCATTGCCGTAATTAAATACCCTATGAAAAGGAACTCTGTGGGGAAAGGGGTATATTTAGCTTATAGTTATGGGTCACTATCCATCATGTCAAATAAGTCATGTCAAGAACTCAAGCAGTTAGTGACGGCCAAAAGCAAAGGGTGACTATGCTCATCCATGTTTGCTTGCTTTCATCTAGCTTTCTCCCTTCTTATACTCAGGGTCGCTGCCTAGGGAATAGTTCTGCCCTCAGTGGACTGGGTCTTCCTACCAGTCAGTATCATTACCCACAGACATCCCCACAGATCAACGTGAGCTAGATAATTTCTCATTAAAGCTCTCTATCAGGCATTCTTTGCTACAGTCAGTTGACAGATAAAACCAACCAGCATAGTCTCTGACCCAGCAACTAAAGTTGAGTGAGTTTAGGAGTAGACGTTCCTCCCATAAAGTCTTCCAATAACTGTGTTCCTATTGGCAGCTCAACTAAAACCTCATTAGAGAACCTACTAGACAGAATTACTTATTCAGCATTGTGACTATCATGGGACATAGTCTTATTCTTGTCTTCTGCCAACATTAAGAAAATAATTAGTATCTCACTGTAAGAAGAAATGTGTACTGATAAACAGTGTAGCCCCTGTGCACTGTACTCACTCCTCCCAAGGAAAAGAATGGCCTTACATCTAGCTAAGTCACTCACTTCTAGAAATGAAGAGATGATAAAGTCTCAATGCGTTTTTATTTCCATCTTTGGATGTAATTTCCTATGCACCAACAGAAATAGTGTGCTGTTATCAGATTTCTTCTGCATGACTTTTTGAAATACACAGGCACATATTTCTGGATATATACCTACAAATGGGTTCCTGGACCCAAGGGTGTGTATGTGCTCAGTTTCAATGCCAGATGTTTCATTGTACAGATATTGGGAGTTTGTTGCATCATCAACATCTCAAGAGTAAGTGGATACAAAGCAGATGTGATGCTGATGAACTGTCATTATTAGATGATGCATTAGGGGCTAGAAGAGAAAGGTGGGATTTAAAGCAGGCTTTGAAGAAGCAAAGCACTAAGAGAGAAGGTCTTCAGAAACTCTCTGGACACCAACCAGACTACAGCCTAAGAGCTGAATTCATGATCTTAACAGCTGATTTAGGCAGACTTTCATGAACACCCCAAACTCCATGAATTACCATTGAACTCATTTGGCCTCAACAACACTCCCATGAAGTAGACTCCACTGTTGTTTCACTTTGCAGACCAGGAGACCGAGTCACTGATTAAGAGAACTAATGGACTTCCTACCACCAGCACTGAGTAAGGCATGACTCTGGAGAGAGAGAGAGCTCAGTTGAGAAAGGGCTTGCTTTGCAAGTATGAAGATCTGAGCTTGATTTCCTATCCAATGCTTATGTTAAAAAAAAAACTCAAATGTGGTAGCATTTGTATCCTTGGGGTTCCTGTCAAGCCAGCCTAATCTACTTGGTGATCTCCAGGCTGCTAAGAGACTTGATTTGGAAAAAGAAAAAACATGATAGAGACAGCATCTAAAGAATAACACCCAATGCAATCTATTTGCCTCCACAGTCATGCACATATGTGTAAAACCACACATATGCAGGTGTGGTGGCTTGAATTGGAATGGCCACCATATACTCATGTGTTTGAATGCTTGACTTATAAGGAGTGGTGATATTAAGAGGTGTGGCCTTGTTGGAGGAAGTGTACCACTGTGGGGGGTGGCCTTTGAGGTCTGATATGCTCAAGCTATGCCCAGTGTGGCACACAGTCATTCTCCTACTGCCTAAAAAGATCAGGATATAAAACTTTAAGCTCCTCCACCACCATGTCTGCTGCCATGCTTTGTGGCACAATGATAATGGGCTAAATTTCTGAAACCGTAAGCCAGCTCCAATTGAATGTTTTCCTTTACAAGAGATGCCATGGTCATGGTGTCTCTTCACATCAATGAAACTCTAAGACAGCATGTATACCCAAACACAATAGGGCCCAAGTTCTAAACGTAGAACTCGGTCATTTATCTACCTGTTCCTTTGGGATACAAGTGAACGTTGACTGCCTCACTCTAGGAAAAGTGTCCCGAGTGGAATCCAAGCAGTGCAGACTCAGGAGTGGGAGCTAAAGAGTGACTGAGGTCAACAGTTCTGAGAAATGTGAACTAAAACATCAATGGAGACAATTACTGAATCACTTACCTTTGCAGCCCGGTCCTCAGAGTTTCACAAACTGCACATAGTTTCAGTATTTTATAAACATTAAGATGTCCTCTCCAGCTAGCAACCATAGAACCTAAAATGGTGCTTTTATTCTCAGTCTCCTTGAGTCCTCTATGCCAGGAACTCAAAGTTCAGAACATGAATTCCCTTCAAGCCGCCAATGAAGGTAAGGTGGGATTGTTAATTTTGACCAATATCTTGACTGTATTAAGGGAGTTCTCTATTGAGGCACATCTCTGGGTGAGCCAATCAGCTGAAAGAAGGGTGCATAGCCCAAATAAGAAGGGAAGCGATTGAGGAAGACACTGGCCTTCATTGACCTCTGGCCTTCATATGTACCCTCACATACATGTGAGTATGCACACATTCATACACACACAATTCTAGGAAACATAGATTCATTACTAGATTTTGGTACCTTGTTACTGCGAAGATTATGATTCCAGCAAATGACCTTCGGGCACTGAGTTCACATCTAGGTATTCACTCACTCACTGACCCATTTGATCAAGGTCAGTTGATCACGGTCAACATCCCAAACACACCAAGTACTATAAATTCAAATGGGCACAAGGTATGCATCCAGCACAAATCTTCTGTAAAAACAGTAAGACCCTATACAGTCAGTGTCCCAATCTGAATATTAATCACCCGGGTTTGGATTCCAGGACTTTAGGGATCAAGATAGAATGGGAACCAAGAGCCTATGGTTATTTGAATTAAACACTAGATGAGTCTTAATCTTAGAAGTAATGGGAACGCAAGTCATTTCTTTACTTATTTCTCCATCCTTTTTCTAAAATTTTTATGGCCCATGACCTTATATGTGTTTTGACATTACTTGCTTTAGTTGTGGTCCAACACTGGTAATGTATCAGTAGTAACTGAGGGTAATCTCTATGTAAATACTGAGGAGGCGGCCACCATCTAGATAAACCCTTTTGCCTAGGAACCTTAAAAATTAGGAGGCTTCAGGACCCTTGGGACACATGGAGTTAAGAAAGCCATTGCGTTGTTTTGACCTGGAATGGATCATTCTGTGATCTGCCACTCAGCTATTTGCATTGGAGATGGATGGCTATATCGAAAAGAAAGAGAATCCTGTGTCTGCTCACCTCAGTTTCCTATCCAGGAAAACAAGCAGAAGGCTGCTCATATTTAAAGTGCCAGAGCAGAATAGATTGCTTCTTGTTTTACCTGCTGCAAATCCTCAGTGAGGACTCAGACATTGCCATCCCTAAATAGGCTGGGATCGTATTGCTGTATCAACTGAGAAGGAAAAAGTATAGGGGTGGAGCAAACAGACAGACAAGCAGACAGACAGGCAGACAGACAAAAACCTAAAATTTAAAAAAATAAAAAATAAAAACCCACAAACAACTGTAAGTTTGGAGGAGTCAAGGATGTAGTCTGCAGCAGTTCAAGTTATCTGGTCCATGCACAGAGCACGCTGTCTTGCATAGCAGCAAGGCCAGAGGGAGAGGAGACATTGGGAAGCAGGGTTTGTGTTGCTACACTCCTCTGCAACCAGGTTCTATCTATAATAGCAGCGTTTGCATCAGAGGAGGGCTAAGCACACATTTTAACACTTCCACGGTTCTAACTTAATCTCGGCAGGAAGCTTTTCTGCTCCTGGGAGAACAAGTTGCGTCACTAGAGACATCTGACTCTGGGATCCAGTGTCAATCACTCTGCCTAAGGTCACTACAAATGCTAGGGTGTCTCCTTACAATATAAAGGCTTTGCCCAACCAACAATTAAGAGGAAACACACAGCACCATAAATAATCGAGAAGGTGGATTAAAGAAATACCTTTTCCTGACCAACAAATGAGAAGAATGTGAGACAATTCTAAAGCCAAGCTTTCGTACCAGTCTCCTCTCACTACCCACACACAGTGCGACCTAGCCCATGGCACTTTCAGTTTAGCCTGCCTTTCCTAATTATTCAAATGTCTCTATAGGTACAGGAAGTTTCTCATCTACGGAATGAGACAAGTTTGGAAAGGAGATGACATTCCAAAGAGTAGCTTCCAAGGGGTTAGCACGGTGCAGAATAGCTCCCCTCTGAGCAGAATTGTATTTAGGACTTGATTTTTTTTTTTAAGTTTTTATTTGTTTTTAATTAATCAAATAATGTAGTTCTTAATGAATCCATAGAGCTTAGACACATTCACAACTGTTTTTTTTTTAATTTAATTTAATTTTATTTTTTTAATTTACATTCCAAATCACTTCCCCTTTCCCGTTTCCTCCCTCCCCGAAAGTCCCATAAGCCCCCTTCCCTCCCTCTTTTCTCCGTTCAACCCCCTCTCATTACTCTGTCCTGGCGTTCCCCTACATCCAGTCTTTCCAGGACCAGGGGTCTCTCCTTCCATCTTTTTAGAAATCTATTGATATGCTGATTGTGTCTAGGGTATTCTGAGATTCTGGGTCAATATCCCCTTATCAGTGACTTCATACCATGTGTGATCTTTTGTGATTGGGTTACCTCACTAAGGATGATATTTTCAAGTTCTGACCATTTGCCTAGGAATTTCGTGAATTCATTGTTATTAATTGCAGAGTAGTATTCCATTGTGTAAATATACCACATCTTCTGAATCCATTCCTCCGTTGAGGGACATCTGGGTTCTTTCCAGCTTCTGGCTATTATAAATAAGGCTGCTATGAATATAGTGGAGCATGTGTCCTTATTGCATGCAGGTAAAGTCTCTGGGTATATGCCCAGGAGTGGTATAGCCGGATCCTCCGGGAGTGTCATGCCCAGTTTTCTGACTTGATTTGTTCGTGACAAGCTGTGGGTCTATTGGTAAGGCCACCAGCACAGCAGACTTAAGAAAACCTCGCATACAGCCTGCAAGCACTAAAACACCTGCGACCAACTGAAGTCTCACCTTTTCCTCCGGAGTCAGACACTGGGGGTTCGAGCCTGTCTTCCTCCTTGAGAACAACAGCACCAGACTGGAAGTCTCCAGAATGAGGACTAAATACGTTACTTTACTATGTCATTCATTGGAGTCCAGGAGACTTACTGAGGATGTCCCCGGCCAAGTGTTTATCAGCAGAAAGTTCTGGATCCCCTCAGTCAGTAGTTGCTCCCAAACAGATATGTTTCCAATTGGGGCTGTGTGGGGTGTCCGTGGGGGTGGGGTGGGTGGGGAAGGAATGCCGAAGCAGAAAGATAAAGATATGGACGAACACACATTTTCATAGACGAGCTGCCACCTTGCCTTCTATTCGGAGCGCAGTGGTGATATCTGAAGCAGCCAGTGAAAATAAACCCCTTGAACTTGGAACTGCAGCTACGATGGCATATTTTTAAATGGTTACGAAAGGAGTCTGAGCATCCAGTAGGGTAGTGGCCAAGATTCTTGGGCTGCTCCCTGGACGGCACTTGAGATCCACCAGACAGGTAGACAACACCTGTCTCACAGAGCTAGGTCAAGAAAAGACAAGGGCAGACGTGGGCTGTAAAGAAGACAGGAAGGACAGAGAAGCCTCTTAGGGGATTACCATACTCTTAAAGAGAAAAATTAACTTCACTACAAATATTTCAGGGTTTTTTTTTTTAAAACAAAAATAAAGAATTAAGGAAATTTTCCAAACATAAACTGAAACGGGAGAATGTGGCATCATAAAGTCCATGGGACTTACCCCTAATTGCACAGTAGAGTTCATGACCATTCCTGGTGTGAGTTCACCCTGCTCCTAACTCCCACACACCACTAGAATATTTGGTGTAAATCCCAGGGAGTATGAAATGGATGATTTAAAGGCAAACTTTTATGAGATTTATGACTTGGTCAGGAGTTAGAGAAATTAGAAACTGCATGGCGAAGCCCAACGGGGTCAGTCACTTAAGTAAACAATTTACGAAATGTTTAAAACACACGTTGCCTGGAGGTCTCCATACTAACAGAAAATCAGCTTCTTTCTGAGTTTGTAAAAATGTTCCTGGTGGTGCTGTCTGATGGCTAGGCAGCGAGTTGTTCACGGACAAACAGGAGAGCTGTCATTTTGCAAGAGAAGGAGCCACTGAGGAACAAGAGTGGGGTAGGGACAGAGTAGTGGAGAAGCGTGCTGAACCCAGGAAAGGGTGCAAAATGCCATGTGAGATTACAGGGGGGACCCATAGCACAGAGATCAGAGGTCACTGAGAGGTCTGCAGCCAGGGCTGTTCTTTGATCTTCATCCAATCTCCCCAGAGGGCTGCCCTTTCCCTCCTCACACACCCAATCCAATCAGGAATCACACAGGACAAGAAAGGTTGGGAGTGACCCTGCAAAGAGACATATCTACTTCCTAGGCATTTCACCCACCTCTATGCAGAGCGAAGCTGTTTAAGACACTGTGGCCATTTGCACAAAAACAGACTTAGCAAGGGCATAGATGATGATGTGTGCTCAAGGCGTTTTGGGTTTAATTAGGGAAGAGTGAACCACAATGTTACCCCTTTGCATCATCTAACTTCCTCTAGTGCCTTTAAGTATATTTTAACAGAGGCCAACTAAATATGTGTGCTTCAGATGGTACACCTTTAAGCCAGTGCTACTTGCAAAGTAAGTGTTTATTGGATTCAAAAGCAACACAACAGGATTCTTAAATCAAGTACATAAATGGTTATATGGTTATAATGCTACAATTAAAGTACTATGATGCTACAAGTAAACGGATGTCTCAAATGGTACCCATAAAGGCCTAGGTTCCTATTCCCAGCACCTAAGCAAAAAAGCTAAGCTGAGCTTGAACTGTGGAAATAAATGGATCCCTAGAGCTTTTGGGCCAGCCAGTCTAGTTGAATCTATAGACTTCAGGTGCAATGATGGACTCAAAGAAGGATGAAGAGTGTTGGGGGAAATACACTTGTAGTCAACCTCAGCCTGCGCATGCAAGCGTATAAACACCGTAAGGAGTACATCCATCTCTCTCTCTCTCTCTCTCTCTCTCTCTCTCTCTCTCTCTCTCTCTCTCTCTCTCTCACACACACACACACACACACACACACACACATGCCACATATTGATGGAAGGAGAAGATTGTGAATTAAAAGGCAAGTTGATTGCATCAAGGTAAATACATATATGTGAGGGCGTGTTTAAATGTACAAAGTCTAGAACAAGATAACCAGGATTCTAGTTCCTGCCCTGAGCTGAGTGACCTTGGACAAGTCCTCAGACATTAAACTTCAGGGTCTTTTTAAAAAATCAGAATACAAACAGGGACCATATGGTTAGTCCATTGGTTAGCAGTGATATATAATGAGGTCTCTTTGGACTGTATAGGAAAGGTAAGGAGATTGCATATCACAATGTTCTGTGTTGGTGGGGGTGGGGTTTGGGGGTGGGGGTAGGGTGGGGTCATATCATCTACCTTTCCTGAAATGGGCTGACTCTAGGCAGGTCTAAAGCCCACAACCTTCCATGATCAACAAAAGATTCATCTGGAAGGCTCCTTTTCCTGGTGTTGGCAGCACTACAGAGCTGTACCTAGATACAAATCATGTTTGTTATCCCAAGGGCACTCCTAGAGTGCTGATTTTCATCGAGGACCTCCTGCAGACAAACAGCTGGGATGGTTGCCCCTGTCTTATGGAGTTGCAGCAGGACCTTCCTTCCTATTTCCAGTCTGTGGGCTTCCTGAAACAGTGAGCCCTGCCTTCCACATCTTGGTTCCAAAACCAAAGGATACTTGCCATTTGAAAAGGCCTTCAGAAAAAGGGTCTGTGTAATCTGAGCCTTCTGATGCCACCTGACAGCACTGTGGTGGACTGCCACCTTTTGGCTCCCTTCCCTTTCCAGTATACCATTGCTTCCTACTGGAAGGGGTGGAGTAAGAACTGATACCAACTTCAAGTCTCCCTTCCTGAGAGGCTTGGCAGGATCTCTCCTGCCTTTGTGATTGGAAAGGAAGCATTCACAAAGATGGTTATGTGATCACGGAATGAACCTTGGTTCAACAGGTGAGTGTTAAAGAAAGAACTCTTCCAAAATCCAAGTCATGAAAGAATGCTGGCTACTGCTCATGGGATGATTGTCGCACTGGGATGCTGTTAAGATTCAGGAGAATTATTTCTAAATAATCAGTAGATAGTTATCATGAACACTTTAACTGTTAATAGACTTCTTCTATTTTAATTTATTCCATTCAGACAGTTTGCACTCTCTAATTTTGTCGAATTTCTCTTTAGGGGACATCCAGTTTTAAAACTCCCAGGGTACTTATTAAAAATTGGAGAAGAGTTATATCATGGCTTTATGGTATTAAGATTTCCAACACACAAAACCTGATAGTCTGGTTAATTTTCCTCCTGAACACAGCATAACATAGAGTCAACTGGGGCCCTCAATTTAAGAATTGCCCCTATCAGACTGACTTATAGGCATGTGCACAAGAACATTGTCTTGAATATTAATTGGCATGTGAAGGCTCAGCACACTGGGGCAACACCACCCCGAGGCAGGTGGTCCTGGGCTATGTAAGAAAGCTAGCCAAGCATAAACCAGAGAGCTAGCCAGTGACCAACAACGTACTTCTATGGTTTCTGCTTCAATTTCTGTTCTGCCTTCCCTTGGGGATACTGTGATCTAGCGGTGTGAGTGGAAATAAACTCTTTCCTCTCCCAATTTAACTTTAATCATAGTGTTTATCATGGCAACAGAAAAGGCCACAAGGACGCTCAGGAATCTGAATTTCAAATTCCACCCATTTGGATAATTTCAACCATATTATATTTCTAAAATAGAATGGATTTCCATGTTCCTGTTCTTCATCTTTAATAATTCAATCTATGGGCAATCTAATTTGATTCCTATCCCCATTTCTGAGGTTGTTTTATGGCTCAAATTTTTATGGTTCAAATTTCCCAGGTTCCCTCACAATTTTTGTTACATTATCAATTTTTTTTTGACCGACACATAACAATTTCACAGATCTGTGGGGAACTCTGTACTGTTTCGATGTATGTGCTCATTTTCCAGTGTTTAAATTCAAAATAATCATATTCATATATTCCAGCTTGTGTTGTTTCTTTACAGCAAATGCATCTTGCATTCCTTCTCCCAGAATTATTTTCACATACAATATATTAGCAACATTTATAGTCATCCTACTGAACAATTATTGTGAAAAATATTTTTTAGCCAAAGACAAAATAAATCTTCCACATATGCAATAATTTTTTTGTCTGGGCTGTTTGTCCTGCATATATTTCCTGAATTCCTAGTTTTGCTGGTTATACTTCTGTGGTAACATTTAAGGGCTGGAGAGACAGCTCAGTGGTTATGAGTACCAGTTGCTCTTCCAGGATAACTGGAGTTCAGTTCCCAGTGTACCGTGTCAGGCATCTGACAACCACCTACAACTTTGACTCCAGGGGGTGATGCATTATTCTTACCTCCATGGGTACCCATACATATTCATGGGGACACATGCAGAAACTTTAAAACTTTAAAAAGTCATTTAATGTGTCTGTTGATCCCTATATTTTCATTGATTTATGTAAGTTTGCAACTTATTATATGCCATTTTATCATGAAGTAAGAATTATGCAATAAATCACTCCGTTAAATCTAAAATCTTGACAGTAGGATTTAATATTTTTGGTAATGATACAGGTGGTATGAAGTATCAAGTTTTTCCATGGGGCACTGGACCGTCTAATGGTCTTTTTGCAACATTAATAACTGTCAGTGGTGATTGTTCCATATAATGAACTCATTTGGGATTGTGGTTCTTTATGTTTATAGCAATTCATGTGGATTTTGAACAAGTGAAAGCTTAAGGATCCTGTCACAGTACTTTCTGGACATGGCTGGTCATGTTCTACAAATAGTCTCTCTCTCTCTGTGTGTGTGTGTGTGTGTGTGTGTGTGTGTGTGTGGGTGTCTGTCTGTCTCTGTCTCTGTCTTCTGTGAGTGGGGTGCGGTGTCACTGGAAAACTTGCAGGAGCAGGAACTCCCTACTATCTGGGTTGTAGAGATTAAATTCCTGCCATCAGACCTGCAGCCAGCACCTCACCCACACAGAGGTTTTCTCGGTTGTGTCTCAAGAATCATAACCTGGTGAGAGAGAGCCAACTGTTTCAGCACTTTTATTGCTACATTTTTTAAATGTGAAATTAATATAGTTATTACTTCATATATGCATCCATTCTAATACTGCTCAGAATCTCTGGGTAAGTACTTAGGTGAAGCTCAAAACTGTTGATTGATATGGTGCATGGAAAAACACGTTGTAGCGTTTGTGAGCTGGGTGATGGAGCCCAGGTAGCCGGAACTCCTTAGCTAGAAACTTCTTCTCCATCTCTTCCTCCCACGATTGTTCTCCCCTTGCATTACAGCTGTTCCTCAGTATTTCAGGTTCCTTTACATCTCCTTATGACTTTACCTGCTGGCTCCAGGCCCTAGATATAATTTCATATTTAGTTCTCTAGGAATCTAGATGATTAACAAGGAAAACAAATTATCAAGTAAAATATTAGAGTCGAGAGATGGTCAGGCATTCTTGACCAGAGTGACACTGAAGATCTTTTTTTCTTTAAAGATATCAGAGGGATGAAAGCATGTTGAATGAGAATTGGATCTGTAGCTATAGGAGGAATTAAAAGAGAGAAAGAAAAAACTCTGCAGTCCTGCTACCTCCAAGAAGATTCTACTTTACTGAGAACTTCCTATGGGCTTCTGAAAATGCCAACCACAGTGGCAAGGGCAACTTGCCATCCAGTGAGTGCTCCGTATAAAAGAGAAGTCCACTCTGGTCTTAGCACTGTCATTTATCCCAAGTCACACTGTGAACCACTTGTTCTATTAGAGACCTACTACTTAAAACTCAATTAGCCAGGCCTGAATCCTCCAGGTTCTGCTTAATCAGAATAGGGTGAGTATAGCACCCACTTCCCTGGGATTGGTGTCTGTACTGACTGGATTTTGTGTCAACTTGACACAGGCTGGAGTTATCACAGAGAAAGGGGCTTCAGTTGAGGAAATGCCTCCATGAGATCTAGCTGTGGGGCATTTTCTCAATTTGTGATCAAGGGAGGAAGGCCCCTTGTGAGTGGTGCCATCTCTGGGCTGGTAGTCCTGGGTTCTATAAGAAAGCAAGCTGAGCAAGCCAGGGGAAGCAAGTCAGTAAGAAACATCCCTCCATGGCCTCTGCATCAGCTCCTGCTTCCTGACCTGCTTGAGTTCCTGTCCTGACTTCCTTTGGTGATGAACAGCAATGTGGAAATATAAGCTGAATAAACCCTTTCCTCCCCAACTTGCTTCTTGGTCATGATGTTTGTTCAGGAATAGAAACCCTGAATAAGACAGTGTCTTTTACTGTGTCTCCTTCCTTTGAATTGGCACAGTATTTACACATATCTCTAAGATATTCGTCACTGGATAAATTTTCATTCATGTGCGTGTCTCTCTTTCTTGATGGTGAGCTCTGGAGGGCGGGAGACTAGGCTTATTCCCACTTGCTGTCTGCTTCTCACCTTCTTGGTACAGTGGGAAGCACCAAAAACCTATAGGGTGTGCTCATGTGTGTGAGCATGTAATGTAGGATAGCTCAAGGCAGTAGGCTAGAAGCATTTGCAAGTTTACTTATGCTACCAACTCATCTTGGGGATGAATCATGAGCCTATTAGAGAATCAGACATTTTTATAATCTCCATGTTCTCCCTATTCAGGTCGATAAGCTCCACAAGTCCCATCCCCCCAATCCTGTCCTCTACAACAACACACGCTGACCACCCCTACTTCCAGTCCTCAATGGTGGGCCATCAGTTTGGAAACCCAGGCACAAGGAAAATATGTTTGTTCCTTACTTGGTTCTTGAAAGTACCTAGAAACCTTGAAGTCTGAGTAGGGAGTTGTTCATACCAACTGAAACAATCTCAGGATCCAAGCTGGAGACAGAGGGGGAAAAATAGAAAGAAAAATAAATAATGAAGGAAGTAGAGAGGGAGAGAGAGAGAGAGAGAGAGAGAGAGAGAGAGAGAGAGAGAGAGAGAGAGAGAGAGAGAGAGAGAGAGAGAGAGAGCCAACTCAGTCCCATTCAGCTGCCTTCCCATTCAGTCTAGGGTGGTAGGGAATTTGTGAATCTAGTTAATAGCAACATTCCTGAAAAACTGGCCCATTGCTGAGCTTCCTGGTGAACTTCATCCACCTGTCATGTTGAGTCTTGGAGGGGAGCCAGGGCAGGCAGGAAATAATAGGCTGCAGGATACTGGTGTGTGTCAGTGGCCCCGACCCTCCCATTCCTGAACACAGATGAGCTGGAAGTCTGGGAGACGTCACCACTGCTGTGGGTGAGCTTGGAAGGCCACAGAAAAATCTGGCTGGGGGAGGGAGAGACCCAGAAGGATACCAGAGGGTTAAACTCATGGTGGCTTCCTCTTTGGGACTTCAAAACCATCTTTGTGGGGAAATGATCCTGGCTAAGGCTCAGACACATCCATTTGTTCTTGCTAACCTCATCCTGCACACATAAGACTGAGTCTAATGCAGGATAGAACATCTGAGTTCTTCCAACTCCCCCATTTCCCCTAGTCTCCTGGCTAGTCACGGATCTGATTATGATGACATCAACTGGCTAGAATTAGATAAAACTTCCCTTCTCAACTCTGGGCTCCTGGATTCATATTTTGTTTTGAATTTCCAATGACTTCACTTTGTCCACTTAGGTACACCCCCATCCTTTTTATTCCTGTCAATGTGATTATTTGTCTTTTCTTAGGAAGCTTTATGTACCATGTGGGGAGAAATGTGTGTTCTCAGAGTGCTGGTTAGATTAAGATGAGCAACAGTGGCCAAGTCAGAAGTAGTTTTGCTCTGCAAGCAAAGGAGTCACAGGTCACTGGCTATCCAATTAAAACAGCATTTACCATTTCTGACTATCTAGTCTGATTGTTTGAAGGAAGTTTATGGGCACGTGTGCTTCTACAGGTATTTGACTGTAATGGTTTTCTTATACCCTTTCTCATGTTTCTAAAGCAGCCTTCCAACTGCTAGCAATGCATTGGGAGCTCAGTGGTGTGCCATAGGCAATGCTAACCTAATACTAACCAGCTGCTAGTAGGGGATATGGGGGATTTTTCAGCTTTGAAACAGGAAAGTATTATGAAGTGTTTTGACTTTCATCTTCAGCTTTTAAGCATCCATGTACCCTAACTGTATCACTTCATCTGAAAACGTGATGATCTTATAACCCCTTTGCAATGCACCAGAGTGCCACGTATTCATTACTGTCATTTCAGGGTGACATTAGTATTTTGCTTCTCATTTAAGAGCCACACATGACACACCAAAACCAGATGCTATCCTTACAGCAATGAGTTTGAAGCAGATCTAGCAGTTCTCATGAGCTCCAGATGTAAATGCTATTATGAGAAAACTGCCAGCCTAGAATATGGCAGGACTACCAATAGATGTCGCTAGAGCAGGGAACTGGGGCAGGCCCTATGGCTGTGGTCATCTAAACCGATGGTGAGAACCACTTCATGACAGTAGTGGTTTGATGCCCGTGGATATTCAGTTGCATTTAACAACTAAATGGAATTTAGAGCTCTGTTCCTTCACTGATGAACTATATTTCAAGTCTTCAGTCACCTTGTATGGCTATAGTAGCCATTGTACTGATGGGGGGAGAGGTAGTTTCCACATGTCAGAAATCTCTATTGGACAGTAGAGTTACAGAGGAATGAAACGAATAGCCCTGCAAGGGGGAAACCTGCACTAGGATTGACTGTAGTGTGAGAAGTAGGTTAAGTCGAAGGCACAGGAGTGAGTAGTGTCCTCTTCCTTCCTGTTGGATGTGCAACTTGAGCACACTGCTCACACCCTCTTTTCAGTTTCTCTTTCTTATACAATACATGTACCATTTGATCTTGTTTCCCTATGGAATTCAGTGTTAAGGTGAAATGAGACCTTGGGTGCAAAGGGCTTAGCATGATATCGGCACACACAATAGGCACTCATGAATCGTCTGTGATTGTTCCTAGGGTTCTGTGCATCAAACAACCACCACACAATGAGGTCTACTGGTAAGCTTGGTAGAAGAGGAAGCCCCAGGAATGTTGAAAAAGGTAGGGCAGTTGTCATGGAAACAGGTAAAGACAAAGTGACAGTTGGTGAAAGAAACTAGAAAAGACTTCAACCAGCTGACAAGCAACAGAAAACTGACTAACCAGTAGCTTACGTGGGTTTATTTGCTAAGGAAATTATCCTTCTAGCTGTCTGTGCTACATTTTCAATACCTTTTATTCTCACAACTATGTGAGTGGCTATCCCAGGAACTCCATCTGTATACCTAGAAAGACAAATGGGCTTTGGCTTTTCATTTGGAAGGGGACCACTTTCACATAGGCTCCCTCCAATCCTGTTGACCAAAAGGAGTTCCTCACTGCCCTGAGCTGAAAGATCAAGAGGAAGGGGATTTGGAATGAATCACATGAAACTGTCCATAGTTGAGCATTCTTACCATCAAAGAGACTGTTTGATACAGTACAAGCTAGGAGTTGGACACAGAGAGTCCTGAATAAAACTAGGATTCTGTTACACAAGGACAAAGCATATCCATCTGCAAACACCCACCATAGCACCACCTCCCACAGTCATGTCTAAGTCAAAGTGCTCCTTGAAAGGCAACTGTAATGGCACTTCATGGAAAAAGAAGAGGAGAAGAAGGAGGAGGAGGAGGAGTGAGAGGAGGAGGAGGAGGAAGAAGAAAAAGAAGAAGAAGAAGAAGAAGAAGAAGAAGAAGAAGAAGAAGAAGAAGAAGAAGAAGAAGAAGAAGAAGAAGAAATAATCAAGATCCCTCAGTGGAGAGCTACAAAGCCGAGATTAAAAAAAAGTACTTTGTTTAAACTTTGTTTAATCTCAAAGTTCTTGTACCTGGAACACTACACACACATACATGCATACATAGTGCATACATACATACATACATATATACATGCATACATACATAAGAAAGCTCCCCCTCCTTGGAAACAACACAAAATTCAAAGAAAGCATTGGGTTTGATCAAATGACAGAGTGTGTGTTGCTCAGTGATGCTTATATGGACCCCAGCTGTGTGACCCTTCCCCAGAGGTCTCAGTCACAGTAGAGATGAAATGAGATTACACATGAATACAGAGGAAATATATGGGGCTATGTCATTAGGATTTAACTCTATTTCTGTGCCACCTTCTCCCCTTGGAAGAAATGGCTGACTGCTTTCACACTGAAAGGAGACAGAAGGAACACTGGGAGGGAAGGTGGTGTGGATGGGAGGTTTACTTTGGTTTGCTTTGAATGTTATAGTTTTCTTTCCTTTTAGGTTTTAGGTAGATTTTTCCTTCCAAGAGAAGAAACTTTATTATAATTAGAGACAACAAACCCAAAGGTTTGTCTAAAGAGTGTGAAACTTCTCTTTTTAAATGGCTCTTAAATTCCATGATTCACATCCCAGAAGACATATCTTTCCAGTTTCCTGGGATATTGCTATTTATTGTCAGCTTAATAAACAATTTGGAGGTCCCACCCTATATCTTTAATTGCCTGTTGAGCATTACCCTTGAATGTCTCAAAGGCAGCTCTGCTTTAGGATATTCAAAATTTCCATGAACAAGACAAAGAGCAATGAAGCCACATGTCTTCTCCTAGTATGAGCCTTCCTGTTAAATAACACCAACATTCACCAAGCGGCTTAGAGCCAAAGCCTGGAGGTCGTGGTTGATTCTTCTTCTTTTCCTTCTTCTCTTTCTCCTCCTCCTCCTCCTCCTCCTCCTCCTCCTCCTCCTCCTCCTCCTCCTCCTCCTCCTCCTCCTCCTCCTCCTCCTCCTCCTCCTCTTCTTCTTCTTCTTCTTCTTCTTCTTCTTCTTCTTCTTCTTCTTCTTCTTCTTCTTCTTCCTCTTATTCTTCCTCCTCCTCTTCCACCTCTTCCTCCCCCTCCTTCTCCTCCTCTTCCTTCTTCTCCTTCTCCCTCTGTCTCCTCCTCTTAATACTCCCCCTCTTTCTCCTTTTCTTCCCACTTCTTTCTCCCTCTCCCCTCCCCCTCATCCTTCTCCTCTGCCCTCCTTTTCCTCCTTCTAACCTTTTTTCATACTCTGACAATCCCCCAAACCTGTCAAAACTACTTCCTAAACTTTGTTTACCAAGACTTTCTGATGCAGGATATTTGATCACATTGTGAACCATGAGATTGTGAAGTGGAAAAAGAACTTGTGATGTGGCTCAGCCATAGCCCATGCCTTTTATTTAAGAGGTTTCTGTTCATTTTACAGTAAACAGGTTGTTGTGGTGTGGCTCAGTCCTAGCACACACCTCTAATCCAGAGAGCTTTCTGTAGACAGGATTAAATAAAGTCAACAATAGGTCAAGAGGCAGAACTAGAAACCAATTGACAGGGAGGATATAGATAGATAGATGATACATAGATGATGAATGAATGAATTATAGATAGATAGATAGATAGATAGATAGATGACAGACAGATAGGTAGATATATAGATGAAACAGGAGCTTTAACCATGTGTAGAGACATGCCAAACTTGAGAGCAGGCAGGAAAGTAGGTGATAAAAGAGATTAGAAGACAGTCAGTGGAGGGTGTGGAGTACATAAACTGGAGAAAGGAGAGCATAGAAGAGAATTCAACTGGATGTGGTGAGAGACTATGATGAAGACAGAGAAGGTATCACTGCATCATTTAACACAGAGGACTTTGACAGTCCTGACTCAGTGGGCTGTGGCGATAACAGAGGCGAAATGGAGAAAGTCATTCTCAGGACAGTTTTAGTAGTTCTGCTTTGATATGGAAGATAACAATAATTAAAGCAGAATGTGAAGGAGTAGGATATCTCTCTTCTGTGTAGAGATGGAAAGCAGTACAACACGTCTGTTTGCCTGGGGGAAGGTCCACAAAGAAAATTAAAAAAGACTAGGTAGAGAGATGTGCACACAGGAGGAATTCTGCACTGTCTTTCCAAATTTTCTGTAAATCTAAAACTGTTCTAAGAGAACAGGAAGTGGTTAAAAAGCTATTAGAAAATAAAAGACTTTTTTTTTTAAGAAAAAGAAAGGGATGAGATATAAAAAAGGGAAAATTCAAGACCAAAAGAAATTTGGCTGAAATATTTTGTTGTCAAAGCCTTCATGTAAAAGATAAAGTTGACTATCTGTGAACAATCTATATTCATTAATGAATAGAAAAATGAATTTTAGTACACTAAAGACCTTAAAAATGGTGTGCATTTAAATACTTTCATCATTATGACAGCTGAGAGGGAGGGATTATGACTCCCACTTTATAAGATAAAATTGGCACTGGGCAAGGACTGGTCTCATTGAGAACTAGCTATGGACCCCCAAGAGGAACCATAGAGGGCAAAGCCCAGGTTTTCCACACTGTGTTATGTGCTTGGAATGGGTTGGAACACACTGGTCATCGGGTTTTATCTTAGTATCATTGGTCCTCAGTTCCCTCTGCTATAGGATGAAATGATTAGAAGAAAAATATAACTAGGGTCTGTCATATCCAGAGGATTTTTAGATTCCCTGTGTAGCTTCTTCTGACTAACTCAAGAAAGGTTGGGAGCATTTGCCAGGGAGAAAAATGTGTGGGCAGTTGAGAGAGATCTGAGAGCTCACCCCACACTGTCTGCTCTGCGTTGCTTGGAGGGTCTGTTTACAGCAACATGCTCTGTGTTGGAATCTTCCACATTGCTTCACGCGGTGTTGACAGCATCTTCTTTGCTCCTCTGCATGTGTTCAGTGGCTGTGAAGAAAGCTGCATCAGTGCTGGGTAGCACTCTCTCTCTTCCCAAGGAGCCTCATCAGGAACACTTTAAAAAGCTGTCTCCAAATGTCAGAATATTCTTGAGAATCCCTTTCAAGTTTAGTCATCCAGTTGCACTTTTCTTACAGTCATTTGCCTACCTTTGTCTTGTAACAGAGTCTAGTCCCTCTTTAAGTCTAGAATGAGTCTCATTCACCCTATAGTGGCCTTGGGGTACTCTGCCATTCCTGATGATGGGGTGATGCTATTGCGAACAGATAGTTGTTTTCCTTAATCCTCAGTTATTGGACTGAATGTACAAACCAGCCAGACTTCCCTTGGGACCCTGCCTGATCTACACTGTGTTTTCCACAGAATGTCATCTGTGTTTCCCATGAATCGTCTCTCTCTTTTACGTTGATGATCCTTAAAGAAGCATTTCTACAGATGTGGGTGAGAGCTGTAACCCTGAAATCAGGAGTCCTGGGTTTCCAAATCTGACTTTCCTATCTACTGGATCATGAGGTCATCTAAATTAATCTCTTTATTAATTTCCTTGTTTTTAAAGAGGTGATAAAGGACACCTATATCATGGGGCATCTAGTTAGCCTTTCTGTTGTTGTGATGAAATACAATGACCAGAAGCAAATAAGCAACCTGGGGGAGGAAAGGGTTATTTCACTTATATTGTAGTCCATCACATCAAATGAAGTCAGATGGAACTCAAGCAGGGCAGGAACCTGAAGGCAGGAGTTGATGCAGAGGTCATGGAGGGGTGCTGCTTATTAACTTGCGCCTAATGCTTTCTCAGTCCGCTTTCTTATAGCATGCAGGACCACCAGCCCAGGAGTGGCACTACCCACAATGGGCTGGGCCCTCCCACATCAATCACTAATTAAGAAAATGAACTTACCTCCAGGCCAATCTTATGGAGGCATTTCCTCAACTGAGAGTTCTCTTCCCAAATGACTCTAGTTTGTGCCAAGCTGACACGAAACTTGTGAGTACATGAGTTATTGTAAAAATTAAGTGGATATATGTAGAGTATCTTGTGGTTCTTGGAATAGTAGCTTCTAGACATAGACTAATCTGGTTCATAAATCACTTAAAAGTGGTTTTGGGGTTCCCATGTGGAGTCCCTGAGAGCAGATACATTGCCCACACATGCATAAGCTCCTGCTCTGTCTCTTCCTCATGACACAGCCCCAATTTCACCTTTTACCCACTTGCTTCCATTTTATTTCATCTGTAAACTTTATTTTTCCTAAGAAATCAACAGGAGTCATGGGTAGCGGTATGGGGAAGGAATATTCTATAAGATTCACCATAAGTTTGTGACAGTGTTGGTGACTTAAAGATCTGTGTTGGTGAGGCATAGAGATATTCATTAATCTGGACATTCAGAAATTAGGAAGTCCTTAGTGATCTGAGTCAGATGGATTATCATACACACAGAATTTAGCGATTTTAAAAAGGTGCAACTATCCATAACTATATGAGATGATGTTTGTTCTTTAAGTAGAATTAAACATTCCATGATGTACAATTATTTAAAAATAAACGTATTTCTCAATATACAATAAAAACATAATGTCAACTTAGAAATGAACAAACACAGATGTTGAGCAATGTCTACCTTTTAAAAGATACAGCTATAAATTGATATAAAATATATTTCAAACATTTTATAATAAAGAAATAGGATAAAATTAATAGCTGTAGTAGAAATGTAAGGTGGAGTTTTCACAACAAAGATATGTATAGATCAAGGAAACAGAACAAGGTGATTAAAAGAAATTGAAAGTAGATGTGGAGTTTCTATAGAGCAATGGTAGACATCCTTGCTATTAGGACTTTTAGGTACTAGTCATTATTCTTATTTATACCCTTGATCTACCATTTTTAAGGAAACACTATTTCGGTCAAAGGTTAGTTGGCTAATACACATCTCGATACTTAAGGTGCAATGTCACAACATTCAGAGATGTCATCTAGAGCTATATTGTTGGACATCTCATAGACTTTCCTGAGGCTCGCTGCTGATGAAAGGGCTGCCTACTCTAGCTTCATCCTTTTTCTTGTTTCTTGTGATATCAAAAGATCCCCAAGGATAAGCTTCCAGCGCAGTCATCAGCATGGTTATCCCTGCTTTAATGTGATCACAGACAGCAGCCTGTGTTACTGATCAAAGCATTCATCAAAAGAGCATTTGCCCTGTGATTGAAACTATTAATAGTCTCTCTAAGCTTAGACTAACAAGGGAAGGGGGTAATGTCGATTATGCTAGGATCATGACATCTGCCCCTTGTTAATCATTTTATGGTATTATTTTATACATGTATATACATGTGTATATGTGCATACCATAGGTATGCAAGTGCCTATGGAAGCCAGAAGAGGGCACTGAGTCTCCCGAAGCTAGAATTACACAGGGATGCGAGCTGAGAACTGAACTTGGGTTCTCTGGAAAAATGGTAAACATGCGTGGAGTCATCCCTCCAGACCTTCCCGTGCTAAATTTTATGTCTCACCATTTGACTGTGAGTTTATCTATATCCTACAATGTTTTAAAAAACCTTGGCAAATTATAGGCAATTTTTGTGCATTGTCAAATTATTCTAAAATGTGCCTCACATTTGAGTTTTGTGGATTGCCATCCAGCTTGAAACCAAATGGCATCTGAGTGACTCATTTTCAATTGCTATTTTCATTATTTTTTTTTTATTTTATGTGTTTTGTCTGCGTCTGCATGTAGTTCCCAAGGATGCCAGAAGAGGGTGTCATACCACACTGTGACTAGAGGTACAGAGAGTTGTGAGCTATTGTGTGGATGCTGGGAAGTGAACCCTGGTCCTCCTGAAGACCAGCCAGTGCTCTTAACAGGCTGAGCCATCTCTCCAGTCCCAAGTGTTTCCTTTATAACATTTTATAAATGCTATAAAGACCTTTATAACATCAAAAGTCTATCTAACTAATGCTACCATGGTAACTTTTTTTTTTAACAGCCCATAACTTTTCTTTTGTGGTCCAGGGCATTTTGATAAGGTGGGGTCAAAATATTCATTGGACGTTGACCTACTTGGATAACTTTCTGTTTCTCTTTTCTAATTCTGAGGAATAAAACTGTTTTTCAACAGCACTTTAATTTGTTGACTCAAAAGTAAACAACATTAAACTTCCCGACCATTTTGATCTGCTCCAGATATCAGGTCCTGTTTGAAACAAGAAGACTTCCCTTCAGCAGAATAACATTTGGCTGCTTAAATTTCAAGTTGTGGGGCACTCTTCAGTGCGTAGTCACCGTCCACCTTCAGCGGATCTAGCCATTGCTTCTGCTTTCTGATCTGAAGTGGGGCCAGAATTTTTCAGAGGAAACAATGAAGACCAGGGGCTGATGAGATGTCTCCACTACCTACCCTTCAACACAGGAAGAGTGGCTTGCATGAAAATGAGAAGTATTTAGTTCAGGGGTGGGAAGAGAGCCCTGGCAAAAGGTTGTGCTAGCATGAGGACCTATGGAAAAGCCTAGAAGGGTTGTGTGCATCTGTGATGCCTGTGCTTGGGGACAGAGCACGGCAAATCCCAAGGGGTCAGTGGCCAGACAATATAAAAAGTTGATGAGCTCCAGATTCAATGAGAAGCACCTGTCTAAAACCACATGATGGAGAAGTGATTGAACAAGGCAACTGATAGCAAACTCTGATCATCACAAGCATCTACACAGGCGAGCATGTTCACCCATTCACACACACACACATACACACACACATACACAGGTGCATGTAAGATACAGGGGGGAAAACACACTTGGCCACAAAGAAGCTTTTTAGCATATGTAGAATAATGCTAACACCGGGCTTTTCCGTGACCAGCCTGTACTGTTTTAGTGTTAAATGTTTGACACAGCCTAGGATGTTTCCTTGGCTGCAGATGCTACTCTAGCTATCGAGCACGACACAAAGGAGTTACAGGTTAAAAGTAAGGAGTCCCACTTTGCTGCTACAGCTCACTGCATCAGAAATGGAACACCCGCTCGGCTGTGCTGCGGTCTAATCAACCCGAATGCACAACGTCAGACTTCAGAATAATCAGACCTGTCGCACAAAAGTTGCTGTTAAATGTCAATCCTTCTATCACCGACAGGAAAGTCTACTTCCATGGTAGCAACAAGTCCAGCTTTGGAAAATCTGGTCCTAATCCCAGACTAACTTCCTCTGTGATAATTGCTAACATAACAGCACAACACAGTGACCTTGTTAATGGAGCCCTGATTTCAGAAATCCATTGTGTACCCAGATGCTTCTCTTCTCTAAGTGGGGGCTTTTATTTATGCAAATATGCTTTTTAAGGCCCAAGGCAGACCATATGACTTCCTTTGCTAGATGAAGTGACTGATTTGAACTATAAACCTGTTTGTATTCTAGCCCAGAATTCCCCACACCCCAGTCTGCCTTGCACCTGGAAACTATTGAAGTGATTTTCTTCTGATAAAGCCACTGGAGAGAGACTGGATTCTGTAATTAGGGAACTTGTGATAGGCTGAATCAATGTAAGGTAATTCAGCCAAAGTGACCCTCAACCATCTGTCTACCTTGAAATCAAGGATTCTCAGTGAACTTGAAGGGGGGTGGGCTGCACAGTCGTAGGCATCCTTGAGAATATTTCTTCAGCACACTTTTCCAATCTCTTTCAAAACAGTAGCTATGGGAAGGTTGTTTATCCCCTTGACAGTTCTTCCCAATTGATCACAAATTCCTTGACACGAGTGAGTCTATTTCTTCTATGGCTAACAGTTGTGGGTCAGAACATGTTGCCCAATATATGTATATTTAAAGGATTAATAACTCTTTATGGGCACTGAAATTTGGCTATCTTTTAAGATCCTAGGAAGTCTTGAAACTAATATAATCTGAGTATAAATTGCTGCTTTCAGGGTAACTTTGTAATAACATGCATACATTTTTATGAGCAAATCACTAACATCAGAAACAGTGTATTTATGTGCCAGACATGATGGCTTTGCCTGTAATTTCAGCACTTGGGAGGCCAAAGCAAGAGGATTGGAAGTTTGAGGACAACTTAGATCACATGGTGAGTTCTAGGCCACTCTGTGCTACATGGTAAGCTACTGACACAAAAGAAAAAGAGAAAGAAATGATAGATTTCAAGCTCAATCATCAAAAGATAATAAAAATGTGTATGTGCATTCTAGAAAATGCTCTCCCTCTTAAAACCCTTCCACTGGCTTGTGATTTGCATCTGGACAGTGATAGATGGGTCCAAGCCACAATGAGCAAGATGCTTATTTCTATACATCAGGTGGGCTTGTCCATATTATTCAGAGAGTTGGTCAAACATTATTTTGGAAGTTTCTGCAAAGGCATTTTGTTACGATGATATCAACATTGAAATCTATGGACTTTGTATAAGCTAGTTCACCCTCTATAATGTGGATAGGCTTCTGACACTCAATTGACAGTCTTAATAAAACAAAAACTGACGTTCTATGATATAGAAGGCATGTCAACAGGTAGACTGTTTTCAGAACTCAACTACAAGGTCATCTATTGCCTGGATCTCCAGTCTCCTGGTCTACACTGGGGAATTTGAATTTGATGGCTTCCATAACATGACCAATGTTAAAATGAATCTCTCTCTATATATATACTACTGGGCGTGGGTCTCTGAAGAACCCTCACTGATCCACTAACCATCAAGTATGCCATGCATCGCAGTAGCTGACAGTGCTGTGCCCACTTTCCCTCCTAATATTTTGCAGGAAGTTGTCAACACTTCTTGCTGATGTCACATCTAACTTCTTACTCACGTGTAAAGTTGGATTAGACAGAATGTCCTCATATCATATATCAAGTAAACCAAGAGGGAACAAGGTGCCAGGAGACCTCTATTCCATCATAGCTCTGACTGAGGCCGCCTGCCATGTTTCCCCCACCTCATCTATTTCCTCTCTGCACAATGAAGGGGGAGAGTAGACTAGGTTGAGAGATCTTAACCTGCAGGCTGACTGGGCTTTAGGATATGGTCACATTTTCAGACATGATGCTCACAACTTTCACCTGTTCTAGTTGAACTTTGAAAGTAGCTCCCTTCTTTGAATGTCAATGACAGTGGCTCTCTTCAGTTCTCAGCCATCATAAGACCTTCTGTGATTTGTAGTTTTCCCCAAGAAAGGTCTCGCTTCTCTTTGGTGTTTCATGAGGTCATGATGACCCTGACAATTTCACAAAGATGAGGATTTTCCTCCTTCTAATGCTCCGAGTATGAAGGGAAGGAAAAGATGAATTCTATTTGAGAGGGAGTAAGTGTTCCAGTCTGCCTATGCTAAATTTTGGAGATGCATGACAAAGTGTTTGAAAGTTGTAACTTATGAGAAGAGGGAACTAGATGTGAACAGAAAGCAGAAATGTGAGATGCTTTCTGTCCATAGCATTTCTGATGGGGCACACTCATTGCCTTGACCTTAGAGAAGCCCCTATAGGGTTTTTTTTTATTAATTAAATTTCCTCTTATACAATCCCTGTAAGTGCATTTCAGTTACTTGCATTCCTCACTCTTTCCCATCATCCTCCCGCCCATTATTCTTATAAATCTTTCTCCCACATATATTAGTCAGGGTTCTCTAGAGTCACAGAACATATGGGAAGTCTCTATATAGTTAGGAAATTTGTCGATGACTTACAGTCTGTAGTCCAACTCCCCAACAATGGTCAGCAGCAACTGTGGATGGAAGTCCAAGGATCTAGCAGTTGCTCAGTCCCATGAGGCAAGCAGGCAAAGAAGACTGAGTGAGTCTTTCTTCTTCCAGTGTACTTATGTAGGTTTCCAGCAGAGGGTGTGGCCCAGATTAAAGATGTGTGCCACTGAGTCTTTAATCCCAGATGACCTTGAACTCAGAGATCTCCTTGTCTTAATCTTCTGGAATTCATAGTTACTATGCTTCAAGATCTCCTTGCCAAGATCCAGGTCAGAAACTTGTATCAGAGGATTCTCCAGATTAGGATCATAGGTGAGCCTTCCAATTCTGGATTGTAGTTCATTCCAGATACAGTCAAGTTGACAATCAGGAATAGCCACTACACCACACTAATGTCTTTGGGTTTGTGACCACTGAATTTAGCCAGGGATGCCTGTTTGACCATGGGTTTATGACTATCCACTGGAACTTGGTGGCTTGTTAGTTGGTACACAAATACAGACAATATTTGACCATCCTCTAGAATAGCCACTAACTTTCCTTGGTCTCTGACTGACTTTTGACAGACCCAGTCTTATGCAGACCCAGAACAGGCAGCCATATCTGCTGTGAGATTATGATTGTAATTGCTGTGCCCCAGAGACAACACTGCTCATACCTTCTCCCCATTCTTTGTGCTCCCCCTACCCCAGGGCATATCCTGAGTCTAAGATAGAGTAGGATATACACTTTGTTTAAGACTGAGTACTCAACTGTCAGTTATCCTGGCTCCTGGGGAAGCCATGAGTTTCTGCATTCAGTGACGTTCACTATAAAGGCAGGGTTCTCTGATGAAGGCTGAGAGTGGCCTTTGTCTATAGGTATAAGTGTAGATATTTAGAAGGTAGTTAGACTCTATGAAAATTTAGCTAAACAATAATAGGTTCCTTCTTAGGACTACAGTCTCCCTGAACATAGGGCTTTGGCTGGTTTTGTAGTATTAGGAATGGATCCTTTCTGGGGGAGCCGGCCTTGTATCCAATTAGGTAGTCATTGGTTGGCTATCACGGCACTATTGGATATGTGGGCACATTGTTCTTGGCGAGTTAATACTGTACTTGATAGGGCTCACAGAGAGATGAAGGATCAGTGCTATCCCCACCCCCCAGAAGCCTGCGTAGTAGCACATCCCACCCTGAAGGTCAGCCAGCAGAGACCGACTTTACAACTCAGCTCCAGCTTATTTCTGTCTATATTTCAGTCAAGTGGTATGGTGTCTTCAATGATAGGATCTCATCATCTGATCATGGTGTGCAACCAAGGGCAATGACAAAAGCCACAGCATTGTTTGGAGGGCCTATCAAGCCTCTTCAACCAACAATTCCTATGGAGGCATCTTTTTTGTGACACTGGGATTTCCACTTAATAACCCACTGCTTCTAGGCACAGCATTATCTATCAATGAGGGGAATCTCCTTTTAGACTCACCATCATCATCATCATATCATCACCATCACCACCATCATCATTGTTATATATTTCTTAGTTGTATTACAAGACAGTATGCTCCATATGACTTTTCCATGCAAGCCTCACTTTGGTTCACCCTCCTCCCTCACTACCTCAGCTCATACTCCCAGCGTCATCCATGCTTGAACTTCCCCCTCTCAGTATTTACTTTCATCGAACCTCTGATCCTTTACAGCATCACTCACCCCATTTTATTTACTCTTAAATCTACTAAGCCTAAAGTAATAAAATACTGGAATATTTACATATTAATCAAAGAGAGCACCCATGAAGCACCATGCAAAACAAAACTGAAGGCTAGTGACAGATGAGAGTATGCTCGCACTGTGATGAGAAACGGGGCCCTTACACATATGTTGGTGCACACCATGTTGGCAGTAGAAGCAGCTGTAAGTTAAGCCTCCGAATCCAGCGATGACATCACCCCTAGGTGACAAGGACCCGCTTGCGTCTGTTGCCATGGCAACCGCCACACCCCCACCCCACCCTGCAAATACCTCACCTGTGCACGGCGGTGTGTGTGCTTACCTGGCATGTACATCACAGCCCAAATAAAAGACAGAGACCCCTGACCCCTCTCCCCTTTTCCTTTTCCTTCTCTTCCTTGTTTCCCTCTCCTTGTGGGGTTGTGTTGGTCTGGCATGATCTGTCCCAATACGAGCTGACTTCTAGCACCACACACCATAGCTTGGGAAGAGACCCCCTATCTCGAGACTGGAGAAGCAGTGGTTAGTTAGCAGGAGGATATCAATTTGACTTTAGACCCTTCAGTTGTTATAACAGGAAGTCCTTTGTATGGTTTAGTTGTTAGAACAGGTACACATTAAAACTTTGTAATTATAACAAGAAGGAAGGGTGTCGATTTGGGTGGGGAGGATCTGGGAAAGGGGAAGCCGTAATCAGAAGGTGTTGTATGTATGAAAAAAAAAACTATCTCAAATAGAACAAATAAATAAATTATCATAATTCCAATAACTAAAACATTTTGACAAAATTCTGTATGTGGACGTGTGTCTTAATCGAGGAAGCTATATGTCTCTATGCATATCTATTATAAATCCATATGCAATTAGATTTTATATGTGTGTCTCAGACCAATGCAAAGATGATGTCTGGCTGGATGGTTGGAGTCCTCTGTTAAATTAATGTTAAACGTTGAGAACTTCTGGGTGATAATCAACAATTTCCCCAGTGAGAGAGAGAGAGAGAGAGAGCTACCCTACAAAGGGCACTGTGGGTCGGTGGATGACTCAGTGGGTAGAGAGTGGGAAAGAGAGAACTGAACAGCTGTGCTCTGACCTCCACACACACGCCACAGACAAAATGAAAAAGTGTGCAATGGAAAAACGTAAAGGAGAGAGCATTGAGGTCGATGAAAGATCAAAGTTAGTTAGCAGTCTGTTTCTTTGATTCCCCCCCGCCCCCCCACCCCCATGCTTAGAGTCCATGCCTTGGAAGGAGAATTCTACGACTGGGAACTTGGTCAAAATGCAGCGTCTGCCAAATCAAGAATAATTTCCTTATTTCCTTTGGGGAACCTTATCTTTTTGTTGTTGTTGTTACTCCAGCACCTAGGGGTTGAGGCTCATCTGGAAGGAGTCTTGTTTGTCTTTGGTAGCTGGGAGTGGAGAGGGCCTGGGAGCGACTGGAGCTGCGGGGGAGGGGGGAGCGAAGGTGGGGGAAGAAGGTTACTGGAAGGGGTATCAGACAGTGTGAAAGGAAGCTGAACCGCAGGGCATGGTGCAATGCTCCCGGCAACCTGAGCTGAGCTGAGTACGGAGCCGGGCACAGCTCGCTCACAGGATTGTGCCGCAGCCTGCTATTTCCACACACCATAGTAAAGTGGCATCCGGAGGAGTCGCTGGGGGCAGGGCGAGTTCCCAGATGCTTTGAAGAGTAAACCCCAACGGACTGGATGACAGCGAGCGGCAGCAGGAAGTGGCTCGAATAGCGGTGAGGGAAAGAAGGGAAACTGAGGGGCTGCCCGGCGGGCATCTCAGGGTTCAGCCTGCTTTTCTTCACAGATAACACTCTAGTACTCATTCGGATCCAAGAATATTGCTCTCAATGGACTCAGATTCCATTTTATACTAGAAGTCTTGTGCCTAGGGATTATTAACAAGACTTAACAAATGGAGGACAGCTATGTCTACTGCCTTTCCATGTTACTGACATTCAAGGCAGGTCACATACCAGAAAACCCGTATATTTGATGATACCATATTTCACAGTTATGATAATAATAATAATATATCATATCAGTATATTATGTTATAGTATATAATAAAATATGTATTATAATCTATTATAAAATATATTGTATTGGTTAATTATATTATGTTGATAATATTATATATTATAATATATGTGTATCATATGTATTAATATATTACATATAATATTTATTAAAATATTTAAAAATACTTATTTATTTTATGAGTGTATTGTCTGCATGTATGTATGTATGTGCACCTTATGTTTGTCTGGTTCCCATGGAGGTCAGGAGAAGGCATCAGATTCCATGATACTGGAATTTATGAAGGATTTTAAGCTACCATGTGGCTTCTGGGTATCATACCGGGTCCTCTTAAAAAGCAACACGTGCTGTTAATGGCTGTGCTATCTCTCCAGGCTCATTTTTTAAAAATATTTTTATTTATTCTTTTAAAATTTCATACATTTAGGCAATGTGTTTAATCATATCTACCCCCACTATGTCTTTCGTACTCCCCCACTCAGGACTTCCAACTTGCCTCCTTCTAGACTTCATCCTATACCATCATCATCATCATCATCATCATCACCATCACTATCACTACTCAAAATGTCCAGACTTATTGACTGTATGTACATGGATATGAGTCCATCCTCTGGGGCATGAGCAACCTACCAGAGGATCATATCCCCATAGAAAAGTGACTATCCCTTCCTCAGCACCCCTCAGCTGCCAATAGCTGATGGTATCTCGTTTCTAACATGGACTCAGAATACACAGTCCCAAGAAGTCATTTGACCTTGTAATTCTAACTGTGAAGGAAAATTTAGAGTTGTTGACATAACTTCAAAGATTTGGGAAGCAATTGTGATGTCATAGGCTTACTTGACAAATTCCACCAGCTGTCAGGGAACGAGAACCCACACCGTTTGCAAGGAAGCAGGGAGAGCTCCTGGTTCCCAGGATAGGGAATATTTATGGTGGTGGTGGGGGGCGGGGGGGGGACTTTTCAGTGTGAGCTGAGTGAGAAGAGCAAGCTCCACTTCAGCTGTTTGAATCCACACTGCGTCACATGAGCATTGGACACAGAACGGTTAGGCTTTTCACAGAGCCCTCCTGAGCCAGTCTGATGCCTACCTCCCTCTCCTGAGTCAGTGAGGAAGGCTTCCCCAAGCAGAGCTTTACAAACCGACAGCCCTTCCACTCCTGCAGCTTCTTCTTACCCAGAGAATCCCTTCCCCTGTGGAAGAAATCCAAGTCCTAGACTAGGAGCTGCATCTTCACACACCAGGACCACTGAACCCTGGCGCTTGCTTTCTGGGAAGCCTGTCTGCCTGTCTCTAAGCCTAAGCAAATGAATGCCTTGTGTACCCTGCTCAGGATTTTGTCCACTAGTTTCAGGAAAATGAAACAAAAGAAAAGAAAAGAAAAGAAAAAGAAAAACAAAAAAACAAAACCTCCCCCCAAAAAACCCAAAACAACAACAGCAACAACAAAACAGGCTCCAGAGGTGACCAGGCTTTCAAAATAGCGAGTGTTTTGGAGCCAGAGGGTAAACTGTGGAAGGGATCAGAAAAAGTAGTGGCTGTCGCAACCCTCAACTCGGCTGCTGTTTTCATTCATGGGGCCCCATGGCATTGTTAGCTGAATGCCGCCCTCTCACAGCACAGATGCACGATCTGGAAGCTATTTGAAGTTCAAAGGCACACACAGATTTCTGCAAACTAAAGCTGGGGGCAGCTCATGGCTGGAGGAAGCACATTAAGAAATACATCTGGATAAAAAGCTTGAAGGCATTTCTGCAGAGTTTCTGACTGAAAAATTCCCCATAGGAAATTCGTGCCTGCGACATTTTCTCTGAGCACAAACTCGGCTGGGTTTGGAACAGGACTGCTGGCATAGTTTATGAAGGGTTTAGGAAAGGGTTTGTCCAGGGACAGGAAAGGAGTGTCTGAATGGTCCCTTAGCACAGAGGTTTCTCAACCTGTGGGTTACAATTCCTTTGAGGTGGGGGTGGTGGTGTCAAACAATTCTCTCACAGGGGTCACCTAAGACCACTGTAAAACACAGATACTTACATTATGATGTCTACTAGTAGCAAAATTACAGGTATGAAGTAGCAAGGAAAGTAATTGAATGGTTGGCGATCGCCACAGCATGAGGAAAGTTGTAGCAGTAGGAAGGTTGAGAACCTCCATCTTAGCACTTGGCTGGCAAGGGCTGGGTCCTCCTAAGTTTGAAGGTTACAAATAAAAGCCCGCATACAAGTAACCCAGTCTCTGGCTCCTTAGAGCACTCAGCAACTTCAAGTAACACTCAGATGGGGGAGTTTCTGGTACAGTCGATTCTGTTTCTTATTTAACAGTTTCTCTCCCCTCCCATTCCTTTCCCTCCCCAACCCGCCTTTCCTGTTCTCTCTTCTTCCCTCCCCCAATTTTTCTTTCGATATTTGCTGATCATCTCAGAGGCAAGTTTCAGCAAAGGTTGGGTTGTTGGGTTAAGACTTTAGAATCCTTTCTCCCTTTTGATGAGGATCTAGAGGGTTCTCCTGGTCAGAGGGAGGAATGCATTTCTCCAATGGCTCATGAGTTGTAGTCCTGAGTCATATCCCCAAGGACCTTAGCAAATTCTCTTCCCTCTGAGACCCTGGGTGGAGACAGTGTGCTAGTGGACACACTAAAACAGACTTTTAAAAGAGGAAACATCCCCTCTGCCTCTACCAACACCCAACTCTGAACGCCCCTCCCCTCCTGATCTCTTATACCCAGTTCTCTCCCCGCATCTGCCTTCCACGACCATTCCATTTCCCCTTCCAAGTGAGACTCAAGCATCCTGGCTTTTGCCCTTCCCTATCTTGAGACCCATCCCATGGACAAGCATGAATCCTTGACACTACTAATGATACTCTGTTATGCTTGCCAACAGGAGTATGTTGTCCTCTGAGAGGCTCCACTCAGCAGCTGACTCAGACAGATGCAGACACCCACAGCCAATCAGTAGATGGAACTTGGAGACTCTTATGGAAGAATAGGAGGAAGGCTCGTGGGCCCTAAAGGGCATAGGAATTCCACAGGAAGACCAACAGAGTCAACTAACCTGGACCTTTGGGACTCTCAGAGACTGAACTACCAGCCAAAGAACATACACAGGCTGGACCTGGGCCTCCCTGCACTTATGTAGCAGATGTGCAGCTTGGTCTTCATGTGGGTTCCAAACAACTGGAACAGGGGAACAACATGCACATGGGATATGTTCTTCTAGCTGGGCTGCCTTGTCTGGCTTCAGTGGAAGAAGAGGCACCTAGACTCATAGAGACTTGAAGGGCCAGGGTGGAGTATATCCAGGGGTCCCCCACATGCTCAGAGGAGAAGCAGAGATGGGAAAGAAGAAAGGATTGCAGGTAGGGTGACTTAGAGGTGGGGCAATGAGCAGGATGTAAAGTGAAAAATAGAAAGCAACAATCGAGGATGTATGCACTCATTCTTGAAATCTGAGACTCTTCATGTTTAAAGTCTCAGCTGTTTCAAAATGAATATAGAAAAAAAAAAGAAAAGGAAGGACCACTGTCACAGTCAGCCTTTCAGTGCTGTGACAAAATAACCAAGACACACAACTTAAGGGAAGAAAGATTTACTTTGATTCATAGTTTCAGAGATTTCAGTCTGTGTTAGACTTGCTTTGCTCCTTTGCTTTAGGGCCTATGGGACGGCAGAACATCATGGTGGCAGGCCCATGTAACAGAGAAGGGTAGTCACTTCATGGTGGCCAGGGAGTAGTGAAAGAGCCCTTGAGAAAGGAAACAGTCACAAAAATCTCATCCCAAGCAAATTATGTTTCCAACCAGCCCTTTCTAGCATTTTCCAATAAAGCTATCAAATTACAACTCCATCGGTGATTTTATCCATTAATAATTAGGTCAGAGCCTTCATGATGTAATGATCTCTGTCTGATTGATCCACCAGCTGGGGACTGAGATTTCAATATACATAAGCCATCCCGGGACATTTCCTATGCAAAACCCAACAAGGTCTCAGGTTGCCAGTGATCTAATTCTCACTTTCTTCTTTGTCAGTCCTTGGGCAGAATGCTTTCCCCCACTGAACCTCATAGTCCTATCTGTAAAATCAGTGATTCTGGGCTCAAAGGGTTCCCCAGCTCCTCAATTTTTGTTAGCCCTTGTTTTGGAATTGTTACACAATGGCAGGATTATATCCTCATAACACATGCTAGGCTGAGTGATAGATCAGGCTTATAGCGCAAGAAGCTCTTGGTAAACTTCCCAAGCAAAAGCAGGGAACAGCTGCTCGGATATGCCCCTGGGGTTATGGCTGCTGACTATCTTCTGCCCTTCTTCTCAGCCTCCTTCCATGTCTGGTTCCCACCTCTGTGGCCTGGTTTCACTGACAGTTACCATCCACTAGGTCAAGAAATCTTGGCCCCCGTTTCTCTTCAGTGTATGTATGAATTAGAAAAACAAGGACAAACTATAGAAAACTCAGAAGTAGACTTAGAGGTTTAAAAAGAAGATTCAAGACTCACAATACTTTTGGGAACAAAGCTTAGAAAACTGAACTCCTTGTGAAGGCTGTCTTCAGACTGACCAAGTATCCAGATCTGGGGAGATTTTAGATGCTCAGAAGACTGAGTTCTTCTCAATTCAGTAGACACTGAATTCTTCTGTTAACACAATGTTCCTGACAGTCCCTGTAGGGTGGGAACATGACCCACATTTAGCTAAAAGTGAAGTCATTTAGTGAAGAGTTTGTGATGGCAGTCCTAGATCAGAGATCCCTCCCTCTAAAGAGAAGAACTGTTTTTCCCTGACTCATCAGCCCTAGGCCCAAGGTCTGCTCCTGACAGGCTCCTCCTACTAGAGAACCCAAATGAAATACAGCAGACATCTGCTCCAATGCTAGTTAAATCTCTAGAGACAGAAAACTAGAGTTAGAGATTCATTTTTTGGTGGGAAAACCTCACTGTTTATTTTTCCTCCCTCACCTTTAAACTTCAGTCTTTGTCCATGTTCATTCTAGAACATTCCTATTCCTTTGGCATGAACCAGCTCTACGCAAGGAGACTCATTTATAGCCTTGATCTTCACTCTACCACTATGGTGAGGGGTGGCTAAAGCTGGTGGAGAAGTGGCAGGACTCTGCTATGATATCTATTTGAAAATTAAATTGAAAATTAAGACAAGTACCTTTTCTTAGGAAATTAGGAAATGAACTTCTCTTTCTGGTGAAAAGCAATGTCTCTGGTGACAGGAATGAAGGTGGAGGTGATGGCAGTACTCATTCACTTGATAGTAAAATATTCCTGTCCAAAGGAATTATTACAGCTCAGTGTGGAATGCTTATCTAGCATGCTCAGCCCTCTACATTCCATACTCTGTGCTGGAAAAAGGAGAGAGAGAGAGAGAGAGAGAGAGAGAGAGAGAGAGAGAGAGAGAGAGAGAGAGAGAGAGAGAGAGAGAGAGAATGAAAGAAAGGTCTACAGTTTATTTCAGATGGTTTAGCTGAGATCTCTAAAAAGCATCAACAGAGCCCTCTGATGTCCACAAGCCTATAGCACACTTAGAATTAGATTTTACATAAATTATTGTGCAAGAATATTAACAGAGATTTCTTTTGCTCTTGTTGCTGTGCCTAGACGTCTTGATGACAGAACAGAATGCTCTCTTGAGATACCTTACCCTTTTGAGTCTATAGAAATGTCTTCTACACAGTATTCTCTGTTTCTTTACATGTCCCTGCCCATGTATATTCAGTACACATGGCTAATAATTGACACTTTCATCTTTCCGGTATTGGACACGCTCATAACACATGGATGGTAGTTCTTTCCTCACCAACAGGGCTAATAAGAGGTAGTCAAGCCCAGGCTGGGGGAACCATAGCACGGCACCAATGTCAGTCCCCTTGCCCCAGACTGGTGTTCTTACACCTGATATTGCAGAAGAAAATGTGACATCAGCATTTGAGAAGAGGCCAAATTAACTGTATCAACAGGGATCCCCAGAGAAGAGTGTGATGAGGAAGTCTTTCTCCAGCACTTATGTGAGCCATGGAACTGCCAATGTCACTGTAAACCCACCAATCCTAGCTTTTAGTAATTACTAATGTGACCCTGAAGAAGTTATCTCACCTCTGAGCTCTGGCTTCCTCTCTTACAAATACATTCAGTAAACAGGATCATGTAGATATGAGTATAGAGACTGATGCACAAGTTCAAGCCCAGATAAAACTACTGCAATACTGGCATCTATCCATCCACTCATTCCTTTCTCTTCTCGCCCATTTGTTCCAACCACTCCATTATCTCTGTTCTTTAGAGTTCAGCTTAAGACCAGCTCTTGAAATACCTATAGTGAAGAAGGAAGAATTGAGACTAGCCTGGAAAGACTAACATGTACTCCAGATAAGATGCTAGGTAAATAGATCTGGCTTGAGTAATGTCCTTATCTGGAGAAAAGAAGACATTTGGAAGGAAAGGAGAAGGGTGAGAAGATATGACTGAAAAAGAAATGACTTGAGTTTTGGGTGGTCTTAGTCAACTAGGATGGCTGTGCAAAGGGAACAGGAATGTCCGCTGTGTTATGCCTTGACTGCATTGTACCCTGAATGCAGAGAAAGGAGTCCATCTTTCCCTGAAGAAAGGTCTTCTCAGACTGTGTTGCTCTGGCAATTTGCCTTATTGCCTTGATGCACATTGTAGAGGGCGCTTGAGAACCAGCACAGGTGAGGATTCTCTGTTGGGTAGCTGGTAGCATCAAATGCAAACCCCTTTAGTCTCTTCATCATAAATCCACTCCCAACCACTCTTTGGGATGAGAACATACTCGAAGTTGACAAGTTTTTGGATGGGTAATTATTCTTCAAACTCTTCTGTCTCTGATGTTTGACACCTTAAGCACTTCCTGATACTGGAGTTTCATGACAGGGTGAACATATGGATTCTTTGTCAAACTCCAGAAGTATTTGGGTCAGAGTATCTGGTCCAATGTTTATATAAAGATTCAATTGTATCCTGATGGTCAGGCTCTCTTGAAGCCTCCTGAAGGCAATGAATACAACTGCCACGGTGTCACCAAGTTTCTTTCAGCATCCTCAATGGAGAATCTATGATGGTCCAGCAGAGGCAAACAGAATGATGTGGGCCTAGCTGGCCTGCCATACTCACACGTTTAACAAAAGGAACATTTCCTATTTAAAATAAAATATATCACCTATCAATTTTTAAAAGTGTGACTGCCAGTTAGCTCAGTCAGACAAAGAACTGACCAAGTAAACACAGACCAGAGAGGCTCAGCTATATCCTTGCAGGGTGTGTCTGAAAGGTTAGTTAGCTATATCACAGCTCAAACTTGTTGGACTCTAAGTTGCTTAGGAACTCCAAAACAATGGTCCATTCATGGTGGCAGAGGGAAACATATACAAATACTCAGATAAACTGGACAATAATGCTACAAAGTCCTCACATGGGCCATTTCTGTGTTTCCAACACATGGCATGGCCTTGTTTCCTTTTTTATATATTAAGGCTCTTGGTATTTAGTATCTATCCTTTTGCTAAATGATTTATTTTGGATGTTTTCCTAGACTCTGTGCCCAATGCAAGCAATGATCTTCAGATTCATTCATTTTATTTTTTTTTGAAAAATTTTCCTTATGAATATGTGTATGTTACTATGTGTGTATATGCATATATGTGCAGCTACCCAGGAAGGCCAGAAAAGGGTGTTAGATAACCTGTTGCTGAACTTATAGGAATTGTAAACTGTACAGTGTGGGTGTTAAACAACAAACTCTGGTCCTTGGAAGAATAAAAACCACTCTTTTAAACATCTCTCCCACTACTTCCTTTGTTCATTACTCTTGATAGCAGCAACTCTGTCTTCAATGGTAATATAGTCCTGGTATCTAACAAGGTACCATGCAAGAAACAAGGGGGCACAGGGAGAGTAGCTTGACTCTGAGGGTTATGACCTCAGAGCAGAATTGCCCTACCTATGGGCAGAAACATGCACCATCCATTCTATGCAAGTGTCATTTCCAAACATTGTAGGAAGACAAAATTGCAAATTCCAAATCAATTATTAATATCAAAACACAAAAATTCCTATAACCGTGAAAAAGGGACCAATAACATTTGCCTCAACACTTGATCATAGACAATATTTGAGAAAAAAATTCCCATATACATCCACACAAAGGCATACAAATGATGTCTGCTGCATAGATACAATGAACGTTTGTGCACCTCTGCAAAGCTGGAGTAGAGGCAAGAGACACTAATGCTGTTTGTATCTAAGGATCATGGATATGGGAATTTGTTGGGTCATTGTTCTTCCGGTAGAAGATAAAATTAAACAGTTGAAAACGTGGACTCTTTTTGGCTTCTTCTATTGATTCCCTGTCTTGGGATGCATTCCTGTCTTCCTTAGCAGTCTGTCGAATGGCTCCTCTTTCTCAGTCCACCCACATGGCTAATGTGTCAACAAGCAAAGAACACATTACTCTTAAGAAAGGCTCAAGGAATAGAGAGCCACTTGGATCTAGCTACTAGAGCAAAAATTATGTATAAATGGAGGCAGTATACATCTTTAACAAACTGGTTAAAAGTAAAACAATCACAGCATTCTTCTTTATGCTATTAGACATGATGATGCAACAAGGTTGTTTCTTTCCTAACCATGATTCTTAAGGTTTTAACATTATTGCTCTGGGTTGTATCCTATTCAAATATCAATAGTGTGGTGATAAAATAATTGGTCTTCACTAGATTTGAGGATACTCTAGCAGTCCTAAAACTAGACACTGAGCATCAGACACCATTTGAGGAATAGGAACAAGCATCAAGTATAGGGAAATCTGAGGTCTTCTCAAGGTCTCTCATCATTCTAAGTAGGGGTAACACGCAGACCTAAAAGCCTCAAAGGAAACAGGCTACAACTGGGGGAAAAATTCAGCTACTGTTCCTTCGCTGTTCTCCTTGTCCCAGGGATTTACAGGTGCATTATTTGGGTTTAATTTTCTTATCTCCCTGGAACAGAGTTTCCCTCTAGTTTCACAGGTATCGGAAGGAGAGAAGAATAGAAGTAAAGAATATTTATGGATTATATAGTTGGTAATCACTATTTAAGATGCCCAACGTCTCTACCCCACTGTCCTCTGCATGTACAACTTCTCCCTCCCTACAGTGAAAAAAGGTTGTGAGAGTTTTTGGAAAGCAGAAGCCATTCTGTGGGGTTCTACATGAAACCAGATGAGGGGATGGGAGAGAGTGTGTGGGTAGCTCTTCAACAATAAGAAGGTCAAAGAGAGGGGACAGACCAAAGGTAGGGATGAGGGACAAACTGGTACCCTGGGGAAGGCAGAAAGAAAGAGGTCTTAGATCAATACTTGGGGAGAGCCTTAGGTTAGTCTGCACCTTCAGATGACCCACAGCATAACATAAAATGCAGCGGAGCCATGTGTACAATCCCAGAGGTCAGTTCCTTCCTTTAATTATCTATTCAGTTCACTGAACCCTGACCCCCTTCACCAGGTCATGCAAAGATCTAAGTTCTCAGGGTTCCAGGAGACTTTATCTCTTAGATCACAGCCTGGCTAGAGGTACACAAGATCAGATGTTGAGCAGTAATGGCTGAGCCAGAGATACCAGCTTCCTGTGTTTAGAAAAGGTAAGGAAATTGTTATTTCATTCTACAAATATTTGAGGAGGGCACACAAATGGAAAAGGTCCATTGTGGAAGTCCAAAGAAAATGCTAGGAGTTCACATGAGGAAAGCAAGCAGCACATGAACTGAAGACTGTGGCTGTCGAATGCGTGTGTGGATTTTTTTTTTTTTGAGACGGGGTCCCATACAATCAAATGCAAAGTTCATGGTATACTTAAAGGTATATATGGTAAAGCAATTAAGATCAGTGCTGGAGACATCTGGAAAATATGGAAGCTACAAGCAGTAAGGTAACAGAGGAACACCCAGTTTCAATTACTTAAGATTGCTTAAGACCAACTCATGGCTTCCAACTTGCTACATACCTAAGAATGATATTGAGTTTCCAGTTCTCCTGCATCTGCATTCCAAGTGCTGGGATTACACTCGTGTACTTCTGGTTTGTACAGTTGTAGGGATTAAACTTGTTTTTGTGTGTTTGTTTGTTCGTTTGTTTTTTGTGCATGCTAGGCAAGCTTTCTACCAACTGAGCTCCTGGATCTCATCTACGTTCTTACAGTTCCTTTTCAGTGGACTGACATTTGTGCTGACCATGCTATGCTCTGACTATCCAGCTACTTGTCGGCCTCTCTCAGTAGAGTTGAAAGCTTCTAAAGAAAATGAATACAAGTTTGTTCATCATTGACCATCCGTGGGTCATAGTAGTACATATTTAGTCGGTATACACGGACTTTTAAATTAATTATCTGATCCAGAGGACTGGAGTCTTGACTCTATTGAGAAAACCCAGTCTTAATATTGAAAATTCATAATTTATTTTTCTCATCTAAAAAGAATAGATTTATTACATTATCTTTCTAATCAGAGTTTATGCCATGTTTTTGTTTGTTTGCTTATTTGTTTGAACTTCTTCCAGACGTCAAAACATCTGGAATGTTTAACAACATTCCTTCTCATGGAAAAACTCAACAAATAATTCTTTGGAGCAATCAAATGTGAATTATACTGAAATACAAATGAGTGTGGTTTCAGAAAATATGTTCATCATATTTTTTCGTCATTCTCTTTAATCTCTAACAAAAAAGCAGAACCCATGTATGCTGCTATATGAGACTTCCCACTCTCTTTATTTGGCAAAGATGTGAAAGTTGTCTGTGCCATCTGCACATGAGAAGCAGATGTCTCATTTGCATCGGGTTTTTCCAGTAGAAGTGAGCCTAGAAGGCTTGAGAAACACATTACATTTATTTTAATGAATATAGACTGTCGACACAAATCATCTTTCCTGGCATCAATTGCAGAGGTCAGTGTGCAGCTAAGACAGTGCTGGAAACATTTGGAAGAGATTGGGAGCTATGAGCTGTCAGATAATAGAGGGTCGCGGACTTCAATTATTTAATAGTGCTGGAGAGCATCTCATGTACCAGCCACTAAAAAAGCAACTTGTATATTCAATTTTTTATTAAGTTGTGACTACATCCACATGGGAACAGTGCTCAAAAGCAGATGAGACAGGAAACAGGCGAGCTCTTTAATATCAAGTGGAAGTCCTCAGAGTCACAGAGTCTCCCTAGCAGGAAGTACCAAGATAAAGCTTGCTAAAAGGCCTGGTCGAGAGAGTAACCCTGTATTCAAGGTCTTAAGTCATTGAGGAGTTTAAGTAAACCGTGATCCCTGAGCTCTACCAGGACAGAGAGGAGACTTGCCTCCTCATGGAATGAATGCACTTTTATTCTGTAGAGACCTCACCATTTGGGCTCAGTACGAATGCCAGCTCTAGACACAGAGATTTGGAGAATGTGAAGAAGAAAGACAGGCTCTAAGGAAATGTCAAATGAGGGTTTGGGTTTTGTTGTTGTTGTTGTTTTGTTTTTAGCCTGCATGCTTGCATATTTAGAATACATTATTGCCATCTCAGAAAGAGTTGGAGTCACCAGGAGCAGAAAGCGAGCATCCTTTGGGGGAATGAGGTAGAAATGTGGATTGACTGGGTTATAGAAACCAAAAAAAGGAATGAACAACCAAAAGCACCAACAGTGAGTAAGGAGAGGGGCTTGGGGAATGCTGTTATTCAGCATCAAGACTCGCAATGCTTACTGAATAGCATTCAATAAGCATTCTCTTTGAAGGAAGTGAGCTATAAACGTGTCAGAAGATAATTACGGATTGGTCTCTGGGGAGAGGAGATGAGCTGGGCTTGAGGTGTGTGCCTTGGAAAACTGACTTAGGAATTAAAGGCAAACTTTCTCAGCCGTGCCGACCTAGAGCAGCTCTTGATCCTGTTCTATTAGGAATATGTTGAGAGCAGGGGGTGGTGGCACATGCTTTCATCCCAGTACTGAATGGGCAGAGGCGGCTGGCTTTCTATGAACTCTGTGGCAGCCTGGTCTACACAGCGACTGTCAAGCTGGCCAAGGCTACATTGGGAGACCTTGTCTTGAAAAACAGCAGCAAGAGCAAAATCAGAAAGAAAGAGGAGGCGGAGGAAAAAAGGAGACAGAGAGATTTAGAACAGTGTTCCATAGCAGCTATGTAGTTCTTTATATATTTTCAGGGTTTATCAATACATGTCACTATTTCTAATACCTGGGAAGACCAACATGTTATTATCTACCTCCATTTATTCTTTTACGTAGAAGAGCAGCCAGTGCCACAGAGATGAAAATGACTTCCCATCAGGGTCCGTCCGAGACAAGGAAGCACAATGTAGGCTGCTGCTAAGGTTGTTCACGATAATGATGACAATTTCGATGACGGTGATGGTGGTGGTGGTGGTGATAACGATGGTGATGACAATGTTGGCTGATGATTATTGATGGTACTCACATGGTTGTCGATGCCGATGTTGTCGCTTCTAAGTAAATTAAGTCGAATACTCAAATCTTTAGTCACACCTGTGATAGAGATGATAATGATCTGCACTGGAGGAAGACCAGACACAGAATGACACTGAGGTGGACAGGCAGAGACGGAAACTCCACAACTGAGTCCTGGGCTCCTTCCTGACCTCTGTGCATTATCTTCCCCCTGTGTTCCCCCTGTTCATGAGGAAGGGCCGTAACACAGAGGTCTTAAAGGGTGACTGATAATGGGTACAGAGCCTGAGACAGTTGTTAGCACAGAGAAGATGCTCAGAAAATTCTGATCCTAGGTAAACACACAGAAATTGTTGACCATTTTCTTAATAGCTGGATTCCTACCAGGGAAAACCATTTCAGGTTGCTGGGTGGAAACCTTGAAATGTTGGGTTGGGGTTTGGAGGTTATACTTGAATGGCAATAAGGAGAACTTCTTTCTAAACCAAGCATGTATCTCAATCATTCTGGGGTTTTACTTGCTGAAGTGGGTTCTCTAGTTTTCAGTCAACTGTAATCCTCAAAATAACATTGAGGGACAGATGAAGTTAAGTGGCTACTGAGCATAATTATTTGGGGAGGGCATATGTAGAAACATTATGTTGCTGTATGCATGGGGCCTTCTTATGTCTCCCACATCAGCGGCCCAGTGTACCAGATCTTGTGAGGAGAATATGCCAAAGAAGAGGATGAGGTGGACTTCCATCTGAGAAGGGTCTGCTGGGCAGCAGAGGTGGGAGAGGGGAGGCAGTGGGTGAGTTTTGTGCTGTGTGGATTCTCCCGGGTGGAGGAGAGAACAGTTTGAATCTTCTCAGATTTCTGTAATGATTAAAAGTGCTAATGCTCAGAAAGCAGTGAGTGCAAAATTCCCATTTCTGTTATCTTCATCACCCACCTCATCTTCCTCTTAACAGTGTCAGACAGAACAGGAACACTGGTCCTGCTGATCTTTAATGACGTTAGCTAATTGCCAGGCCATGCTGCAAAGTCTGCTTCCTTGAAGGATAAAAATACCTAGAGGAGATCTTGGTTCTTACTCAGCTCTATAAGCAACTTATAGTTCATAATAAAGCCCAGAGTACCAGTGTAATCACATCTCACCATGTTTCGTTTTTCTAGTTATCTTTGGATTGCTCACAATAGTTTCTCTTACAGTGGAACTTGGATTTAAACATGTGCATATATTAAAGCATAGTCTTACAGAACATGCATAGGTCAGCCAACCTGAACAGCAACACATGTGGGACCTTAATGAGACGCGTGGCCACGCCCCAGGTTCTAGCCTGTCTCCGCCTAGGCAGTCACCTGCCTGCAGCCACACTCTCCCCACCTCTTGGGTTGCCTGACCACCCAACTCACTATAAATAGCACCCCTCAGTGCGAGCTCTCTCTCTCCCCCGCTCGTTCTCCCCCGGCCCCCTTCTTTATCTATCTCTCTGTCTCTCCATTTTCTCCCCTTTCCACGTGGTCATGGCTTTTCTTATTTATTTTCTCCTCTTTCTTTATCTTTCTATCTCTTTTCTCTTTCTATTTTCTTAATAATAAAACATCAAAGCTATGGGCTGCCTCTTATTAAATTCGCCACACGGAGCTAGCTGGTACGCCGTCTGAGACTCTGGGATTCAGCCACGCGGACAGTCTGAGCACAGATAACAGGCAGAGAAATCCACACCAGAACGCCTTCTGTGTGGCATTTCTCTGCGCCCCCGAGCGCCATGTGCGGACCGGCTGGTGATGTTGCTGCCCACTCCCGATTAGGCTGAGGCACGCATGCATCTTGCCTGCTTCCCCAAAAACCCCACGAGGAACCTCCGTGTCCGCCTGCGTCCTTTGCATATGTATGCTACCTTGGCCCGAGAGTGAGGCCCGAGCGCCGCAGGCATGGCCTGGCATGTACCCCTGTGTCCACCCGCGCCAGGCCCCACGCTTTTTTTTTTCCCACAAACACATACTTACATACATGCATGTATGTATGTATACATACATACAGATGTCAGGTGTGCAATTTCATGGCTAGTTTAAAAACAGAGGCATGATCACCACCATCAGCTTATACAATGAATTTTTTAAAAATACGTTTCCTTTGTTTACAGTTACTGCCAGCATTTTTAGTGTTAGAGCTTAAGCATGTGGCTTGGCAGATAAGTCTTCAATTGATCTTCATCTTCATCCAGATCAGACTTTATGCTCTTGTTTGTTTCTTTTTAATCTAATTCACACAGAGACAGTACTTCCTATGAGCCAGGCAGGCTTCAGATCTATTAACCTACTGAACCTGAACGTAGCTGCAAGGCGACTCTTCCCACTCTCGGTATTTCTCTCCTGAGAAGACTAAAGCACGTCGACAATATCTTCGGAGTTGCAGCAAGCAAATGGCAGAGCCCAGGAGTAGGTAGTTTCTGTCCTGAAGGAATGTTCTAGAAAGATTCCTAACTTGTTGAGGAATATAAAGTGTGATGAGAAAAATGTGCCTTTTGCATCTGAATGGAGGTAGATAAAGATAGCCTGGCAGTTGGCAGTTAGTAAATTTACCTTTGTGGAGGCCAGGGTGATGACTCAGTGACTGTCTTATTCAGGGTTTCTATTCCTGAACAAACATCATGACCAAGAAGCAAGTCAGGGAGGAAAGGGTTTATTCAGCTTACACTTCCACATTGCTGTCCATCACCAAAGGAAGTCAGGACCGGAACTCAAACAGGTCAGGAAGCAGGAGCTGATGCGGAGGCCATGGAGGGATGTTACTTACTGGCTTGCTTCCCCTGACTTGCTCAGCTTGCTTTCCTATAGAACCCAAGACCACCAGCCCAGGGATGGTACCACCCACAAGAGGCTAGACCCTCCTCGATTGATTACTAATTGAGAAAATGCCCCACAGCTGGATCTCATGGAGGCACTTCCCCAACTGAAGCTCCTTTCTCTGTGATAACTCCATGCTGTGTCAGACTGACACACAAAATCAACCAGTACAGTGACTGTGGTGGCATGAGTCATTCTTTCAAGGACCAGAGTCCAGATTCCAACGGCCACCCTGAGCATCTTACAACTGCGTACAACTCTGCTCCAGCAGGTCCGATAATTCTGGCCTCTCGAGGCATATACTCACACCCAAACATACGCCCACGCATGAATAATTAAAAACAAATACTATAAAATATTTTTTGGGTGTATCCCTGTGTGTGAATTCAAGGACCTATGGTACATGTGTGAAGGTCAGAGGACAACTCTGAACACTGGCTGATGCCTCTCGTTATTGCTACTCCTGGCTAGCTACGAGTGTGAGCTTGAGAGCATTCTCCTATTTCTTCCTACAATCTCTCCTTGAAGAGGCTGGATCCCAGAATCATGCTCTACTGCATCTCTGCGGGTACAGACCCAGACTCTCGTGCTTGTATAGCAAGAACTTTACCCATGTAGCCAACCCCAAATCCCTTTCTAAAGGCCACCATAAACCTTATAGGGGCCTGAGAACCTGGATTAATAATCTAATTCACAGTAGCTCCCAGTGATTCGAGACGTGCCAGGACTCCAGAGGATTTTAAGAAGGTGGGGACATATACAGAGAGTTGTGGAGACAGAAATTCTAGGACACTAAGTTAGAAAACCTGTGCTGACACAACTCAAGTCATTACTGTCATTTCCAGGAACCCAGCCCCCTCCTCCCAAAGGTACACTCAAGAGCTTTCTCTTTAAAACCGGGTGTCACAAGAAAGCAGATGACAGGCTTTCTGAGGACATGCTTCATTGTCTCACATCTCAGCACCCACAGCAGCACTGTTCTGGGACTTCACACAGAGGACCCCAGTCCAGGTCACCAGGATAAAAGGCTACAGAGGACAAGCTGTATTACTTGTTGACACTATGCTTAGCTGGCAGCAATGGGTGTGCCTTTTTATTCTTTTTTAAAGAGTTATTTTATTTATATATGAGTACATTGTAGCTGTCTTCAGACACACCAGTAGAGGACACTGGATCCCATTACAGATGGTTGTGAGCCACCATGTGGTTGCTGGGAATTGAACTCGGGACCTTTGGAAAAGCAGTCAGTGCTCTACTACTACTACTACTACTACTACTACTACTACTACTACTACTGAGCTAACTACTACTACTACCTAACTACTGAGCCATCTCTCCAGTCCCCGTGATGGGTGTGCTAAATCTGTCTTGTTCTTTTCCACCGCAGCTGTTATCTCCTGGGGGACCATGATGCCTTTATTCTGACAAAAATGATCTGGGTAGAAATGAGGGCAGACTGGAGCTCTGTAGCTTTGATTTATTTAAAACCGAGTGCTTCCATATTGGATTGGGAAGTCCAGTTCTCCTCTCCCTTTAGCCCATGAGGCAATGTTTTTCCTAACATGTAAATGTTTTACTATTTAATAAGTGAAAATGACTCATTTCATAAAGGTCATCTACTTTATGATGGAGGCGCCACTTGAACTCCTTTAAGGATATGTAGAAAAGGACTGGGGCTCTAGCTTAGTCATACAGTGCTGTTAGCATGATAGAGGTCCTAGGGTCAATCCCAAGAACTGTCAAGAACAAAAATGATATATAGAAAAGACATATCATTTTTTGTGTTTAAATCCTAGAAGAATGTTGCAAGTGAAATGGTATAAAAGGGTACAAAAATAGCAAGGACACAACCACCGTTTGGCTAATATAATTATGTGTTAGTTGATGAAGAGGGTAGAGTTTAACGAATGAGGGTCCACTTATCCCACCTGAGTTACTTATTGGATGCCTGGATTTAAGAAAGCACCTGATTCCGTATAAGTATCCTATCTGTAAAGCTGAAGACAGCAGTATAGAACCTGCAGGGGCATTTCAATTCCTGTTACCACTGTATGAATCGTACAAAGAGCTTCTCATCTGAATTTCTCTCATGCCATGGTGTGGTCTGAATGTGAAATGTTGCCCACGGGCTTGAGTGTCTAAGCACTTGGTGTTCAGCTGGTGGCGCTGTTTGGGGGAAACTGTGGAACCTTTAGGAGGTTTATCCCAGCTGATGTACATCTCTAGGGGGGCACGCCCTGGTGCTTTCTAGCCTGGTCCTACTTCCTGTTTACTGTCTGCTTGTTGAATACAGCTATAATGCGACCCGACAGCCTCCTGCTCCTGCCTTCATAACATCGCTCTTGCTGCCACGCCTTCTCTGCCACGAGGTTGAAACTGTATCCCCCTGGAATTGTACTCCAAAGTAAGTCCTTTTTCTTAAGGTGCTTTTATAGGAGCAATGAGAAAGTGACTAATGCATGCCACCATCATTTTATTTGTGAATATTAATGCTTTGTTTGTATCTATCTATCTAGTGCTTCTTCTACCTAGGCCAAATTGTTTAATTACGCATTCCTTTAAAGAGATGTTTATCTACATTAAATCAATTGATTCTCACAACGGCCCTGATAAACAGTAGGCAGGACATAGAAGTGTTATTAATCCTGCTCAGAAGTAAGAAAATGAGTTTTGAGGAGGCTTCAATGATTTCCATAGTTGTCTACCATGTTGAATTCATTCATTCAATCTATATTGAATATCTACCTGCCAGCCACTCCACTCTGCTAAGATCCTATGATAGAAAAGCAAGTCAGCTCAGTTGTATATCGTATATAATGAAAGCAGGGAAAGCAAAGGGAAGAGAAGGAGAGGGGAAGATGGGAAGTCATTTTGGATACAGATTCTAGATTTTAAATCTTGATGAAATAAAAAGGAGCCATATTAGTACGGTTGACAGCACATCGGTCTTGTACAACACAATGAGCTAAAGCACATTTGAAGTCATGCTTCCTAGCCTCAGAGTAACACTTCATCAAAACAGAGTAACTCTCCAAAGGTAGCTTGTCGCAGGACTTCTGGATGGTGGGGGAGGGAACGCCAAGGTGTGTCCAGCAGGGTCGCCATTGTTCACAGAGAGGGTGTACTCTGTAGCTTGCTAGCTGTGTGCCTTGGCTTCTCTTCATCTAGTTGAGATCACTGTTTTGTTTCTGTTTGCTTGTTTGGAACATCCTCCCGGCCCTTGGCTTAGAAACAATCCGTGAGGTTTGTAATTCCCACAGAGAACTGACTTCAATGGTTAGGCCTTTCTCTTGGGAAGAAACTCATGGCTTCTCTCTGAAAAATCAATCTGGAACCAATATATCTGGTTCATCCAGAATGTGTGAAGCTTGACAGCTCTGGCTAAACATGTTTCTGTTCATTAGGGCAACAATGCCGTCCACTAGACACAGTGGGGAAATGCCAGCTCTTTCTTTCTCCATTTTGCTTACTATTTTAGTCTCAGTTGAAAACAGCAACTTTCAGAAAATAAATACACGATGAATATGATAATTAATAATATTAAGGAATCAGTGCTCTAATTATTTTGTGCGTTATGTGAATATGTTATATGTATTTGTGTGTGATTGTGATTGTGTGAGTGTGGGTTCATACATACCATAGCATGCATATAGAGAGCAACCCTATGAGTCTGTTCTCACCTTCGACCTTGTTTGAGACAGCGTCTCTTGTTATTGGCCGCTGCATACACCATGGTAGTGGAGCCATATGCTTCCTAGAATCCTCTGGTCTCTGCCTCCCATATCCCCATAGGCATGCTGGGGTTACAGGCACCATAAGAAAAAGCCACAGATGGGATTTTGTTTTTAAGTAATAAGGTCTAGGAACTGGTGTTAATGACTTAGCGGATAAAGCACTTGCCGTACAAACATGAAGACTAGAGTTTGGATGCTCAGCACCCATGTAGATACCAGATGGATGTGGCGGCCCATCTGTAATTCCAGCTCTTGGGAGATGAGGATGAGGGATTCCTGGAGAAGACTGGCTGGCCGGAATACTCATATCGGGAGTTCTGTGTTCATCAAGAGATCCTCAACATATTCAGTAGAGAGCAATCAAGGACAAATCCAGCGTCAGTCTCTGGCCTTCACAGCCATTGAAGGTGTTTGTTGTGGTTTGCCCTTATGTATGCCATGCTTGCTGGCTCTCAAGCTGTTGGGATTCTTGTTTCTGCCTCCCAGGACTAGTTTCCTTCACTTCCCATAATGTTTTAAGGTTCATCTATATCAGTGGTTCTTAACCTTCCTAGTGCTGTGACTCTTTAATACAGTTCCTTATGTTGTGATTCCCCCCAATCATAACATTATTTTTATTGCTACTTCATAACTATAATTTTGCTATTGTTATGAATCATAATGTAAATATTTGTGTTTTCTGATGGTTTTAGGACCCCTCTGAAAGGATAATTTGATTCTCAAAGGGGTTACAACCCACAGATGGATAACTACTGATCTATATCAGTATCTCATTTCTTTTTATGCCCAAATAATGATTTATTATAATAATTTATTTACTATAAATCATTTATTCATGAATCATTTATGGACATAGAGATCATTATACCTTTTGGTTATTATGAATAATTCTGCTATATTCATGTTTTTATATGGATGTGTGCTTTCATTACTTTGGAATGTATGTGTAGCACTGGAATTGATGGGCCATAGAGCAATTTCATGTGTAATCATTTGAGAGGCTACTAGAGGCTACTAGAGGCTTCTGCCTTCTGAAGAAGCTTTATTATTTTATATTCAGATCTGTAGTGGATAAGGATTCTTGTCTCTCCAGAAGACATGAAGTCCTTGTGACCATGTACCTTGCTCAATAACTTCCTGACTGGGGGAATAAAGATATTTTTTTCTTCATTCTTTTTGTGTTGGCAGGTGATAGTATTAACACTGAATTCTCCTCTCTCTCTCTCTCTCTCTCTCTCTCTCTCTCTCTCACTTGGTATTATTTTAAATTACTTATTCAGTGTGTGTGTGTGTGTGTGTGTGTGTGTGTGTGTAGACACCACAGCAGGTGTATAAAGGTCAAAGGGCACCAGATGGATTCAGGGGACTGAATTTGGGTCATCGGTCTTGGCCACAAGCATCAGTGCTGCCCAGGACTTTGTTGAACATTCCCAAGTTTTGCCTCTGCCATTTTCAGCCAGCTAATACTGATGAGAGCCTGCACACATAAACGTAGTGATTTATAGTCTCATGCAACTTCAGGTCTCCAGAGCATTTAATTATTCATCCTCCTGTTTGATCTCCCTGGTTGTTTTGATGCTGAATATGAATATGCTAAAGATAAACATGAGGATGGCATTCAGGATGTGAGGACAGAGTTCAGGATTTGCTTTTGCAGCTTTGCAAACTCATCTTCTTCTTCACCCAGTATCAGCCTGTCTCACTTTTAAAATCATTGTCTTCTAGAGGGTTGCTTTTCCCCAGAGGGATGCCTTCCTAGAAATCGTGGTCCATCTTTAGCAGCATCAGGCTTGACACTATTATTGGAAGGAATGGAAGGTTTCTTGCACTGGTTCCAAATCTCACTTGTTTTCTCTCTATGTTCATGTTGGAGGAAGCAGGAAGGCAGGCTTCACTACTATAAGTGTAGGTGTCTAGGAAGTATTGCACCAAAGTAGATGGCCATAGACTGCAGTCTTCTTCCCAGAAGTAGCTCTCACTCTCTGGGTAGCTGTCTCTTCTTTAGCTTCTTCCTTTGTTCCAAATGTTACACTGTTGTTGTTATTGCACTGACACTTTTGCTTTTATATCTATTAACTTCCCCCTGTTCATAATTTTTTGTTTTAATTTTCAAATCCACTTAGGTTAATTCAGTAAATGTTTATTCTTCAGACCTGGACTGCCCAGGGGAGAATAAGATAAACTTTGACCTGATTCTCAGGGAGTTTTTATTTTAAGATCTCTCCTTGTGATGCTTAGTGTTAAATGTCAACTTGCCACAACTTAGAGTGTGTCCTGGTTTGCTTTTCTGTCACTGTGGTAAACATCATGGCCAAAAGCAATTTGGAGAGGAATGAGTTTATTTCATCTTAAAGGTTATAATCCATCATTGAGGGAAGCTAAATCAAAATGGAAGAAAAACCACAAAGGGATGCTGCTTTCCTCCAAGCTCCAGATACCTTTTTTATGCATCTCAGGTATGCACCTGCCTGCATATGGTACTATCCACAGTAGGCCGGACAATCCTATATCAATTACCAATCAAGGACTGACCCATAAACATGTTCACAAGATAATCTGGTGGAGGCAATTCCTCATCTGAGTTTCCCCTCTTTCCTGGTGTCCCAAGTTGACAACCAAGATCAGCTACCACCTTTACCAATTTTGTGTGTGGGTATATTTATGAAATATTCTCTTTATTTTTTAATTGATATAGGTAGATATAGCCCATTGTGGGCAACACCATTCCCTAGGCAATAGATCCTGATGTGCATAGAACTGAGGAAAGCTGTATGCTAGAAGCGTAATTAATTATAATATTAATTATAGGTGAAAGCTTATAAAGATTAAAGGAGGGTTTGCTTACATTTCTGAGGTTTAGTCCATTATTATCACAGCAGGGAATATGGCAGCATGCAGTAGACAGGCACTGGAGCAGTAGCTGAAAGCTATGTCCTGATCCCTAAAGAGAAAGGGCGGTGGGCGGGGGGAGGGGGGAGGGAGGGAGAGGGAGAGGGGGAGGGAGAGAGAGAGGGAGAGGCAGCTGGCATGGGTTTTTAAAATCTCAAAGTCTAACCCCAGTGACACACTTCTATCAACAAGGTTGAACCTCCTACACCTTCTCAGACTTAAAATAGTGCCACTCCCTGGTGACAGCCTATGGTGCCATTCTTATTCTGAGATCCTTCCTTGACTCCCCCTTACTGATGGGCTAAAACTTGAAATTATATGCCAAATAAACCCCTTCTGCCCCCAAGCTGCTTTCAGTCATCATAATTTACCATAGCAACAAAAATAAGACACTGATAGAATCTGTGTGTTTGAATGATATTTTTGACAGGACACTTGAATCTGAGACACACCTATGTATCTCTTGCCCTAGCCCTTTATCTACAAGACACCTTTTGATCTTATCTAAAGGCCACCCAAAGGAGAAGACCAAAGGCGTTGTTCTTGTTGCATAGTTTCCTCTTCCCTTGCCCACCAGGAATGTGCTAGAAATGTATATGAATTTGTATTCATCTTTTCCTTTTCAATTGCATATAAGTTTCTCTTTTATACTCAGGCATTTTTTATTTCTTTTCAAATAGGAAACTTTTAAGCCTTAAAGACATAAAATATGCTTAACATTTTAACGTTGCTGCATGGCTTTGTCATCCAGTGCACTGGCCACATTCATCGCTATCCTGGGATGCACATGGTTCCCAGTTTATAGGGTGGACATCCCTGTTTAAATCATCAGCATCTTGTAGAACACACACATCATTTACCTACCAAGAAAAAACCTAGTGCTTAGGAAGTTTGAAGATACTGACCAAAGAATTTTTCTCCAAGCTCCTATTAGACAGAGCACCATCAGAAATATCTTACTGAATCGTTGGTTTTATTTTTATTAATTTTTTCTCTTTCATTTGGCTCCACATTTTTAAATGATTCTCAACAAAGCAGCCTTTTCTTTTGAGAGCATTCCTGTATTTTCCCTTAGAGCCCTTTTATTTTCATCAATCTGTACAGCTTGATTGATGGTACATATTTTCATTAACATCCAGTGTGTGATATTTTTACCAGGAAGAGCCATACTTTGGGGGGTCACAGAAAACTAAGTTTAGTTCCAGATCAGCCCCCAAAATAGTCACATCATTGGGACAGGCACTTTTCCCTAGCAAGTTTTCTTACCTGTATATCAAAGGGAGTCACAACTTTCAGGCTTAATTTGAAGTGTAACCATGATAACATAGTGAAGATAATGACTTCCACCCCAAAATGCACAAGTTCTAACTCTGGAATCCTGTGGATATATCCATTTGCCCTGGCAAAGAATAAGTTTCCAGGTGCAATCAAAGTTGCTAATCAGTTGAACTTCAAATGAGAGATTATTCTGGGATATCTAAGTAGGTTCAATATAGGGGCAGGGATCTACATAAGTAATAGAGAGGAGTTGATATTAATATGAAAAAGACTGGTCTTACATTTACCAAGAACAAAAGTCCTCATGCCAAAAAAAATGAAGGTACTCTGTTGTAGTAAAAATTAATTGGTGGTTTCTACTCTACCTTAGATTGTTCAGTTCCCAAATAAAAGACACGAATCCTTTATTTTTATAATAAACCTTAAAGCATTAGAACTGGGCAGATATCAACCCTCTGTGCTATTTTGTCTCCTTCCCTGTCAATAACTCCTAAATATAAATTGTTATGTTCTGCCTGGGTTGCTCGTACTCCAACTGGCCAGCACTCAGGGCCATGTTCCCATGATTCAACTACTGCATGGCATCTTTCTCTCTCTCTGTCTCTCTCTGTCTCTCTCTGTCTCTCTCTCTCTCTCTCTCTCTCTCTCTCTCTCTCTCTCTCTCTCTCCCTCCCTCCCTCCCTCCCTCCTCTCCCTCACCTCAAGGTCTCTACCTCAGACCCCCAAGCCTGGGAACCAGAGCCCCGCCTACTACTCTTCTGCCCAGCTATAGGCTGTAGTCATCTTTATTCAACCAATAGTTTAAAACTAAGGAACAAAGTTACATAGCATCTTTTGGTGTAAATGAGGATCTCCTCATTTCTGGGGGCAACCAGACCTTGGGGGCCAGTATTTAGCTTCACAGTACATAGCAACAGACCAAAGCTCAACTGTACTCCTTAAGATGGTATAGCAAAAGGATTCTTCCTGAAAGCCTTCCAAAGTAATGCATCTTTGACAACCCTGACTTTTGTCCAGTAAATCCCACTTTTGATTAGCATATAATATAATATAACATAGTATAATATAATATAATATAATATAATATAATATAATATAATATAATGTGTGTGTGTGTTTTGTTTTGAACCACTTCATTTGTGGTAAGTTGTTAAAACAGGAAACTGGGATAAACAGAATGAGATGCACACCCCAAACCTAGTTCTACATCTTAATCCTTGGCACCGGTCAATATGTCAGCTTAAATGGCAGAAGGGACACAACATGTGAACTTCAGCCAACTACCCTGAGATGGGGAATGACTGAGGGTTGCACAGTATCCTCACTGTACCAATGGGTTCTTTCTCAAAGCCAGTCAGGAGGGTAGAATCAGAACAGATGTGAAACTAGAAGCAGAGAAGTGCTGTGAGGTCGGAAGCCAAGGAATGCAGCAGCTTCTAGAAGGTGGAGAAGGCAAGAAAACTGATTGAGATGACCCACTGAGGGCTTCTGCTCTCCTGGGTTGAAATCCATTTGCATTATTTTAAATTTATTATTAAATTATTATTAAATTTATTTTAAAATTATTATTAAGTTATTTAAATTTTTTTTTACAGAATTTGTGGGGGCAGGGTTCATGCCCTATGACCCAAGTCAGGTTCAGCTACCTGTCCTCAAAAAGAAAACAAACAAACAACGAGAAAGCAGAGGAAGGAGGTTCATTCTCTATGGCCACATTGGCAATAGGAACAAGGAAACCTGGCAAATCCCTCAGATATGTTTTTGTGGGTTCTGAAGTGAGATCAAAGTTTAGTAGAAGGCCAAGCATGAGCCCTTCTAAGTCATCCCAATCAAGGTGTATTCCAGTCCACCACTGACCCTGGTCGTCTGGATTTCAGTCTCATCATGTGAAGTGATCTTCGAAGTTGTAAAAACTGTTTAGAATCTCTTTCAAGGAGACAAGTTCTCCCTCAGGCTGGTGGTTTTTCTTTCTCCAAGCTAAGGCTCCTGGAGCAGGGGAGTTCCCATTTATCTGAGGCTCACTGTTTTGGCAGTCTGATAGATTGAGAGATACAAGTATCTCTTTAGAATATTTTCATTTCTGCTGGACAGGTTCTAGGTTACAAGTTTGTGAACACTTCCGGTGATTTGTTTCTGTATCATCAAGAAACAAATTACTTACAATATACAAATATATTTACAAATTAATTACTGCTACAGAAGTGGGTATATGCATGAGTGCTTGCATGTGTGTGTTTGTGTGTGTGTGTGTGCATGCATTCATGTATGCAGACATGAGTGTATATGTATGTGTGTGTGTGTGTGTCCATTAAACAACAACCCTTAGCCTTCCGATGATACTGGTCTTGTCAAGATCTTTCTCCTTAGGCAGTAAATTCCGTGGTTAACAGAACTGACAGCCTCCTCAGAAGTGTTCCACACCCAGAGACACTAGTAGACACAAGAGTCAGTTGGTTCTCATGGTTTTCACCAGTCAAGGTCTTCACATCTGGAGCTCTGGACTCTGTCCCCTACCATGTCTATTCATTGTGAATTCTATCTTTGTCCTTCTCTTTGTCCCATTTGTCATAGAGTTCTGGAAAGAATAAAGTCTTAGCTATCAGCAGACTGTTTCTTGGCAGACTTTTAATTTATTTTTTTGCAGGGAATCATTGTGACCCCCACACCTCCCTGGACAGTCTGGAATGCTTTTGTTGAGCAGACACTTTTGTGTTGTTTGATCTCTTTCTTTTATCATTATCTTGAACTTGTCAACGAAATCATTTCATTGAGCATCTCCTGTTCAGTGTTGAGCCTCACAATTCATACCATGCCTGTCTTTCCTCTTCTTCTTCATGCACATCCACATTTGTTCTCTAAAGACTACAGCACATTTTAAAACTCACATGACAGTTTTCTTTATACCACTTAATGTTTTCATACATAATAAGACCCACCCTATGGGCAAGAACCAATCCCTGACACTATTAATGATACTCCGTTATGCTTGCAGACAGGAGCCTAGCATAACTGTCCTCTGAGATGCTCCACCCAGCAGCTAATGAAAACAGATGCTCAGACCCATAGCCAAACATTAGCTGGAGCTTGTGGAGTCTTATGGAAGAGTTGGGAGAAGGATTGAAGGTCACAAAGAGGACAGGGACTCCACAGGAAGACTAACAGAGTCAACTAACCTGGACCCTTGGTGGTGCCCAGAGATCAAACCACCAACCAAAGAGAGAGCTTGGGCTTGGGGCTTGACCTAGGCCCCCTGCACATATGTACCAGATGAGCAGCTTGGTCTTCATGTGGGTCCCCCAAATAACTGGAGTAGGAGATGTATCTGAGCCTGTTGCCTGCCTGCGTGCCTGTGGATCCTGCATCCCTAAATGAGGCCTTGTGTGGCCTCAGTGGGAAAGGATGTGTCTAGTCTAGCAGCAGCTTGATGTGTGGGGTGGGGGAAGTGGGAGGGTGGGGGTTGGGGGATGAGATGGGGATGGAGGAGATTGACATCCAGAGGAGGGGCTTCCCCTTTTAAGGGGAATTAGGGGAGGACTTGTGTGAGGGAGTTCTGTGAGGAGAGGAAGGGTTGATATTGGGCTATAAAGTGAATAAATAAATAAGTTTAATAAAAACAATTTGAAAGAAAAGAAAAGAAACAAACAAAAATGAATCATCGTGTGATAAGAGATTAAAGTAACATTGTATTTACAAAACCTGGTCTTAAACTGAACAGAAACAATATAAATTCTACCACCTGACATCAACAGGCAAGTATAAGTGGATCTTGTTGTGGTAAATCTCCAACCACAATAATCCCATTCAAGGAAAACACAACTCAGTTATATATTTATAAACTGCACGTTTATATTAGGTGGATAGGCCTCTACACCACTTCTTCCCCAGCTATGAAATCCTCAGTACTTGTAGCTTCTCCAGGCCACACGCTTCTGCTCCATCTTCCTTCCAACAACTCTCCCTCTGTCCTCCTCCTGTCTCCTTCAACTCCTCCTCCTCCCCTCCTCTTCCTGTCTTGCCTGGAAATCCTGCCTCCTCATTTTCATCCAGCGATTGGCTATTTGTCATCTTTCTTAGCCAATCAGATAATTAAGGGAAATTCCTCCACAGATCTTGGTTGACGAGGCTTCAACCCACAATATTCAAATTCATAATGATATGAAGGAAGTATATACTTAATAGAACCTACCACCAATGATGGGCAGAAGCAAAAAAGTCAGAGCTCCCACGAGAATAAGTCACCAAATTTGGGAGTGTACTATGGTGATGCATTCTGATCCACTGATAGGTTAGGTGTGTCAAACATATTTTGATTTGCCATATTTTCTTTATTTTTGAATAACAACAGAAACCTTTTAATAAAATTAAAAGTGAAACATCTTTTTAACAAAAGGAGAAAAATTACTTTTTAGAATTTATTGAAATTTGAAGCAGAAAACAAAAAAATAAAAAAAATTATACAATTTCATGTGTTTTATACTTTAAGGCCTAAAATCTCATTTTATAAAACTATCTCTGCCATATTTATGCTCCTGCACTCCATTCTGTCACTCTTTAAAAAGAGACTAGCACGTTACAAAGAAACACACAACTGATTTTTTTTTCTTTTCCTTCCTTTCTTGTGTGTGTGTCTGTCTGTGTGTTTGTTTTTGAGACACAGGATCCTCCCCATGTAGACCAGGCTGGCCTGGAACTCACAGAAATCTGCCTGTTGAGCCCT